>CM067321.1:23334953-24695913 GCA_034231615.1 Meghimatium bilineatum
TTTTCAGCCTGGAGCCTTTCATCTTATTGAGATCAAGTAACCAGATGAAGTTGTTATATAATCATACACAGGTGATGCATTAACTAGTAGATGGGGCACTCATACACAAGTAACCAGATGAAGTGATCATACAACCATGCACAAGTAACCAGATGAGGTGATCATACAACCATACACAAGTAACCAGATGAAGTGATCATACAACCATGCACAAGTAACCAGATGAAGTGATTATACACAAGTAACCAGATGAAGTGATCATACAACCATGCACAAGTAACCAGATGAAGTGATCATACAACCATGTACAAGTAACCAGATGAAGTGATTATACACAAGTAACCAGATAAAGTGATCATACAACCATACACAAGTAACCAGATGAATTGATTATACACAAGTAACCAGATGAAGTGATCATACAACCATGCACAAGTAACCAGATGAGGTGATCATACAACCATACACAAGTAACCAGATGAAGTGATTATACAACCATACACAAGTAACCAGATGAAGTTATTATACACAAGTAACCAGATGAAGTGATCATACAACCATACACAAGTAACCAGATGAAGTGATCATACAACCATGTACAAGTAACCAGATGAAGTGATCATACAACCATACACAAGTAACCAGATGAAGTGATCATACAACCATACACAAGTAACCAGATGAAGTGATCATACAGCCATACACAAGTAACCAGATGAAGTGAACATACACCCATACACAGGTAAACAGATGAAGTGATTATACACAAGTAACCAGATGAAATGAACATACACCCATACACAGGTAAATAGATGAAGTGGCCAAACACTCATACACAAGTAACCAGATGAAGTGATCATACATGTGAAACTAGAAGATGTCACACACAGATGATGCATCAAACTACAATACTGAATGTGAGTAATATCTGGAGTATGTTCAATAAATTACAAGTGCAATCATATGTTTATTAAAACAATAGAAATATAACTATGTTTGCACAAACATTCAGTTCAACAACTTCACTGACAAATGACATTTCAAGCTTGTATACAGCACAGCAGCGACTGTACCAAAACGTTGATATCATCCATGTCATGTTCAGTCAAGCAGACACTGAGGCAGATAACCTCCAGTCAATCAGTCATTTGGAGTATAAGACTGCCCAACTTGTGGTATTTCACTCTACAAGATCTCTGGAAAACTGATCATTCAAAGGAATATAACTACAGTGGAATCCCATTATAATAACTTAATCCGGACTAATGAAATATGTAATTAGCTATCCTGAGAAAACTAAGTGGAACCACATGGGGAGCCAGTGGGAATATACTCAGTAAAGTTTACCAGCAAGGCATAAGACCACACCTGGAATATGGTTCAGCTGCGTGGTGTCCTGCATCAAACACCACATTACAAGATCTAGATAAAGTGCAAAACCAGGCACTTAGAATAATGTTGGGAGCAATGAAATCAACACCCATAGCGGGGTGCAAAGGGAACGCATTGCTCTAGGCGGACCCAGGGTTAGCAGATAACCAAGATCCATAATGTACCTCCACGCGGTGCACCCTGGAAAAAGAAATACAGCAGCTCAAGCTGATTCTGGCCAAATCTTTTGGGGATCGTGTTCGAGAATGTGGAGGTAGCAGATGGAAAGAGATTTGACTGCACAAGAGACAGACAATATCTCCGACACCACCAGCATCACCACATATAGTGACACTGTCGACATACAGTGAAGCAAGTTTGTTTTTCGTTCGCTCCATTGTAACCATCACGGATATCCGTGCGATTTGCGCCGGGAGCGTGATTACGTTGTGCCACCGTTATGCACCTTGTAGGCCTAGCACATCCGATTTCGGCATGCCTTGACAATTCGGGTGGGCTACCCTTAGCCTGTGACAGCCTCTATATCTGTCTCCAGGCACGCGTAGTGGCAACTCTTCGACCAGACGATTTTTTTTGCTCTCGTCTGACTCGAACGAGGTGTTCCACTGTCTATGAACTTGCCTCGTGTAATTGGACGTGCTGTGCCTGTGCCCATTGGGTACTGAACCGTTTCTCATCCGTGAGCCTAGTTCCTTAAGGGGAAGAACTCAACAGAGGAGTTGGACCCTGGCTCTTTCGCCCTCTTAGCCGAGGTGTTATTCACCGACATCGTGTACCCCTTGTCCAAGTTCGAGTCTCACATCACGCGCTTGAGAGCAAGGCGTTCTCGAGCTGAGCGTCCTTGTCCCAATAGCGCCTGAGCCCATCAGGTACTGAACCCTTTCTCTCTTCAAGTGTATTTCCGGTGTAGGAAATACCTGACAGTAGAGTTGGGCCAGGACTACCATCGTTGTCCCTTTCTTGCCTAAGCCCATCGGGTACAGAACCCTTTCTCTTCGCGAGCATATTTCCGGTTTAGGAATGCTCGACATTAGAGTTGGGTTAGGTCTTCTTGCTTTACCAAACGCCAATGAATGGGTCTGGGTCTCTGCCTGTAAGGAACAAAGGTAACTAGAAGCTCGTCTCGAGCTGACGGAGCTTGTAGTTCCCCTTTCCTAGGAACTTTTCATTTTCTACTTGCAGTTCGCGCTGCCCTCTAGCGCTGTTCTGCCCTTTCATTGTTTTCGGTATTAAATATATTTGTCTCTCGCCATGCATCTACCTTTACGCGCATTTTACATTGGCCGCCCCTCCAATGTTCAGACTGGACTGAATAGCTTTACTGTATGTCGACAGTGTCGCTATATGTGGTGATGCAAATGGTGTCGGAGATATTGTCTGTCTCTTGTGCAGTTAAATCTCTTTCCATCTGCTACCTCCACATTCTCGGACACGATCCCCAAATGATTTGGCCAGAATCAGCTCGAGCTGCTGTATTTCTGTTTCCAGGGGTGCACCGCGTGGAGGTACATTTGGGATCTTGGTTATCTGCAAACCCTAGGTCCGCCTAGAGCAATGCGTTCCCTTTGCATCCCAGTGAAGCAAGTCAGTCCAGTCCGAACATTGGAGGGGCGGCCAATGTAAAATGCACGTAAAGGTAGATGCATAGCGAGAGACAAATAGATTTCATACCGAGTACAATGAAACAATGAAAGGGCAGAACAGCGCTAGAGGGCAGCGCGAACTGCAAATAGAAAGTGAAAAGTCCATAGGAAAGGGGAACTACAAGCTCTGTCAGCTCGAGACGAGCTTCTAGTTACCTGTGTTCCTTACAGGCAGAGACCCAGACCCATCTATTGGCGTTTGGTAAAGCAAGAAGACCTAACCCAACTCTTATATCGAGCCTTCCTAAACCGGAAATATGCTCGCGAAGAGAAAGGGTTCTGTACCCGATGGGCTTAGGCAAGAAAGGGACAACAATGGTAGTCCTGGCCCAACTCTACTGCCAAGGTTTCCTACACCGGAAATACACTTGAAGAGAGAAAGGGTTCCGTACCCGATGGGCTCAGGCACAAAAGGGACAACGATTTAGCCCTGGCCCAACTCTACTGTCAGGTTTTCCTACACCGGAAATACACTTGAAGAGAGAAGGGGTTCAGTACCTGATGGACTCAGGCGCTATTGGGACAAGGACGCTCAGCTCGAGAACGCCTTGCTCTCAAACGCGTGGTGTGAGACTCGAACTTGGACAAGGGGTACATGATGTCGATGAATGACACCTCGGCTAAGAGGGTGAAAGAGCCAGGGTCAACTCTTCTGTTGAGTTCTTCCCTTTAAGGAACCAGGCTCACGGATGAGAAACGGTTCAGTACTTAATGGGCACAGGCACAGCACGTCCAATTACACGAGGCAAGTTCATAGACAGTGGAACACCGTGTGCGAGTCAGACGAGAGCAAAAATCGTCTGGGCGAAGAGTCACCACTACGCGTGCCTGGAGACAGATATAGAGGCTGTCACAGGCTAAGGGTAGCCCACCCGAATTGTCAAGGCATGCCGAAATCGGATGTGCTAGGCCTACAAGGCGCATAACGGTGGCACAACGTAATCACGCTCCCGGCGGAAATCGCACGGATATCCGTGATGGTTACAATGGAGCGAACGAAAAACAAACAAACAAACACCCATAGCAGAGATGCAGAAAATGGGAAGAACGCAAACACTTGGAGAACGCAAAGACACATAAGTACTAATTCAGGCAGAAAAGTTTCAGTGTATGCCAAGTCATCCAATGAAGGAAAGATTCCAAAATCTAGCAATGGGACGACTGAAAAGAAGCAGCTTTATCCATCAAGCTAAACGACTCCGCAGACAACTTACAGACCTACCTGAAGTTGACAGCCCCTTAAGGCCTGTACCAGAACAAACCCAGTGGAGTGAAAGACATGGAATGCCAATATACATTCAGACCCATGTGAAAGGAATACTAAGCGAGGACGAACAGAACAGTGTGCAGCGAAGGACAGTCACCCTCAGTTTCCTGGATGAGGAATATCCACAAGATATACGGGTCAGAGTATACACAGATGGGTCAGCACAGAATGCCGTGAGGAATGGAGGTGCAGGTGTATATATAGAATATCCACACAAGCCTAGAGATACAATCAGAACACCGACAGGAAAATTCTGCAATAATTATGATGCAGAAATCCAGGCAATTAGTGTGGCAGCTAAAAAACTGCTGAACTCCAACTCTGACCTACAGCCTGTGGTATTCCTGACAGATGCAAGGTCAGTGCTTCAAGCTCTCCAGTCTGGAAAACTAACAGACTTGAAAAAACTACTTAGCAAATTGTCTTACCAGTATAGGGTAACCATGCAGTGGATACCCTCTCACTGTGGAATACCAGGAAATGAAAAAGCAGACCAACTGGCTAAGGAAGGTGCTGCCGAAGACCAACCAGATATACCAATCACCTACCATCAGAAAAAACAGATGATCAAGTCAATAAGAAAGCCACAAACGCCAACACAAGATGACTATCACATTATGAACAGACCAGAACAAGTTATAATTCTACGTCTCACAACCGACTCCGCAGTCACATGTATACTTCTTCTTCTTCAGCGTTCATTCTCAAACTCCCACTGGATTTCTCTTATAGTAGGACAATGGTCCTACAAGATTTCCAGTTGAATGTAGTCCAGAGAATGGAAATGCGTTGTGTTGCCGTTTTATTTGCGCCAATGGCCCAACACATCCGTCTTCGGTGGACACATGTATACAAAGTTCAAGATTGGCAACACGGCCATGTGTACATGTGGCCAGGCAACACAGAGTGCCAAACATATATGTCAAGAGTGTTCTGAGCATGAAATGCTGAGGCAGACATATTGGCCAGAGGAAACAACACTGGAATCAAAACTCTATGGGACACTGTATGAACTACAAAAGACAGTGAGTTTTATTAAGAAGACAGAATTACAGATATAGACATGTTTCAAGTGAACAAAAGAAGAAGAAAATGTAATAACAGAAATTCCCTATATAACGTACAAACAATAAAGAATAAATATAATTTAGTATTTTGAAAAATGTGGTTAAATAAGGAAATGTTTTATAAAAGGATGCGGTATAGAGGGATTCCACTGTTTATTGGGTTGAGAATTAAAACTCCACCTCCTGGCATAGAGGGGGGGGGGAAGTGACAAACATACTTAGCATTCTATTATCATCATAATCTCGATGTCTCTCACAGATATTTCCCACATATCAAGAAATGAATGAATACTTATATTGCATTTAAAAGTCGACATGAACAACACAATGGTTAGACAATCTCTTCTAACAACAAGACTCACGAACAATCTACACTATTTTTTGCTAATCACTCTCAGTCATTTACTGCATCTGCTATGTTCGTGTATTTATTTGTTTGTTTTTCGTTCGCTCCATTGTAACCATCACGGATATCCGTGCGATTTCCGCCGGGAGCGTGATTACGTTGTGCCACCGTTATGCACCTTGTAGGCCTAGCACATCCGATTTCGGCATGCCTTGACAATTCGGGTGGGCTACCCTTAGCCTGTGACAGCCTCTATATCTGTCTCCAGGCACGCGTAGTGGCAACTCTTCGCCCAGACGATTTTTTTTGCTCTCGTCTGACTCGAACGAGGTGTTCCACTGTCTATGAACTTGCCTCGTGTAATTGGACGTGCTGTGCCTGTGCCCATTGGGTACTGAACCGTTTCTCATCCGTGTGCCTAGTTCCTTAAGGGGAAGAACTCAACAGAGGAGTTGGACCCTGGCTCTTTCGCCCTCTTAGCCGAGGTGTTATTCACCGACATCGTGTACCCCTTGTCCAAGGTCGAGTCTCACATCACGCGTTTGAGAGCAAGGCGTTCTCGAGCTGAGCGTCCTTGTCCCAATAGCACCTGAGCCCATCAGGTACTGAACCCTTTCTCTCTTCAAGTGTATTTCCGGTGTAGGAAAACCTGACAGTAGAGTTGGGCCAGTACTAAATCGTTGTCCCTGAGTCCATCAGGTACTGAACCCTTTCTCTCTTCAAGTGTATTTCCGGTGTAGGAAAACCTGACAGTAGAGTTGGGCCAGGACTAAATCGTTGTCCCTTTCTTGCCTAAGCCCATCGGGTACAGAACCCTTTCTCTTCGCGAGCATATTTCCGGTTTAGGAAGGCTCGACATAAGAGTTGGGTTAGGTCTTCTTGCTTTACCAAACGCCAATGAATGGGTCTGGGTCTCTGCCTGTAAGGAACACAGGTAACTAGAAGCTCGTCTCGAGCTGACGAAGCTTGTAGTTCCCCTTTCCTAGGAACTTTTCTATTTGCAGTTCGCGCTGCCCTCTAGCGCTGTTCTGCTGTTTCTAGCGCTGTTCTGCTGTTTCATTGTACTCGGTATTTGTTTGTTTGTTTTTCGTTCGCTCCATTGTAACCATCACGGATATCGGTGCGATTTCCGCCGGGAGCGTGATTACGTTGTGCCACCGTTATGCGCCTTGTAGGCCTAGCACGTCTGCATTCGGCATGCCTTGACAATTCGGGTGGGCTACCCTTAGCCTGTGACAGCCTCTATATCTGTCTCCAGGCACGCGTAGTGGAGACTCTTCGCCCAGACGATGTTTTGCTCTCGTCTGTCTCGAACGAGGTGTTCCACTGTCTATGAACTTGCCTCGTGTAATTGGACGTGCTGTGCCTGTGCCCATTAAGTACTGAACCGTTTCTCATCCGTGAGCCTGGTTCCTTAAAGGGAAGAACTCAACAGAAGAGTTGGACCCTGGCTCTTTCACCCTCTTAGCCGAGGTGTCATTCATCGACATCATGTACCCCTTGTCCAAGTTCGAGTCTCACACCACGCGTTTGAGAGCAAGGCGTTCTCGAGCTGAGCGTCCTTGTCCCAATAGCGCCTTAGTCCATCAGGTACTGAACCCTTTCTCTCTTCAAGTGTATTTCCGGTGTAGGAAAACCTGATAGTAGAGTTGGGCCAGGATTACCATCGTTGTCCCTTTCTTGCCTAAGCCCATCGGGTACAGAACCCTTTCTCTTCGCGAGCATATTTCCGGTTTAGGAAGGCTCGACATAAGAGTTGGGTTAGGTCTTCTTGCTTTACCAAACGCCAATGAATGGTTCTGGGTCTCTGCCTGTAAGGAACACAGGTAATTAGAAGCTCGTATCGAGCTGACGGAGCTTGTAGTTCCCCTTTCCTAGGAACTTTTCATTTTCTATTTGCAGTTCGCGCTGCCCTCTAGCGCTGTTCTGCTGTTTCTAGCGCTGTTCTGCTGTTTCATTGTACTCGGTATGAAATATATTTGTCTCTCGCCATGCATCTACCTTTACGTGCATTTTACATTGACCGCCCCTCCAATGTTCAGACTGGACTGACTAGCTTTACTGTATGTCGACAGTGTCGCTATATGTGGTGATGCTGGTGGTGTCGGAGATATTGTCTGTCTCTTGTGCAGTCAAATCTCTTTCCATCTGCTACCTCCACATTCTCGGACACGATCCCCAAATGATTTGGCCAGAATCAGCTCGAGCTGCTGTATTTCTGTTTCCAGGGTGCACCGCGTTGAGGTACATTTGGGATCTTGGTTATCTGCTAACCCTGGGTCCGCCTAGAGCAATGCGTTCTCTTTGCATCCCGTGTATTTATTTGACTTAAAAATTAATGTGGCTTTCCATTGCCTTGTATCTGTCTATCTATCAACCCATCAGTGTCATAGGTGTACCACATTGGATGATTCAGCACACAGAGTCCTCCAGCGATTTCTATCTTCAATGATATGGATGAGTGAGGACAAATCGCGTCCTGTCCATGTCTTTATTTTCCATCCTCTGCTTCTTCCATCCTTGACGGTTCCTTGCGGAATTGTTTTCTACAAGGAATCTGTCTGCATAAATGTTCAAACCATGCTGGTTTTCACTGTTCAACTATTGAAAGCAATGGTTCCTGTGGACCAGTATAATCTCTTTTGTATTTTTTATGCACACATTTGTCTTATGCTCTCCATAGGAGATAGGTACAATTCGTCTGTAACATACATATTGTAACATTGCCGTGTATACATACATATATAGCAATCTATGTTTCATATGAGTATGAACAATCAGCTGGAAGACAGAACTGTGTGTCTTGAAATGTCAATATACAGAAAACTGAGAAATATCTAACTAGACAAACATCTGGGAAATAATTTTAAAAAGCGACCATAAAAACAAACGAGACCAATCAAATATGTTGAACATATAGAAAAACTGCACTGTGCTGTCAATACAAATGTAAAATAGGGTACTTGGAAGGAATATGTGCTCAAAATATACAAGGTGTTCCAAAAAGGTTTCCATAGAAAATATATATCACTTGATCAATTCAATGTGTTTTGCGCCACAATGACAACAAACCACTGTAATTATTTAGAAGTGGAAAGGGATGATCAATTTAGCATGTTAAGGCTCTTGCAAAATCTTATACTAATTCTAACCCTACATCTGTGTCTGATACAGGGTTGATGAAATTCATTGATTAATTTACATATTTAATACATATATTTATCATGCAATGATATAATCTAGGAAACTCTAATCAAGGAAAGGGAAATAGCTACAACATGGGGTGCAAAGGGAACGCATTGCTCTAGGCGGACCCAGGGTTAGCAAATAACCAAGATCCCAAATGTACCTCCACGCGGTGCACCCTGGAAACAGAAATACAGCAGCTCGAGCTGATTCTGGCCAAATCATTTGGGTATCGTGTCCGAGAATGTGGAGGTAGCAGATGGAAAGAGATTTGACTGCACAATAGACAGACAATATCTCTGACACCACCAGCATAACCACATATAGCGACACTGTCGACATACAGTGAAGCAAGTCAGTCCAGTCCGAACATTGGAGGGGGCCAATGTAAAATGCACGTAAAGATAGATGCATGGCGAGAGACAAATAAATTTCATACCGAGTACAATGAAATGGCAGAACAGCGCTAGAGGGCAGCGTGAACTGCAAATAGAAAGTGAAAAGTCCCTAGGAAAGGGGAACTACTAGCTCTGTTAGCTTGAGACGAGCTTCTAGTTACCTGTGTTCCTTACAGGCAGAGACCCAGACCCACCCATTGGCGTTTGGTAAAGCAAGAAGACCTAACCCAACTCTAATGTAGAGCCTTCCTAAATCGGAAATATGCTCGCGAAGAGAAAGGGTTGCGTACTCGATGCGCTCAGGCACAAAAGGGACAACGATTTAGCCCTGGCCCAACTCTACTGTCAGGTTTTCCTACACCGGAAATACACTTGAAGAGAGAAAGGGTTCAGTACCTGATGGGCCCAGGCGCTATTGGGACAAGGACGCTCAGCTCGAGAACGCCTTGCTCTCAAACGCGTGGTGTGAGACTCGAACTTGGACGAGGGTTACACGATGTCGGTGAATGACACCTCGGCTAAGAGGGCGAAAGAGCCAGGGTCCAACTCCTCTGCTGAGTTCTTCCCCTTAAGGAACCAGGCTCACGGATGAGAAACGGTTCAGTACCCAATGGGCACAGGCACAGCACGTCCAATTACACGAGGCAAGTTCATAGACAGTGGAACACCTCGTTCGAGACAGACGAGAGAAAAAATCGTCTGGGCGAAGAGTCTCCGCTACGCGTGCCTGGAGACAGATATAGAGGCTGTCACAGGCTAAGGGTAGCCCACCCGAATTGTCAAGGCATGCCGAAATCGGATGTGCTAGGCCTACAAGGCGCATAACGGTGGTACAACGTAATCACGCTCCCGGCGGAAATCGCACGGATATCCGTGATGGTTACAATGGAGCGAACGAAAAACAAACAAACAGCTACAACATCATCTATGGAATTCCTAACACTTTTTTTTTAATGCACATCCCTGCCAAGTACCTGAATTAAGATAAGAAAAACATAAATTGTATAGAAATAATCAGGAGGAGGGCATCAAAATTGCAGGTGCACAGGAACAAAATAATACTGGCATTAAAATGCATCATAATCTGTCATGCATGGGTTTCAATAGAATGCATTGTCATTTCATGTTGGAAGAATTAAATGTGTACCCTTAATATGATTGCATCATTATTTTATGTATCTTTTCTGCAACACATCTACTAATTCTGTTACCCCTTCAACATGAACTGCCAGTGCTGGATTTACCTATAAGCTAAACAAGCTATAGCTTAGGGCCCCCACTTTTATGGGGCCCGCCAAAATGTTTAAAATTTCACTATCTATATACTTCTTAATTGTTAAAGGGCCCCATATCTCAAATATTTATCAAGTACAAATCTGGCGCTGTGAACTGCTAGCAAATGTGCAATGGAGAGATACATTTCACTCACATAAATAAACCCGCAATTATGTGTCCTAGAACAAAAACAGAACTGGAAGTTACACCAGATTCTGAAGCATTTTATAGACCAGTATTATTTTGTTCTATGTGAGCCAAACTGCCAAAGGAAAAACTATGTTCGATAAGTACAGACATCCATGCATACAGAGATATCACTTCATACTATTTGTATCTGTTATAGACCAATTCTAAAATCTAGTTTTAAAATTTAGACAAAAATATCAATTTTAAAATGTATCTGGTGATTAGAGGAGCTGTGAGCTACTGCTGATATATCAGACCCTCAGTTTAAGAATCACTGATATATAATACATTATGGCAATAGAAAAGTGATATAATCTTTCTATTTAAATCTCAACTTGGTAGACTGAGTTAGGAAAGGTAAACAGAAAGATATGATTAGCTCATCTGTAGTCCTATAGCTTATGGTTTAGTAATGAGACACCTCTAACACTTGAACAACTCTATGGAGTTGAATACTTAGAGGTTACCATTTAGACAGACAGTAAACAGTTCTGTATACAGCTGTTAGCAAAGTTATGACATGCCTCCCTTCAGGGACTAAACATGCATCCACAAACACCCACCCAACACAACATTGCCTTTAAGACAACAAATACTATACAAGTTCAGGTGTAACCTCAGTTACTTAACTCAGGAGGACTTTTGGTTGGTTTTGTCAGAAAGGCTATGGTCTGTCAAGAGCTACCTGCACACAGCCAAAGGGACTACTTCATCATCATCATCCTGTTCTAGAGAGTTACTTACTTTCTAATTATGTATGTCATGTGTTCAGATAACACAGTGTTCAATTATAAATATATTTACAGTAGTATTTGTCACAGGTGATAATGTGACAATTTTCTGCTGAAATCTTAAGAACACAAAACAGAAAATGATCAACAAATATTTGCATGCATGTATGATATTGGAATCAATTTTACTGGAAAAGGTAATCATAGTATAATGAAGAAAGAACCAACAGAAAAAATACTCATATTATGTTATGACTGGTTCATATAAAATATGTAAATATATGAAGGCAAGGATTAACTTAATAAAGCTGACATTTCCCACACACCCAACAAGAAATATTTCACGTCAAGAAGGAAGCACTGCATAATTTAAACTGGACAGATTGGCCAGAGTAGACCACCACACTTAGTAAATGTATGTGTCTTCTCTGTCAAAGTCAAGCCACTTGGTTGCTGGTCAAGAGGCTCTCTTTGATCCTAGATCCACTCTTTTCAACAATATAAACAAGAAAGTATCTGAGTATTTTGTCTCTTGATTGTATGTCATAGCACTGTTGACTTCCTCTAACTTCTATCATAATTTAAACTGTACACACAAAAAAAGTAAAAGTGTGAAACATATATATATATATATTTGCAATAGCTTAACACATAGTGCCATGGATGTGCCATGACATGATGAACCCAAGAGGTCAGATAGATTTGAGGCATAATATAGACTCCGAGACAAGAAAGTAAGATTATTTGCCAGGACTAGTTAAGAAAGATATACTAATCGAAATCAGAGTTCCTCGATAACAGCTTTTTGGAATCATTCTTCTAAAAGAGATGGGCAATCTTTTTCAGACCAGTGGGCCAAATTAAACTTTCTTTTCATGCAGTATTGGGCCAAAATGTTTTTTGTCAAGTCCATCGCAGAATCTTTTTTAGTTCGTGTCCAGTCGATATAGTACTTTTAGATCTGTTGCAGCCCAGAAAAAATAGCTTGGCAAGGCAGATTTGACTCACAGGCCGTAATTTGTCCATCTCTGTTCAAAAGTGATGCAATTTCATTTTTCCTGTAATTTTCATCAGCCTTTGATACAAATGATTAACAAAATCACAAGAAAAGTCCACTAGCATCACTTTAGAAGGATGATTTCCAATGCATCAAAATGACAGTATTGTTGAGGGATCGTCAAAATCCCAGGATCTACTACTTAATAGTAGGAATAGGACTAGTATACTGTCACAAAAACTTTAGAACAGGCACTAAGTAATAAATATAAAACTCTGATTATATAACAGACATTACTACAGAAATGAGCACGGGAAGTGTCATGTTCTATGATAGGAGCTTCTTGAAATGTTACCATTTAAATGAACAGGGGAATTGCTGTAAAACTGCACACCATCCATCAAATAAAAATATGTTTTAAAAAGTGTTGCTTTTCAACAAAATTTTAAAAAAAATTTATGTTACTTATATTTATTGAAATGGAACTAACTGCAGTCAATGTCTCACCTACCAATAGGGCAATAAATGAAGAGATATGCAGTCAATGTCTCATCTACTGATGATGTTCGTCCGTCGTGATCGACGATGACCAAAAACTCAACCATAATAATAACAATAACAATAAATAATAAAAATAATAAAAGTTAATAGTGCGTTTTTAAATGACTAGCAAGTCCAATGCGATCACAAAATGTTCTTTTACAGAATTGACAACAATAGAAGGTATCTGTGTGAGGTTGAGATGTTTTTTCTTTTCTACGTGTCCGCTTCTGTCTTGCAGTATCTTGTCTGAATTCTTCCGCTGCTAGTGCTCCCATTCTAATGCTGTAACGCCATGCTGTTCTATCCTGAGCGAGGCTCTCCCAAGCGCCTACATCAATGTTAAGATGTTTCAAGGATGACTTGAGCGTGTCTTTGAAGCGCTTTTTCTGTCCACCCGCTTTTCGAAATCCTGCCTTGAGTTCTCCATAATATATTTGTTTTGGCAAACGCGAGTTCTCCATACGCACAAGATGGCCTGCCCAGAGTGTTTGCACCTTTATAAGTATTGTGTGGATGCTTATTGAGGTTGATTTTTCCAAGACCTCGTAGTCAGTAAAGATAAGTAAATAAATGGGTTAAGAAATGACTATCGCTGAAGTTGGTTTATAGTGTGGAATAGTTGCGCTAATCTTCAACCACACTCTCTCTCCTGAGTTTTATCTTGGTCCAGTGGCAAGAAAAAGTCGAGACAACTGGGAGAAAATCAGGTGCAGTGGATGGCCAGAGCGTACTATGTGTCTAACTGTGCCCTATGCTGTCCACACAGCTCTGCTGTTAGCGCCTATGTACCCGTTGAGTTACCTGCCAACTTCTTCCGAGTATATCTCATCCACTAATAGGGCAATAAATGAAGAGATATGCAGTCAATGTCTCATCCACTAATAGGGCAATAAATGAAGAGATATGCAGTCAATGTCTCATCCACTAATAGGGCAATAAATGAAGAGATATGCAGTCCATGTCTCATCCACTAATAGGGCAATAAATGAAGAGATATGCAGTCAATGTCTCACCTACCAATAGAGCAATAAATAAAGACTGGTCCAGAGAAAATTGACACAGAAAAAAAGATGTATTTTTTATCAACTTTTAGTATCAAATAATTTGTTCAATTAGCCGACAGTACACAGCAGAGTATAGATGAGCATGTTCTACTACAAGACGAGATGAAAATGTTTTTATGAAGACATATGAGCATGTTGCGCTAAAAGGAACTGCAACATTGAGACAACATATTTGGTTACATTCTAAATATCAAGTTCATCTTGAATGATAAAATCAGATATCCTAGGAAAGACTTGACTGCCTGTAAGACCAACTGTCTCAGGAAAGTTTTATTAGTCCAATATGACCAGCTGTCTCAGGAAAGTTTTGTTAGATCAGTAAGACCAACTGTCTCTGGAACGTCTTGTTAGATCAGTAAGATCAGCTGTTGTGGGAAAGTTTTGTTAGATCAGTAAGATCAGCTGTCTCTGGAACGTCTTGTTAGATCAGTAAGATCAGCTGTTGTGGGAAAGTCTTGTTAGATCAGTAAGACCAGCTGTTATGGGAAAGTTTTGTTAGATCACTAACACCAACTGTTGTGGGAAAGTCTTGTTAGATCAGTAAGACCAGCTGTTGTGGGAAAGTTTTGTTAGATCAGTAAGACCAACTGTCTCTGGAAAGTCTTGTTAGATCAGTAAGACCAGCTGTTGTGGGAAAGTCTTGTTAGATCAGTAAGACCAGCTGTTATGGGAAAGTTTTGTTAGATCACTAACACCAACTGTTGTGGGAAAGTCTTGTTAGATCAGTAAGACCAGCTGTTGTGGGAAAGTTTTGTTAGATCAGTAAGACCAACTGTCTCTGGAAAGTCTTGTTAGATCAGTAAGATCAGCTGTTGTGGGAAAGTTTTGTTAGATCAGTAAGATCAGCTGTCTCTGGAACGTCTTGTTAGATCAGTAAGATCAGCTGTTGTGGGAAAGTCTTGTTAGATCAGTAAGACCAGCTGTTATGGGAAAGTTTTGTTAGATCACTAACACCAACTGTTGTGGGAAAGTCTTGTTAGATCAGTAAGACCAGCTGTTGTGGGAAAGTTTTGTTAGATCAGTAAGACCAACTGTCTCTGGAAAGTATTGATGGTCCAATAAGTTTGGCTGTCCTAGGAAGATGTGTTTGTCCAGTAAGATCAGCCATTATAAGGCAGTTATGTCAGTCCAGCAGTCCTAGGAAAGACTTGGTATTCCAGTAAAATCAGCTGTCCCACTAAAGTCTTGTTACTGCCATAAGTCCACCAATCATAGGAAATCTTCATGAAGATAAACTCAAGAAAAGTTAAAGTCTATCTTTTAACAAAAAAATACTGAAAATGGATGGAACAAAACCAGCAGGAAGAAAAAAAAGATGACAACTAGTCATACACAATGTCAACAATGGCATATTACATGAGATATCAACATTAGATGCCCACATACTCGTTATCAACACACATATTGTCATACACAAAGAACGTATCCTATACCTGGCAAAGTTTACAACACTTATCTTCATGCAAAACAGACTCGCTTGCAAGTATTGAATAATCATAAGCAATATGATACAATAAATGTATTATGTGAATGCATTCAGTAGTCCGTGTCATGTTTCTGCGTACACCAGAGCTGACATCTCATAACCTTGAAGCTGGCGACACACAAACTTTATTAATAAGCTTGTTCCATTTTGTAATACATAATTGTCGCTTTGAGAATGCCAGTCTATATTATGGCAGTAAACATATACCAATCGACATCAACCAGTATTCTTCATATGAAATCATTTATAAAATATATCCCTCACCAATTCACATACGTCCAGTACATCTCTCTTCAGTCAAGGTCTAAGGCCTTTTCCAATTTGATTGGTTTTGTTGATGTGGGGGTAGATGAACTGCTGGGAAGGAAAGAACTTGAAGGGGCCCTACTGTTTACGCTTTGACTATGTGAGCTACCACTTTGGATGCTATTGTCTGGAAAACCAGCATCCTCTTCATCATCCCCAAATGCAGATCCCAAAACATTCTGCAACAGACTACCTGTAGAGATATATTGTGAGGTTAATAATAGGAGCCACAACATATCAGCATTGATTAAGGATAGCTTTATTTCAGCCAATCACAGCACATGAATCTATGTTAGAAGGAAAAAGAATGGTGCCAGCAAAAATTTAAATCAGCATTCTTCTGTTCTCATATCAAAAGTTCATCTGTTTCAGCTTGTTACAACTTGCACAATTAAGTTTCACTGTAACTTACACAATTCAATTTGATTACAACTTGCACAATTCAGTCTCATTGTAACTTGCACAATTTAGTTTTATTACAACTTGCACAATTATTTAACTGTAATGTGCACAGTTCAATTTTATTACAACTTGCAAAGCTTGGAATAGAGTAATAAGTTTTATTAATCACTGAAAACTCATATAAATACACACAAATCAATGTTTCAACCAAAAGTTCTTTATCACGACTATATACACAACAAAAATAACGAGTAAAAATGGCACTATTGATGGTCACATGGCAGAGAGGGGTGCAAAGGGAACGCATTGCTCTAGGCGGACCCAGGGTTAGCAGATAACCAAGATCCCAAATGTACCTCCAAGCGGTGCACCCTGGAAACAGAAATACAGCAGCTCCAGCTGATTCTGGCCAAATCATTTGGGGATCGTGTCCGAGAATGTGGAGGTAGCAGATGGAAAGAGATTTGACTGCACAAGAGACAGACAATATCTCCGACACCACCAGCATCACCACATATAGCGACACTGTCGACATACAGTGAAGCAAGTCAGTCCAGTCCGAACATTGGAGGGGCGGCCAATGTAAAATGCACGTAAAGATAGATGCATGGCGAGAGACAAATAGATTTCATACCGAGTACAATGAAACAATGAAATGGCAGAACAGCGCTAGAGGGCAGCGCGAACTGCAAATAGAAAGTGAAAAGTCACAAGGAAAGGGGAACTACAAGCTCCGTCAGCTCGAGACGAGCTTCTAGTTACCTGTGTTCCTTACAGGCAGAGACCCAGACCCATCCATTGGCGTTTGGTAAAGCAAGAAGACCTAACCCAACTCTAATGTCGAGCCTTCCTAAACCGGAAATATGCTCGCGAAGAGAAAGGGTTCCGTACTCGATGCACTCAGGCACAAAAGGGACAAAGATTTAGCCCTGGCCCAACTCTACTGTCAGGTTTTCCTACACCGGAAATACACTTGAAGAGAGAAAGGGTTCAGTACCTGATGGGCTCAGGCGCTAATGGGACAAGGACGCTCAGCTCGAGAACGCCTTGCTCTCAAACGCGTGGTGTGAGACTCGAACTTGGACAAGGGGTACACGATGTCGGTGAATGACATCTCGGCTAAGAGGGCGAAAGAGCCAGGGTCCAACTCCTCTGTTGAGTTCTTCCCCTTAAGGAACCAGGCTCACGGATGAGAAACAGTTCAGTACCCAATGGGCACAGGCACAGCACGTCCAATTACACGAGGCAAGTTCATAGACAGTGGAACACTTCGTTCGAGTCAGACGAGAGCAAAAAAATCGTCTGGGCGAAGAGTCTCCACTACGCGTGCCTGGAGACAGATATAGAGGCTGTCACAGGCTAAGGGTAGCCCACCCGAATTGTCAAGGCATGCCGAAATCGGATGTGCTAGGCCTACAAGGCGCATAACCATGGCACAACGTAATCACGCTCCCGGCGGAAATCGCACGGATATCCGTGATGGTTACAATGGAGCGAACGAAAAACAAACAAACAAAACATGGCAGAGAAAAATATGGATATAACACACAAGGGTTAAAACTAGAAGGTCAGAGCTGAAACAACACAAATATAAAACAAAATAAATCAGAATATTGATGAAATAAGACAAACAGAGAAATGACTGAACAACATGATATTCATACGACTGACACCAAAGGGCTCAATATATATATATATAGTTTCCCAAGCTGGCCAAGTCTTTTGGGGATCGTGTCCGAGAATGTGGAGGTAGCAGATGGAAAGAGATTTGACTGCACAAGAGACAGACAATATCTCCGACACCACCAGCATCACCACATATAGCGACACTGTCGACATACAGTGAAGCAAGTCAGTCCAGTCCGAACATTGGAGGGGCGGCCAATGTAAAATGCACGTAAAGATAGATGCATGGCGAGAGACAAATAGATTTCATACCGAGTACAATGAAACAATGAAAGGGCAGAACAGCGCTAGAGGGCAGCGCGAACTGCAAAAAGAAAATGAAAAGTTCATAGGAAAGGGGAACTACAAGCTCCGTTAGCTCGAGACGAGCTTCTAGTTACCTGTGTTCCTTACAGGCAGAGACCCAGACCCATTCATTGGCGTTTGGTAAAGCAAGAAGACCTAATCCAACTCTAATGTCGAGCCTTCCTAAACCGGAAATATGCTCGCGAAGAGAAATGGTTCTGTACCCGATGGGCTTAGGCAAGAAAGGGACAATGATGATAGTCCTGGCCCAACTCTACTGTCAAGGTTTCTTATACCGGAAGTACACTTGCAGAGAGAAAGGGTTCCGTACTCGATGCACTCAGGCACAAAAGGGACAACGATTTAGCCCTGGCCCAACTCTACTGTCAGGTTTTCCTACACCGGAAATACACTTGAAGAGAGAAAGGGTTCAGTACCTGATGGGCTCAGGCGCTATTGGGACAAGGACGCTCAGCTCGAGAACACCTTGCTCTCAAACGCGTGGTGTGAGACTCGAACTTGGACAAGGGGTACACGATGTCGGTGAATGACACCTCGGCTAAGAGGGCGAAAGAGCCAGGGTCCAACTTCTCTGTTGAGTTCTTCCCCTTAAGGAACCAGGCTCACTGATGAGAAACGGTTCAGTACCCAATGGGCACAGGCACAGCACGTCCAATTACACGAGGCAAGTTCATAGACAGTGGAACACCTCGTTCGAGTCAGACGAGAGCAAAAAATTGTCTGGGCGAAGAGTCGTCACTACGCGTGCCTGGAGACAGATATAGAGGCTGTCACAGGCTAAGGGTAGCCCACCCGAATTGTCAAGGCATGCCGAAATCGGATGTGCTAGGCCTACAAGGCGCATAACGGTGGCACAACGTAATCACGCTCCCAGCGGAAATCGCACGGATATCCGTGATGGTTATAATGGAGCAAACGAAAAACATACAAACACACTGTCATCTGAATATCATGAGCACCCCAACGGTCATTGAAGTGGTCAGCAACAGCCCTGGATTTTTAAGCTGCACAGAATCATAAACATTAAGTTTACAGAATCGATCCATGATCCCCTATAAAGTCTTACCATAAACAAATTTTCAATGCTGGGTATTATTTTAGAATTCCATACCGTCCATTCTACACAAGGTGCTATGTTTTCCAGCACACATACACACATTATGAGGTGGTTGTGCTCTATATATGTAGAAATCTATTATGTTACTAACAAATATTTTAGACCTCTCACTGTGCAAACATGCCAATGTTTGTCAGAGACTTCAAGTGAGTAGGTCAACTGCATTGATGGTCACCCATGTTTCGACTCACATGAAAGTATCTACCCCTATATAACATACTACTTATAGTCTGGCTAGTTTCTATAAATATAATTAATTATACCAAATAAGTAAATATGTGTTAAAAATACAGTGACCACTGATAAAAAGATGACAACAATAATTATAATAAAATGAATAAGGATGAACACGGCTGACATTTCGATCTAAGATCTTTAAACAAACATATACAGTGGAATCCCTCTATACTGAATCCTTTTATAACAAATTTACTTATATAACAACACTTTTAAATATTCTCAATTATATTATTCTATATTGTACTGTATATAAGAATTTCTATTATTTATGTATTTTGTTGGTCTGGACCAAGTTGTTATAATGGAATTCCACTGTAATACTAAGAAAACAACAAATAATATGGAAAAATAAATTAATTCAAAAATAAAATCTTTCTATTAATAATGTTAGATATTTGTAACACATTTACTTATTCACTATTATTACTTTTGTATTTGTGTTACTATTTGTGTCCATACCTGACTGTTGCATCTTCTTTGACTTTTTGGTAATTATATATTTCTACAAATATACTTGGTCAAATATACAAATATACTTACCAAATATTCCCTGGGGTGTTTTCTGTGGTGGGGGCACACCAAAAAACATCTGGCCTATCTGATCCAAGTACTGTGAACAGTGTTAAAAACAAAAACTAAATATTAGCTTGTGACAGTAAAGTAAGAATTGTTAAAATTTATGTCAACAAAAAAATGTTGACACTACTATAAATGATGCCTCTAGGATAAGATCCTGAGAATTTGGTATTTGGTGTGGCACAAGCAGGTTTGAGCATCTGAGAGACAGAATGAAGAATGTGTTCAACCAGCAAGCCACAGGAACCATCAGTATTTGTACACTTCGATATTTGCTTGGGGAGAATGAAAACTTATGGGTTTGCCTGGAGTGCAGTGATGACAGCTTATAATCAAAATAATCAAATTTTGACAGTACAAATCATGTTAACAAGTGAGGATGTTTACAAATTATAAAAAAAAATGGTCACTTTAATATGTCAGACATCAATATTAGAAAATAGTAGCTACATGATGACCTTGAAGCAGTCCAACACCCTGGGCCTAATCTGTGAGAACTCTGAAAATGTTCTATGATCTACTACAGACAATCAATATAAGGTAATACTGCTGTGAAACAGAACAATAATAGTTCTTACGTAGAACACAGGCTTTTGGCGTTTCACTTTAACACAACAGACGGACTATCTCTAAGGGGTTATGGGGTGCAAACATGAAAAAAGAACAAATGACAATACACAAAAAACATTTTTTACGTTTTGTCTTTCTCAAGAACATCTTTCTACGAAAAACCGGTGTTCCTACATAGGAACTACTACTACAGACAATCGACAAGATTAATATGGAACTTTATTATGTAGGTAGCTATCCATTTGATCAAATAAGTATAAACCACTGTAAGAGAGTTGACTGCAATGAATGTTTAATGTGGTTAGAAGCACCATTAATCGCCTTTGACAGCCATTTCAACAAACTGAGTGGCAGACTGGCAGTGCAGTGGAAGACCCCGAGTCACAATTTCTTCAGAAGACTGTTTCATACGCATGCATCACCTCAAGAATTGATTTGTATCTGTGTTCTCCACAGTCGAGTTAATGCCAGCAGCTTGTAAAATTTCAGATTAAATGGTCAGGAACCAGCTGCATGACGCTGGTCTTTGGGCTAGAAAACCTCACAGAGGTCCTGTTCTTACAGATCGGGATCACCAGAACCGAATGCAGTGGGAGAACCAGCATCATCAATGGACCTTTAGGAATGACTGGAGACGGGTTTGGTTTAGCTAATGTCTGAAATTTTCTACATGCGAAGGCTGAAACATTAATTCAATAAAATAAAATTTTAGAACACGTTTGAAATAATGTTGCAGTTTATTTTTAAACAGTATATTTTTGTTTCTATATTCATTTTCTTGATTATAGATGCAGCTTAATAAAAAATAGAATCTGCAGGGAAAAGACAATGATTCAAAACAAGAATGACATGATAGGCAATAGGACATCTATCAAAGTAAGAGAGAGCAAGCCATAGAAATGGTGGTATATGTGCAGGAAATTTGTAATTTTCTGAACCGATGATGATAAATTCCAGACATCCCTCAGAGAGAGAAGTCATCCCAATGACTGCAGTATATATTCCTCATTACCCATTAATCATCCTTTTCTACCCCATCAATGCCAGCTCCTTGAAGTTGAGATGAAGCTTATTCCAACCAATAGAGGCTGGAAACTTAACACTGTCCTGACCATTCCATACAATGAGCAGAACCAGTCCTGCCCAAACAAGTACATGTGCTGAAGTCAGAGATGTCAGGCAGTGTTGTGCACCAGCAACCATGGTATCATGCAACCCACCTATTTAACATGTCCACATGAGGACTTTATGCAAACAAGAAGATACTCCTCTATTATCTCAGTGTAATTCAAACTCCTTAGCAACATCCCATTCTACTTTAATCAGACTTTCATGTTTGCAACACACAAATCTAGAAACTTACCTCCTTATAGTTGGGATCTCTGTTTATGGACACCTGATATTTTTCACACAGAACAGTAAATACAGGTAACTTGCCTCTGTTGATAGAAATAATTTACAAACATTGTTAAACCCCCAAAGTCATAGGGAAATCTATGTATGTTTGTGTGCATTTTTATATATATATATTTTGTGTGTGAGTGTGCATGTATGTATATATATGTGCGATGGAGTATCATCATCAGCCTTTCCTGTAACAAATAGGGTCAAACAAGAATGGTTTTAGCTCCAACACTGTTTACCCTGATATTTCCAGCATGCTGACAGACACATCTCGATCAAGTGACACACTAGGAATACAAATAAAATACAGAACAGATGGTAAACATTTCAATCTTCTGCGTTTGCAAGCCACAACTAAGGTAAGAGACACAATGGTCAGGGAACTCTTCTATGCAAATGACTGTGCACTGTATGCTGATTCTGCAGACATCATGCAGGTCACTCTAAACCAATTTGCTGAAGCCTGTGACAACTTTGGTTTCATCATCAATACAAAGAAAACAGAGGTCATGTTTCAACCTACAACACACAGAACATTTAAATCCCCATATAAGGATCAAATAATAAACTTCAAACAGTCAATAATTTCACCTACATGGGTGGCACACTCTCACATGATATAAACATCAACACTGTGGCAAACAACAGAATAGCAAAAGCTAGTACCTCACTCACTCTCTTACACACACACACATACATACAGAAGTGTAGTGGAACATTTTTATCTAACATTCCCCATCAATAAACTCACTATGAAATCATTTTAAAAAATAATTTCAATTTCCTTGTTTCCTATTTTTTTTCATGTTCTGTGATGGTATTTTGGAGTATTTTTACTAGATTTAGTTTATTTTCTAGTCCGCCTTCTTGTATGTGTCACATCCTTTGCAGAACACTGTCTTCACTGCCACACTATAAGCCTCCCAGTATTGTGAAAGCTATAGACACCAGATAAAGTTCAGTCATGACCATGGTCCTAGTTTTAAACATGAATGTGGTTCCCTAGCTATGAACAGGTGACACAAGGGGTGTGGGTGAAAAGCAACTCTGCACAGGACTTGCTAATTCTCTGGGAGAGCCCCAGAAGTAGGCAAACATGTTAGCCCTGCATAATTGAAGAACACCCTCGGATGGTGGGAATGTATAGCTGGCTGCCCCACCCATCCTAGTTATCATGGTCCAGAGTTTGGTTCCTATGGATACCTCTGACAAGAATGCTTGGCAAAGGAGCTAAAGCTTCTGACTACAACTCTACATGTTGCAAAAATGTAGAAAATCCCCAAAATACCTAGAATTGATCCCCTCAGAGTAATAAACTTCTTTTCAAAGCATTGTGCACAGCTGAGAATTGGAAGTTTTCTTGGTATGAAGTCTAGCTCTAGAGAAACTACCTCGCACATAGTAAATATTAATCACTCGTAACTCCTGGGGGTTGAATCAATAACAAATTAAAACACTGCCCAAATATTTAAACTCTAGAACCTGTTTTAACTTGGTAGTTATGTATATGCTCAGTGAACTTGGTGGTTTGTTAATTTTCAATGCTTATGACTTTGACATATCAATATTCATGCAGTACTTTCTGTATGTTCTTAGTAGATTGTCAGTGTGACTTTGTAACTAGTGACATGTGTTTGATACTCAGAAGAGGAAACCGAACATGACCACAATTTTATTAAACACGGCCAATGTAAATATGATCTGCAAAAACTAACAGCAAATCAATTTCAAAAAAGTTGTGTAAGTTTAAGCAATGACCACCCTTACCCATCTAAAGCAATCAACAATAACCATATGAAGTTAAGAAGGGGTAAACTAAAGGGAGGTCCATTGTCAATGCCTGGATGTCTCTGTGTGTAGACTTCAAAACAAATGCTGGCTGTGGCTTTATTTTGAAGACAAAGGTATCTGAAACAGTAAATGCATGAAAACAGTTATGCTCAATAATACACTAACTGTACTTTGACCTCAATCATATGTTTGTTTGTTTTGCGTTCGCTCCATTTTAACCATCACGGATATCCGTGCGATTTCCGCCGGGAGCGTGATTAAGTTGTGCCATCGTTATGCGCCTTGTAGGCCTAGCACATCCGATTTCGGCATGCCTTGACAATTCGGGTGGGCTACCCTTAGCCTGTGACAGCCTCTATATCTGTCTGCAGGCACACGTAGTGGCGACTCTTTACCCAGACGAATTTTGCTCTTGTCTGACTCGCACGAGGTGTTCCACTGTCTATGAACTTGCCTCATGTAATTGGACGTGCTGTGCCTGTGCCCATGGGTACTGAACCGTTTCTCATCCGTGAGCCTGGTTCCTTAAGGGGAAGAACTCAACAGAGGAGTTGGACCCTGGCTCTTTCGCCCTCATAGCCGAGGTGTCGTTCACCGACACCGTGTACCCTTTGTCCAAGTTCGAGTCTCACACCACGCGATTGAGAGCAAGGCGTTATCGAGCTGAGCGTCCTTGTCCCAATAGCGCCTGAGCCCATCAGGTACTGAACCATTTCTCTCTTCAAGTGTATTTCCGGTGTAGGAAAACCTGACAGTAGAGTTGGGCCAGGGCTAAATTGTTGTCCCTTTTGTGCCTGAGCCCATCGGGTAAGGAAACCTTTCTCTCTGAAAGTGTACTTCCGTTATAGGAAACCTTGACAGTAGAGTTGGGCCAGGACTACCATCGTTGTCCCTTTCCTGCCTAAGCCCATCGGGTACAGAACCCTTTCTCTTCGCGAGCATATTTCTGGTTTAGGAAGGCTCGACATTAGAGTTGGGTTAGGTCTTCTTGCTTTACCAAACGCCAATGGATCTGGGTCTCTGCCTGTAAGGAACACAGGTAACTAGAAGCTTGCCTCGAGCTGACGGAGCTTGTAGTTAACCTTTCCTAGGGACTTTTCACTTTCTATTTGCAGTTCGCGCTGCCCTCTAGTGCTGTTCTGCCCTTTCATTGTTTCATTGTACTCTGTATGAAATCTATTTGTCTCTCGCCATGCATCTACCTTTACGTGCATTTTACATTGGCCGCCCCTCCAATGTTCGGACTGGACTGACTAGCTTCACTGTATGTAGACAGTGTCGCTATATGTGGTGATGCTGGTGGTGTCGGAGATATTGTCTGTCTCTTGTGCAGTCAAATCTCTTTCCATCTACCTCCACATTCTCGGACACGATCCCCAAATGATTTGGCCAGAATCAGCTCGAGCTGCTGTATTTCTGTTTCCAGGGTGCACAGCGTGGAGGTACATTTGGGATCTTGGTTATCTGCTAACCCTAGGTCCGCCTAGAGCAATGCGTTCCCTTTGCACCCCACTTCATTCATATGACCACACTGATCTCTCATAAAAATGGCAGTCTGTTTCAAGTTTGTCACATCTAATAGTTTTTCCTTCAAGCTGGTTGGGAAAAACCAACATTTCTTCTCTACCTCCTTTGTGAAGATGGCAGTCCTGAAACACTAATCCTACTATGTGTTTGTCTTCTCCATAAGTCTGTCTAGCCAAGTTTCAGCATGTCATTTGGAGTGATAATTGCATTGTGCCACAGTATACAGCTATGCTGCACCTTTCAGTCTAAGACATCTGACTTCTGAAAGTATTTTAAGGTTTGCTTTCCCTAGCCTTTGACTGTTCCCATGGTATGTACATGGAGAGGTACCAATCTCTTTCAAGGTGTAGTCGTTTATCATTTACATGTCCTGAAAGTGCCTCATGTGTGCCACACACTCTACAGTTGTACTTTGTATTAACACACAAGCAAATGAAACAGTAAGTTATTATAACAGTTATCCTTAATAATACACTAACTGTACTTTCTCTGAACACACAAACATATGAAACAGGAAAGTCATGAAAGGCAAACATTTAATACACAGGGCACTGAAGTTTTTAGAATCACTAGCAGTACACAGGAAAACATGCACAAATCAACATCACAACCATGTTTATAAAGAACAAAATATAGCACATGATGAGTAAAGGACAGAAATATTTATGATCACATCACAATACTAAATGAAAACATTAAATAATAGATAAAATATTACAATAAAAAAAGATAAAATAATAAATGGTAATGCAAAAACTAAAGAGACAGAAATTGATAGAATACAGATGATATGTACACAGGAATAAAAAAACTGATATAAATGAGGTCTTAACAAGGGAAAGTACAATCGGCACATGTGAGTATAAGCAAACAGTTGTTCTTAGATCTATTAGTCACCCATGTTTAGCCGGGATCTGAAAGGGGAGACAAGAATAGCGACACTATTACCTGTCATGAATGTTGTATAAGGCGACTAAGGTGTTGAGAGTGGGGTTGGCTGTCTACTTCATAGAGGGATAAAGTTTGTTTGTTTGTCGTTCGCTCCATTGTAACCATCACGGATATCCGTGCGATTTGCAATGCGTTCAATGCTAGAGCAATGCGTTCCCTTTGCACCCCAGGGATAAAGTGAAAAAGAAGCTGTGCTGAAGTCGTATGTGTCAGGTCGAAAGTTGCAGATATCACAACTAAGCTGTAAACCAGGTGCTCATCTTCTGAAAAGATTAAGATCCCCTGCTGCAAATCATGATGCAATGCATTCTGTTCTTTAAATTACATCCCGCTAATCTGCAGGAATTTGAGAACAATGAGAAGATCTTTTAGTTGTAAGTCTTTGTCCGACTGTCTACCCTCAATGGTAAAGCAAGAACTCTAACCACTTGCTACTACCACAGCTACACCGAATTGTATCTATAATGTAAATTTCAACAAAGAAACATCACAAAAATACACAACTAAGCACCTACTGTAAAACTGCCTGTGTGATGAACATATCCACCTCGGAAGGGTAACCCAGTGATGTATGAAACTCCAGCAGCATCCGAGCACAGCCTTCACCATCAGTAGAATGGATATAATGATAACGAGCTTGGGCATAATTTCTCTCTACAGGAATATAAACATATCAAGAAATATTTATGCTTATGCTTGTACATTCCTTGTGTGTGTTGACATGTATACATCCACAGACTTCTATATGCAAATGGATAGCATAGGCATCACAGAAAGAGGCAGTTGTTACTAAACATAGCAGGGATTCCATGTACACCATTTATCAAGACCTCCAGAATACTCCTATGTACTAATCTCACTCAGAGTGACTCATCTTGGCTGCGACTGATCATTTTTCGCTTTGCATATACTTTGTGTCGCCAGCCAACGAAAAGCACAAAAAAGTGTGATACACCATGACAAGTGACACTGTATAAGTATGCAAACTATCCTAGCGAAGTACTTTTATTTGTCAAACTTTCTGATCCTCTCTTATTTTTGTTATCTTCAGTTATAAAAAAACAGTCAAGGAAAAAGAATCACTACACACTCTATCTAATCCAATGGTTTTCAACATTTTTTCATCCATGGACTACTCCATTGGCAAAAATTGTCTCTTTGACAATTCATGAAACTTTTTTCTATGTATGCACTCTGCTTGTGAGTAAAAAATATATGAGAATATCATTTATTTATTTTATTATTTTATCCAAATAACGTCAGACAAAATTTTATACAACTCACTTGAACTAGTCCTTGACCCAACCAAAATATTTTTTCATGCCCCCCCCCCCCCAAACAACGATGTGTCCCACTGGTGCAAAACATTGCTCTTTTGAGAACTATTGATAATATATTAAATATATGTAAAAACAACCAATCAATCATAAAACCCATAATTCCTCAGAGTTGCAGGAATACCACTTTAGAACATGAGAACAAAAATAATCAATCAATCATCAAACCAATAACCCCCTCAGAGTCATAGGGGTACCACTTTAGAAACATGAACACAAAAATCCTGCTATGCCTCTTTGTACTGTGGCCTTTGAGGGTGAAGAAACTAAATCCTGTCCAGTGTTTAACTAGTAGCAAACCAAGCGACAACCTGTTGGTCGTTATTCCCTATTTGCTGGTTGTCCCTGCAGGACAGTCTCTGAAAGGAAATCATGCCGTATCACATGCCCAAACCACACAAGTTTGTGACTTTTCACTATTGCCATATGTTCTTGTTGAACTTCCAGAGTTTTTTATTTTGTTCCTTACATATACATCGTCTTCTTGTCTTGCCCTTTCTCCTCTTCCCAAGTACTCTGCCCTCCATTATTTGTCTTTATAAACAGTTGTGACCTCTTTATATGACCAAACAGGTGTAGTTTTTCTATGGCATCTAATCCTCCACTCTCCTATTTATGTATTGTCTAAGACTCCATATATTAGAATCAGTATAATGTCAGTCACATGCATAAACTAATTTTGTCACAAATAAACAACTTTTCATAGACCAATAGCAGCAGCAAAGATATGATAGAAGTAAGCTTACCATGCCAAAATATTATACCAAACCTCTGGTGTAAATCAGGATGCCCTCTTTTATGATCTTTATTGATATTTTTGGACCAGTTGATGGCTTTGGTTAAGTATGGGTACCTTTCTGGACATTCTGGATCCATCTTTTCAAATAGATCAGTGATTTTGTCTAAAATACAATATAAAGATGTCACATGTTTATGAGTATTTGTTACTTTGTTACTGAATGAATGATAGTACTTACTTAGAACACAGGTTTTGTAGTTTTACTTAACGATGACTGACAGACTATCACTATCAGACTGTGAGGTGTTAACACAAAAACATACCAATAACAGTATACAAGAACATTTCAACAGTTATCTATCAAGAATATAAAAAAACAGATACTGAACAGACAGTGTGGTCTTCATTTTACTGCTGACCATGTTGTTTTCAGTATTAGTTTTTCCATTCCGTTCTCATTTCCTCAAACCCACTTGCATGACTACATCCATGTGACTTAGTGTTCAAAATGTGCCAACAGTCAAAAACTTGTGTATAGGGGGATCCCATTATTATAAGAATGAAGGGACAAACACGCAAAAGGAAATGAATACAAACTTTAGCAACTGTAAGACCCAAGGTCATTTCTTTCATGTTACCCACTCACATTCACTGAATGGGATAGCTTGGAACAATACATCAAAGATAACACAATATGACCTTCCCAGAGGCCATTAAACCCGCAACCAATAGATACCAGTATTGTTCCCAGCTATCCTATTCATTCATTCCTGTGGTCAGGAAGGTTGGTCATTACAGTGGCATTACTGCATCATCCTAAGTGCCCGCACTAAGCTAACACAGAAGTTGCAGAAAGAGCTAGAAATGAAAATGTATTTATTTCATTGTATCAGTATTCTTATCCAAGGGTATAAACACATTTTTAAAGATAGAAACTGTGGTCTTTAAAAGTCTGTGCCATATAAATCCAAACTCGCGTGAAAGAGACTTGAAACTTTCTGTGTCGTAATGAATGTTTGCACTTTCTGAATGAATTTAAAAGGTTGGGGTTTTGTTGCCTACAGAAACGGCGTGAAGTTGCTTGAGAAATTTTTAGCATATTACACTGCCACATTGAGCATGAGGATGGAGATAGAGGGAGTTACAGCAGCACTTAAGTTGTTGATAACTGATACATCAACTTAATATGTAATACAGACTCTCAAAGCATGCTGAGCAAGATAGAAATGTACATGCTGAGAAAATAATGGTGGGACTTATTGAATAATCAATTGTCCAGAGCATTACATAGATATACTGCCTTGGTCATGCTGAGGTCAGAGGAAACGAGAGAGCTGACTTATTGGAAAGCAATGCGGCAATAGACGGCACAATGCTGAGAAGAGATAAAGCAGACTTAATCAAGGCAGTAATAAATTCATTTCAAGATGACGATGATGTCAATGAGGCTGAGAATGTACACATACAGAGAATGTCAGAAATGGGAGTATCTAGAGGTGAGGGAAGGAAAAGTAAATTTTTTTGAAAAGTTCGAAGATCACACAATCAACACCTACCGGGACTCTGAGTCTACATACACTGGGACGGCTGCTGGAACGGAGGGCTGAGCACTTATAGGAATGCTACACGTAGTGCCAAGCCAGTTTCTAAACAAGAAGAAACACAACATTTCAGGCTTGAACATATTCTCTCCATTTATTCTCAATTCATGTGCAGTATCTCATTCTAACTTTGTATGAAAAACTTGTGTACGCCACTAAGAAACTAGTCCCTACATGGTATCTGTAAGTTTTGTTATTCTTATCTAAGTCTCTACATGGTGTCTGTAAGCTTTGTTGTTCTAGTCAAGTACCTACATGGTATCTGTAAACTTTGTTGTTCTATATACTTACTTATAGTATCTAGTGTTACTGCTGACTTTGATTTATTCAAGACATCCAGGAGGAGGAGACTCAAGTCTGCCCCACTGCTATACTGAAATGCACAATAACCAGTTGCACAATTTTAGAGATAAATTAGCAGAGTATCAGGGATAAGTCAACAAGCTGAAAACTTTTAGTTTAGTATGTGAGAACTTTGAATTGAAAATCACATTATGTATTTCAAAGAACATTATGAAGTATGAGTGTGGACAAAAACTATATATTTTTAAAATTATTATTAATGATACAATGGTTTTTTTCAAGTGATCTGCATTCAGCTTCTATGATCAAAATAGATTGTCAAACCTGTCATCAGGAAGACCACTTTTTTCTCCTTGTCAGAGCAGCTATCCCATAGTTTTGTCACAAATCTGTATCATCTAGATAGACCCACTGTTTCTACTCTTTGTATGTTGGGCAATCATGAAGTGTGTTACAGGGTTTGGATCTAGATCCACAAGGAAATTTATCTGTGTATGAGATCCTTAGTTCTTAAATATTGCCAAGCAGTGGCCTGTTCCAAAGAAAAAATTGGGCATATAAGGCGTGTGTGTGTAACCAGCGTGCTACAAAAATCATCACCATGCATCCTCTTTATTATATGCTGGCAGAGACCAAGCACCTATGGGTTTGCCAAGAGTGTGTCAACGTTGATTCGGAAGATTAAATTAAACTAGACAAAATAGTGTTGTCTCTGAGGGTGATGTATTGAACAACATATCAATAATCAATATTGTAAATGAAGGTCAGAAATCAATAAGGTTTTGTGCTTAATATACCAGTCGAATATGAAGTTGTAGTAAATGACGGCTGTTCACATGAAGCATGCAGATCTATGTTAACACCTAAGATACACAAAACACTTCAAACATGTCTACCTATCTATCTATGTTCCTTCAGCGTTGAATATGGTGCAGAAACCAGTGTCCTCCAGAATGAATGTGATGCTGCTGAATTAGTTCTTGCATGCTGTTGATACCCATAGACATATGCTCTTTGATGGTTGTTCTGTGAAGAGTTTCTCTTGGTCTTCCTCTCTTTCTTTTGCCATCTGGTACCCATTTTAATGTTTGTAGTGGCATTCTATTTTCATTATTTTAAGTACATGTCTGATACAAACCCACCAATTTTTTTTTTTGTAGAAACATATTGCTATTTGATGTCTTCCATTATTTGTTTGTTTAACTTGAACTCTTCCAAGAAGACTTCACATTTATAAAGACAAAAAAATTATGAAGAAAGCGCGTGCATACATAAGAAAATATACTCAATACATTGATGCAATACAACAAAAACAACGCTGGATATCTACACCAACAATTATTAGCCCTGGCCTGCCACAGGGATCGCCTCTATCTCCTGTACTTTTCAATGTATACACAGTACATATCGCTGGCAATCAAATCACAGGTGTTGGCAGAACGATGTCATATGCCGATGATATCCTGGTGTATAGACAGGGCAGAAATCGAGAAGAGTGCGTCGTGGAACTACAGAAGGAGCTGGACAGACTGACAAATTGGTGTCGAGATACGGGAGCAGTGGTTAATCCGTCTAAGGCATTCGTGACGTGGTTTTCCTTGAACAATCACATGGTAAAGACACCCATGCCACAAGTTTCGTTGTCCGGGAAAAGTTTAGAAAGAACTAGCACAATGAGATATCTGGGTGTGTTTTTTGACAGAAGCCTGAGTTTCAGGGAACATGTTGACCACATTATCATAAGGGCAGGCAAAGGCTTAGCAGCAATGAAGGTTATGGCTGCTGCGCAGTGTGAGCAAAGATTGTTATTTCTTTTGTACCAGGGTTTGGTTGTGGCTGTGGTGGAATATGCACTGGCAATTCTGACTCTTAGCCAAACTCAGATCGAAAGACTGGATAGAGTCCAGAATGCAGCAATGCGTATCATTCTGGGATGCACAAGAGACACATCGACAAGAGCTATGCGATACCTACTTGACTGCCCAACAGCTGAGTATAGATTACAGTATTGCCGTGCACGGGCGTACCTTCAAATATATGCAGATAAGGAACACCCGTTGCATTCCGAAATACAGAAAGTTAAAGGCAGCAGACTCAAGAGAGGAAGGTCGTGGATGGGACGTGCTGAGGATGTAATACAAACGTGTGCCGATTACAGGATGTGGCAGCTGGTGCGGAATGGATAGGTCTACCCACAGATTTCGAAACTTGTTTGAGAGTAGTAATATCACTTAGCAGGGAATGCAGAGAATGGTGTCCCACAGCTGTGGAGAAAGAAGTGCAGGCTTTAATCAGTGAGAATACCAAAGAGGGGGATGTGATTTTATACACTGATGGATCTGTAATTAGGCATGTTCGCAGTGCTTGGGCCTTTACAGCTCAGTGCGCAGGTAAAACGATCAAGGAGGAAAGTGGTGCCTTTGCGGTCACTACGAGTAGTATGACCATGGAGACTATGGCGGTGACCAAGGCATTTGAGTGGCTACGCACACAGAAAGTAACGCAGGTCTGCATCTTGAGTGACTCTATGAGTATGATTAAGAAGGTACAAGTGGGTCTCGTTCGCGAACAGTGGATTGAGGCCTTGAGAAATGCGAGCTTGAAAGCGGTTACATTTATTTTCGTGCCGGGACATGTGTGCGATTGTGGCAAAGGGCGATGGGGCAATGGATCGCGCCGACGTTTTGAACTCTTTAAGAGATATAACACGCGAGAGTGAGACGAATGTGGATGATGATTCCTTTTCAATGGCTAGGATTAAAGATCAGGGATTGAGATGCGGTGTTGCTAGAGGTGAACATTTTGGAGGGCGCAGAAGAATGATGGTCAACCAGCATAGGACAGGTACTGTCAGCAGAAGTGTGATGGCGGATACACTCAAGGAGAGATCGGAGCAACTATGGATGTGTCCAGTTTGCAGTGATGATGATCCGACGACTAACTAACTAACTAACTAACAAAAACAAGTCTTCATTAATACACAATTGAGCAAAATTCACCAGAATCCTTAAATTAATTCATGAGACTAACGGAAATTGAATTTATGTCCGAGATAAACTACTTGAATTTACCTTGAATGAATGGACAGTAAGATTAACTGATTCCAGCCAGGGAGACTTATACAAGTCAGTAAACCTTATGTCTTCTGGCCGAAAAGACTTCTATAAGTCATACTCCAATGACAAGCATGTTTTTTTTTTTGTATTTATATCAACATAAGAATATTTCCAAAATAAAGTGTAATATGTCTACATTACTTCTTGCATGATTTTTATGTGTATCGATATCATTTTTGTTAAGTTATTGATGTTTTGATAATGGGGGTCTGTGACGTCATTTTTCCTTATATGTTTCATATATATTTTTCGATTTACTTGTTTTTGTAAAATAATAACTATTTTATTTACTTTGGTTTCCGTTTATTATGAAATCCAATCTGGCAAATGCTTCTAGCATCGTGTTTGCAAATTTACGCCATTTTGTAAGAAAAATTAGCCATATTTTCATTTGAGTTTCGTGTAAAGTTAAAATTCTTTCTAAATAATAAATTTTTGACGCACTATGCATATATATTATACATTATTGTGTTCGTAATTGGATTATCTACAAAAATGATACAGTTTGAGTGGAATTTATTGATTCAAAAATGCGGTAATGTCAAATATCATATCTAAAATAATATTTATTTGTCATTTACATATTTTCTTTTCTGTCTAAAATAATTTTTATATATTAACATAATTTTTTTTTCAAAATGATCTTGTGATAATCACATTCTCTGTCCATTTCTGTTTCGAAATATATATATTACATTATAATGTAAATATATTAGAAGTTGTATTTCTTGTTTCCGTGATGCATGTGCACACAAAAAAATCGAACAAAATGTAATTACGTTTAAACGCTAAAAATATTCCGGCCGGAATCAGTTAAGACAAGAATTTAAAAAAAGATAACTAGATAAATCATAAACTTACATATTAATTACACATATCTATCCTGATGAAAACCAAAAAGCAAATCATAAATTCAATCTTCATACCAATAATGTTATCAATGTCAGATGTGGACACTAACTGAAGAAAACAGAGAAAGCTTACTATGTGTGAAATAAGATGTTTAAGTAAAGCAACAAATAGAACAAGAAGAGATCACGTGAGGAATTATGAGATTACATGAGAACAACATCAATGGTCGAATATATTGAAAAACAGAGACAAATGGTTCTGTCACTTAATGAGAATGAACCCATATTGACCAGCAGGAAGAACATACTGCAAGAGAATGAATACAGCAAAAGGTAGAGGAAGACGAAGAAGAAAGTGGATTGAAGATGTTACCAACATTTTGAGACATCAAAATATTACTGCACATCAAGTGATCAAACATGCTTTATCCTTCTTCTTCTTTCATTCACTTGAAACATGTCTATATCTGTAATTCTGTCTCCTTAATGTTTGTTTGTTTTGCGTTCGCTCCATTGTAACCATCGCGGATATCCGTGCGATTTCCGCCGGGAGCGTGATTACGTTGTCCACCGTTATACGCCTTGTAGGCCTAGCACATCCGATTTCGGCATGCCTTGACAATTCGGGTGGGCTACCCTTAGCCTGTGACAACCTCTATATCTGTCTCCAGACACGCGTAGTGGCGACTCTTCACCCAGATGATTTTTGCTCTCGTCTGACTCGTACGAAGTGTTCCACTGTCTATGAACTAGCCTCGTGTAATTGGACGTGCTGTGCCTGTGCCCATTAGGTACTGAACCGTTTCTCATCCGTGAGCCTGGTTCCTTAAGGGGAAGAACTCAACAGAGGAGTTGGACCCTGGCTCTTTCGCCCTCTTAGCCGAGGTGTCATTCACCGACATCATGTACCCCTTGTCCAAGTTCGAGTCTCACACCACGCGTTTGAGAGCAAGGCGTTCTCGAGCTGAGCGTCCTTGTCACAATAGCGCCTGAGCCCATCAGGTACTGAAACCTTTCTCTCTTCAAGTGTATTTCCGGTGTAGGAAAACCTGACAGTAGAGTTGGGCCAGGGCTAAATCGTTGTCCCTTTTGTGCCTGAGCCCTTCGGGTACGGAACCCTTTCTCTCTGCAAGTGTACTTCCGGTATAAGAAGGCTCGACATTAGAGTTGGATTAGGTCTTCTTGCTTTACCAACCGCCAATGGAATGGTCTGGGTCTCTGTCTGTAAGGAACACAGGTAACTAGATGCTTGTCTAGAGCTGACGGAGCTTGTAGTTCACCTTTCCTAGAGATTTTTCACTTTCTATTTGCAGTTCAAGCTGCCCTCTAGCGCTGTTCTGCCCTTTCATTGTTTCATTGTATTCGGTATGAAATCTATTTGTCTCTTGCCATGCATCTACCTTTACGTGCATTTTACATTGGCCGCCCCTCCAATGTTCGGACTGGACTGACTAGCTTCACTGTATGTCGACAGTGTCGCTATATGTGGTGATGCTGGTGGTGTCGGAGATATTGTCTGTCTCTTGTGCAGTCAAATCTCTTTCCATCTGCTACCTCCACATTCTCGGACACGATCCCTAAATGATTTGGCCAGAATCAGCTCGAGCTGCTGTATTTCTGTTTCCAGGGTGCACCGCGTGGAGGTACATTTGGGATCTTGGTTATCTGCTAACCCTGGGTCCGCCTAGAGCAATGCGTTCCCTTTGCACCCCGCAAGCATCATATTATAAAGAATTTTGCCAGGTACGGATAGCAGTGTGATTCCCTTCCAGTTATCACAGTATACTAAAGCATGGTATAGAGAAAAGTGATTAAATTGTTTAGATTTATGTGTTAGAGAAATTATGTGAATAATTCCTTCTTGTAACACAAAGAAATGGTAGAGAAATGAGGTGGTTAATTCCATTTTATGAGACATAGAACAGTGCCATAGCCTGAAAACCAAGCATCATTTTATCCAGGGACATCTTACAACAAAAGCTGATAAAAGACAATAGAATAGATAAATCATGAAATGATCAAACTCAGTGATGACATTACTCTTTGTCATTGACATGGCTACTGTTTAAATCAAAAATTCCTAGGACAAATAGTACTTTCTGTTGCACTGCTAGCAACATTAGATGTCTCATTTCAGTGAGCCCATCATGTTATGCATATAGTGTGTCAATGGTTTAAATTTCTGTCAAATTGTTTATAAACAGTCACAAAATGTAAAAAAAGAGGGGGAACAAACTAAACCAGTCAGAAGTATTCATTTCAATGAGTAGCAATCCATGTTTGTTACATACAAAACTGATCGCTTATGGTCCTCAGATGTTGGTATATCTAAATTATTCAATGAATCTCAAGTTACAAATTATGAAGGATTAACCAGACCAAAACAATGAACATACTTGTCTATGCTGTAATAAAATTACGGCACCCCTGTACAACAAGTCAGTGGCCTCCTCATATTTCTGTAGACTACTATATCTGTAAAAGAAAACATGGTCATTTTAGCTAAGTTCTGTAATAGTTTTAATCTGTTATATTTTTCTAGCAGAAATAGATGGAACAGTATGCTGTTGTCAACAAAAAATTATTTTAAAAAAAAATTAAATAAGTTAAGATGAAGAAAAAAAAGATAAATCCTGCAAGTCCCTACCATACTCTGAGAATGTGTGGAGGAATATATGGGACATTGAGCAGCTCTTGCCTATCTTCTAGTGCATTGTTGTTGTGCAGCATCATGTCTGAGATTCTTTGCAGCTGCTGCACCCCTCTTAATTCTGCAGCGATAGCCGGATCTGTCTTGTGCAAGACTCTCCCATGAATTTGTGTCTATGTTGAAGTCAGTCAGTGATGTCTTAAGAGTGCCTTTAAAACACTTCTGTTCTTCGGCCTTGTGGGAGCCAGTCTGTAGTTCTTCATATAACCACTTTTTAGTAGAAGAAGTAATGATATAATAGCTGCCTGATAAACTATGAGTTTGGTAGTAGTTATTATTCCCCTTCTGTGCCGTACATTTTTTCAGTCTTTGAAATGAGGCACTAGCTTTCACTATTCTGTTGTTTACTTCGGTGTCAATGTTTACAGCTTGTGAGAGAGTGCTGCACAGGTAGGTGAAACTATTGACTGTTTGATGTTCTTCTGCTTTATATGGGAATGTAAATGTGGATGTTTGTGAATAGTCTATCTGTACAAGTTTTGCAATCTACCTTAATTAAGCATGGCATAGTGTGTTAATTTCCATGTGCTTTAGTTAAATTATAACTGTTCATTTAAATTGTATGTTCAGAATTTTTTACATCTAAATCATCTATTGTTTTATTAGTACTCCATACCATTATAGACCTAGGATAACTCGTAGGAGTGAACCTACTGTCCTTTTACTACAGTCTAGAAGTCAGTTTACAGAAGGATCACCAGTAAAGGCCACAACAAACGGTAGCAGTGAAATGTACAAATATCAGGGTGTAGGTAACTGCCATACTCATGACTGTTCAAATATCAAGAGCCAGTACTTCTCCCCCCCCCCCCCATACATCTACCGAACAAGACAAACTAATTCACAACTATAAGACAAAATATCTCTGAATTATCCAGGAAAACTATATTAGCCCTACAATGGATACAAGATTCCAGGTTGAAATAGTGAACTGACATCCCTAGCAAAAAATCGGACAAATCAGCACAAGCAAGAGGAAATATCCCTCAACAGCACCTCAAAGTTTCAGGGAAGTAAATGCTCTGCAAAAACAGTCTATGTGACTTCAGACGAGAAAAAAAAAACACAAACTAGGAGCCTGATCAAGATAACATCTACAAGTCAAAAAGTGAACAAATCAAGTTGTGTTGACTGAGAATGGGACACTGTTGTCTCTTTACGGCACTCTTACATTGAATCGTCATCAGCTACTGCAGCTTGCATCTGCGGAGTAACAACACAGAGCACATATTACATGACTGTCCTAGCGCTACTGTTCACGCAATGACAATCTGGTCCACAGGAGCATCTTTGCAAAGCAAGTTGTGGGGGAACCAACAACAACCTATAATAAACTGTTCCATACATGGCCAATATCAAACTAGACACATCATAAATAATCGTAGAAGAATTGTGTATAAATGCATTTCTGGTCATTGTGGCATCATAACAGGAAATGAAAAAGCATACTCCTTGACAAGATATGGATATCTTTGAACATGATAAATGAAAAAAACAACTACAATAATAGATTTAAGAAGCAGTGAATGCTGTTCACTGAGCTATACACTCCTTACTTGCTTGTGTCATGAACACAACTGACATCTGTAGGCTGAACACAAGACATCATAAACTAGATATCCCAACAAGATTTACAGGAAAGTGCTCTAAAGAAACTGCTCTCCCTACTCAAACACATCAAGCATGATAATAGATATATGAGCAGTGACTGTGGCACTAATTTTTTGACTGCTGACTCAAAATACTATCACACACAGTAATACATGGTAATGAATTTTGTAATCACTGGAAAAACACATAATATACGCAAATTGACATTTCGACCAATATACTTTTATCAAGAACACACAACAAAAAATGACGAATAAGAACTGCGCTATTGACATTCACATGACAGAGCTAAATATAGATATAATATGGAAGAGGGGGTGCAAAGGGAACGCATTGCTCTAGGCGGACCCAGGGTTAGCAGATAACCAAGATAAGCAAATAATCACAGTTCTACTGTGGAACTTGCAGCACAACGTACTTCACGCTCCCTGGCGGAAATCAGAAGATATATTCGTTGTGGTTATTTGAGAGCGAACGCTGAAGAAGAAGAAGAATATGGAAGAGTAAAGAACTAGGAGGTCAGAAGTAAATCAGCACAAATAGAAAAAGCACGCCCAACTATCGATAAAACAAGACAAACAGAGAAATGACGGAATAACAGAGTATCATCCATATAACTAGCAGGCATTGATTCCAAAGGGTTTAATCACGCCAAACTGATATACATAGTGGTTCTCAAACGCATGACTGGTCCAGTCATCTAAGAAACATAACTTAATGGCAGTCATATGAATATCATGAGCGTCTGATGGCCCGTGCCAATGAAATTGTCACAACTGGAGTACCAGTCTGGTCTTTTTATGCTGTACAGATGTTGACAGAATTAGTTTGGGAGCCTCCACTATATACGTCATGATGAAACGCTTGCAGAAGATTGCATATATGACATAATGGAACACACATGAAACTCTTTTCAATAGTAAAAATGGCTTTAGGGAATATGACAGGCCAGGTTTGTGGAATATAGGCACAGGTGTAGCATTTATTACATTTGCAGCTGATGGTGCCAAAATGATTAGGAACATCAGGCTTGAGATGACTTCAGACCAATATATCCCTGAGGTTCTTATCACTCTAAGCAACCAGAGGTGAAAGGGAGGATTTCAGAACACATCATGTATCTTGGAATCTGACTGAAGAGGAAGGTGTCAGAATAGGACACCACAGACAGCACAGCTATGGGGGTAGAAGGTGAGAACAAGTGTGACCCTGTCTGTGGAGGAAGACCTCAGACTACAGATGTCCTGTTGGAAAAGGCTACACACGTAAAATAGGGCAGACCTGGGGATCCTTTCAGGGTATCATCCATCATCTCATGGGATTTCTCGTGAAAGTACTCTTCCCCACTGCACAGACACTGCAGGCGGTGAAGTTGAGAGAATAGCAACAGGCAGAAGAATGAAACGTGTTGAGGTGAAAGCTATGGGCATCAGTCGGTTTGTAGTGTACTTATGTCTTAAGACAGTAGGGTTGGATGGTGATGGATATGTCAGGGAAGTTCACATGGGAGGTAGAGAACTCAGATGTCAACCCCTTTTGAGCTGAGCATGGAGCAATTTACATGCTCATTGAAACACAAACATCTGTGAAACAGCACTCCCAGGCATTTAAAGTTGATGATCTCTGTACTATCTTTCCACATAAATTGGTAAGAGGAATTAGCTCATGGAAGATGTAGTTATTCAGAGAGAACTTTAATGTCATAGCTGCTTTCCTTGGGTTCACCAGAGCTCCAAGTGTATTACACCACTGGTCAATGTTTAGAAAGAATACAAATTGTTCAGAATGTACAAAGTGAAATGAATCGTAGTGGCCAAGAACATGGATGTACTAAGTTATCAGTATATTTCTTAAAAGTTTGACATGCATGAAGCAATGAAAAATAAGAGTCAGAATACATAATTACAATGAGAAATATTGCTGAGATAAATAATAAGACACCAAAATAGAATATGCTAGACAACATTATGACATGTCATGGTGTTAATAGCAGAACTGAACACCAACTCCCTGAACATCAGGGAGTTGTGCAGTCTATGATAATATTCAGCAGCAGATATGGCACATGAAGAAAAATGTGCGCGAAATGTGTTATTTTGGCATTAATAATTTGAATATCTGATCATCACATAAATGAATCATCTGCATTATCACATTGTCCAAATTAAATTCTGCATGATCACAATAATTATCCAAATGAATCACAAGTATTATATTATCCACAATCATTGTCATAACAAATAGTTTTTGATACACATAATTTTCAACTGTAGACATGCAATTGAGCAAGTTTTGCATTAAACATGTTCCATGTAGAATTGGTGTATTGTTAGGCAGTGATGAGTGTGAGTACCAGTAAATCATGAGAAAATTCAGGATAGCTGCATGTTTACACATTTTAGGACATAGCTGGAGCACATCTATCCAAGAGTAATCCAAAAACAGCTGATGTACATTAAGATTCTTTAAGGACAAGTGAATGAATAAGAAAAATTCTAACAATCACAATAATGGTATTATAGATGTAAAATGTTGTATCTACATTCCTGGAAAGCCTGTGGATAGGACCACCCACAATGGCCAGTAACTTCACTAAAGATGGTGATGTTTGTTTTTGTTTGTTTTTCGTTCGCTCCATTGTAACCATCACGGATATCCGTGCGATTTCCGCCGGGAGCGTGATTACGTTGTGCCACCGTTATGCGCCTTGTAGGCCTAGCACATCCGATTTCGGCATGCCTTGACAATTCGGGTGGGCTACCCTTAGCCTGTGACAGCCTCTATATCTGTCTCCAGGCACGCGTAGCGAAGACTCTTCGCCCAGACGATTTTCTTGCTCTCGTCTCACTCGAACGAGGTGTTCCACTGTCTATGAACTTGCCTCGTGTAATTGGACGTGCTGTGCCTGTACCCATTAGGTACTGAACCGTTTCTCATCCATGAGCCTGGTTCCTTAAGGGGAAGAACTCAACAGAGGAGTTGGACCTTGGCTCTTTCGCCCTCTTAGCCGAGGTGTCATTCACCGACATCGTGTACCCCTTGTCCAAGTTCGAGTCTCACACCACGCGTTTGAGAGCAAGGCGTTCTCGAGCTGAGCGTCCTTGTCCCAATAGCGCCTGAGCCCATCAGGTACTGAACCCTTTCTCTCTTCAAGTGTATTTCCGGTGTAGGAAAACCTGACAGTAGAGTTGGGCCAGGGCTAAATCGTTGTCCCTTTTGTGCCTGAGCGAATCGAGTACGGAACCCTTTCTCTCTGCAAGTTACTTCCGGTATAGGAAACCTTGACAGTAGAGTTGGGCCAGGACTGCCATCGTTGTCCCTTTCTTGCCTACACCCATCGGGTACAGAACCCTTTCTCTTCGCGAGCATATTTCCGGTTTAGGAAGATTCGACGTTAGAGTTGGGTTAGGTCTTTTGCTTTACCAAACGCCGATGGATGGGTCTGAGTCTCTGCCTGTTAGGAACTCTGGTTACTAGAAGCCCGTCTCGAGCTGTTGGAGCTTGTAGTTCCCTTTCCTAGGGACTTTTCACTTTCTATTTGCAGTTCGCGCTGCCCTCTAGCGCTGTTCTGCCCTTTCATTGTTTCATTGTACTCTGTATGAAACATATTTGTCTCTCGCCATGCATTTAACTTTACGTGCATTTTACATTGGCCGCCCCTCCAATGTTCGGACTGGACTGACTAGCTTCACTGTATGTCGACAGTGTCGCTATATGTGGTGATGCTGGTGGTGTCGGAGATATTGTCTGTCTCTTGTGCAGTCAAATCTCTTTCCATCTGCTACCTCCACATTCTCGGACACGATCCCCAAATGATTTGGCCAGAATCAGCACGAGCTGCTGTATTTCTGTTTCCAGGGTGCACCGCGTGGAGGTACATTTGGAATCTTGGTTATCTGCTAACCCTGGGTCCGCCTAGAGCAATGCGTTCCCTTTGCACCCCAAGATGGTGATGTTAACAATCACAATGTTTGCTAATATTTATTATGATTAATCTTTAGCACATTGTGTTTACAATTCGGGCGATGCATTTCACTGAAATTGTCATGTCTTGATTTCGGATGGCAAAATCCACTGCACGGTTCGCTAAACCCGAAACCAAATGAAAATATTGAGATTGGTAACTTTTTGACAGAATGTTTTGACAACATTGAGAAGAAAATTTATCTAACTTCCTGTTTCTATTGTTAAAATGGTGATTTACAATGTAGTGTGATTATGAAATGGAAATCCAAGCAATCTGTAGTCATCAGCTTTACGGCGAAGTGACAGTGAATCAAGTTTACTATACTATTCGTTCATCGTATATTCAGTGAAATCATTATTTATTCAGATGAAAAAGTGAAAAACTTGAGAGGTAAGTTTTTCAAATACATTATTTTAATTATACCACAAGGTGGGGTGCAAAGGGAACGCATTGCTCTAGGCGGACCCAGGGTTAGCAGATAACCAAGATCCCAAATGTACCTCCACACGGTGCACCCTGGAAACCGAAATACAGCAACTCAAGCTGATTCTGGCCAAATCATTTGGGAATCGTGTCCAAGAATGTGGAGGTAGCACATGGAAAGAGATTTGACTGCACAAGAGACAGACAATATCTCCGACACCACCAGCATCACCACATATAGCGACACTGTCGACATACAGTGAAGCTAGTCAGTCCAGTCCGAACATTGGAGGGGCGGCCAATGTAAAATGCACGTAAAGGTAGATGCATGGCAAGAGACAAATAGATTTCATACCGAGTACAATGAAACAATGAAAGGGCAGAAAAGCGCTAGAGGGCAGCGCGAACTGCAAATAGAAAGTGAAAAGTCTCTAGGGAAGGGGAACTACAAGCTCCGTCAGCTCGAGACGAGCATCTAGTTACTTGAGTTCCTTACAGGCAGAGACTCAGACCCATTCATTTGTGTTTGGTAAAGCAAGAAGACCTAATCCAACTCTAATGTCGAGCCTTCCTAAACCGGAATATGCTCGCGAAGAGAAAGGGTTCTGTACCCGATGGGCTTAGGCAAGAAAGGGACAACAATGGTAGTTCTGGTCCAACTCTACTGTCAAGGTTTCCTATACCGGAAATACACTTGAAGAGAGAAACGGTTCAGTACCTGATGGGCTCAGGCGCTATTGGGACAAGGACGCTCAGCTGGAGAAAGCCTTGCTCTCAAACGCGTGGTGTGAGACTCGATCTTGGACAAGGTGTACACGATGTCTGTGAATGACACCTCGGCTAAGAGGGCAAAAGAGCCAGGGTACAACTCCTCTGTTGAGTTCTTCCCCTTAAGGAACCAGGCTCACAGATGAGAAACGGTTCAGTACCCAATGGGCACAGGCACAGCACATCCAATTACACGAGGCAAGTTCGTAGACAGTGGAACACCTCGTGCGAGTCAGACGTGAGCAAAAATCGTCTGGGCGAAGACTCGCCACTACGCGTGCCTGGAGACAGATATAGAGGCTGTCACAGGCTAAGGGTAGCCCACCCGAATTGTCAAGGCATGCCGAAATCGGATGTGCTAGGCCTACAAGGCGCATAACGGTGGCACAACGTAATCACGCTCCCGGTGCAAATCGCACGGATATCCGTGATGGTTACAACGGAGCGAACGCAAAACAAACAAATACCACGAGGTTTCCATTATGTAAAATATATAATAGTCAACAGAGTTCACAGCTGTCGATCAATCAAAAATATGGTACACCTAGATCTAGATAGATCTAAATCTGTCTTTATCATTGACTCACACATCTCGTATCACACACAAACAAAACTTACACCAATATATGCAGAGTTTAATTCTTTATTTATATGTGCACATATTATTTAAATATCTGTAACAACAAAAACGTTATCGCGATTTCAAAACAGCCTCCGACGATTGTGTAACATTTCCAAAAACTGCAGAAGAGAAATTGCATAATTGTAAATACAGCAGGCTAAAGGTTAAAATCACTGGATAAATGCCAAATTCCTACGGTGCAGTGAAAGTGTCTGAAAATATAGAATATGAACATGCGCTGTATGTTAAACTCTGATACTCTACCGGCGGACGGGAATTTCTGTGTTAGCCTATAGTATTAATCAACTCTGTTCAGGGCATCACGTATTATAAATTTTTAAATATTCAAGGCTCACGAGGTTATCAGCCACCTGATTGATTTGTTTCGTTTTTGTTTTTCGTTCGCTCCATTGTAACCATCACGGATATCCGTGCGATTTCTGCCGGAAGCGTGATTACGTTGTGCCACCGTAATGCGCCTTGTAGGCCTAGCACATCCGATTTCGAAATGCCTTGACAATTCGGGTGGGCTACCCTTAGCCTGTGACAGCCTCTATATCTGTCTCCAGGCACGCATAATGGTGACTCTTCGCCCAGACGATTTTTGCTCTCGTCTGACTCGCACGAGGTGTTCCACTGTCTATGAACTCGCCTCGTGTAATTGGACGTGCTGTGCCTGTGCCCATTGGGTACTGAACCATTTCTCATCCGTGAGCCTGGTTCCTTAAGGGGAAGAACTCAACAGAGGAGTTGGACCCTGGCTCTTTCGCCCTCTTAGCCGAGGTGTCATTCACCGACATCGTGTACCCCTTGTCCAAGTTCGAGTCTACCACCACGCGTTTGAGAGCAATGTGTTCTCGAGCTGAGCGTCCTTGTCCCAATAGCGCCTGAGCCCATCAGGTACTGAACCCTTTCTCTCTTCAAGTGTATTTCCCGTGTAGGAAAACCTGACAGTAGAGTTGGGCCAGGGCTAAATCGTTGTCCCTTTTGTGCTTGAGCGCATCGAGTACGGAACCCTTTCTCTTCGCGAGCATATTTCCGGTTTAGGAAGGCTCGACATTAGAGTTGGATTAGGTCTTCTTGCTTTACCAAACGCCAATGAATGGGTCTGGGTCTCTGCCTGTAAGGAACACAGGTAACTAGAAGCTCGTCTTGAGATGACGGAGCTTGTAGTTCCCCTTTCCTAGGGACTTTTCACTTTCTATTTGCAGCTCGCGCTGCCCTCTAGCGCTGTTCTGCTCTTTCGTTGTTACATTATACTCGGTATGAAATATATGTCTCTCACCATGCATCTACCTTTTCGTGCATTTTACATTGGCCGCCCCTCCAATGTTCGGACTGGACTGACTAGCTTCACTGTATGTCGACAGTGTCGCTATATGTGGTGATGCTGGTGGTGTCAGAGATATTGTCTGTCTCTTGTACAGGCAAATCTCTTTCCATCTGCTACCTCCACATTCTCGGACACGATCCCCAAAAGATTTGGCCAGAATCAGCTCGAGCTGCTGTATTTCTGTTTCCAGGGTGCACCGCGTGGAGGTACATTTGGGATCTTGGTTATCTGCTAACCCTGGGTCCGCCTAGAGCAATGCGTTCCCTTTGCACCCCGATTGCACCCTGATTGATTTAACTTTAAGACTAAGTCAGTCTACTCTAAGTTTTTTTTGACACTAATTCATCAACCAAGAACAGTATTTTAATTTAGGCCTAAAGTAAGTTTAGCATACTCCAATAGGTATATTTTAACAATTATTATCTCTGGCACGCCTGAAGTGCCTGACATAGTCTGCGTATCTCAATCACATTCGCGAAAGGGGAGGGGTTAGTTAACTTGGTGTAGGACTTGTAGTATTCTGTTTTTGAAGTTTCGATTGTGGCTAGCGTTCACATCTTCTGTTAATTCTAAATTAACGCAAATTTGCGTGTGATAAATATAGTAGTCTATGAATTCATGATCGCAAACTGATAGTTGCTAGCTTAAGCATAACTTTACTAAAAATTAACTAAAAAACCCCGGTTTCCATGGAAAACATTTGATATCGATAATAGGTTAAAAAGGAAAAGTTTTGCGATAAGAGCCATCCTTTTATGAAAGTAAGATTAGCTCATGTATCCTACAAGAATATTTTTTACCTGAAATATACCGTTCGAAACATTTGATGGGCTTCGTAAAAGTTCCCTACATTAATACATGCCTCACATTTAGCGAGAACACGATCTACGCCACGCGAAACTGCAGCCATTTTTATTCTAGAACATTACTGGTCTGTTGTAAAAGATTAATCTGCTGACGAAACGAAATCATAAACAACCCACTGTTCATATCATAATCAAACCAATGTGAGATGTCCATGAGATAAACATTTTAATTTTCTTGTACTTTTAAATAAACTTTCGTTAATGCAATATGTATGTATGTGTCATGTGACGTATTCCTTCCAGAACGTTGTCTTCCCAATGAACTCTCTGAACCTCTCTCTGTCTTGGGCGATGTGGCTTGCATTTTCTAGCGATGTATTCATGTTATCTTTAATGTCGTCAGTCCATCGTCTTCTTGGTCTGTCCCTTCTCCTCTTCTCAGGTACTCTTCCCTCCATTATTTGTCTTTCTAAACAGTTATGTCTCTTTATATGATCAAACAGGCGTAGTTTTCTTTTTGTTATTGTGTTTAGTAACCAACACTCTGGAATATTCAGTGTGTTTATATCTGAGTTTCTGATTTTATCCTTCCATGATATTTTAAGTATCGTATGTATGTATATTATATATTAAAACTTGTTCAATTAAAATTTATAAATTCTTAAAAGGTCCACTATTTCCGATTTAGTTAGTATATTCCGTGGGACATTCCCATAAGTGCTTCGCCCTCTGTTCCAGCAGCCATCCAGTGTATGTAGACTCAAAGTCCCGGTCAGATGTTTATTGCGTGATCTTCGGGACTTTCCAAAAACTACTTTTCCCTCCATCACCTCCAGACACTCCCACCTCTGACATTCTCCGCATGTACACATTCTCAGCCACACTGACATCATCCCCATCTTGAAATGAATTTATTACTGCTATGATCAAGTCTGCCCTATCTCCTCTCGGCACCATGCCGCCCATCATCACACAGCCTGCCAGCTCTCTCGTTTCCCCAGACCCCAGCACGACCAGGGCAGCGCATACAAGCAGTGATCTGGACAATCTAGTCGCCCAACAAGTCCCACCATTCCCCTCCTCAGCATACTCTTTCCCCTTCCTGCGCAGCATGCCTGTGAGCACCACCAACTGTGTTGATGTATCAGCCATCAACCAAACATGTGTTGCTGCAACTCCCTCCATCCCCACGCTCGATGCAACAGTGGAATATGCTTAAGACATCTCAACCAACCTCACGCCATGTCCTTAGGCAACAAATCCCCATCCGCCTTTATCTGTGTTTCTGCCACTGGAGCCATCCATGTATACAATTATGTCCTGTGGCCTCGAGAACAGGACCTTACATATCTTGGGATAACCTTTGATAGAAGTCTCTCATTCAACAAACACATCACAAATATGATTCATAAGGTTAAAAGAGGGATCAGTGTTACCAAGGTTATGGCGACCTTATAATTTTTTTAAGTAATAAAAAATAGCACATTTCAGTGGATTGTTTGAAAAATATGTTGTATTTACCCATAAAAATATACTTCCCTTAACCTTACAGGCTCTGTAGGTGACTGTAGCCCCTGATTTCATTACGTAACTAGGGCTGGAAGGTGTCTCCATTCATCCCCGTTGCTATGCCCCAATTCATCAGTACGAAATCACACAAAGTTAAGCTCATATGATGTAGAATTCTCGCCACACTAAGCTAGGAGTATGTAACAGCTGAAAGGTCAAATTTCTTTAAACATTAAGATTGTAAGAAGGGAGAGAGCCGGCTGATTTTTGTTAACAAATTTCTGGACCGACTTTGTCCATCTTCAATACTATATTTTACTATCAAATGTAATACTGCGTGGCATGATAAGTGATCGTCATGGAAAGTAATATCTGCATGTTTTAATTGTTGTTTATGTGTTTTAGTTGTTGCTATATTATAAGGATGTTTGTTTATTCATTGAAAAACAATATGCACGTGTCGGCATTTAAAATAAAAACGTGTATGTAAGTCTTGAACGAACGGACATTGTATGCGATTTCTTCACGTTTTATTAGTTTGTTCAGTTCATATTATATATTATATTACTTTGGATATAAAGCCAGAGGCAAAGTGTGACTGATAGGTGTCAATCAATCACGTTCCATGCCGACTGGCGTGGGCGATCATGATTCTCCACGACTCTCTGTCTCTTGTGTTATCAATAAGCTCGGTTGGTGAGCTTCTACCGTGCCACGATACAAGCCCATCTAGTAACTTTTCTCTTTGTCGACCTCTATCTCTTCTCCCTTTGATCTTTCCAGTGGTTATTAAGTGTTCAAGCTGTGTTCTTCTCAGAACATGCCCTAGAAACCTTGACTGTCTGCCTCTAATGTTTGATATGATTGATCTTTTTACGCCAGCATCAATTAGAACCTCTGCATTAGTTTTCTTGGCTGTCCATGGTATTTTCATCATTCTTCTCAGAAACCACATTTCTGTAGCCTCCAATTCACTTTGAATTTTCTTGTTTATAGTCTATGCTTCACATCCATAAAAAATAATCGGTTCGATATAACATCTCAGCACCCGAATTCGGGTCTGCATTGATAGACTTCCATTGCAAAAAATGGTTCTCATTTTTTGTAATGCTGATTTGACTTGTGCTGCTCAGCTCTTTATCTCACTTGAGCCTCTACCTTCTGATGTTAACAGGGTGCCAAGATATTTCACTTTTTCAACTTGTGCCAATTTTGTGTTATTAATTATTATGTTGCATCTTGGTGGTGTATGTCTCTTTGATACAACCATTATTTCTGTTTTCTTCCTGTTTAAACTGAGGCCTTTGTTTTCACGTTCCTTCACTACTTTATCTAATATGGCTTGCAGTTCGCTTCCTGCGGTCAGTACTGTGTTATCAGCATATCTCAAGTTATTTATATTGTATCCTCCCACTTTTATTCCGGGCATATCTTCTATATTTCGCATAATGTATTCTGTATACAGGGAGAAAAGGTCCGGTGACATTACACAACACTTGATAGGTGTCAAATACCCATAATTAGCTGTATTTTGTAGTTTTTTGCAAGGTTTTACTCTGTACGCCCATAAATACATTTTATTATTTTCTTACATGAGTTTCTGCAGTCCTGTACGTTTTTTTTAAAGATTTAGTAGCGACACTTATTTTCTGCGGTATTTATTTATTTTTTATGGCAACTGATTTTTATGATATTTATATATTTTAGTGACAAAATTTGTGCTGTTTTTATTGATTTTTTTTAACATCAGTGGTTTTTGCGGTTTTTAATATTTATTTTAGTGGCAACACTGCTTTAAAACCCATTCATTATTCCCTGTGATTATTAAGTAGTCTTTAAATTTAAATCGAACTTAGGAATTTTTGTTCATTTGCATTGACACTGTAACATGTATCATTGTATCTGTAGTTTATATTGTAAGTTTTAGTTTGCCTCGTAGATAGTGTAGGCCTAAAGTTAAATAATAAAATATGTATACTATACTATACTATAGTACTAATAGACTATACTATCTTATAACTATAAAATAGTACAGGGGTCGGCAACCTTTTGCTAACTCACTGTGTGCGGTGTGCCACCTAAGGTTTCAAATTATTTAGAGTGCCAACATCACATATTCATATCATTTTATACAAGTCGAGGTCGATATTCTTATTTTACCATATATTTTATTTTTATATTTTAATTAATTAATATATAGTGATGTTCAATAATATGTTAGTCAACAGTTAGTACAGTTGTAAACAACATAGTTGTCATAGTTGATCCAAAAACTGAAAGAAGAGCAAACAATTTTCTTCAAACATGTAAATAATTTGGAAGAGATGTCCAACTTTTGAGAATAGCTGCAGAATTTTATAGATTTTCATTTTCCAGAGACTTCCGTAGTTCAACAAATTTTGATGTCCATAATTCTGAAGATCTGAAGTCAATATGTTGTTAAAACCCCGCTAATCAATTTATAATCAACTTTAATCAGGAAACGTGAAGAGTCTGCATGCCATTTGAAATTGCTTGGAGTGCCAAGTGTGGCACGCGTGCCATAGGTTGCCGACCCCTGGTATAGTATATATCCAATTTTTAGGCTAATGCTGCTAAGCATAATACTTTAATAATTTGTATACCTAGTAAGTTTAAAATTATTAATGGCATAGAGTTGATAGAGGCACAGAAAACTTGCTGCCGGAAAAGACAGAACAACAAATACATCAATTTTGTGTTTGTTCTCACATATGATGCTGGTAATAAAGCATTATGCTTTTTTTACAGAATATATAAATATTAGATCTGTGATGAAATATATAATATCCTATATTACGGTGTAAATCAGATTTGTGTGTTTATTGGCAGTGTGTTACTTCTTCTTTCGTTCACTTGAAACATGTCTATATCTGTAATTCTGTCTCCTTAATAAAACTCACTGTATTTTGTAGTTCATACAGTGTCCCATAGAGCTTTGATTCCAGTGTTGTTTCCTCTGGCCAATATGTCTGCCTCAGCGTTTCATGCTCAGAACACTCTTGAAGTATATGTTTGGCACTCTGTGCTGCATGTACACATGGCCGTGTTGCCAATCTTGAACTATGTATACATGTGACTCAATAGAAGGTGGTACTGCTAGTAGAACATAATGGAAAATAATACTCACGTGAAAGACAGGTAATGAAGTCCTACTGAATGACGACTAAAACACTACACACTATCACTAACGGATGTAAATATGGTACATATAACAAAACAAAACACAGAATGAATCTACAAATGACAATACACAGGACAAAGTCGACGTTTCGGACCAATAGGCCTTTTTCAAGATACAGACATAACGTACAAACATAAAAAATCACAAGTAGAAATGAATGCGTATCCGAGTGAAATGTGGTAGAAAGATACATACCGGAAGCATACGAACAGGAAGTACACAAAGACGATAATACAGGTGGAATGAGAGGAACAAAACGATGACGTAACAAAGACCAATACGACCGAGAACTAAGCGAAAGAGTGGTTGGAATTGATTCCAAATGGCTTGATGGTACCCAACTCGAAAATGAGACGATTTTCAAGGGCGTACCTAGATCTGTCATCGGTGGTGCAGGATCTGATGGCAGTGACCTGAATGTCAAGGACACCACTGTGGCCATCGCCGTTGAAGTGATTGGCCACAGGAGTGGGTGTTCTGTGTTTGATAGCATGCAAGTGGTTACAGAAGCGGTCGCTCAGTCTAAGGCCAGTCTCACCGATATATTGCTTACCACAGCGTTTACATATGATCACGTAAATAACATTACGGGATTCACATGTAAAGGTCTCATCGACGGAGAAACTGGCCTTGGGGAATGAGATGGAGCGCATCTGATTCTGACACCCATTATGCTTTCCACAAATTACCTCTGGTGGCCTATAGGCACGACAAAAATCTGAAGGACATCTTGGTCCACAGCCACCTCAGGTCCTCTGCACCTGACCATTTTGGTACCGTGCAGTGCTCACGCGGTCGTTGTTTCACATGTCCTTATGTGGTTCAGATGCGCTCCATCTCATTCCCCAAGGAATGGCCACTGTGGTGTCCTTGACATTCAGGTCACTGCCATCAGATCCTGCACCACCGATGATAGATCTAGGTACGCCCTCGAAAATCGTCTTCTTTCGCTTAGTTCTCGGTCGTATTGGTCTTTGTTATGGCATCGTTTTGTTCCTCTCGTTCCACCTGTATTATCATCTTTGTGTACTTCCTGTTCGTATGCTTCCGGTATCTATCTTACTACCACATTTCACTCGGATATGCATTCATTTCTACTTGTGATTTTTTATGTTTGTATGTTATGTCCGTATCTTTAAAAAGGCCTATTGGTCCGAAACGTCGACTTTGTCCTGTGTATTGTCATTTGTAGATTATATTCTGTGTTTTGTTTTGTTATATGTACCATATTTACATCCGTTAGTGATAGTGTGTAATGTTTTAGTCGTCATTCAGTAGGACTTCATTACCTGTCTTTCACGTGAGTATTATTATACATGTGACTGCGGAGTCTGTTGTGTCCTGTTCTGAGACGTAAAATTATAAATTGTTCTGGTCTGTTCATAATATGATAGTCATCTTGTGTTGGTGTTTGAGGCTTTCTTATTGACTTGATCATCTGTTTTTTCTGATGGTAGGTGATTGGTATGTCTGGTTGGTCTTCGGCAGCACCTTCCTTAGCCAGTTGGTCTGCTTTTTCATTTCCTGGTATTCCACAGTGAGAGGGTATCCACTGCATGGTTACCGTATACTGGTAAGACAATTTGCTAAGTAGTTTTTTCAAGTCTGTTAGTTTTCCAGACTGGAGAGCTTGAAGCACTGACCTTGCATCTGTCAGGAATACCACAGGCTGTAGGTCAGAGTTCGAGTTCTGCAGTTTTTTTAGCTGCCACACTAATTGCCTGGATTTCTGCATCATAATTATTGCAGAATTTTCCTGTCGGTGTTCTGATTGTATCTCTAGGCTTGTGTGGATATTCTATATATACACCTGCACCTCCATTCCTCACAGCATTCTGTGCTGACCCATCTGTGTACACTCTGACCCATATATCTTGTGGATATTCCTCATCCAGGAAACTGAGGGTGACTCATTCGCTGCACACTGTTCTGTTCATCCTCGCTTAGTATTCCTTTCACATGGGTCTGTATGTATATTGGCATTCCATGGCTTTCACTCCACTGGGTTTGTTCTGGTACAGACCTTAAGGGGCTGTCAACTTCAGGTAGGTCTGTAAGTTGTCTACGGAGTCATTTAGCTTGATGCTTCTTTTCAGTCGTCCCATTGCTAGATTTTGGAATCTTTCCTTCATTGGATGACTTGGCATACACTGAAACTTTTCTGCTTGAATTAGTACTTTTGTGTCTCTGTGTTCGCCAAGTGTTTGCATTATTCCCATTTTCTGCATCTCTGCTATGGGTGTTGATTTCATTGCTCCCAACATTATTCTAAGTGCCTGGTTTTGCACTTTATCTAGATCTTGTAATGTGGTGTTTGATGCAGGACACCACGCAGCTGAACCATATTCCAGGTGTGGTCTTATGCCTTGCTGGTAATCTTTACTGAGTATATTTCCACTGGCTCCCCATGTGGTTCCACTTAGTTTTCTCAAGATAGCTAACTTCCTCCTGGCTTTTGTTGTTGCTTTGTTTATGTGCTGATTCCATGTCAGTTTATCATCAAAAGTAATTCTGAGGTATGTGGGTTGTTTGTCTTCTTTCAAGAGCTCTCCATCTATCTTGATATGACCAGCTTTTTGTTTAGGTGAGAGGGTAAAAAGTGTAGTGCTGCACTTATCTGTGTTAATGCTGATGCACCATCTATTTGCCCATAAGGTTAGCGCATTGATAGCTCTTTGTATTTGTTTAGTGGCCACTGTCGCATGTTCTTCCGTGCACCAGGTCGTCAGCATACATTGCCACTTTGATCCCGTGTGGTAGTTCAGCAACTATATCATTGATGTAAACCAAGAAAAGTGTGGGTGACAGGACTCCTCCCTGGGGGACTCCATGACGCAGTAGAACTTTCTTGCTCTTGCGACCATCTAATTGTACCCTGGCTCTTCTATTATGCAGGTATGCTTTTACCCATTTGTACATTCTTGAGCTAACCCTGCAATTTTGCAATTTCTTTAGGAGCCCTTCTTTCCAGACCTTATCAAATGCTTTCCTGAGGTCTTCCATGCTGCTAGTACCAGTTTCTTATCTTGGAAAGTATCCTCAATCTCTTGGGAGATGTAGGTTGTCTGATCTTCAGTAGAGTAGCACTGTCTGAAACCTGCTTGCTGTGATACCAGAAGGTTTTCACTTTCAAGGTACCACTGCATCCTAAGATTGATAATGTGTTCCATTGTTTTACATAGGCAGCTTGTGAGGCTGATGGGCCTGTAGTTGGAGACTGTTGCCATCTTTTCCTGATTTGAGGAGTGGTATCATTATTGCTTCTCTCCACACCTGTGGTACATTACCCGTGGACCAGCTTGTGTTAAAGATCTGCAGTAGCTTTGCTCTTGCTGCAATTCCCAGGTTTCTAATCATTCATTGGACACTCCATCAGCTCCAGGGGACTTTTTCATTTGCAATTTGGATATTGCATGCTCCAGTTCTCTCATTGTGATTGGTGCCTCCATGACTTCAGGTATAGGTTCGCCTTGTCTAATGTTTTGCTGGTTCTCTTGAACCTCCTGTTGTTTGTCTGGGCTGACTTTGACGTTATTGTCTTCTGCAAAAGAATCTGCATAGTAATCAGCTGCATGTTTACCTGTTAAAATGTTTCTATCTTTATAAAGTGTGATCCTGGTATTTCTCCCTGTACCTTCATCATTTAGTTGTTTTACAAGTTTCCATAATTTCCTAGTATCTCTTTCTAGGTTCAGCGACTCTGTTTTTTCTTTCCAGCTGCTCCGTCTGGCTTGTAACTTGGCTCTTTGAAATTTAGCCTTTGTTTGCTGATATTTGTTGTGATGTTCTTGGCTAGGTCTGTTCTCAGCCTGCTGTCTAGATGTTTCCATCTCATTTTGCAGCTTTTCCAGTTCATCATTCCAGTAGGTTTTGTAGTTTTTGCGTGCCCCCCTGGGTATGGTTTTACTAGCAGCATGTAGTATACTATTAAATTCACTCACTGCTCTATTGATGTCTTTGTCTAGAACACTTGTTAAATGCTGGTACATTTTCCAGTCTGCCCTCTTATAGTTCCACCTAGTGAGCGTGCTGCTGTCCTTGGTAAATTCATTGTGGATTTCCAGAAATACTGGTCTGTGGTCACTACTCCAAGCTGCTTTCCAACGACACGTGTGATGTTCCATTCCAATCCTGGTAAGTGGAATGCCAGGTCTGCTGTAGAGGTGGTGTGCCATGCTCTCGAGTAGAAGGTTGGTGAGTCTGCTGGCTGGTTGTTTGTTTGTTTTATGTTTGCTCCATTGTAACCATCACGGATATCCGTGTGATTTCCGCCGGGAGCGTGATTACGTTGTGCCACCGTTATGCGCCTTGTAGGCCTAGCACATCCGATTTTGGCATGCCTTGACAATTCTGGTGGGCTACCCGTAGCCTGTGACAGCCCGCCTCTATATCTGTCTCCAGGCACGCGTAGTGGCGACTCTTCGCCCAGACGATTTTTGCTCTCGTCTGACTCGTACGAGGTGTTCCACTGTCTATGAACTTGCCTCTTGTAATTGGACGTGCTGTGCCTGTGCCCATTGGGTACTGAACCGTTTCTCATCCGTGAGCCTGGTTCCTTAAGGGGAAGAACTCAACAGAGGAGTTGGGCCCTGGCTCTTTCGCTCTCTTAGCCGAGGTGTCATTCACAGACATCGTGTACCCCTTGTGCAAGTTCGAGTCTCAAACCACGCGTTTGAGAGCAAGGCGTTCTCGAGCTGATCGTCCATGTCCCAATAGCGCCTGAGCCCATCAGGTACTGAACCCTTTCTCTCTTCAAGTGTATTTCCGGTGTAGAAAAACCTGACAGTAGAGTTGGGCCAGGGCTAAATCGTTGTCCCTTTTGTGCCTGAGCCCATCGGGTACGGAACCCTTTCTCTCTGCAAGTGTACTTCCGGTATAGGAAACCTTGACAGTAGAGTTGGACCAGAACTACCATCGTTGTACCTTTCTTGCTTAAGCCCATCGGGTACAGAACCCTTTCTCTTCACGAGCATATTTCCAGTTTAGGAAGGCTCAACATTAGAGTTGGATTAGGTCTTTTTGCTTTACCAAACACAAATGAAGAAATGTCTGTAAGGAACTCAGGTAACTAGATGCTCGTCTCGAGCTAACGGAGCTTGTAGTTCCCCTTCCCTAGAGACTTTTCACTTTCTATTTGCAGTTCGCGCTGACCTCTAGCGCTGTTCTGCCCTTTCATTGTTTCATTGTACTCGGTATGAAATCTATTTGTCTCTCGCCATGCATCTACCTTTACATGCATTTTACATTGGCCGCCCGTCCAATGTTCGGACTGGACTGACTAGCTTCACTGTATGTCGACAGTGTCGCTGTATGTGGTGATGCAAATGGTGTCGGAGATATTGTCTGTCTCTTTTGCAGTCAAATCTCTTTCCATCTGCTTCCTCCACATTCTCGGACACGATCTCCAAATGATTTGGCCAGAATCAGCTCAAGCTACTGTTTTCTGTTACTAGGGTGCACCGCGAGGAGGTACATATGGGATCTTGGTTATCTGCTAACCCTGGGTACGCCTTGAGCATTGCGTTCTCTTTGCACCCCTCTTGTCGATATGATCGTAGCCCCCAGCTCTGAGAGTGGTTGTTGAAGTCACCACACACCATAAGTCTCTGTTTGTCTGGAATTGTGTCTAGTGCCAATGGTTTATCATTTGGGCAGTAGTAGTTCAGGAGATGGAATTTTGCACTGTCTGTTTTTAGGTGGACCATCTGGTATTTTGCCCCTTCCACATATACTTCCAGCTGACATGTGCTGATATTGTTTTTAACAAGTGTCAGAATTCCACCCTTTCGCCCGTCCTTTCTGTCAGACCGGTAGCACTGGTAGCCTCTGATTTTGAAGGCTATGTCGCTGCTGAGGTGTGTTTCTTGGGTACAGCATATATTAACTTGTTTTTCACTGAGGACATTTTCAAGTTTCAATTTTTTGCTGTATCCATCTTTTTTACTGTTGACACCCTCAGCATTCCAGTGCATTATTTTTATTGGTCGTTTGTTTGTTAGGCCAGTAGCTCTATTCCCTTGCCTCCTGGCTCCTAGTGGCAATTGAAAAGGACTTCCAGTAACTGAGGTTGGGCCCTTTTGAGGTATAGGGCCCGGCACCGTCCCTGCCTGAACGTCCACCACAGGGCAGACACCATAACTATTTATAAATACAGACATGTTTCCATTGTGTTTTGTGCATGGCATCCTGATTATCTGTGCGCCTTTTGGCTGGATGCCTCCGTCTTCAGCACTCTGCTTACTTGGGCAGGACTATGGTCCTGCTCGAGTGGGACTGCCCGACCAGTCTTAGTTTCCAGCCCCTGATGGCTGAACTAAGCCCCATCACCTCTGCACAGTGCTGGTCTCGATGGGGGGAGTGTGTAACAAAATGATCTACTAAAGGAGTTGGTGATGCTTGGTGTCATTTAAACCCTTTTTGTAAAAAAGGGGTGTGGGGAGAATTCAAGGAAATTATGACATTTACACTGAGCAGCAAGTATGGGGTTAACCTGCTCAAACAGCCATAAATCTTCCACAGACAAGATGGAAGTACCCCAAAAATGTAACAATAAGGTTTAAAAATAATAAACTATCTACACCCAACAACATGCCTGGATAAGGCCACAGATAGGAGGGGGGGGGGGGGTGTCAAACCTCCCCCTCCCCCTTTAACAAAGCAGAACATGAATTTGAGTAGGATACTAATGATTCACTTAGCCAAAAAGATCAGCAAACACACACCCATGCACAGCGATTTTTCACCCAGAAGACCCTTTTTTAAAAAAAATCCTTATGGGAGATATATCTTCGATCATTGCTCTCAACATTGTGTGAACTTTTTCCTTGATTCTGTATGATTTTTTTAAAGTTCTCTGACAGTTTTTAGTCTTAACTGGTTACATGTATGCGCTTTTCATATTTTAGCTTATTCTGGCAACTAGACTTAACTATGAGAAACCAAACTGCCATCAGTGTATAGCTTATCCATCTATCTTACATTTGTGAACTTATTGAAAACATACAGTACATGTAGACAGTAGAATGAAAATTTATTAACAATTGTAAAAAAAAAAAAACCATTTTGCACCATTTTTTGGAACACAGTGTCACAGGCAAAAAGGTGATACAGACCATTATAAAATTGAGGCCGATCACTACTGTGGCATATCAAGCACACCAGCAGTGTGTAAATGTGTGCTAAGAATAGTTTGAATAAATAAATAGACCCAGTTTCGTAACTTTAATCGGAAAAAAAAGTTTCGATAAAAAATAGTTTGTAAGTTCAGTTAAAGCTAACGCCTTTGTATGGTTGGTTGATCATTATAACCATCTATATCAGTCTCTCCCAGCTTTCGATCTGCATCAGCAACTTCCTCATGACAGAATTTTGTTCATACATTTTTAACGCTAACACTTTGCCCCAATAAACGTGCAACACTCTACCCCAAATCACATTGTTAGCAACTATTGTAAATAACAATGAAAAAAACAAAGTAGTCAGACAAGATAATGTGCTTAATTACTATCAACACAACATATTGCAGTTTAAAATTTTTTATAATCAACATATTAATGATAACAGAAGGCAGAGTGTAAGAAGTTGCCAACAAAATTTGATCAAACATAGTGAAGAAATATTATTACAGGGTGTTGAAAATTGACTTGCCCGTGACCTATCAAACTAAGCTGTATCAATGATTGCAATGTTGGTGTTTGACCTAGTCACATGCGGTATCGGGAAAATCAAGAAACCCGGAAAAAACCTGTGCGACACTTTACCCCTGGCTACTCTATAGGTCTTCCTTATTCTTCTTCTTCTGCGTTTGTTCTCAAACTCCTGCAGATTAGCAGGATGTAGTCCGGAGAACGGAATGCGTTGTGTCATGGTTTACAGCATTGCTGCGATATCTGCGCCTTTCGGCCTGACACATCTGACTTCAGCATGGCTTTGGGCCAATGACCCTATATGGAATGGGACAGCCAACTCCATCCCATAACCTCCTTAGTCGCCTTTTACAACATGCATGGAAGGTAAACAGTGTTGCTATTCTTTTCTCCCCTTTCAGGCCCCGGCAACACATGGGCGGTCTTCCTTATAAATGAGGGTTCCATTCCATTGATATTTTAGCTAATATCATTTAAACATTTTCTAATGAACAATTCATCTATCCTCTGCCATACAATGAGACCAAAACACTAATCTGCAATCTTTATACATAACAGTGGAAAAAAGATGTGGATATTGACTCGAAACCAGACCCTATACGCCAACTTTCATAGGCAACAACAGACCATCTCCTTTCAACTTATAACTGGCTACTGCAGGCTACAGAGCCACTTGTACTGTGTCAGGGTGGCCTACACATACTCCAAGACTGTCCAAAATACAAAGAACTGTGAGGCAAGATATGGCCACAATGGACTGGACTGAACTGAAAGACTTTGATGCAGCCACTCTGACCTGGAGAAGACTATGAGCTTTGTCCTGGTGACTGGCCTGAAGATCAAGAAGATTCCTGAATGCAGAAGAAGAAGAACCAATTTTCCCAATCCATCTCCATTTACTCTCCTCAATCTCAGTGGCCTGGACTCATAATTCAGGGTGCAAAGAATAAATACAATGTTTTCTTTTCATGCATTTATTTCGACACAACTAAGAAAAGTTGGAGGGATAGGCTGACTACCTGTCACATGTGAAAATAAAATCACCATAGTTACAGAATCACAGACAATAGAGATTTAGAAAAATATTTTTCAGTATGAATAGGAATGAAAAACGTCATGAAATGAGGGAAAGCAGTCCTTTTTCCTTTCAATTTTGTCTCTTGTGAAGTTGCCTATGATGTTCTACTTTTTTCAGAGTGTGAGTTAGGGTTAAGGAGTGAGGTTGATGACAATTGTGCAATTCTCCCTCACTACAATCCAGTTTTCATCACGCAAGTCATGACATAATTCTTATCATACATACTCATGTAACCCTTGACACCGGTATGCTATACCATTTCTCTTTATTTCCAGATATTTTAGCTCAAACATGAGTTATGAAAAAGGCACAACCATACAGAAAGAGGATACTGTACTCAATGCCGATGCTATAGAGTGGTGCCCTTACCCGAATCATCAGCAAGTCCTTTTGTGCGGAACATACAAATTGCTGGAAACTCCTTGTTCAGATCATGTTTGTATCCTTAGAACAGTTTTCCATCATATAACATCAAATTTAGATTAGATGGTATGTCATAGAGAGTATGAGAGGTTTAAATATGGAACTCCCTTTATCAAAACAATTCTTGTTTTTCTGTTTGTTCTCATACTCCTGCAGATTAGTAGAATGTAGTCCAGAGATCAGAATGTGTTGTCTCATGATTTACAACTTGGCTACAATACCTGTGCCTTCCTGCAAGGCACATTCGACTTCAACATGTCTTCTGGATCACTTTCCCCTCTATGGGATGAGACAACCAATTTCACTCCCAAAACTTCTTTAGTCACCTCTTATGATGTGTATGGCGGGTAACAATTTCACTATTCTTTGCTCCCCACACACAAGTGATCTAAGCACTGAATAATGAAGTAAGAGATAATGAAATAAAGTAAGAGATCACAAAGCAATGAATACTGAAGTAAGAGATCACGGAAACATATGAAAAGAAGAATAATATACACAGATCAAGGAAAAGTATAGACAAATAATACTGTGTGAGTTCATAGTGAAGGCTAACTTTTCCAGAAAAATTTCAATTGTCATAGCAATAATAGGATGAAATATGCCTGTGTGTTGCCAGGTCTGAAAGTGGAACAAAGAATAGCTGTACTGTTACCTGTCATGATGTCGTAAGAGGTGACTAAAGAGGTTTTGGGGTGAAGTTGGCTGTCCCATCCTATAGAGGACCAAAGTGACTGATAAGTCATGCTGAAGTCAGATGTGTCAGGCTGAATGACACAGATATAGAAACTAAGCTTTAAAACATGGAACAACACATTCTGTTCTCTGGATTACATTATACTAATTGCCAAAAGTTTGAGAATGAACAAAGAAGGATAAAATAATCTATGAATAATATTTAAGTACAGTCTTTTGTTAATTAATAGCCATCCATCAGATGGTGGTGATGAAAACTGTTTCAGACTTGTGTTGTTGCATCTCTTTGATGTCTGAAAAGTAAAATTCTGGCATAGAATTCCCCTACCTCATTTGGGATACTTGGTCAGTATTGGACATGTATGTGTTTGTTCTATCTTTTCTGGAAGCACATTTTCTCTGTCTCAGAGATTTTATGCTTCTCAGCAATGCATACACCTTTGCTTATGTTGCTGCACCACACTGGGTGATTCTGAGCAAAAGACTCCCAGGATGTGATGTCATTGTTGAAGCTCTTCAGAAACACTTTCAGAGTGAGTCCTTGAAGTGTTTCTTCTGCCCACCGGCTAGTCATTTTTACAAACACTATGTCAAGGTGATAGTAGAAGCTGAAAGGCACAGATGAAAAGTACTTTGGTTTCTAGCAGAATAAGACGTCAATCTTATGACACAATTAAGAAAAGAAATCTAATCAGAAAAAACTTGGCTAGAGAAACAATGTGAAATCATCAATGCAGGATTTAAAAATAGAAGCAGTAAGGTAGGATATGGCACTCTAAGAAAGGTATAACACAACCAAAATTATCAAAGATATCTACGATAGAAGACAAACACAGAAAGACACTCAATCTTTCTCAATCAAACAACAGATATATTCAAAAGATGGACAGTGTGTTGCAATGTGCTGTAGGACTGCAAGTGTGATCCTGACTATACTATATTAGTGAATTCTGAACTTGGCATCAGAGAAATAAGAAAGGCAGAAATTCTAGTAGATAAAATAAAAGAAGCCCTATGAGCATTGAAAGGAGGGAAATCACCTGATGCAGATAACATTCCAACAGAACTTTTGCAACAATAATAATAAGACCCATAATCCGTCATGGTTGTAGGGGTGTCACACTGGATACATCAACACAAAATTCCCTCTTGAAATACAGAGGAATGAATGTGGTAAATACTATGACTAAAATTTGCCAGAATATATGGAGTACAAAATAATAGCCTGCTGAATTGACACAATCACTAATAATACACATTCCAAATACAGAAAATTTCAAGTATATAAAAGTTACAGAACCATTAGCCTTATAACACTAAAAAAAAGTGATGCTACAAATACTCCTGAAAAGAATACGGCACAAGTCCTATGAAGTAATTGCAGAAGAACAAGTTGGCTTCGGAGCAAACAGAAGAACTGTTGAACAAATATTTAACATCAGAATGTTAATTAAAAACATATTCAGCACCAACATGGTCTATACCATGGCAATCACTAAAGGGAATACTGCTAGTAAAACTGTATAAAAATAGTACTCACGTGGGAAACAGTTAATGAAGTTTTACTGAACGACGACTAACACACTATCACTGTCGGATGATCACATGTTTGTTTGTTTTGCATTCGCTCCATTGTAACCATCACGGATATCCGTGCGATTTCCGCCGGGAGCGTGATTACGTTGTGCCACCGTTTTGCGCCTTGTAGGCCTAGCACATCCAATTTCGGCATGCCTTGACAATTCGGGTGGGCTACCCTTAGCCTGTGACAGCCTCTATATCTGTCTCCAGGCACGCATAGTGGCGACTCTTCGCCCAGACGATTTTTTGCTCTCGTCTGACTCGCAAGAGGTGTTCCACTGTCTATGAACTTGCCTCGTGTAATTGGACGTGCTGTGCCTGTGCCCATTGGGTACTGAACCGTTTCTCATCCGTGAGCCTGGTTCCTTAAGGGGAAGAACTCAACAGAGGAGTTGGACCCTTGCTCTTTCGCCCTCTTAGCCGAGGTGTCGTTCACCGACATCGTGTACCCCTTGTCCAAGTTCGAGTCTCACACCACGCGTTTGAGAGCAAGGCGTTCTCGAGCTGAGCGTCCTTGTCCCAATGGCGCCTGAGCCCATCAGGTACTGAACCATTTCTCTCTTCAAGTGTATTTCCGGTGTAGGAAAACCTGACAGTAGAGTTGGGCCAGGGCTAAATCATTGTCCCTTTTGTGCCTGAGCCCATCGGGTACGGAACCCAATCTCTCTGCAAGTGTACTTCCGGTATAGGAAACCTTGACAGTAGAGTTGGGCCAGGACTACCATCGTTGTCCCTTTCTTGCCTAAGCCCATCGGGTACAGAACCCTTTCTCTTCGCGAGCATATTTCCGGTTTAGGAAGGCTCGACATAAAGTAGTTCCCCTTTCCTAGGGACTTTTCACTTTCTATTTGCAGTTCGCGCTGCCCTCTAGTGCTGTTCTGTCCTTTCATTGTTTCATTGTACTCGGTATGAAATCTGTTTTGTCTCTCGCCATGCATCTACCTTTACGTGCATTTTACATTGGCCACCCCTCCAATGTTCGGACTGGACTGACTAGCTTCACTGTATGTAGACAGTGTCGCTATATGTGGTGATGCTGGTGGTGTCTGAGATATTGTCTGTCTCATGTGCAGTCAAATCTCTTTCCATCTGCTACCTCCACATTCTCGGACACGATCCCCAAAAGGTTTGGCCAGAATCAGCTCGAGCTGCTGTATTTCTGTTTCCAGGGTGCACCGCAAGGAGGTAAATTTGGGATCTTGGTTATCTGCTAACCCTGGGTCTGCCTAGAGTAATGCAGTCCCTTTGCACCCTGGATGATCATATGAAATAATACACATAACAAAACACAGGATATAATCATACAAATAACAGGACATAATCAACATTTCGAACCAAAAGGCCTTGTCAAGATATGCATATAACATCAAAAGACAAGTAGAAATGACCACACCACACAAACGTGTCCGAGTGAAATATGAATGTGAGATGCCAGAAGGATAGGAACAGGAAGTGCATAAAAACGTTTTATAGGTGGAAATGAAATGGAAAAAAAACGATGACGTAAATGATGGAACAAAATGAATAAAGACAAAGACCACTTGAACCGAGAACTAGACAAAAGAGTGATTGGAATTGAGTCCAAATGACTTGAGTGTACCCAACTAAAAAATAAGTGTCTTATTTTTAACTATAATTTGCACTGGATTAAAGTAGAAAGACTTAATATCTTTCATAATATCTATCACTTTTTTAGTGATAATTTTGCCAATTGTAGCACCTCTGTGCTTGTGATTTTTTCCTCCCAACTGATTTTCATGTGTTGCGAAGATGAAAGATATTAAGTCAGTTCTCATGTCTGAAAATGATGTCCATATTTCTGGACCATATAGTAAGTTGCTAAGTACATACCCAGGTAGATCAATATCTTCATATGCAATGTTAGTTTTATGTTTTTCTATGTTCTCCTTGACAATCTACCAAACATAGTAGCTGCACTTCCTACTCATGCATTGATTTCTTAATGATAAAGGGACTGTTATTGTGGAACCAAAGTAGCAGAATATTTGTACTTTGTTGAGATGGTTATCATTAAGAAATGTATTTGTTGGTGCAGTAGTTCCTTGACACAAAACTAGTCTTTGTAAAATGTATACCCAGAAAAAAATGTCACAGGCTTTTACCATGTTGATGAGAAATTGCTGTAAATCCTAAGAATGTGAAACTAGGACAGTATATTCATCAAAAAATGTTTCCCTATAATTATTTCTGTAGTTTTTGTTTTGACTTTAAGCGCAAACTAGATGGAGAGTGAGCCATCAGATTTAATACAGATAAAAACATCATAAGCCGAATCCTTGAAGGCATATCCTAGAATGACAACAAAGAAAATACTTAAGTAGGTAGCTATAAGATATCTCTACATATTTTTTTAAATTCTTGTAATTTAAAAACAAATATTTTAACTGGATTTTTTGTTTTTCTATTTAACTAGGCCAAAGATGATTCAGTACCATCACAAGAAACTACCTCAGGGCATGAGATTAATGAAAGTGTGGGATCAAAGCATGTTTCTGGAACCAATCAAGTCAGGCTTGGTGGCTTGATCACATACAAGATCAGCTTTTCAAACAGTACTAAACCACAGCTTCAAGAGTGTAGCAAAGTGTCTATGTGTGGGGTGTTGGATATTAAATGGCCAGAGTCTGCATTAGGGAACAAACTTGTGTATGGGGTCGTAGATGCTGAAGGCAATTTTCAGGTTAGTACTGGTATGTAGAACTTCCTTTCTGGATATGTTTGTCTATAACTAATCTTTCTTGATACTTTTGTTTGTCCATCAATGTCCGTTTATTTCATGTGTTTTGTTTGTTCAATAAGATGGGATGGAGATGGTCCTCAAGTTTCTCAGTAAATAACTGATCGTTAATTTGGTGACATTAAAGCAGGATTTTTGTTTTTCATTTTCCTCTGAGGTTGGATTTAAAAAATGACAAACTTTTAAATCTTGTATCTCTTTCAAGATACAAGGAGTTGAATGATGCTCTACATATGTTAAATAAATACACAGAATTGATGCTTTATCTGCCCAGTTTTGCCTAGTCCTGATAGGAGTCAAAGAATTGCAACTGTTACTGTCAAGCATGTTGTAAGAGGCAACTAAGAAGATTTGGGGAATGGAGACAGCTGTCCTTTCCCCACAAAGGGTCAAAGTGACTCATAGGATATGCTGAAGTCTGATGTGTCTGGCTGAAAGGCACATATATAGCTGCTAGACTGTAAACCATAACACAACAACACATTCCATTCTCTGGACTATACTCTGCTAGCCTGCAGGAGTTTGAGAACTAACACAGAAGAAAACGATGTTTCGTCCAAGGTGTCTTTATTAAGATTGGTAAATGAATAATATAGTTTAAAATCCTTGAGGATTTATATAAAACACCTGAACACACTAAACAGGATTTGAACCAGGTCTGTTCAGCTGGCACCAACAGTGTTGACTCAAGTTGCAAAGTGAATGGGTACAAGCGAAACATACCTGGTTCAAATCCTGTTTGCTGCTTTCTAATTTTATCAAGATTGTGACAAACACCGAAAAGAGAATAAAAATTAGTCAGAAGACTACGTAGAATAATATAATTCATTACTCATGTGTTGTTAGGGCTCGATAGAAGACCAAAGAATAACTTTGTGATCTGCCATGCATGTTGTAAAAGGCAACTACGAAAGATTTTGGAGAAGGGTTGGTTGTTAGAGAGGGACCCTCTCATAGAGGCTCAAAAATAACCAAAGAACCATATTAAGTCAGATGTATCAGGCAGAAAGGCACAGATATCACAGCTGAGTTTCATTCCATTCTCTGGTTACATCCTGCTATTCTGCTAAACCATGATACAGTGCATTCCATTCTCTGGTTACTTCCTGCTATTCTACAGGAATTTGAGAACAAATAATAAAGAAGTGACATGAAAACCAACACACACACAGGACAGACCAGATAGACATACATATATTAATAAGCATTTACTCTGTTGTTTGAGTAACAATTATCTTATATATCTGTTTGTTTGTTTATTTTTCGTTCGCTCCATTGTAACCATCACGGATATCCGTGCGATTTCCGCCGGGAGCGTGATTACGTTGTGCCACCGTTATGCGCCTTGTAGGCCTAGCACATCCGATTTCGGCATGCCTTGACAATTCGGGTGGGCTACCCTTAGCCTGTGACAGCCTCTATATCTGTCTCCAGGCACGCGTAGTGAAGACTCTTCGCCCAGACGATTTTCTTGCTCTCGTCTCACTCGAACGAGGTGTTCCACTGTCTATGAACTTGCCTCGTGTAATTGGACGTGCTGTGCCATTTGGGTACTGAACCGTTTCTCATCCATGAGCCTGGTTCCTTAAGGGGAAGAACTCAACAGAGGAGTTGGACCCTGGCACTTTCGCCCTCTTAGCCGAGGTGTCATTCACCGACATCGTGTACCCCTTGTCCAAGTTCGAGTCTCACACCACGCGTTTGAGAGCAAGGCGTTCTCGAGCTGAGCGTCCTTGTCCCAATAGCGCCTGGGCCCATCAGGTACTGAACCCTTTCTCTCTTCAAGTGTATTTCCGGTGTAGGAAAACCTGACAGTAGAGTTGGGCCAGGGCTAAATCGTTGTCCCTTTTGTGCCTTAGCGAATCGAGTACGGAACCCTTTCTCTCGGCAAGTTACTTCCGGTAAAGGAAACCTTGACAGTAGAGTTGGGCCAGGACTGCCATCGTTGTCCCTTTCTTGCCTACACCCATCGGGTACAGAACCCTTTCTCTTTGCAAGCATATTTCCGGTTTAGGAAGGCTCGACATTAGAGTTGGGTTAGGTCTTTTGCTTTACCAAACGCCGATGGATGGGTCTGGGTCTCTGCCTGTTAGGAACTCTGGTAACTAGAAGCCTGTCTCGAGCTGACGGAGCTTGTAGTTCCCTTTCCTAGGGACTTTTCACTTTCTATTTGCAGTTCGCGCTGCCCTCTAGCGCTGTTCTGCCCTTTCATTGTTTCATTGTACTCTGTATGAAACATATTTGTCTCTCGCCATGCATTTACCTTTACGTGCATTTTACATTGGCCGCCCCTCCAATGTTCGGACTGGATTGACTAGCTTCACTGTATGTCGACAGTGTTGCTATATGTGGTGATGCTGGTGGTGTCGGAGATATTGTCTGTCTCTTGTGCAGTCAAATCTCTTTCCATCTGCTACCTCCACATTCTCGGACACGATCCCCAAATGATTTGGCCAGAATCAGCACGAGCTGCTGTATTTCTGTTTCCAGGGTGCACCACGTGGAGGTACATTTGGGATCTTGGTTATCTGCTAACCCTGGGTCCGCCTAGAGCAATGCGTTCCCTTTGCACCCCATATATCTGTTGATTTCCATTACATTATGCTATGTGGTCTTTTGACTATTTTTTTGTTCCTTTCGGTGTTTGTTCGTCCCTACTTTGATAATAGTACTTACATTGAATGCACGTTTTTTATGTTTCACTTGAACGCAACAAATATATATATATATATTTAGCCGGATAATTTTAGCTCAGTTAAATCTCTGTATTATCATTTCTTAGCATCATTGAGTAGTTATTCTCTTATTATATATCTGTTGATTTCCATTACATTATGCTATGTAGTCCTGTGACTATTTTTTTTCCTTTCTGTGTTTTTTCGCCCATATTTTGATAAAGATGTTTTCGTCTAAACGTTGATTCTGTGATTTTTTGTATGTAGAATTTCAGGTCAACCCATTTTGTGCTTATATTTACTTATGATATGGTACACATTTTTACTGCAGTCTCTGCTCAAGCATATGTATATTTAGCAGGTTTAATTTTAACTCAACTAAATCTCTGTATTATCATTTCTTTCAGATGTTTCAACTTCAAGAAGAAGATTATGTTAGTAAGTGTCTTGCTAAGGGCCATCTATCCAAGTCATCTCTTGGTCTATCACTAGACTGGACAGGTCATTCTGAAGGGTATGCTCATGTTTCCCTAGTTTTTATTTAAAAGGTCCCCAAGTATTGTTTCAAGAATGATTTGAATCTGCAGTCTTGGAGACTTCCCAATATACTGTCTTCTTTGCACTCATGAATAATTTTAGAAGGTATGATACTTATGAGGTCTCTTCTTCCTCAGCATTCATTCTCAAACTCCCGCTGGATATCTCTTGTAGCAGGACAATGGTTCTACTAGATTTCCAGCAGGATGTAGTTATGAAAATGTGTTATGTCACCGTTTTATTTGCAACAATAGCCTGACACATCTGTCTTCAACTGGTGGATCTGTTCAGCAACTAATAGTTTATTTCTGCCTTGTTTTATGCTATTTGTGTTATCAGTTTTTATTTTAATTTTTTAAATTCCAATCACAAGTGAAATGGAACCCTGACTGACTTGTTAAGGACTTAGCCACTTCACTAGCTCTATCCCCTCTCTTAAACAATAAATTATTCTCTGTTATTCTGAATAATAGCTGTTTTCTGTCATTCTGTCTATCCAGAATGCTCTATAAATAGTGCATTTACGTCACAGAATACTATGCTATATCCAATCAAAACGATTAGTGTTGAGATGGAATTTCCCCCGTAGGACTCAAAGCAGATGCCATTGTTGTATATAAATGTTATTGTGCTACGCAATCGTCAATCTAATCAACTTTGCTATAATGAACCAACATCAATGGGTTTTGTCAGCAAAGATAGCAAACCACTTTTTCACAGCGACATTCACAATTATTAAATCATAAAATATTGGCTATGGACTGTATGATGTCATACTTGCTTTTGTTCCTATTCGGTGAGCCGAGTTGGCAAGCACATTGACAATATGAGGCATATCAGGGTAATAAAATAAATACATTTTTGACCCAATAAATTACGGGATGATGGGATCCGAACAAATCTAGTTCTGAATATCTTGTTACTTGATTAGGAATCAGCATTACAATACTGAGATCATTCCCATAAATGCTCAGCTCTGCAGTCCTTCAGCCATCTAAGGGAAGTTATATTTGTACTTTGATTGATGTGTTCTATTTGTGTTGTCAGTTTTTCCAATTTCTTTTTTATTGTAAATTGCAAACTACAAGTGGCAAGTGAAATGGAACTCTGATTGAATTGCCAGGGACTTGTCTTTCTTAAAAACAAAAATTGATACTGTGTTATTCTGAATATCTTGATTTAGAATCAGCATCACAGGAAGCATTCCAGGGGCCGTAGATATGTCTTCAGTAAAAAAAAAAAAAAAAAAAAAAAAAAAAAGAAAGGGGAGGCAGAGTTAGCAAAAAAAGTGTCATTCATCTGTTTTCTTAGTAAATTTTTTTCCCATTAGATTTTTGATGACCTTTTTGCAGAAAATCATGAGAAGTGTGGTGTCGCCCCCATCTTTGGTTAGGTTCTAAGTGCTAGAAGTCATATTCTGATTTCCTGGGGGAATGGGGAGTGTTATGGTGTTCCCAGTCTTGTTGTTTGTATGTACTTTGGAACTTTCCAGAGAGGAGACACTTTCTTCCCTCTCCCTTGGTCACATCTCAATACCTCTGAATGTGAACATTATCTCTTTTACCTTCCTCTTAGGGGTGCAAAGGGAACGCATTGCTCTAGGCGGACCCAGGGTTAGCAGATAACCAAGATCCCAAATGTAACTCCACGCAGTGCACCATGGAAACAGAAATACAGCAGCTCGAGCTGATTCTGGACAAATCATTTGGGGATCGTGTCCAAGAATGTGGAGGTAGAAGATGGAAAGAGATTTGACTGCACAAGAGACAGACAATATCTCCAGCATCACCACATATAGCGACACTGTCGACACACAGTGAAGCTAGTCAGTCCAGTCCGAACATTGGAGGGGCGGCCAATGTAAAATGCACATAAAGGTAGATGCATGGCGAGAGACAAATAGATTTCATACCGAGTACAATGAAACAATGAAAGGGCAGAACAGCGCTAGAGGGCAGCATGAAATGCAAATAGAAAATGAAAAGTTCATAGGAAAGGGAAAAGGAAAGTGTTCTGCCCTTTCATTGTTTCATTGCGTTCGCTCCATTGTAACCATCACGGATATCCGTGCGATTTCCGCCTGGAGCGTGATTACGTTGTGCCACCGTTATGCGCCTTGTAGGCCTAGCACATTCGATTTCGGCATGCCTTGACAATTCGGGTGGGCTACCCTTAGCCTGTGACAGCCTCTATATCTGTCTCCAAGCACGCGTAGTGGAGACTTCGCCCAGACAATTTTTTGTTCTCGTCTGACTCGAACGAGGTGTTCCACTGTCTATGAACTTGCCTCGTGTAATTGGACGTGCTGTGCCTGTGCCCATTGGGTACTGAACCGTTTCTCATCCGTGAGCCGGGTTCCTTAAGGGGAAGAACTCAACAGAGGAGTTGGACCCTGGCTCTTTCGCCCTCTTAGCAGAGGTGTCATTCACCGACATCGTGTACCCCTTGTCCAAGTTCGAGTCTCACACCACGCGTTTGAGAGCAAGGCGTTCTCGAGCTGAGCGTCCTTGTCACAATAGTGCCTGAGCCCATCAGGTACTGAACCCATTCTCTCTTCAAGTGTATTTCCGGTGTAGGAAAACATAGTAGAGTTGGGCCAGGGCTAAATCGTTGTCCCTTTTGTGCCTGGGCCCATCGGGTACGGAACCCTTTCTCTCTGCAAGTGTACTTCCGGTATAGGAAACCTTGACAGTAGAGTTGGGCCAGGACTACCATCGTTGTCCCTTTCTTGCCTAAGCCCATCGGGTAGAGAACCCTTTCTCTTCGCGAGCATATTTCCGGTTTAGGAAGGCTCGACATTACAGATGGATTAGGTCTTCTTGCTTTACCAAACGCCAATGAATGGGTCTTGGCTCTGTCCATAAGGAACACAGGTAACTAGAAGCTCGACTCGAGCTGACGGAGCTTGTAGTTCCCCTTTCCTAGGGACTTTTCATTTTCTATTTGCAGTGTGCGCTTCCCTCTAGCGCTGTTCTGCCCTTTCATTGTTTCATTGTACTCGGTATTAAATCTATTTGTCTCTCGCCATGCATCTACCTTTACGTGCATTTTACATTGGCCGCCCCTCCAATGTTCGAACTGGACTGACTAGCTTCACTGTATGTAGACAGTGTCACTATATGTGGTGATGATGGTGGTGTCGGAGATATTGTCTGTCTCTTGTGCAGTAAAATCTCTTTCCATCTGCTACCCCCACAGTCTCGGACACGATCCCCAAATGATTTGGCCAGAATCAGCTCGAGCTGCTGTATTTCTGTTTCCAGGGTGCACCGCATGGAGGTACATTTGGGATCTTGGTTATCTGCTAACCCTGGGCCCGCCTAGAGAAATGCGTTCCCTTTGCACCCATAAGAGATTATAACAAAAGAATATCCTGATATAAAGCCTTAGGTAGACCAAGAAAACATTGGATAGACAACATCAAGATAACCTTGAACAAACATGGACTCAATTCAATCAATGTAACACATCTGGCCTTGTAACGACAACTGCTTCTCCCACCCCTACACTTGATGGCAAATTTTAATATTATCAACCATTATTCACCTGTGAAAAGACAATAAACAATTCTATGAAATAATTACATGAAATATTGTACTATTTTATTGATCTTGTCTTGACAGAGAGCCACTGGTAACAGCTTCTGATTCTGCAGGACATGTCACTGTGTTCCAAGTTGGAGATAATGTTAGTGTAATGTCATCATGGCAAGCTCATGACTATGAGGCATGGATCACTGCCTTTCACAAGTTTGACAGCAATATTGTCTACTCAGGTTTGCTGACATGATTGGGTTTTTTAATGGGAATACGTAATTGATCTGATATTTGTAGTACCGCTACCTTATTTTCATCTGTTGTAAATGCTAAAAGCCAGGGAGCTCATACAGGATAGACAGGTTTATCAGGAAAAAAATCTATGATACTGCCTACTGTGACCACTGCACATCTACCCTATTCTAAATAAAGCATTCTGACAAAGATGGATGTGTCGGGCTATTGGCGCAAATAGAACGGTGACACAACACATTTCCATTCTCTGGACTACATCCTGCTGAAAATCTAGTAGGATCTTGGTCCTGCTATAAGGGAGATCCAGTGGGAGTTTGAGAATGAACACTGAAGAAGAAGAAATAAAGTATGATTGTGTTTCGACCAAATGGCCATTATCAAGAACACATTCACAACATAATATATTGAGTAAGAACTGTCCACTTTTCACATAACAATGCTGTTTACTATTAAAATGTGTTTACAGTAGTATTACTAACAGCAATGTCATATGAATGTGGATAGTTCTTATTCATCATATTACATTGTGAATGTATTTATTGATAAAGGCCTTTCAGTCGAAACATGAATTTGTGTGCTATTATGTGTATTATCAGTGATTATAGCAAAATTTCATTACCCAGTTTCACCTGTTGATTACAGTTTAGCTGCAGTTATTACCTAGTATTAATTTTATTAAAAATGTTAGCTTTGGAGATTGTGGTGACTGGATTAACAAATCTGTGACTTTCACAATTTTGTTATGGTTGTAAAGCTCTGATTTAACTAAATTAGACTAATGTCTGTGGTTGAAAGACGCGTACCTCGCCATAAGAGGTACAATTTTCTTAACCAGAAAAAAAACTCCATAAATTATAAATGTCACCCATGCTCCACTTTGTTAAGGAGGCGGAGTTTTAATTCCTCATCCCCCCCCCCCCCCCCCAATATATACGACCTTGTTCACCGAGCTTTCTTGGTTTAAAAAAAATTATTTTACCTGTTCTCAGTGAGACCTAATCTTGCACAGTGTATTCTTATACATAACTGGAGTTTCAAGGTATGAAATATATTGTTCTTTTTGAGCTAAATATCTTTTCCCCACAAATGTCTGTATTTGAAAACTATTAATTTGCATGTCTCTTTTATTTGTTCATTTTTTACTTGTTTTTTGCTGTTGAGTCGTCTATGATATATTTAATCAAATCTCAAATAGCTATGTTTCTTCCATAGGTGGTGATGACTGCAAACTGAAGTGTTGGGATTTGAGAAACACATCTCGGCCAACATTCTGTAGTGGGAGGTAATTTACATCTCATTAAGGAAAATTATTTTAGCGACGAAGTGTTGTACAATTGTGAACTGTGTAAATTAGACATTGATATCAATTGATAAAAGAATAGGAAATGTACTGGACAGTTGACCTCACTGAAAAAATATTAGAGTTGATAGATAGAACTTGTCACAGGACCTGATTGTTTCAGTGATAGAGTATGTATTTGAAATTCTGAAACACCTGATGCAGAATGGATAAATGTGCCCATAGATTTCAAGCCTCCTTTCGAAAAATAATAACTCTCCTTTCGAGTAATAATAAATCTCAATAGACATTGCAAAGAGTGGTGTCCTCTTGCTGTAGAGTCTGAGGTGCTGGCACTTATCAGTGAGAATTCCAAGGACAGTGACATGATTGTATACATGGGTGGCTCAGTTGTTATCTTCACAGCTTGGTGTAGAGAAAACCATCAAAGAGGAAATTGACATGTTTTCTGTGACTATGGAGATTATGGCAATGAGCAGGACATTAAACTGAATGAATACACAGAATGGAACTCATGTCTACAGCCTCACTGACCCGATGAGCATGATCAGAAAAATGCAAGTGAAAAATGCATTCATGTATATGCGCTGCATTCATGTATTGTGGGCTGCATTAATATATAGTGGCTTGAGGCAGTGGAGAAGTCTTAAGTTGAAATATGTGATTAATTTTCATGCCTGGTCAGGCAACAAGAGAGCAGATCAGCTTTTGTGTGTTATTACTATGTTGTGCGATAGAGCAATGGTTTGGGCAGGCATATTGAATTCCTTATGAGAAACAACATGGACAAATAAAATTAATGATGGTAATGATTCTTTTCTATAGTCAGAATAAAGAAACTTGGCTTGAAATGTGCTGCTAATGTGGTCTGAGAAGAATGTTCATCAACCAACAGAGAGCTGGATTTGTCAGTTGTCGTATAACGATGAATATCTTCAAGAGGAGATCCGAACATCTATGTCCGAAGTGCAATGATGATGATGATCTGACAACTATCTTGCAGGAGGTTGTGGAGATTCATGATCACCTGGTCAGTTAACTTGAGATATTATTGTTATGGCCTAATTGTACAATATAACCATTATCTAATCTTCTCCAGGTGTTTGATGGCTTATAGACTGTAAAATAGTCTTTTCTTTCTATTTTCACATTAAAATATCTTCTTTAATATGTGTATCATACAGATAGACAACATAGGAGTAAAACAAGTATCGGAGTTCAAATATCTTGGTAGTATTTTCACAGAAAATGGAAGTCTTGAGACGAGATGTCAAAAGGCAAATGCAGATACCACTACTTATTCATCCCAACATCGAGATGGATGATAAAAGACAAATGATTTACAGTATATTCCTACCAACACTGTGTTACCAGTGTCAAACAACCTGGTCTCTGTCATCTTCACATTACAGAAAGATAATGGTGTAAAATGAAATGCTTGAAGAAAGCTGCAGGGGTCACAAGGTTTGATAGATTACAAAATGAAAACATCAGATGTATAACCTTGCAATGAAGACATAGAAAGGCAGCAAATCAAGTGGTTTGGCCACATTATGAGAGTGCGTCACGACAAGTTGCCCATTCAGACATATAACCAAATGAGATCAGGGTACAAAGCCAGAGGAAGACCACAAAAAAGATGGATAGAAAACATCAGCGACAGCTTGAACAAACACGGTCATAGCACAGCCAAGGTGAAACATCTGGCCTTCGAACACAAGTTCGAGCTCCAATCACCCCTACGCTTAGTGGATAACCCCTATGCTACTGCAAGAGTGGATAACAAACCACCTGGGGAAAGATAATAGACAAAATATATCTTCTTTTCATCATTTCCAGACGTTGTATAGGATTATCTGTCTCTTATTAGCCATTGGTGAGTCCCACAGACCAACCACATGTGTGAAGTTCCTGGTAATCTGAGTGTTTCTTCTCTATCCGTTCTCGAACTCCTGCAAATTATCAGGATGTAGTCCTGAGAATGAAATTATGTTGTGTCATGGTTTACAGTTTAGCTGTGATATCTCTACCTTTTGGTCTGACTTCACCATGGCTTATGGGTCCCTTTCATCCTCTATAGGATAAGACAGCTGACTCCACCTCAAAACCTCCTTAAGTCACCTCTTGTGATATTCATGGCAAGTAACAGTTTCATTATTCTTTGCTACCCTTAGGTGCCAACAATACACAAGCATATATTAATTAATTTTGAAAAAACTGCATAAATCCCTAATGTTGCTCACATCCTTTACTTCATACCCATATCCCGCCAAAGACGGATATGTCAGGCCATTGGCTTAAATAAAACAGCGACACAATGCATTTCTATTCTCTCTACTACATCCTGCTGGAAATCTAGTAGGACCATGATCCTGCTACAAAGGAGATCCAGTGGGAGTTTGAGAATGAATGCTGAAGAAGAAGAATACCCATAGCAGTTTCACCATTATCTTTACAATTGCATGGAATCTACATTTAAATATTAAAACAGTTTATGTTGCTGACATCTGAGTAATAATAGTATCACACTACATTAGATTATATAAGCTGTGATCTTATTTGCAAATCATTGATGATTATTTTAATATTTTTTGAAAGGATTGAACCAATTCCTGAACTTGTGTGTTTGTATTCATTTCAGGCATTTGATGGGTGTCTGCAGTATTCAAAGCCATCCCTTTAATGAGCACTTATTTGCTTCAGGAAGGTAAGTCTCACAATATAGGGTAGGAGCACAGACTAATGGACTTAGTAATGTCAACTAGAGTATACTTGCCAACTAGTAACATATATTTTTGTATATATACAGAATATATTCATGTTGAGTCAGTAGGCTCATATTAATCTTTAGTGTTCACCGTTAGTAATGTATTGTATATATAGAATTGTTGGTTCAAAATACAAAATTTGTGTATTTTTTATCCAAATCTAGAATGATGCTTCTGGAAGTTGATATGTATGATGGTCAACAGTAACACGTAATAAATATTTAAATGTGTCTGTTGGCTAGTTTGTATGGATTTAGATGGATGATCATCAAGTGCTGACTCCGCACTGAAGGTTGGCTGCAACAGACCTCCAACATCCCCTAATTCTTGCCTTGGTGGAGCATTCTGTTGTCCATCTCTTGATATTTCTCTTCCACTTGTATCTCTGCCCACCTCTTGCTTGCCTACCCTTGTCTTTTCCCTCAAGTAAGGTCTTCAACAAGGTGTCATGCCTTTTAATATTGTGTCTTCTTAGGCTGCGGTATGAATACAGATGGTTTTAGGTCTTTAGGTATGTAGCATGTTTCATATATGTCATTGCAAAGTTCTGTGATAGTTTCCACACCAAATTCATCTAGAGTTTTTATTATGTCTGCTGTTATGTTGTTGGAGCCTGCATCTTCTTAAATTTTATCGTTTTTATAGCGTTTTTCACCTCGGAAATACTACAAATACACTTGTCATAAAGTGATGTTTGTTTGTTTGTTTGTTTGTTTTTCGTTCGCTCCATTGTAACCATCACGGATATCCGTACGATTTCCGCCGGGAGCGTGATTACGTTGTGCCACCGTTATGCGCCTTGTAGGCCTAGCACATCCGATTTCGGCATGCCTTGACAATTCGGGTGGGCTACCCTTAGCCTGTGACAGCCTCTATATCTGTCTCCAGGCACGCGTAGTGAAGACTCTTCGCCCAGATGATTTTCTTGCTCTCGTTTCACTCGAACGAGGTGTTCCACTGTCTATGAACTTGCCTCGTGTAATTGGATGTGCTGTGCTTGTGCCCATTAGGTACTGAACCGTTTCTCATCCATGAGCCTGGTTCCTTAAGGGGAAGAACTCAACAGAGGAGTTGGACCTTGGCTCTTTCGCCCTCTTAGCCGAGGTGTCATTCACCGACATCGTGTACCCCTTGTCCAAGTTCGAGTCTCACACCACGCGTTTGAGAGCAAGGCGTTCTCGAGCTGAGCGTCCTTGTCCCAATAGCGCCTGAGCCCATCAGGTACTGAACCCTTTCTCTCTTCAAGTGTATTTCCGGTGTAGGAAAACCTGACAGTAGAGTTGGGCCAGGGCTAAATCGTTGTCCCTTTTGTGCCTGAGCGAATCGAGTACAGAACCCTTTCTCTCTGCAAGTTACTTCCGGTATAGGAAACCTTGACAGTAGAGTTGGGCCAGGACTGCCATCGTTGTCCCTTTCTTGCCTACACCCATCGGGTACAGAACCCTTTCTCTTTGCAAGAATATTTCCGGTTTAGGAAGGCTCGACATTAGAGTTGGGTTAGGTCTTTTGCTTTACCAAACGCCGATGGATGGTTCTGGGTCTCTGCCTGTTAGGAACTCTGGTAACTAGAAGCCCGTCTCGAGCTGACGGAGCTTGTAGTTCCCTTTCCTAGGGACTTTTCACTTTCTATTTGCAGTTCGCGCTGCCCTCTAGCGCTGTTCTGCCCTTTCATTGTTTCATTGTACTCTGTATGAAACATATTTGTCTCTCGCCATGCATTTTCCTTTACGTGCATTTTACATTGGCCGCCCCTCCAATGTTTGGACTGGACTGACTAGCTTCACTGTATGCCGACAGTGTCGCTATATGTGGTGATGCTGGTGGTGTCGGAGATATTGTCTGTCTCTTGTGCAGTCAAATCTCTTTCCATCTGCTACCTCCACATTCTCGGACACGATCCCCAAATGATTTGGCCAGAATCAGCACGAGCTGCTGTATTTCTGTTTCCAGGGTGCACCGCGTGGAGGTACATTTGGGATCTTGGTTATCTGCTAACCCTGGGTCCGCCTAGAGCAATGCGTTCCCTTTGCACCCCTCATAAAGTGATGTTAAGTCTATCATTTGATCATTACAACAATTTACATATTGGGTTCATTCTATCCCCATCTTACATTTCAATTCTTTTGCCAGTTCACTGTTCTTTTTTCTTCTTCTTCTTCTTCTTCTTTCGTTCACTTGAAACATGTCTATATCTGCAATTCTGTCTCCTTAATAAAACTCACTGTCTTTTGTAGTTCATACAGTGTCCCATAGAGCTTTGATTCCAGTGTTGTTTCCTCTGACTAATATGTCTGCCTCAGCGTTTCATGCTCAGAACACTCTTGAAGTATATGTTTGGCACTCTGTACTGCCTGTCCACATGTATACATGGCCGTGTTGCCAATCTTGAACTTTGTATACATGTGACTGCGGAGTCGGTTGTGTCCTGTTCTGAGACGTAGAATTATAACTTGTTCTGATCTGTTCATAATGTGATAGTCATCTTGTGTTGGTGTTTGTGGCTTTCTTATTGACTTGATCATCTGTTTTTTCTGATGGTAGGTGATTGGTATATCTGGTTGATCTTCGGCAGCATCTTCCTTAGCCAGTTGGTCTGCTTTTTCATTTCCTGGTATTCCACAGTGAGAGGGTATCCACTGCATGGTTACCCTATACTGGTAAGACAATTCGCTAAGTAGTTTTTTCAAGTCTGTTAGTTTTCCAGACTGGAGAGCTTGAAGCACTGACCTTGCATCTGTCAGGAATACCACAGGCTGTAGGTCAGAGTTGGAGTTCAGCAGTTTTTTAGCTGCCACAGTAATTGCCTGGATTTCTGCATCATAATTATTGCAGAATTTTCCTGTCGGTGTTCTGATTGTATCTCTAGGCTTGTGTGGATATTCTATATATACACCTGCACCTCCATTCCTCACAGCATTCTGTGCTGACCCATCTGTGTATACTCTGACCCATATATCTTGTGGATATTCCTCGTCCAGGAAACTGAGGGTGACTGTCCTCCGCTGCACACTGTTCTGTTCGTCCTCGCTTAGTATTCCTTTCACATGGGTCTGAATGTATATTGGCATTCCATGCCTTTCACTCCATGGGGTTTGTTCTGGTACAGACCTTAAGGGGCTGTCAACTTCAGGTAGGTCTGTAAGTTGTCTACGGAGTCGTTTAGCTTGATGGATAAAGCTGCTTCTTTTCAGTCGCCCCATTGCTAGGTTTTGGAATCTTTCCTTCATTGGATGACTTGGCATACACTGAAACTTTTCCGCTTGAATTAGTACTTTTGTGTCTCTGCGTTCGCCAAGTGTTTGCATTCTTCCCATTTTCTGCATCTCTGCTATGGGTGTTGATTTCATTGCTCCCAACATTATTCTAAGTGCCTGGTTTTGCACTTTATCTAGATCTTGTAATGTGGTGTTTGATGCAGGACACCACGCAGCTGAACCATATTCCAGGTGTGGTCTTATGCCTTGCTGGTAAACTTTACTGAGTATATTCCCACTGGCTCCCCATGTGGTTCCACTTAGTTTTCTCAGGATAGCTAACTTCCTCCTGGCTTTTGTTGTTGCTTTGTTTATGTGCTGCTTCCATGTCAGCTTATCATCAAAAGTAACTCCGAGGTATGTTGGTTGTTTGTCTTCTTTCAAGAGCTCTCCGTCTATCTTGATATGACCGGCTTTTTGTTTTGGTGAGAGGGTAAAGAGTGTAGTGCTGCACTTATCTGTGTTAATGCTGACACACCATCTATTTGCCCATAAGGTTAGAGCATCGATAGCTCTTTGTATTTGTTTAGTGGCCACTGTCGCATGTTCTTCTGTGCACCAGATCACCAGGTCGTCAGCATACATTGCCACTTTGATCCCGTGTGGTAGTTCAGCAACTAGGTCATTGATGTAAACCAAGAAAAGTGTGGGTGACAGGACTCCTCCCTGGGGGACTCCATGATGCAGTAGGACTTTCTTGCTTTTGCAACCATCTAATTGTACCCTGGCTCTTCTATTATGCAGGTATGCTTTTACCCATTTGTACATTCTTGAGCTAACCCTGCAATTTCGCAATTTCTTTAGGAGCCCTTCTTTCCAGACCTTATCAAATGCTTTCCTAAGGTCTATCCATGCTGCTAGTACCAGTTTCTTATCTTGGAAGGCATCCTCAATCTCTTGGGAGAGGTAGGTTGCCTGATCTTCAGTAGAGTAGCACTGTCTGAAACCTGCTTGCTGTGATACCAGAAGGTTTTCACTTTCAAGGTACCACTGCATCCTAAGATTGATAATGCGTTCCATTGTTTTGCATAGACAGCTTGTGAGGCTGATGGGCCTGTAGTTGGAGACTGTGTTGCCATCTTTTCCTGATTTGAGGAGAGGTATCATTATTGCTTCTCTCCATGCCTGTGGTACATTACCTGTGGACCAGCTTGTGTTAAAGATTTGCAGCAGCTTTGCTCTTGCTGCAATTCCCAGGTTTCTAATCATTTCATTGGACACTCCATCAGCTCCAGGGGACTTTTTCATTTTCAATTTGGATATTGCATGCTCCAGTTCTCTCATTGTGATTGGTGCTTCCATGACTTCAGGTATAGGTTCGTCTTGTCCAATATTTTGCTGTTTCGCTCGAACCTCCTGTTGTTTGTCTGGGCTGACTTTGACGTTATTGTCTTCTGCAAAGGAATCTGCAAAGTAATCAGCTGCATGTTTACCTGTTAAAATGTTTTTATCTTTATAAAGTGTGATCCTGGTATTTCTCCCTGTACCTTCATCATTTAGTTGTTTTACAAGTTTCCATAATTTCCTAGTATCTCTTTCTAGGTTCAGCGACTCTGTTTTTTCTTTCCAGCTGTTCCGTCTGGCTTGTAACTTGGCTCTTTGAAATTTAGCCTTTGTTTGCTGATATTTGTTGTGATGTTCTTGGCTAGGTCTGTTCTCAGCCTGCTGTCTAGATGTTTCCATCTCATTTTGCAGCTTTTCCAGTTCATCATTCCAGTAGGGTTTGTAGTTTTTGCGTGCCCCCCTGGGTATGGCTTTACTAGCAGCATGTAGTATACATCTATTAAATTCACTCACTGCTCTATTGATGTCTTTGTCCAAGTTCATGTCCTTAGCTAGAACACTGGTTAAATGCTGGTACATTTTCCAGTCTGCCCTCTTATAGTTCCACCTAGTGAGCGTGCTGCTGTCCTTGGTATATTCATTGTGAATTTCCAGAAATACTGGTCTGTGGTCACTACCCCCAAGCTGCTTTCCAACGACACGTGTGATGTTCCATTCCAGGCCTGGTGAGTAGAATGCCAGGTCTGGTGTAGAGGTGGTGTGCCATGCTCTCGAGTAGAAGGTTGGTGAGTCAGCTGGCTGGTTAATAAGAATGAGATTATTTTCATCCTGCCAGCTCTCAAGTTCCTCACCTCTCTTGTCGATATGATCGTAGCCCCAGCTCTGAGAGTGGCTGTTGAAGTCACCACACACCATAAGCCTTTCTTTATCTGGAATTGTGTCTAATGCCAATGGTTTATCATTTGGGCAGTAGTAGTTCAGGAGATGGAATTCTGCACTGTCTGTTTTTAGGTGGAGCATCTGGTATTCTGCCCCGTCCATGTATACTTCCAGCTGACATGCGCTGATATTGTTTTTAACTAGTGTCAGAATTCCACCCTTTCGCCAGTCTTTTCGGTCAGATCGGTAGCACTGGTAGCCTCTGATCTTGAAGGCTATGTCGCTGCTGAGGTGTGTTTCTTGGATACAGCAAATATTAACTTGTTCTTCACTGAGGACATTTTCAAGTTCCAATTTTTTGCTGTATCCATCTCTTTTACTGTTGACACCCTCAGCATTCCAGTGCATTATTTTTATTGGTCGTTTGTTTGTTTGGCCAGTAGCTCTATTCCCTTGCCTCCTGGCTCCTCGGGGCAATTGAGAAGGACTTCCAGTAACTGAGGTTGGGCCCTTTCGAGGTATAGGGCCCGGCACCGTCCCTGCCTGAACGTCTGCCACAGGGCAGGCACCATAACATTTATTAGATGCAGACATGTTTCCATTGTGTTTTATGCGTGGCAACCTGATTATCTGTGCGCCTTTTGGCTGGTTGCCTCCGTCTTCAGCACTCTGCTTACTTGGGCCGGACTATGGTCCTGCTCGAGTGGGAGTGCCCGACCAGTCTTAGTTTCCAGCCTCTGATGGCTGAACTAAGCCCCATCACCACTTCAAGGTTCTGGCCTCGATGGGGGTTCTTTTTTCAAAAATATTATTAATAATATGAGATCCACTTTATGACATGATGTTTTTGGATTTATAAACTTCATTTATAAAGTTTTGTTCTTTTTGTCTTTGAAGTCTACATTTTTCTGTATTATTGTTTGTTTGTTTTTCGTTCGCTCCATTGTAACCATCACGGATATCCGTGCGACTTCCGCCGGGAACGTGATTACGTTGTGCCACCGTTATGCTCCTTGTAGGCCAAGCACATAGGATTTCGGCATGCCTTGACAATTCGGGTGGGCTACCCTTAGCCTGTGACAGCCTCTATATCTGTCTCCAGGCACGCGTAGTGGAGACTTCGCCCAGACGATTTTTTGTTCTCGTCTGACTCGAACGAGGTGTTCCACTGTCTATGAACTTGCCTCATGTAATTGGACGTGCTGTGCCTGTGCCCATTGGGTACTGAACCGTTTCTCATCCATGAGCCTGGTTCCTTAAGGGGAAGAACTCAACAGAGGAGTTGGACATGGCTCTTTCGCCCTCTTAGCCAAGGTGTCATTCAACGACATCGTGTACCCCTTGTCCAAGTTCGAGTCTCACACCACGCGTTTGAGAGCAAGAGCGTCCTTGTCCCAATAGCGCCTGAGCCCATCAGGTACTGAACCCTTTCTCTCTTCAAGTGTATTTCCGGTGTAGGAAAACCTGACAGTAGAGTTGGGCCAGGGCTAAATCGTTGTCCCTTTTGTGCCTGAGCGCATCGAATACGGAACCCTTTCTCTTCGCGAGCATTTTTCCGGTTTAGGAAGGCTCGACATTAGAGTTGGGTTAGGTCTTCTTGCTCTACCAAACGCCAATGGATGGGTCTGGGTCTCTGCCTGTAAGGAACACAGGTAACTAGAAGCTCGTCTTGAGATGACGGAGCTTGTAGTTCCCCTTTCCTAGGGACTTTTCACTTTCTATTTGCAGCTCGCGCTGCCCTCTAGCGCTGTTCTACTCTTTCGTTGTTACATTATACTCGGTATGAAATATATTTGTCTCTCGCCATGCATCTACCTTTAAGTGCATTTTACATTGGCCGCCCCTCCAATGTTTGGACTGGACTGACTAGCTTCACTGTATGTCGACAGTGTCGCTATATGTGGTGATGCTGGTGGTATCGGAGATATCGTCTGTCTCTTGTGCAGGCAAATCTCTTTCCATCTGCTACCTCCACATTCTCGGACACGATCTCCAAATGATTTGGCCAGAATCAGCTCGAGCTGCTGTATTTCTGTTTCCAGTGTGCACCGCGTGGAGGTACATTTGGGATCTTGGTTATCTGCTAACCCTGGGTCCGCCTAGAGCAATGCGTTCCCTTTGCACCCCTTCTGTATTATATATTCAAAGTCTGCAGCTTGTGATTGTTTATTTTCATCATGTTGAACAGCGTGAACTTTGTTTTGTTAGAATTTCATTTACTAACTAGTAACAAACTGATATTCTGATTTTAGTTATGATGAAGAGCTGATGGTTTGGGACCGCAGAAACCTGAAGCAGCCTATCAGTAGCACATCACTTGGAGGTGGTGTTTGGCGGATCAAATGGGATCCATTTTCTGGGAACAGAATCCTTACAGCTACAATGTATAATGGAACACATATTGTAGACTGCTCTGATCTAGGTTTGTCCTGCTCTCATGTTATTTCTTAAAATGATACTACAGACTGACATTCAAAACTTCCTTGAGTTTCCTGGGTTTTTCATTATTTTCCTTGAATTCAACCTGGCTCTGTAGCAGAGCACTTCTCAGATGCCCAAGGTTCAATTCCCACTACAGGTAATTGTTCATGTGGACTGTTCAGAAGACAATGACAATTTACTGAATGCCAAAGATTGATTATAAAATCAATACAAGCAAAAAAATGCTGTGTTGATCACTAAGTCCTGAATAGGTTATTGCTAAGAACTTTTTCATTTTCTAATTAATTAATCAGATCACCAGGGTGTTGTCGAAGCCCAAAAAGGAATAACAATGAATAACAACACTGTTTATCGTTTTAAGTTTGTTTGTTTTGCGTTCGCTCCATTGTAACCATCACGGATATCCGTGCGATTCTCGCCGGGAGCATGATTACGTTGTGCCACCGTTATGTGCCTTGTAGGCCTAGCACATCCGATTTCGGCATGCCTTGACAATTCGGGTGGGCTACCCTTAGCCTGTGACAGCCTCTATATCTGTCTCCAGACACGCATAGTGGCGACTCTCCGCCCAGACGATTTTTGCTCTGACTCGCACGTGGTGTTCCACTGTCTATGAATTTGCCTCGTGTAATTGGACATGCTGTGCCCATTGGGAACTGAACCGTTTCTCATCCGTGAGCCTGGTTCCTTAAGGGGAAGAACTCAACAGAGGAGTTGGACCCTGGCTCTTTCGCCCTCTTAGCCGAGGTGGCATTCACAGACATCGTGTACCCCTTGTCCAAGTTTTGAGTCTCACACCACGCGTTTGAGAGCAATGCGTTCTCGAGCTGAGCATCCTTGTCCCAATAGCGCCTGAGCCCATCAGGTACTGAACCCTTTCTCTCTTCAAGTGTATTTCCGGTGTAGGAAAACCTGACAGTAGAGTTGGGCCAGGACTACCATCGTTGTCCCTTTCTTGCCTAAGCCCATTGGGTACAGAACCCTTTCTCTTCGCGAGCATATTTCCGGTTTAGGAAGGCTCGACATTAGAGTTGGATTAGGACTTCTTGCTTTACCAAACGCCAATGAATGGGTCTGGGTCTCTGCCTGTAAGGAACACAGGTAACTAGAAGCTCATCTCGAGCTGACGGAGCTTGTAGTTCCCCTTTCCTAGGGACTTTTCACTTTCTATTTGCAGTTCGCGCTGCCCTCTAGCACAGTTCTGCCCTTTCATTGTTTCATTGTACTCGGTATGAAATCTATTTGATAATGGTGAAGACTGCAGTAAATGTATGTTCCAAATAACATTGAAAGATTTACTGTGTATAACCACAACAACATCAAGTATGAGAATGGATGTAGAGTCGGTGGCAGTGATTTCTCTTGGTTGATTACGTATCCATCAAAACTCAGTGATTCTATCAGATTTTCAGAGCATGCTACGCGAGATAGAAAAGTGCATGATAAGAAGGAGTGGGTTACTCTTCTGAACAAAAACCAAAGTACTACATGAATCTACTGTCCTGGTCATGCGGTTTCTGAGACAATGAAAGAGCTGCTTCATGTGGATAAAACTATAGTGGACGGCACAGTGATATGAAGAGATAGGGCCAAGTCATCCATGGAACCCCTCAAGTCTGGAAGCAGTACCGTCTCAGTAGGCCATATTTTCTCCCTCTCTTCTTGGTAGAGTTGACAGGTGTGAAGAATGTGTTCTGCAGTCTCTGGGCTCAGTCCACAGTTTCACAGGTCGGTTTTGCCAATCTTCAGTTTTCGGAACATGTGACTTCTCAGTCTGTTGTAGCCAGTTCATAGTCTGAAGATGATGGTTTGTTCCTTGCATGACATTTGATGGTAGGGGTCATTTGGTTCTGCAGTTGGGTGCATCTGCTTCCACTTTTTCTTATATTCTGCTTTTAACATGGTCTTACATTCATAGTACGTTATCACTTTCTATTTGTTCCAGTGATCCCCCTTTCCTTGCCAGGAGATCAGCTTTTTCATTTCCAGGTATGGGGTGCAAAGGGAACTCATTGCTTTAGGCGGACCCAGGGTTAGCAGATAACCAAGATCCCAAATGTACCTCCACGCGGTGCACCCTGGAAACAGAAATACAGCAGCTCGAGCTGATTCTGGCCAAATCATTTGGGGATCGTGTCCGAGAATATGGAGGTAGCAGATGGAAAGAGATTTGACTGCACAAGAGACAAACAATATCTCCGACACCACCAGCATCACCACATATAGCGACACTGTCGACATACAGTGAAGCTAGTCAGTCCAGTCCTAACATTGGAGAGGCGGCCAATGTAAAATTCACGTAAAGGTAGATGCATGGCGATAGACAAATAGATTTCATACCGAGTACAATGAAACAATGAAAGGGCAGAACAGCGCTAGAGGGCAGCGAGAACTGCAAATAGAAAGTGAAAAGTCTCTAGGAAAGGTGAACTACAAGCTTTCTCAGCTCGAGCGGAGCATCTAGTTACTTGTGTTCCTTACAGACAGAGACCCAGACCCATCCATTGGCGGCTGGTAAAGCAAGAAGACCTAATCCAACTCTAATGTCGAGCCTTCCTAAACCGGAAATATGCTCGCGAAGAGAAAGGGTTCTGTTTCCGATGGGCTTAGGCAAGAAAGGGACAACGATGGTGGTCCTGGTCCAACTCTACTGTCAAGGTTTCCTATACCGGAAGTATACTTGCAGAGAGAAAGGGTTCCGAACCGATGGGCTCAGGCACAAAAGGGACAACGATTTAGCCCTGGCCCAACTCTACTGTCAGGTTTTCCTACACCGGAAATACACTTGAAGAGAGAAAGGGTTCAGTACCTGATGGGCTCAGAATATTGGGACAAGGACGCTCAGCTCGAGAACGCCTTGCTCTCAAACGCGTGGTGTGAGACTCGAACTTGGACAAGGGGAACACGATATGTCGGTGAATGACACCTCGGCAAAGAGGGCGAAAGAGCCAGGGTCCAACTCCTCTGTTGAGTTCTTCCCCTTAAAGAACCAGGCTCACGGATGAGAAACGGTTCAGTACCCAATGGGCACAGGCACAGGACATCCAATTACACGAGGCAAGTTCATAGACAGTGGGGGGGTGCAAAGGGAACGCATTGCTCTAGGCGGACCCAGGGTTAGTAGATAACCAAGATCCCAAATGTACCTCCACGCGGTGCACCCTGGAAACAGAAATACAGCAGCTCGTGCTGATTCTGGCCAAATCATTTGGGGATCGTGTCCGAGAATGTGGAAGTAGCAGATGGAAAGAGATTTGACTGCACAAGAGACAGACAATATCTCTGACACCACCAGCATCACCACATATAGCGACACTGTCGACATACAGTGAAGCTAGTCAGTCCAGTCCGAACATTGGAGGGGCGGCCAATGTAAAATGCACGTAAAGGTAGATGCATGGCGAGAGACAAATATAATTCATACAGAGTACAATGAAAGGGCAGAACAGCGCTAGAGGGCAGCGCGAACTGCAAATAGAAAATGAAAAGTTCCTAGGAAAGGGGAATTACAAGCTCTGTCAGCTCGAGACGAGCTTCTAGTTACCTGTGTTCCTTACAGGCAGAGACCCAGACCCATTCATTGGCGTTTGGTAAAGCAAGAAGACATAATCTAACCCTAATGTCGAGCCTTCCTAAACCGGAAATATGCTCGCGAAGAGAAAGGGTTCCGTACTCGATGCGATCAGGCACAAAAGGGAAAACGATTTAGTCCTGGCCCAACTCTACTGTCAGGTTTTCCTACACCGGAAATACACTAGCAGAGAGAAAGGGTTCAGTACCTGATGGGCTCAGGCGCTATTGGGACAAGGACACTCAGCTCGAGAACGCCTTGCTCTCAAACGCGTGGTGCGAGACTCGAACTTGGACAAGGGGTACACGATCTCTGTGAATGACACCTTGGCTAAGAGGGCGAAAGAGCCAGGGTCCAACTCCTCTGTTGAGTTCTTCCCCTTATGGAACCAGGCTCACGGATGAGAAACGGTTCAGTACCCAATGGGCACAGCACGTCCAATTACACGAGGCAAGTTCATAGACAGTGGAACACCTCGTTCGAGTCAGACGAGAACAAAAAATCATCTGGGCGAAGAGTCTCCACAACGCGGAAATCGCACGGATATCCGTGATGGTTGCAATGGAGCGAACGCAAAACAAACATTTCCAGGTATGCCACAGTGACCTGGGATCCACTGCAGTACTGTTTATTTGGTAATACTGCTGAGGTGTAGTAGGCAGGATATAAGTTCATTCATGCTCATGTTCTTTGGATCTTTCAATGCCTGCAACACTGACTTTGCATCTGTTAGAAAGACTACATGCCTGTTGTGACTCTGCAAGCAATTTATGAGCATTTTGGCTGCCTCTATTATGGCTTCCATTTCTGCTTGAAATTTGTGGAATGTTTGCCTGTGGGTATGAATTTTTCTATTTCTTTTCCATCTGGTGTTACTATATATATATATATTCCCGATCATCTATATAATACTGCTTCTTTCGCTGATCCATCTGTAATTACATGTGTCCATATATCCTTTGGGTAACAGATGATACTTCTTCTTCTTTCGTTCACTTGAAACATGTCTATATCTGTAATTCTGTCTCCTTAATAAAACTCACTGTATTTTGTAGCTCATTCAGTGTCCCATAGAGCTTTGATTCCAGTGTTGTTTCCTCTGGCCAATATGTCTGCCTCAGCGTTTCATGCTCAGAACACTCTTCTTATTCTTAATACTAATCTTATTCCATCTGAAGTTTGTTTGTTGTTTGTTTGTTTTGCGTTCGCTCCATTGTAACCATCACGGATATCCGTGCGATTTCCGCCGGGAGCGTGATTACGTTGTGCCACCGTTATGCGCCTTGTAGGCCTAGCACATCCGATTTCAGCATGCCTTGACAATTCGGGTGGGCTACCCTTAGCCTGTGACAGCCTCTATATCTGTCTCCAGGCACACGTAGTGGCGACTCTTCGCCCAGACGATTTTTGCTCACGTCTGACTCGCACGAGGTGTTCCACTGTCTATGAACTTGCCTCGTGTAATTGGACATGCTGTGCCTGTGCCCATTGGGTACTGAACCGTTTCTCATCCATGAGCCTGGTTCCTTAAGGGGAAGAACTCAACAGAGGAGTTGGACCCTAGCTCTTTCGCCCTCTTAGCCGAGGTGTCATTCACCGACATCGTGTACCCCTTGTCCAAGTTTCGAGTCTCACACCGCGCGTTTGAGAGCAAGGCATTCTCGAGCTGAGCGTCCTTGTCCCAATAGCGCCTGAGCCCATCAGGTACTGAACCCTTTCTCTCTTCAAGTGTATTTCCGGTGTAGGAAAACCTGACAGTAGAGTTGGGCCAGGGCTAAATCGTTGTCCCTTTTGTGCCTTAGCCCATCGGGTACGGAACCCTTTCTCTTCATGAGCATATTTCTGGTTTAGGAAGGCTCGACATTAGAGTTGGATTAGGTCTTCTTGCTTTACCAAACGCCAATGAATGGGTCTGGGTCTCTGCCTGTAAGGAACACAGGTAACTAGAAGCTCGACTCGAGCTGACGGAGCTTGTAGTTCCCCTTTCCTAGGGACTTTTCACTTTCTATTTGCAGTTCACGCTGCCCTCTAGCGCTGTTCTGCCCTTTCATTGTTTCATTGTACTCGGTATGAAATCTATTTGTCTCTCGCCATGCATCTACCTTTACGTGCATTTTACATTGGCCGCCACTCCAATGTTCGGAATGGACTGACTAGCTTCACTGTATGTCGACAGTGTCGCTATATGTGGTGATGCTGGTGGTGTCGGAGATATTGTCTGTCTCTTGTGCAGTCAAATCTATTTCTGTTTCCAGGGTGCACTGCGTGGAGGTACATTTGGGATCTTGGTTATCTGCTAACCCTGGGTCCGCCTAGAGCAATGCGTTCCCTTTGCACCCCCCATCTGAAGTGAGAAAGGTCTACAAGGGTCAATCAACATGGTAGTAGTATATGGCAAAGACAAGGGCCTTTTCTTAAATAGCAAGAAGTACAAACAATGGTTGTTTGTAAGAAACTAAATCCCCCAGCGAGCAATATGAAAGTGAATGACTCAATACTCAAACAGCAATTACAATTTTAGGAACAACGATGTCATCAAATGGAAGAAGTTCAATAGAGATAATAAAAAGAATAGGCAGGCAAGGGCAGCATTCATAAAAATGAATAATAAACTGTGCCTGTCAATAGAGATGAGGAAGAGAGTTCTTAAAAACTATATAACACAGAGATTCTAACATATGATTGCAAGTCTTTGACAGTTAGTGAACAGAATAGTGGAAAATTAGAGGCAATACAGATGTGGTTCTATAGAACAGGGGTCAGCAACCTTTTGTTAACTGTGTGCCAAGTTAAGGTTTCAAATTATTCAGAGTGTCAACATCACATATCATTTTATAAAAGACGAGGCCAATATTCTTATTTTACCATATATTTTATTTTTATATTTTAATTAATTAATATATAGTGATATTCAATAATATGTAAAGTTGTAAACAACATTAAAAGAAATAGAGTTTCTTGAAAGATTATTTAAAAATTTTTTATTATTAATGGGAGCCTTGCCTTTGCATGGTCTTGGCCAGTTTCTCAATATCGACAACATACTTTGTCACTTTGAGTTTGACACAATTTTTTGAATGTCCAGGCATTAGCCCACTATGCTGTGGATGTTGCACTGGTTTCATGTGAGAGAAAATTTGCTCACAGAAATAGGTTGATCCAAAAGCTGAAAGAAGAACAAAAGCAAAAATTTTCTTCAAACAGATGTAATAATTTGGAAGGGATGTCCAACAGCTGAGAATAGCTGCAGACTTTTCTAGATTTTCATTTTCCAGAGACTTCCGTAGTTCAACAAATTTTGATGTCCATAATTCGGAAGATCTGAAGTCAATATGTTGCTAAAACCCCGCTAATCGATCTATAATCAACTTTATACAGGAAAAGTGAAGAGTATGCTTGAAATTGCTTGGTGTGGCACGCGTGCCATAGGTTGCCGACCCTTGCTATAGAAGAATTCTGAGACACAATGGACAAAAACGAATAAGGCGGTGCTGAAGAAGTAAAATGCGAGATAGTGTGGTTACTTAATAATATCAGAGACAATCATTATTTATTGATACGTCATAACGTTGGTACCTGGAGGTCTGGAGAACATAGTTATAACAGACGAGAGATTGATGATGACAGAGTGAGAAAATAATAGATAGTCTGAAATCGTTGCATGGCAAAGAGTCAACAATGATCCTGATAAAAGATACTGAAAATAGAGAGCTGTGGAGATCCACGACCTCCTATGTCTGCTGGCATGGCACCTAATGATGATGAATGACAGACTGAATATTTTTTTACAAAATTTCTGGCACAACTTGTATTCATGTGATTTCTTTGTTGTGTGTTGAGTGTGTCCTTGTATGTAAACTGGTATAACTTGCATTCATAAGATATACTTTGTTGTGTGTACATGTGTGTCTGGCACATCTTGTGTTCATGTGATATACTTTGTCGTGTGTACATATGTGACTGGTACAACTTGTGATATACCTTGTCATAGCCACAGTTAACTTTCTTTCATTCCCAGGTCAAAGTTCTCTGCCTATTGTTGCCACGTATGATGATCACAATCTTGCATATGGTGCTGATTGGTGCAGACTATGTCTAGATGGAACACCTAGAAACTGTAACACAATTTCTGATGATTGTAGCACAAACTGTGCCCATCTAGAAGAAAGGGACACATTTATCATCACAACATGTTCATTTTATGATCACTCTTTACATTTATGGCAGTGGAGTTCATAAAATAAACTAGTTAATCAATTTAGCCTATGTGTTTGTTCATCTTTAAAAAGTTATGTATTCAATCATCAGTGATAGTCTTCAATATAGCCATTTACACATGACTACATATGACTATTGTTATAGAAAGGTCCTAAGAATATCAAGGACAGAAAAATGAACCAACGCAGACATCCACAAAGACCTGAACATACAAGAAGACTGGCTCCTCAAAACTATCAAAAAACGCAAGCTAATATTTTTGGACGTATGAAGAGACACTGGTTTAGAAAGATTAATCATTGAGGGAAAAGTTCCAGGGAAAAGAATAAGAGGCAAACCAAGACTGCGATGGACACATGACATTAAAAACCTTCTGAATATGACACTGGAGAGACTGGGCAGCTTGCACAGAAACTAAAGACTTACAGAATGGCAGTAAGAACAACATTCTATAAAGGATTTTCTTAAAGGGTTATATAAAGGATTATAAAGAGAACAACATCATTCTATTATATCTTGTGGCTTTGATTACTGTTCTATAAGTATGAAGATAAATATAGAAAAGACAGAAGTAATGAAGATAGGAAGAACAGAAAGAAACACCAATATATATATACATATATATATATATATATATTGGAAACAATAGACTTAAACAAGTGACAGAATTCACATACTTAGGAAGCAATATAACAACAGACGGCAAGAGCAGCAAAGAAATACACAATAGATGTAGTAAAGCATACCAAACCCGATGACAAAGGACACCAATCTTCAGAAACAAAAATGTAGATTTTAAACGCCAAAATAACACTATTCAAAACTATTATTATGCCAGCACTGTGCTACCAAAGCCAAGCATGGACAACAATAGTACAAGACAAATGTAAACTTGTTACAGCTGAAATTGCATGCTTACGCAGAATCCTATGAATATCACTAAGAGACAGAGTGAAGAAAGAAGACATTATACAAAGAACCAGTACCACCCCAATCTTGGAATATATTAAGAGACAACAGATATAATGGTTTGCACATATCAGCAGAATACCACCAGACAGCATACCACAGCAAGCTATGATACACAGATACAGTGAAGGCAGACCTAGAGGCCCACCATGAAAAAGATGGACCACCGAAATAAAAAAAGGGATAATTTCCACAATATACTCAGCACACACAAGGACCATCTCCAGAAAGCTCTTCTACCCCTGATGCTGAAAGGCAACAACGGGTTTAATGAATAAATCGATAGATAGATAGTATGAGTTCTTGTATCATTCCCTCCCTCTTAATTTGCAGCTCAATCGCTGCACTCTCTTTCTAGCTGTATTACAACATTTGTCAATGTCCTCTTTTTATTTACTTCCATCTATTCACAGCCTCTTCTTATCTCTTCCAGCTCTTAGATTCTGAGTATGGTATATTATGCTTCTGCCATCTAAGACCTTCCTCATTTGATATGCCGGCCTGTTTATTATCAAGTAGTTGGTATAAAAGGTTGTAGTCAATGTTGGCAACTTTAAAGTATTCTTTCACCTGCACTACTAGATGGCTTACTTTGATGCTAGGCAGGTCTAAAAAAAAAGCCTCCTGTGAGGATTGAAGTATCTCTAGTACATCCTAGAACTGCCCTCGTGGCCTCATTTTGGACTAATAACAGATAATACCACTGTCTGCATCAGAAAAAAGTGTCCTCTGTTGCATCTCTGCAGATGCCATGTCTTTAATTGCACTGATAGCCTTCTTAACTTTCTTAATAGTAGAATACTTCATAACTTTCTCCAAATCACACTTAGTGGAGAGGGTTTTCAGTGATGTATCACAGCTTCTCATGAACATTGATTAAAGAGATGACCTGCACCTTCGCCTTTCCAACATGAACCCAAATATTGAGGAACTCATCTCCAAGCATCAGTAGCATCCTTCCCATGAAAGCACGTTTAATTAACAATTTTACATTCCTTAAATAATGTTTAATAACAAAAATTATCACTTAAATAATTGTTATGGTTTCCTTTTTCATGTATGTGCTTGCATATGACGCTGCCCTCTAGTGCTGTGCTACCTTCGCATGTACTCAATAAATGAGCCTTACTTTTCAAAATACTTGCTCCCTATTCTCTTTCATGAGCTTTTTGGCCAGCCACATAATGATGATGAAATAATCACCTTTAGCTGTGAGCAGGTAGTTCAATCTTTTTGACAAAAGCAAAAGCTCTTAGTTTTATAACTGTGGTGACAACTGGACTCCTAAAAATGTCTCTAGTTAGGTCTGAAGAAAGGCATCATCATCACTACATAAGCGGCAAAGAAGCTGGGAGAATGGCAGATAGTTGCGATAAGCAGAACCGTGAAAGGAAGTGTATAGCCGAAAAACTATGTGCATCAGTAGGTTTATAGTAAACAGATGTGCTGAGGTAAGGGGGCTGAATAGTGACAATAATATCAAGAAAGTTAACAGAATTAATAGAAATGTTAGATGTGAATTGGATAGCAGGGTTGAAATTGTTGACAGGTTTGAAAAAGTTCATGAAGCGAGACAATTCTGTCTCAGACATGTTAGTAATACCTATACCATCATCAATATTTCTATAAAAAAGAAATGGATAAGGCCCATTATAGGTCTTCCAAACCTGATGTTCAAAATATTCCATGGAAAGACACATAACTGGGTCCCATCTTAGTGCCCACAGCAACGCCACTGATCTGATCGAAAAAGTGTCCATCGAATTCAAAAGAGTTGAGTGTAAGCACCAGTTCAGCAAGGCCGATAAGAGTGGGAGTGCACACAGAGTGATGGGGACTGATATCAAGAAAGAATCACAAAGACCTAAGATCATCAGAATGCGATATAGAAGTATACAAAGAACAAACATCAAATAAGAACATGTAAGTGCGGTCAGAAGACAACTGAACCGAAGAAAAAAATAGAGAATGCATTATTAGTGTCTTTTAAGAATGAAAATGGCAGTTGATGTAGCAAGGGTTGAAAAATACTATCATGGAAATCTGATATGCGCTCAGTAGGACACGAGCAAGCAGAGACAATAGATCTACCAGGATTGGATTCCTTGTGAAATTTTAGACAGTAAGACAGTATATAGAAAACTGGCAGCCTTAACATCCAGCTCACGCCCTTAGATCCTGTACCACTGACGACAGATCTAGGTACGCCCTTGAAAATCGGTTTATTTTTTAGTTTGGTATCCTCAAGCCTTTTGAACTCAATTACGATCATTAATTTGTTTAGTTTTTGGTTGTGTGTCCCTCCTTTTATTCATGTTGTTCCGTCATTTTTCTGTTTGTCTCGTTTTCACATATATTTACGTGTTTGTATATTTCTTGTCTGTATCATCTCTGACCCAGTTTCAATCCTTCCGAGCAACTTTACATTTTGCTAGATCGTGTGAAATCCATGATTGGTCTGACAATTGCCCGACAAACGCACGACTATTGCCGATTTCCAGAGTTTTGATACGTTCTGGCAGAAGACGGACGAGACAAAATGTGCGGCGTTGCTGGTACACTGCAACGCACAAATTGGTCAGAGAAATGTGGAGGCATATTAAGAAATCAGGAAAAAGGTTACAGGCACGTGTAAGAACTTGAGCATGGAAAAACATGGTAATTACAGTTAAAGAAGTTAGGAAGGCGCTGAAATGTACACAAACACAGCTACTGGACCATATAGCATTATATATGATGATATTAGTTGGAGAACGGATGATGAGTTTGTTTGTTTGTTTGTTTTTCGTTCGCTCCATTGTAACCATCACGGATATCCGTGCGATTTCCGCCGGGAGCGTGATTACGTTGTGCCACCGTTATGCGCCTTGTAGGTCTAGCACATCCGATTTCGGCATGCCTTGACAATTCGGGTGGGCTACCCTTAGCCTGTGACAGCCTCTATATCTGTCTCCAGGCACGCGTAGTGGAGACTCTTCGCCCAGACTATTTTTTTTTGCTCTCGTCTGACTCGCAAGAGGTGTTCCACTGTCTATGAACTTGCCTCGTGTAATTGGACGTGCTGTGCCTGTGCCCATTGGGTACTGAACCGTTTCTCATCCGTGAGCCTGGTTCCTTAAGGGGAAGAACTCAACAGAGGAGTTGGACCCTGGCTCTTTCGCCCTCTTAGCCGAGGTGTCATTCACCGACATCGTGTACCCCTTGTCCAAGTTCGAATCTCACACCACGCGTTTGAGAGCAAGGCGTTCTCGAGCTGAGCGTCCTTGTCCCAATAGCGCCTGAGCCCATCAGGTACTGAATCCTTTCTCTCTTCAAGTGTATTTCCGGTGTAGGAAAACCTGACAGTAGAGTTGGGCCAGGGCTAAATCATTGTCCCATTTGTGCCTGAGCGCATCGAGTACGGAACCCTTTCTCTTCGCGAGCATATTTCCGGTTTAGGAAGGCTCGACATTAGAGTTGGATTAGGTCTTCTTGCTTTACCAGACGCCAATGAATGGGTCTGGGTCTCTGCCTGTAAGGAACACAGGTAACTAGAAGCTCGTCTCGAGCTGACGGAGTTTGTAATTCCCCTTCCCTAGAGACTTTTCACTTTCTATTTGCAGTTCGCGCTGCCCTCTAACGCTGTTCTGCCCTTTCATTGTTTCATTGTACTCGGTATGAAATCTATTTGTCTCTCGGCATGCCTCTACCTTTACGTGCATTTTACATTGGCCGCCCCTCCAATGTTCGGACTGGACTGACTAGCTTCACTGTATGTCGACAGTGTCGCTATATGTGGTGATGCTGGTGGTGTCGGAGATATTGTCTGTCTCTTGTGCAGTCAAATCTCTTTCCATCTGCTACTTCCACATTCTCGGACACGATCCCCAAATGATTTGGCCAGAATCAGCTCGAGCTGCTGTATTTCTGTTTCCAGTTAACCCAGGGTTAGCAGATAACCAAGATCCCAAATGTACCTCCTCGTGGTGCACCCTGGTAACAGAAAACAGCAGCTCGAGCTGATTCTGGCCAAATCATTTGGGGATCGTGTCCAAGAATGTGGAGGAAGCAGATGGAAAGAGATTTGACTGCAAAAAGACAGGCAATATCTCTAACACCTCTGTGCCAACACATGCAGCAACACTGGTGATACACAGTGAAGCTAGTAAGTCTGGTTGAAGCATTTGAGTGCGGCCAATGTAGTCAGTACGAAGCAGGCAGATGTCCCAACAAAAATAAAAGCACAGTGAGTACACTGAGAAAGATGCACAACGCTAGAGGGCAGCGTCATGTGCAAAAAGCACGGAAAATGGTTCGATGAAATTGGAACTAAAGCTTTGTTTGCTCGAGACAACTTTCTAGTTACCGGTGATCCCAGCCTGGGCCCAACTCTACTGTCGAGTCTTTCCTATGCTTGAAGCGTGCTCGCGGAGAGAAAAGGTTCAGTACCCGATGGGCACAGGCATAGCAGTCCGAGGTGACAAGCACTGTTCAGCCCTAGAACAAAACAGTCCCTAACGTTCCTAAATATGTGTACAGATTCAGACCTGGACGAGGGGCTCACGAAGTTGGTGATCAACACTTCGTCTAAGAAGACGAACGAGCCCGAGCCCAACTCTTCTGTCAAGTTCTTCCTAAACCGGAACCAGGCTTGAGGACGAGAAAAGGTTTAGTACCCGATGAGCACGGGCACAATACGTCTAATTACACGATGCAAGTTCACTTGCTTCGGAACGCCTTGTGCAGGATAGACGTGAAGGACAAACCGTCTCGGCACAGAGTCAGTACACATTCACTGTCTGGCGACAGTTAGGAAGGCTGTCACAGGCTAGGGTAACCCACCCGAATTGTCAAGGCATGCCGAAATCGGATGTGCTAGGCCTACAAGGCGCATAACGGTGGCACAACGAAATCACGCTCCCGGCGGAAATCGCACGGATATCCGTGATGGTTACAATGGAGCGAACGCAAAACAAACAAACAATAGTGATAGAAATATGGCCCTGTTTACATGTAGAAAACTTGACTATTAGATAGTCACTTTGACTAAACATAATGCTTTATAAATACAAAATAATTTAGCCACAGTAAACAGAGAACGTCCCACTTTATCATCATCATCCTAGGCCTTGCCTGCTGGCGTAGGCGGTCATGGCTCTCTACAGCTCTGTCCTCAGTATTATGTATCAAAGTCGTTGTTGTTTCCTTGCCGTGCCAGGTTGTCAAACTGTCTAATATTTTATCACGTTGTCGCCCTCTGTCTATATTGCCATCAATTTTGCCTGTTGTGACTATGTTCTCTAAACCTGCCTGTCTCATGAAGTGGCAAAAAAATGGTCCCACTTTATAGGTGGTTTTAAAGTCTGCAATCAAGGGGAGATAATAAGAGTAATTGTCAACAAATTTGTTTTAACTAATTATTGTGTGTAAACATAGTTAAGAAATCTACTCCAGCTGTACTGTCATTTTAATCTTGAATGTAAAATTAGTTTTTTTTTCTTTTCTAATTGTATGCATTTGTCTATAATGTTAAAAATATTATTATTAAACTCTCACACTTAGGTTGACCATGTTACCTGTATACAAAAACGGGAAATTGGGATGATATCCCTTTGTAGTGAAGTACGTTTCTTTCAACTACGTGGTGAATCCAATTCAGTTTTATCAAAGTATTTGACCACTAAAAAATCATGGGGGTACTGGCTTATTCTTTCATTCACTTGATATATATCTATATCTGTAATTACTGATGCGGATAATCATGTCACCATGACTCCAATATTAACATGTATACAGTGCTGGATTTACGTGTAAGTTATAGCTTATGGGTTCCACACCCCCCCCCCCCCCCAAAAAAAAATTGTCAGAGAGAACAATTGTCATATATTATGTATAAAGGGTCCCGTATTTCAAATGGGGCCTTATCAAGTCTAAATCTGGCCCTGCTTTAACATATTCCAGGGAATACATAGCTTTGCTTTGTGCTGCCACAATCTCCACATTTCCAGTACATCGGACTGTTCTCTGACACTGGTGATGTCGATAATTTTATAATTAGCATATCGAATGTTTTTACCCATTTCATTAGTGCCACTTCTTTTAAGACAATCAAGATCATAAGCATACTAATCTTTAGCTATCTGTTCAACTGGAATATTTGTAATCACAACCTAAGCAAATGAGTACTATAGGGCCTATTCTGGGAAGATGTTCTGGGAAAAGCAAAGGCTGTGGAGGCGATGCTTACCACATCATCCGTTGGTATGCTGCTGGTCAATTAAAAATACAAAAACCTAACATCTATTTCTAGCAGGCCTGAATAAGGGAAACATTACTTACATCAAATGATGACATTGTATCTGATTTTTAGTGCATTATAAATGGTGTTTATAATTAAAACAACAAATGTGAACTGACAGCTCGAGTCGTATCTGCAGCCATGCATTTCACATACACACACATTTACAAAACACACATAAACATATAGGATACCTGTATATTGTTAAATTATGTTTATCCTGTATTGTCTTGCATCTTGGTTATGGCTTTGCTAAACGAACAAGGGAGGGGGGGGGGTGAGGAGAAAGGAGACTACAGGTCAGCGTGTCCTGATGTTGTCCTACAATCGAAAAAAAAGTTAGATTTAAATGTGGCACTACTGAAACTGGGCAGCACGAGATTTGTATTTAACAAGCAAGATACGGGAATAGATTTGCATTCTTCAACATCTGCTGGGGAAGACTGAGCGGCTATTGGAAGCATCTGCCGGAGTGTAATGACGTCAATTGATAAACTATTAAGGCTTGTGTTCTGTCCCATGTCATTGTCACAGATAGAAGAGTTGACCATCAGAATACCGGAAGTAGCCTCATTTACATGATGGCGTCAACAATACATTGCGAAAAAAAAAAGAAATACGATAGTAATATGATAAAAGAATGCAGGATATTAATGCTATGATGAATACGTTACATCACTGTGCTGTTTTACATTTGTATAAAACTCGATTCTGTGAGTAGTTTGATTTATATGTTAACGGACTATATTACAATTGGGATAATTTTGTGAAAAAATATTTATTGGCCTCAGGCCCTAAATAATTATTTCATTTTATAATTATTATAGTATAGTCATAGTTAGGTCATAGTAGTTATAAATATTACTTATTAATATTAAGCTTAGGTCTAGTCTGCATTTTTAGTAGCAGAGGAGTATGTGTCGTTTTATATCATTAATAATTTAATATTAATATTATTAATCAATTATTAAAATAACAAATCTAAAATGAATGATGTGTTGTAGTGTGACTGTATGTATACTATACTGTATGACATACTTACAAGTTACATACTAGGCATCAGGACACAATTTTCAAAATGGGATTACATCATTATAAATACCACAGTTAGATAGCCCTTGAAAATTGCAATCCAACGATACCTCAACCAAGTCTCTACGTCAATTCTGAAAAAAGTTATGAATATTTTTCGAATTAATTTTTGCCTCATGATAATTACATGGAACATATAAGGAAATATGAAATGACAGTTGTCAAAAAGTTGCGGCCCTGCCTTAGAACCAAGTCACTAATTTATGAATATCAGTTATTTAAAAAATATAACAAACAAATTATACATTCTCTTGTTCGGGAAGACAAGACGCACCTGTTCATTACATTATGCTAACTTTCCAATGCAGCCAGAATTAATTAATAATTAAAAATGACGTCTAATTAGCATAATTGCAATTGAATGTATCATATACATTTTTCACATTTATTAATTATTTAGGATGAAAACTATAACAAATTATACATTTTCTTGTTCGGAAAGACAAGACGTGCCTGTTGATAACATTCTTCTAATTTTCTGACGCAACCAGAGTTAATAAATAATTAACAATGGCGTATAATTTGCATAATTACATTGTAATATTTAATATATATTTATTACATTTTTTAATTATTTAGGATATATTTAATTATTTAGGATATATTTAGATTATATATGGCAAACTGTACATTTTTGTGTTTGTGAAGACAAGACACACCTGTTGATTACATTATGCTAATTTTCTGACGCAGCCAGATTTAATTAATAATTAAAAATGACGTCTAATTAGCATAATTGCAATTGAATGTATCATACATTTTTCACATTTAGTAATTATTTAGGATAAAAAATATAACAAATTATACATTTTCTTGTTCGGTAAGACAAGACGCACCTGTTTATTACATTGTGTTAATTTTCCAATGCAACCAGAGCCAATTAATAATTAATAATAGTGTCTAATTAGCATAATTAAAATCTCTTCTATGCTTCCCTTTATGGCAACATGCATGTGGCTGGCAATCTGTCACCTCAGCCCTCTTTGTATCTGAAATATAATATTTGATTATTATTATTATTGGCATTTGGTACACATGTACATAAACAATTCTATGTCAAAGGTATGAATAAATTACCAGGTAGGTATGTGCACCAAATTTTCAAAATTTGATTTTTGTTTTTCCTATTTTAGTGATACCTAATTAGCCCTATATAATTAAATACTTTATTACATTATTCTGTAGATAGGCTTATGTAGAAAATTGAGCAAATTTGATAATAATCAACAAGAGACAAAGACACCAAAAAGAGTGAGAACGTTTGAAAGATGCTGAAGTTGACGTTGTCTGCATTGATTTGATTTATTAGGTCTATTGAAAGGAGAAAGCATCTCTCACATAAAAGTGAATATTACGAAATATTCATGAGAGAATTATAAGCAATTGGACTTCATAAACAATATATATTTAATATGAAATGTGTTTCTTGTATAATTATCAACATGTAACAGACCGATGTGACTAAGAAAACACTTCAGTCGTCATGGCGACGGATGCATGATAGTACATAAGTACGCGCACTCGGCATGGTCTTGTACCAATAATTTCAATTATTTTACATATAAATCTTAGATTTTTTACTAGTATCATTTAAAAATGAATTAAAGTAATTAAAAGAGGCAGGAATTGTAGGTGTTAAACGTCAATTTCTTTAAATAAGAGACATTTCAGAATTATCGACGCGACAGTAAAGAATAGCGGTAGACAAGATGGTGACTGAGGAATGCGTGACCGATATGCAGTGCGTTTGTTTAAAATTCGATAATAATTACCGGCAACTTCCAAAAATAGTGAAATTTGTATATAAAGAGAAAAATGGTTGTTTCATTTGTTAGACATGATTACAACATACTATTTTATTCAAATTAATAAATACACGTGTGCAAAGAGAAAAAACACTTACCTAGGCTTATTTAATTGCTTGGTGAAAAATGTACACAGTGTACTTCCAACTTCTAGTTACGTAATTCGATGCACAAATGAATGAGAAAAATTAAACAGTTGTCTTTTATAAACAATAAAGTTGCGTCGCGTTGTCTAAAGACAATTGCTGTGGTCAGTGCTTCACGTGATGCAAAAAATGGATTCTTGGACGCTACCAAAACAAGGGAAGTAATTTAAGCCACATCCACTTTCATGTCCCCTTACGATTTCCTAATGCCTACTATGGTATGATTATGAATTGATTATTTTATGGTATGCCTATTTATTGTTGTTGGTTCATTAAATTCAAACCGGTCCATAATCCATAATATTTATATTATTAATAATATTAGTAATAATAATATTATTTCTAAATGTCCTAGGCTATTAACCTCTATAGTCTGGATAGTATTAGTCCATAGGTATAGGTCCTAATTTAATATAATTACAAAACTGCAGATTGTTATATTTATACCAGTTATACCCCTATAATAAAATAAATAAAATACGTCAAAGTTAAAATAGAAGCGTTGGTAAATCTTTCTTTCTGGCGTCCACTGCATATTATTTCATTTATAACTGATCCTAACCCTTACCATCATACCTAATGTAAATAATAATATAATGATTATAAATACTTCTACTAATCACGCTGCAAAGTTAAGGAAATACCATGAAATTAGGTAAAACTTTTCACAGTGAATGCCAGTAAGAAAGATGCGCTGAGGCTTTTATTTTTAGCCTACTTAACGAAATGTATTCCATGTTGAGTTGGGTTGCTAGTTTGTCAGCGATCACTCTCATCTTTTTTCTTTTCTCTCTGACTAAAACTTAGGATGTCTTGGATTTTCTGATAGGCCTGCACCTACATTCTTATTCTACTGCCTGTTTCAGGGTATGATATCAAATGCCAATAAAATATGTCTAGGCCTAAATTTAAATACTAAGGCCTATTTGTAGGTAAAGTGTGAAACAAGCTAATAACATGAAACACACATTCACACATCATCACACACAAATTGACTGAAAAGCCTTTATCAAGGATAACATACACGTATACATAAAAAATGACAAGTAGGGATGACATAACTTGCATTCACGTCTAGCGAAATGGCCGGAAGAATATAAAAAGTTTTTTCTTTCAGTCGAAACGTCGATTTGTGTGTGTGCATATGTGTGTTTCATGTTATTAGCAAAACTTCATTAGCCTGTTTCATGCTTTACCTGTGTTGGATTTCAGTTTTGCTCAGCGAGTACCTGTACATATTTTCTATTTGTATGTACTTGAGCAAAATTTTCTAAACAGTGATGCATCATTAAAAATACTATAGTTAGATAGCCCTTGAAAATTTCAATTCAACGAAACCTCAACCAAGTCTGTACGTCAATCCTGAAATAAGTTCTGCCATTTTTGGAATTAATTTGACATCAAAATAATTTACATGAAACATATAGGAAAATATAAATTAAATTTGCTATCACAAAATGTATCGGAGCTGATAATTTTTAAATTATCTCCATTATTTTCAATAGTACAACACACAAACTAGAAATTATTTTTTTCGCAAACACAAGACCCATGTTGATCCCATTTCTGTAATTTTCAGAAGCATGCACCACTAATTCATATTAAAAAAAATGGCAGCTAATTAGCATAATTAAAAATGAAAATAAATTATATAACTATTGAATATAATAAATACCCCAGAAGCTATATATTTTTGTGTGCACAAAGACAAGACACATCTGTTGATTACATTATGCTAATTTTCAGATGAAATTAGGGTTAATAAAAATTCAAAATGGTGGCTTATTTTCATAATTATCATTGGATTAAGTGGTGTAATTATTAAATATTTATGTTATTTACAATAAAGTATTCTACAAACTATATATTTTTTTGTTCAGGAAAATTAGATGAATCTGCGGATTACATTGCCATAATTTTTAGATACAATCCAAGCTAATTAATATTCAAAATGATTAATTAGCATTTGGATGAAATTGATTTTAATATAGGATTGTTAAATATCTGAGTTATTTATGATAAAATGTTTCTGTGATTCAAATGTGACAAAATTTTTATGGATTATGTGCAGTGATGTGTTTAGTTAGTTTTGTGAGCAGCTTGTATGGAGGAATATTATTCATGTACATCTACTGGTAAGTAGAGATTTCATTTCTGCTTTATTTTCTCCCCACACCCCATTATACATATAGTTATTGGTAGGGTTATTGTGCATAGTCATATTCTAGGAATAATAGTTCAACAATTTGTGGAAAAAAAATAGTAACATGAGTGACTTGTAGGTCCTAAGTCAGATTTATTATTATTAGCTTCATTTCCATGTCCTGAAGCCTGGAAAACACTCTACCTAAATTCTCTCAGATCATCTATGGACCTCTTGTCTGCCATCACATTTAGGCAGTTATAATTAGAAATAACATTTTTAACAAAAGAAAAAGCTGGTTTTCACTATGCAGATTTGATAGCAGATAGATACCAACCACGATAATTATGCCTAGTTATTTATTACTGGATCCATAGTGAAGTCTGTAATTGGGCAACTTGCTTAGTGCCATACACAATAGATAAGAATAATAATAATATTCTATACATTATGCCTAAATAATTATAGGCCTAGTGATCAGTCTATGTTCTTAATTGCCATAATCTATTTATTATACCCTAAATCTAACGGCCAAACAAAAATACATATTTAAATACATGATTGTGACATAGAAATCCGACATGACAAAAATAGTCAATATAACAGCCATAATGGCTGATGACAACAAGGTTGTGAACATACAATATTGAGGTCTTTAAAAGTTATCTTCATCTTTCATCATGGTCTAATATTTGTAAAGGTTAAACATATCAACATAAAAATGGTCAAAGAACTTACTAATGCTAGTCACAAATGTGGTGTATAAATTGCAAGTTAATACAATGGTTGAAACTTACCTATAATACAAAATAGAACATCCGTATGGATGTTTTAAGCACAAAATGGCAAGGTATTAAAAAATTATTTTTATCACATGGTCAAACATTCATAATAAGGACACATGTATAAAAAAAGTTCCACAGATCGCTCAGTTGTATGTTTTGGACAGTACTCAAGAAATAGACGTACGACAAGCACACACAGCAAATGCTACATGCAAATAAGAAATTCTTGATGAAATCGATCACATTTTTTGGTCAACACTATAGACTAGCACAGTCGTATCAGTTAATGTGTGATATCAAAACAAGAGAGATTCAGAATACTGTTCAAACTGGAAGAGAAATCCCAATAGTAAACATTGGTCTTCAAGTGTGAGCGTCAATGTGATAAACGTTGCTATAATGAACCAACATCTAACAAGGTTGCAATGCCCTGAATGGTTTTCGTCAGTGATGATAGAAAAACCACCTTTTAACTGCAACATTTGCATTTACCCAGAGAATCCAACAAAGCAGTTCATTAATATGAATATACTTAGCTTGAATATGAATCGAATGTCATACTCGCTTTTGTTCCCATACGGTGAGCTGGTTTGGCGAGCACATTGACAATGTGAGGCATATCAGTTAAACAACCCAATAAATTTCATCCCAACGGGATCCAAATGAATCTAGTATATTTTATATATATATATATGTATATATCTTTACAAATCATTTTTACAATTACTTATCAATATGTGCTCTCTTATATTCATTTAAATTTATTACTGAATGAGTTGTGAGGCCTTTTCAGTGGTGAATCCTGCCTTCTAAGACTTAGAAGATGAAATGATACTCTGGTGCCAAAATTGCATTTTTTTCCTCCGATCATTCTCAAACTCCAGTCAAATCTCTTATAGCTGGATGTTCTTACTAGATTTCCAGCAGAATGTAGTCCATATAATGGAAATTCTCTGTTCTATTTTGCGCCAATGCATGCATCCAACTTCAGCTGAATATTAAGCATCATACCCTTCAACATTTGCAGAAAAAGACTAAGCACCTATGGGTGTGTTTGAAGGGCATTGATATCAGCTCATAACCAATAACAATTTAACTGTTCACTTTCTTTAATAAGAAGTATGAGCTGCGTTTTTGTTTGTTGGTTTTTCATTCGCTCCATTGTAACCATCACGGATATCCGTGCGATTTCCGCCGGGAGCGTGATTACGTTGTGCCACCATTATGCGCCTTGTAGGTCTAGCACATCCGATTTCGGCATGCCTTGACAATTCAGGTGGGCTACCCTTAGCCTGTGACAGCCTCTATATCTGTCTCCAGGCACGCGTTGTGGAGACTCTTCGCCCAGACGATTTTTTTTTGTTGCTCTCGTCTGACTCGAACGAGGTGTTCCACTGTCTATGAACTTGCCTCGTGTAATTGGACGTGCTGTGACTGTGCCCATTGGGTACTGAACCGTTTCTCATCCGTGAGCCTGGTTCCTTAAGGGGAAGAACTCAACAGAGGAGTTGGACCCTGGCTCTTTTGGGACCATCCTCGAGCTGACAGAGCTTGTAGTTCCCCTTTCCAAGGAACTTTTCATTTTCTATTTACAGTTCCCGCTGCCCTCTAGCGCTGTTCTGCCCTTTCATTGTTTCATTGTACTCGGTATGAAATATATTTGTCTCTCGCCATGCATCTACCTTTACGTGCATTTTACATTGGCCGCCCCTCCAATGTTCGGACTGGACTGACTAGCTTCACTGTATGTCGACAGTGTCGCTATATGTTGTGCTGCTGGTGGTGTCGGAGATATTGTCTGTCTCTTGTGCAGTCAAATCTCTTTCCATCTGCTACCTCCACATTCTCGGACACGATCCCCAAATGATTTGGCCAGAATCAGCACGAGCTGCTGTATTTCTGTTTCCAGGGTGCACCGCGTGGAGGTACATTTGGGATCTTGGTTATCTGCTAACCCTGGGTCCGCCTAGAGCAATGCGTTCCCTTTGCACCCCTGAGCTGCGTTTAATTTGCAAGTCATATTATATAGGGGTTAATAGTTGTAAACTTATTTTCAGAGTTCTGCCTGTACTTTTTGCAAAGTGTCTATACTTATTTTTAAGATAAATGAGAACAGAGAATTATTTTCACACAAGTACCCGGTATCACACTGTATGTTGTTATGAAAGATATCAATAATTTGAAATCCCCTTTTTGATTGTTTCGGAAAATAGAGTTTGTGGACCAGTTTAAAAAAACCTGTTCAATATGATACAGGCAGATCAAACACAAAAGTTCTCTTTGAACATCAAGGTGGGATTATTTGTTGAAATCTGCAATACTACACCACTATCATTGTCCATCAGGGATTTAATAGCTGTAAAGTTGATAGATAGATGAATCCATGTATGATATCCATAGGTATACAGGAAGTTTACTTAAGTGTGTATTGTTGTGTGTACATGAGTGAACACGTGGGTCAGTCAATCAGTTTGTAATGAGATTCTTGACTTGTATAATTTCAGTCTGACTGGCAAACTGGTCACCCTCTTATGGACAGCATTGGCAATACTTCAACTAGTCACATTACTTGAGAATATTAATATTCATCTCCTGAAATGATTATCTGATGGTAGAGTGCATTGATCCTTAAAAAATTATGCAGCAATCTTCGAAAAATAGTGCTTCTGTTTATATGTTTCTGACAATACTTCGGTGATGCAATAAATGTGTCTGATATAATAGCAAGCTGTCTTGTGAGACATGTCACGGAAAACAAGATGTGTTTTGTGATTATCTACTACAAAGACAGACATCTCTGAAGGCAAGGTTTTCAGAACATGTGCTTTTTTGGTGTTGAGGAAGTATATTGTTCAAACAGGATAACCTATAATTCATCTTTGTTTTTATGTTGGCAATGGCATCTGATGCAATTGTAGAGGTCATCCAGTGCTTGAAGAAACCACCAAATGAGCGTACAGATAAAGTAAGTAATAATATATAATTGTATAGAATAGTTGTCTTAGTAATGTGTTTACTCTATACAATGTGTATGGGAATCGCTGTGTATGCTACCGTGTGAATGCTAGTTAGGGAGTTCAGATCATTATCATTTCACACAGGGACACGTCCACGGGTGCTCCAATCTTCCCTTGAGCATATTAACAATGGCATGAAAACTGAACAGTTCCATGTCTCAGTTGGTTGATGAATATTTTTCCACATCATCGCCCTCATTAATTTTATTTGTGTGTGTGCTGTTTCTTGTAAGTTCAGGATGTCAACTCAGACCATTGCTCTACTGTCTGATACAGTGGCGGTGCACATCATCCAATATGCACTCTCTCCACTTTCTAAAACCACTGTTCATGAGCCCATCCACTTGTATTTTTCTGATCATGTTCATAGAGTCATTGATGATATGAGTTGCATTCTGTATGCTCGTATAGTTCAAGTCCTTGGTCACTGCCATAATCTCCATAGTCATGCTGCTTGTAGTCACATCATCATCATCAAAGCCATAACCCTTTATGGTCATAGGTGTGTCACTCTGGAAACATCAACACACATATTTCACCATGCCTTTCTGTTATCAGTTCTTTGTTTGAGTGTGAATAATCTTAATCCTGTCATTTCTTTAATAATGTCAATTCTTACTTTCCTCTTATCTCCCCTTCTTCTACCCTCAACTGTTCTCTGCAAGATATTTTTGGGAAAAAAATCATGCTACATTACATAGTCAAACCACACAAGTTTGCAACACATCACCACTACCATGAGATGTTCTTGTTGGCCTACAAAAGTGTTTTTATTTTGCTTCTCATGTATTTTGTTAGTTTTGTGTTCTGTATAATGGAGAAGTAATATTTGACTAGCATTTTTTTTTCAAAAGCCTGTATTCTCCTCTCCATGTCTGTTGTAATTGTCCAACTCTTACAACAGTTCAAAAGAGCATATTATTAGAGATTTATATAGGTTTATTTTCACTGCTGTACTTATTCTGCTCTTCCATATGGTATTTAATGTGAACATTGCAGCCGAGGCTATTTCAAGTCTAGTCTTTATTTCTTTGCTGGTGCTTCAATCATTGAAAGATATTTCCTCCTGAAAACAATGGCAAATTAAGTTTATTTTACAATGCAGCAAGCACTACTAGGTCACCATCACTTATAGAAATTCCACACATTGCATGTGTGAAGTTACAACATCCAGTTTTGGTATGCACATTGGCTTTTGATTCTCACATTCACAAGGATAGTACCGCCATGCGACATTTGGTGGGATCCCTCTAAACTCCTCCCTTGTTATAACACATTTCAGCCCATGTGTTGCCAGGGCCTGAGACAGGATCATAGAATAGCAACACTGCCTTTCATGCATGTCATAAGAGACGACAAGGAGGTTATGGGATGGAGTTGGCTGTCCCATCCCATATATGGTAAAAGTGACCTAAAGTCATTCTGAAATCAGTGTGTCAGACCAAAAGATGCAGATATCACAACAATGCTGTAAACCATGACCTAATACATTCCATTATCCGGCCCACTTCTTGCTAATCTGCAGGAGTTTGAGAATGAACACAGAAGAAGAATAACACATTTCCGTATTTAACAACACCTCACAACTCCAGTTACTTCTATTATTGATTGTTTGTGCAATATATAACAAATTTCTGTTATCACATTCATATTTCGTCAATCCAGATCACATAGTTATAATATGGTATTTGATTGTATTATTGTTTTTTTCTGTATTATAGATTATTTTATTGTCACAGATTTTGAAAACAAATTGTTATAGTTTTTGTTATAGTCTCCCAAATCTGTTACACATTAATAATATGTATTCACTCTGCAAAACTGAAATTTAACAGGCAAAGCTTGAAACAGGGTATTGAAGTTTTGCTAATTACTGGATACTCACATAATGCACACGAATCTACACTTCGACCAAATGGTCTTTATGAAGACTACCTAAAAAAGTGAGCAAGAACTGCACTATTTACGTTCACATGGCAAAGCTAAAGGTGGAGATAACCTGGAAGGGTTGAAACTAGGTCAGAGGTGAAACAACACAAATAAAAAATATACATAACACAACCAAATACATGTGAAATGAGAAAAACAGAGAAATTACAGAACAACATAATATCAACCATACAACTGGCAGGCATTGATCTCAAAAGGTTGAAACATGCCAAATTGATGTGTGTGTGTATATATATATATATATATATATATATATATATATATATATATATATATATATATATATATATATATATATATATATATATATATAATGGTTCTCAAGCACATGATAGGTCTGTTTATCTGAGAAGCACGATTTATTGGCTGTCACCTGAATATCCTGGGTGTCCCGTTGGCCTGTGCCATTTAATTGGTCAGCAACAGGGCTACCCAAATGTTGTTGATGCTGTATGGGTGTTCTAAACTAGTTAAAATCTGACAAACAAAACCCTTAAAGACACATATCAAGATCAAAATTTTCAACTCCTGTGTGATTCCTGTACTAACCTATGGATGTACACATCCCTATGGATGTGCAAGCTGGAAATCCATTCATGCCATAGAAAAAAGACTCAATAATTTTGAGAATAAATGTTTGCAAAAAATCCTGAACATAAATTGGAAAAACTTAGTCACAAATGAATCAATAACAGATACTGTATATTCAAACAAGAATTTGTGTCAACTATTATTAGAAGATGTTGATAGTATTTAGATCATGTGCTTAGATCAGATGAGAACAGACTTATCTACCAAGCTCTATCATGGTCTGCAACAAGAAAAAAACGTGGAAGACCCAAGATAACACTATGAAGAACAATCAAGAATGAGGCAATACAATGGGTATGAACACTGCATAGTCCTGCATCTGTCGTCGCATCAGAATTGTACATCTAACAAATTTAAGATTACAGTATTCGTTTGTATCTAGGGCAAAGGAGGCAGTAAATGACGGCATAAATAACTAAAAATTATAGAACTGCGCAGATTTTTTAAAAAGTGAATGGTAATCCTGGGATATATTATAGTTCCGCTTTACGCATTAATAACACTGTTCACTTTAAAAATATATGACAATACAAGTGACATTTTCTACATGATATAACCAATTGTTCTTACCTTAGGAATTGAGTGTTCTGTGTGCACATCTCCAAGGTGTGGAGACACTCTCTGGGCTTAGGGGGCATGCACTGCAAAGCTTGTGTTCTGTAGTTCGTTATGAGCGTCATGAAGCAAACACAATCATTTATAGGTAAGTTGCTCTTTAATCACTTTTTTGAAAACTACATCTGCAGTACAGTAGATTGTTCTCATCCCTTTGTATTTTTTATATCATTTTTCTGTAGTAGATGCACTGGTGATTCTAGTACTTTAATTGACATCATTCCAGAATTCTAGTGCTTTAATTGACATCATTCCAGAATTCTAGTGCTTTAATTGACATTCAAGAATTCTAGTGCTTTAATTGACATCATTCAAGAATTCTAGTGCTTTAATTGACATCATTCAAGAATTCTAGTGCTTTAATTGACATCATTAAAAGATTCTAGTGCTTTAATTGATATCATTCAAGAATTATAGTGCTTTAATTGTTTGTTTGTTTGTTTTGCGTTCGCTCCATTGTAACCATCACGGATATCCGTGCGATTTCCGCCGGGAGCGTGATTACGTTGTGCCACCCTTATGCGCCTTGTAGGCCTAGCACATTCGATTTCGGCATGCCTTGACAATTCGGGTGGGCTACCCTTAGCCTGTGACAGCCTCTATATCTGTCTCCAGGCACGCGTAGTGGCGACTCTTCGCCCAGACGATTTTTGCTCTCGTCTGACTCGTACGAGGTGTTCCACTGTCTATGAACTTGCCTCGTGTAATTGGACGTGCTGTGCCTGTGCCCATTGGGTACTGAACCGTTTCTCATCTGTGAGCCTGGTTCCTTAAGGGGAAGAACTCAACAGAGGAGTTTGACCATGGCTCTTTCGCCCTCTTATCCGAGGTGTCATTCACCGACATCGTGTACCCCTTGTCCAAGTTCGAGTCTCACACCACGCGTTTGAGAGCAAGGTGTTCTCGAGCTGAGCATCCTTGTCTCAATAGTGTCTATCTGTCGCCGGGCACGCTGGTGTGTAGTGCCTCTTCGCCAAGACGCCTGTGGAGCGCATCAATCTTGCACGAGGTGCTCCACCGTCCATGAATCCATCGCGTGCAATTGGACAAACTCTGCCTGTGTCCATCGGGTACTGAACCGTTTCTCATCCGCGAGCCTGGTTCCGTATAAGGAAGAACTCGTCAGAAGAGTTGGACCCTGGCTCGTTGGCCCTCCTACCCAAGGCGTCATTCATAGACATCGTGAACCCCTAGTACAAGCTTGAGTCTCACACCACGCGTTTGAGAGCAAGGCGCTCTCGAGCTGAGCGACTGTGTCCCAATAGCGCCTGAGCCCATCAGGTACTTAACCCTTTCTCTCTGCAAGTGTATTTCCGGTATAGGAAAGCTTGACAGTAGAGTTGGGCCAGGGCTAAAATTGTTGTCTCTTTTCTGCCTGAGCCCATCAGGTACAGAACCTTTTCTCTCTGCAAGTGTATTTCCGGTATAGTAAACTTTGACAGTAGAGTTGGGCCAGGACTGCCATCTTTGTCCCTTTCTTGCCTAAGCCCATCGGGTTCAGTACCCTTTCTCTTCGCGAGCATATTTCCGGTATAGGAAGGCTCAACATTAGAATTGTTTTAGGTCTTCTTGCTTTTCCGAACGCCCACGATTGGGACTGGGTCTCTGCCTATAAGGATCACAGGTAACTAGAAGCTCGTCTCGAGCTAACAGAACTTCTAATTACCCTTTCCTAGGAACTTTCACTTTTCGTTTGCAGTTCGCGCTGCCCTCTGGCTCTGTTCTGCCCTTTCATTATGTCATTGTACTCATTATGACATATATTTATTTCTTTCTATGCATCCACGTTTACGTGCCTTTTACATTGGCCGCCCCTCCAATGTTCTGACTGGACTTACAGGCGTCACTGTATGTCGACAGTGTAGCTGTATGTGGTGATACAAATAGTGTCGAAGATATTGTCTGTCTCTTTTGCAGTCAAATCTCTTTCTATCTGCTTACTCCACATTCTAGGACACGATCCCCAAATGATTTGGCCAGAATCAGCTAGAGCTGCTGTTTTCTGTTACCAGGGTGCATCGCGAGGAGGTAAATTTGGGATCTTGGTTATCTGCTAACCCTGGGTCCGCCTAGAGCAATGCGTTCCCTTTGCACCCCTCTAGTGCTTTAATTGACATCATTCAAGAATTTTAGTGCTTTAATTGATATCATTCAAGAATTCTAGTGCTTTAATAGACATCATTCAAGAATTCTAGTGCTTTAATTGACATCATTCAAGAAAGTCTGCATCAAATGAATGATTTTGTTTGCTCTGACAGTTTATCCTACAAATAATAAATCGGTTTGAATCCTGATTGATTGTCTGTAACACAATTCGATTTCATAAAATCTCTTCTAGCACAACTGTAATTAATTGATCATATTTCTTTGAGCAAAACTCTTATTGATTGATCAAATCTCTTCTAGCATAGCTTTGATTGATCAAATCTCTTCAGGCAAAATTCTGTCTCATCGAATCATTCTAGCACAGGGGTGCAAAGGGAACGCATTGCTCTAGGCGGACCCAGGATTAGCAGATAACCAAGATCCCAAATGTACCTCCACGCGGTGCACCCTGGAAACAGAAATACAGCAGCTCGTGCTGATTCTGGCCAAATCTTTTGGGGATCGTGTCCGAGAATGTGGAGGTAGCAGATGGAAAGAGATTTGACTGCACAAGAGACAGACAATATCTCAGACACCACCAGCATCACCACATATAGTGACACTGTCGACATACAGTGAAGCTAGTCAGTCCAGTCCGAACATTGGAGGGGCGGCCAATGTAAAATGCACGTAAATGTAAATGCATGGAGAGAGACAAATATGTTTCATACAGAGTACAATGAAAGGGCAGAACAGCGCTAGAGGGCAGCGCGAACTGCAAATAGAAAGTGAAAAGTCCCTAGGAAAGGGAACTACAAGCTCCATCAGCTCGAGACGAGCTTCTAGTCACCAGAGTTCCTAACAGGCAGAGACTCAGACCCATCCATCGGCGTTTGGTAAAGCAAAAGACCTAACCCAACTCTAATATCGAGCCTTCCTAAACCGGAAATATGCTTGCAAAGAGAAAGCGTTCTGTACCCGATGGGTGTAGGCAAGAAAGGGACAACGATGGCAGTCCTGGCCCAACTCTACTGTCAAGGTTTCCTATACCGGAAGTAACTTTCAGAGAGAAAGGGTTCCGTACTCGATTCGCTCAGGCACAAAAGGGACAACGATTTAGCCCTGGCCCAACTCTACTGTCAGGTTTTCCTACACCGGAAATACACTTGAAGAGAGAAAGGGTTCAGTACCTGATGGGCTCAGGCACTATTGGGACAAGGACGCTCAGCTCGAGAACGCCTTGCTCTCAAACGCGTGGTGTGAGACTCGAACTTGGACGAGGGGTACACGATGTCGGTGAATGACACCTCGGCTAAGAGGGCGAAAGAGCCAGGGTCCAACTCCTCTGTTGAGTTCTTCCCCTTAAGGAACTAGGCTCATGGATGAGAAACGGTTCAGTACCCAATGGGCACAGGCACAGCACGTCCAATTACACGAGACAAGTTCATAGACAGTGGAACGCCTCGTTCGAGTGAGACGAGAGCAAGAAAATCGTCTGGGCGAAGAGTCCTCACTACGCGTGCATGAAGACAGATATAGAGGCTGTCACAGGCTAAGGGTAGCCCACCTGAATTGTCAAGGCATGCCGAAATCGGATGTGCTAGGCCTACAAGGCGCATAACGGTGGCACAACGTAATCACGCTCCCGGCGGAAATCGCACGGATATCCGTGATGGTTACAATGGAGCGAACGAAAAACAAACAAACAAACATTCTAGCACAGTTCTATTTGATTGATGAAGCCTCGTCTAACAAAACCCTGATTGTTCACATCTCTTCTAGCACAGCTGATTACTGGAGCAAGTCTCTTGTAACATAGATATTATTGATTGGTCAAGTTTCTTCTAGCACCACTCTGATTTATAAAATCTTTTCTAGCACAACTCTGATCAAATCTCATATACCACAACACGATAAGAGATTTGATTAATCAGCACAAATCTGACTAATCAAATCTCTTATCGCACAATCCTTACATTTTATGATTTGTTTCAGTTGTGTTTTGAATTTATTCAGGATAATGTAGCCAACCCTATGCTTAACCCACCTTAGCTACCTCTTATGAAAATATGCAAAGTATATCAGTGTTATTACTCTTTGCTCACCTTTTCAGCCTAGATAACACTCTTGTCCAGACATCCCACCACTTGTCTCAAATATGCAGAAAAATTGTGTTATAATATATGCTTACAGTTCCTGTAAGTTTCTTTTTATCAGTTTAGCTCACTTTAATTTACATTAAAAAAACTTTCAGATTCTTATGTCTTTTTTTGTGTGTGCCATAATTCAATATCTGAGACATTCTATTTCTGTGCATGTTCATGTCATAACCTAAAATGAGGCTCCAAGCCCTTAATTGCAAAAATGTTGATATGCATCAATTCCCTTCTCATTCTGCAATCAACAAGTCCACAGAAAACATTTTCCAGATATGTCAAGTGTTCTCACTTCAGATCAGAGTTCCCATGAGATTTATTTTGTTTCTCTACACTAGAGATGTTTTCAAGTGTAGATAAATACAAACACTGAATAGATTTATCCCAGCTAACATATTTTATTAGAGTTGTAAAAAGTTGTATTAGAGTTGAGAAATGTTATATTAGAGTTGAGAAATGTTATATTAGATTTGAGAAATGTTATATTAGAGTTGAGAAATGTTATATTAGATTTGAGAAATGTTATATTAGAGTTAAGAAATGTTATATTAGATTTGAGAAATGTTATATTAGAGTTGAAAAATGTTATATTAGAGTTGAAAAATGTTATATTAGAGTAGGTATCATGAATTTTAGTCAAATAATTGCAAAATTACAGATTTTAAACAATGGCACATATTTTGAAACACATTTCTAAAAAAAATATTTTTAAAATTCTAATAAACTATTTCTCAATTCAGATCAAATGTTTCAACTCTAAACAGGGGGGTGCAAAGGGAACGCATTGCTCTAGGCGGACCCAGGGTTAGCAGATAACCAAGATCCCAAATGTACCTCCACGCGGTGCACCCTGGAAACAGAAATACAGCAGCTCGAGCTGATTCTGGCCAAATCATTTGGGGATTGTGTCCGAGAATGTGGAGGTAGCAGATGGAAAGAGATTTGACTGCACAAGAGACAGACAATATCTCCGACATCACCACATATAGCGACACTGTCGACATACAGTGAAGATAGTCCAGTCCGAACATTGGAGGGGCGGCCAATGTAAAATGCACGTAAAGGTAGATGCATGGCGAGAGACAAATAGATTTCATACCAAGTACAATGAAAGGGCAGAACAGCGCTAGAGGGCAGCGCGAACTGCAAATAGAAAGTGAAAATTCCCTAGGAAAGGGGAACTACAAGCTCCGTCAGCTCGAGACGAGCTTCTAGTTACCTGTGTTTCTTACAGGCAGAGACCCAGACCCATCCATTGGTGATTGGTAAAGCAAGAAGACCTAACCCAACTCTTAGATGTCGAGCCTTCCTAAACCGGATATGCTCGCGAAGAGAAAGGGTTCCGTACCCGATGGGCTCGAGCACAAAAGGGACAACGATGGTAGTCCTGGCCCAACCCTACTGTCAGGTTTTCCTACACCGGAAATACACTTGAAGAGAGAAAGGGTTCAGTACCTGATGGGCTCAGGCGCTATTGGGACAAGGACGATCAGCTTGAGAACGCCTTGCTCTCAAACGCGTGGTGTGAGACTCGAACTTGGACAAGGGGTACACGATGTCGGTGAATGACACCTCAGCTAAGAGGGCGAATAGCCAGGGCCCAACTCCTTTGTTGAGTTCTTCCCCTTAAGGAACCAGGCTCATGGATGAGAAACGGTTCAGTACCCAATGGGCACAGGCACTGCACGTCCAATTACACGAAGCAAGTTCATAGACAGTGGAACACCTCGTACGAGTAAGATGAGAGCAAAAATCGTCTGGGCGAAGAGTCGCCACTACGCGTACCTGGAGACAGATATAGAGGCTGTCACAGGCTAAGGGTAGCCCACCCGAATTGTCAAGGCATGCTGAAATCAGATGTGCTAGGCCTATAAGGCGCATAACGGTGGCACAACGTAATCACGCTCCCGGCGGAAATCGCACGGATATCCGTGATGGTTACAATGGAGCGAACACAAAACAAACAAACAACTCTAAACAGGGGCATATATTTTAAATGCGCCATGGAAGTGCATTTAACTGATTAGAAATACAAGTGTCTTAAATTAAGTATCGGGTCTAATATAAGCATTTCAGAAGCTACCTATTTACCACTTGTCAATTTTTCATTGCAAGTATTATCTCATGTGACCTCTTGATTAAAATGTAGTTATTTGAATTTTATTCAATTAAAATGATTCCAAAATAGTGCAACCATTTCTCCTTTTTTGTTCATTTCCTTGACGGTTAGGAAAAATTGCGGTTGCATATAATTGATTGCAGATGGTAATAAATCATTGAATATCTGACAGTTGTAGACATTCACAAATTATTTTTAAAAGACTCCCAATTTATGGAGTCTTTTTTAAAACAATTTTTTTGATTTGCATCGTTGCCAACTTGAGCAAGAGTTAGCTTGTGATAAACTTTCCACTCCAGTTTCTCTGAGACTAAACAGAATGCCAATGAGTAAATCTATATTGTTACTTTCCTCTTTAGTGTGTTAAAAGTATGTGTAATTTGGTGTGTCCCCAGTCGAGGTCAAGTGGCAAACTGTTGGTACATCTTACTGTCAGGTTCTGTGTTTATTGAAGGATCCATGTTTCTACCAGGCAGCAGGTAAGATGTACAAAACAACTATTGTAGCTGTACCATCCGTAATCATTTATAACATACCCCTTCTGTAATCACTTGTAACACTCATCATCTGTAATTATTTGTGACATACTCCATGTGTAACATACACCATCTGTAATCATTTGTAACATACACCTTCTGTAATTATTTGTAACATGCCATCTGTGATGATTTGTAACACACCATGTTATCTTTTGTAAAACACATCATTTGTAAACATCATCTCTAATAATAGTATTCCAAAAATACATTTGAGGAAACAAATCAATCTGTATATAAGACATGAGCAGTTATTTGTGAAGTTAACTTGTGTGTTGTCAATCTGTATATAAGACATGAGCAGTTATTTGTGAAGTTAACTTGTGTGTTGTCAATCTGTATATAAGACATGAGCAGTTATTTGTGAAGTTAACTTGTGTGTTGTCAATCTGTATATAAGACATGAGCAGTTATTTGTGAAGTTAACTTGTGTGTTGTCAATCTGTATATAAGACATGAGCAGTTATTTGTGAAGTTAACTTGTGTGTTGTCAATCTGTATATAAGACATGAGCAGTTATTTGTGAAGTTAACTTGTGTGTTGTCAATCTGTATATAAGACATGAGCAGTTATTTGTGAAGTTAACTTGTGTGTTGTCAATCTCTATATAAGACATGAGCAGTTATTTGTGAAGTTAACTTGTGTGTTGTCAATCTGTATATAAGACATGAGCAGTTATTTGTGAAGTTAACTTGTGTGTTGCATTCTCAGGATGCCACAGTCATAGTGTTCATTTTCCATATGAAAGGAGATTATTAGGTTGAAATCTGGTTGCATTATTCAATATAACAGTCATTGACATAAGAACTTCTTTCACTATGAATGCATGTAATATATAATCATATTGTAAGGATGATATATTCACATTGTGAGTGTGTGTTATATATAAATATACATGGACGTCAGGATGAAATATTTGCACTGTGAACGTATGTTATATATAAATAAACATGGATGTAAGGATGAAATATTTGCACTGTGAACGTATGTTATATATAAATATACATTAATGTAAGAATGAAATATTCACCAGGCCTGTAGATAAGGGAGGGGTTTGGGGTGTTCAAACCCCCTCCTTAGCAAATCTAAACATGACTTTTTGTGCTCTGAACTTAGCCAAAAGGTTTGTAAAAACCCTGCATGTAGCGATTTTTCACAAAGAGGTCTTCAAATTTCCCATCATATATGAAAATGGATGAATGGTTTCTTGTTATAGGTAAAAATGATCTCTTGGGTCACAGAGTTGTGTGCTCAGTCAGTACTATCCACACAGGTAGTTTCACATATGGAGGACATATTACTATACAGAAGTTAACCTGCAGCATTTATAACGCATTTTTCTAGCTGTAATATCTCATAGAGAACTGATACAAGTTATAGTCCGTAGCATGCTGGTCATTAATATTGTTATAGTTACATTGCATTTGTTTTTCTAATTATGCCATACCTAGCTTATAACGCTATGTAATTCTGCAGAGAGAATTCTCAAAGATAGAATGTATTCAGCTGGGAGCGCCTATCATCTACACTGTACTTCTAGTTCTCTTCTTCTTCTTCTTCATCGTTCATTCTCAAACTCCTGCTGGATCTCATTTGTAGCAAGACCATTGTCCTACTAGATTTCTAGCAGGATTTAGTCCAGAGAATGGAAATGCGTTGTGCCGCCGTTTTATTTGCGCAAATGGTCCGGCACATCCGTCTTCGGCGGAGTACTTCTAGTTCAGAACCTGTGATTTTGTCAGAAAGGCTATGGGCTGCCAAGAATTTCCTGCTCACATCTTAAAAGTTTCATTATCATCATACAGTTTTGTGGACTCATAGGTATCATCCTTCTAAAGAGACACAATTTGACTTTTGCCATGAATGTCATTGACTGTCGACACAAAGTGACCAATGAAAATCACAGGAAAAGTCAAATATCGTCTCATTAAAAGGATAATTTCCGTTGAGTCCACAGGGCCGTATTGACGAGAGACTCAATATGGCACTGACCTGTTACTAAGTTATTACCACGTCCAATTTTAGACTGTTCCGTAATTAGTGACACCTTGTCTTGTAAAAAATATCCATTCATGTCAGTGTTGTTAGCTCATATGACGTTTTCAGTCTTCTTTGGCTAGCTTTGCCGTGTTTTGAGATAATTGTCCCTCGATACATGAGTACAACATTGAACTATACTTGATCTCAATATCAGCAACAAGCCAATAAAATGACTTCGTTTAGAATTAGATATGTTAATTATAATGTTTGCACATAAGATATAACCATCGATGCTTAGATCTCAGCTGCAGTAAATTAAAGGGTGTAATGGCTGATGGTTGCTGTTCTGTGTTGGTTGAGTGTATTTTTGTGTGAGGAAAGTTTATAAAATGCTCTATGCTATGCCCACTTCCAGTTCGTGCATTCTCAATGCTGACTCCATAGTCTGTGGCTATTCCCCGAGCATATGGCTTGACAGTTTTATAAGCATCAAGTATTTTTTAATGTCATAGTCATTGGATATCGTCAAGTGTGATTTTCTAGAACAGACTAGCTGAGGCTGTCAAATTGATATATTTGTTCGATTATAAAGTGAGATTCTATATCATAATTTTGAAGTTTATGTGATGACCTAATTTACTTCAACATCAACAACACATTGAATCGTTCACTGTGTAGTTACAGCAGTTTTAATGTGTTGTGTGAACACATCACTGTACGCTGTAATGATCTCAATGTGTCCCCAAGCAGATGGCTAGGTGGCTTTATAAGCGACCATCAACCCCACCAGCCTAAGTGGGTCAGTACGGGAGTACTTTAGACTAAGGGAGCAAACCCTGACAGAAAAACACCACTGCCTAGGGGGTTAGCATGGGAATGCTCAAGACTAGGGGAGTAATCTGAAGGGGGGACCCTAAGGCAGTTGATGGTTGAATTCTGCAGTTCTGCTTGATTCCAGGCGTATTGGCTTTGTCTTTCCCTCGGACTTCATGCATCAACGGGGGGGGGGGGGTAGTGAAAAATGGGCAGGGAACTTTCTCCATACAAGCCGCCGGAATTAGCAAAAATCGCCAAGAGAGAAGGAAAAACAAGCAACAGCATGGGGTGCAAAGGGAACGCATTGCTCTAGGCGGACCCAGGGTTAGCAGATAACCAAGATCCCAAATGTACCTCCACGCGGTGCACACTGGAAACAGAAATACAGCAGCTCGAGCTGATTCTGGCCAAATCATTTGGAGATCGTGTCCGAGAATGTGGAGGTAGCAGATGGAAAGAGATTTGACTGCACAAGAGACAGACAATATCTCCGACACCACCAGCTATAGTGACACTGTCGACATACAGTGAAGCTAGTCAGTCCAGTCCGAACATTGGAGGGGCGGCCAATGTAAAATGCACGTAAAGGTAGATGCATTGCGAGAGACAAATAGATTTCATACCGAGTACAATGAAACAATGAAAGGGAAGAACAGCGCTAGAGGGCAGCGCGAACTGCAAATAGAAAATGAAAAGTTCCTAGGAAAGGGGAACTACAAGCTCCGTCAGCTCGAGACGAGCTTCTAGCTACCTGTGTTTCTTACAGGCAGAGACCCAGACCCATCCATTGGCGTTTGGTAAAGCAAGAAGAACCTAATCCAACTCTAATGTCGAGCCTTACTAAACCGGAAATATGCTCGCGAAGAGAAAGGGTTCTGTACCCGATGGGCTTAGACAAGAAAGGGACAACGATGGTAGTCCTGGCCCAACTCTACTGTCAAGGTTTCCTATACCGGAAGTACACTTGCAGAGAGAAAGGGTTCCGTACCCGATGGGCTCAGGCACAAAAGGGACAACGATTTAGCCCTGGCCCAACTCTACTGTCAGGTTTTCCTACACCGGAAATACAATTGAAGAGAGAAAGGGTTCAGTACCTGATGGGCTCAGGCGCTATTGGGACAAGGACGCTCAGCTCGAGAACGCCTTGCTCTCAAACGCGTGGTGTGAGACTCGAACTTGGACAAGGGGTACACGATGTCTGTGAATGACACCTCGGCTAAGAGGGCGAAAGAGCCAGGGTCCAACTCCTCTGTTGAGTTCTTCCCCTTAAGGAACCAGGCTCACGGATGAGAAACGGTTCAGTACCCAATGGGCACAGACACAGCACGTCCAATTACACGAGGCAAGTTCATAGACAGTGGAACACCTCGTGCGAGTCAGACGAGAGCAAAAATCGTCTGGGCGAAGAGTCGCCACTACGCGTGTCTGGAGACAGATATAGAGGCTGTCACAGGCTAAGGGTAGCCCACCCGAATTGTCAAGGCATGCCGAAATCGGATGTGCTAGGCCTACAAGGCGCATAACGGTGGCACAACGTAATCACGCTCCCGGCGGAAATCGCACGGATATCCGTGATGGTTACAATGGAGCGAACGCAAAACAAACAAACAAACAAACAAGCAGCAGCATCTCAAATTTGGCAAACGGAATGTTAGAACCATGGGCACTGCTCGACATCACAGACCTTACAGTAAGAACTGACATTCGAAAAACAGCACTCATTGATAGAGAACTCATGAGGCTGAACATCGACATCGTTACCGTGCAGGAAACTCGTCTTCCTGATCAATGATCAATTACAGAAAGAAACTACACATTTTTCTGGTAGGGTTTAAACAAAGATGAACCTAGACAGTAGGGAGTCGGTTTCGCAGTTAAAAATAGATGTTTAAATTTCATCACTACAGCTGAGTACAAAACGCGGCCCTATCAATATCAATATGAATGCTCTGCAGTACAAGATCTACGAAAGAAAACAGCTGTTACCATCAAACCCCTCCATCACTAGCACCCTTTATACAGACATAACATAGTTGAAGAAGACATGCACCTACCACCACCTTGCACAGGGAAGAACGAGTGAAAGCTTACAAACCCGGGGATTTGATAAGTGCAGGATATAAGAAACCACATTTGACAGTGGTGAACAAGCGTTAACTTGTTTCGTTTGGACATGTAACGAGACACGACTCACTTTCTACTGTTTTGTAAGGAAAAGTCGAGGTTGGAAGGAGAAAAGGAGGACAGAGAACATTCTGGATTGATAACATCAAGGGATGGTCTGGGTGTGATTTTTATACACTCCTCCGAGTGACTGAGGATAGAGTTATTTAACGAGCTTTTTGTGCTGATGTATCCAGTGTGGCAACCCTCCGACCCTACGTGCTATGGGTATTATTATTATTATTAATATTATTATTGGCAAAGGTCAGTTGTGCCTATTTTGAATTTGGTAGGTAGTTAATGAGTTTGCCTCTCTTTTGGAGAGGCGTGCCTCTTTCAACCAGCGGACAAAGTCCAATTAGGTTATATCAGGACACACTACCATAAAATATTAGAGGTAACAAGGACCCCATCGATATAACACAATACTTTTGAATTTGGTGCGCAGGTGATATCTCATTTATAGCAACGTCTGACTGACTGGAGAGCGAGGAAAAAGAGAAGTTCTATGGGCGGTTCTGATATGTTGACTACAGTTAGGGTGCTAGGTCAGTTGATTGAAATGTGATGTTTATGTGCACAATGCAGGACCTGGAGGTGAAACGTGGAGCTGCATTTAGAAATTAAAAGAAGTTATCAACCGACATGGGACAGTTACTACATGCTGATGGACACATTGAATATGAGATCAGCGCATCTATGGACGTATCGACTCTCATGATGAAGATCTGACGACTTACTCTTTCGAAATTTAGTCCCAGGTCAAATGTAAAATATTATTGACATCGATTCATGGTCCAATTTACTCTACAAATTATCGTATATACAGTGCACCGGATTAGACTGATAATGACTCGTGTGTTTTTGGGACTCAAATAGAGCAAAGAATAGCTACACACTGACTTACTATGCATATAGCACAATGTGACTAAGAGGGTTCGGGAATGGAGTTATTAGCCTCATCTCAAAAGTAAAGTAGTAGCCAGATATATTAGACCAAAAGACATAGAAATCACAGCCAAGCTGTAAACCATAATACAGCGCATTCCGTTTTTCGGGATACTTCATGTAAACCGACATGGTGTGAGAACGAACCCAGAAGACTTCAAATATTCGTAAATGGAGCCGTGCTTTATTCCGGAAGGAGTGGGGGGATGGGGCGGACTACACTATCTATTTTGTTGTGTGTTATTGTGCTCACAAGCCGCTCCTCATCTTTACTTCTGTGCATGATTCACGGGCTTGGATTCCAGTTGCCACGTGGCTTCTCCCGAGTCCCTCAACTATATAGTCCTGATAACTCATTGGGAATCATCATTCTTAAAAAGGACGCAGTGTAGCTGGTCACGTGATTTTTATTGGCTGTCGACACCGTGACTAATTGGGGGGGGGGGGATAGTCAAATTGCGTCACTTTATAAGGGTAATTCTCAGTGAGTTCACAGGACTGAGATATCGAAGGACTCGTTTCTTCCCTGTGCAATTAATCATGACCAATCATAAAGAAGTTATTGAATTGTAGTAGAGTTCCCGTGCGTATCTTTAACGAAAAGGCACTTTATCCGTGTCTTTCGTCACATATACAGCCCTGTGTGCTCATCGGGTATCATTATAAAGTGACGCAACTGATTTTTCCCTTGGTTTACACTGGTCATTCTGTGTATACTTTGTGTCGGCTACCAATTAAAATCACGGGAAAAGTCAAATGCATAAAGTTAGAATGTTAGATTTCTAATATAGCACGAAGGTCTTATATTGCGTTGGTCACGCTATACTAAGTTATATAAATTATCATCAGATGCTGAACCGACAGTCCTAAACGATCGTGAATCTCCACAACTCTCTATTTTCTATATCTTTTTATCGAGATCGGTTTTTGACTCATTGTCACATCCCACGATGTCAGAGTAATATTTTCTCATGTTGTCGTTCTATCTGTCATGTCTGCTGTAAACCATGTTCTCCATACCTCCCTGTCTCTTAACTTGCCCCCCCCCCCCCAATTTGTTCATGATATTATTAAGCAACTCCAGTCTCGCATTTTATTCTTTCAACGCCTCTTCGTTAGTAATTCTTGCTCTCCAATGTCTCGAATTTTTCGCTTTCCTGGTTATTTGTTGTTCAATAATCGTATTCTAATGTTAGAATCAGTGTTATGTAACTCGGAAGAACTCTTTCTCATCTCTATTGACAGGGACATATTACACAATATATTCTTCATTTCAATGACTTCTGCCTTTGCCTGCCCTATTATGTTTCTTATTTATGTTCATATCGAAGCCAACTCCATGATGTGGATATGGGGCTTAGTCCAGCCAACAGAGGCTGGAAACTAAGATTGGTCGAGTCAACCCTGACATCGAGCAGGACATAGTCATGTCCAAGCAATCATTGATGCTGCAGCCGGAGATACCATACTGAGAGGTGCACCAGCAACCATTGTATCACTCAACACGACTAGAGAACATGCTTAACAACAAAAATTACCGTTGAACTTTTTTCATCTGATGTCAATGTTGTTTCTAAATATTTGAATTGATGGACGTGCTTAAGCATTTGAGTCATTCATTTGATCTTGCAGGCTGGTAGGTATTATTTCTTACCAAACAACCATCGCTTCTAACTTCTTATTTTTAAGAAGAGCTCTTTGCTTTCTGCTACAACTATATTGATTAGTTCTTGTAGATATTTCTCACTTTTGATAATCGCAACAGTTACATAAGTAAGCACTATTTATAAGTAATATCCGGAAATGCACCTGAAGAGAGAAAGGGTTCAGTACCTGATGGGCTCAGGCGCTATTGGGACAAGGACGCTCAGCTCGAGAACGCCTTGCTCTCAAACGCGTGGTGTGAGACTCGAACTTGGACAAGGGGTACACGATGTCGGTGAACGACACCTCGGCTAAGAGGGCGAAAGAGCCAGGGTCCAACTCCTCTGTTGAGTTTTTCCCCTTAAGGAACCAGGCTCACGGATGAGAAACGGTTCAGTACCCAATGGGCACAGGCACAGCACGTCCAATTACACGAGGCAAGTTCATAGACAGTGGAACACCTCGTGCGAGTCAGACGAGAGCAAAAATCGTCTGGGCGAAGAGTCGCCACTACGCGTGCCTGGAGACAGATATAGAGGCTGTCACAGGCTAAGGGTAGCCCACCCGAATTGTCAAGGCATGCCGAAATCGGATGTGATAGGCCTACAAGGCGCATAACGGTGGCACAACGTAATCACGCTCCCGGCGGAAATCGCACGGATATCCGTGATGGTTACAATGGAGCGAACGCAAAACAAACAAACAAACAAACAAGCAGCAGCATCTCAAATTTGGCAAACGGAATGTTAGAACCATGGGCACTGCTCGACATCACAGACCTTACAGTAAGAACTGACATTCGAAAAACAGCACTCATTGATAGAGAACTCATGAGGCTGAACATCGACATCGTTACCGTGCAGGAAACTCGTCTTCCTGATCAATGATCAATTACAGAAAGAAACTACACATTTTTCTGGTAGGGTTTAAACAAAGATGAACCTAGACAGTAGGGAGTCGGTTTCGCAGTTAAAAATAGATGTTTAAATTTCATCACTACAGCTGAGTACAAAACGCGGCCCTATCAATATCAATATGAATGCTCTGCAGTACAAGATCTACGAAAGAAAACAGCTGTTACCATCAAACCCCTCCATCACTAGCACCCTTTATACAGACATAACATAGTTGAAGAAGACATGCACCTACCACCACCTTGCACAGGGAAGAACGAGTGAAAGCTTACAAACCCGGGGATTTGATAAGTGCAGGATATAAGAAACCACATTTGACAGTGGTGAACAAGCGTTAACTTGTTTCGTTTGGACATGTAACGAGACACGACTCACTTTCTACTGTTTTGTAAGGAAAAGTCGAGGTTGGAAGGAGAAAAGGAGGACAGAGAACATTCTGGATTGATAACATCAAGGGATGGTCTGGGTGTGATTTTTATACACTCCTCCGAGTGACTGAGGATAGAGTTATTTAACGAGCTTTTTGTGCTGATGTATCCAGTGTGGCAACCCTCCGACCCTACGTGCTATGGGTCTTATTATTATTATTAATATTATTATTGGCAAAGGTCAGTTGTGCCTATTTTGAATTTGGTAGGTAGTTAATGAGTTTGCCTCTCTTTTGGAGAGGCGTGCCTCTTTCAACCAGCGGACAAAGTCCAATTAGGTTATATCAGGACACACTACCATAAAATATTAGAGGTAACAAGGACCCCATCGATATAACACAATACTTTTGAATTTGGTGCGCAGGTGATATCTCATTTATAGCAACGTCTGACTGACTGGAGAGCGAGGAAAAAGAGAAGTTCTATGGGCGGTTCTGATATGTTGACTACAGTTAGGGTGCTAGGTCAGTTGATTGAAATGTGATGTTTATGTGCACAATGCAGGACCTGGAGGTGAAACGTGGAGCTGCATTTAGAAATTAAAAGAAGTTATCAACCGACATGGGACAGTTACTACATGCTGATGGACACATTGAATATGAGATCAGCGCATCTATGGACGTATCGACTCTCATGATGAAGATCTGACGACTTACTCTTTCGAAATTTAGTCCCAGGTCAAATGTAAAATATTATTGACATCGATTCATGGTCCAATTTACTCTACAAATTATCGTATATACAGTGCACCGGATTAGACTGATAATGACTCGTGTGTTTTTGGGACTCAAATAGAGCAAAGAATAGCTACACACTGACTTACTATGCATATAGCACAATGTGACTAAGAGGGTTCGGGAATGGAGTTATTAGCCTCATCTCAAAAGTAAAGTAGTAGCCAGATATATTAGACCAAAAGACATAGAAATCACAGCCAAGCTGTAAACCATAATACAGCGCATTCCGTTTTTCGGGATACTTCATGTAAACCGACATGGTGTGAGAACGAACCCAGAAGACTTCAAATATTCGTAAATGGAGCCGTGCTTTATTCCGGAAGGAGTGGGGGGATGGGGCGGACTACACTATCTATTTTGTTGTGTGTTATTGTGCTCACAAGCCGCTCCTCATCTTTACTTCTGTGCATGATTCACGGGCTTGGATTCCAGTTGCCACGTGGCTTCTCCCGAGTCCCTCAACTATATAGTCCTGATAACTCATTGGGAATCATCATTCTTAAAAAGGACGCAGTGTAGCTGGTCACGTGATTTTTATTGGCTGTCGACACCGTGACTAATTGGGGGGGGGGATAGTCAAATTGCGTCACTTTATAAGGGTAATTCTCAGTGAGTTCACAGGACTGAGATATCGAAGGACTCGTTTCTTCCCTGTGCAATTAATCATGACCAATCATAAAGAAGTTATTGAATTGTAGTAGAGTTCCCGTGCGTATCTTTAACGAAAAGGCACTTTATCCGTGTCTTTCGTCACATATACAGCCCTGTGTGCTCATCGGGTATCATTATAAAGTGACGCAACTGATTTTTCCCTTGGTTTACACTGGTCATTCTGTGTATACTTTGTGTCGGCTACCAATTAAAATCACGGGAAAAGTCAAATGCATAAAGTTAGAATGTTAGATTTCTAATATAGCACGAAGGTCTTATATTGCGTTGGTCACGCTATACTAAGTTATATAAATTATCATCAGATGCTGAACCGACAGTCCTAAACGATCGTGAATCTCCACAACTCTCTATTTTCTATATCTTTTTATCGAGATCGGTTTTTGACTCATTGTCACATCCCACGATGTCAGAGTAATATTTTCTCATGTTGTCGTTCTATCTGTCATGTCTGCTGTAAACCATGTTCTCCATACCTCCCTGTCTCTTAACTTGCCCCCCCCCCCCCCAATTTGTTCATGATATTATTAAGCAACTCCAGTCTCGCATTTTATTCTTTCAACGCCTCTTCGTTAGTAATTCTTGCTCTCCAATGTCTCGAATTTTTCGCTTTCCTGGTTATTTGTTGTTCAATAATCGTATTCTAATGTTAGAATCAGTGTTATGTAACTCGGAAGAACTCTTTCTCATCTCTATTGACAGGGACATATTACACAATATATTCTTCATTTCAATGACTTCTGCCTTTGCCTGCCCTATTATGTTTCTTATTTATGTTCATATCGAAGCCAACTCCATGATGTGGATATGGGGCTTAGTCCAGCCAACAGAGGCTGGAAACTAAGATTGGTCGAGTCAACCCTGACATCGAGCAGGACATAGTCATGTCCAAGCAATCATTGATGCTGCAGCCGGAGATACCATACTGAGAGGTGCACCAGCAACCATTGTATCACTCAACACGACTAGAGAACATGCTTAACAACAAAAATTACCGTTGAACTTTTTTCATCTGATGTCAATGTTGTTTCTAAATATTTGAATTGATGGACGTGCTTAAGCATTTGAGTCATTCATTTGATCTTGCAGGCTGGTAGGTATTATTTCTTACCAAACAACCATCGCTTCTAACTTCTTATTTTTAAGAAGAGCTCTTTGCTTTCTGCTACAACTATATTGATTAGTTCTTGTAGATATTTCTCACTTTTGATAATCGCAACAGTTACATAAGTAAGCACTATTTATAAGTAATATCCGGAAATGCACCTGAAGAGAGAAAGGGTTCAGTACCTGATGGGCTCAGGCGCTATTGGGACAAGGACGCTCAGCTCGAGAACGCCTTGCTCTCAAACGCGTGGTGTGAGACTCGAACTTGGACAAGGGGTACACGATGTCGGTGAACGACACCTCGGCTAAGAGGGCGAAAGAGCCAGGGTCCAACTCCTCTGTTGAGTTTTTCCCCTTAAGGAACCAGGCTCACGGATGAGAAACGGTTCAGTACCCAATGGGCACAGGCACAGCACGTCCAATTACACGAGGCAAGTTCATAGACAGTGGAACACCTCGTGCGAGTCAGACGAGAGCAAAAATCGTCTGGGCGAAGAGTCGCCACTACGCGTGCCTGGAGACAGATATAGAGGCTGTCACAGGCTAAGGGTAGCCCACCCGAATTGTCAAGGCATGCCGAAATCGGATGTGATAGGCCTACAAGGCGCATAACGGTGGCACAACGTAATCACGCTCCCGGCGGAAATCGCACGGATATCCGTGATGGTTACAATGGAGCGAACGCAAATCAAACAAACATAAGTAATATGTGTTTCATGAACTTACTACTACTAATACAAATATAAAAGAAATAATTAGTATAAAATGAATAAGGACGAAAACGAACGACGCTTCAAAGATCTTCCTTAAAACATAAACATACAATAATAATAAAAATAGAACCAAAAAAATAATACGAAAAAAGAAAGCTAAATGCTGAAAATATAGGTAGTCTATAAAGTCGCTGTGCAATGACGTCACACAAAAACCGCACTAATTACCTACACTTCATATGACGTAGTGTCGCCACTAATGTAAATGAGTGCATAGTGACTTTGTAGACACACGGTGTATAATCCATGTAACGGCCAAGTAAAGGGCAGATGAATAACCACGTTATATATACTGGTTATGAAGTCTCCAAAGCGCGGACATTTTGCTGTTCGCTATCAGCCTTTTGCATTTTTGTGTTGTACTGTTTAAAAGTACCAACTCAATCTTTCAAATGCCAGACCTACAGGTACATAAGGACATTCACAGAAGAGCCTGCATGCCTGTGGTTTAAATACCGTAGTCAGTTACACGGTTTTCGTTCCCAACCTCACTGTGTACAACTCGTTAACGTATAAACGTATATTGGTTATATCAGTGAATCTCAACGGGGGCTCCGGGGAACAATTTTTAAATGGGGGGGGGGTACGTACCAGTACAGTCGGCTGACGGGAAGGTAAACACTCCAGCGATAAATAACACGAACTATAGAGATAACAAATTATAAAGCATTGGTGACTTGTAACGCAATTTCACCTCTATCTGTCTGTTCTTGATTCTTATTTAGAAACTCCCATATGTGCTTCGCTGTCCGTTCCAGCAGCCATCCCAGTATATGTAGACCTAGAGTTTCGGTCAGGCATTGACCGCACGATCCCCGGGACTCTCCAAAAAAGTTACTCCTCCCTTCCTTCCAGACACTCCCACATCCGATACTCTCTGTATGCTCACGCCCCCAACCCCACCGATACAATTCCCGTCCCGAAATGAATGCACCATTGCACTGATTAAATCTGTCCCATCCCTTCTCAGCACAGTGCCGTCCACCGCCCCACCACCCGCCAACAAGTCGGCCCCCTCCGACCCCAGCATGATGAGGGCAGCACATCCAAGCAAACTTCCGGACAACCGGGCCACTCAATAAGTCCCACCATTCCCTTCCCAGCATGCACCCTTCCATTTTGCACAGCACGCCCCGAGAGTCCGTGAATATCACCGAGTGCTATATCTAATATAATCTAATGTAATCTAATCTTGATTGTCCTTTCCACAAATGCCACCAGACGTGGTGGGGAGTTGAAGTTTTCTGTCTTTTGCCATCTTTGTTGCGCATGACATGGTCAGGTCGTGATTTTTAACAATTTCTGATTGAATCATGTCCATCGTGTTCTTGGTCTTCCTCTTTTGCTTTGTGACCGTTATTTCTGCTGTTGTACACCTGACTGGTTGGTTGTGATGGTTCCATTCGCATAAGGTGTCTGAACCAGTTGGTCTACTGTATTTCTCTATATTGTTTGCATCTTTCTGATGTCTTCATTTCTCATTCAGCCTTTTCTGGTTGACGTTTATAGCCTTTCTCAGGCATTTCATCTCGCATGTTGTAATCTTTCTCAAGAGTGTTTTTGTCAGGGACCATATCCGGCACTTGTAACTTAACGTTGAAATAAAGATGGTGAGATGGTGTTTGTTTATTATCTGTTGTTGGGTCGCCATGTTGATCGCTGGGTTTTTAAAAAGCGGTATGTTACGACGTTTTATTTTTGACACATCATCTCAATTTATCTATCAATTTTGCTGTCTTCTGTAAAAATGCTTTATAGATATTTAAATTTTGATGTCTGTTTTAGTTTTTTGCCGTTTACATACACATTTAGATGTTCTGTTGCTCAGCATATTTTCATAGTTTTTGATGTGTTAAGCCTCATAGTGTATTCTTCGCACGCTGCCTGTAGTGAATTTGTGTGTCTTTTTGGTTATAACGTAATTCAGTTACAATTTATTAAGCACGGGGGGTATTTATTGCAAAAGGGGGCCACGGCCAAAACAAGAAGGATAGAACCGCTGTGTTAGATCTTCAGGTAAGATCAGGTGAAGTTATATGCCGAATTTCTACCATACTATATAAAAAATCCATAACCTATAGATTAGCCAGAATCACTAGAAACTCCAGCCACATAGAAAGGTAAAATAGGTCAACTGTGCTTTATTATGGAGTTGTAGGTATGAATTGTCTGCTATAATCTCTCAACTGTAGTATGCCGACTTTGTAGGAGTTTATCTTTAAATTGTTGAAAACATTTAGACACATAGCTGGTATATGAACTGTGCATTGTACGCTCATTCCGTAATAATGTCCATCATTCTATAACAGATCTATAGAAACTCATTCTACGTTTCCGCTTGTCTGCATTATGTTTTTCCTATCTATTTTCAACGCCCCCCCCCCAATTTTCGCTATCTATCCGTGTTGGTGTATATAGCCATATATATATATATATATATATATATATATATATATATATATATATATATATATATATATATATATATATATATATATATATATATATATATATATATATATATATATATATATATATATATATATATATATATATATATATATATATAGTTGGTAGGTGGCCAGGAACTGTGTGTATATTTCTAGAAGCACTGATCTATATGTTTTATTGGGGCTGTCCAGAAATTACTCTAACAATTTTTGACCCCCCCCCCCGTTTTACAACAAATTAAAATAATTTGTTGTAAAATAACAACTTAAGGGGTGCAAAGGGAACGCATTGCTCTAGGCGGACCAAGGGTTAGCAGATAACCAAGATCCCAAATGTACCTCCACGCGGTGCACCCTGGAAACAGAAATACAGCAGCTCGAGCTGATTCTGGCCAAATCATTTGTGGATCGTGTCCGAGAATGTGGAGGCAGCAGATGGAAAGAGATTTGATTGCACAAGAGACAGACAATATCTCCGACACCACCAGCATCACCACATATAGCGACACTGTCGACATACAGTGAAGCTAGTCAGTCCAGTCCGAACATTGGAGGGGCGGCCAATGTAAAATGCACGTAAAGGTAGATGCATGGCGAGAGACAAAAAGATTTCATACCGAGTACAATGAAACAATGAAAGGGCAGAACAGCGCTAGAGGGCAGCGCGAACTGCAAATAGAAAGTGAAAAGTCTCTAGGAAAGGGGAACTACAAGCTCCGTCAGCTCGAGACGAGCATCTAGTTACCTGTGTTCCTTACAGGCAGAGACCCAGACACATTCATTGGCGTCTGGTAAAGCAAGAAGACTTAATCCAACTCTAATGTCGAGCCTTCCTAAACCGGAAATATGCTCGCGAAGAGAAAGGGTTCTGTACCCGATGGGCTTAGGCAAGTAAGGGACAACGATTTAGCCCCGGCCCAACTCTACTGTCAGGTATTCCTACACCGGAAATATACTTGAAGAGAGAAAGGGTTCAGTACCTGATGGGCTCAGGTGCTATTGGGACAAGGACGCTCAGCTCGAGAACGCCTTGCTCTCAACCGCGTGGTGTGAGACTCGGACAAGGGGTACACGATGTCGGTGAATGACACCTCGGCTAAGAGGGCGAAAGAGCCAGGGTCCAACTCCTCTGTTGAGTTCTTCCCCTTAAGGAACCAGGCTCACGGATGAGAAACGGTTCAGTACCCAATGGACACAGGCACAGCACGTCCAATTACACGAGGCAAGTTCATAGACAGTGGAACACCTCGTGCGAGTCAGACGAGAGCAAAAATCGTCTGGGCGAAGAGTCGCCACTACGCGTGCCTGGAGACAGATATAGAGGCTGTCACAGGCTAAGGGTAGCCCACCCGAATTGTCAAGGCATGCCGAAATCGGATGTGCGAGGCCTACAAGGCGCATAACGGTGGCACAACGTAATCACGCTCCCGGCGGAAATCGCACGGATATCCGTGATGGTTACAATGGAGCGAACGCAAAACAAACAATCAAACACGCCCGTGTGTTGCCGGGGCCAAAAGGGGAACAAAGAATAGCAACACTGTTTACCTTCCACGCGTGTCGTAAAAGTAAAAGGCGACTAATGAGGTTATGGGATGGAGGTGGCTGTCCTATCCCATATAGGGTCAGTGACCTAAAGCCATGATGTCGGATGTGTCCGGCCGAAAGGCGCAGATATCGCAGCAATGATGTAAACCATGACACAACGCATTCCGTTCATCGGACTATATCCTGCTAATCTGCAGGAGTTTGAGAACGAACGCAGAAGAAGAAGAAGAATGTCATACAGTCGACGTTTGCTTTATTTCTTGTTAGTTTCAATGACCAGGAAGACTTAAATGATAATTTGTTCGAATAACGTGACACAAATTGCGACATGCACATTTGCTGTGCATTTCTTTACGAGTATGCCAGCGTTTACTGCTCGCCATTTCAACTCAAGACACATATAACAGGAGCCGCTTGACATAGGCACGGAGTGAGTGAGTAGACCAGTTCTCATCGAATCTTGCTTCCGGGACTCCCACTCCTCGTGGCGATCTCGGAAAGTGCTTGTGCGGGGGTTGTTAGTTTATGAAGACAAAAATGTAAAAGATCGTTTTCCCACACCAGACTGTACTACTGCCGTTATCACCGACTGGTCGACGTGATGTGTGTTCTAGCCAGACATGTCATCTCCAGGCACGGGATAAGTCTTGCTATAGTATTTTTGTATACAAGATCTGTTTGCTAGTGTATTACCACCGAAGGCATTCGTTAGTATCGGCTGTGTGTCCGGATATCCGCGAAGTCATTAGTCCATTAGTGATACCGTGTGATGTGTAGGCGCTTAACATTTTCATTCAAACAATAATGGACCCCATTCATCATCTTTGAGATGAAAAAAATGTAAACTGCTGTAACACTGGGAAAATGCAAAGTATTAATGATGGTGGTTACACGTTTACTTTCCTATTTCTTTTTGTATTGAACATCTTGTGTAACATGTGTCATGGAGACATACATAATCTGATAGATACTACTAATCCATAGATCGTTGCATGTCTCCATTGTGGTAAAGCTACGGATCAACTCTTCACTATGCTATAAATAACACACAATGTTTACATTTTTAACTAGCCGACGTCACGGATTTCCGTGTAACACCAATGAAATTAATGGACGCCGTGACATCACATCTCCAGACGCAAACTACATCAACCACATTTTTAATTATAACTTGTATAACTAATTTATTTTTACATTTATAACTGATCAATTTATAATGTACATAAATATATGATTTCTCTATCAGAAAGAAGTACCGTACATATAACAATAAGGGCGCATATCTTATTTCTAACCCAAATCTAAATACTAATTCCAAATTAATATGTCTTTTCGATTAGTATGCTTTAATTTTAAATACAAATTGTACTAATCACACTGCAAAGTTAGGTAATGCCTCAAAACTAGAACAAAGGTCACGGTGAAGTGTTGAACCGTATATGCGCCCTTATTGTTATATGTACGGTACTTCTTTCTGTTACAGAAATAATATATTTATGTACATTTCCGGCTCTGCGGCAAAAAAGGTACCTGGTTCGAATCCCACCGCTGGCAATTGTACTTGACCGCTCAGAAAGCAATGGCAAACTACTGTACGTATTTATAGATGTCTAGAAAATCACTACAGCTAAAATGCTAGATTGATGTTACATCCTGAATAGCATATGCTACCAATATATGGCACTGCTTATAGAAATGAGCCATAGTTTTATTGTTCCTGCTCTCCTTCATAGGGGACATGTAATTGTCACTACTATATGCAGCACTTGCATTGCCGATAAGGACATTTTTTATTTGGAGAGGAGATGGGCGACGCCTAGTATAGTAAAGTTCTGATCACTGAAATGATACCATTGGAATATCGGCATAATCTAATGTGTTTTTTGTACTAATGCCTCCAATGTGACACTACCCAGGTCCCTGATATGTTATGCGTCTTATTATCATTATGAGTGTTATTATTGTTTCTATCAGTGTTAGTATTATTCTAATCATGCATCCCTGGCGGTATGTTGTGACAACATTCTGTGTCGCAGTGAAACATATTTACAGTTACAAGTGTCATTCTGTTCGGATTTGTTCACAAACATCATTTGACCTTGTGGAAAATAACTAAGTGCCAGGCGAGCAACAGGAATGAATACAGGATAACTATATATTTTTCTCTGTGAGATTAGCCAATTGTCTTTGCCCGCTAACAACGTCATATGAGTGGATACGATAACCTCAGGTTAGTATAGATATGACGTCAGTTGTTTTCTGAGTCTGTTATAATTACATGTTCTCACTTTGTGTTTACTTGTTCTCATTGTCATTGTTTGACTCGACTTATTAGGACATTTGTCATGTCCTACTCGGAGTTCATCTTCCGAGAGTTCTACAACTGTGGTATATCGTTTTAGTAAATGGTAGGTGAGACTTTCTTGTCTTGTTACTTCTGTATGTATGCGTTTCATGGTTGCCATATTGGTCACTTAGTGTAAAATATATCATATTTTGCCATTTTTTAACTCCACTAGTCATGAAATTTATGTTTTGGCCATTTTAATTTTTCTGGGCATTTTGTGGCCTAAACAGAACTACTCTCACATATTTGCTTGTTTAAAGATGACTTTAAAATGTTTTTGTGTGTATGTTAACTAATTTATAAACACTCTATTCTATTCATGTAACTGTAGAAAGAATAATGCATGCTTTAAACAATTATTTGATAATCCTTTTCTCGGGATGTGTAAGTGGTAGAAGTTTTGTTGTTTTAGTGGAACTAGATATGACAGAAAATATGAACAGTAATTTTCATGGTTGCAAAAAAACCACTAGATAATAACAAGAACTAGAATTTAACTGTAAACTCAGTTATTACATAATTAAAAGTAAATTTTATAATTTTGCTACATACAAAACTTCTAGTACCCTCATTGCTTTTATGTCTAGAGAAAGCACACTCGCAATAACTTTAGAACTAAAATTAAGTTAGTTGCCCAAATTGAACAATATTTGGCAAGGTAACAGCTGCATAGTCAAACTATGTATGATCAGAGCATGCGTATTTCGAGTGGCAATATATGGATGTGAGGCATGGACATTAAATAAAACAGTAGCAGAGAGAATCGCTACTATCTTCTTCTTCTTCTGCGTTCGTTCTCAAACTCCTGCAGATTAGCAGGATGTAGTCCGGAGAACGGAATGCGTTGTGCCATGGTTTACAACATTGCTGCAATATCTACGCCTTTCGACCTGACATATCCGACTTCAGCATGGCTTTGGGTCACTGACCCTATATTTGATGGGACAGCCAACTCCATCTCATAACCTCCTTAGTCGCCTTTTATGACATGCGTGGAAGGTAAAGTGTTGCTATTCTTTGCTCCCCTTTCGGGCCCGGCAACACACGGGCGAACGTTAATATCTATAAACGTCGAAGAAAGAGGGCTGGCTCCTTAACAGCATCATAACAAGAAAGCTGAGTTTTTCTGATCATATAAAGAGCAATAACAGCATGGAAACATTAATAGCCGAAGGCAGAGTTAATGGCAACAGAGGAAGAGGGCGTCCACGACGACGATAGTGCAGTAATATATAAGATTGTTTTAAAATGTCTCTAGGTCAACTCGCTCAAATGTACACACACACACGTGTGTGTATTAGTAGTAGTAGTAGATGACGTAGTTGTGTGGGTGATATATGATGCAATTGTGGTGTGGATGATGACCAACACATTCAGACGCCCCATTTAAAAAAACGACTATAATAGATTTGTAATTGGCTGTTAATCTCGAATACGGGCGGGTTTGTACGAGATTGGAAGTATACGGGCTATGTAATATGTATAATTGTTGTCCATTGTGCTACCGCTATACTTCATGTTTTGTTTTATTTGTCACTGTTGTTAATGAGTTGATTAACTGTGTGGCTGCGAGATGCAGAACGCGCCTCCGGTTACAGATGTGCCAGGTTCACGTTGTGTCGACAGACAATGAAAATCCCGAGACGTCTGGTCTAGACACGCATACTCAAAGAGAGCTTATGAGAGTAGAGGATAATGAATGGACTGACATATTAAAAAAATATTTGCTCGATTTTATCTCTCACTCCGTCTCATCATCATTCTCTTGTCCACTTATCTATTTATCATGATATGCCTGTCTTCTCTTACCTTGCTGGACACTTCCAGAGTTGACCGTATCTTTGTCTTCCTCATGACATGTTTCATATCACGCTTTAATTAACTCTACCTCCTACCATCGCCATACCATATGTGCTTTCTTATGTTTAGTAGCTTTCTTATTGCTTGTTTTGTTTGATGTCGTTCGTTATTAGGACGTTTTTTAATCGAAACGTCGTCTATCACTGTGTCTCGTTGCTGGTATATTTGTTTACAAATGTTAGTAACACATGTAGGTATTTCAGTTCATATTTACGTTTGCATTGTGTTACACCAGTCTCGGATTTCATTTTCAGTATCCGGTTGTTTCAAGAAAAAGGAGTTTAATCTCTTCATGTCTAAGACTTAGCTACAGATCGACCTTGTGATGACTGCTATTGTGTCCAATATTTTCATACTGTTGTCTGTAAATTTTGTCCAATATTTTCATACTGTTGTCTGTAAATTTTGTCCAATATTTTCACACTATTGTCTGTAAATTGTGTCCAATATTTTCATACTGTTGTCTGTAAATTTTGTCCAATATTTTCACACTGTTGTCTGTAAATTGTGTCCAATATTTTCACACTGTTGTCTGTAAATTGTGTCCAATATTTTCACACTATTGTCTGTAAATTGTGTCCAATATTTTCACACTATTGTCTGTAAATTGTGTCCAATATTTTCACACTATTGTCTGTAAATTGTGTCCAATATTTTCACACTATTGTCTGTAAATTGTGTCCAATATTTTCACACTGTTGTCTGTAAATTGTGTCCAATATTTTCATACTGTTGTCTGTAAATTGTGTCCAATATTTTCACACTGTTGTCTGTAAATTGTGTCCAATATTTTCACACTGTTGTCTGTAAATTGTGTCCAATATTTTCACACCATTGTCTGTAAATTGTGTCCAATATTTTCACACTATTGTCTGTAAATTGTGTCCAATATTTTCACACTGTTGTCTGTAAATTGTGTCCAATATTTTCACACTGTTGTCTGTAAATTGTGTCCAATATTTTCATACTGTTGTCTGTAAATTGTGTCCAATATTTTCACACTGTTGTCTGTAAATTGTGTCCAATATTTTCACACTATTGTCTGTAAATTGTGTCCAATATTTTCACACTATTGTCTGTAAATTGTGTCCAATATTTTCACACTGTTGTCTGTAAATTGTGTCCAATATTTTCACACTGTTGTCTGTAAATTGTGTCCAATATTTTCACACTGTTGTCTGTAAATTGTGACCCAATATTTTCACACTGTTGTCTGTAAATTGTGTCCAATATTTTCACACTGTTGTCTGTAAATTGTGTATGGAAGTATATCTCTTGTCATATAGTCGTATCAATATGTAGTTATTGCATTTCTGTTACTGTGAAAGACATCTATCTTAATACAAGGCCCAAAAAGGTTTAGAGGATTGGCATCATTGTGCTAGAGTTTCCCCATATTTACTCAGTCCCTTTCAATAAAACTAAATGTCGCCGCAGGCATTTGTGCATCCGGACCGTTCAGAAAGTAATGTCAAAGTACTGAACGTATTTATATTATAAATATATAAACATTGTAATATTTTTATACGTATTTATCTATAACGTCTAGAAAATCAATACAGCCAAAATAACAGTTTAATAATGCTAAGGGGATATGCTACCAATTAAAAAAAAATACAAATGTGTACGCGCGAAATGGCGGAAATGCCGAGATGAGTCACGGAACACAGAAGAGAACTATACGGTGAGCTCGTCATTTAACGTGGCTGTGGGTGCAGTCAGGTTTGTTTATCCTATATTTGATGTTTAGTACTGGTCTCCTTCCCCTTGAGATTTATAAAAACTGTTTAGCTGTCTCCTAGTCTTGATTTTTATCAGTGTAAAACTGTGTACTATTTAGTCTTGATTTCTAAGCACCGTCGAACTGTTTTCGCTATCCTCTTAATTTTTATCAGAGAATGAATGATGTTACTGACAAGCAAAGATGAGCATGACATTGAAAGATTGTTTGTTTGTGTGTAATCAGATGGCAGATGAGTTCAATCCTGACTGAAAAATCTTGCGATAAGGGAAAACAGTCTTGTCTCTTCTTTCGTTAAAAAAAATATATTTTGAGTCTCCTGTATTGTTATACTCTGTTTAAACATTATTTTAATGCCTACACTGATCTGACAATTCCAGGCTATACTGTCAAGAGATGAGGTGTTCTAAGAGTTTTAGTAAATTTTGCAGTGCTTAACAAATGTCTTCAAGTAGTTCTTGAAACGCATTTTTTTGTCCTCCACTTGTTATCAGTGTACAACTGTTTTAGCATTTCATAGATTTTTTTATCACTGTAAAACTGTTTTAGCTGGTATTGATTTTTAATCACTTGAAAACACTTTTAGTTAGTATTGATTTTTAATCACTTTAAACTCTTTTAGCTGGCCTTGTCTATCTTGTCTTAACATCCATGTGTGCCGCAAGGTGTCGCGAGGAGCATGACATTGAAAGATTGTTTGTTTGTGTGTAATCAGATGGCGGATGAGTTCAATCCTGACTGAAAAATCGAGGAGTTTTCTTTCTTTGGTTAACTGTGATGCCGCTGCCATAATTGCAGCCTAGGAGTTATAGTATTTCTCTGTCATCTATCCATCTTCGCCTGGATCTTCCACTGTTTCTCTCTATGATGATTTTTTGTAAATGCTATCGATGGAATGCGATCTGGTTCCATTCTGATTAGGTGACCGAACCATTTGATCTTGTGTGTGTCTATGTATTCTTTGCACGATATTGTTTTCACCATATTTCTTATTGTTTATTCTATCTCTTTTTGTTACCCACCAGTTCTGTTCCTTGACACTTCATTTCGCATTCAACTGGTATTGTTTGTTAATCGCAGTAAAACAATTTTAGATATCTTCTAGTCTGAACTTTTATTAGTGTAAATCTGTGATATCCTTGTTTTATTTCAATAACACGAACTATCTGATCTGATGACAACGTGGGACAAGGCTATTCTAAGTAAACCATAAGACCTCAATAAATTCCTCAGTTAGGGAACGTCGCCACCAAAAAAATAATATAATGTGACTGTCTGATGTTATTGAGAAGTGTATTTTCTACAAAGTGGTCGAGTGGACAGTCACTGTGTTAAAAAAAGATAGGATGATTGGAATATATGTCATCGTTGGTGCGGGTATTTGGATTCATGTCTGGTTGAATATGAGACTAAGCAATACTGATCTGTTACATCAGGTGCGGGCAGACAATTACCGTCAAGTCTTCAGTAACTATCTGCAGTCACAATTACCAGCAAGTCTAGTTTTCAGTAACTATATGCAGTCACAATTACCAACAAGTCTAGTCTTCAGTAACTATATGCAGTCACAATTACCAACAAGTCTAGTCTTCAGTAACTATCTGCAGTCACAATTACCAACAAGTCTAGTCTTCAGTAACTATCTGCAGTCACACTTACCAGCAAGTCTAAGTCTTCAGTAACTATCTGCAGTCACAATTACCAGAAAGTCTAGTCTTCAGTAGCTATCTGCAGTCACAATTACCAGCAAGTCTAGTCTTCAGTAACTATTTGCAGGAAAATTACCAGCAAGTCTGTCTTCAGTAACTATATGCAGTCACAATTACCAACAAGTCTAAGTCTTCAGTAACTATATGCAGTCACAATTACCAGCAAATCTAGTCTTCAGTAACTATCTGCAGTCACAATTACCAACAAGTCTAGTCTTCAGTAACTATCTGCAGTCACAATTCCTGGGTTTCCTTGTTAGATATTGAATTCTGCGACATAGCATGCAGTGGAATGACAGTTGCTGACAAACACATATGACTTCCCTACTTGGCTTTGATCGAAAGAAAAACCCTTATTGTCGCTGGATCGAAAGAATATATTTTATATGCACAATACACTATGCTAATTCGTCATCATGATGGTCGGGGGAGGGGCGGCATAGGCGGTGATTGATCTCAACAACATTCTATCTGCGGAACTGTGTATCAGTTTTACTGCTGACTAATATGCCACGATGTTAAACTAACCATTATTGTTGTCTATTTTCCTCTAAATTATGTCTATTGTGTTACATTGTATTCCAAGTCTAATCTTCTCATGATGTGGCCAAGAAAATTTCAACTATAATGTTCTGATGCTGGTAACTTCTTTGTGTGTGTGTGTGTGTGTGTGTGTGTGTGTGTGTGTGTGTGTGCCATTCCTCAGTCTGTTTTATTTTTTAACCAATTTACAGGGAAATAATAATTCGTAAATTGTTACTGTAACCTGTATTTACATTAGTTACCTCCCCATTGCGTTTTAAAATGTCATACGCTGGCGCCATCATCATAGGATTCAGTCAGTGTGTGTAAGTGCATGTGTGTGTGAGTGCCTACGGGCGTGTGTGCGCGCGCGCTACTAACTCGTACTTACACAGTGCACATACACTGTAGAACTGGCCAGCATCCACATCTCTTTTATTTATTTCATGTTTGATACTAATTGAATTGGAATAATGTTAAAAGTGGTTTATAAATTATTTTGTCATCATGGTATCATGATTCCTTTATGTAGTGGTTGTGTTTGTTGCTCTTACTAAAGTCAACTTCACATGTCGAAACGTCGTTTGTTTCTGTGATATGTTTCTATTTAGTGAGATTTTGTTAATGTGTTTTTGTGTTAATTACTCCAACATTCCTTACATATTTCTGTTTTTTTTCCTCACCACATTTTGTTGCACCAGCCCTTATATCTTTAGTACTTTAGGTTGTCTCCTAACACTTTAGATTTATCTTATATTAATTGTTTCCGTGTCATGAAAGCTACTTTATAACCCAACGTTCACAACTGATACACCAGTCCTCCGAGTTTATTGTCTGTTCATATTGGGACTAGGCACTGACCATTTAGCCACTGATCACTGCTTTTTAAAATGTATGTATCGAACCAAGGGTGAAATTGAGCGTAAGATGTTAATGGTGACATTCCGACGCCGAAAATCACCGCAAGATATACACAAATATACTGTCCATAGAAATCTCATGCAATGATCATCTGAAGGATTATGATTTTTACGGGCTTAATAAATGAATCGGTTGCTGATTATTATAGTCGTTTGAATATGTTATGTTACATTAGTAACTGTCTTAGCACACAAATACAACGATGAAAGTATTGTCTTCAATTTAATCGACATCATTAGTTAAATATATTTTATATAGAGGCGAGTCTGCACCTGCCACAACGGGACAACTTATATGACAGTGTTACATAGCATACCCATAGGTTTGAACTTTTTGGCTGAGATGTTAGAGCGTTGGACTTATCTGTGAGGTCCAGGGTTCGACTTTCAGTAGGACTGAATTTTTTTTCTGTTAAAGGGTAAATTAAAAAGATCACCCTGTCTGTGCGTGACGTGACGAAAGCAACGACCTTTATCACACAGCTATACGTACCGCCTTCCTGCTACTCCATACCAGGAAACATGCAGTTTTGACTGTACACGGTGTACCCTCGGTTCTGATATATGTATACAGCTAATTAGGACGACCAAAGACCTGCCTGCTACTCCATACCATTAAGCATGCAGTATTTACTGTAAAGTTGGAAAGACACAAAAGCCACAGATAAGAGACTAAACACATTTGAAAACAAATGTATACGTACCATTATGGACGTTACGCGGAGTGACTTTAAATCTAAGACTACTATACTAGAGGAAAACAAACAAACCTATATATCTTCCTCCATGAGACAAAGGCGGTGGACTTACATCGGCCATGTTCTCAGAAAGAACAGCCTAAGAATTCCCCATCAGTCACTAAATTTGGTGCCACCGGGAGTAAGAAGAGGGAGACCTAGAGAAACTCTACGAAGAACCATTAATAGAGAATGCATGTCAATGAACCTAAACAACGTCCAAGAACTGAAAGACCTAGCAACACAAAGACAGAAATGGAAAACTATGGTTTCTGCCCTTTGCGCCGCCTATGACCCTGGAGGAACATAACATAACATTGACTGTACATAGTGTACTATCGCTCTGGTACACAGCTCATCAGGACGGCAAAAGATCTGCCTGCTCCTACCTCTAACAGGAAGTATGCAGTATTGACTGTACCATAGTGTACTCTCGGCTATGTCAAAGAGGTACATAGCTCATCAGGACGGCGAAAGTATCAGGTTTCAGGTTTTATCCCAAACGCAGACAATTGTGCTGAATCTAGACCTTTCAGAAACCAATGGTAATGTGCTGATCGTATCTATAGTTCCTAGAAGGTAGTGACAGTCAAAACAATGCTGATTATATCCTTATCTCTGGTCAAGTAGTCTTGTGGACGCATAGACTATCAATCTTCGAAAGTGACGTTATTTTACTATTCACGTTATTTTCATTAGCTGTAGGTTCAAAGTATGAACAAAGTTAGCAATCATTTCCAAAGTGAAATAATGTCACTTTATAAGGATGATTCCCCTATCAGTCCACGGGGCTGCTATTGATTAGAGACATGGTTCATCGCTACGTCCTGAGTATACTATACTATCAACATAGTATATAGGTACTAGGCCTGCTTGTGTCGGCATGCCTAAACTAGCTGACTGTGATGTGGGAAACGAGTAAACAGAAGCATGGTTCAACCCTCTCTCAGTGATCAGTACCATGACCCAACCATCAAGGTCAAGGAACAATTGTCTCCTACACGTCGACAGATTTACTTATCTTGGTGATTCTCTCCAGAAAAGACGTCAGTGATGCCGAAGTCAACAACATAATTTTCAAAGCAGGGTTGTATTTGGCAAACTACGTAACCATGTATTGGAATAGGTCATTAGCCTCACTACAAAATTACAAGTCTATTGTGTCATTGTGCTCACTACCTTTCTATACGCTTGTGAGATGTTGACAGTGTACAGCAGACGCACCCTAGTTTTAAATCACTTTCAGACACATGCTGCATCCGCAAACTTCTCAGATTAAAGTGACAAGATAAAGTACAGATACTGAAACCCTCACTAGAGCTAATATTCCAGCATTCATATAATGCTGAAGAAGGAACAACAGAAATGGACCGGACATGTCTGACAAAACGAACTCCAAAATATCTTATGTATGATGATCTTCTTAAGGAAAAATGATTGGCCGGTGAATAGAAGAAACGCTTCAAGTACCCTCAAAGTGTTCATAGTGAGCTTAAACATCGAAGCCACATCCTGGGAGTCTCTTTGAGAATCGCAGAGTGTTGCACGGCTATATATCTCGGAAACAGAGACAAATTTCTGTCGGAAACAACAGAACACCACACAGACACCGAATTCATGATCGTATTTCTCAGTTCATGTCCTAAATATGGCAGGGGATTCTATACCAGAATGAGCTATCTCCACACACACACATCATAGAGATATACGAACACAGGTCTTAAACTGTTGTTTCAATGGACGACTATTAGTAAGTAAATTCATGCTGCAAATGTGCAAAATGTATGTATTAATTTCTCACATTTATTGCCGTTTTCTATCTTCATTTTTATCTATGCATCGTTATGCTTTACACGTCAGCAGACAATCAGCAGATAGTATTCCCCAGCAAGTGATGCTACACATATACATCGTCCATAAACCTATGGGTAGACCATGAAAGTGTTGGACCATCGAAATAAGGAAGGCAACAAGTACCTAGATATATATTGCGCATGCGAAGGCCATCTCCAGAGAACTCCTCTACCCTTGACGCCGCTAGGCAAAAAAAGGGATCAGTGTATAGATAGATAGGTAGATCGTTACTCATCTTTTATTTTGTACACGTGAGAGCTTGTTCTACCAGATTGCCAATCCCTCAATATCCAATTACAATGCTAAACTATGTTTCGAAATTCCGGTCGTCAAATTTAATACTTGCTTGCAATATTACACATTTTTCTCAATAAGTCATAAATTGCACTTGTTTCCATGATGTGATAATGACAAATTCTGCAGTTATTGCAGTTTTTTTTAATGGGCGCATTCTTTTGATCTTTGTAGTTATAAGTATTTCGTCCATGAAGAATAGCATTTACTGTAACTCAACTGTGGGATGACGTTTTATGAGCCATAATTATGACAAATCTATAGCAATTGCTTTCCAATTATGTACTTTCCCCCGTTTATACATCATATGTATAACAATAATGAAGATACTGGAAATGTATGAATACAGGAACAACAAAGAAACCTGTCGCAAGGGCCAGAGTTGTGCCCTGATGTCGACGTCTGTTTGGTTGCATTAGACTCGAAACACCATCGAGTCAGATGGCTGCTGGAGCATAGGATGGAGCACTTATGGGAATGCCCCACATGCTGTGAGGCCAGTTTCTAATCAAGAGAATGCATTCATTAAAATTATTATTATATCTTTTTGTAAGTTTATCCAAATAAGACATTGAAAATATGTCGTTCACCTGTGTGTTATTGGGTCCCTAAAGACAAGCAAAGGAAAGCGACACTACTGTCTGCCATATATGCACGTTGTAAAAGGCGACTAAGGGTGTTTTGGCTGTCCCATCCCATAGATGGTGAAAGTGGCCCAGAATCCATGTTGAAGTCGGATGTGTCAGGCTATACATTGTACCAAGATATCGCTGGAACGTTGTACAAATGACACAGCGCGTTCCATTCTCAGGACTTCGTGCTAAATCTGCAGAGGTTTGAGAATGAAAGCAGAAGAAGAAGAAGAAATACGTTATTATTTTTGCTGAAAAAAATGTATGTAATGATATGTGGAGAAAATATCTGGAATTAAGTCAAATCGTTGAAGTTGAATCAAATCACCACGTTATTGGTTTTAAACAACTACATACTCTTGATGCGCACTGTACTCTCACATATACAGACGATAATGCTCAGACATAATGTACACACCTGCCAACCAGCTTTGGCATACACGTTCATAATGAATATGAATATATGAGGATGTGGTTGGTCAAGTATAGAAAACCTGTTTACCTGAGTTGCAAGGCGATTCGGTGCCGCTAGAACGAACCTGGTTCAATTTTCGTCAGCTTTAAGAATTATATTCATTCATCCTCATGCTTCCTACTTGAATTCATGATGAATATGGAGGTTCGGAGGCTCATGTGCAATCTCCACCTCTAAAACCTCCTTAGTCACCACCTGTATTACAGGTCGGAGTACTGATCTATTTACTGCGTAAGGCCAATCCGAATATTGATGTTCTATTCATTGGCTGATGAAACAAAGTATAAAGAAATGACCAATGAAAATCATGGCAATAGTTGAAGTGGCCTGACACAGAGAAACTGCACATAGTTCAGTTATATATGAGGTCACGGTTCAGAAAAGTCCACTTTACATCAACCTTGAACATGGCTGACACGCAGTGACAACGTTACATTGGGTGAGACACTCGCTTTAAATTCAGTGTCCGACACCACCACCAAGTGTGCTTCCTGTTTTCCTTGGGAATAAATTTAGCAACGCTGTGGTACTTGCCATACTAGTTGTAAAAAGTGACAAAGGCGTTAGGGGTGATCAGCAGCATTGTATTGAATTTGTGCTGTTGCACGGTTCAGAAATGTGATTATATAAAGGTGTACAGTCTTATCTCTGCAAGTGTCATCAGTATGACACAGAATTAGATCGCATGATTGATACAACAGGAAGTGTAACAGCAGACTATTTTAAAAAGAACTACATCAGAACAAGAAAAGGATAAACATGTTCTATTATAAGGACTAGACTGGAAGGAGATGATATTGCAACTTAAACTAATTTGAATTTTCCCTGAGACAAGCAGAGCAGGGCCATTGACGGGACTTCTATGATATGTGTAACTAGCGAGCAACAGGAACCATCAGTATGCTTCATACTCTTTATCATGTGCTGGGAGATACCGAGTACCTATTGGTTTGCCCAGAGTGTGTCAACATCGATTTGGTTAACAAAAAAAGGAAAGGTGTGGCCGTTAGAACCATCGCTAGCCACCACATGAAATGCAGATGGTATCAGTAACAGAGATTCATTATTTGATATGAATCCTGAACTTCAGGATTAATGGCAACGGGCGATACAAAAGGGCGGACACGCACAAATTGTACCCCGCGGTCACCAAATGCTGACCAGTAAAATACAAAAGACAGTAGAGATCGCCGGATTATATTCAGACACTTTTAAGTACGTATCGAGATGGATAGTGTGACTGTTATGTTGAATGAACGCATAGATTGGTTGAAAGAGGAGAGTTGGTGGGAATCAGTTTTAGTTTAGTTTAGAGCTTGGAAGTCGACCTGGACGGACGTTTCCAGGAAAGTTAGTTTTCGGACCAAAAGTCTGGACACTGAGTTGATGTCCGAATATTGGATATGCAATTTATGAAATTCATGTTATAAGTGGATGTTGTACCTTTCTGGACTTTGAACCAATGTGTAATAAAGTTCGAGATATATGTAAAAGCTGAAGTTGCAGCCTTTTATTATACTTTATGTATCACACATTGAACGTGACAACGTATATGACATCTTTTAGAAGCAACCCTAATACTGTCATAACTGGTGACGTAATCACATAACCAGGTAGCACGACAGCGACTCTACCATAAAGGAAACACCAAGTATCTTGAGAACAGGTAAAAAAAGCAATGACATCAAAAATAGACTGCAGGAGAAATGAATCCCGTAAAGTTTAATACAGGAAATTCTAGTCATTGTTAATTTAAACCGTATCAGCTTTAGAAACTACCCAAGTGTAAACACTGCTCTCATCCCACGAAATAACCCAACACTTTCTCACTGCTCTTTCCTCTGAATTGTTCAGATAAAAACTTTTACAGACACACTCAACAATCACTATCTCACTGTATGTATCGTTAAGTCAACTTCAGAAGACCTTCACATTTTTTTTTCGAAGAATGGCATTGATCTTCCAAGAATAGATCTATTCAACCGCATTTGGATATCAGCAAAACATGTTAACTAGTTTGTAGTATGTTAAATAAAGTGTGCCGGTGTTTAAAAATTTGTAACCGCAACAATTTCACTGAAATTCATGAAATTTTCTCGCCCGTGTGTTGCCGGGGCCCGAAAGGGGAGCAAAGAATAGCAACACTGTTTACCTTCCACGCATGTCGTAAAAGGCGACTACGGAGGTTATGGGATGGAACTGGCTGTCCCATCTCATATAGGGTCAGTGGCTTAAAGCTATGCTGAAGTCGGATGTGTTGGGCAGAAAGGCGCAGATATAGCATCAGTGCTGTAAACCATGACACAACGCATTCTTTTCTCCAGACTACATCCTGCTAATCTGCAAGAGTTTGAGAACGAACGCAGAATAAGAAGAAGAAGAAGAAGAATGAATTTTTCTAAGTAGTTTAGTAAACATATCAACCCAATGTACCACCGTACAATCTCTACCCACCCCTTCACTATAACTGAACAACAGATTTTCAATGCATCTTATTTGCACAATCTACAACAATTTTAATAGTGATCAGTTGGTATGTATTATAGAAAATCCAATCTGCACGTTTTTCTAGAAAAGTGAACATGCAAACACTGCTTGTCGCAACACGCTTCCTTCATAAATGTGTGCACAGTAGATCAGTGTCAAATAGCATGAATTCATAGGTGTATGTCCAGCTGTAATGAAAGTGGGTAATATAATAATGATAGTAATAGTAATAACAACTACGATCCACTCAATATCGACGGTCACGAGATACCAGAACTGAAATATGCTATGTTACAACACTTGTCTCGCAGCAACAACAAAACAAGGCATCGAATACCTTATAAATTCCAAAAAAGAACACAGTGGAGGAGTAAAAATATATTTCTGAACGAAAGTGAGACCAAGATAATGACCAGCGACAAAACCCATATTAAGTTTTAATTCTCAATCAATAACTGAGAACGAGATATCAGTTTCGAATGCCTTGGTTTTCTTATAAGGCAGCAAAGAGGATTGCTTTGAAGAAATTAGACGAAGGTTGGTTATTGTTTCAAGTAAATACAATGATACATATGGCCTGGCTGCATCAAAATAATAAAACTTTCATTAGAACCTGCATATTCCCAGTGCCTATATAGGGAAGTGAATCTTGGATAATCACCAATAAAATGAGAAACAAAATTGCAGCATTTGAAACATATTGTTACAGAAGAATCCTCAGAATACCTTGGACAAAAACAATCACCAATAGGGACATTATGTGAGAATTGAAAATTAAAAAGAACTGGCTAACCAACAATGTTCTCTGGAAAATTACAATATTTTGCCAAATATATTTGACACGAAAAAAGAATACAAAAATGGAGGAGATGATCGCAGGGCAACGAAAAAAAGGTAGATTACGAAGAAGGATACATGATATCAAAGTACACCTGAACATGACACTCACAAAAACAGGACGATCGCAGTAGTTTCCAAAGGATGTGATAACTTTACTTCATGTCCAGGGTATGCTACTTGAATAATAATAATAAGGGTTCTTTCTCTGAATGCGTGCCTACCAACTTAAATTTCTTTTGATTATTTCCCTTGTTTATGTGTATCAGACACCGGGTATTTGTTTATTACCTAATATTAGCGCATACTGGCCTCCTTCCAAGCCTCAGTGTATTGTTGCACACTCAACTTTCATAACCAGTCATGCAACAGTCCTAAATAAATTAATATTTAAATTAATAAATGTAGATAAATAAATTGATAAACCCAGACAAGGAAAATAATTAAAGAAAATTAAGTTGGTAGGTACTCATTCAGGGAACCATAATAATAATTAATAATGTAACCCGTTAGGGTTGTAGGAATACCACATTAGCGCCACAATAAAATGTCAGTCAAGTATCTATATCCTCCGCAATACGCACGAGTATGGAAATATCACATCCTGCAAATCCCTTGCTGTATCAGCTCAATATTTTCTTCCCAAGTTTTCTGATTAAATCCTCACATCCTGTAGGATAATCGATAATCTTTAAAAGTGAGTGCTGTCTGTTACATATGCCAACCACGTAATCTTAACGCATTTCCCAACAGCCAACAGTTTTCTGATAACCCGATGTATGTATAACTTTGTATCCGACAAATAGGCCTACATTCGTTGTATGCTCAGTGAAACAAATTCAGGAATAAAATGATTCCCAAGTACTACAAACATAAAAAAATGTGCAGTCGCAGAATTGTAAAGTATAAAATCATGGGGTCATTGAAAATGTAAAACTCATGCAAAAAATCCGAGTCCATGCGATCACTGATTTAGATATTAAATGGATTTTGATAGCAAACATTTTCGAATGCACAATAACTGCTAGTTTGAGCCTACCTGATGATGCACACCTGTTTGGATTCACGTCTCATTTTACTCAATGAGTATGCAGGTAAATCTGTTAACTTGGAAAACAGGCAAACCAATTTTCTTACTGGTAAGTAAAGAAGCGATTAGAACCAGGTGACCTTTATGTATGCGGAGTGAGAGAGAGAGAGAGAGAGAGAGAGAGAGAGAGAGAAAAGGGAGTGGACAAGTTTTATTTAACTGAAGGTGAACAATAGTTTTTTGCTGACTGGCATGTACCATCTACCTGTCAATGACTTTACATTCGCTCTTCAAATGTATGCATAGATTCTACCATTTGCTGTTGCCAGTCAGACAGTGCTAACTTTAACAATCTCTACGGACAGAGATAACAGATGTGAGGTTTCTGAGATACATTGACCACATGTGCAGAGGTGCATGTAACCATGACCGAGCCCCGGACCAGGCTCCAGTAAAGACCTGTGTACATAAAGTAAACATGATCTGAAATGCATATTTTTATTATTTCCGTGAATTTCGTTGGTCGGCCTTGACTGTTTGGGTATGTGACTCAAAGTACATCAATGGTGATCAACGAAAACCATAACAATAATCACAAAAAGGTAACGACCGAAGACTAGTTTACTTTCTGTACAGATGTCTTTACTGCCGACAGTCTCAATGTAGCGGTGCATGGACAGAGGCAATTGAGTTATGAACCAGCGTAACAGAACAAGATGTTCCCTCGAAAGTGCAACTACTTAGCCAGGAGTTGACCATGAAACATCTTTACTGTCCATTGACATAGATCTTTAACCTAATGAATATTTTGTGTGTGTAGCGTATCCAATTCAGGACGTAGCCATCAACCCAGCATTTATTTTTTGGCTGTAGTGATTTTCTATGCAATATAATCACGTTCAGTAGTCTGCATTGCTTTCTGAATGATCCGGATGCAGAATTGCCAGTGGCGGTGGTCGAACTCGGTACTGTTGCCGTCACAGATGTTCCCTGTACCAATCTGGCACAGAGCCGAACAATCAATATCAGCGTCTGGAATTGTAATAAAATGACATTCTGTAACAGTAACAAGATCAGCACTTGGTGTGACAGAAACAAACTTGTTACCGAAAACATATAGTTGACTGTCTTGGACAGACTAGTGTGACAGAAAGAAGATCTGCAGCGTCACAATAATTTGCGACGGAAGAAAATGCCTTTTAGGACTTACTGGAATACTGGTGCTGTGACCAGGTCTAAATCTGTATAATACTGCTCGACATCAATCAATTAACCAAAGCACTCCTTGTCTCACAAGAATATCAAGTTTATTTACACAAGTTGAAATACATCAATTAATAGCATCATATTCGTAAAAGAGGCAAATAACTACTTCTCTCAATCCCTATTTCTGGGTTCACGTGTTCGTCTAGAATCTATTTGACTTGTAAATCACAAGTTCCAATCTAGTCTTATTCGAGTCCGTCCTCAACTCTGTAGACTAATTCTAAATTGCTGCAACTGGGCAATAATATAAATAATCGCCGATTACAACTTACGCTAACACATCCAGGAATTGTTTCACTCAGGTTATAAGCTGTCTTCGAGATTAGACACAACTGACTGTTAAGACTCGAATCCTCTTGTCTCTGCTGCGAGACTAAAAACTCGGACTTGCTTGTCTCTCCTGAGAGCAAGCACTCTGTCCGACTGACTATCTGACTCTCTCTCGTCTCTCCTGGGAGACCAAAGAATGACTGTCTCAGCTGCGAGACTAAACTAGGACTTGTCTCTCCTGGGAGACAAGCACTGACTGTCCGAGACAAGCACTGATGGAGACTGACCATGCAGAGGCTGACTACCTAGCACTGCTTCACCCTCTTTTTGTGTGCTCTGGTGAGGTCCTCAACCCCGCCCTTATTCTTACTCTCCACCTATCATTTTCTCTTCTCGGTCCGCACTTCTGCTGTTTCTGATTCCGCCTCTACAGTCGCGACGACATCCACACACTATTTGGGAATGTCCTCTACATTATCACATGTCAAACTTCTGTATGCGTTTATTATACCATGCGTAACGTTAGATGTTCCTCTCTGGTAACAGGCTATGCCCCTAGCGTTACGTAACTTAATCGTCTTGCCGATTATATTGTCTGGTTGTTCTGCGTAGCAACAATTTCAGTCGGACTCTGTGTGAGTTTGTAGACTCTTGTCTATCCTAGTTCAAACATCCCATTGTCCTTCCTGAGGTATGGTATAGCAGCGTCACAATAGTTTTTCTGCTTCTGTAGTTTCATCATGTCTGCCTCCCGTGTCTAGAGTGCGTAAGATGCAGACTTGTGATAAATAATATTGCCTTTACCTAAAGCGTAATAGCTTGTGTCAGATCTTACTGTCTGGCATGTGTGCAAACAACACCTATTTCGGTCTTGTTCTCACTGCTTGCTTGTAGCCATATCGTCTGGTGTTATTACAAACAACTCGTCTGCAACTGCCAGTATTAGTACAAACAAACCGTCTGCCATCCAGTATTAGTACAAACAAACCGTCTGCCACCCCCGATACTATTACAATTCTACTTTACTTGTGTTTGGAGCGAGACCTATGCTGAAGTCGGATGTGTCAGGCCGAAAGGCGCAGATATCGCAGCAATGCTTTAAACCATGACACAACGCTTTCCGTTCTCCGGACTACATCATGCTAATCTGCAGGAGTTTGATAACGAACGCAGAAGAAGAAGAAGAAGAGCGAGGCCTGAGTGCTAAACGATTTTACGTCACTGTGTAAGGCTAATTCAACTATTGCTGTGATTTTCATTGGCCGGCGAAACAAAGTATAAATAAATGACCAATGGAAAAATGACAATTGTCGAAGTGTCATAACGCAGTACGCGGATCATGTTATATTGGAAGTCCAGTTAGGAGTGAGAGAAGATGGAAGAAATGTACCACCAGTTACTTTGTGTTTGTGAGAGGATACTGGGCAAGAGGGCGTGGTTTCCTTCTTATTATAGCGTGTTTAGAATAATCTTCTCCTAGGTCGCGTGCGGCACGTTTGTCTTATGAGGCCTGTTGTCAGTTTAATCTTGGTTAAATTTTTAACAAGGAAAGGGTCACGCTGTTCAAGTCAGAATCACAAGAATGCAGAGTTACACCTCTCTGTTCTCATGCACTACCAGTCGTCTCCTCCACTTTGAGGAAAGGATAATGCTGTTAGGCCTCACATCTCAGAACTTCAGAGTTGAACCCCTCTCTTCACGTACTACTGATAGTCCCTTACATTTTTGACTAGTTAGTCGTCGGATTATTATCACTGCAAACCATACACGTCCATAGTTGCTCCTCTCGTTCCCTGAGTGTATCCGCCACTACATTTCTACTGATAGTACTGGTCCTATGCTGGTTAACCATCATTCTTCTGCGCCCTCCAAAATGTTCACTTCTAGCAACACCGCATTTCAAATCCTGATCTTTAATTCTGGCCATTGAAAAGGAAATCATTCACACTAGTCTCACTCTCGCGTGCTATATCTCTCATGGAGTTCAAAACGTCATCTCGATCCATTGTTCTGTGCCACAATCGCGCATGACGCCAGTTGATCTGCCCTTTCCTTGCCTCGAACACCCACATGCCCAGGCACGAAAAATGTAACCACTTTCAGCCTCACCTTTCTCAAGACCTCAATCCACTGTTCGTGAACAAGACCCACATGTATCTTCCTAATCATACTCATAGAGTCACTCACGATGCAGACCTGTGTTATATTCAGTGTGCATACCCACTGAAATGCCCTGGTCACCGCTATAGTCTACATGGTCATGCTACTCGTAGTAACCGCAAAGGTCCACCCTCCTCCCTGATCGTTTTACCTACACACTGAGAGCTGTGAAAGCCAAAGCACTGCGAACATGTCTAATCACAGATCCATCAGTGTATATAATCACATATAGCATCTCTTTGGCATTCTCGCTGACCAAAGCCTGCACTTTCTCCACAGCTGTGGGACACCATTCTCTGCATTCCCTGCTAAGTGATATTAATACTCTCAAACAAGTTCTGACAAAATACCGATTAACTGTTTTACAGGTAACAAGAGTGGGTACACTATGAATGAGGAAATCATATTTGCTTGCACATGACAAACACTATCTCCGAATAACATTTTTCAGTCCCCGCATACAAAACTGCGGAGCTGTTATGTCCCAAAGCTGAGGAACATCGAGAATCGTTAAAACTCCGGAGAAGTAAGGCTAATATATTGAGTACAACGAGAGGACAGCACGGCGTTAGAGGGCGGTGCCATGTTCAAATAGATTAGAGTATAAACTATATGGGCATATTAACTAAAGGAATGTTCATCTCAACAAAATACTAATTACCCCTAAGAAGAATGTCTCGTGGAAAAGAAGAAGCAGAAAATGCCCCCCAGTGCTCATAAATATGTGTTGATGCTCAGAATTGAACGTGATGTTCACGATGTCAGTGAATGAAACCTCGACTAAGAGGGCGAATGAATCCGAGCCCAACTCTAGTCTTTTCCCTACTGGAACCATGCTCACAAACGAGAAGGTTCAGTACCCAAAGATACTGGAGGAATGCGTCAAATTATAATAGACAAGTGCACTGGCAGCGGAACACCTCGTACGAGACAGACGTAGTCGACCCAAGTCTAAATCAATGCTTACCGCCTTATCCGAGACTGCCACCCAGGGACATGTTTTGACCTGTAAAGTCCAAGGGCACAGAGTCGATAAACCGTTACGGCGTAGAATCGATACACATCCGTCGCCTGGCGACAGAAGGAAAGCTTTCACAGACTTGGAAATCTCACCTACATTAAAAGCATATCGAAATCGGTGCAAATTGAAGGTTAGCACAACGAACTTTACGCTCCCTGGCGGAAATCACACGAAATCTATATTGATTATTTTAGATCGAACGCAGAAGAAGAATGAGCAATGAGATCAAGAGTCTGGCACATTTATTGGAATCATTATCATAAGCTGCTTGAACAATAACCACCAGGTTTATCATAATTATTGCGTATTTATTTGTATTTTATATACACTTTTTACTCGCATACATTCAAAATGCATTCATCGCCTCCGCTCCCCCTGCTTAAACCTTGTTCCTATTGCTTATTGGACACATTGGTATGGTCCCGTCGGTGGTCACAAGAAACACCAACACTACACGAGAGTATGACTGTTTTTAACTGAGTTTCGTTGATATCTAGGTCAACTATCCCAGCTCCACATACCATAAAAAACTAGTGAGTGCACACATAGCGTTCAGTATCACATCACAGATTGTACTGACGTTTAGTTGATTACTTTACGCCCATACTGTCTGATCAAGTGTAGTCCTGTGATGACGTTTAGTTGAAAACATCACGCTCATGCCCTTTACTTACGGCAGTAAGAAGACCTGTGTACAGAATTAATTAGGACTACATTCGTTACGTTCTTGATTATTTCGTGATTCTCGTTGGTTACTATTTATATACTAGAGTTGCATGCCAAAAATAGCTAAGGTTGACCAACCAAAATACAAAATAATTAAAAATAATCAAAATGGACCTTCTTGGTCGTTTACGTTTTCTGCTCCTGTCTTTTATACTGTAGAAGGTGACACCTATACTCAGGGCCGGTCTTAGGCCATTGCAACCTATGCGGCCGCAGTGGGCCCCGCACTTCATAGGCCCATAAATTCATATTAGAATTTATTTTATTATCCTCTTCCCTACTCAGACTGGGCCCCACGCAATCCGTTTCGCATTGGGCCCCACAATTGTTAGGGCCGGCCCTGCCTATACTGTATGCTCGAGCGTAGTCATGTGTTGACATTTAATTGTGATAACACTACGCCCATACTGTCTGCGGTAGAGTAGTCATGTGCTGACGTTTAGCTGATTACAATATGTCCATACTGTCTACTCGAGAGTAGTCATGTGCGGACGTTTAGTTGGTTATAGTACGCCCAGACTGCTCGCGTTGACTTTTAGTTGATAAGTACGCCCATACCGTCTGATCGAGCGTTCTTGTGATCACGTTTAGTAGAAAACAGTACTTCCATACGGTCTGATCGAGCGTTCTTGTGATCACGTTTAGTGGGAAACAGTGCTTCCATACGGTCTGATCGAGCGTTCTTGTGATCACGTTCAGTGGGAAACAGTACTTCCATAAGGCCTGATCGTGGATAGTCTTCGCTGATGTTTAGTTGATATAAGGGAAGTTGGAAACTCTTGTGATGTAGTGTAATATAAGTAAAGATAATTTCATGTGTTTGAGTCCGATATGAGTATAATTAGTAACGTCATGGGGTCTACTATGATGTAAGGACAGTCGGTAACGTCATGTCGTCTTCTGTGATATAAGGGCAGTCGGTAACGTCATGTGGCCTACTGTGATATAAGGACAGTCTGTAACGTCATTTGGTCTACTGTGATAGAAGGACAGTCGGTAACGTCGTGTGGTCTAGTGTGATGTAAGGACAGTAGATAACGTTGTGTGGTCTAGTATGATATGAGTATAGTAACTTCATGTGGTCTAGTCTGATATAATGACAGCCAGTAACGTGATCTTATTCATTCCTAAACGTGTCATAGAATGCACGAAAGCGATAGATAAACTTTGTGTTTACATAGTTCAAACATGAACTTTCGGTTGTTTGGTATTTGAAACCAAACTTGACTCAATATTTTTTAAGCTACTGAGGTGATTTACTGAATCTCACTTGCTGAACTAAGTCGACCATTTGCCCGGACTACTCATCGTTAATAACTGTTAGAATATGTTTAGATAGTTGCCGGTTTACAGGGGTGTTAAAGTATATTTAAAGATTATCGACCATTTGCCCGAAATAGTCATCGATTACTATCACCGTTAGAATATGATAGGTACAGACTGTCAGTTTTTAGTTCCACGTTTTAGCTGGTGTACATATCCATAACTACAATCTCTAATAATATTGTAAAATTTCGTGTGTTTTAGTTGTATTGTTAGTTCCATCTTAAGTCAGATAGTACGAGTACAGTGATGATGTGATACATTGTATAGACGTTTCTCGGTGTCAAGTACAAGTAAGTCAGATAGAAAGCATTAAAAAAAATTGTCTTTGAGTGGCAGCGATTGAAAAAACATGTTCTTGCATGGACGTAATTCTAATATCAAGAACAATGTGCATTGTTTGTATTATTTAGCATTTGCTAGGATTACTTACCGAAGTCGGATGTGTCGGGGCATTGGCTCAAAGTAATACAGCGACACAACGCATCTGTGGTCTCTGGACTACATCTCGCTGGAACTCTAGTATTACCATTGTCCTGCTATTAGAGAGATCCGGTGAAGTGTACGGGCGAACGCAAGGAAGTTTATTAGATATATTTGAAGTATTTGTAGATATTATTAGGTGTTACATTAGGCGTTAACATTGACAGATATTAAAGAGGGGGGGGGGAGAAATTTGACGTTAACAATACTGTTTTGTAAAAACACACATCAAGTTGGGAAAATGTGAAACATATGAAGGGGTGTTTTTTGGGTGGGGGGGGGGGGGTACTTTTTTCTGCCTAAAATTATTTTTTGAAAAACGGGTTTTATAGAAGAATGTTGAAAATGTCATGGGCAGCTAAAACGAGTACTGCTATAATTCTACAACTGGTCAACTCATGGGAAAAAAATATATCTTTTATATCTTCTCTGCTTATGCTGTAAGGTGTTGCAGGATTAAATGACGATCAGTTTTCGAGTTATGACACGTTTGCTCGCGTGATATGCAAAAATATTGTGACATCTCGGAATGTTGTATTTTCATGTTGTATGCACTTGTAAACAATATTGACATAATTAAACAAGTGAGGAGGTCTCGGAATTCCTGACAGTTCTTGACAAGTGGGGGGGGGGGGGCGGGGAGAGAGAAGAGGAAGAGATTTTTAAAAAAATGGAAAATATAATGTTGATGTAATTGTGGACAATTACATAAACCTTATCGAGTGCTGAAATGTATAGTCTTTCATATTTCATTGTTTCTACCGCAGAAATATTTTTTTTAAAGTAATGTAATTTAATAATTACGGAATTTCCCCTTCTACTTCGCGGAATGTTTTCAATATACTTTGTTAGTTAGTTTATTCCTTTCGTGCCGCAAGCGACACATAGGGCAGAGGTTTTGGTTCTCCATATGATGCGGTCAGCTGCCTGCAGCTTTAGTTCCTGGATGGTCTTACAGCCTCTTAATTCCCCTTCTTTAAGAATGGTGTTGAACACTGTTTACATCCGAAAATATTAAAACTATCCTCCATCACATGAAGAATCAGTAAACCTCTGTTTCAAGAATAACGGCGGTTTTACGATTGTGCTTATTAGGACACAGATCAACCGACCATAGCAAGTACGAAGAACACAACTACTTCCATCTTGAACCGGAACCGGAAAACCTATACGTTGAACACCCCTATAAATAGACAAGTCCGTGTTATGTGTTTAGTATCTAGATAAGCACCAATTGTAGTCCTGATTCCTTGCTCATATAGATGAAAATATGGGCAGAACAGCGCCAGCGGGCAGCGCGAACTGCAAATAGAAAGTAAAAAGTTCATAGGAAAGGGGAACTACACGCTCTGTTAGCTCGAGATTAGCTTCTAGTTACCTGTACTCCTTATAGACAGAGACCCAGACCCAATCATGGGCGTTCGGAAAAGCAAGAAGACCTAACCCAACTCTAATGTCGAGCCTTCCTAAACCGGAAATATGCTCGCGAAGAGAAAGGACGTCGTACCCGATGGGCTTAGGCAAAAAAGGGACAACGATGGCAGTCCTGGTCTAACTCTACTGTCAAGATTTCCTATACCGGAAATACACTTGCAGAGAGAAAGGGTTCAGCACCTGATGGGCTCAGGCACAAAAGGGACAACGTTTTTAGCCCTGGCCCAACTCTACTGTCAAGCTCTCATATACCGGAAACACACATGCAGAGAGAAAGGGTTCAGTACCTGATGGGCTCAGGAGCTATTGGGACAAGGTTGCTCAGCTCCAGAACGCCTTGCTCTCAAACGCATTGCTCTCAAACGCTTGGTGTGAGACTCGAACTTGGTCGAGGGATACACAATGTCGGTTAACGACGCCTCGGGTAAGAGGGCGAACGAGCCAGGGTCCAACTCTTCTGGCGAGTTCTTCCTCATAAGGAACCAGGCTCGCGGATGAGAAACGGTTCAGTACCAAATGGACACAGGCACAGTACGTCCAACTGCAAGATATGAGTTCATAGATGGTGAAACACCTCGTACCAGATAGACGCGCTCGACAAGCGTCTTGGCGAAGAGGCACTAGAAACCAGCGTGTCCGGCGACAGATAGAGGCTGTCGCGGACTAGGGACCAAACCCGAAATAAAGGAATGACGAAAACGGATGTGCTGGACCTCAGACGTCCAGGTCACAGAGTGGCCAACCGAGGTGCAAATAACACAGCTCTACTGTGGAACTTGCAGCACAACTTACTTCACGCTCCCCGGCGGAAATCACACGATAAATTCGTTGTGGTTATATTGAGAGCGAACGCTGAAGAAGAACATATCATTAATGCAAGAATATCATGTTTAAATTTCATTTCTACTAGCTATTACTATCTTGTATTGAAACTGAATGACAACGAATTAACAATACGAGTTATATAATATTTTATTACACAATAGGTGGTGTACTTTCTACAGAAACTTTTCTTGTAATACAACTTGATTAGTGCTGTCATGAACAACATGTATACAACAATATTCTTCCTTATGCTCTCTAGTAACTCGTTTGTTCTGGTGATGCACTGTGCGACGGATGAAACTGACATGCAAACATAGCCAAAGTGCCAATGGGTATACATCAATGAATCAATCTGACACATTTAATGCGTTAAGGGACCTCGTATGTTCAAAAGATTTTCAAAAGTATGAATCATGGTCGCTCTTAAGATTGCGTTTGTTTGTTTGTTTTTCGTTCGCTCCATTGTAACCATCACGGATATCCGTGCGATTTCCGCCGGGAGCGTGATTACGTTGTGCCACCGTTATGCGCCTTGTAGGCCTGGCACATCCGATTTCGGCATGCCTTGACAATTCGGGTGGGCTACCCTTAGCCTGTGACAGCCTCTATATCTGTCTCCAGGCACGCGTAGCGGAGACTCTTCGCCCAGACGATTTTTTGCTCTCGTCTGACTCGAACGAGGTGTTCCACTGTCTATGAACTTGCCTCGTGTAATTGGACGTGCTGTGCCTGTGCCCATTGGGTACTGAACCGTTTCTCATCCGTGAGCCTGGTTCCTTAAGGGGAAGAACTCAGCAGAGGAGTTGGACCCTGGCTCTTAGCCGAGGTGTCATTGACCGACATCGTGTACCCCTTGTCCAAGTTCGAGTCTCACACCACACGTTTGAGAGCAAGGCGTTCTCGAGCTGAGCGTCCTTGTCCCAATAGCGCCTGAGCCCATCAGGTACTGAACCCTTTCTCTCTTCAAGTGTATTTCCGGTGTAGGAAAACCTGACAGTAGAGTTGGGCCAGGGCTAAATCGTTGTCCCTTTTGTGCCTGAGCGCATCGAGTACGGAACCCTTTCTCTTCGCGAGCATATTTCCGGTTTAGGAAGGCTCGACATTAGAGTTGGGTTAGGTCTTCTTACTTTACCAAACGCCAATGGATGGGTCTGGGTCTCTGCCTGTAAGGAACACAGGTAACTAGAAGCTCGCCTCGAGCTGACGGAGCTTGTAGTTCCCCTTTCCTAGGGACTTTTCACTTTCTATTTGCAGTTTGCGCTGCCCTCTAGCGCTGTTCTGCCCTTTCATTGTTTCATTGTACTCGGTATGAAATATATTTGTCTCTCGCCATGCATCTATCTTTACGTGCATTTTACATTGGCCGTCCCTCCAATGTTCGGACTGGACTGACTAGCTTCACTGTATGTCGACAGTGTCGCTATATGTGGTGATGTTGGTGGTGTCGGAGATATTGTCTGTCTCTTGTGCAGTCACATCTCTTTCCATCTGCTACCTCCACATTCTCGGACACGATCCCCAAATGATGTGGCCAGAATCAGCTCGAGCTGCTGTATTTCTGTTTCCAGGGTGCACCGCGTGGAGGTACATTTGGGATCTTGGTTATCTGCTAACCCTGGGTCCGCCTAGAGCAATGCGTTCCCTTTGCACCCCTTAAGATTGTGTGACATTGATGTCAAGATCGGAACATCCTGTACATGGAAACATTATAGGTATTGGATTGCGTGAGATTGATGTCAAGTTTGGAACAGCCTGTACAGGGAAACATTATAGGTATAGGATTGCGTGAGATTGATGTCAAGTTTGGAACAGCCTGTACAGGGAAACATTATAGGTATAGGATTGCGTGAGATTGATGTCAAGTTTGGAACAGCCTGTACAGGGAAACATTATAGGTATAGGATTGCGTGATATTGATGTCAAGTTCGGAACTTTTGAACCCCATCGAGGCCAGCTCCTTGGCGTGGAGATGGGGCTTCGTCCAGCCAGCAGAGGCTGGAAACTAAGACTGGCTGGGCCCTCACACATTCGGGCAGGACCACAGTCTTGCCTAGCAAGTAAAGGTGCTGAAGTCAGCGACATTTGGCCAGAAGGCGCACCGCAACAATCAGAATTTCATGCATTATCGCACATGAATGTCTATATCTGCATTACCCAGTTATGGTGCTAACCCTGTGACGACTCACCAGGCAGGAGTAGCACCGGGCCCTATACCTCGAAAGGGCCCACCCCATACGACTGGAGGTCCTCTTCGATTGCCTTGTGGAGCCAGGAGGCACAAGAGTAATATCACTGACCAACAAATATTACCAACCAATGAGACATCACTTACAATAATGCACTGGAATGCTGAGGGTGTAAATAGCAAAAAAGATGGCTTTAGCAAGAAATTAGAATTAGAAAACACCCTTCTTAAGGAACAGGTCAACATTTGTTGCATACAAGAGACACACCTCAGCAAAGATGTAGCCTTTAAAATTGCAGGTTATCAGTGCTTTAGAGCTGATCGAATAGACAGAAGAAAAGGAGGTATACTAACCCTAGTAAAAAATAATATCAGCGCACATCAAACTGAGCTATACATGGAAGGAGCAGAATATCAGGTCCTTCAACTAAAGACCAAGAACACAGACTTCAACCTACTAAATTATTATTGTCCAAATGACCAGTCCCTTTCCCTGGACACAATACCATACAGAGGAAGACTGATAGTATGTGGAGATTTTAATAGTCACTCACAAAGCTGGGGTTATGACCACATGGATAAAAGAGGAGAAGAACTTGAAAGCTGGCAAGACGATAAATGTCTTCTATTGCTTAATATGCCAAAAGATCCTCCAACATACTACTCAAGAGCATGGCAAACAACTTCCACGCCAGAATTGGCATTGTACTCAGCAGACCTAAACTGGGAAATCAATAGAACAGTGGGAAAGCAACTTGGAGGTAGCGATCATCGACCAGTCCTCCTTAGTATTAAAAATGAACTCACAGGAAATGCATGTAGCCTTCCAAGATGGAATTATAAAAAGCAAATTGGGGACTATTTAAACACCGCAGTAGTGTTTCAGCTGGACAAATAGATATGGAAGGAAAAGACATAAACGCCATAGTCAAAGAGTTCAATAAATGTATTCATCAAGCTGCCAAGGAAGCAATACCAAGAGGAGCACGCAAACAATACAAGCCATACTGGAGTGAACAACTAGAACTGCTGCAAGAGGAATTAGAAAAAGCACGGACGGAAGTGGAAAATAACCCAAGCCAGGAACATCACAACAAACATCAACACGCAAAAGCTAAATTCCAAAGAGCCAAACTAGAAGCTAGAAGAAAGAGCTGGAAAGAGAAAACAGAGTCCTTAAATTTTGAAAAGGATGGAAGAAAACTGTGGAAATTGGTCAAACAACTAAATGATGAGGGAACAGGAAGAAGCACAAACATAACACTCGTACAGAATGGCAAAATGATTACAGGAAATCAAGCAGTAGATAATTTCGCTAGGATATTTGCGCAAGACTGCAATATTGAAATTAGTCCAGAGAAACAGCATACAGTGCAGAGCGACCAAAAAAGTAAATTGGAACATGCTCAGACTAGAATCAGTGATGAAAACAGTGATGAATAAAGATGAAATTATGGATACATTGTTCACATATAGTGAATTGGAATTAGCAGTCTCTAAACTAAAGCTAAATAAGTCCCCAGGAATTGATGAAATATCAAATGAAATGATAAAGAATCTAGGAACAACAGCCAAAAGGAAGAAACTATTGGACATCCTAAATATTAGCTGGACTACTGGGAAAATACCACAAATCTGGAGAGAATCAATTATGGTCCCTTTGCTTAAACCTGGAAAAGATGGAACAACACCAACTAGCTACAGACCAATTAGTCTTACAAGTTGCCTGTGCAAAACAATGGAGCGCATCATAAACCTAAGACTAAAATTTCACCTGGAAAGTAGAAAATTCCTTGCACCACAGCAGGCAGGTTTCAGGCAATGCTACACCACAGAGGATCAAACCACATACCTCTCACAGGAAATTGAGGATGCTTTCCAAGACAAAAAAATCAGTTTTAGTGGCATGGATTGATTTACAGAAGGCCTTTGATAAAAGTATGGAAAGAAGGATTGCTTCAAAAAATGAGAAACTACAAGATATGTGGAAATATGTACAGATGGACGAAAGCCTTTCTTCACAATAGAAGAGCCAGAGTACAAGTAAATGGCAAAAAAAAGTAGGAAAGTATTACTACGCCATGGAGTGCCTCAAGGAGGAGTTCTATCACCCAATCTTTTTCTCATATTTATCAATGATCTAATTGAAGAAATACCCTGTGGAACTAAGGCAGCACTGTATGCAGATGACTTGGTTCTATGGTGCACACATGAGAGCGCCATGGTTACCACAAAAATGCTTCAGAGAGCCATGTACATTTTGACTAATTGGGCTGACAAATGGTGTGTAAGTATCAATATAGAGAAGTCGGCAACAACCCTTTTTACACTTTCACCAAAACAAAGAGCAGGAAACATCTATGTAAATAAAACTATCTTAAAGGTAGATGACCAACCCACATATCTTGGTGTAACATTTGATGCCAAAATGACATGGAAACATCATATCAGCAAAGCAGAAACAAAGGCTAGAAGGAAGATAGCTATACTAAGAAAACTGAGTGGGACAACTTGGGGAGCTAATGAAAGAATTCTAAAAAATGTATACCAACAAGCCATTCGACCACACTTGGAATATGGTTCTACAGCATGGAGTTCATCATCAAACACTACACTACAAAACCTAGATAGAGTACAGAACCAAGCACTTAGAATCATTACAGGCGCAATGAGATCCACACCAATCATAGAAATGCAGAATATCGAAGGGATGCAGTCATTGAAAGAGCGTAGAGATACTAAAATTATAATTCATGGAGAAAAGTTTCTTTCCCACCATAGTCACCCAATGAAGGAAAGATTCCAGAATCTATCACAAGGACGGCTTAAAAGAAGCAGCTTCATACACCAGGCCAAGCGTCTACGTAGACAGGTATCGGATCTACCAGAGGTAACAATACCACTGACATCTCAACCAGAACACACCCCATGGGAAAAACGGACATGCCTACCAGTGACCATCCAAACAACAGTAGCAGGTGTGCATGGGGATGAACATCAGAATAATCTGCAGAAAAGAGTAGCAGCTCTCAGTTTCCTTGATGATGTTTACCCAAGTGATCTATGGACCAGAGTATATACAGATGGATCAGCACAGAATGCAGTAAAAAATGGAGGAAGTGGTGTATATGTAGAATACCCAGATGGCACCACTGATACTACTTGTATACCAACAGGGAATTACTGCAACAACTATGACTCTGAAGTCAAAGCTATTTATACAGCTGCAGAGAAACTGTTAACATTGGACAGGACCTCACAGCCTATTGTAATACTTACAGATGCAAGGTCAGTACTAGAGGCATTACAATCCAATACACTTCCAGAGTTAAAAGAGGTACTGTCCATAGTACAAAATAGGTGTAGAGTTATACTGCAATGGATTCCATCACACTGTGGAATATCAGGAAATGAGAGAGCTGATCAACTCGCCAAGGAAGGTGCTAACATGCAGCAACCGGATGTACCAATCAGCTATCACCAAAAGAAATCCACGATAAAGGCACAACGAAAGCCTAACTTACCTCCACGGGATGACTACCACCTACTTAGCAGACAAGAACAGGTCATCATATTTCGACTGAGAACTGGACACAATAGACTAAACAGCCATATGTATACAAAATTTAAAATTGGCACAACAGCAAAGTGTAATTGTGGACAAGTCAACCAGACTTCAGAACATATCCTTCAAGAATTTGCAAACTATGACACATTAAGATGCACATACTGGCCTTCTGATACACCAATGAATGTTAAACTTTATGGTACAAAACAAGAAATGGAAAACACTGTCCAATTTATACAAGAAACAACACTGCAGATATAGACATTATTAGCGAACGAAAGAAGAAGAAGAAGGAACTTTTGAACAGGGAAACATTATAGGTATAGCAAGAGATGGATAAATCAGCTTCAAACTGGAATTTTCTGCCGCTACACTCTGACGGATTTATTGAATCGGTGATCGGAGCATCTATAGACTTGTCCAGTGTGTTCTGATGATAACCCGCAGAAATGACCCATGAAACTGAAAGTCTTACCTACGCCATCATGTTATAGATTTTCTTCTGAATATCATTTGCAACAATCGTTCTTAATGTGAGGAATGGGAGGAAACATGTGGCTCCTTCAGAGGGCCATGGAGAAAAAATAAGATGAAATTTGCTGTCGTAGACCCGTTCTGGGAGGAAGGGAGCGCACAAAAAGGTAACTGTGGACAACATTTAACACGATATATAGTGGGGTGCAAAGGGAACGCATTGCTCTAGGCGGACCCAGGGTTAGCAGATAACCAAGATCCCAAATGTACCTCCACGCGGTGCACCCTGGAAACAGAAATACAACAGCTCGAGCTGATTCTGGCCAAATCATTTGGGGATCGTGTCAGAGAATGTGGAGGTAGCAGATGGAAAGAGATTTGACTGCACAAGAGACAAACAATATCTCCGACACCACCAGCATCCCCACATATAGCGACACTGTCGACATACAGTGAAGCAAGTCAGTCCAGTCCGAACATTGGAGGGGCGGCCAATGTAAAATGCACGTAAAGGTAGATGCATGGCGAGAGACAAATAGATTTCATACCGAGTACAATGAAACAATTAAAGGGCAGAACAGCGCTAGAGGGCAGCGCGAACTGCAAATAGAAAGTGAAAAGTCCCTAGGAAAGGGGGAACTACAAGCTCCGTCAGCTCGAGTCGAGCTTCTAGTTACCTGTGTTCCTTACAGGCAGAGACCCAGAACCATTCATTGCCATTTGGTAAAGCAAGAAGACCTAACCCAACTCTTATGTCGAGCCTTCCTAAACCGGAAATATGCTCGCGAAGAGAAAGGGTTCTGTACCCGATGGGCTCAGGCACAAACGGGACAACGATTTAGCCCTGGCCCATCTCTACTGTCAGGTTTTCCTACACCGGAAATACACTTGAAGAGAGAAAGGGTTCAGTACCTGATGGGCTCAGGCGCTATTGGGACAAGGACGCTCAGCTCGAGAACGCCTTGCTCTCAAACGCGTGGTGTGAGACTCGAACTTGGACAAGGGGTACACGATGTCGGTGAACGACACTTCGGCTAAGAGGGCGAAAGAGCCAGGGTCCAACTCCTCTGTTGAGTTCTTCCCCTTAAGGAACCAGGCTCACGGATGAGAAACGGTTCAGTACCCAATGGGCACAGGCACAGCACGTCCAATTACACGAGGCAAGTTCATAGACAGTGGAACACCTCGTGCGAGTCAGACGAGAGCAAAAATCGTCTGGGCGAAGATTCGCCACTATGCGTGCCTGGATACAGATATAGAGGCTGTCACAGGCTAAGGGTAGCGCACCCGAATTGTCAAGACATGCCGAAATCGGATGTGCTAGGCCTACAAGGCGCATAACGGTGGCACAACGTAATCACGCTCCCGGCGGAAATCGCACGGATATCCGTGATGGTTACAATGGAGCGAACGCAAAACAAACAAACAACGATATATAGTAATTTTCTCTTGTGAAACTGTGACTATTCTGTAGTATGTGTTCCAGTGTCTGTTTTGCTGCTCCGCAGATGCAGGCCGCAGCGTCGATGATACCGATCGGTGTAAGTGTGCTTTGAAGTGGCAATGTCTCGTTCTCAATAGAAATATCCAGAACTGTTAATATCTTTTAAATTTGTCAATATTTTGCTGGGGGGGGGGGGGGCGCTATAGTTTACGTTTAGTTATCTCTCCACTGAAGTCGCAGAGACTGTACTTTCCTGAAGCTTTTACGCCATCTGAGGGAGCTGACTTCTTTTTTTGTCGATTCGTCTACTTTTTTTTTCTCCCGTTACGTATAATACGACGAATCGTCAAAGAAAACCCAACAGCAGAATCAGCCTTCTTACATGCTCTTGTGATTACTGTTGTGATTTTCATTGGTCTATTTATATACTTTGTCGCCCGGTTGTCGCCTGCCACCGCCGACCAAAGATATATACGGGAATAATCGAAAAAGTTACCAAAGAAGTCTTGATTTAATTATGTTGGTGGGTCTTCTATTGACGAAAGTTACAACTATAGTAACAAATCTTGAAGAAAGCAATTTGTAATAATTTTTTTTTGGGGGGGGGGGGAGGCGCATCACGAAAGAAAATTGTTTCTGTTAAACTGTTCTGCATTTTTCTCGTTAAGGAGTTGCAGGGAGGGATTTTGTAGCTGTGTGTTAAAGTACGCATGCTCTTGTTGTCGCCACGTCATGTACAGGGTGATTAAAAAATAAAAAATTACCCTTCGACAGAAAAAAAACCCAGTCCTTACAGGTAATTGAACTCTAGACCCCTGAGACCAACGTTCTAACCTCTCGGCCATGCGTCCATCAAATTATTTTTGATGGACGAAAAGAGGTTGAGAAGCACTAATCTACAGGCAGGCCACTATCTGGTCAATTCATTTTCTGTCTCTTGTCTTTTCAAACATGCAATAAATGACAGTAGAAGTTAGAGGTCCTCAGACGTTACGTGACTAATGACATTCAATAATAATAGTGTAGTCTAATTGCCTGTCTGAGATTGGATAAACTACTTGTTAAGGGCCGCTCGCTATCTGCTGGTCGGTCATTCTAATTAGTTAGGCGTTGCACTCAGTAAGGGCGGATTCTTTTATTTTTTATAAGTTTAGATTGCTTTATCCAAGTATGATTGAGCCATGTCCTTCTCCAAATTATCCTTGCGAGGTGATCCCAAACAACTTCACTTATATTGGCTAATGTGATTGAGCATTGGTCACTTTGGGTATACTTCGTGTCGCCAGTCAATAGAGAAAACGGAAAAAGTTGCATCAGCCAAAATAAGAGAGTAATTACTTCACGTAAAGTGAAGCTGTCTTTGGATAGATAGCAAGACTATTCTGGAGACTGACTTGATTGTGCTGGTTCTAGATCTTGGGTCAGCATAAGGACTCACGTTGTTCCTCTTCGCTCTTGTATGCTAAACGTGAAGTCAACTGTCACTTTTTAATTACCATTGTTATATTCATAAGGCGTCAGTTGGCAGATATGAAACACAGGACAAAGAAGTATAGGTACATGAGTTGTAAATGTTGATTTATATATTTTTTAGCATCCGTTGAATGATGGCACACGATAAATATAGGGAGCGTTGTAAATGTTGATGTATTTTTTGACATCCTTTGGGCGATGGTAGAGGACAATGGTCAGTCATGATGATATGGATTTTTACCTTTGTGTTTAAAACAAGAATCATTTATTCAGACGAGATACGGAGTATAGTTTTCTCATTTATATTGCGTGTACATTAAAGCGTGTGCTATATGTAGTTTGACATGTGCTAGGTATAGTTTTACATGTGCAAAGTAGTTCATTAGTTCATAAGGTTATGCTAGGTTAATGAGGTGACAGTGGTTTCTTTTATAAAAGCCAAGTCTATGGAATATTCCAGCTTAATATTCCAGAATGTGCCATGCCGCATTGCATAGAACATCGAATACCTACAGGGTTTGTATCAGATGGTCAATGTTTTGAAGACTGCTTTTGAAAAAGTGAGTTCCTGTCCTCTTACTGGAAACATAGACATTCTTAGCGTGACGTATCGGCAGGGCGGTGGCTACCTTACGAGGTCAAAGGCCCTTTTGAAATGAGACAAGCTGTGTACCCAATGCATTGTTATGCTATAAATAATGACACAAGTTCAGAAAATGACATTCATAATCGGTTCCGGTCTTCGTTGGAATCACAGTTATGGGGTAAAATAAAACGAGGTATTAGAATTCCATACGTGGCAGTGAGCAGTCTAGTTGACAACAGTCACAGAGGGGTCTATGGCTACTTCTCCCAGGGCACTATCGCCGTCCATGGTCAGCGTCTACTAAAGAAATCAATTTGCAAAAATACAAGTATCAATGAACCGTGTATTAGACATCTACAATCTCATCATGTGTACAGAATTGGTGTGCCACTGGGAGATGTAACCCTATCGAAGATAGATAGAACACATTGGAGTAACTTGTGGCCTTGTGACTCCTCGGTCATCCATTGTATCGACAATTACTCACACGTGGATTATCTACTCTCCTATCTGAAAACAGATTTGGATAAATCAGTGGAATATTGCCAGAACAACATAATGACAGTTGACAGAGATCACGTTATTGACTTGAGAACCCGTAAGCATTCCAGAATTGATTCATTCTTGAACTACGTCCACCCAGTTGATAATAATAACTCGGTAACCATATCTGAGCAGCAGGTTCTGGTTGAGTTTACAAATGCACATATGGATAATCCATGCAACAAACTCCAACATCTTTCACGTAGTTCAACGCCTGGTAAAAGGGGTCTAAACATTCGAGACGACTTATCATACTCTTGCGCCTGTAACTTGTGGCATGCTCGTGTCAACTCCGACCCCGGACAAAGTGTCAATACTGCATATTTTCCATTAAGTGAAACTACTTTGGACAAGTGTACTGAAGCGCCTTCTCTACCTTTCGCTTGGACGGGTAATCAGACAGATTCACAAACAATCAGTAACAGGTGAAGTCCATTTCTTTCTTGCGCATAGAAGCGAATGATATATAAAGACTATTGTATATGAGTATATGAATGACAGATGTGCAATAGTTTATATCATATCATTATCGACAAGTGAACAGTTATTTATATCACATTATCATAACTTAACAAGTGAATCAGATTTTATATCACATTATCATAACTAACAAGTGAACAGTTATTTATATCACATTATCATAACTAACAAGTGAATCAGATTTTATATCAGATCACCATAAATGATTAGTGAACAAAATTGTAGGGTCATGTGGAACGAAATAATACCGGTCCGTAGAATGAATTTGTGGGGAAAGCACGGGTGACGTAATAATTTCCCATGGTGTTTTTGTTCTGTTTAGGACACTTAATGGCGAGTGTATTAATATGAATAAATAAGTTTGATAATAAATAATAATAATAGTAATAATAATAAAAGAACAACATGACGCATTGATCTTTCTTTGGAATAGTTGCTAGTAGTTAGACGTAGTTCGCAACGATGGGATGACATTCAAATTAGTACATATGTTTATCATGTGTGACAGAAAAGTCATATAAAATAATGACGCAATCATATTATTAAGATTACGATTTTTTCCAACATAAATTGAAAATGCACTCTACGCAAATTTCTGCACACTAGATTCGAACGTTTTCTACACGCTTGTAATTGTTTTATTCCTGCACACCAAATTGTATATCAGATTACCATTAGTGAAACTTGCTTAATATCACATTACCAATATGACGAGTGAATAATATTGTATATAAGAATACCATAAAAGACAAGTGAACAATATTTTATATTAGATTGCCAGGATTGTCAAGTGAACAATTTTCCTTATAAGATTACCATACATGAAGGACAAAGAGATGCAGGCCAGTGGACATTGCACCTTTTCCTTTTATGGCAGACTCCGATTGGAGACGGGGAATGCTAGATGTGCCATCCCTGCGGATGGGTCAGCTAATCTGATAGGAAAGTAATGAGATAGTTGGCCCAGGTTGGTGTGTGTGTGTGTATGTCTGTGTGTGCTGTTCTTCTGGCAGGACTTGGCAATCCTGGGATACTGTCGTATTAGAACACCTTCCTTCGGGGACTACACATGCATTCATAACCCCTCCCTCATATAGGAGCTGCACTTTTGTCAAAAAGGCTATGTTCTATCAGGAGCAACCTGTTCAAAGCTAAAGGGATTATTTTGTCATCATCATCATCAGGTTACAATTAACTAATGACAAGTGAGCACTGTTTACTTCAGGGTATGCGAATGATTGGTGGGCATTAAAAAAAATTCAGATCGTCAACTAACTTGCTAACTTGATTTCTTACATACTATTATTAACTGATTTTTGATTGATTTCTCTTGTGGTTACATGATATAATGTAATCACAAATACATGCTTTGTTGAGAGATTTATTCTGAAGCTGCCTCAGACCATGAACAAATTTGTTCATTGATTTCTTATGAATCTTCTTCAAATCATTAACTGACTATTGACTTGTTCCAAATTTTACCTCAACTTTCAGTTTCGGCAGACGGAGTCAAGCTTGTGTACAAAGGACATGTGAATGTCTCACTTTGGAACCAGCTGAAATGATCGTCGTGAGTATTTCTCGTTCACTATCCATCATCATCATCGTGTTTCTTAGTGTGTATCAGATGACTTAGTTTTGTTATAGGTGCATGTGCTTGTCCATTCATAACTGACATGATACACAGATTTATTTAAAAGTTAAACATGATCTGCAACATGAGAGAGATTATGCATCAGTAGCCTGAGTTGAGAAGTCTGTTCTGAACAATTACCTTCATTTTTGTGTGCCTAGACAAGCATCTGTGAGGGAGCAAGATAGAACAGGCAGACTTGTCAGCGTAGTTTTAGTGACTAGTGGGAGTTCAATGGACAGTGCTGATATTTGAAATGCAGTGAATGAGTTAGGCCAGATTCAAGATGTAGGATGTACTGGTATTTATTCTTTCGTGTCTAGCTAGAATGCAGGAATGAACCTAGGAATGAAGAGTGACGTCGCAAGAAACGATCGACATATAGGAATTAAAAGAAGAGCTATCAACCAACACAGAACCGTGACTGTTTCATGTTGAAGGGCATACAGAGTACCTATGGACGTATTTGGAGTGCCATGATGACCGTCTAACTAACACTGAAAGTCCGCTCTAACTATGAGAGAGATTGATATAAATGGTACATTTGATAAGAGTTATGAGAGATGTTACGATAAATGGTAAAATTGAATGGTTTATATCCGTCTTCGGCGATATGTCGGGTCATAGGCGCAATTAAAACGGTGGCACAACCCATTTCCATTTTCTGGATTACATCTTGTTGGAAATCTAGTTCGACCATTGTGCTGTTATAAGAGAGATCCAGTGAGTGTTTGAGAATGAATGCTGAAGAAGAAGAATGGTTTTTAAGAGGAGAGAGAATGGTGGTATCAGCAGTGATCATGACATGACATAATACATATTGATATAATGATACATTTGATATGGTCTGTTGATTGATATAAGAGAAACCTGACATAGTTCATATGAGAAATAGGAATAAAAATATAAATGGTACACTTGGCATAGTATTTAAGGGAGATATTGAAATAAACTGTAAATTTGATGCGGTACAGGACAGAGAGATTTATATAAATCACAAATTTGACATGGTACATAAGAAAGAGGTTAATGTAAACTGTAATCTTGCAATTTTAAATAGGATATAGATTGATATAAAAATCAAACCTGCCATGACAGAGAGATAGAGGTTGATATATAAATTAAACTTGCCATTGCATATGAAAGATATTTATATACATGGCAAACTTATGATACATTACTGACACTACACTAATTGTTGCATATAGAGAGATTTATATAAATGGTAAACTTGACATGATAGAAATGTAAATGCTAAACTTGGTACGATATATAGGAGACATATCGTCCATCTCTGGTCACGTTACTGTCCTACTTGATCTCACCGATTATGATAGGCATAAATTGTATTGTCCGTCTCTGGCCAAGTTACTGTCCTGTGTGATCTAGTCATAAATTGTATTGTCCGTCTCTGGTCAAGTTACAGCCCTGCGCGATCTCAACAAAACACCACGCATGCACATTGTTCACTTCCTAGACAAGTTCTACTCATTCCTTATACTTGCACAAGTGATACTGATCTGCCACTCATCTCTATTTCCGCCTAAACCCACTCATCTCTTAGCGAATCCTTCAAATACACTGTCCCTTTCTATCTATCTATTCACTCACGTGACATATTAATCTTTGTTTGCAAGCTACAGCACAGTAGGTGGAAAGTTGATCACTTGACTAGGACAATTAGTCACACTGTTGCTACAGTAATAGTCCAACCACTGTACTGTATCATTTTGAATTTTCTAGAAATGTTACTTCCCCTTCAGCCTGGTTTGTTTAGTTGCTATAATCCGTTGCAACGTCTCAGCAAATAGTAGTGGTAGTTATTAGTAGTAGTTGTATATCTACATCAGTGGTAGTTAGTAGTAGTTGTATATCTACAGCAGTGGCAGTAGTTAGTAGTAGTTGTATATCTACATCAGTGGTAATAGTTAGTAGTAGTTGTATATCTACATCAGTGGCAGTAGTTAGTACTAGTTGTATATCTACATCAGTGGTAATAGTTAGTAGTAGTTGTATATATACATCAGTGGTAGTTAGTAGTAGTTTATATCTACATCAGTGGCAGTAGTTAGTAGTAGTTGTATATCTACAACAGTGGTAGTTAGTAGTAATTGTATATCTACATCAGTGGTAATAGTTAGTAGTAGTTGTATATCTACATCAGTGGTAGTTAGTAGTAGTTTATATCTACATCAGTGGCAGTAATTAGTAGTAGTTGTATATGTACATCAGTGGTAGTTAGTAGTAATTGTATATCTACATCAGTGGTAATAGTTAGTATTAGTTGTATATCTACATCTGTGGTAGTAGTGGTTAGTACTAGTTGTATATCTACATCAGTGGCAGTAGTTAGTAGTAGTTGTATATCTACATCAGTGGTAATAGTTAATAGTAGTTTTATATCTACACCAGTGGTAGTTAGTAGTAGTTGTATATCAACATCAGTGGTAGTTAGTAGTAGTTGTATATCTACGTCAGTGGTAGTTAGTAGTAGTTGTATATCTACATCAGTGGTAGTTAGTAGTAGTTGTATATCTAAATCAGTGGTAGTTAGTAGTAGTTGTATATCTACATTAGTGGTAATAGTTAGTAGTAGTTGTATATCTACATCAGTGGTAATAGTTAGTAGTAGTAGTATATCTACATTAGTGGTAATAGTTAGTAGTAGTTGTATATCTACATCAGTGGCAATAGTTAGTAGTAGTTGTATATCTACATTAGTGGTAATAGTTAGATGTTGTTGTATATCTACATCAGTGGTAGTTAGTAGTAGTTGTATATCTACATTAGTGGTAGTTAGTAGTAGTTGTATATATACATCAGTAGTAGTTAGTAGTAGTTGTATATCTACATTAGTGGTAATAGTTAGTAGTAGTTGTATATCTACATCAGTGGCAATATTTAGTAGTAATTGTATATCTACATTAGGTGTAGTATGTGTGTATTTTCTTACTAACTTTCCTGTAGTAATTGTATATCTACATTAGTTTTAGTAGTTGTACATCTATCTCAGGAGTAAAAGAAGTATATTTGTATTAGTTTTAATAGTTACTCATCAATACATTAGTGGTAAAAAATAGATTAATTGTGGTAGTTGCATATCTACATTAGTTGTAAATGTATATCTACATCAATGGTGGTAGCTGTAGATCCACATTGAAGCTAGTGTAGTGTTTGTATAACAAGATTACTGGCAACAGTAAAAGTTATATCTAAACTAGTTGTAATATGTGTACATCTACATTAGTTGGTGTTTGTACCAAAAATGTGTCTGTACAGTGGTTGTATTAGTTGAATATCTACATTAGTGGCGTTAGATGTATCTAAACGGTAGTGGTATTTGTTGAATATCTACATTAGGTATAAAATAGATATAGATTAGCGCTCGTTGTATGTATATATGTGTGTGTACGTGCGATCGCGCGCGGGAGGTTATAGAGAAAAGTTGGCTGTCTCATTCCTTATATAGAGTCAAAATTGCTGTAGTTGAATGTGTCAGGAGAAAGGCGTAGATATCGCAGAAAAGTTGTAAACCATGACACAAAGCATTCCATTCTCCGGATTATATCCTGCTAATCTGCAGGAGTTTGAGAATGAACTAAGAAGAAGAGTTGCAAGCTAATAGAAACTTAAAAAAATACAAAGAAAATAATTAGAAATTAAAAAATAATTACATTAGTACAAATAAAAAACCGTACAATCAGCCTCGAGCCAAATAACAAAACTACTTCTCAGAATCATCATGAAGAGAGTGAGAAACAAAATAAAAACAGAAATAAGCCCAGAAAAATAGCAATGCTATGTATATTTTGAGAACACTAATTGAGAGGTATATAGAGGTAAAAACAGATTTGAACCTCTGTTTTATAGACTACACGAAAGCATTTGATAAATTTAAACATAGTGAAGTTATACACATACTAGAGAATTTGAACATCGACAATAAGGATTTAAGAATCATCAAGAACATGTACTGGCAACAAACAGCAGCAATATGAGTATACAATCAATTTGGCCCTTTTAAACAAATAAAACAAGACAAGGAGTTAGACAGGGAAGTGTACTTTCATCAGACCTGTTCTCTTTATACAGTAAAAACATAATGCGTGCAATAGTATATATCCCAGAAATATCAGTGGGAGGACATAACATAAATAATTTGAGATATGCGGATGACACTATTCTGATTGCAAAAAGTGAGGAAGACCTTCAAAATTTAATTAAAGTAGTAGTCACAGAAAGCAAAGAGAAAGGCCTCTTCCTAAATATCAAGAAAACAGAAGTAATGGTTATTTCAAAGAAACAAAATAACACACCTTGCAAGATCATAGTGAATGATATAATATTAAAACAGGTCCACCAATTCAAGTATTTAGGTACAACGATTACAGCAGATGGAAGAAGTTAAACAGAAATAAGAAGCAGAATAGGACAAGCAAAAACAACATTCAGAAAAATGAAAAATAGATTGTGTAATATGACCTTGTAATTAGAGGTGAGAAAGAGAGTCTGCAGTGCTATATAACTCCTATACTAACATATGGGTGCGAGTCTTGGACAATAAACATACTGGAAAGTGGGGAAATTAGAAGCAATAGAGATGTGGTTCTACAGAAGAATGCTGAGAATACCATGGACTGCCAGAAAAACTAATGTAGAGGTGTTGAAAGAGTCAAATGTGAAACGGACCTTAATCAATAATATACGAAAGAGACAATCTTAATTTTTTTGGCCACTTCATGAGACAGGCAGGTTTAGAGAACATAGTCACAACATGCAAGGTTGAAGGCAACAGAGACAGAGGGCGACAACGTGAGAAAATATTAGTTTAACAACCTGGCACGGCAAGGAAATAACAACGATCTTGATACATAATACTGGAGACAGAGAGCTGTGGAGAGCCATGATCGCCTGCACCAGCCGGCATGGCACCTGATGATGATGACAAATCAAAACAACATGTCACAACTACATGTACATATCCCTCAATGGCATTGGGTCAAAGGGCATACTCTAATGGACCGCTGGATCAGAAGCAAACCAATAATTTTATAGAATCACCCAATTTCCTCCTCCTACTCTCTCCCCCCCCCCTCCCTTTATGTCAACAGCTTTCATAATTTTTCAAATTGCCTCCCGTAATTTATGGACAACCCGTGTTCTAATCATGAACAGCGGAAAGACGTGTGCAGAAAATGTAAACATTACCTGAAATGTCGATTTTGAATATTTCCGTGCGTTTAGTTGGTCGACCTTCGCTATTTTTGGTATGCGACTTCCAAGTATATAAATAGTGATCAACTAAAATCACGATAATAATCAAAAGCGTAACAAATTAATTTATAATTAATTATGTACAGAGGACTCCTTACCCCGGCGGTCTTGTTCTAATTCACAATCCATTGTATATCACGTCCGACCATGTGAATAAGGCTGTCCATATATTACATCATGGGGTGGGGAGGGTCTGAAAAAGTTTAACTTTGCTGACGGGGGGGGGGGGGGAGACGACTGACGTCAACAATGCTGTTTCTATCATCATCAACAAATGCCATCTCCGCAACGAAAGTTGACTGTAACAGACCTCCAACATCCCCTGTATCTTGTTTTAGTGGTGCACTTGCTAGACTGTAACCTGTCCATCTTGTGGTGTTACTCCCCACTTGTTTCTCTGACTACCACTTATTCGCCTTCCTTCGACTTTACTCTCATTTGAGGTCTTCAACAAGGTGTCATTTAATGTGTCCAAAATAATTTTATATTTTACTTAATCTTTATTTATTTTAATAATTCTTTCTTCGTATTAAGTGTTATTAGAGCCACTTTTCATACACCAATGAAATTGTTTTCTAAAAATATAAAACGTTAATTATTTTGGTACTTTTTTTTGCTACGAAAATTCCTTTTAAGCTAACGTTATTTTAAATACAGATTAGGTCCTGTGTTCATGGCAGTTGTTGAAGAGATCGATGGTAAAAAAACGTCAAAATATTTTGAGTAATTAATGGGAAGCTCCCATAGTTAACTTACATAGTTAACTAACATCTATTTACATTTTAAAAATGGATGATTAGTTTTGTAGAATGTGTATATATTGGTACACTGACATGACGCTTATCTAGTATAGTAATTAACTTTGTTTATTTGTTGGTTAATGAACTTCGAGAACTGTGTTTTCAAATATCTCACTGTACAGTATATCAACCGTCACGTGGGTTGAAAGTGGACAGCATAATATGACATTTGTTAATTTTTTATCACCGGGAACACTCACACACACACTCTAGGTATGTGAGTTGAATTTTTTTTGTGAACACTTAGAATTAAGTTTTTGTTTGCTTGGCTCACACTTACTGTGTAAATAGGATTTTCCATGCACTTAGTATGTAAGTTTTGTTTCCCGTGTGCACTTAGTGTGTACAAATATTAATATGACACTGTACTATTGGATTAGTAAGTCTCATCTACTATTGGATTAGTAAGTCTCATCTACTATTGGATTAGTACGTCTCATCTACTATTGGATTAGTACGTCTCATCTACTATTGGATTAGTAAGTCTCATCTACTATTGGATTAGTAAGTCTCATCTACTATTGGATTAGTAAGTCTCATCTACTATTGGATTAGTAAGTCTCATCTACTATTGGATTAGTACGTCTCATCTACTATTGGATTAGTAAGTCTCATCTACTATTGGATTAGTAAGTCTCATCTACTATTGGATTAGTACGTCTCATCTACTATTGGATTAGTAAGTCTCATCTACTATTGGATTAGTACGTCTCATCTACTATTGGATTAGTAAGTCTCATCTACTATTGGATTAGTACGTCTCATCTACTATTGGATTAGTAAGTCTCATCTACTATTGGATTAGTACGTCTCATCTACTATTGGATTAGTAAGTCTCATCTACTATTGGATTAGTACGTCTCATCTACTATTGGATTAGTAAGTCTCATCTACTATTGGATTAGTACGTCTCATCTACTATTGGATTAGTAAGTCTCATCTACTATTGGATTAGTACGTCTCATCTACTATTGGATTAGTAAGTCTCATCTACTATTGGATTAGTAAGTCTCATCTACTATTGGATTAGTAAGTCTCATCTACTATTGGATTAGTACGTCTCATCTACTATTGGATTAGTAAGTCTCATCTACTATTGGATTAGTACGTCTCATCTACTATTGGATTAGTAAGTCTCATCTACTATTGGATTAGTACGTCTCATCTACTATTGGATTAGTAAGTCTCATCTACTATTGGATTAGTACGTCTCATCTACTATTGGATTAGTAAGTCTCATCTACTATTGGATTAGTACGTCTCATCTACTATTGGATTAGTACGTCTCATCTACTATTGGATTAGTACGTCTCATCTACTATTGGATTAGTACGTCTCATCTACTATTGGATTAGTAAGTCTCATCTACTATTGGATTAGTACGTCTCATCTACTATTGGATTAGTACGTCTCATCTACTATTGGATTAGTACGTCTCATCTACTATTGGATTAGTACGTCTCATCTACTATTGGATTAGTAAGTCTCATCTACTATTGGATTAGTAAGTCTCATCTACTATTGGATTAGTAAGTCTCATCTACTATTGGATTAGTAAGTCTCATCTACTATTGGATTAGTACGTCTCATCTACTATTGGATTAGTAAGTCTCATCTACTATTGGATTAGTACGTCTCATCTACTATTGGATTAGTAAGTCTCATCTACTATTGGATTAGTTGGTTGGTTGCTGATCCAGCGGTCCATGGTCTCATGCCCTTTGACCCAATACCATTGTGTGATATATGCATGTGTTTATGAGCTGTTGTTTTGTTCCATATAAGGTGTTCCATTTATCTGGCCCTGGAATGAGAAGCATTTTCTCGAAGTTAATTGGATTAGTAAATCTAGTCTACTTGTGGATTAGTAAGAATCATTTATTGGATTAGTATAATTCTACTATTGGATTAGTATATTCTACTATTGGATTAGTATAATTCTATTATTGGATTATAAAGACTCATCTACTATTGGATTAGTATGACTCGTCAACAATTGGATTAGTAAGTCTCATCAACTTTTGGATTATAAAGACTCATCTACTATTGGATTAGTAAGACTCATCTACTAATGGATTAGTAAGTCTTGTCCACTATTGGATTAGTAAAAATCATGTACATTCGCAAAAAGATAACGATAAACAAGTTTTCGTAATGTAGTAACTACACAGACAGATTATACATATCTGACTTATGGACTTAGAATTGGATTAGTATAAAAGAACATGGATATGAGAAGTGTGGAGGTTGCTCATGGATTGGAGTGGAATATTCCAATGATTGATAAAGTCACAGTCACAAGAGACCAGGTAAAATATTTCAGCTATGCTAGATTATAGTGGTCCAGATGTAATGGAACATGTACCTTTATTTAGATAATATAGGTCTTGATGTAATTTTATTGTGTCATACACACTCGTCATGATAAGTTGTCTGTATCGTACACACAGTCCTCATTGTATGATAGTTGTTTGTATCATATACACAGTCCTCATTGTATGATAAGTTGTTTGTATCATATACACAGTCCTCATTGTATGATAAGTTGTTTGTATCATATACACAGTCCTCATTGTATGATAAGTTGTTTGTATTGTACACACAGTCCTCATTGTATGATAAGTTGTTTGTATCATATACACAGTCCTCATTGTATGATAAGTTGTTTGTATTGTACACACAGTCCTCATTGTATAAGTTGTTTGTATTGTACACATAGTCCTCATTGTATGATAGTTGTTTGTATCGTACACACAGTCCTCATTGTATAAGTTGTTTGTATTGTACACATAGTCCTCATTGTATGATAGTTGTTTGTATCATACACACAGTCCTCATTGTATGATAGTTGTTTGTATCATACACACAGTCCTCATTGTATGATAAGTTGTTTGTATCATATACACAGTCCTCATTGTATGATAAGTTGTTTGTATTGTACACACAGTCCTCATTGTATGATAAGTTGTTTGTATCATACACACAGTCCTCATTGTATGATAAGTTGTTTGTATCGTATACACAGTCCTCATTGTATGATAAGTTGTTTGTATCATATACACAGTCCTCATTGTATGATAAGTTGTTTGTATCATATACACAGTCCTCATTGTATGATAAGTTGTTTGTATCGTATACACAGTCCTCATTGTATGATAAGTTGTTTGTATCATACACACAGTCCTCATTGTATGATAAGTTGTTTGTATCATATACACAGTCCTCATTGTATGATAAGTTGTTTGTATCGTACACACAGTCCTCATTGTATGATAAGTTGTTTGTATCGTACACACAGTCCTCATTGTATGATAAGTTGTTTGTATCGTATACACAGTCCTCATTGTATGATAAGTTGTTTGTATCATACACACAGTCCTCATTGTATGATAAGTTGTTTGTATCATACACACAGTCCTCATTGTATAATAAGTTGTTTGTATCATACACACAGTCCTCATTGTATAAGTTGTTTGTATTGTACACATAGTCCTCATTGTATGATAAGTTTGTATCATACACACAGTCCTCATTGTATGATAAGTTGTTTGTATCGTACACACAGTCCTCATTGTATAAGTTGTTTGTATCGTACACAGGTCCTCATTGTATGATAAGATGTTTGTATCATACACACAGTCCTCATTGTATAAGTTGTTTGTATTGTACACACAGTCCTCATTGTATGATAAGTTGTTTGTATCATACACACAGTCCTCATTGTATAAGTTGTTTGTATTGTACACACAGTCCTCATTGTATGATAAGTTATTTGTATCGTACACACAGTCCTCATTGTATGATAAGTTGTTTGTATCGTACACACAGTCCTCATTGTATGATAAGTTGTTTGTATCGTACACACAGTCCTCATTGTATGATAAGTTGTTTGTATCGTACACACAGTCCTCATTGTATGATAAGTTGTTTGTATCATACACACAGTCCTCATTGTATGATAAGTTGTTTGTATCGTACACACAGTCCTCATTGTATGATAAGTTGTTTGTATCGTACACACAGTCCTCATTGTATGATAAGTTGTTTGTATCGTACACACAGTCCTCATTGTATGATAAGTTGTTTGTATCGTACACACAGTCCTCATTGTATGATAAGTTGTTTGTATCGTACACACAGTCCTCATTGTATGATAAGTTGTTTGTATCGTACACACAGTCCTCATTGTATGATAAGTTGTTTGTATCATACACACAGTCCTCATTGTATGATAAGTTGTTTGTATCATACACACAGTCCTCATTGTATAAGTTGTTTGTATTGTACACATAGTCCTCATTGTATGATAAGTTGTTTGTATCATACACACAGTCCTCATTGTATGATAAGTTGTTTGTATCGTACACACAGTCCTCATTGTATGATAAGTTGTTTGTATCGTACACACAGTCCTCATTGTATAAGTTGTTTGTATTGTACACATAGTCCTCATTGTATGATAAGTTGTTTGTATCATACACACAGTCCTCATTGTATGATAAGTTGTTTGTATCATACACACAGTCCTCATTGTATGATAAGTTGTTTGTATCATACACACAGTCCTCATTGTATGATAAGTTGTTTGTATCATACACACAGTCCTCATTGTATAAGTTGTTTGTATCATACACACAGTCCTCATTGTATGATAAGTTGTTTGTATCATACACAGGTCCTCATTGTATGATAAGATGTTTGTATCATACACACAGTCCTCATTGTATAAGTTGTTTGTATTGTACACACAGTCCTCATTGTATAAGTTGTTTGTATTGTACACACAGTCCTCATTGTATGATAAGTTATTTGTATCGTACACACAGTCCTCATTGTATGATAAGTTGTTTGTATCGTACACACAGTCCTCATTGTATGATAAGTTGTTTGTATCGTACACACAGTCCTCATTGTATGATAAGTTGTTTGTATCATACACACAGTCCTCATTGTATGATAAGTTGTTTGTATCGTACACACAGTCCTCATTGTATGATAAGTTGTTTGTATCATACACACAGTCCTCATTGTATGATAAGTTGTTTGTATCGTACACACAGTCCTCATTGTATAAGTTGTTTGTATCATACACACAGTCCTCATTGTATAAGTTGTTTGTATCATACACACAGTCCTCATTGTATAAGTTGTTTGTATCATACACACAGTCCTCATTGTATAATAAGTTGTTTGTATCATACACACAGTCCTCATTGTATAATAAGTTGTTTGTATCATACACACAGTCCTCATTGTATAATAAGTTGTTTGTATCATACACACATTCCTCATTGTATGATAAGTTGTTTGTATCATACACACAGTCCTCATTGTATGATAAGTTGTTTGTATCATACACACAGTCCTCATTGTATAAGTTGTTTGTATCATACACACAGTCCTCATTGTATAAGTTGTTTGTATCATACACACAGTCCTCATTGTATAAGTTGTTTGTATCATACACACAGTCCTCATTGTATAAGTTGTTTGTATCATACACACAGTCCTCATTGTATAAGTTGTTTGTATCATACACACAGTCCTCATTGTATGATAAGTTGTTTGTATTATACACTGTCAATACTGGGGATACCAGATCTGTCAAGGACAGTGGTATCTGGAATGTCTCATACTTACAAAGCAGTTTCTCTTATTCGTACCCTTTGATTAGTTAAATGTTTTCTAAAGCATCATTGCCTTTCTTTCCTAAATCTTCCCTTGATCCAATAAATAACATCCATCTGAAGAGTCTTACACCCACTTTGAGAAGCCTTGTTCTAGATATTAACCAGTAATTAATGTAACATTATCTGGAACCCCTCCCTCCCCCCATCGCAGTAGGTAAACTGTCTGTTTTGTACCAAGAGATCATGTGTTCAAATCCTACTTGGAAAATTTTGTTTACAAAGTGGATTTTTTCTGAGATTCCTTGTGATTATCAATTGATACCACAGAGTTATGTGCGATGAATGGTACTCTCGTTGGACTGCTTCATTGAGAAGGACTGAGTACATATGATGGTAGCATGAGTACAATGAAATCAACCTTCAACACTTATTTCAACCCTTGAATGTAATTTGTGTGCTTCCCTCAGATTGACTTTCCAGATGCATTTGCTATGAAGGCCGGGAGTCATGCAAGGACAGCTGTATCAGCCTCTAATATAGAGCTTCTACTTAATGATGGAAAAGTTCATGATAGGATTGTGAGAAGAATGAACTCGGATAGTGTCCTAGAACAGGTTTGTAGCTATTGATAAATAAGAATACACTGAAATTATTATGCTATATTTAATACTAGCTTGTTAAACTGCACAATAGAAGATTGGTTGCATGGTTAGTTGATTCCATTACCCAATACTGGTAAGGATCATACAAAGGTGCAGGGATATTGGTTGATGACCATGCAGAACACAATTAGCAAATTGGTGGAAAAGATTGTTGCCTTGAAATTGTAAAATAAAATGTTTAAAAGTTACTAATTCTCTGAGAGTATTATTCATAAAAGCAGACCTACTGTTGTTTGGCTATTGTTTTTTCACAGGATGTATTTGAAGGATTGGGCTTGTTGATAAAGACTTAATATGGTTGGTTGGTTGCTGATCCAGCGGTCCATGAGCTCATGCCCTTTGATCCAATACCATTGTGTAATGACATTATTACCCTGGGAAGTCTGGATTTTCTACCCACCCAGAGCCAGAAAAGTAATTGTCACATCAGCTTGAAGATGGTTGTGTATATATGCACTACTCCAAGATAGAAGAGTCAAGATATGGTTCACTGTTCATTCTCGGCCCCCATACGGTTCACTGTGTTCATTTCCGGCCACCATAAGGTTCATGTGCTCATTCCAGGCATTTAACCAAATGTTCAAGATAAAAGGCTTGTCACATTCTTAGTCATTGCCTCTGTGTTCATTTCCGGCCACCATAAGGTTCATGTGCTCATTCCAGGCATTTAACCAAATGTTCAAGATAAAAGGCTTGTCACATTCTTAGTCATTGCCTCTGTGATGGGCATCAGTCATAGGAAAATGGTGTAGCTAGTCTCCCCCTCCCTAGTGCAGTACGTCTCTGACTCCCTCCCAGCTATAGAGGGTGCATGCATATACATAATTGGCAGAGCATAAAAACACATGAAATAGATACAAAAAATTGTATAGATGAAGTGCTATTAAGCTTCCATAAGAAGAAAGATTCAGGCATGTCATTTACCAAGATTTTCATAGCATGAGTTGTTAATATGATGGGTCATTAGTGAGACCCACACACATTCCACATGCAGATGGAAACAAATATCACTGCAATAGATCTTGAGGATGTGTACAATAGAGTGCCTTTAAACTTCTTGATAACTCAACTTTTGAAACTCCAAGTAGGTCCATTTATCATTAACTGGATTGCTGCTATCCTGCTCCAGGGGCAGATGGTTCTTAAATATGGTAGACAGGCATCAAAACATGCTGTCACGAGTCCTGAACTTTTATAGAGTGACTCTGTCCTTAGTATTGTTTAATGTGTACAAAGTACAGGCTTGTACACATTATTCACCAGGGCAAGCAGAATTCCATTGTATGCTGATAACATTTTGTTATATATGGTATAATTGTTCTCTTTTCTGTGTCGTTGAGGCATATTGAGGAATAATTTTAGGTATAGGTTTTTGTTAATAGCTTATAGGCAGGATAGAAATTTAGAAGTCAAAATTTCTTGCAAGAACTGTGTTATAATACATCAATGCTGTGTGTTGATTTTGTGGGAACACTCTTGAAAGAATCAGTACAATTAAATACTTGGGAGTGATTTTTGGCATGTGCTTCAAAGATAAACAAAATCTTGCAGCTGTGTGTCTGCTTCTCAGTGTGAACAGAGGTTGTTGTTATATCTTCTACATCAGGGTTTGGTTGTTGTTATGTCTTCTACATTAGGATTTGGTTGTTGTTGCTGTTGTATTTTCTATATCAAGGTTTGGTTGTTGCTGTATCTTCTATATTAGGGTTCTGTCATTTCTGTGATGGAGTATGTATTGGCACCCTGTCAAATTAAAACTGAAAGATTGGATAAAATTCAGAATTTCTGCCCAGCATATCTTTTTGAGATCACAAGGGACTTGTTGGTAGGAACTGTGCAATTCATACTCGACTGTCCAGTTACATAGCATGAAGTACAGCTGTGCCCATCACAGGCCTACCTGCAAATCAAAATAGATCAAGAGCACACACTGCATTCTGAAATATAGAAAGTGAAAGGTAGTGAATTAAAGAGAGGATGGGGTGCAAAGGGAACGCATTGCTCTAGGCGGACCCAGGGTTAGCAGATAACCAAGATCCCAAATGTACCTCCACGCGGTGCACCCTGGAAACAGAAATACAGCAGCTCGAGCTGATTCTGGCCAAATCATTTGGGGATCGTGTCCGAGAATGTGGAGGTAGCAGATAGAAAGAGATTTGACTGCATAAGAGACAGACAATATCTCCGACACCACCAGCATCATCACATATAGCGACACTGTCGACATACAGTGAAGCTAGTCAGTCCAGTCCGAACATTGGAGGGGCGGCCAATGTAAAATGCACGTAAAGGTAGATGCATGGTGAGAGACAAATAGATTTCATACCGAGTACAATGAAACAATAAAAGGGCAGAACAGCGCTAGAGGGCAGCGCGAACTGCAAATAGAAAGTGAAAAGTCCCTAGGAAAGGGGAACTACAAGCTCCGTCAGCTCGAGTCGAGCTTCTAGTTACCTGTGTTCCTTACAGTCAGAGACCCAGACCCATTCATTGGCGTTTGGTAAAGCAAGAAGACCTAATCCAACTCTAATGTCGAGCCTTCCTAAACCGGAAATATGCTCGCGAAGAGAAAGGGTTCCGTACTCGATGCGCTCAGGCACAAAAAGGACAATGATTTAGCCCTGGCCCAACTCTACTGTCAGGTTTTCCTACACCAGAAATATACTTGAAGAGAGAAAGGGTTCAGTACCTGATGGGCTCAGGCGCTATTGAGACAAGGACGCTCAGCTCGAGAACGCCTTGCTCTCAAACGCGTGGTGTGAGACTCGAACTTGGACAAGGGGTACACGATGTCGGTGAATGACACCTCGGCTAAGAGGGCGAAAGAGCCAGGGCCCAACTCCTCTGTTGAGTTCTTCCCCTTAAGGAACCAGGCTCACGGATGAGAAACGGTTCAGTACCCAATGGGCACAGGCACAGCACGTCCAATTACACGAGGCAAGTTCATAGACAGTGGAACACCTCGTACGAGTCAGACGAGAGCAAAAATCGTCTAGGCGAAGAGTTGCCACTACGCGTGCCTGGAGACAGATATAGAGTCTGTCACAGGCTAAGGGTAGCCCACCCGAATTGTCAAGGCATGCCGAAATCGGATGTGCTAGGCCTACAAGGCGCATAACGGTGGCACAACGTAATCACGCTCCCGGCGGAAATCGCACGGACACCCGTGATGGTTACAATGGAGCGAACGCAAAACAAACAAACAAAGAGAGGATGATCATAAAAAGGTTCTACTGAGATTGTCATGCAAAGTATGTGTAGTTTAGATGTGACACATGGTGCAGAATGGTTAGGTGAAGCCGATTGCCAAACCCCCTCTCAACAGTATTATTACTTAATGGAGAAAGTAAAAAGTGGCACCATATCACTGTACCATCGTCGTTTTGGTGCCCTCTTCTCCTGTTGCTGTTAACTCTGCCTACAGCTATTAATCTTTCCATGCTGTTATATCTCTTTATATGACCCAAAAAAAACAGCTTTCTTGTTAGGATGTTGTTAAGGAGCCTGCCTTCTTATGTAGCTTCTCATTTTGAAAGCAGCAATTCTCTTTGCTTTTGTTTTATTTGATGTCCATGCCTTACAACTGTATATTGATACTGTAAATGCACATGTTCTGATCATACATAGTTTGGCTTTGCTGCTAGTGCCTTGCCAAAGACTTTTCATTTGCGCAAATTTTAGTGTCACCATTGCAATTCTGCTCTTCATTCTGACAGTGTAGCTATTCCTGAGCTATTTATGTATGTGCCCAAATATTGGTAGTTTGTTACGTTCTCTAGTTTGAAATTTCCAATTATTATCTTTGGTCGTATCACTTTATCTGTTGTCATATTATTTGTTTTCTTCATATATTACAGATTATGTTTTTTTTGGTGTTCTTTTGTTGATAGTAACATTTGCTTTAGACCATCTCAGCTGTTAATTGCATGGGTTCATTTATTGAAAGAAAACAGGACCTTAAATATCTTGGGATAATCTTTGATAGAAGTCTCTCATTCAACAAACACATCACAAATATGATTCAGAAGGCTAAAAGAGGGATCAGTGTTATCAAGGTTATGATGACCTTTGACATGCAGCAATGGGTACTTTTTCTGCTTCTACGAGTGATGGTGCTGTGCTATCTGTCATAGATTATGGCCTTCGCCTATTAGCACTGTCACAGACACAAATCGATTGGAAAAAGTCCACAATGAGAGTGGTACTGCGGTGCACTAGGGATACACCCATCTCTGTTATGAGATTTTAGCTTGATCTCCCCAGTATTAGAGTGTGACATGAGGTAGCACAGGTTATGTCGTACCTTAAATTAACAGAATACAATCGCCACCCATTACACCACTGTGTACATGAGTCAAAGGGAAAATGGATCAAGCGCTGCAGATCGTAGATGGGAGAGGCTGAAGACACACTGCAAACAGTATGTAAATCACTGACCAACATAATAATAGAGTTATATAAAGCATATCGGAAATGGACTGGTATCAGGGCCCAGGTTACAGTGCATGAGCTCACCCAGTTACACTCGAAACCACAAGACATAATTATATACACAGACAGTTCAGTCAACAAAAATAAAAGCAGTTGAGGTTTTGTTGCCTACAGAAGCGGTTTGAAGTTGATTTAAAAATCATCTGCATACTCCACTGTCACTTTGACCATGACGAAGGAGATAAAAAGTTCCAGCAGCACTAAATTGGTTGATAACTGATACATCACCACACTCCATAATATTCAGTCTCTCAAAACATGCTGCGCAAGTTAGAATGGCGGTATGGCATATTTCTGTTTTCTGGATTGTATCCTGCTAAAAATCTAGTATGACCATTGTCATATTACAAGAGAGATCCAGCAGGAGTTTGAGTATGAACACTGAAGAAGAACATTTATGTAGAATATGACACAATAAGTCTAAGAAATTTATATCAGAACATGTTCAATTTTGACACATTCAATTCTCAAAAATTAACATTAGAACCTGTAGAATAGGACACATTAATTCTCAGAAATTAACATTAGAACCTGTAGAATGGAACACATTTTAAGTCTCAGAAATTAACATTAGAACCTGTAGAATGGAACACATTTTAAGTCTCAGAAATTAACATTAGAACCTGTAGAATAGGACACATTAATTCTCAGAAATTAACATTAGAACCTGTAGAATGGAACACATTTTAAGTCTCAGAAATTAACATTAGAACCTGTAGAATGGAACACATTTTAAGTCTCAGAAATTAACATTAGAACCTGTAGAATGGAACACATTTTAAGTCTCAGAAATTAACATTATAACCTGTAGAATGGGATGTAAAGGTAAACTGAGTTATGAAACAGCATCATAGCACATGGTTTCCCATAAGTGTTCAGCTGCCTAGGTGTTCAGTTGACCAGAAACCGCCCGACTTGCGTCACCTTGTGCACTTGCCCAGTAGTGATGGCACCATTCCTCCATCAACCTTTCCAGAGAATGAGCTCTGGTGCCTGGGTTTCAAACCATGAATGATGAATTTTCAACCCAGGGCTTGCTGGTCAGCAGGCAAATGATTTAATATTACACTACCACAGCTCTCAGAGTGACACACTAAGGCTCAAAAGTTAACACAAAACCTGTAGAATATGCATAAACTCAGCATGATGTTCTCTCTATGTACACCTGACTTACTGTCACCTATTACAGCTACATGAAGAGCTAGCATGTGACACCTCTATGTTCTCTCTATGTACACCTGACTTACTGCCACCTATTACAGCTACATGAAGAGCTAGCATGTGACACCTCTATGTACACCTGACTTACTGCCACCTATTACAGCTATAGGAAGAGTATGACAGCTGTATAATCATTGGTTCTGATGATCATTTTCAGCTTCCAGGTGGACTGGATCACCTTGGCAACAAGCGGTTCTCCAGAACTAGTGATACTTCCAGTGCTTACTCTGGGTCTGATGTTACACACACATCTCTAGATGATCTGGATGCACCGGATGTGGATCTGAGTGGATTAGCAAAAAGTTTAGCTGGCTCTGATGATGAGGAGGATGGGTATGCTGAATCAGCTGAGGTAATGTATTACATGAATTTAGTGATGCAATGCAGTTATGAAAATGATGACATCCATTATATATCCATTTTATATATATATATATATATATCTCGCCCATGTAGCAACTGGGGATTGGACTTCTAGTTCAGGGTGTATTCAGGGCTACTGTTTTCTTTTCAGGCATGTCATGGAGGCAACTAAGGAAAGTTCAGAGATAGGCTGACATCCTGTGACCTGTGAAAAAATTGTCACATCTTGTCTTGAATTCTTAGTTTTTTCTTCTATCAAATAATTCCCATGTATGATGAAGAGATGCAGGCCAGCGGACATTGCACCTTTGTCCTTTTGTGACTGACTCCTATTGATAATAATATAATAATAAAACCTATTACTTGTCATGGTTGTAGGCTTGCCACACTGGTGACATCACAAAAATATTTTCAAACATCTCTTTTCCCAACCATTCAGAGGAATGTAGAAAAATCACGCCCAGACCATTTGTTGGTGTTATAAATACAGGAATTTCTCTGTCCTCTTCTTATTCTACTCTTGATTGTTCCTTGTTTAATTAATTTTAGAAGGGGGAGTGATGTTTCGTTACATGTTCAAACCAAACAAGTTTATGACATTTCACCACTGCCAAAAGTGGTTCTTGATAACCTGCAAGTTGGTTTGTTTGCTGCTGGGCAAATATATTTGTCTTGTGTTCTATATAGCTAATTCTTAACAAACATCTGTAGCCCTTTTTTCAAAAGCCTGAATCCTGCATTGAATGTCCAACTATCACATCCTTATAAAAAATTACTTAGCACCAACGATCTGAATAGATTTATCTTTACTGTAATACTGATCTTACTTTTCCAAATCACATTCAAAATCTCCATGGCGGCCATCACCATCAATAGTCTTAGCTTAATATCATGTCCGAGTTGCCATCATCACATTTTGGACCCGATATAGTTGAAGGTGGTAACTTCTTAAAGTTTGTGACCATTTAACCTTATAATACATTGGATCTTGCTTCGTTTCACTAATCACTAATATCTTGCTTTTACAATGCTTATTTCCATTCCATATTTAGGGCTAACATCTTCCAACATTGAGGTGAGCTGCTGGAATTCTTATCACATTATTCTGACATTTCACATTTCACATTAGGCTGTGATTTCTTCTGTCTTTTCATGTTAGTCTGACATGGATTATACCGCCTGTTTATGATTTCTTGTGACATGTCTTATTAATATGTCCTGGTTTGTGTTGCTGTCGAAAAATCTTCAATACAATATATTTTTTTATCTTTCAGTCTATCTCTATAAGAGACGCTGAGAGGGATTGTTTAGAGAAGGAGCCATCAGAACGTACAGAAGAAGACATTCAAATACTGCTCAATTTTACTCAACATTTAAGGGTAACTGACACTAGATTGGTTGTGACTGTGTTAGTATGTACAAAGGAATGCTTGTATATATTCTGATACTTGTTTAATTTGTCTCGTTAACTAGGCAACAATGTTAAGTAACAGCGTAACTTGTACATGTTTTGGAATGTTTGTTTGTTTGTTTTTCGTTCGCTCCATTGTAACCATCACGGATATCCGTGCGATTTCCGCCGGGAGCGTGATTACGTTGTGCCACCGTTATGCGCCTTGTAGGCCTAGCACATCCGATTTCGGCATGCCTTGACAATTCGGGTGGGCTACCCTTAGCCTGTGACAGCCTCTATATCTGTCTCCAGGCACGCGTAGTGGAGACTCTTCGCCCAGACGATTTTCTTGCTCTTAGTCTGACTCAAACGAGGTGTTCCACTGTCTATGAACTTGCCTCGTGTAATTGGACGTGCTGTGCCTGTGCCCATTGGGTACTGAACCGTTTCTCGTCCGTGAGCCTGGTTCCTTAAGGGGAAGAACTCAACAGAGGAGTTGGACCCTGGCTCTTTCGCCTCTTAGCCGAGGTGTCATTCACCGACATCGTGTACCCCTTGTCCAAGTTCGAGTCTCACACCACGCGTTTGAGAGCAAGGCGTTCTCGAGCTGAGCGTCCTTGTCCCAATAGCGCCTGAGCCCATCAGGTACTGAACCCTTTCTCTCTTCAAGTGTATTTCCGGTGTAGGAAAACCTGACAGTAGAGTTGGGCCAGGGCTAAATTGTTGTCCCTTTTGTGCCTTAGCCCATCGGGTATGGAACCCTTTCTCTTCACGAGCATATTTCCGGTTTAGGAAGGCTCGACATTAGAGTTGGATTAGGTCTTCTTGCTTTACCAAATGCCAATGAATGGGTCTGGGTCTCTGCCTGTAAGGAACACAGGTAACTGGAAACTCGTCTCGAGCTGACGGAGCTTGTAGTTCCCCTTTCCTAGGGACTTTTAACTTTCTATTTGCAGTTCGCGCTGCCCTCTAGTGCTGTTCTGCCCTTTCATTGTTTCATTGTACTCGGTATGAAATCTATGTCTCTCGCCATGCATCTACCTTTACGTGCATTTTACATTGGCCGCCCCTCCAATGTTCGGACTGGACTGACTAGCTTCACTTTATGTCGACAGTGTCGCTATATGTGGTGCTGCTGGTGGTGTCAGAGATATGTCTATCTCTTGTGCAGGCAAATCTCTTTCCATCTGCTACCTCCACATTTTCGGACACGATCCCCAAAAGATTTGGCCAGAATCAGCTCGAGCTGCTGTATTTCTGTTTCCAGGGTGCACCACGTGGAGGTACATTTGGGATCTTGGTTATCTGCTAACCCTGGGTCCGCCTAGAGCAATGCGTTCCCTCTGCACCCCTTTTGGAATGTGATTCTGTTTTTTTATCCTCTACAACTGCCGAAGTATAATGTGTCTGGCCATTGGCGCAAAGTAAAATGATACAACACATTCCTTTCTCTGGACTACATCAGACTGAAAGTGTAGTAAAACCATCAACCTTCTACTAGAGAGACCTAGTTTGAATGAGATCGAGCACTAAAAAAAGCTAACTTTATGAAACGGTACTGGAAATGGATAGGACACATTAATAAAAAACTAGCAGAAAAACATCTCAAGACTGGCATTTTTCTGAAATACAGCGAAAGAGGAGAAAGTGATCACTAAGTATCATGTGGAAATATTTAGTCACACACACACACACACACACAGATATACATAATTAATAGGTATTTAATAACACACACATGACACACACACACACACACATATATATATATATATATAATTAAATAGGTATGTTATTTGGAGATAAAAGTGGTGATGACCAACTGAAAAAGATGGAAAAAACTTGGATACTGTACTCCACAAGTTACAATGTAGATGTTGATTCTTGATTAGGAATCAGCATATTGACACTGGGGGCACACAGGTCACCAGTCCATCTGTCATCTCTATCTATCTATGTATATAACGTAGCCTTTGTTTGCCTTGCAGCATCAGGGGTAGAAGAGTTCTCTGGAGATAGCCCTCTTGTGTGCTATTTGTAAGCTTGTTTCGGTGGCTTCTTTGATGTCTGTGGTCCATCTTTTATGTGGTCTGCCTCTGACTTTATAGCCGTGATGTCTATGTCTGTTGGTAGTCTGAAAGTGTGTGAAAACCATCTGATTTGCTGTCTTTTGATATATTCTTCTTCTTCTTCTGCGTTCATTCTCAAACTCCTGCAGATTAACAGGATGTAGTCCGGAGAACGGAATGCGTTGTGTCATGGTTTACAGCATTGCTGCGATATCTGCGCCTTTCGGCCGGACACATCCGACTTCAGCATGGCTTTGAGTCACTGACTCTATATGGGATGGGACAGCCAACTCCATCCCATAACCTCCTTAGTCGCCTTTTACGACATGCAAAAGTAAACAGTGTTTCTATTCTTTGCTCCCCTTTCGGTCCCGGGCAACACACGGGCGTGATATATTCAAATACTGGTACGTTTTGTTTTGGTTATCTACATTGTCTGATGTTATCATTTCTAATTCTATCTCTTAATGACACTCGTAGTAATATTCGTCATAGACATGTCATTTCTTTTCTTTTGTCTTGCGCTGTCATTGTGCACTGGTAGCACAATGATGGAATAATAGTAGTCTTCTATAATGCAACTTTAGTGTCTATGTTTACATTTTTGTTTTTAACTTATATATATGTGTCAAATTATATGTGTCATCTGTCCTAGGATCTGGTATGTTTTGTTGCAAATATTTGTTCTCTGTACTGTTTTTCCCTTCACTCTACATAATGCTTCCTAATTAATTGAACTTTACCTGTTTAAAATGTTTATTATTGATGGAGATAGTGATATTTCTTTCTTTGCTATTGCCATTATTTTGTTCTTTTCAATATTAATCTTGTGTGGAGTCTGTTCATATGTTCTTGCAAATTTTCTTCTGAAGGTGTATAAGCTCAGTATTTCAATGAGTTTTTTGTTATTCAGACCTTTAAGAAAGGGCATACTTTCTTCCTTCATCACTCACATTTTCATCATTCTCTGAACATGCACATAATTGTCTCTTTCAGCATCCGTATCATCACTTTGTAATGCATCCATGACTGCCCTAATTGACTCAGCTCTATCTCTTCTTTTCACTGTACCATCCACTACAGTATTTTCTATCAACACATCATCAGCTCTGTAATTTAAATGATGATGATGTAATTGTCTTAGATTATTCTCTATTTCTGTAGATTGTGCTATTGTTTAACATGGACATATAGATAAAGTGTTACATATAAAAATAACAGCATCTAATGAAATATTTTGATGGGAACAAACTATTATATGAACGTACCATTATCTGACCAAGGTACCGAGTTCAACCCCCGGCACAGGCAATTGTGCATCTGGACCGTTCAGAAAGCACTGGTAAACTACTGAATATATTTATATTGCTTAGAAAATCACTACAGAAAAAAATTCTGGTTGATAGCCATGTTCTAAATAGGATATGCTACCAAAAAAAACCATTATCAAAATGAAGTGTTATAGAAAGATCCTAAAATAAACAATTATATTATTGTACTATTATTGAAATAAATTATTATTGAAAGGTCCTAAGAATATCCTGGACAGAAAGACCTGGGCACAGAAGAAAAGTGATTCCTCAAAACTATCAAAAAATGCTAACATATTTCAGACATATAAAGAGACAAATAGTTTAAAAATTATTAATCATGGAGGGAAAGGTCCAGGAAAGAGAACAAGAGGCAGACCAAGACTATGATGGACACATAACATTGAAGACCTTCTGAACATAACACTAGAAGAAGCTTGCACAGAACCGAGAGGCTTACAGAGTGATAGTGAGGACAACATTCTGTAAAAGACACTGTCACAGATAACAGATAGACCATCATCAGCAACTCATAGATATACCTAATTTAGGTTTTTCATGATCTTCCATTTACCCATACAATTGTGTATTAACCCTGTTATACTTGTGCTTTGTTTCTCAATGGCAAAGATATCCAAATGATTTGCATCTGCCATCACAGAGAATGAAATAATTAGTCCATGTAGTTCTATATATTTAAGTTTCAATCATAAATTTGCTATGAACTCTTCTATGGCCAGGCTTTCTCGAACATAACGGAGCACACTCGACGTCTGCTTTGTGAAGTCATGGTTTTTGCTATTGTCCCCAAGGAGGGCACTGTAGTTATGAAAGATGGAGAAGAGTTAGACTCATGGTCAGTTATTCTGAATGGAGAAGTAGAAATAACACGACCAAATGCTGTAAAAGAAAGATTACAGATGGGGGACAGGTTAGTGGTTGATGTTCTTGCTGTAATAATGCCAAAGAAAAAAAAGCTCAGGTCTTCATTTGACAATATATTTTTCTCTTGTTACTCATACAACCATGAGTTATTTGCTATGAGATGCATAAAATCATATTTCTTGTCATGTATTTTCACCTTCTTTCTATAAACAGTTCTGTGGTAATGCTTATTATCTATTTGTAGATGGTGAAACAGTTATGTAGCAATGTGTATGTCACTAGCATGTGTTTGTGATTAAGAAACAGTTATGTAGCAATGTGTATGTCACTAGCATGTGTTTGTGATTAAGAAACAGTTATGTAGCAATGTGCATGTCACTAGCATGTGTTTGTGATTAAGAAACAGTTATGTAGCAATGTGTATATCACTAACATGTGTTTGTGAGTAGGAAACAGTTACATAGCAATGTGCATGTCACAATTGACACATTTTAAGTAATATGACATGTTCTTGAAGAAATTTAGCCTATTTTTTAGTGTCTGAATGTGCTATAGAACAACATTGTAATTCATTACCATCAAATTTGTCATTTAGACCATTCAAGAAAGTGTGCTTCACTAGAGAGAGAGTGAGTGTGTGTGCGTACGTGCGTGTTTTTTGTTTGTTCATCATCACAAGTGATGATGACCATTTTAACATCCACTTTTGAAAATTCAGTTAGAATTATGACCATGCGTAATAGTTCATAGATGGCTAATGAACCCTTTTCGAGCTATAAATGTTCTTGGACAGTTCAGACATGGAATGATGACTACAGGCGGATTTTGGTCTATCTGTGACTTTCTAGCTACTCTCCGCTGGTGGGCTGCAGCATTTATCCTTTTTTCATAAGATGATTCCTAGGGTCAGTGGGAAAACATTTTCCCTTCGAATGAATTTTCGTGAATGTGAAAATGACTTGCACTGGGGATTTTGATTAAAGTGAGGAGTAGTTGTGCAAAGCGTCGACCTCATTCTCTCGTCGGACCTTGTTTGAAACCAGTGGCAAGACGAATCGAGATGACTGAAAGTGAAGTACGATGCAGTGGCTGACCATGGTTTTCTACGTGTCTCACCATGCCCGACGCGGTCCACACCGCGTTGCTGGAGTTTGCCTACATTACCCGGTGGGCCGATAAACTATCATAGCCTCATACTCATAAATTCTCAGAATATCAGACTTTACGTGTAGATGGTTAGACAAGGCCTTTATGCTTTTTGAGACTGTCTCAGCATGACATCACCTACTTTATGACTGTCTAACAGGCTGTCAGTCGAGAGTAGAGCATGAACACGCCTCAGGCAGTCCACTGGTACTATGTTCACGCGACAAGTTAGACCTACTGTAGCTGCATAACAAGCGATTTAAACCATTACTAGTACTAATACTACAACTATTTACTAGCACTAGAACTAACAGAGTGGTGTATAAATAATCAAACATTTTATACCATGATCAAATATTTGACAATCAATCTGGATCAAACATGCACAACTTACTGTAAAAAATTTAATTTAACAACTTACTCAGATAAAACATTCCTAAATTGCTGCAAACATTTATGTAGTGAAATATTTGACAAGTAACTCAGATCAAACATACATAGCTCACAGTGAAAATTTAGTCAAACATTTAGACCTACCAATTTAGTCAAACATTTGACAACTAACTCAGATCAAACTTGCTTAGCTTACTGTGATAATGCTGTCAAACATTTGACAATTAACTCAGATCAAGCATGCATAATTTACTGTGATAATGTATTCAAACATTGACAACTAACTCAGGTCAAACTTGCATAGCTTACAGTGAAATTGTAGTCAAATATTTGACAACCAACTCAGATCAAACATGCATAGTTTACAGTGAGCTCACTGTTAAAATGTAATGAAACATTTGACAAGTAACTCAAATAAAACTTGCTTACTGTGATAATGCTGTCAAACATTTGACAATTAACTCAGATCAAGCATGCATAATTTACTGTGATAATGTATTCAAACATTGACAACTAACTCAGGTCAAACTTGCATAGCTTACAGTGATAATGTTGTCAAACATTTGACAATGAACTCTTACTAGCCATTCTTAATATATTGTACAACTGTAATCAACTGTTTAGTATTAAATTCTAACCAAAATGTTTTTGCTTTGAACGACATTAATCAGACATTTGACTACAAACACTATCTTTTCTTAACTTGTTCAACAACATGTGACTATAAACACCAACTTGTGCTTCATTCAACTTTAACTCAACAATTGATAAGCAACACTGTTAGAATCTGTTTCCCTTCTCAATGACATTTACACACATGTATTTTGTAAGTGAACTGTGACTCACATGTTCATATTAATTATTCAGTTTTGGCATTAGCCCCACCATGGAAAAGTTATACCACCAAGGAGTAATGAGGACTGTAGTCAATGACTGTCAGTTTGTTTGTATAGCCCAGTCCAGCTACTACAGAATATTACATCAGGTAACTTTGAGGATTACCAGTACTAATTTGTAATAAATATTTACTTATTCACTATAATTACTTTGGTATTTGTGTTACTATGGGCCCATCATTGGAACTTCTTTGGGTGTTTGGAAAATATATAACTTGCAGTCTCTATTTGCCATAGCAACATGAGTCTGCACAGTTTTTAAAAAAATGGATTTTATTCCTACCATTTAAAATCTGAATTTGTGTATATGTTTACTGTGCATGTCAGATCATCATTGGCTGCAGTTGTGGAAAAGATCAGAAATACAGGCTTCAAATATTGTCCATTGATTTAGCATATAAAGTCTGTTGTTAAGTTTAATAGAGAACTCATTTTTATCAACTTTCAGAATAATTCTATAGCTTGTTATATTTATCTGAGTTCTACTCTTTTTCAGTAACTTCCAGTTTTGTCTTATTCTTCATTGTCATTTCAATTACCTGTGGAACACATAACTGCAACTGTCACTCTCCAATGATTTCTGTTATGAGCTATTTTCTATTATGCTCAATATTCATCTTGTGTCTTCTCTTGTTTATACCATATGATTTTTGGCCGTCAACTCATCCCATGCACAGAATGTTGTGAAAACTTAATTTCATACAAAACTCTCAAGGTTTCTTTGTACTCTACTTCAGACATCAGTATTGATGTCACCGGTTACTGTTGCCATCTATTGTGTACCATCAGATGTATTACCTGTGTGTTGCCAGCGACAGAAAAGGAAGCAAAGAATGGTAACATACATCGTAAGAGTCAATTAAGGAGTTTTTGAGATGGGTTTTGGCTGTTCCATCCCATATATGGTCAAATTGTGACATTTTGTCACTTACCTGATGAAAGATCACAAAATAACCCAACAGCCATGCTGAAATTGGATATGTCAGGCCAAAGGGTGTAGATATCACAGCTATGTTGTAAGCCATGATACAAAACATGTTCTCAAAACTACATCCTGCTATCTGCAGAAGATTGAGAAGGAACACAGAAACAATAAGTTTTCTCCAATAGACGTTGATGTGTTTTTAAAACTGTCTTAATTGTTGCTTATTTTTTCATGTCTTATGCAAAATGTTTTTTTATCTTCTTATTTAGATTTTGAAAAATAATCAGAAGTTGTTTGCTATTTAGTACTCTGTGGATTTCTGTTGATGAAATGAAAGTCATTTACTCAATATATCAACATGAATATACTATTACTCTCTGTGCTGTTAATTATTTTATATCAACGTCTATCGTAAAATGTGTAATTGTCATTGATTGTGATGAGCTTGATGTACTCAATCACATTACATATCTAGGTTCATCAGTCAACAATAAATTATCCCTGGATCAGGTAATCAGAATTAGGATAGGTACGGCAGCAGAAATAATAACAGACTAACAAGAAAAGTCTGGGGAAACAGAAAGTTATAGACAGTTGTCCAGAGCTGAAAATGTTTTTGGTAGATCTAGTTCACTTAGGCTAGTTATAAATGAAAATGTTTTTGATAGCTCTAGTTGACTGAGGAACTCATACTGCAGCACTCGAAGCCAGACGATATAATAATTTACACAGACGGCTCAGTAACGCAAGAAACAAACAGGTGTGGTTGGGGTTTTGTGGCCTTCCAAAATGGCTAGAAATTAGCTGAGAAGTCAGCTGCGCACCCCACTACAACATCGAGTATGAGAATGGAAATAGAAGCAGTGACAGCAGCTCTCACTTGGCTGGTATGCAACTACCAACAGACTCAGTGATTCTATCGGACTCTCAAAGTATGTTGCACAAGATAGAAAAGTGTATGATCAGAACTGAATGGGTCACTCTTCTCAACAATACGCAGAGCATTACATGGATTTACTGTCCAGGTCATGCTGGGATCAGGGGAAACGAAAGAGCCGATGTGTTTGGTGAACGGTACAGAGATAAGAAGAGACAAGATTGAATTGATTAGAGCAGTCATGGATACCCTACGAGAAGACAAGGAGGAAGTTGAACGTGACAATGTACATATTCAGAGAATGGTAGACATGGGAGTGACTAGAGGTGATGGGAGAAAGTGCTCCCTTTCCGGAAAGATCAGAAGAACGTGTAATCAGCAACTGACTGGGACACTGAGCTTATACACTTTTAGATGGCTGATGGAACGTCAAGCAGAGCATATATGGGAATGCCCCCAGTGCTGTGACGCTTGTTCCTAATCAAGAGTGAGCTACTTATAAATAAAAATTTAAGGAAGACTGCAGTAAAACTGACTACCATGTAGTTAATGAAAAATATAGGACAAACAGTTTTTTTTTTTTATATAAAGTTTTACAAATATACAAAATCAGTGTTTCACTTAGTAGTTAAAATGTTCATTTATTCTGAGTATTTGAGGTTAAATGAGAGTTGTTTGGCTCTGTGGCGGAGAGATACAGAGCGCATCTGTGATGGCCAAGGTACCAAGTTTGAAATTCGCCTCCGGCAATTGTGCATCTGGAACGTTCAGAAAGCAGTGGCAAACTACTGACTGTAAGCACTGCTAAGGAAATCACTACAGCCAAAAAATGTTGAGTTGATAGCTACATACTGTATATGATATGCTATCAATTTTTTTATTAAATATTCGAATTAACGAAGAAGAAGGCAAGTTCAATTTAAAGTTTGTTCTTGTTCATATTTGTATAATGAACTGATAATGTATCTCTTGTTATTGCTAGGGGGAGGAGAACATCAAACAGCATGAAGAGAAAGGAAAGATTGTGATGGTTACTGAACACAGGGAGCTGGATGGAGGAGAGAGGAAGGGTCATATAGTCATCAGGGTAAATTGTTATCTGTCAGTAGTCAGTGTGTATAAAGATAAATGGTTAATTACTGAAACAAGTATAGGAATTTAAATATCTTGGGAGCAATTTTACAGACGACGGAAGAATGGACAGAGAGTTGGAGACAATAATTCTTCTTCTTCTTCAGCGTTCATTCTCAAACTCCCACTGGATTTCTCATGTAACAGGACAATGGTCCTATAAGATTTCCAGTTGAATGTAGTCCAGAGAATGGAAATGCGCTGTGTTGCTGCTTTATTTGCGCCAATGATCCAACACATACTCCTTTGACGGTAGACAATAATTAAAAAAGCCAACTACATAAATTATGGAATTACACCAATTTTGAAACACAAATCTATTCCGATGAAAACCAAAAGCAAATCATAAATTCAATATTCATATCAACATTGTGTTATCGATGTCAGACGTGGATACTACAAAAGAACAAGAGAGAAAGCTTACTATGTGTGAAATTAAATGTCTAAGAAAAGCAGTAAACAGAACAAGACGAGATCATGTGAGGAATGAAGAGATTACAAGAACTGTTGAAAAAAATATATGGGTTAAAATATATTGATAAACAGAGACTGAAATTATTCAGCCATTTAATGAGAATGAACCCTTATTGGCCAGCAGCATAGCATACACCAAGATACATAGAAAGACCAAGAATAAGGTGGATTGAAGGGGTTACCAACATTCAGAGATATTATAATTTTACTCCATATCATACGACCAAACGTACCATAGCCAGATATCTGATCGTCATTCAATCCTGCAACTCATTGCAGAATTAGAGAACAGACAGTAGATAGATAGATTGTCAGGGTATGTTGTAATCTGCCAGGTAACTTGTCTAGTATCCTGTGCTTGATAAAGACCATATAATTAGCACATTGATTTAGTCTTTTATTGTTATTTTCTTCTTCTTCTTCTTCTGCATTCGCTCTCAAACTCCTGCAGATTAGCAGGATGTAGTCTGAAGAACGGAATGTGTTGTGTCATGGTTTACAGCATTGCTGCGATATCTGCGCCTTTCGGCCTGCCACATCCGACTTCAGCATGGCTTTGGGTCACTGACCCTATATGGGATGGGACAGCCAACTCCATCCCATAACCTCCGTAGTCGCCTTTTATGACATACGTGGAAGGTAAACAGTGTTGCTATTCTTTGCTCCCCTTTCGGACCCTGGCAACACACAGGCGATTGTTATTTTCATATTAGCTTATTTTGTGTTTTGATATTCATAACTCATGAATAGTTTGACCGCAGTTTAACCTAAGACATGATCACCAGGAGATGGTGAGAACATCAAAACATAGATTTTCAGCATGGTTGTTCACATAGTTTCTGTTCACGATATTCTATTATTTCATATGTTTGTCTTTCCCTTCTCATTTCTATTTCCATTTTTCTTATATATGTCTTTTTTATGGGAATAGTTATTCCTATTTTATCTAGTCTAGCAGTGTCATTCATAATATGTACTGCAAGACCAGATGCCATGAATTTCATGTAACATCTAAGAGTGTCATAATACTTAACGCAAGACCAGATACCAAGTTTCTTGTAACATCTAGGAGTGTCATAATACTTAATGCAAGACCAGATGCTATGAATTTCATGTAATATCTAGGAGTGTCATAATACTTACCGTAAGACCAGATACCAAGTTTCTTGTAACATCTAGGAGTGTCATAATATGTACTGCAAGACCAGATACCATGCATTTCTTGACTTGCAACTCTCACAATTAATATTAATCTCTTCTTAGTCAGTCATGTTATTATGTAACAAACAACCTTATTAATGAAAGCTATATATTTTTGTTCTTTGATGACAGGGAACAAGTGAAAGGTTAATGCAGCATCTGATAGAGAGCCACTCCACTATAGACCCTAGTTACGTGGATGACTTTTTACTGATGTACCGTACTTTCCTTAGTAGCCCATTGGACTTGGTCAAATGTTTGCTGGAATGGTTTCAGAATGATGAGCTGAAAACTAGTGTAAGTGATACTACCATATACCTAGAATATATATGTGTTGCTGATGTGATTTTCTTGTTTTGTCTTCATTCTCAAACTACCACAGGATCTCAGAAATGTGCTGTATTGCCATTTTATTTGCACTAAAAGGTCTGACACATCTGACTTCAGTGGTGGTTCAGTTACGTTCAGTGTTTTGCTACTTCCATTGAATGATGGGCATCTATAACCATATCGCTAGTAGACCAGCTGTACAAGAGAACTGGTTTCGTACTTACATGCCGGTCACCAAACTCAAAGCTAACCACGGTCAAATATGCTTGACCTTTTTTTGCTGCAGTTTTGCATCCTCTATCAACATACCCACAGACAGCCACTATGTTGTTGTTGTTATTGCTGCTGTTGTTATTTTTAATATCTAATCGCTGCCGGGTTATATCTATTCTTGGCAGAAATATTTGTTCATTGATAAGATGTTGTGACTCATTGATTGTGTTCATGCTTATTAATGCCTATTATGTGTATGCAGAACCATGCATATGTTTATGAATAGAGGATATACATGCATGTGAAGTGTTTGTTTTATTTGGAGTGCTTTTGTGTAGTTGAAGCAAACTGTCCATAAGTTATTCTCTGTACTTGTAAAATCATCTTTATGTGAAGTAATTCTCTGTACTAGTAAAATCATCTTTATGTGAAGTAATTTTCTGTACTTGTAAAGTCATCTTTATGTGAAGTAATACTCTTTACTTGTAAAATCATCTGTTTGTTTTTCAGTTGATCTTTGTACTTGTAAAATCATCTTTTTTTCCCAGTTGATCTCTGTACTTGTAAAATCATCTGTTTATTTTTCAGTTGATCTCTGTACTTGTAAAATCATCTGTTTGTTTTTCAGTTGATCTCTGTACTTGTAAAATCATCTGTTTGTTTTTCAGTTGATCTCTGTTCTTGTAAAATCATCTTTATGTAAAGTTTCTCTCTGTACTTTAAAAAAAGAAATGTTTCTCTCCACTTACAAAATCATCTACTACTGAAGACGCTGTGGCTGGGTATTGACGCAAATAAAATGATGACACAACGCATTTCTATTTTCTGGACTACATCCTGCTAGAAATCTAGTAGATCATTGTCCTGCTACAAGAGAGATCAGGCGAGAATTTGAGAAGTGAAGAAGAAGAAGATAAAATCATCATTGTAAAGTTGTTCTCTGTACTTGTAAAATTATCGTTGTAAAGTTGTTCTCTGTACTTGTAAATCCATCTTTGTTAAGTTGTTCTCTGTACTTGTAAATCCATCTTTGTTAAGTTGTTCTCTGAACTTGTAAAGTCATCTGTTTGTAAATTTGTCTATGTACTTATAAAGTCATCTGTTTGTAAATTTGTCTCTGTACTTGTATAGTCAGTCATCTGTTTGTAAATTTGTCTCTGTACTTGTATAGTCAGTCATCTGTTTGTAAATTTGTCTATGTACTTGTATAGTCAGTCATCTGTTTGTAAATTTGTCTCTGTACTTGTATAGTCAGTCATCTGTTTGTAAATTTGTCTCTGTACTTGTATAGTCAGTCATCTGTTTGTAAATTTGTCTCTGTACTTGTATAGTCAGTCATCTGTTTGTAAATTTGTCTCTGTACTTGTATAGTCAGTCATCTGTTTGTAAATTTGTCTATGTACTTGTATAGTCAGTCATCTGTTTGTAAATGTGTCTCTGTACTTGTATAGTCAGTCATCTGTTTGTAAATTTGTCTCTGTACTTGTATAGTCAGTCATCTGTTTGTAAATTTGTCTATGTACTTGTATAGTCAGTCATCTGTTTGTAAATTTGTCTATGTACTTATAAAGTCATCTGTTTGTAAATTTGTCTATGTACTTATAAAGTCATCTGTTTGTAAATTTGTTCTCTGTACTTATAAAATGATATATTTGTATAGTTTGTTCTCTGTACTTGTAAAATCTTTGTCAAGTTGGTCAACTATACTTGTAAAATCATATGTTTGTAAAGTTGTTCTCTGTACTTGTAAAATCATATGTTTGTAAAATTGCCGTATATACGTGTAAAATCTGTTTCCTCTACCAATCTGTTTGTAAATTTGTACTCTGTACTTGTAAAATCATTTGTTTGTAAATTTATCTGTACTTGTAAAATCTCTGTAAATATGTACTTGTAAAATGATCTGTTTGTATTTTGTTCTCTGTACTTGTAAAATCTCTGTAAACTTCTCTGTACTTGTAAAATCATGTTCATAAGGTTGTTCTCTGTACTTGTAAAACCTGCAAGTTGTTCTCTGTACTGTTAAAAACTCTGTAAAGTTATGCTCTGTTCTTGCAAAATCTCTATTTGTAAAGTTGTTTTCACTACTTGTAAAATCCTTAATTCAGTAATATGTCTCATATTTCCATTCCACAAGCTTGTGATGACAGTAACCCTGATAAACCAAAAAGCTTAATCTCGCTGTTGCCTCTAAGCCTCTATTTAGTTTTCTTCCTGGCACTTGTGCCCTATGCCATGAAATTCAGCGGTTCAGTATCTCAACATTTAATCTGTCCTTGTTTATTTGTCATTATTTTGCCTCTAGTAAGAGGGGACTCTAGTTCTACTCCTGATATGCCCTGCCCAAACTTTGTGACTTCTTATCATTCTGCTTGGTATGCTAATTTATATGTGTATCTTCTTTCAGGTGACCAGAGTTGTTCTTCTGTGGGTTAACAACCATTTTAATGACTTTGAAACAAACCCTGACATGTGTGATTTCCTGGAACATTTTGAGTGTCTGCTGGAGCATGAGGTTAGCTTTTTAATTATCTCTTTTCTATATCTTTCAAATGTTTTACAATACTCATGATTTTTCTCTTGCATAGAGTGTAATATATTATTTGAGCACATTCAAGATGCTTCTGTTGCAGGTTTCACATTGTGTAAGCTATTTAATTTTTATTCATTTTATTTCTGGATGTTACAGTTTATCTTCATTATTGATCTTAGTAATTAGACATTTTTCCATTTTAGAATATATATGTCTGGTTGTACTTGCCTACTATACTATCTGTGCTGATTTCAGAGGATTATTTCATTAAAGTTGCATGTCAATGTAAAATCTAAAAATATCTTACAGATGTATAGGACCCTAATAATGAAAGCTTCAGATGTGTAGAGCCTTGAAAGTTAAAGCTGGAAAAGTATTGAGCCTTGAAAGTTAAAGTTTGAAAAGCATAGAACCTTGAAAGTTGAAGATTGAAAAATGTAGAGACTTGAAAGTTAAAGCTTGAAAAGTGTAGGGCATTGACAAAGAAAACTTGATAAATGTAAGACCATGACAATGAAAGTATAAAAACAGTAGAGCCCTGACTGAAATATCAATTAGTTTATGGCCCTGATAATGAAAGCTCAAAGTCTAGGGATAAACAAGAGTGCTATGATGGCAGTCAGAAAGTCATGTTAACTAACACAGAGGGGGGTGTGGTCAGTCTCTACACAGGAAAGAAATCTGAGCACATAAGCAGATAGTTCGATGTGTACTGAGGGTGATTTGTCAGCTAAATATGTGTAGACACATTGATCCATCCGTTAACTTATTTTATGGACATATCAACACATCTGTCTTCATCCACTAGCCTTGGAGCTATATCTGTAATTCTCACTAATTCTTGTAGCTGTATCTTCTTCAGTCAAGTTAAAGAACTTATCAGTGAAGTTTGTATATTGTAATTCTCCTTTCCTTCCTTTCACACAAGCTAGAATAGACAGTCATACTCAGATACTGCATTCTCTATATTCACAATAGTACTGTAGTAATATATGCTATGCTGAAAGGTGAGGGAGTAGTTTCTGCACTAATGTACTGTCATGCTGTAAGTTGAGGATTTAGTTGTAAGCTGTTAACATCTTCTATCTTTATATACAAGAAATGGTTGTGGATTTAATGAGTAGCAGATTGCATGATTGGTATTCACATATACATTGAAATATATATATTGATAATAATTGGTATATTGTTGCATATGTTGAAAATATTGAAATATACACAGAGAGACACACATTAAGATATATTTTGACACATATATTGAGACATATTTTGACACACATATTGAGACATATTGCAGCACATATATTGAGACATATTTTGACACATATTGAGACATATTTTGACCCATAAATTCATACATATATTACAAATTTTGGCGCACACATTGAGACATACATTGATATATTTTAACACTTATTTTGGCACATACAGTGAGACATACTATGTGTACATACTTAGAGGATTGATTACTTTTTATATACGATTTACTGCTTTTTATTTGAGTCAGTAAAGATTATTAATAAATCATGAATTTCAGTTTTATTTAGTTTGTGTCATTTCTTGTCTAGAACATGTAAATATCAGATGGTAGAATTTATTCTCAAAACAGATTGTTGGTGTTCCATCACAAGCAAGTGATGATGACCATTTGTTACATCCACTTTTGAAATTCAGTTACAGTTATGTCTTTGACTATGAGTTCGTAGATTGCTAATAAGCTCTATTCTGGACACAAATATCCTTGACAGTTCAAAAGACATAAACAGTAGATAATAACCTTTATTCTCAAAACACAAACAGCAGATGGTAGCTTTTGTTCTCAACATAAACAGCAGATTGTAGCTTTTATTCTCATAACACAAATACCAGATGGTAGCCTTTATTCTCAGAACATGTAAACAGCAGATGGTAGCCTTTATTCTCAGAACATGTAAACAGCAGATGGTAGCCTTTATTCTCAGAACATTTAAACAGCAGATGGTAGCCTTTATTCTCAGAACATTTAAACAGCAGATGGTAGCCTTTATTCTCAGAACATTTAAACAGCAGATGGTAGAATTTATTCTAAGAACACTCCAACAGCAGATGTCAATTTAACGTTTATCTGTTTATTTGCAGAAAGTGAGTTCCAATAAGACATTGGTATCAGTATTACTGCTGTGCTGTTGTTGCAAGTGTGCATGTTTAGCTAAACAACACTGATAATATTTCCTCACAAATAGTGCATTTGATATGTTTACATTTCATTTTTTTCTTAATTTTGCATTTATTTTTGTGATTGTACTATATTGTGCTCTGTTATAGTTTTTTATTTGCATTTATTGATGTCTGTCTAATTTGTATCAGTTGTTTCTTGTTTTTTGCAGTTTAAATATTGACTTGTTTTTAAATCCCTGTTTTGTTTTCAGAACTGTTAGTTTGCTGATGTGTCTTTATTGTATATGTGCCATGCTCTGAATATAATCCCTGCAGTCTGACATATTAATACATTTGTATCCTGTCTTGTTTGTATATTGACATATTGATATTTTCATTCAAATCAACAAGAATGTGTGCATGTATCAAAATTGGTAACTCTTATTATTCTGTGTTTGTTCTCAATCTCCTGTAGATTAGCAGACTGTAGTCTAAAGAACCGAATGTATTGTGTCATGGTGTGATGTTCAACATCTATAATGGTAGTCAATATTTAAACCACATAAATATGGTACAAACCATTCAGAAGATTGATGCCATATTGAACTGGTTTATGGAATCAAGATCAATTCTCAGACACTGGGAATGTTGTCACTGTATCACAATCGCAATGTGATCGCCTGGAGTATGTATAGAATGATGGAATGTGTATAGTCCTAGGTTCCGCTAGAGATATTCCTATTGTAAAAATGAATTATTTGCCTTTAGTAAGATGCATGAAAGGTAAACTGTTGTTATTATTTGATTCCATTTTAGACGCTGGCAACAAATATATTAATATGTAGCAACCCAGTTAAAAATAGCACATATTGCGTCTGGCACCTGACCATTTTTTATGACTTATGGTTTTTCTGCACCTGTTTGCTTTTTTGGCGTAACGTTTTTATTTATTGAGCTATTGATTTCAAATTCAGAGACAATAGAGATAAATGGATGCTGGATATGATTTGGAGGTGTGCTTTGCTTGTGTGTGTCAGTGTTATGTTGTGTACAACTAAAATAGAGAATGTGGATAAATGTACACAAAGAACTTATTGTGTCAAGGTCACGTAAGTCTGGCCGAAGAAAACATCGCTCCTCAAATTCTTCATCATAAATTACATTGATTACATTACATTTAAATATTATAAACATCGCTCATCATACATTGATCTACAGTAAGTGAAACACTAAAGCTTAAAAAATCATCCTTTTCTGAATCATAATCCGTGGAAAAATAGCAAAAAATGACAGTTACGGTACTATGCCTATGCAGTTCGGCTTCCAAACGAGAAAGGTCAAATAAATTATGATTGCATATTTATATTGCTTTGGAAAACTAAGGGACAATCACTCTAGCACACACTTACCATAAGAGCATGATGGGAAATAAACATGGATGATTATTGTCCATGACTAGAAATGGCTACCTCGATGTAGACAATTATCGACTTCAGTGTCTATCGCTAGATGACATTTATAGACTACAGGTAGCTACAGGTTATTGTGAACACACACACATATATATATAAAATAAGTTATGTTACTATTTTTGGGTGTGTGTGTGCGTGCGTGTGTTCCATAGGTATATCAATGATGGAATTGGCCAGTTGGATACGTCTGATACTGATCTGGCACTCTTTATACTTTTTATCGACAACTTTCACTCGGCCATCAAGTTCACATCCGAGATTACCTTCTATGTGAACTTCCTTGACATAACCGTCACCATCCAATCCTCCTATCTTATCACATCAATACACTTCAAACAGACTGATGCCCATAGCTTTCACCGTTACACATTTATCCCTCTGCCTGTCGCAATTCCCTGCCATCCTCTCAACTTCTCCACCTGCCATTCTCTGAACTTCACCTGTCATGTCAGTATAGTGGAGAAGAGGACTTTCAGGAGAAAGCCCATGATATGATGGATTTCTTCCACTGTCGCCTATACCCTGACAGGGTATTCAGGTCCTGTTTGAAGTGTGTAGAATACTCTGCTAGGACATCCTCAAGAACACTCTGAGGTCTTCCTCCAAGAACAGGGTCAAACTTGTTCTTGCCTTCCACCCCCATTGCTTTGATGTCCATCATATTCTATTCCAACACCTTCTTCTTCAGTCAGATCGCAAGATGCGCGATGTGTTCTGTGACCCATCTCTGGTCGCCTACAAAGATGACAAGAACCTCATGAATATCTTAGTCTGGAGTCATCTCAAGCCTGACATTCCTAATCATTTTGGCACCATCAACTGTAAAGGCAGTAAAGGCTACACCTGTGTCACCCAGACCTGGTCTATCCCAAAGCCACCTTCACTATTGAATAGAGATTTTCATGTGTGTTCCGCAACGTCATCTATGCCATCACCTGCAAGCGTGACACCATTATGTACATATATGAGACTGATGGGAGGCTCGCGAACTGATTCTATGAACATTTGTACAGCATAAAAAAACAAACTGGTATTCATGTTGTGGACCACTTCAATGGCATGGCCATTGGGGTGCCATGATATGGTGTGACAGCTATTAAGTTGTGTATTTCAGATGGTTTCATCCGAATGCATATGAGAACCATTACATAAATCAATTTGGCACAATTTAACCCTTTGAAATCAATGCCCATTAGTCATACAGGTAGATATCCTGTTGTTCTGTAATTTTTACGTTTTTGTTTTATTGGTATTTGGGTGTGGTATGGTCCATTTTCTGTTCATGTTGGTTCACCTCTGCCCCAGATTTTACTCTTTCAGGTTGTATCTATGTTTAGCTCTGCCATGTCAATGTAAACATCAATAGTGCCTCTTTTACCTGTCATATTATGCTGTGAATATGTTTATGCTAAAGGCCTTTTGGTTGAAACATCGATTTATGTGTGTTATTGTGTTACTAGTGGTTAAGAAAACTTTATTATCATGTTCCAATCTTCACTTGTTGGTACATGAGTCTGTCTTGTTATTATATGAGTTTATCTTGTTTGTGCATGAGTTTATTGTGTTGTGTATTAGTTTATCTTGTTTGTGCATGTGTTTATCTTTTTGATGCATGAGTTTATTGTGTTGGTACATGAGTTTTTCTTCTTTTTCTTCTTGGTGTCTGAGTTTTATCTAGTTTACGCATGAGTTTATCTTGTTGGTATGTGAGTTTATCTTGTTGGTACATGTATTTATCTTGTTGGTATATGAGTTTATCTTGTTGGTATATGAGTTTATCTTGTTGGTATATGAGTTTATCTTGTTGGTATATGAGTTTATCTTGTTGGTATATGAATTTATCTTGTTGGTATATGAGTTTATCTTGTTGGTATATGAGTTTATCTTGTTGGTATATGAGTTTATCTTGTTGGTATATGAGTTTATCTTGTTGGTATATGAGTTTATCTTGTTGGTATATGAATTTATCTTGTTGGTATATGAGTTTATCTTGTTGGTATATGAGTTTATCTTGTTGGTATATGAGTTTATCTTGTTGGTATATGAGTTTATCTTGTTGGTATATGAGTTTATCTTGTTGGTATATGAGTTTATCTTGTTGGTATATGAATTTATCTTGTTGGTATATGAGTTTATCTTGTTTTTGTGTGAGTTCATCGTGTTGGTAGTTTATCTTGTTTGTACATGAGTTTATCCTGTTGGTAGTTAATCTTGTTGGTATATGAGTTTATCTTGTTTATATATGAGTTTATCTTGTTGGTTTATCTTGTTCATTTAGCTTGTTGGTTTTTAGAGTTTATCTTAAAAAAGATAAACCATCAGAAAAAACAGATGATAAAGTCAATAAGAAAGCCACAAACACCAACACAAGATGACTATCACAATATGAACAGATCAGAACAAGTTATAATTCTACGTCTCAGAACAGGACACAACCGACTCCGCAGTCACATGTATACAAAGTTCAAGATTGGCAACACGGCCATGTGTACATGTGGACAGGCAGCACAGAGTGCCAAACATATACTTCAAGAGTGTTCTGAGCATGAAACGCTGAGGCAGACATATTGGCCAGAGGAAACAACACTGGAATCAAAACTCTATGGGACACTGTATGAACTACAAAAGACAGTGAGTTTTATTAAGGAGACAGAATTACAGATATAGACATGTTTCAAGTGAACGAAAGAAGAAGAAGAAGAAGAGTTTATCTTGTTTGTACATGAGTTTATCTTGTTTGTGCATGAGTTTATCCTGTTGTTAGTTAATCTTGTTGGTATATGAGTTTTGCTTGTTGGTATATGAATTTATATTGTTGATATATGAGTTTATCTTGTTGGTATATGAGTTTATCTTGTTTTTGTGTGAGTTCATTGTGTTGGTAGTTTATCTTGTTAGTACATGAATTTATATTGTTGGTATAAGAGTTTATCTTGTTGGTATATGAGTTTATCTTGTTGGTATATGAGTTTATCTTGTTGGTATATGAGTTTATCGTGTTTTTGTGTGAGTTCATTGTGTTGGTACATGAGTTTATCTTATTGGTGCATTATTTTATTTATCTTGTTAGTGCATTAGTTTATCCTGTTGGTGCATTAGTTTATCTTGTTGGTGCATTAGTTTATCTTGTTTGAGTATGAGTGTATCCTATTGGTAGTTTATCTAGTTGGTATATATGAGTTAGCAGTTTGCTTTACATTGTGTCCATTTTTTTCTCAGTCTGAATCTGACTTTGAGGTAAGTGATACTTGTTAAAATGGTACAGGTGCTACTTTGCTTTTTTGTTTTACCCCCTATGCCTTCTTACACAACCCTGATGATACATTTATACTACTTTTAATCAAACCTTGGTAGTACAATATATGAAAATATGTATAGAAATTTGTGGAAGTCACTGCATTCCTGTTGTTCAATTATATGGTGAGTGCTTACAAAGATGAGAATCCTATTCTGTAGATGTAATCATGTGCGTTAGCCTGAAATAAGTCACTGTTCTTTATCCCTAATCAGGTGTAAGCGCTTGAGATGAAAATGCTTGTTCTGTATCTATATTCATATTTTAATCATCTGTCTCTCCGACTTCAACTTGTTGTTTGTTTGTTTGTTTTTCGTTCGCTCCATTGTAACCATCACGGATATCCGCGCGATTTCCGCCGGGAGCGTGATTACGTTGTGCCACCGTTATGCGCCTTGTAGGCCTAGCACATCCGATTTCGGCATGCCTTGACAATTCGGGTGGGCTACCCTTACCCTTCATCCGTGAGCCTGGTTCCTTAAGGGGAAGAACTCAACAGAGGAGTTGTACCCTGGCTCTTTCGCCCTCTTAGCCGAGGTGTCATTCACCGACATCGTGTACCCCTTGTCCAAGTTCGAGTCTCACACCACGCGTTTGAGAGCAAGGCGTTCTCGAGCTGAGCGTCCTTGTCCCAATAGGGCCTGAGCCCATCAGGTACTGAACCCTTTCTCTCTTCAAGTGTATTTCCGGTGTAGTCAACCTGACAGTAGAGTTGGGCCAGGGCTAAATCGTTGTCCCTTTTGTGCCTGAACGCATCGAGTACGAAACCCTTTCTCTTCGCGAGCATATTTCCGGTTTAGGAAGGCTCGACATTAGAGTTGGGTTAGGTCTTCTTGCTTTACCAAACGTCAATGGATGGGTCTGGGTCTCTGCCTGTAAGGAACGCAGGTAACTAGAAGCTCGTCTCGAGCTGACGGAGCTTGTAGTTCCCCTTTCCTAGAGACTTTTCACTTTCTATTTGCAGTTCGCGCTGCCCTCTAGCGCTGTTCTGCCCTTTCATTGTTTCATTGTACTCGGTATGAAATATATTTGTCTCTCGCCATGCATCTATCTTTACGTGCATTTTACATTGGCCGCCCCTCCAATGTTCGGACTGGACTGACTTGCTTCACTGTATGTCGACAGTGTCGCTATATGTGGTGATGCTGGTGGTGTCGGAGATATTGTCTGTCTCTTGTGCAGTCAAATCTCTTTCCATCTGCTACCTCCACATTCTCGGACACGATCCCCAAATGATTTGGCCAGAATCAGCTCGAGCTGCTGTATTTCTGTTTCCAGGGTGCACCGCGTGGAGGTACATTTGGGATCTTGGTTATCTGCTAACCCTGGGTCCGCCTAGAGCAATGCGTTCCCTTTGCACCCCTTCAACTTGTTAACATATGCGTTCTCCAATGTGAATTGTTAACATCTATAACTGTAACAACTGTAAGTGGAGACATAGGTGAAGTCTTTATGTGATTAGAAACGAAATTCACGGAACATGGGATATACCCATAGTTCCGCCATCAAAGAGTGTGCAAACCTAAAATCCTCATCAGATTGTTAATTATGTGATCTTCTGATTTTTCCATATAAGGCACACTTTCTCCCCCTCATGCCTGGTCATTCCCATTTCTATCATTCTTTGTATGTATCATCTCCAGCGTCATCTTATTCACTATGTGCTGTTTGTCCGTCGAAGTCAATGATGACCATTCAACTCAACTGGGATGATGATGTCTGCGATGTACTCGACTATGACTAATGAGTCCTGTGCTTGCTTGGAATTGTCTACCACACGCCACGCCTTGCGTGTGGGGGAGGAGTCTGTAGGACATTTAGCAGTTCTTGTCTTTCTTCTAGCACGTCTGTATTACACAGCATGATGTCACAATGTGCTTCTCTTCTTATGCTATATAAAACAACTTGACTACATGTTTTCTCATTTTGTTGGATATCTTGTGACTACAGCGTAACCTATTATTTGGTGCAGTCTAGTCTTCTACAGTTGATTTCAGACTATCCATTTTTTTCTTCCTCTGTGAGTTCGATTCAGTGCAGAAGACACTGTACATTGAGGATGATAACTCGTAAGAACAATTGTTTGTAAGTACAAGCCTATGTAAGTACATCTCTCTGTAAGTACAGTTGTGTGTAAGTATAGCTCTCTGTAAGTACAGCTTGATGTAAATACAGTTCTATGTAAGTACAGGTTGATGTAAGTATAGTGTGATGTAAGTACAACTTTGATGACATAAGTATAAATGCTTGTAAGTACAGCTTTGTGTAGGTACAGCTTGATGTAAGTACAACCCTGTGTAAGTATATCTATGTGTAAATGCAGCTATAATATGTACCTGTTCCTGATGTAACAACCATTTTAACAAGAATACTAACATGTACATAACACTAGTAGATTTTATTCACAAAAACCTGATACAGATATATTTACCTGTACTCAACATTTATTTGACTGGCTTTCAACCTGCATTTATTGTATCACCTGATCATGTTTTGAAACTTCTGTTTGCTGCAGATCTAAGCACACTTGCTTCCTGCACAGTGGCATGGCTTTATTTTGACACCTGCAAGATGTACCCCATGTATTAATTTCATTGATATCTCACTAATGCTTTCCCACTGTTTCCTAGTCAATAAACCTGCATTCTATGACGTATATAATATAAATGTGTCCAGATATTTATGTGAGTTGTTACCAAATTAAAATGTGCTGATTCTTAATTAATAGTTGGCAGTAAGGGTTGGTGAACAAATCATCTGAAAACCTGTTTGTATATTTCTTTACACTTTACCATCCATTATGCAAACTCTCCTGTTTGAATAATCTGTACACTTTACTATCCATCATGGGGACTCTCAAAAGGAGAATTTAAAAAAGGATACCAACTCATAAAAGTCATAGAAGCTCGACTTCATTGTACTCTGATTTCCCTTAATGTATTCTGTACTTCTCAACAAAATGGTACACTGCCTGCTGAGAGTACCACTCATAGTATGCAACTCCATAGCTTCAAGCGATAATCCCCAGGGATCTCTGAAAAAGTTCACTTCATAAACAACATATCATGAGTGGGATTCAAACTCATGACCTCTTGAGCATAAAGTGAACTGCTGAATCATCACACCAGGGATATCCATAGCCTGTCAATTAATAATATATGATAGCCACATTATTTCCCCTTAATAATGATTTATAAAATCCATTTGTGCACAGTTTCTCTGATATATTCCATCACAGGTTTCCTATTGCTTTATTTTCTATTATTGTTTTTAATTCATTAATTAACAGTCATACTATATACTATATGTGATTTATTAAGGGTTAATGATCAATTCATACATTTTTGCTGCTGATTGGATGCTATCTCAAGTCATATAGTTAACTTTTAATAGACATGTTTCAAATTTGTAATAGACATGTTTCAAATTTGTGATAATTTCAACTGTTATCAATTTCTTATAGTTTGAAACATGTTTCATATTTTGAAATTGAAATATTTTTTCAAAGAGCATAATTTCAACTGCATTTAATCCAAATTTAAGCTTGACAGCTATTACTAATTTGATGATAGTTGTGCTATCAATTATATGTTTCACAGTAGCTGGTAATTTGGTTACAGTTGCATCGTTATTAATTGTATGTTTCACAGCTACTACTTATTTCATGCTAGTTGTATCATTATCAATTGTGTCATAGCTGTGTTAATGTGATGATAGTTGTTTTTATGAATTGTAAGTTTCACAAGTTTAAAATGTGATGATAGGTACATTGTTATCAATTTGAAAGCTTGACAGTAAATTTGTGATAGTTTCAACTGTCATCAATTTGTGATAGTTTCAACTGTCATCAATTTGTGATAGTTTCAACTGTCATCAATTTGAAAGTATCTAATCTACTTCTAATTTGATCATAAATGTATTATATTGTTATTACTGAAACGTTTCATATTTTGAAATAGAAATATTCAAGAATAATCCTTTTTTTACAGCTGTTAAATGATATAAAAAGGTAATGGTAATATGGGTTATAAACCACCATCGTCATAGTACACGGTTTTCCATGAGCTGCCTAGTCGATGGTTGACCAGTAGCTGCCAGACTACCATGCCTACCACACTTGCTCAATAATGAATGTGTCAAACTTTGACTTTCCTAGAGCATGAGCCCTGGTATGTACCCTACTTCCTGGTTGATGGGTGTTCAATGGGAGTTATTTGTTTTCAAGCCACAAATAATCAGTGGGCTCAAAACATAGGTTTGCTGATAAATGGTTTGCTTACACTGCTATTGCTGCCTGTTAACCTTTAGCAAGCCAGATTAAAAAATACGAAACGTCTCCCTGCCACCGGATTCTTTTTTGAAAATTTTCATTATTGATGGTGACTGTTTTGAAAATGTGATAATTTTTTGGTTGTTAGAGATATTTAAATAATATTTGCACATATAAATAAAGAATTGAATTATGCATATATTGGTGTAATTTATGTACGTGTGTGTGTGATACCAGACGTATGAGAAAGTGGTAAAGACGTTTTTCACAAAAAACATATATTTTATAACAAATAAAGAGGGAAAAAATAAGGAAAAAAAATAACTTACCTTACATATCGAATTCCTTGGCAACACTGTCAACTAAATCACGTAAATCTGTTGTATTTATGTTCTTTCACTGCGAAATTATCAAAATATAGCCGGGGGAACTGTATAAAACATGTAGATTTGCAGTAAAATCGTTCTTTGAGCTTAGGCCTAGAGTTATTTTTTTCTGCCACTTCAAAATATTCGATATCAAACGTACAAGTCCCCATACCAGCACGGCATTCTGTATATTCACTGCTGTGAAACTAAAGAACCTAATAATCCATGATTCAAGCCACGATTCAATGTTATTTTATTCGAAATACGATGAAATAAAGGTCTGTAAAACCGATCCATCATCGTACCGGTGTACAGATGTGGTCAGATTAATTGCTCTTAAACTTTTACGAATAGCCAGCCATTCTCAAAAACGATCATGTCGGAAGTGGGGGATGTACCGGCTTCGATTGCGCATGTCCCCAGCTATGTGCACGACTGTGGTACGTGTAAATCTCACGATAATCTCGCTGGTAGGGACGGCCCGCCATCAGCGCGCGCGGCCATTTTGTTTTTCGGCGGCTGGATATCATATTGGCTCGGTGAAGGTTAACCTGTAGCAATCCAAATTTCTTTGTGTGCGTTTGTCCACATTCTCGATTTAAGTTGTACACAACATAACATGGGCACACATCCAGCATCCATTTATCCCTTTTGTCTCCGAATTTTAAATCAATAACTCAATAAATAAAAACGTTATGCCAAAAAGGCAAACTTGCAGAAAAACCAGCAGTCATAAAAAATGACAGAGTGTCAGAGGAAATATGTGCTATTTTAAGTTGGGCTGTGTCATATGACGTGTTTTCTTGTCAATGGAAAGCGAAACAAATTTCCCTTAATTACTTCCCTTTTCTATAATTACCCTTTAGTGGTTGGAGGTTGAGATATTTAATTTAGGCGGGTTGTATCAGTGGGGCTGTCAGTGAGTGGCACGCACACACATTTTGCATCTGTCAGCAGTTTTCACGACTGTAACAGACTTACTACATCTCTAACAAACTTACAATTATGTTAGCCATTTTGCCTCTTGGACTCAGCTAGATGTTAATATCACAAAATTGCACAAAATTTCAGATCTGCACATATTTTATAAAAAATTGGATATTAGACATGTTTGCCGGGATAGTACCAAATTACATTTCTAAATTCATTTATAGTGAATTCTATTATGGTACTATTAATCTGCCATTGACTTGCCATTCAGAAGAATTAGCACACACTGTAAATGTGTCCAAAATATGAGTACCGGGTATATCAAAGAAGTATATTTTTTACTCATTCTCAGAAAATGCTGGGTCAACTCAGTTTACTTAACATGGCATGTGCTGCCAAAGCAAAGCAACATGTTGTAACTCTCACAAGAGCCACCAGAGAAGAAATGCTCAACTTTTCTATACTAGGGGGTCTAGAAAGAAATCATGGAATCTTTGTTACAAAAGTTCAGCATGGTTCAAAGGCTGCGGAGGCTGGTCTCAAGAGAGGAGATCAGGTAGATTTTTACTTTTATTACATCTTACCTTTAGTTCTTTAATTTTAACATTATGTCAAGTTAATATTGGAATTTTGTGCATGTCAAGTTGATGAGGGAATTGTGTATGTATCAAATTGATGAGAAAATTTTGTATATGCAACTTTATGTGGGAATTGTGTGTCAAAACAATGGAGAAATTTTGCGCATGCAACTTTATGTGGGAATTCTGTATATGTCTGACTGTTTAAACATGTCCCTGGAGGAGGCAGACCAACTCGCTTAAGATCGCGAAGTGTTCAGAAGGTCCATAAAGAAGACTTAGTTCTGGAAAGAATATGTCACATGATGATGATGATGATAATGTGTATATGTAAAATTAATAAGGGACATTAGTCGCTAGATCTTTCTTATTACACACATGACATGTCCCCATAGATGCTCTGAATCTGCCCTTGGGTGTCTCCACAATCACAGGATAACTGAGTTCCAATAGATGGTGATACCACATTTAAAGTTCATTTTCTATATTCTGAATATGGCAAACTTAATGAATCCTCTCCCTCTTTTATTTTGTTAGTCCATGCTGTTTCTTGTAAGAAGTTCAGTATTTCAGCCCTGTCTATTGTACTATTACTTGATACAGTGACAGAGCTCACCAGCTGTCAGCTCTCTCATTGCCCTGAATATCTGACTTATCAGACACAAAAATGAATATGGCTCCACCCAACTCATCTTCCCATTTCCTCAAACAACTGTTCCCGAATGAAGCCTGTTCCATTTGTATTTTTCTGCTCATTCCCATCGAGCTATTGGGGATGCAAATATTATTTGCACTCTTGTATCCCCATCCAGTTCAATGTATTAGCCACTGCCATAACCTCCATGTTGCTTGTAGTCACAGTGGAACTTTCACTCTCCTCTCTGGTCTCCATATAGTTAGCTAATAATAAATTCAATGGGCGCTGGTAATACAAAAATTGAGTGATCAGGAGACTGCAGTAAAACTCCACCATGAAAATCATGATATATCCCCAGTGTATTGTTCAGTGTAAAACTACTCCCTGTATTTACCCCTTTCCATATTTTTTCAATATTTAACTTAACAATGTTTTATATAGAGATTTTGTAAATACCATGAATAGTTAGTTATATTTTATATATGAAAAAGGTAGTATTTTTATATCATGTTATTCTGTTCCCATTGTAAGCATTACATTTGAAATATTTTTAAAATATATCCAAGAGTATTTATCCTGTTATCAACACTTGAGTGTATCGTGTGTTATGTGTATAACTTTCTTTAATAATGGACAATAAGCTAACCTGCTGTTTGGTTTCTATTGGATCAGATTCTGGAAGTCAATGGTCACAAGTTTCAACAGATTTACTACAACAAAGCACTGGAGATTCTCAGAGGAACAACACATTTATCGATTTTAGTCAAGTCCAATTTGCAAGGTCTGATGTTTTTAATGAAAGTTTAATACGTTAAACATTGATGTCCCACACAAACCACAAGTTGATGTCCCACACAACAGTCATATGTTGTCTATATAAGTCACACATTGGCACCTCAAACACTCACACAATGTTGTCCCACACAACAGTTACACAGTTTTTTCTCACAACAGTTATGCAATCTGTGCACAACACAACAGCAATATTATTTTTCCACACAATATTGTACCACACAATATTGTACCACACAACATGCACACATAAATTGTCCACACAATATTGTACCACACAACATGCACACATAGATTGTCCACACAATATTGTACCACACAACATGCGCACATAGATTGTCCACACAATATTGTACCACAAAACATGCACACATTGATTGTCCATTCAACATTGTACCACACATAAATCTTACATAGGTCACACGTTGTTCTCCCACACAACAATTATGCAATATTGTACACTACATCATCCATGCATTGTTGGGCCACACAACAGTTGCACAATGTTGTACCACTCAACTGCCACACATTGTAGTCCCACACAAATTACAGTGTTACCCTACACCTTTTGTCACACAGTACGCATACATTATCACACACAGCACGTACATATTGTTGGATCATTCAATAATTACACATTCTTGTCCCACACAATATTTACACATTGTTGTCCCACATAACACATGCACATTGTTGTATCACCCAATACGTACACATTGTTGTGTCCCATGTAACACATGCACATTGTTGTGTCCCATGTAACAGTAGTTGATAGATAAAAGTGCTGTAAAACTGTATATAAATAGTACTTGCGTAGGACAAAAGTTTTTTTTTCAAGTTTTATGATCACCAACAGACTATTGGACTGTGAGATGTATAGATGAAAACATACAAATAACAATATACAAGACATTTTCAATGTTTCAACCAGAAGGTCTTCTTCAAGAATACAAAACACAAACAGTAAAAATAATGGTATTTATCACGGAGGCACTAGAACGCAGACATTATTAAGCAGTAAGATCTCCAAGGTAACCATGACATATGTGTACACAAATAGTCATGAAGGTGAGTTTTTCAGCGAATGCATGAAGAAAAATAGGGATGAATATGTGACAAAACCAATTGCTCAAACATAGCTGTTTTTGTGTTTTGGACATCTTACTGGTTAAAAATGTCTGCGCTCTAGTCTAGCGCCTTCATGATAAGTACCATTGTTTTTACTGTTTGTTCTTTATATTCTTGACTACATATTGACTATATGAATCATGTCCATGATCCTGAAGAGATAGAGAACTATGGGCTCAGTTGGGATAATGTGACACTCTGCAGACAAATTGCTTGTATTGCAAAACAACAATCGTTTATCAAGTTAAAATTTGTGTAAGCGTTTTTCTTGTCTGCAAAATGCTTACAAAATGAGTTATTCACAATCCAAGGTTTCACTGTACTATTTTTTTTACAGACTTAACAGAGAGCTAGCCATATCACCTACATAAGCTACATATATCCTAGTGCTACCTCATACAGTGAGCAGGTCATATCACCTACACGTTATGATGTATCACTGTCACATATAGAGAGCAGGTCATATCACTTACACATTTCTTGATTTTAGAAACTGGCCTCACAGCACGTAGGGCATTTCCATAAGTGCTCCGCCCTCTGTTCTAGCAGCCACTCGACTTGATGGTGTTTTGAGTAATGCTGCCGAACTCTGGCCCTTGCGACAGGTTTCTTTATTGTTCCGCCCACCCACGCCGTGCCCATAACAAGCACAATGTCGCCCTGTCGGAACAACATGGTAACTGTTATCGAAGGTTACGACTACGGGATTGTATAGATGACGTGCCATGAAACTTCTATAAGAAGATAACCTCAATATAAAGGCATGTCATCAAACGTTATGATAAACCTACACGTTATGATGTAACACTGTCACATACAGAGTGCAAGTGACATTACCTACATATGCTGTGACATATTTCTGTTGCATACAGATATAAAATATCTAACCTTTTTTCTTAATACTATGACCTAGAATGTCACATACAGAGAGTAGATCACATCATGTTATTTGTTTTAATATTATGACTTCGTCCTGTTATTGTACGGAATCACCCTGGTGTGGTTATTCAGTCTGCTTTGTGTCTAAGCAATCATGGGTTTGAAACCCGTTTGTAATATCTTGCTTGTAAAGTGATTTTTTAATTTTAGATCCCTGGGGATTATCTTTTGAAGTTATGGAGGTTTTATTGAGATTCATGGGGATTATATCTTGAAGTTATGGAGTTATATACTGAGTGATATTCCTAGCATATAGCGTACCACTTCATTGAGAGAAACGGATTACATGTGGGGTCTATCCACTATGCTGTTTAAATGCCTTTTACATCTGTTATTGTATATGAACTGAAATAATATATGATTTTTATGTTTTCTCCAGAATTCAAAGAAATGTTAAGAGCATCAGAAAAAGTAACGCCTCGTAAAGCCAAAAGAGAAGATGGAAATGTGCCAAACCCAAAGCAAAGACTTTCAGTTCCCGACCTTGACTCGTCAATACCAATGTTCAATTTGGATTTGATGGATGGGAAAAAGACGGAGAAACGTGCTGGAATATTTGGGACAAATTCCAGATTGAGGAAAGCGTTGACAAGGATTAACTTCATACCAAAAAATACGGATGTGTCAGTATAAATTTGTTGAGCAGTTCTCATAATCAACATGTAGCCTGTCATTTTTTTAATTTCCTTCCTCTTTTCTTATTTCCTTTCTCTGTTGAATTTACTTTTGACATCTTAAGGAACACAAGTTTATCTTTATGACAAGTCTATTTTATTAGATGTTGTGAGCAGGGGTTGTATTATTTTTTAAAGTGTTGTCTTTCATCTCTTGGCCGTCCTGGCTCTCTTTTACCAATTCTTCCACTGTTTTGTTCACAAATCATATACATTATTTCTAATACAATGTTGTGTTTTGGTTCTTGATATTTCTGGCTTTCGCATGCCAATTTCTCTACTTTTCTTTATCACCTCATTACTCTCTTACACACACACTGTAATTTTACCTTGTCGTTAGCGGAAATCTTAGCAGATCAGATTTTGCTTTCCTCTTTCATGATGATCATCATAAATTGTGGATATCATTATGATATTTTACTGTTTGCTTTTAGGATAGCAATATGACATTATACTGTTTGCTTTTAGGATAGCAATATGACATTATACTGTTTGCTTTTAGGATAGCAATATGACATTATACTGTTTGCTTTTAGGATAGCAATATGACATTATACTGTTTGCTTTTAGGATAGCAATATGACATTATACTGTATCTATTTGAGTTATGGTGTGGTTGACATTATAAATGAAGAATTTTCACAAGTCTAGAAGTAACTTGCTGTACAGATACGCATCAACCACCAGCAGTGAAGAAGTTTTAGAAACAAATCATCAAATGTGTTGCTGTATAGACAACCCTTAACTCCATTCATGAATAATGTCCTAATCATTTATAGATGCAGAATGCTAGCTGTCTGTCAGAAACAGAGCTTTAGCCGACTCATCCAAATGCAGCACATTAGCTGACCTGCTTAGAAGCAGAACATTAGTAGAGCTGTCCAGAAACAGGAATTAGCTGACCTGCTTAGAAGCAGAACATTAGTAGATATTTCCAGAAACAAGAATTTGATGACCTGCGTAGAAGCAGAACATTAGTAGAGCTGTCCAGAAACAGGAACTTGATAACCTGCTTAGAAGCAGAACATTAGTAGAGCTGTCCAGAAACAGGAATTTGATGACCTGCTTAGAAGCAGAACATTAGTAGAGCTGTCCAGAAACAGGAATTTGATGACCTGCTTAGAAACAGAACATTAGTAGAGCTGTCCAGAAACAGGAATTTGATGACCTGCTTAGAAGCAGAACATTAGTAGAGCTGTCCAGAAACAGGAATTTGATGACCTGCTTAGAAACAGAACATTAGTAGAGCTGTCCAGAAACAGGTGTTAGCTGATCTGCTGCTTAGAAGCAGAACATTAGTAAAGCTTTCCAAAAGCAGAACATTGCTGACCTATCCAGAATCAGGAATTAGCTGACCCACCCACAAGCAAAATGTTAGTAGACCTGTCCAGAAGCACACATCAGATGACCCACCCACAAGCAGAATATAGCTAACATATCCAGAAGAAGAACATTAGTAGACTTGTCCAGAAACAGTCGATCCAGTTGTAAATTGGTACCTGATGCATTGGTTGGGGACAGCAAGGAAGGGAACTGGCCATCCCACGTAATAATTGCTGTGGCTGTGTACATGAAGTGTTATCTTCATCCGCCGATGGAAGGTGCTGCCATGGGACATACCTTTACCTTTTACCAAAAACAGAACATTATCTGACCTGACTTATATGTAACTGAGTAATTAATGTTTTTTTTAAATTCACACTTTTACAGCCAACATGTTTGAATCATCTGTTTTGTTATTGCAATTGTCTTCAGCAAAGAGTCTAGTTCTGTAAACTACTCAGATGAAAGTCTGTACTCCAAACCTTCCAGAAAGTCTTCCACATCTTCTTCATCATCAAACCCTGGCAGTACCCTAAGCGGTCACCTGAGTGCGAGTAATCCTGACATCACCTTAGCTGGCCTGCTTGTAGATGACCGCAGCGATGTACCAGAGCATGCTCTCAAAGTTTACAGATCTGATCAGTCCTTCAAGTATTTATTGATTCATAAGGTGAGTTATTGATGAATGAATTTTTATAGCTAATTTAAAAATAAATAATTAGCAGATTTTTAATTGTTCTATTGATTCTCTGGGTCAGTGTATTTCCCTAGCATTTCATATTCTGGGCATTCCTGAAGAATATACTCTGCTGTCAAAGGTGCCTGTCCACATTTACACACGGCTGTGCTGCCAATCTTGAACTTTGTATACATGTGACTGCGGAGTCTGCTGTTGTGTCCTGTTCTGAGGTGCAGAATGACAACTTCTTCAAGTCTGTTCATAGTTTCGTAGTCATCCTGTGTTGATGTTGACATTTTAAGTGCTTTAATCATCTATTTCTTTTGATGGTGAGTTATTGCCACATCTGGTTGATCATCTGCAGCACCCTCCTTAGCCAGATGATGTGCATTCCACAATACAATGGTATCCGCTGCATAGCTACTTTGTGCTGCCTGCTTAGTTCGATCAGTAGTATTTGTACATCAGACAGTTTTCTGGACTAGAGTACTGATCTTGCATATGTCAGGAATACTGAAGACTATGGATCAATGATGATCAGGAGCTTTTCGATTGCCATCTTGATTGCCTGGTTTTCTGCATTATAATTATGACAGATTCTCTGATAATACTTTGTTTGTATCCCTAACATTGTTTGGGTACTCTATATATTCTTGCTCCTCTACTGCTTACTGCATTCTCTGCTGACCCATCTGTATATGCTGTGTTCCATAAGTCATGAGATGTAAATATTGTGGTCTCTATTTTGTAAATATGATACAGTGTGTCTGTCAGAATCATTACAAATAACAGATGCCACCATTTCTTATACTATTAATGGCAAACAGTCCGGATTTTTATTTTCTGTTGGGCACACACACAAAAACAAGAACATGGAAATCAAAAGGCAGATAATGAACAGTATTTTTATGCAATCAGTCTTCTATTAATACCAGATATTTGGCGATGACATCAACCCAGCAGAGAAAACTTACACATGTGAGATGAAATGCCTAAAAAAGCAGCAAGAGTGACCAAACTAGACATAATGAGAAATTATGAAATCAGGAAAAGAATCAGTATAAGACCATGCACAGAATACATTGGGAAACAACAAGTAAAATGGTTTGGACACCTTATGAGAATGAACCATAACCAACTACCAGCAAGAACATATAACATAAGAAGATCCGGATACATGGCCAGAGGAAGATCTAGAACAAGATGGATAGATAACATCAAGACAACACTGAGCAAATATGGATTCAACGCAGTCAAGATGACACATCTGGCCTTGGAAAGACAACTAAAGCTCCCGGTCACCACCACTATGCTTAATGGCAAGTGTGGATATTCTGACCATCATCTACCAGGTGATAGACTATAGACATACAAGAAGTTTCAGTTACAATTCACCAAGTTTCACTAGATCTCAACATGAGTGCCTCTAGTTACCTAAAAAATGTCAAGGTGGTATTCTATCTCTCTCCACATGTTTTGAAGTGTGATGGATGCAAAAGTGTCAATTATCTGATGATGAATGTTGTGTCCCTGCACTGGAGTTTGAAAAATAAAGGTTTTTATGTATTCCCATAGAAAGAAATATAAAGGGTCAAATCTGGTGACCTTGATGGCGTTTAATAGAACCTAATCTTCCAATCCATCTGTCTGAATATTATTGATGAAGGTAGTTTCTTGCTTTGACACCCATCTTGCTTGGTGCTCCATCTTGCTTGGAATATAAATCCTTCTGGTTTCCTAAGGTAAAAGGTATGTTCTATGGCAGGAACCTGCCGTAGGGGATGAAGATAACTCTTCATGTACTAAGCCGCAGCAACTATTAGGTGGTGTGGCCAGTTCCCTTCCTGACTTTTTTCTGGTTTCTTAAGAACTGCGAAATTGTGCAGCATTTTTAGATTTGCTGCTCCTCTATGGCTTCGGTAAAGAAGAATGATCAATCACAGAATTTGAAGTTAAGGCACACCACACATTACATTTAGAGCTGTCTCGCTTATGCTCCATTACAATTTTGTTGTTTTCTTTACAACTGCTACAAATTTAATGGTTTCTATCAGTGGTAACCATAAAAACATGTTGTTTCTGATTACTGATAAGCTTAATTTTGGATAGGATTTGGGCATCACCAAGTAAAATTCTGCCTATAGAAATATTACACTGGCATTGATTAAATGGCATAAACTTGTTTGGTGTGGACATGTAACAATACACGACTTGCTTTCTAAAATTATTTTGCAAGAAACAGTTGAGGGTGAAAGGAGGAGAGAAGGACAGAAAATCCTGTATTGATAACATCAAGGGATGGTCTGGGCATAATTTTTCTACACTCCTCCAAATGGCTGAGGATAGAGTTGTTTGGAGAGCTTTTTGTTCTGATGTATCGCAAAAATGGGAAATAATATAATGTAGCACAATGAAAACTATATCTGCATTATATTGTTTCCCATTTTGATAGATTTATTATTATTACATCACATTTTATCTAGTTGTATGGTTTTCATTTGATTATAGTTTGTGGTTGTTTGATTAATATCCAGATTAGACCATAATGTAAAAAGGTTCTTGTTCCTTTGTTTATTTCTCATTCACTATATTTAATTTACAGTATTTTTTAGCTGTATTAGTAATGAGTAACAATAGTTGACATTATCATTGGTCTCATCACTAAACATTAGTAATTGTTTGTTTTGCGTTTGCTCCATTGTAACCAGCACGGATATCTGTGCGATTTCCGCCGGGAGCATGGTTACATGGTGCCACCGTTATGCACCTTGTAGGCCTAGCACATCGGATTTCAGCATGCCTTGACAATTCGGGTGGGCTACCCTAGCCTGTGACAGCCTACATATCTGTCTCCAGGAATGCGTGTATGTGGTGACTCTTCGTCCAGACGATTTTTGCTCTCGTCTGTCTCGCACGAGGTGTTCCACTGTGTCTATGAACTTGCCTCGTGTAATTGGACGTACTGTGCCTGTGCCCATCAGGTACTGAACCGTTTCTCATCCGTGAGTCTGGTTCCTTAAGGGGAAGAACTCAACAGAAGAGTTGGACTGGCTCTTTCGCCCTCTTAGCAAGGTATCATTCACCGACATCGTGTACCCCTTGTCCAAGTTCGAGTCTCACACCACACGTTTGAGAGCAAGGCGTTCTCGAGCTGAGCGACCTTGCCCCAATAGCGCCTGAGCCCATAAGGTACTGAACCCTTTCTCTCTGCAAGTGTATTTCCGGTATAGGAAAACTTGACAGTAGAGTTGGACCAGGACTACCATCGTTGTCCCTTTCTTGCTTAAGCCCATCGGGTACGGAACCCTTCCTCTTCGCGAGCATATTTCCAGTTTAGGAAGGCTCAATATTAGAGTTTGGTTACCAAAACAAAAAGCCGGTCATATCAAAATAGATGGAGAGCTCTTGAAAGAAGACAAACAACCCACATACCTCGGAGTTACTTTTGATGATAAACTGATATGGAAGCAGCACATAAACAAAGCAACAACAAAAGCCAGGAGGAAGTTAGCTATCCTGAGAAAACTAAGTGGAACCACATGGGGAGCCAGTGGGAATATACTCAGTAAAGTTTACCAGCAATGCATAAGACCACACCTGGAATATCGTTCAGCAGCATGGTGTCCTGCATCAAACACCACATTACAAGATCTAGATAAAGTGCAAAACCAGGCACTTAGAATAATGTTGGAAGCAATGAAATCAACACCCATAGCAGAGATGTAGAAAATGGGAAGAATGCAAACACTTGGCGAACACAGAGACACAAAAGTGCTAATTCAGGCAGAAAAGTTTCAGTGTATGCCAAGTCATCCAATGAAGGAAAGATTCCAAAATCTAGCAATGGGACGACTGAAAAGAAGCAGCTTTATCCATCAAGCTAAACGACTCTGCAGACAACTTACAGACCTACCTGAAGTTGACAGCCCCTTAAGGCCTGTACCAGAACAAACCCTGTGGAGTGAAAGGCATGGATTGCCAATATACATTCAGATCCATGTGAAAGGAATACTAAGCAAGGACGAACAGAACAGTGTGCAGCGAAGGACAGTCACCCTCAGTTTCCTGGATGAGGAATATCCACAAGATATATGGGTCAGAGTATACACAGATGGGTCAGCACAGAATGCCATGAGGAATGGAGGTGCAGATGTATATACAGAATATCCACACAAGCCTAGAGATACAATTAGAACACCAACAGGAAAATTCTGCAATAATTATGATGCAGAAATCCAGGCAATTAGTGTGGCAGCTAAAAAACTGCTGAACTCCAACTCTGACATACAGCCTGTGGTATTCCTGACAGATGCAAGGTCAGTGCTTCAAGCTCTCCAGTCTGAAAAACTAACAGACTTGAAAAAACTACTTAGTGAATTGTCTTACCAGTATAGGGTAACCATGCAGTGGATACCCTCTCACTGTGGAATACCAGGAAATGAAAAAGCAGACCAACTAGGAAGGTGCTGCCGAAGACCAACCAGATATACCAATCACCTACCATCAGAAAAAACAGATGATCAAGTCAATAAGAAAGCCACAAACAACAACACAAGATGACTATCATATTATGAACAGACCAGAACAAGTTATAATTCTACGTCTCAGAACAGGACACAACCGACTCCGCAGTCACATGTATACAAAGTTCAAGATTGGCAACACAGCCATGTGTACACGTGGAAAGGCAGCACAGAGTGCCAAACATATACATCAAGAGTGTTCTGAGCATGAAATGCTGAGGCAGACATATTGGCTAGAGGAAACAACACTGGAATCAAAACTCTATGGGACACTGTATGAACTACAAAAGACAGTGAGTTTTATTAAGGAGACAGAATTACAGATATAGACATGTTTCAAGTGAACGAAAGAAGAAGAAGAAGAGTTTGGTTAGGTCTTCTTTCATTTCTGAACGCCACTGATTGGGTCTGGGTCTCTGTCTGTAAGGAGCACAGGTAACTAGAAGCTCGATTCGAGCTGACGGAGCTTTTAGTTACCCTTTCCTAGGAACTTTTCCCTTTCTATTTGCAATTCGCGCTTCCCTCTAGCGCTATTCTGCCCTTACATTGTTTCATTGTACTCGGTATGAAATCTATTTGTCTCTTGCTATGCATCCACCTTTACGTGCATTTTACATTGGCCGCCCCTCCAATGTTCGGACTGGATTGACTAGCTTCACTGTATGTCGATAGTGTCGCTATATGTTGTGATGCTGGTGGTGTCGGAGATATTGTCTGTCTCTTATGCAGTCAAATCTCTTTCCATCTCCTACCTCCACATTCTCAGACACGATCTCCAAATGATTTGGCCAAAATCAGCTTGAGCCGCTGTATTTCTGTTTCCAGGGGGCACCGCGAGGAGGTACATTTGGGATCTTGGTTATCTGCTAACCCTGGGTCCGCCTAGAGCAATGCGTTCCCTTTGCACCCCAACATTAGTAATGAGTAAAAATAGTTGACATTATCATTGGTCTCATCACTAAACATTATTTTCTCTATTTTTGTAAATATTGTGTGTTTCTATTTGAATGAAAGGAAACTACAGCAAAAGAAGTAGTGATGCTTGCCCTACAAGAATTTGGTATCACAGACTCCAGTAGGTAAGTAATCACTCGTTGTTGGATGGCATTTTGTGTGTGTCTGTGTGTGCACGAGTGTATGTGACCTGAAATAAAGTTTACCTATGCAATTACTATAAAAGTGTACAGGTTGAGTTAATTAAATAATGTGGCAGTATATTTTGAACTGTACAAAACTTGTGTCCCCAAGATTGGGAAACCTTATTAACACTTTGAGCTCTGGTCACCTATGCCCCTGAGTAAGGAAACACACAAGAAGGGCACATACGCAGATCTAACTACTGAATTTATTACATTCACAATATAAATATTATTCCTTATCTTGGGGTGCAAAGGGAATGCATTGCTCTAGGTGGACCCAGGGTTAGCAGATAACCAAGATCCCAAATGTACCTCCACGCGGTGCACCCTGGAAACAGAAATACAGCAGCTCGAGCTGATTCTGGCCAAATCATTTGGGGATCGTGTCCGAGAATGTGAAGGTAGCAGATGGAAAGAGATTTGACTGCACAAGAGACTGACAATATCTCTGACACCACCAGCATTACCACATATAGCGACACTGTCGACATACAGTGAAGCTAGTCAGTCCAGTCCGAACATTGGAAATGCACGTAAAGGTAGATGCATGGCGAGAGACAAATAGATTTCATACAGAGTACAATGAAACAATGAAAGGGCAGAACAGCGCTAGAGGGCAGCGCGAACTGCAAATAGAAAGTGAAAAGTCCCTAGGAAAGGGGAACTACAAGCTCCGTCAGCTCGAGGCGAGCTTCTAGTTACCTGTGTTCCTTACAGGCAGAGACCCAGACCCATTCATTGGCGTTTGGTAAAGCAAGAAGACCTAATCCAACTCTAATGTCGAGCCTTCCTAAACCGGAAATATGCTCGTGAAGTGAAAGGGTTCTGTACCTGAAGGGCTTAGGCAAGAAAGGGACAACGATGGTAGTCCTGGCCCAACTCTACTGTCAAGGTTTCCTATACCGATAATACACTTGAAGAGAGAAAGGGTTCAGTACCTGATGGGCTCAGGCGCTATTGGGACAAGGACGCTCAGCTCGAGAACGCCTTGCTCTCAAACGCGTGGTGTGAGACTCAAACTTGGACAAGGGGTACACTATGTCAGTGAATGACACCTCGGCTAAGAGGGCAAAAGAGCCAGGGTCCAACTCCTCTGTTGAGTTCTTCCCCTTAAGGAACCAGGCTCACGGATAAGAAACGGTTCAGTACCCAATGGGCACAGGCACAGCACGTCCAATTACACGAGGCAAGTTCATAGGCAGTGGAACATCTCGTGCGAGTCAGACGAGAGCAAAAATTGTCTAGGGCGAAGAGTCGCCACTACGCGTGCCTGGAGACAGATATAGAAGCTGTCACAGGTTAAGGGTAGCCCACCCGAATTGTCAAGGCATGCCGAAATCGGATGTGCTACGCTAGGCCTACAAGACGCATAACGGTGGCACAACGTAATCACGCTCCCGGCGGAAATCACGTAGTGGTGACTCTTCACCCACACGATTTTTGCTCTCATTTGACTCGCACGAGGTGTTCCACTGTCTATGAATTTGCCTCGTGTAATTGGACGTGCTGTGCCTGTGCCCATTGGGTACTAAACAGTTTCTCATCCGTGAGCCTGGTTTCTTAAGGGGAAGAACTCAACAGAGGAGTTGGGCCCTGGCTTTCTCGCCCTCTTAGCCGAGGTGTCATTCAGTGACATCGTGTACCCCTTGTCCAAGTTCGAGTCTCACACCACATGTTTGAGAGCAAGGTGTTCGCGAGCTGATCGTCCTTGTCCCAATAGCGCCTGAGCCCATCAGGTACTGAACCTTTTCTCTCTTCAAGTGTATTTCCGGTGTAGGAAAACCTGACAGTAGAGTTGGGCCAGGGCTAAATTGTTGTCCCTTTTGTGCCTGAGCCCATCGGGTACGGAACCCTTTCTCTCTGCAAGTGTACTTCTAGTATAGGAAACCTTGACAGTAGAGTTGGGAAAGGACCACCATCGTTGTCCCTTTCTTGCCTAAGCCCATCGGGTACAGAACCCTTTCTCTTCACGAGCATATTTCCGGTTTAGGATGGCTCGACATTAGAGTTGGATTAGGTCTTCTTTCTTTACTAAACGCCAATGAATGGGTCTGGGTCTCTGCCTGTAAGAAACACAGGTAACTTGATGCTCATCTCGAGCTGACGGAGCTTGTAGTTCCCCTTTCCAAGAGACTTTTCACTTTCTATTTGCAGTTCGTGCTGCCCTCTAGCGCTGTTCTGCCCTTTCATTGTTTCATTGTACTCTGTATGAAATCTTTTTGTCTCTCGCCATGCATCTACCTTTACGTGCATTTTACATTGGCCGCCCTTCCAATGTTCGGACTGGACTGACTAGCTTCACTGTATGTAGACAGTGTCGCTATATGTGGTGATGCTGGTGGTATCGGAGATATTGTCTGTCTCTTGTGCAGTCAAATCTCTTTCCATCTGCTACCTCCACATTCTCGGACATGATCCCCAAATGGTTTGGCCAGAATCAGCTCGAGCTGCTGTATTTCTGTTTCCAGGGTGCACCACGTGGAGATACATTTGGGATCTTGGTTATCTGCTAACCCTGGGTCCGCCTAGAGCAATGCGTTTCCTGTGCACCCCTTAATACTTCTAAATATAATTACATTACAATGTAATATATATATATTTTGAAACATTAATGGACAAGAGAATGTGGTTATCATAAGTTTATTTGCAAAAATATATATTAAAAATGACTTATTATTTAACAATTGATTTTAGAAATAAAATGCAATGCAGAAATTAAACATAAAAATTATTTTAGACATGAAATTTGGACTCAAATTGTATTGGTTTTGTATATAATCCCATTATGAACACAAAAATGTATAGTATGTAGACATAGTGCTTCAATCATGTGTTATTCCCAAAAAATCTGACATAGATCCTTGAATATAATTTTGATTGAAAATGTGTCAGATTTCTCTTACAAGTGGCGTAAATGTGAAAAAATGAGGCACAATACCAATATCCAGGTTGGATTTCAATAATTGATGCGACTAAAGTAAATAAAATAGTTACACTTTCACGAATATAAGTGCAATCGAAAATATGTATACAAAATATCAGGAAAAAAAGCATCACATACTCCATGTTCAAAGCTTATCAATAACTTATAAAATTGATATCATAACACATCAGAAGTAATGTGGAAACATTACACTTATAATCGGAACCATCTTTATGGTGATATAAATACAGAAAATGAGAAAATAAATGTCACATGCTACAAAACTCAGAGTTTTGAATTGTTTCAGTCTGAATACACAGCAGTTCTCAACTCATATGAGTTGCATTTGGCAGAATCAGTTAAGTAATAATGTAACTGTTATAGTAACTATGCAAACTATCAAATAGTAAAACCAATGTAAATAATAATAAGAAACAAAAGAACAATGACTAAATAAATAGAAATAAACAAAAGACAAAAGAAAAAGTTGGACAGTAACGTGGAAAAAGTCCTTGTTCTTTTGTTTATTGTTATTTATTTTTTACATTTGTTTTTCTATTTGATAATATAGGCTACAATAGTAACATTATTACTTAATATATTATTTATCGCTTATTTGTTTTGTCACTGCGGAACTCTACTTTGTCAGTCATCCTCTAACATTTTCATTATTTATACTTGCTCTTCAGTAGCTTGCTTCTTTGTTGAGAAGTAGTCTTTTACAATTAAGCAATTCACTACACTTTTAATATTTTTTTCACTAATTCCAGCTTTACACAATATTTTTGTTCTGTTGCAGCAATTATTCTTTGTGTGAAGTAACAGTTGAAATGGAAAAGTTTATCAAGAGCAAACGTCTGCCAGATTGTCTCTGTAACCTGTCTGAAAAATTAAATCTTAATGGGAGGTAGGTGCTTTATTATTCCACTTAACATATTTTTCCTGAATTATTTTTTTCTCTTATTTTGTTACTGAAAAAAAGTTATGAATGTCATCAAAAATTTCTGTTATCAATCTTTCCATAATTTTTCAGTTTGTATGGTTTGGACATGTATGCCGACATAATTCCTTGTCATAAACAATACTGCAGAGAACTGTCAAAAGTGGAAGAAGCAGAGAAGGACAAATCAAAGCATGGACAGACAATATCAAGGACTGGAGAAAAGATTTTTCTCTCACTCATCTGCATCATTGATGATAGAAATTGCTGGAATACTCTGTACTGAAGCGTCCAATGTGGTACCACTGTGACCCTGGTGGTTTACGGGATTATAGGATAGGAGTTTGTGGTCTCATCTACCATCATCACAGACTGGTTTACTCTACATCACTTTTATCCACATCATTCTTGTTCATTGTATTTGTCATTTCATCTCACATTCTTGTAATCTTTCTTACATTGTGTTCTCTCACACTCTTCTCTGGCTCTTTTACTCCTCCTCATTCTCTCTCACTTGGTCTCACTCCTTTTTCTGTCAGTCTCTATTTTCTTTCACTCTGGATCTCTCTAGCATGTGCATATCTTTTATTCTGATGTGATCATCATCATGTTTCTATATTTCTGTGACTCAGGTACTACCTCAAGAACAACCTCAATTCTGAGCAGCTTATCCCAGATGATATGATTGGTCAGCTTTTGTTGGAGAGTCAGATTAGCTTGCTTCAGCTAAGCACACAAGAGGTTGCCTGGCAGCTGACCCTCAACGACTACCGTGTCTTCAGAGAAATTGAACCCACCGAATATGTCGATGACCTCTATGGTCTTCATTCGAAATATGGGTGTTCTCGGCTCCACAGTTTTGCAGAGGTGAGAGCTGTTTAAAATATTACTTACTGATATGTGTAGTTGTTTTGTACTTGTTAGAATATAATATTGGAGCTTGCGGCTGAATGGATAGAACATCGGTCTCATAACCACGAGGTCTTGGGTTCAAATGACTGTTGGGACTGGATTTTTGTCTTTCAGAGATACAATTTTAAAAATCCTCCTGTACACGTGATGTCAACTATGGCCAAGCAGCCTTTATTTCCACTGCCTCTTTAAAGTTTCCCTGAACTTTTTGCAGAACATGTAACAAAAAACATTTTTATAGTATAATAATTTTTTTTACTTATCTAGGAAAGGAACATGTGCCTTCACATGCTTGTTTCAGCTCTGTAAGAAAAGAACATTTAAATGTATTTTAATCACTGCTACAGTCATAATGGTGCTTTTCATAAGAATCTTGAACAGACAATGCAACAATAAGTTAGGAACAATTAAGTCTGAAGATCGCCACCAATCCTCTCAGGCTGAGCTGATAATAATAACCAATTAGTGTGTACGAAATGCTCAGCTTCCCACTTATTTCTTAATTTATTTTTTAGACCAGTATTCTTTTTTTCTTTGAAAAGAAATGCTGCTGGTGTTACCAAATTAGATATATTCATGTGACATATTTTTTCCAGAATGTACTCTTCCTTATGGATTCTCAGAACACTCTGAGATTCTGGGCAAGTTGATCTGCCGCAGCTAGAAATATGTTTAGGTAATGGGATAAATCACTGTACCATCATCGTTTTGGGTGCCCTCTTCTCCTGTTGCTGTTAACTCTGCCTACAGCTATTAATCTTTCCATGCTGTTATATCTCTTTATATGACCAAAAAAAAACAGCTTTCTTGTTAGGATGTTGTTAAGGAGCCTGCCTTCTTATGTAGCTTCTCATTTTGAAAGCAGCAATTCTCTTTGCTTTTGTTTTATTTGATGTCCATGCCTTACAACTGTATATTGATACTGTAAATGCACATGTTCTGATCATACATAGTTTGGCTTTGCTGCTAGTGCCTTGCCAAAGACTTTTCATTTGCGCAAATTTTAGTGTCACCATTACAATTCTGCTCTTCATTCTGAAGAGAATTCTGTAGCTATTCCTGAGCTATTTATGTTTGTGCCCAAATATTGGTAGTTTGTTACGTTCTCTAGTTTGAAATTTCCAATTATTATCTTTGGTCGTATCACTTTATCTGTTGTCATATTATTTGTTTTCTTCATATATTACAGATTGTTTTTTTGGTGTTCTTTTGTTGATAGTAACATTTGCTTTAGACCATCTCAGCTGTTAATTGCATGGGTTCATTCATTGAAAGAAAACAGGACCTTAAATATCTTGGGATAATCTTTGATAGAAGTCTCTCATTCAACAAGCACGTCACAAATATGATTCAGAAGGCTAAAAGAGGGATCAGTGTTATCAAGGTTATGGCGAACTTCGACATGCAGTAATTCTCACATCCATACAAATTAATCTGGATATTACAGCCAAAGCTATTTGAAGTCCAGTCTTTATTTCTTTGTTAGTGCTTCCATCACTGTTTAATAAAACTATAAGAATTTAAAGTTGTTAACTATTAGTTTCTGTTAATTCATCCAGACATTAACCCTCTGACCGCGTATTTATTTCCGTAAGTTCTGTTTAAAAAAATGTATTGGCAGGCACGTAATGTCAGGCACGTAATCGCTATCATCATCAGATTCCCCTTCAATTTCATTAGTCCTTCAAATACATATATAGCAACCCTGTTTTTACCTCAAAGCAAAATTCTGAATATTATCAGTATTTTAAATCGCGGGATAGGAATGCAAAGAAACATAAATAATTGCGAGCACACTGAAATTGTGGGTTGCGAAAAATTAAGCCAATAGGTGGAGCACGCGGAAATCGTGGATACCCGGTCAGATGGTTAACAGAAGTCTTTTTGTCATTATCTTGTTTTTCTCAATGTTTCCATACCATAAGTTTTGCACAATTTTTAAAGTAATGTAATATAAAGAATATACTCAAATTGTAAATAAGATTTAATAAAATATGTTTTCTTAAAAGTGTTTTCTCTTGTGTACCTCTCCTCAGCTGGTCAACAAAGAGATGTTTTGGGTGGTTACTGAGATCTGCAGTGAGAATAATATTGTCAGGAGAACCAAGCTGCTCAAACATTTTATTGAGATTGCTAGTAAGTAAATGAGCACTGCTTCTGCTGAAATCATTAAGTAGCTGATGAGATTTGAACCAGTTCCGGGGTGCAAAGGGAACGCATTGCTCTAGGCGGACCCAGGGTTAGCAGATAACCAAGATCCCAAATGTACCTCCTCGCGGTGCACCCTGGTAACAGAAAACAGCAGCTCGAGCTGATTCTGGCCAAATAATTTGGGGATCGTGTCCGAGAATGTGGTGGAAGCAGATGGAAAGAGATTTGACTGCATAAGAGACAGACAATATCTCCTACACCATTTGCATCACCACATACAGCGACACTGTCGACATACAGTGACGCCTGCTAGTCCAGTCAGAACACTGGAGGGGCGGCCAATGTAAAAGGCACGTAAAGGTGGATAAAACAAATATATGTCATAATGAGTACAATGACACAATGAAATGGCAGAATAGCGCTAGAGGGCAGTGCGAACTGCAAATGAAAAGTGAAAAGTTCCTAGGAAAGGGGAACTATAAGCTTTGTTAGCTCGAGACGAGCTTCTAGTTACCTGTGATCCTTAAAGGCAGAGACCGAGACCCAATCGTGGGCGCGCGGAAAAAGCAAGAAGAGCTAAACCAACTCTAATGTCGAGCCTTCCTAAACCGGAAATATGCTCGCGAAGAGAAAGGGTTCCGAACCCGATGAGCTTAGGCAAGAAAGGGACAACGATGGTAGTCCTGGCCCAACTCTGCTGTCAAGATTTCCTATACCGGAAATACACTTGCAGAGAGAAAGGGTTCAGTACCTGATGGGCTCAGGCACAAAAGGGACAACGATTTAGCCCTGGCCCAACTCTACTGTCAAGTTTTCCTATACCGGAAACACACTTGCAGAGAGAAAGGGTTCAGTACCTGATGGGCTCAGGCGCTATTGGGACAAGGTCGCTCAGCTTGAGAACGCCTTCCTCTCAAACTCGTGGTGTGAGACTCGAACTTGGACGAGGGGTTGACGATGTCAGTGAACGACGCCTCGGGTAGGAGGGCGAACGAGCCAGGGTCCAACTCTTCTGGCGAGTTCTTCCTCATACGGAACCAGGCTAGCGGATGAGAAACGGTTCAGTACCCGATGGGCACAGGCACAGTGCGTCCAACTGCTAGAGATGAGTTCATAGATAGTGGAACACCTCGTGCAAGACAGACGCGCTCGACAAGCATCTTGGCGAAGAGGCACTACACACCAGCATGCCCGGCGACAGATAGACAGTCTGTCACGGACTAGGGACCAAACCCGAAATAAAGGAATGACGAAAACGGATGTGCTGGACCTCGGACGTCCAGGTCACAAAGTGGCCAACCGGGGTGCAAATAATCACAGTTCTACTGTGGAACATGCAGCACAACGTACTTCACGCTCCCTGGCAGAAATCACACAATAATTTCGTTCTGGTTACTTGAGAGCGAACACTGAAGAAGAAGAAGAAAAAGAACCAGTTCCATTCTACTGGTACCAATTCTCCTTGCAAATTCAACATTTTCAAATTCAAAAAAGTGTTGAGACAAATTAAAAGATCAGACAAATTAAAAGATCAATCATTATCAGCTGAACAAATCTGGTTCAAATCTCATCTGCTACCTTCATATTTTTTTCAATAATTTCTCCATGCATCTTAATGATATAATTCAGGGTATTTTGCTAATTCACTTCTGTTGTAAGTTTCATTATGTTCTCATCTGAGAGTTTATTCATTTTTATCTGTGCTCAAAGATTGCAAGAAATAAAACACTACTATTGTTTTTTCATACACGAGTTTCTTCTTGTCTGTTAAAAGAGTATAAGATATCACACACATTGTATTATGTTCTCATACAAGTTCAATAATTGTTATCTGTTTTTACAGAAATGAGTATAGTAACAAGCATACACAACACTTCAACAAAAATACAAGTCTTGTATGATATATACTGTTTTACAAGCATACACAACACTTCAACAAAAATACAAGTCTTGTATGATATATACTGTTTTACAAGCATACACAACACTTTCAACAAAAATACAAGTCTTGTAGCATATATACTGTTCAAACAAGAAACGCAACTTTTTTTGGAGTTACTTTTATAAATGATATTCGCTGATTAGACATCATTCAGCTTATTACTGTGTCCACCTGGTCATTAACTTCTTCTGGTTACCTGAATTGTACTTACCTCATGATTTTTGAATGTCATGAAAGAGGTCAAGATCAAAATAACATTTTTAGCAATAACTTGTGACAGGTTAATGAGAATCCCATGAAACTTAATGAACACAAAATTTTCTGACCATATTATTGAATGTCTATAAAATATTGACGGTCATCGAATAAAGTCACCTGAAAATTCAATGCAATGACAATCACAAAGTGTAGTGGCCAGACAATTTAATGTAGTTAGAAGCACTGATCTTCTTCTTCAGCGTTCGCTCTCAAATAACCACAACAAATATTTCGTGTGATTTTCGCCAGGGAGCGTGAAGTACGTTGTGCTGCAAGTTCCACAGTAAAACTGTGATTATTTGCACCCCGGTTGGCCACTTGTGGTCAGGACGTCCAAGGTCCAGCACATCCGTTTTCGTCATTCCTTTATTTCGGGTTTGGTCCCTAGTCTGTGACAGTATGTGTATCTGTCACTGGGCACGCTGGTGTGTAGTGCCTCTTAGCCAAGACACTTGTCGAGCACGTCTATCTGGCACGAGGTGCCCCACCGTCTATAAACCCATCTCGTGCAATTGGACAAACTCTGCCTGTGTCCATCGGGTACTGAACCTTTTCTCATCCGCGAGCCTGGTTCCATATGAGGAAGAACTCGCCAGAAGAGTTGGGCACTGGCTCGTTCGCCCTCCTGCCCGAGGCGTCATTCACTGACATCGTGTACCCCTCGTATAAGTTTGAGTCTCACACCACGCTTTTGAGAGCAAGGTGTTCTCGAGCTGAGCGGCCTTGTCCCAATAGCGCCTGAGCCCATCAGGTACTGAACCACTTCTCTCTGCAAGCGTATTTCCGGTATAGGAAAGCTTGACAATAGAGTTGGGCCAGGACTGCTATTGTTGTCCCCTTCTTGCCTAAGTCCATCGGGTTCGGAACTCTATCTCTTCGCGAGCATATTTCCGGTATAGAAAGGCTCGACATTAGAGTTGGTTTAGGTCTTTTTGCTTTTCCGAGCGCCCACAATTGGGTCTGGGTCTCTGCTTATAAGGATCACAGGTAACTAGAAGCTCGTCTCGAGCTAACAGAGCTTATAGTTCCCCTTTCCCAAGAACTTTTCATTTGCAGTTCGCGCTGCCCTCTGGCGCTGTTCTGCCCTTTCATTGTGTCATTGTACTCATTATGACATATATTTGTTTCACTCCATGCAACCACCGTTACCTGCCTTTTACATTGGCCGCTCCTCCAATGTTCTGACTGGACTAACAGACGTCACTGTATGTCGACAGTGTCGCTGTATGTGGTGATGCAAATGGTGTCTGAGATATTGTCTGTCTTTTTGCAGTCAAATCTCTTTCCATCTGCTTCTTCCACATTCTCGGACACGATCCCCAAATGATTTGGCCAGAATCAGCTCGAGCTGCTGTTTTCTGTTACCAGGGTGCACCGCGAGGAGGTACATTTGGGATCTTGGTTATCTGCTAACCCTGGGTCCACCTAGAGCAATGCGTTCCCTTTGCACCCCAGAAGCACTGTTAGTTGCCTTCAACAAACTGGCTCAGTGGCAGACCAACAGCGCAGTGGAAGACCCAGAGTCACAACTTCTGTTGCAGACCACTTTGTACCACTGACAACACCATCAAGACCATTCCGTGGCCAGCAGTGTCATCAGACATTTATCCCATAGAACACTTATGGGATGAACTTGACAGACAACTCCGCCAGCAAGACATGGCTCTGTGCAATCTCCAGCAGTTGTCTTTGCACTGTGGAAGGAGTGGGCATCCATCCCACAACAACAGATCCAACGGCTAATTGGATCTATGTCGCGGAGATGTCATTATCTGATAGAGGCCAGAGGAAACAATACACCTTACTGAAACATAGTCCTTAGAAGCAAAAAATAAGTCCAAACCAAATTTAATTAACATCATTTCATTGTTAGAGTCTGAAAGGTTCTTCATGCCAAGTAACACAATACTTCAACAAAAATGTCTTGTGTCATGTACAATAAACAATACTTCAACAAAAATGTCTTGTGTCAAGTACAATACATAATACTTCAATAACAACAAGTGTCTTGTGTCATACAAAACACACAAAATCAACATTAAATAGTGAAAATGTCACAATGAAGACTTGAAGTAGAAAATTTTTTTGTGCTGTTTGTTATTTCTACATTTAAAACTGATATGTTTATGCTTGTATATCTAAAGTCAAAATATTGGCTTATTTGATTTGTTTGTTCCACTGACTTTGGGTCATTTTTGTGTGTGATTTACTCCATTTTTTATTGCTTTGACTCACTCTGTTTTTTTGTTCCCCTAACTTGTTTTATTTTTTGTTTCTGGTGCTCTATTTTTTCTTCATCTGACTTACTCTATTTTTTTGTTCTACTGACACTATTTTTGTTGTTCTGGCAGAGCATTGTAAAGATTCCAAGAATTTTAATTCCTTGTTTGCTATTTTGAGTGGATTGGGTCATGGATCTGTATCTCGTTTAAAAATGACTTGGGAGAGGTTACCTGGCAAATATTGTAAACTTTTTGAGGTTTGTATTCTGAGATACTTTGTATTTTTTGGAGTATAATAGAGCACTGTGCACTGTTTAATTCTTGACAAGTGATATAGCACAGTGTACTGTTTGATTGTTGACAAGAATATTATAGAACACCATGAACTGTTTGTTGATAAGAATATGATAAAGCACCGTGAACTGTTTCATTGTTGAAAAGAGTATTATAGAATACCATGAATTGTTTTATTCTTGATAAGAATATGATAGAGCTGTTCTGGCGCCTGCATAAATCAATGAACGACCCAAGGAAGCGTCTAACAATCCCCAATTTTCAAAGCACAGACTTGGTATGGCAGAAGACAGATGAGAATTAGGGTGCAGCACTGCTGGCTCATTACAAGGCACAAATCGGTCAGAGGAATTTAGTGAATTACAATAAAATCATGAAAACAGTCACAGACATGTGCAAGGAGCAAGCTTTGGAAAGCGATAATGTAATTACTCTTGAAGATATTACAGCCGTACTGAAAAGATCAAAAAACTCTGCGCCAGGACCATCGGCATTAGGTACGATGATCTCAAAGGCAGGTCAGACGAAGACCTTAAGGAGCTGGCAATGTTGTTCAACAAGAGCCTAGCGAACGGCAAAGTCGAGGAGGACTGGTTGCATAGTTACTTGATCCCACTACCCAAGGCTGGCAAGAGTCATGCTAAGATACAGGGTTTCAGACTCATAACCATGCAGAATACGATCGGCAAGTTGTTAGAAAAGATTGTGGCGTGGAAATTGTCCCTACATCTAGAAAAGAATAATAGACTACCATCAACATTGGGAGGTTATCGTCCAGGTAAGCAGACTTGGCACAATGCCGCTGTATTCGCGCAAAATGTTTTCGAAGGTTTTGACAAACGAATGGAGACATGCGCTGCTGCAATAGACCTGGAGGATGCTTATAACAGAGTGCCCTTGGATTTCTTGATGACCGTAATGCTGCAACTCCAAGTAAGTCCATTTGTTGTCAGGTGGATTGTCTCTGCACTTTATCAGAGACAGGTTGTTCTTAGGTGTGGGAGATGGTCTTCGCCACCAACAGTCATAAATCCAGGACTACCACAAGGGTCACCTCTGTCCCCAGTACTATTCAATGTGTATACAGTTCAAATTACAAGCTGTCAGATTGCAGGACCAGGGAGAACCATGTCTTATGCTGATGACATCTTGGTATATAAGCAGGGCAGAGATAGAGAAAGAATTGCCAGAAATTTGCAGAGGGAGCTTGATCGCATAGGAGAATGGTGCAGTAATTCTGGAGCTTTTGTTAATCCATCAAAGGCATCGATAACATGGTTTTCCCTAAACAATCACATAGTGAACACGTCCACGCCATCGGTTACTTTGAGAGGGGATGTCCTTGAGAGAACCAGCATAATGAAGTACTTGGGGGTCATGTTGGACCGAAGTCTGAGTTTCAAAGATCATGTTGACCACATAATTGTAAAGGCTTATAAAGGTCTTGCGGCGATGAAAGTTATGGCTGCTGCTCAATGCGAACAGAGACTGCTATTTCTGCTGTATCAGGGATTGGTGGTCACGGTGGTAGAGCACGCACTGGCAATTCTGACACTGAGTCAAACTCAAACAGAAAGATTGGATAGAAATCAAAATGAAGCAATGAGAATAATTTTGGGGTGCATGAGAGATACATCGGCTCGGACTATGCGATACCTACTTGATTGCCTAACTGCGGAGCAAAGAATACAAATGTGCAGGGCGCGGGACTATCTAAAAATCACAGCTGATAAAGAGCACCCTCTACACCCAGAAATTATCAAAGTGAAAGGAAGTCGACTAAAGAGAGGAAAGTCATGGATGGGGCACGCAGAGGACGTTATACAGAGTGTCTGCAGATTGGAGGATGTACTACCTGGTGCCGAATAGAGTATGGCACCCTCGGATTACCCAACAGCCTTAGAAGGAGTAATAACACTCAATAGAGAGTGCAGGGAATGGTTTCCGACAGTGGTCGAGTCAAGGTGCTCGCTCTGATCAGTGAGAATTCCAGGGAAGGTGATATAGTTATATATACAGATGGGTCGGTTGAGAGACACATCAGGAGTTCCTGGGCTTTCACGGCTCAAAGGTGGGGGGAGACTATCAGAGAGGAAAGTGGTGCATTCGTTCAGATGACAAGCAGCTTGACAATGGAGATTCTGGCAGTGACCAAAGCTTTGCAATGGGTCTGCTGACAGACTGTCTGCGAGCATGCCTGTATCCTCAGTGACTCCATGAACATGATTGTGAAAGTTCAGACGGGGTACGTTCGAGAACAGTGGCTGGAAGCAGTGAATAATTCCTGTGTGTGTACAGTGACTTTTATTTTTGTGCCGGGACACGCGGGAGTCCGGCGTAATGAAAGAGCAGATAGGATATATATATATATATATATATATATATATATATATATATTTAACCTTATGGGCTCTATAGGCACCTATAGCCACCCACTTCATTACATAACTAGGATAGATAGGTGTCTCCATTCACCCCTATTGCTATGCCCCGATTTATCAGCATGGAATCACAAGAAGTTAAGCTCATGTGACGTAGAATTTCTGACACATGAAGCTAGGAATACGTCACAGCCTAAAGGTACAATTCCTTTACACATTACAATTGTAAGACGAAGAAAAAACAGGCTGATTTTTGTCGACAAATTTCTGGAATGACTTTGTCCTTTTTAGACACCATTTTTTTTACTATAAAATGTAGTACCGTGTGGCATGGTAAGTGATATCTATATGTTTTAGGTGTTGTTATATTATAAGAATATTTGTTTATTCGTTGAAAAAACAAAAACAATATATATCAGGAGTGCATATGTCTGCATTTAAAATAAAAGTCCGGCTAGGCCTAGTCTTGAACGAACGGACATTGTATGCGATTTCTTCACATTTTATTCTTTTCTTTAGTCTATATTATATTAGTTTGGATATGAAACAACATATATACAACAGGAACAGGTATTTAAGAGGATTTTATCAATGTTGCCACACATTGTTCAAGTATTCAGGTCATCAAGAAATTATATTTGTGATTTTTTTAAATGGTGTTTTGAGATTTTTTCCTCCAATTTTCAGCTTTGCAACTTGCTCACAACTGTTATATCACACATGAAAAAAACACAATTATATTCATTATTCACTCCTTTATTTACATATGCAAAAATTATTTTGATATTTTTACAAACAAAAAATGTTATTGTGTTTACCACTCACTCACTATAAATTGCACAAATTTTCCAAAAAGAATCCAGGTACAGGGGAAAAATTGCTTAATTTTAATTGAGAGCCCTAAAGGTTAATATATCAAATAAAATATGACTGCTTTTTGTTTGCAGTTAAACATGTCTACATCTACACAGCAAAAAAATGTTACTAACATATAAGAAATATTTTCAGTGCTGTACCAAAACACACATCTATTGTTTGACTTGTTTCTCAACACAGGATCTACAATCTTTGATGGATCCATCTCGCAATATGGCAAAGTATCGCAACCTCATCAACAGTGAACATGTGCAGCCTCCATATGTAAGATATCATCACATTGATATAAGTTGTATGTCATCAGTTGTCATCACATGTCAATTGTATGTCATTATTTGTCATCACGTTCATGTCAATTGTATGTCATTATTTGTCATCAAGTTGATGTCAATTTTATGTCATTATTTGTCATCAAGTTGATGTCAATTGTATATCATTATTTGTCATCACGTTCATGTCAATTGTATGTCATCAGTTGAAAAGCATATTGGCAACCTTCATTGATCTCAAGCAAGCCTATGACAGAGTCTGGAGAACAGGATTATTCTTTAAAATGAAAAAAAAAATGGGGATATCCAGGAAACTATATAACTGGCTAAAAGACTTCTTTAAAAACAGAACATATTCAAACAAATGTCTTGACAAAATCGCATATTTTGAGGATGCGGTTAGCCAAGTACGGAAAAACCATTTAATCGAGTTGCAAGACAATTTGGTGCTGATAGAATGGACCTGGCTCAATTCCTGTTAGTCTCAAGAATAAAAATAGCATATGAGAAATTCCCAAGATACCTCTCAGAGGTAAACTTCATCAGAGGCTCACAATAAAGCAAAACATTGAACATCTGATTAGGAAAATGTCTACAAGATCGCCTGTGTGTTGCCGGGGCCCGAAAGGGGAGCAAAGAATAACAACACTGTTTACCTTCCACACATCGTAAAAGTCGACTAAGGAGGTTATGGGATGGAGTTGGCTGTCCCACCCCATATAGGGTCAGTGACCCAAAGCCATGCTGAAGTCGGATGTGTCAGGCCGAAAGGCGCAGATATCGCAGCAATGATGTAAACCAGGACACAACGCATTCCGTTCTCCGGACTACATCCTGCTAATCTGCAGGAGTGTGAGAATGAACGCAGAAGAAGAAGAAGACTACAAGAATAAAGCTCATAAAGCACCTTGCCTCATACAAATGGGAAGCTGATTTGCATGCTCTGCACTAGTTATACACCGGATACATCCTATCAGCAATTGACTACACGCATCCTGTACAGGCAATAGCAAGCAAAAGCCTCCTACAGAGATTGGACAAAGTCTAAAATAATGCACTACATTTTATATGAGGTGCCATGAAAACCACACCGACGCATATGAGATCAACACAGACATAGAATCCTTATACATAAGAAGTCACCCTCCAATGGATACCTGACCATACCGGAGTCCCCGAAAACTAAACAGCTGATAAGCTATCTAAGAGAGGTGCTGCCGCCCCTCAGTTTTCCCCAAAATCTCCCTATAAACATTCAAACAAATCGTAAGAAACAACTACAGACGAGAATAGTTAAGGCAGTGGGCCAGCTCAAAGACTGGGCGCTTACTATATGTACACCAAGAAACCCATAAGAAACCCAGTCTAATGGTCCCTCTAAAACAACTCGAGAGAGAGAGAGAGTAAACCAGTTTTACATTTCAACAAAGAACAAGCCACGCCCCATTAATAAACACCTGAACAGAATAAATCCATTACACAAACCAAATTGCAGACACTGTAATGCACAAGAGGAGACTGTCGGACACCTACTACTGCAGTGCCCATAACTAACAGACATCCGACAAGAACTACCGTTAAATTCCGTGTATAACCTGAGAATTTTTGGACAATAAACAGAGATGTCTTCATACTCTTCGTCTTATAATCGAGTAACATCAAATTAAAAAAAAAATTTACGTCCAAATCACAGTAAAAATGGAGAAAAAAACACTTTAAAAAAAATTACAGTCACATGTCCCGATATATTAAGCCAGGATAAAATGACTAGGGCTCACCAGCAATCTAGAGCGTACTTACCATAATGCTAGGCCTCTAATTACATTAATTTCTATATATCATACAATATTTCCTTCGAAATCTCCGATATTTCTTGATAAAAACTCACTTACTAGGTCTATATCGTTATTTCAGAGACGCCGCCATTTTTTTAGAATAATTTCCCGGAAACGCTATTTTTAGCAATGGGTATTGCCGGTTTTATTTACCGTTTATAGTACATATATTTATATCATAAAGGTTTCAATTGATCATCGAAATTGGTCAGAAAAGTATACCAGTATCTGATGTTATTTATTGACCAAAATACGGTAATGGTCTGTGGAAAAAACAAATGAAATACCATAGCCTAAGCTGATTGGTAGCTTAGGCCTAGTCTTGTTTGTGTAGGGAAACACTAACTACCAGTAATCTAAACACTGTCACACACTTTCTTGTTGCGGTAAAACAAATGTTACAACAGTTACTGACCGTCTACTAGGCTATAATACCTGTGTACAGAAAATTTAAAACAACACCTCAAAGGCAGATTTTGAGTATTTCCGTGCAATGTCGCTGGTCGGTCTTGCCAATTTTGAACATGGGACTCCAAGAATATAAATATTGACCAAGACAATAATCAGAAACATAGAATGATGTCCTAATTAAATCTGTGCAGAGGTCTTACTCTACATACTACGGTCTTGCACAAACACATTTTTGACATCCAAAACTTTGCCGCTTAGGCAGTGTTGGAGGGAGGAGAATGGGAGATAAATCAATAGTGAAACTGTCTGAGCTGTGCCTCAGTTTATATTACCGTATAAGGTAAACATACAGGTCAGACAAAGTTCAAACTCTTCTGTATCTTTTAAAAACAAACGTGATCTGGCATGTTTTTGTCTGGCCATTCATCTTTCCCGTTACCCGCTTACACTTACAGGAATAAAATCACAATGACAATAAAAATGTATGAACTGGAAGCTAAACTACTTGTGCAGTATTCTTGGCTAGCTAAGTCAGCCGTATATTCTGTTAATTAGTCCAGCCCACTGAGGCCGCAGTTCCAAATCACAACACATCATAGGCATTTTGTAGTAAAATTGCGCCGTAATTGATTCCCTCCCCCAACCACTGTACATTTAGTGGAAGATGAGATCAATTTCACAATCCTCTGTTATGTTTATTTTATTACCGTATTCTCCCCACACTGTAAACATAACCAGTTACAAAGTTCAAACTCTTCTGTATCTTATAAAAACAAACTTGATCTTGCTGTCTTGCCTTTCATCCTTTCATCGTTTCCCACTTAAACGTTTCCCACTTAAATGTCACTGTCAGAAGCCAGCTGGTGACATAATAGTTACATAGTAATTACTATTCACTAGGCTGTTCCGCGACATAACGTCCAGACACCCAACACAGACAATTCATTCAGGAAAATCTTTGTTCCCCAAAGTCTTGCCACCTCATAAACTGTCTATAGTCATGGATAGGGAAGTCAGCCTACTGGGTATTCATTATTTTTGGATATATTGTTCGGGAATACAGTAGCCACCAGGGTTTCATTCCTTGATTCATTCAAGTTACCTGAGTGAAGCAAATGAAAGGAATGCTATTTTCTTAGAATTGCAAAAGTTTGTGTTAATTTCCATTTAGCATGTCAGTTCTTTCTTATGATGATGAAGTTCATTATTGCCGGCTTTGTTAAGTTGGGGATGTCGGTCTATAGTCGGACTTTCGACTTTCTCCACTTTTGGGAAGGGATAGTTAGGTTATCGGCCTACAATCGGATGGGTTTATATTCAGAATTTAACGGTACTACCACCGCTTTCAACTATACACAACACACTACAGCTGAGGAGAACCTGCATATTCGCCAGAAGGGCTATGGGCTGTCAAGAGCAACCTGCTCACAGCGTAAGGGATTGAATCATCGTCATATCAATTGTATGCCATCAGTTTTCATTGGACTCATCCATGTGTTGCCATGGCCTGAAAGGAGATCTAAGAATAGCAACACTGTTATTTGTTATGCATGCCATAAGGGGGCAACTAAAGATATTTTATTGGTGGAAATAGTGTCCCATCCAATAGCAGGTCATAGTGATCTAGAAGCCATGCTGAAGTCTGATGTGTAAGGCTGTAAGAGGCAGTAAACCATGGCACTGCCCATTCCATTCTCTGGACTGCATCCTGATAATCTGTAGGAGTTTGAGAGTGAATGCAGAGAAGTCATCGCACTCATATCAATTGTTTGTCATCAGCTTTAGTCCTTCACTGTTACTGTTAGAAACTAATGATGGCAATCTTAGCATCCCCAACCAGATATTCAAAAATAGGAAGACAAGAGTAATTCATTCCAGTTTATAACTGATACGAGGGGGAGTCAATAAGTAAGTCACAAATGGCTCTTTAGAAAAAAACTGAAGACGATAAAAACCTGAAAACTGTTTATTTTTACACATACATTGTCCCTTTACTTCTCAACATAATTTCCACCAACATTGATGCATTTATCCCATCGTTTTATGAGTCCTCCCAAACCTGCTGCGTAGAACTGCGTGCTCTGCTTTTTAAGCCACATTTTCACATTCAACTTCTGCGTCAGTCGCGAAATGCTTCCCGCCAAGGTGGGTTTTTAGTGGACCAAAAAGGTGAAAATCACTAGGGGCTAAATCGGGGCTGTAAGGAGGATGTTCCAGAATTTTCCAACCAAGATTTTTTATTTTCTCCTGAGTTAATCGAGCCGTATGTGGTCTAGCATTGTCATGAAGGAGTAGCACTCCTCTAGTCAGCAGCCCTGGACGTTTTCTTCGAATTGCATCCCGAAGCACTGATAGAACTACACAGTATGATTCAGAATTCACATTGTCACCTTTCTTTTTGAAATTGGTTAAAAGCACTCCTTGACAATCCCAGAACACTGTCAGCATAACCTTCCCTGCTGATGGTGTAACCTTGAATTTTTGGACACAAGGCGAAGAAGGATGTTTCCATTGCATTGAAGCACGCTTTGATTCAGGCTGGTAGTGATGCACCCATGATTCGTCCCCAGTAATAATCCTGTTCATCATGTCTTCTCCTTCATTTGCGTATTGACAGAGATGCTCCAATGACAAGCCTAATCGGTTCATTTTGTGTTCGTCCGTCAATTGTCTGGGCACCCACCTTGAACACACTTTCTTAAATTTCAATCGGTCATGCATGATGCTGTATGCTGAACCATGTGAGCACCCTATTGCAGCTGCTACAGCGTCTATCGTTACTCGTTTGTCACCTCGAATCATCTCCTCAACCCGCTGCACAGATGCGTCTGTTGCAATTTCAACAGCACGACCAGATCGGATTTCGTCAACAATTTTAGAGCGTCCTTGAGAAATTTTTTTTACCCAGCTGTGCACCGCTTTACGGGACAAACAATTGTCAGCATAAACAGGAAGCATTTCTTTATGAATGTCTTTTGCAGGCAGTCCTTTTGCCCATAAAAAACGCACAACAGCACGTTGTTCATTGATTGTACACTCTGTAATTATGTAGCCATTTTGTTTTATGTGCTGCGCATGCGCAAGGTACAGCTAGCGCCATCTAGCGAACATAAACATAAAGTTCTATGATGATATCAACTATAAACAGCTTTAGAAACCACCTACTGCATTTTCCTGCCATCCAACATCAATTTGTGACTTACTTATTGACTCCCCCTCGTACATATGATCAATAAGTACAAGAAAATTAGTAAAATCCAAGTTGTACTGGGACCAAATGCACAAAGAATAGACATCTCACTATAGGGTTTTTATCAAGATAATGACAAAGAAACACAAAAAATAATAAATTCCAATGTTTTTCTTGTATGTTTCTGCCATATATTGAAAGGATGCCAAATTAACATTTCTGTGCTTGTAATTAGCTGGTTTTTGTCTTTGACAGATTCCATTTTATCCAATCTTCAAGAAAGATCTCACATTCATTCACCTGGGTAATGACTCTCATATAGATGGTCTCATCAACTTTGAGAAGCTGCGCATGGTTGCCAAAGAAGTTAGACATATCTGCAATATTTGTGCCACTAAATATGTAAGTGAATTAGTTGACAACTGTGTTGTCTTGTAATGTCAATACAATTTTTTTACCAAAGTCACAACTTTATTAGTTGATCTGTTTGTTTGTTTGTTTGTTTTGCGTTCGCTCCATTGTAACCATCACGGATATCCGTGCCATTTCCGCCGGAAGCGTGATTACGTTGTGCCACCGTTATGCGCCTTGTAGGCCTAGCACATCCGATTTCGGCATGCCTTGACAATTCGGGTGGGCTACCCTTAGCCTGTGACAGCCTCTATATCTGTCTCCAGGCACACGTAGTGGCGACTCTTCGCCCAGACGATTTTTGCTCTCGTCTGACTCGCACGAGGTGTTCCACTGTCTATGAACTTGCCTCGTGTAATAGGACGTGCTGTGCCCATTGGGTACTGAACCGTTTCTCATCCGTGAGCCTGGTTCCTTAAGGGGAAGAACTCAACAGAGGAGTTGGGGGTGCAAAGAGAACACATTGCTCTAGGCGGACCCAGGGATAGCAGATAACCAAGATCCCAAATGTACCTCCACGCGGTGCACCCTGGAAACAGAAATACAGCAGCTCGTGCTGATTCTGGCCAAATCATTTGGAGATCGAGTCCGAGAATGTGGAGGTAGCAGATGAAAAGAAATTTGACTGCACAAGAGACAGACAATACATCCGACACCACCAGCAGCACCACATATAGCAACACTGTCGACATACAGTGAAGCTAGTCAGTCCAGTCCGAACATTGGAGGGGCGGCCAATTTAAAATGCACGTAAAGGTAGATGCTTGGCGAGAGACAAATAGATTTCATACCGAGTACAATGAAACAATGAAAGGGCAGAACAGCGCTAGAGGGCAGCGCGAACTGCAAATAGAAAATGAAAAGTTCCTAGGAAAGGGGAACTACAACCTCCGTCAGCTCGAGTCGAGCTTCTAGTTACCTGTGTTCCTTACAGGCAGAGACCCAGGCCCATTCATTGGCGTTTGGTAAAGCAAGAAGACCTAATCCAACTCTAATGTCGAGCCTTCCTAAACCGGAAATATGCTCGCGAAGAGAAAGGGTTCCGTACTCGATGCGCTCAGGCACAAAATGGACAACGATTTAGCCCTGGCCCAACTCTACTGTCAGGTTTTCCTACACCGGTAATACACTTGAAGAGAGAAAGGGTTCAGTACCTGATGGGCTAGGCGCTATTGGGACAAGGACGCTCAGCTCGAGAACGCCCAGCTCGAGAACGCCTTGCTCTCAAACGCGTGGTGTGAGACTCGAACTTGGACAAGGGGTACACGATGTCGGTCAATGACACCTCGGCTAAGAGGGCGAAAGAGCCAGGGTCCAACTCCTCTGTTGAGTTCTTCCCCTTAAGGAACCAGGCTCACGGATGAGAAACGGTTCAGTACCCAATGGGCACAGGCACAGCATGTCCAATTACACGAGGCAAGGTCATAGACAGTGGAACACCTCGTTCGAGTCAGACGAGAGCAAAAAATCGTCTGGGCGAAGAGTCTCCACTACGCGTGCCTGGAGACAGATATAGAGGCTGTCACAGGCTAAGGGTAGCCCACCAGAATTGTCAAGGCATGCCGAAATCGGATGTGCTAGGCCTACAAGGCGCATAACGGTGGCACAATGTAATCACACTCCCGGCGGAAATGGCACGGATATCCATGATGGTTACAATGAAGCGAACGAAAAACAAAACAAAAAAACAGGAGTTGGACCCTGGCTCTTTTGCCCTCTTAGCCGAGGTGTCATTCACTGACATCGTGTACCCCTTGTCCAAGTTCGAGTCTCACACCACGCGTTTGAGAGCAAGGCGTTCTCGAGCTGAGCGTCCTTGTCCCAATGAATTGGTCTGGGTCTCTGCCTGTAAGGAACACAGGTAACTAGAAGCTCGTCTCGAGCTGACAGAGCTCGTAGTTCCCCTTTCCTAGAGACTTTTCACTTTCTATTTGCAGTTCGCGCTGCCCTCTAGCGCTGTTCTGCCCTTTCATTGTTTCATTTTACTCGGTATGAAATCTATTTGTCTCTCGCCATGCATCTACCTTTACGTGCATTTTACATTGGCCGCCCATTCAATGTTCGGACTGGACTGACTAGCTTCACTGTATGTCGACAGTGTCGCTATATGTGGTGATGCTGGTGGTGTCGGAGATATTGTCTGTCTCTTGTGCAGTCAAATCTCTTTCCATCTGCTACCTCCACATTCTCGGACACGATCCCAAATGATTTGGCCAGAATCAGCTCGATCTGCTGTAATTCTGTTTCCAGGGTGCACCACGTGGAGGTACATTTGGGATCTTGGTTATCTGCTAACCCTGGGTCCTCCTAGAGCAATGCGTTCCCTTTGCACTCCATTAGTTGATCTACTTAGACATATAACATGTTCCTAGTTGACCTATTTATTTCTAACTTTTCTGTTCTTAGTTGACTTACTTATTTCTAACTTTTCTGTTCTTAGTTTGTTTGTTTATTTGTTTTGCGTTCGCTCCATTGTAACCATCACGGATATCCGTGCGATTTTCGCCGGGAGCGTGATTACGTTGTGCCACCGTTATGCACCTTGTAGGCCTAGCACATCCAATTTCAGCATGCCTTGACAATTCGGGTGGGCTACCCTTAGCCTGTGACAGCCTCTATATCTGTCTCCAGGCACGCGTAGTGGCGACTCTTCGTCCAGATAATTTTTGCTCTCGTCTGACTCGCACGAGGTGTTCCACTGTCTACGAACTTGCCTCGTGTAATTGGATGTGCTGTGCCTGTACCCATTGCGCACTGAACCGTTTCTCATCTGTGAGCCTGGTTCCTTAAGGGGAAGAACTCAACAGAGGAGTTGGACCCTGGCTCTTTCGCCCTCTTAGCCGAGGTGTCATTCACCGACATCGTGTACCCCTTGTCCAAGTTTGAGTCTCACACTACGCGTTTGAGAGCAAGGCGTTCTCGAGCTGAGCGTCCTTGTCCCAATAGCGCCTGAGCCCATCAGGTACTGAACCCTTTCTCTCTTCAAGTGTATTACCGGTGTAGGAAAACCTGACAGTAGAGTTGGGCCAGGGCTAAATCGTTGTCCCTTTTGTGCCTGAGTGCATCGAGTACGGAACTTTTCTCTTCGTGAGCATATTTCCGGTTTAGGAAGGCTCGACATTAGAGTTGGATTAGGTCTTCTTGCTTTACCAAACGCCAATGAACGGGTCTGGGGCTCTGTCTGTAAGGAACACAGGTAACTAGAAGCTTGTCTCGAGCTGACGGGGCTTGTAGTTCCCCTTTCCTATGGACGTTTCACTTTCTATTCGCAGTTCGCGCTGCCCTCTAGCGCTGTTCTGCCTTTTCATTGTTTCATTTTACTCGGTATGAAATCTTTTTTGTCTCTCGCCATGCATCTACCTTTACGTGCATTTTACATTGGCCGCCCCTCCAATGTTCGGACTGGACTGACTAGCTTCACTGTATGTAGACAGTCGCTATATGTGGTGATGTTGGTGGTGTCAGAGATATTTTCTGTCTCTTGTGCAGTCAAATCTCTTTCCATCTGCTACCTCCACATTCTCGGACACGATCCCCAAATGGTTTGGCCAGAATCAGCTCGAGCTGCTGTATTTCTGTTTCCAGGGTGCACCGCGTGGAGGTACATTTGGGATCTTGGTTATCTGCTAACCCTGGGTCCACCTAGAGCAATGCGTTCCCTTTGCACCCCTGTTCTTAGTTGATTTACTTATTTCTAACTTTTCTGTTCTTAGTTGACCAACTTATTTCTAACTTTTCTATTCTTAGTTAACCTATTAAGTTCTAACTTTGCTGTTCCTAGTTGACCAACTTAGTTCTAATGTCTTCGTTCCAAGTTGACGAATTAGTTCTAATGTCTTCATTCCTAGTTGGCCAACTTAGTTCTAACTTTTCTATTCCTGTCCAGTTGACCTACTTATTTGTAACTGATGTTCCTAGTTGACCTAGTTAGGTCTAACTTTTCTGTTATTAGTTGACCTACTTAAATGTCCGTAATTAATATATTTAGTTAGTTATTTGTTCCTAATTGACCTATTTAGTTGAATTACTTAGTTGTAGCTTGTCTCCTCATAGTTGAATTACTTAGTTGTAGCTTGTCTACTCATTGTTGAACTATTTAGTTGTAGTTTGTCTACTCATTGTTGAACTACTTAATAATATATGTAATAGTCCTAGTTAAGCTACCACAATAACTGTTTTTGTTAATATTTCACCAGGATTCCAACAATATGTTTCTGAGCACCAATAACAGCTTCCAGAGTGCCCTCGTCTCTGGCATGGCCACATTGAAACGTACAAAGAACAGAAGAGGTTCTGCGATGCCAAATGCCAAGAAAATGTATGAAGAGGTAAAGTCAACTTGTCATGTTGTGTTAACATCAAAGATCAAGTACCATAATGGAAGCACACATCGCCTTACTGAGAAGAGATCAGGTTCTAATATTTAACCTCAGAAACAGCACAGAATTGATGACCACATGTTGTACAGCAAATATTAAATATGACAGTGACATGAGAGAAGGCAAACAAATGACATAACATATTCTCTGAGACTGTTTCATGTAATGAACAGTGTTAACCAAACCTCCTACATGACAATGAGAGACTTATGACAGTAAGCCCATTTTATGGTAGAAAATAATTTCATGATAATAAAAGACAGGATACCCACTTTATAATAGAAAACAATTTGATTATATGATAGTAAAAAGGTTGAGGCAGGCTTACCAATGTCTGTGGGTCTCACCAATGCCTCACTAGACAAACCAACCATGCAACAAAAAACCTTAGTAGATGACATGCCTTTATATTGAGGTTATCTTCTTATAGAAGCTTCATGGCACGTCATCTACACAATCCCGTAGTCGTAACCTTCGATAACAGTTACCATGTTGTTCCGACAGGCCGACGTTGTGCTTGAACTAGTTGCGGGCACGGTGTGGGTGGACGGAACAACAAAGAAACCTGTTGCAAGGGCCAGAGTTGTGCCCTGATGTCGACGTCTGTTTTGGCGGCATTTGACTCGAAACACCATCAATTCGAATGGCTGCTGGAACAGAGGACAGAGCACTTATGGGAATGCCCCATGTGCTGTGAGGCCAGTTTTCTAATCAAGAATCAAGGCAGACTATCCATTTTATGGTGGAAAATAATTTGGCTATGTGAGAGGGAAATATGTAGAAGAAATAATTGTATGTTTGCATCTCTATCAGAATCCTTGCTGTTTATACAGGTACAGCAACCCTATCTGTACAATCGTATTCTGACAGAATATTCAGTGTTGCGTTACAAAAAACAGTTTCTATGAAAACATACATTATTTTGACTTTTTTCAAAGCAGGGAATATATCACTGACTGTTTACACAAAGAAAATGAATTAATAAATCACATTAATTTCAGGCTCTGATGGTTCGCAGAGTCCGGTCATACCTCAGTAATATGCCCTGTATCACGGATGAAGATAAGATCACGGAACTCTCCAATCAATGTGAACTTCCAGGTTTGTAGTTACCGTGTTCTCTGATCTAATGGCACAGTTAATTCAATAAATCATTTTGTAAGAAAGAGTTCTTCAGTGTTATGCAGATATAATATTATATCAGCTTGAATTGTGGACAAACATAAACACACAGAAAAAGGTAATGTGCAGGCAAAAAGGCATGGGTATCTCAGCTAAGCTGTAAACCATGACGATGCATTCTGTTCTTCAGGTTACATCCAGCAAACAAAGAGTTTGAGAACGAGTGCAAAAGAATAACAGGTGATAATTTACTGTAGAATGTTAGAAATACAACAAGCATCTGCAATCATTTATTTGATTGGTCATGACAAAAATTGTTAGAATATATTGTTACAGCATGTAAATAAAGGATAAACTGAATAGACTTCTATGGATGAGAAAATGTAAAAAAAGTAAGAACGTTGGAATATATTTTCACAGAAAAAATTATGAGTAAAGAATGTTCCAAATAGGTCCATCCTTATCCATAAAGCCATAACCTGTCAGGTTGTAAGGGGTACACATTGAATGCATCTTCAGCCATAGAGTGAGGAAAAATCCTGACCTGTTCCATCCTTAATGTTGTTGGTCCATGATTTTCTCTGCTTCTTCCACTTTCGACTGTTCCCTATTCAAGAAAAATAGATTCTTACAGAAGGAAAAAGTCATGAAGATTGTTGCTGCAGGTAAAGGTAAAGATAGGTCCTGTAGCAGCAACCTGCAGTCAGGATGAAGATATACTAAGCCACATCAACTATTAGGTGTAATGACCAGTTTGCTTCCTTGCAGTATTTACCTTCCCTAACTTATGCATCAGGTATCCATTTACAAATGGGTCGACTGGAGGAGCAGTCTTGTCAGACAAGAAATCACAACCTGGATTTTGTTGTTGTCTAGATGTGGTTTCAAATCTGGCACACCGTGATATTAAGCAGGCTAACTATCAACTAGGCTTCAGCGCTCCTTGTCACTGCAGGAAAAAACTCATTAAAAAATTGGAATAAATTATTTCTGCATGAAAAATAGTAATTGTAAATGATTGTTACAGAAGGAGAACTTAATTAAACATGTTAGTTCGTAACAGCAAAAGCTATTTAGTAGTGACCTTGGTATCAAGAAATTGTGTCAATCTTTCAGTTAAACGAAGAGATCAGTCTCCTAGTGTCACCAACTCGCCCAACATGGAGGAAAAGAGGATAATGGCACTAATTGGACCAAAGTTTGGTGAGTTATTTAATAGTATTATATATTCAACTTATGATGTGTAGATTTGTAACTAATGTTGCATGCGGACTGGAGAATGGTGTATAGCTATGAGAGAATGTCAAGGTCATATAGAACATCATATTCATTTGGGAGCTGTTGTGGTATAATCTTAAGTTACTGGTATTTGCTCGTTGATCTGCATATCTCGGTGGTTTCAAGTCCACTTGTTATTCATGGTTTGAAATAAAAATTACTTCTGTGGTTCACCCAGTCACCAGGAAGTATGGTACCAAGGCTCATGCTCTAGGAAGGTCAAGAAACTAGGCAAGTGCGGTAGGTAATGCTATTAAAGTAGTTTCTGGTCAATCACCGAATAGGTGGCTGAACACTTATCAGAAATCAAGTGCCATTTCTGCCATAAAGGTTGGCTGCAATGGACCTCCAATATAAGGCAAGATACATACCTGTGTGTCTTGCCTTAGTGGTGCACTCTGGCAGACTGTATACTGTCCATCTCATGATGTTTTCCTGCCACTTGTACCTCTGTCAACTATTTCTCCCTTCCCCTCAGCTCTACCTGCAAGTAAGGTAATATAGAACAGCCAGAACAAAAGAATAGCTATGTATCTATATAGAAGATGAATCTTCTTAATGTTAGACTAATTTTTGTGAAAGCATGCAATTTTTAAAAAAAGTAGAACTTTTGTAGATGGACAAAGTTGAAGGGAAAAAGGCAAACAAAAAGAAATGAACAGACGGCAGTGCATGATTGAACATCTTGATTTGATTTGAAGAGTCAATGACACAAATGACTGAATTTGTGATAGCACATTATCACTTATGACAGATAACATGACACTTGATGTCAAAAGTGAACAGTTATTCAGGAAATACTGCCACCTTCTTGTAGTCTGGTCAAAACAAAATTATATAAGCATTGAAATCATTCATCAGAGTTACAGCTTCAAATTAATGATAGACCATCGTGTCAGACCATTCGCATGAATAAAACGACAAAACAATGAATTTTCATACTTTATACTACATTCCGCTGGAAGTCTAGAAGGACCACTGTCCTGTTACAAGAAATATGCAGAATGTTTGAGAAAGAATACTTAACAAAAATAAATCAAAGTTGGCCACTGCTAAATATGAACACACACTATTAATCTGATTGAACAGTGCATGTAGTATATTGCTTGTATTTCTGTTCTTGATTTCAGTTTGAATGTTTTGTGATTGTGCCATATGATTGATATTATTGTAGCATTCAGTGAGTGCCTTGTGTTTGTGTGTTCAAGCTTTTTTTAATTTGCTTTTCTAGAATGATCTGTGCTTTAGCTTGTAAGTTAATCTTATATTCTAGTTTATGTGGCATGATTATTAGTTTATAGACTTGTGTCTACTCTCACATTTTTATTCACATACACTTTTATCATCCATGATTACACTGTCCAACAACATTTTTAGAGCCACTGTCTTCTTTTCGGGCATGTCATAGGAGGTGACCAAGGAAATTTGGGGAATAGCCTGACAGTCACCTATGAAAAATCACATTTTGTCTCAATTTATAACTTTTCTATCAAATAATCCCCATGGATGACAAAGATATGCAGGTCAACAGACATTGCACATTTGTCCTTTTGTGGCAGACTCATAGGTGATGGGAATGCTAGATGTGCCTACCATGCAGGTGGGTCAACAAATCTGACAAAAGAATGATGTATTAGTTGACCCAAAAGTGTATGCTCTTCTCTTAGCAGGATTTGGCAATCCAAGGATACTGATGCACTGGAGTGCCTTCCTTCAGAGACTAAACATGCATCCATAAACCTCCCTTACACAACGATGCATTTGAGACATCCTTGTGTGAGTCAGGGTGTTGCCTCAGTTACACAACTGAGAAGAACCTGTGTCTGTGTCAGAAAGGCTACGGGCTGTTGAGAGCTGTCTGCACACAGTTAATGGATTATTAAATCATCATCATACTTTAATTATGACATATCTACAATCAATTTGTCACATAGTCCATCTACAATAATACTATTACATGGCACATCTACTATATTTATGAATGGAACATGTAAATTCCAATTATGATAAAGCAGATGTACAATACAATTGTGACATAGCATGTGTACATTCTGATTGTGGCATATGTACATTCTAGGTATTAGGAATTAGGTATGTTTCTTGATGATCCTCCTTGCACACCGTACGTGTCCATAGGTGCTCAGATCTCTGCTTCAGTAAATCTTTCAGGGTATAACGGATGATGGTTCCAGTTCTATGTTGGTTCATAGCTCTTTTTGTAATCTTTGTCAGGTGTTCTCTATGGGCCACGCCCATCTTTACTCTCAATTCATGCATTCTCAATATTGAGTCATGCTCATTCATCTCAAAATTCTCTGATCGTGTGGACTCACTGAGAGCAATGAGTATGTCCGCTCGGTCCATAGACTGACTATCTGTTATGGTGCCAAGGCTAGCTAATTGGTTGGCTAATTTGTTTCTCTCCACACCAGCTTGTCCGGGAACAAAGATATGGATTAGATTCCATAGTGATGCCCACATTTTAGTTTTAGCTCTCTCTAATGACTCCACCAATCCCCTTCATACATCACCTGTTTTGACTTCTGAATCATATTCATTGAGTATGTACATTCTAATGGTGGCACAGCTACTCTAATTATGTCATAGCATATCTACACTCTGTTTACGGCATTGCACATCTACAACCACATTGTGACATTGCACATCTACAACCAGATGATATGGCATATCTACACTCAGATTATGTTATTATGCCATAATTATAACCAGCACCATTTTACATACATAAGCTTGATTGTTTGGCTTTGCTCACTGTCCTTATATGTGTATATGACTGTCCATATGTTTGCCTGCCTGTACAAATATGTATTGCACATGACATCACCTAACAGGTTCTGAATCACCTGGTGCCGTACGGAAATTGATGTCACTCTCAGACAGAGTGAAACCCCACGATCCCAGAATTCCAGTGGGCAAAGTTGTGAGTCCTGCCAGTAACCGTCGGGGTGCTGGACCTGTCTCACCTAGGCTAGGCACTTTTCGGCCTATCCCACTCAATTTGACTCCTGAAAGTTCATGCTTGGGTCAAGCACCAAGAAAACAACCAGTTAGATTGGGTAAGACTAGATTGGCTCATTGACTATATGTTTTTATTGCAAAGAAATAATTTGATGGAAATAATTAGAGAAAACTAATACATTTTCTTCCTAATAGTAATATAAACACTGTAGAAAATGTAATTATGTAGGTACAATATGGTGCAGATAAATGTAATCATGTAGGTACAACATAGAGCAGATAAATGTAATAATGTAATAGTGTTGATTGGCAATGGCATATTGCAAAATAACACGGCTGAAAAACATATGGAAAAACAACAAAATAGAAACGAAAGTGCTAATGTTACGAACTTTTATTTTTCTGGTTGCAACATATGGCTGTGAAACATGGACTTTAAGTAAAACAGCGGCAAAGAGGATCAACGCCTTCGAGATGAAATGCTACAGGAAGATACTTAGAATATCATGGAAGGATAAAATCAGAAACTCAGATATTATAAACACACTGAATATTCCAGAGAGTTGGTTACTAAACACAATAACAAAAAGAAAACTACGCCTGTTTGGTAATATAAAGAGACATAACTGTTTAGAAAGACAAATAATGGAGGGAAGAGTACCTGGTGAGAGGAGAAGGGGCAGACCAAGAAGACGATGGACTGACGACATTAAAGATAACATGAATACATCGCTAGAAAATGCAAGCCACGTCGCCCAAGACAGAGAGAGGTTCAGAGAGTTCATTGGGAAGACAATGTTCTGGAAGGAATACGTCACATGACACAACATGGGAAAGATAAATGTAATCATGTAGATACATCATGAGGCAGATAAATGTGTCTACACATACAAATTCGGACTATCTTTTGAGTTTTCTGATTGATATTATAACTTGTAGGAAATTAGATCATGATATGGTGAAGGCCTGGCTTACTTTTGTCAGATGACGCTATAATTGTCAAACAAGATATGATCAGAAGTGAAGATATTTGGATGACAACAGGATAAGATTTTGTTTGCCTACACATCATACAGATTTACCCATCACTCATGGTTTGACAAAAAAATCTTAATGGTCCATCAAAGAGTAGGAAATAGATAATGGGAGACATGCCTTTATATTGAGGTTATATTCTTATAAAAGCGTCATGGCACGTCATCTATACAATCCCGTAGTCGTAACCTTCGATAACAGTTACCATGTTGTTCCGACAGGCAGAAGTTGCGCTTTAAGTTGTTTGTTTGTTTGTTTTTCGTTCGCTCCATTGTAACCATCACGGATATCCGTGCGATTGCCGCCGGGAGCGTGATTACGTTGTGCCACCGTTATGCGCCTTGTAGGCCTAGCACATCCGATTTCGGCATGCCTTGACAATTCGGGTGGGCTACCCTTAGCCTGTGACAGCCTCTATATCTGTCTCCAGGCACGCGTAGTAGAGACTCTTCGCCCAGACGATGTTTTGCTCTCGTCTGACTCGAACGAGGTGTTCCACTGTCTGTGAACTTGCCTCGTGTAATTCGACGTGCTGTGCCTGTGCCCATTGGGTACCGAACCGTTTCTCATCCGTGAGCCTGGTTCCTTAGGGGAAGAACTCAACAGAGGAGTTGGACCCTGGCTCTTTCGCCCTCTTAGCCGAGGTGTCATTCACCGACATCGTGTACCCCTTGTCCAAGTTCGAGTCTCACACCACGCGTTTGAGAGCAAGGCGTTCTCGAGCTGAGTGTCCTTGTCCCAATAGCGCCTGAGCCCATCGGGTACTGAACCCTTTCTCTCTTCAAGTGTATTTCCAGTGTAGGAAAACCTGACAGTAGAGTTGGGCCAGGGCTAAATCGTTGTCCCTTTTGTGCCTAAGCGAATCGAGTACGGAACCCTTTCTCTCTGCAAGTGTACTTCTGGTATAGGAAACCTTGACAGTACAGTTGGGCCAGGAATACCATCGTTGTCCCTTTCTTGCCTAAGCCCATCGGGTACAGTATAGAAGTTGCAAGTATATTTCCGGTTTAGGAAGGCTCGACATTAGAGTTGGGTTAGGTCTTCTTGCTTTACCAAACGCCAATGGATGGGTCTGGGTCTCTGCCTGTACGGAACTCTGGTAACTAGAAGCCCGTCTCGAGCTGACTGAGCTTGTAGTTCCCCTTTCCTAGGGACTTTTCACTTTTTATTTGCAATTCGTGCTGCCCTCTAGCGCTGTTCTGCCCTTTCATTGTTTCATTGTACTCTGTATGAAATATATTTGTCTCTCGCCATGCATTTACCTTTACGTGCATTTTACATTGGCCGCCCCTCCAATGTTCGGACTGAACTGACTAGCTTCACTGTATGTCGACAGTGTCGCTATATGTGGTGCTGCTGGTGGTGTCGGAGATATTGTCTGTCTCTTGTGCAGTCAAATCTCTTTCCATCTGCTACCTCCACATTCTCGGACACGATCCCCACATGATTTGGCCAGAATCAGCACGAGCTGCTGTATTTCTGTTTCCAGGGTGCACCGCGTGGAGGTACATTTGGGATCTTGGTTATCTGCTAACCCTGGGTCCGCCTAGAGCAATGCGTTCCCTTTGCACCCCGTGCTTTAAGTAATTACGGGGATGGCGTGGGTGGTTGGAACAACAAAGAAACCTGTCGCAAGGGCCAGAGTTGTGCCCTGATGTCGACGTCTGTTTCTGCGGCATTGGACTCAAAACACCATTGAGTCGAATGGCTGCTGGAACAGAGGGCGGAGCACTTATGGGAATGCCCCACATGCTGTTAGGCCAGTTTTCTAATCAAGAATCAAGAATTCATTGGAGTCATGTTCTGAGAAGATCTACGAATGTCGCCATCACTAATGAGGTGATCGAACACATCTGTACTATGTATGAGGGAAGTTGAATGCAACAATTAATGGCACATCTGTACTATGAATGAGGGAAGTTCAATGCAACAAGTAATGGCACATCTGTACTATGAATGTGGGAAGTTGGATGCAACAATTGATTGCACATCTATACTGTGAATGAGGGAAGTTGGATGCAACAATTAATGGCACATCTATACTGTGAATGAGGGAAGTTGGATGCAACAATTAATGGCACATCTATACTGTGAATGAGGGAAGTTGAATGCAACAATTGATTGCACATCTATACTGTGAATGAGGGAAGTTGGATGCAACAATTAATGGCACATCTGTACTATGAATGAGGGAAGTTAGATTCAACAATTAATGGCACATCTATACTATGTATGAGGGAAGTTGGATGCAACAATTAATGGCACATCTGTACTATGTATGAGGGAAGTTGGATGCAACAATTGATTGCACATCTGTACTGTGAATGAGGGAAGTTGGATGCAACAATTAATGGCACTTCTATACTGTGAATGAGGGAAGTTGAATGCAACAATTGATTGCACATCTATACTGTGAATGAGGAAATTTGGATGCAACAATTGATTGCACATCTATACTGTGAATGAGGGCAGTTGAATTCAACAATTAATGGCACATCTGTACTATGAATAAGGGAAGTTGGATGCAAAAATTAATTGCACATCTGTACTGTGAATGAGGGAAGTTGGATGCAACAATTAATGGCACATCTATACTATGTATGAGGGAAGTTGGATGCAACAATTGATTGCACATCTGTACTGTGAATGAGGGAAGTTGAATGCAACAATTAATGGCACATCTATACTATGTATGAGGGAAGTTGGATGCAACAATTGATGGCACATCTGTACTATGTATGAGGGAAGTTGGGTGCAACAATTAATGGCACATCTGTACTGTGAATGAGGGAAGTTGGATGCAACAATTAATGGCACATCTATACTATGTATGAGGGAAGTTGGATGCAACAATTAATGGCACATCTGTACTATGAATGAGGGAAGTTCGATGCAACAATTAATGGCTCATTTGTACTATGTATGAGGGAAGTTGGATGCAACAATTAATGGCACATCTGTACTATGTATGAGGGAAGTTGGATGCAACAATTAATGGCACATCTGTACTGTGAATGAGGGAAGTTGGATGCAACAATTAGCGGCACATCTATACTATGAATGAGGGAAGTTGGATGCAACAAGTAATGGCACATCTGTACTATGAATGAGGGAAGTTGGATGCAACAATTAATGGCACATCTATACTATGTATGAGGGAAGTTGGGTGCAACAATTAATGACACATCTGTACTGTGATTGAGGGAAGTTGGATGCAACAATTGATGGCACATCTGTACTATGTATAAGGGAAGTTGGATGCAACAATTGATTGCATATCTATACTATGTATGAGGGAAGTTGGGTGCAACAATTAATGACACATCTGTACTGTGAATGAGGGAAGTTGGATGCAACAATTGATGGCACATCTGTACTGTGAATGAGGGAAGTTGGATGCAACAATTAATGGCACATCCATACTATGTATGAGGGAAGTTGGACGCAACAATTAATGGCACATCTATACTATGTATGAGGGAATTTGGATGCAACAATTAATGGCACATCTGTACTATGTATGAGGGAAGTTGGATGCAACAATTAACGGCACATCTATACTGTGAATGAGGGAAGTTGGATGCAACAATTAATGGCACATCCATACTATGTATGAGGGAATTTGGATGCAACAATTAATGGCACATCTGTACTGTGAATAATGAAAGATTCAATCATATAGTGTTTCAGTATGATTTTTTATGCAAGGGACAGAATGAGAAGTGTGTTTGATGAGCGTGCCACAGAAATTAAACAATATGCATATAAATCACCATTTGCTAAGGAATGCTGAGCACAGTCTACTTTAGTGATTTGACTAGTCATATATTCAACTGATCATTATCTACCACATAGAAAGTTTGTGGTGGTCATTGACAGTTGGTACTTTTCATGCAATTTTCTCACATCCAGAACTGATACATGGCCAGTTTTTGACATAATTTTCTCACATCTCAGATTGATTCTAATCATCTTGTGTCTTTGTGCTGCCATCTCAGATCATAGATAACTTATATATTTGTATTAATTCATGTTGTTGAGATGATGATTCTCTCGAGTTGTTATGATTAATTTGGTTAGTATATGTTAGCCATAGACAAGCATGTTGGCTGCATATACTTGCATCACTTGATAATCTTGCTGGTTTCAGCTTCTGCACCTGTGTATCTCTCATGCCTTGACATCTGTGTTGGGATACAACATATGTAGTTTTGAGTATCTGTTGGGATATAGCATTTGTTATTTTATAGAGTATCTGTGTTGAAATAAAAGCATATGTCGTTTTATATAGTATCTGTATTCGAATAAAGAACATGTCGTTTTATAGAGCATCTATGATTAAATATAAAATGTAATTTTATGGAGTATCTACAGTATGCAGAAATATAACATTTAGTTTTATAGATAACCTTTAGTTTTATGATAATAGATAATAAGTTTTATAGATAGAGAACTATAGATACTCTATAGTTTTATAGATAACCTTTTATTCTATTCTATATTAATGTAGGGTAGCCAGGGGCAATGATGCACACTTTTCACTTTTTAGCGTATTCTGACAATTAGACTTAACTATGAGAGACTAAACTAGCAGCAGTGTGTAGCTTATCCATCCATCTTACAATTGTGAGGGTTTTTACAACATACAATTACGTTTAGTTCGTAGAATGAGATTTTATAAGCATGAGTAAAATGCCACATTTGCCCCATTTTTTGGGGCAAACTAGCGCAGGCAAAAAGAGCAAAATAACAACCTCACTTTCTATCTTAACATAGTCAAATTGTGCGAAAATATAGGGCACAAAGACTAGGCCTATGTATCTTTATGTAACTTTAATACGAAAACAAAGCAAATATGAAAAAAAAATTAATACAAAGAATGGATGTCTAGATCCATTTTGAAACTATAACAATGTCTTGGTATGCTTTATAAAGTTTTCTACTATAATTTTGACTTATGAATGATGGAGATTGTGTATCTATGAATAGCTGAGATCATGCATCTATGACCAGCAGGAATCGTGCATCTATGATAAGCGAAAATCGTGCATCTATAGCAGTGACAACTTCATTTTCAGTCAGCAGCTTCATTTTCTAATTTTTCCATTTGTAATTCCTAAAAAAACCAAAAACAACGCTACAATAAAATATTGATTTTAAAATTGAGTAACATAAAGGGGCAGTGACTTGGGCAAATGTGCAAAATGAGCCCATCGCACATTTATGTTTGCCCCACTAGCGCAAAATATATGTTTGCCCCACTAGCTGTGCACAGCTTTACCCCCCAAATCACATTGTTAACAACTTGTATAAAATCTCATGAAAAAACAAAGTATCTTGACAAGATAACGTGCTTAATAACTTAACAAGGGGTGCAAAGGGAACACATTACTCTAGGTGGACCCAGGGTTAGCAGATAACCAAGATCCCAAATGTACCTCCTCGCGGTGCACCCTGGAAACAGAAAACAGCAACATAACTTAACAATACAATATATGTTTCAGTGTGATAGTTTTGTGATAAGCTTTATAGAGATAGAACTATAGATACTATATAGTTTTTTAGAGTATTTACTTTGGAATATGGCATGTGTGGTTGTTTAGAAAATATATGTTGGAATATAGTGTATGTTCGAATATGGCATGTGTGGTTGTTTAGAGAATATATGTTGGAATATAGTGTATCTAGTTTTTTAGAATATCTACATTGGAATATATGTAGTTTTATAAATTGTCTATGTTGGAATATGTGAAAATGTTTGTTTGTTTGTTTTGCGTTCGCTCCATTGTAACCATCACGGTTATCCGTGCGGTTTCCGTCGGGAGCGTGATTACGTTGTGCCACCGTTATGCGCCTTGTAGGCCTAGCACATCCGATTTCGGCATGCCTTGACAATTCGGGTGGGCTACCCTTAGCCTGTGACAGCCTCTATATCTGTCTCCAGGCACGCGTAGTGGCGACTCTTCGCCCAGACGATTTTTGCTCTCGTCTGACTCGCACAAGGTGTTCCACTGTCTATGAACTTGCCTCGTGTAATTTGGCGTGCTGTATCTGTGCCCATTGGGTACTGAACTGTTTCTCATCCGTGAGCCTGGTTCCTTAGGGGAAGAAATCAACAGAGGAGTTGGACCCTGGCTCTTTCGCCCTCTTAGCCGAGGTGTCATTCACAGACATCGTGTACCCCTTGTCCAAGTTTGAGTCTCACACCACGCGTTTGAGAGCAAGGCGTTCTCGAGCTGAGCGCCCTTGTCCCAATAGCGCCTGAGCCCATCAGGTACTGAACCATTTCTCTCTTCAAGTGTATTTCCGGTGTAGGAAAACCTGACAGTAGAGTTGGGCCAGGGCTAAATCGTTGTCCCTTTTGTGCCTGAGCCCATCAGGTACGGAACCCTTTCTCTCTGCAAGTGTACTTCCGGTATAGGAAACCTTGACAGTAGAGTTGGGCCAGGAATACCATCATTGTCCCTTTCTTGCCTAAGCCCATCGGGTACAGAACCCTTTCTCTTCGCGAGCATATTTCAGGTTTAGGAAGGCTCGACATTAGAGTTGGATTAGGTCTTCTTGCTTTACCAAACGCCAATGAATGGGTCTGGGTCTCTGTCTGTAAGGAACACAGGTAACTAGAAGCTTGTCTCGAGCTGACGGAGCTTGTAGTTCCCCTTTCCTAGGGACTTTCTATTTGCAGTTCGCGCTGCCCTCTAGCGCTGTTCTGCCTTTTCATTGTTTCATTTTACTCGGTATGAAATCTTTTTTGTCTCTCGCCATGCATCTACCTTTACGTGCATTTTACATTGGCCGCCCCTCCAATGTTCGGACTGGACTGACTAGCTTCACTGTATGTAGACAGTCGCTATATGTGGTGATGTTGGTGGTGTCAGAGATATTGTCTGTCTCTTGTGCAGTCAAATCTCTTTCCATCTGCTGCCTCCACATTCTCGGACACGATCCCCAAATGATTTGGCCAGAATCAGCTCGAGCTGCTGTATTTCTGTTTCCAGGGTGCACCGCGTGGAGGTACATTTGGGATCTTGGTTATCTGCTAACCCTGGGTCCGCCTAGAGCAATGTGTTCCCTTTGCACCCCATATGTGAAAATAAAAATGTACCTCTTATGTGAGGAACACTTTTCAACCGTAGACATTTGGTCATATGAGAGCTTTGACCATCAGAAATAATGCAGGTTGTGGTCCTACCAAAACCTCCAAAGTATCAAATAATTGACTTAGCTATATTGAAATATAGCATATATACTTGTAGAGCGCGTCCATGTTTGAATGTATTATATGTAGTTTGATAGAGTATCTATCTATGTTAGAATATGGCACATTGTTTTACAAAGAATCCTATTTGCAATGATTATGGTAAATTTGTTTTCCATATTAGGAAAGTATTTGTGTTTTGTTGATGTAAACTTTTTTATAAGCAAATCTTTCACAAATCAAACCCATATTGTGTTAGATATATTTGCAATAGTGACCTCTCTTTGTATAGTGATTTTATGTCCACTGCAGTTAGTTGTTAGTTTGGAAGTTCCACTGACTCCTAGAGTCCTACAGACAATTTTATTTTAACTTCTGCTCACATTAGTTTCCTCAAGCTCCACTGACTCCCAAAGCCCTACTGGCAGCATTCGAGGGCTGAAGAGTCAACAGTTATCAGAGAATGATTCGGGTCTTGGAAGTATTGCTTCTAATTCTCCTATACTACATAGGCGACTGACCACACCAGCAGACCCTGCTTACTGTTCTGTTGCAAGTAAGAATGTCCTGCTTTTTAATTCATGTAATCTGTCTTCCTCTTGTTGAATGTTAATTAATGATGTCTACACTAGAAGTTCTGTTTTATTTTCTGTGATTTTCATTATTCTTGCATGTGGATTAAACATAAAAACAAGATGATTGTATATAATATTTCTTCTTCTTCTTGAACCCCAATAATTTTTTGGAAATTAGTTCTTCCTATATGCATATGCAGTGGGGATGTTTCTTCAAGCTTTATTTAATACCCAGGAGACTTCAGCTTTCAGCTTAGTGCAATGTCTATTGAAGGTATATAATATTTCAGGATGTCACAATCAACCTCAGAATATGTTGGCTATAGTAGTTTTCTAGGCAATAACTACATTTATTTGTAAATCTATAATTTATAACTAAATCACTTCCATCTTAGCTGCCTATGTAAATTATTAAACATCCATTGGTGAAAGTACCAGGCTATGAGGTAATGGAAAAATCAGTCTCAACAAGCATCTACACATTACTTATGATAGCGCAAGCATGCTGGGCAGGTCATCTTGTGCGTATGGAGGAGATGCGTCTACCAAAACAAATATATTATGGAGTACTCAAGACGGGACTTCAAAAAGCGTTTCAAAGACACACTCAAGTCCTCACTGAAACATCTTAAAATTGACGTAGTCTCTTGGGAGAGCCTCGCTCAGGATAGAACAGCATAACATTACAGTATCATAACTGAAGCAGTAGCTGCGGAAGAGACCAGGTAAGATACTGCAAGACAGAAGCGGGCACGTAGAAAAGACAAAACATCTCAACATCCTATAGACACCCTCTACAGATGTCAATTATGTGGAAGAACTTTTGTGCTCGCATTGAACTGGTTAGTCATTTAAAAACTCACTATTAACTTTATTATTTATTATTATTATTTTGGATGAGTTTTGGTCATCGTCGATTATGGCGCATAAACATCATCACATTTATTTGTTTCCAATTTCTGAATGGTTCATCTGTTTAACTGTCTGCATCGGAGTTTCAATTACCTTGGGTTTGCAAATGTGCTCGCTACATCAAGTTTTACCCTTTTTTGGTTCTACATATCTCTATGAGAGTGGATTTTTATCTCCTATTGAAAATATAAGAATCTCTGTGAGAGTGGATTTTCAATTCTTATATTTAGAATGTCATGAAAATCACTGTGAGAATGGATTTTGAATTCCTGTATTGAGAATATCATGTGATTGGCTTTAATGAAAGCTCAGCTGTGAATGTCGAAGTTTGTTAATAAATTACAATTTTTGTCATTTTCTTAAATCTGCCATATGTTAACATTTTATTGAATTTTATTAAAAGTATTTTTTATGTTGTTTTTCTTTTTCTCATTCGGGAACTACTACTCTATTATGATCTACCTCTAGTTATAAAGACACACTCTACTAAAATGTACCTCCAGTTACAAAGACACTTTCTATTATAATATACCCTCAGTTACAGGAATATTCACCAGGATGATGTCCCCCCAGTTACAAGAATACTCTCCAGCAGAATGTATCCTCACTTACAAGCATATTCCCCATTAGAACATATTTCCAGTTACAAGGACATACTCCAGTAGTACTTATGCCCAATTTAAGTCCACTCCTCAGTCATGTTTTTAGATATGACAGATGGCACAAGCCAAGGATTTACGTTACTTGGATTTGATACACAGATGGACCACTTCGCACAAGTACCGTATATTACAACCACTATCTATAATACATACAATCAGAAACTTTGAATATCTCGGGTCAACCATTAACATCACAGGAGATTGCTCAACAGAGATAAGAAAGAGATTAGCAATAGCCCTACACACAAAAAACAACCAGATGAAAAATCTATGGCAAGGGGCAAACAAAAACCAAGTTACAACTATTAAGAAGCTATATTTTTCCAGTGGCTACATATGGTTGTGAGACTTGGGCAATGGCATATGCAATGAAAATGAAAATATATGCACTCGAAATTAAATTTTATAGAAAGGTCCTAAACATGTCATAGACAGAAAGACGAACCAACATAGATGTTCGCAAAGACTTGAACATAGAAGAAGACAAGCTCATCAGAACTCAAAAAATGTAAGCTAACATATTTCTAACATATAAAGAGATACAATGGTTTAGACAAATTATAATGGAAGCAAATGTTCCAGGAAAGGGAACAAAAGGCAGACAAAAACTACAATGGACGCTGATATTGAAGACCTTCTCAACATGACACTGGAAAAAGCTGTCAGCTTGCACAAAAATGAGAGGCTTACAGGGTGACAGTAATGACAACATTCTGTAAAGGACACGTCATATAGATAGATCTATAATTTATTTTCTTCACGAAAGAAACAATCTCTAGAAGCTTCTTGTTTCAATTTTGGTATAAAGACTTTCATTTCTGAATTTAATTCGTTTTATTTTGTTTAATATAAGGATGATTGTTTTCTTGATGAAGTTTCAAGTTTTTGTCTTGTTTCAGATCAATTGACAGACATTCGTCCACCCCTTCCATCTTACAGCACAGTCATAAATAATACAACCATATCTGCCCCTGTTGGTGAGTTCTTAAGTCATAAATAGTTCAAGTGTATCTTTTCTTAAGTCATAAATAGTTCAAGTGTATCTTTTCTTAAGTCATAAATAGTTCAAGTGTATCTTTTCTTAAGTCATAAATAGTTCAAGTGTATCGGCCCCTTTTGGTGAGATCTTTAGTCATAAATAATACAACCATATCTGCCCCTGTTGGTGAGTTCTTAAGTCATAAATAGTTCAAGTGTATCTTTTCTTAAGTCATAAATAGTTCAAGTGTATCGGCCCCTTTTGGTGAGATCTTTAGTCATAAATAATACAACCATATCTGCCCCTGTTGGTGAGTTCTTAAGTCATAAATAGTTCAAGTGTATCTTTTCTTAAGTCATAAATAGTTCAAGTGTATCTTTTCTTAAGTCATAAATAGTTCAAGTGTATCTTTTCTTAAGTCATAAATAGTTCAAGTGTATCTTTTCTTAAGTCATAAATAGTTCAAGTGTATCTTTTCTTAAGTCATAAATAGTTCAAGTGTATCGGCCCCTTTTGGTGAGATCTTTAGTCATAAATAATTCAAGCGTATCAGCCCCTGTTGATGAGTTCTTAAGTCATAAATAATTCAAGCGTATCAGCCCCTGTTGGTGAGTTCTTAAGTCATAAATAATTCAAGCGTATCGGCCCCTTTTGGTGAGATCTTTAGTCATAAATAATTCAAGTGTATCAGCCCCTGTTGATGAGTTCTTCAGTCATAAATAATTCAAGCGTATCAGCCCCTGTTGATGAGTTCTTAAGTCATAAATAATTCAAGCGTATCAGCCCCTGTTGGTGAGTTCTTAAGTCATAAATAATTCAAGCGTATCGGCCCCTGTTGATGAGTTCTTAAGTCATAAATAATTCAAGCGTATCAGCCCCTGTTGGTGAGTTCTTAAGTCATAAATAATTCAAGCGCATCGGCCCCTTTTGGTGAGATCTTTAGTCATAAATAATTCAAGTGTATCAGCCCCTGTTGATGAGTTCTTAAGTCATAAATAATTCAAGCGTATCAGCCCCTGTTGATGAGTTCTTAAGTCATAAGTAATTCAAGCGTATCAGCCCCTGTTGGTGAGTTCTTAAGTCATAAATAATTCAAGCGTATCAGCCCCTGTTGATGAGTTCTTAAGTCATAAATAATTCAAGTGTATCTTTTCTTAAGTCATAAATAGTTCAAGCGTATCAGCCCCTGTTGATGAGTTCTTAAGTCATAGATAATTCAAGTGTATTGGCCCATGTTGATGAGTTCTTAAGTCATAAATAGTTCAAGCGTATCAGCCGCTGTTGATGAGTTCTTAAGTCATAAATAGTTCAAGCGTATCAGCCCCTGTTGATGAGTTCTTAAGTCATAAATAGTTCAAGCGTATCAGCCCCTGTTGATGAGTTCTTAAGTCATAAATAGTTCAAGCGTATCAGCCCCTGTTGATGAGTTCTTAAGTCATAAATAGTTCAAGCGTATCAGCCCCTGTTGATGAGTTCTTAAGTCATAAATAATTCAAGCGTATCAGCCCCTGTTGATGAGTTCTTAAGTCATAAATAATTCAAGTGTATCTTTTCTTAAGTCATAAATAGTTCAAGTGTATTGGCCCCTGTTGATGAGTTCTTAAGTCATAAATAATTCAAGTGTATCTTTTCTTAAGTCATAAATAATTCAAGTGTATTGGCCCCTGTTGATGAGTTCTTAAGTCATAAATAATTCAAGTGTATCTTTTCTTAAGTCATAAATAGTTCAAGCGTATCAGCCCCTGTTGATGAGTTCTTAAGTCATAAATAATTCAAGCGTATCAGCCCCTGTTGATGAGTTCTTAAGTCATAAATAATTCAAGTGTATCTTTTCTTAAGTCATAAATAGTTCAAGTGTATTGGCCCCTGTTGATGAGTTCTTAAGTCATAAATAATTCAAGTGTATCTTTTCTTAAGTCATAAATAATTCAAGTGTATTGGCCCCTGTTGATGAGTTCTTAAGTCATAAATAATTCAAGTGTATCTTTTCTTAAGTCATAAATAGTTCAAGCGTATCAGCCCCTGTTGATGAGTTCTTAAGTCATAAATAATTCAAGCGTATCAGCCCCTGTTGATGAGTTCTTAAGTCATAAATAATTCAAGCGTATCAGCCCCTGTTGGTGAGTTCTTAAGTCATAAATAATTCAAGCGTATCGGCCCCTGTTGATGAGTTCTTAAGTCATAAATAATTCAAGTGTATCTTTTCTTAAGTCATAAATAGTTCAAGCGTATCAGCCCCTGTTGATGAGTTCTTAAGTCATAAATAATTCAAGTGTATCTTTTCTTAAGTCATAAATAATTCAAGCGTATCGGCCCCTGTTGATGAGTTCTTAAGTCATAAATAATTCAAGTGTATCTTTTCTTAAGTCATAAATAATCCAAGCGTATCGGCCCCTGTTGATGAGTTCTTAAGTCATAAATAATTCAAGTGTATCTTTTCTTAAGTCATAAATAGTTCAAGCATATCAGCCCCTGTTGATGAGTTCTTAAGTCATAAATAATTCAAGTGTATTGGCCCATGTTGGTGAATTGTTACATCCTCACTTTTATAATACCTAATTCTTCTAGTTCCCAGTTTCTTCTTCTTCTTCTGTGTTCAGCATGTGGTCATGCTATACCGTCAGACCTGTCATCAAGACGAAGTCTACTGTCTTCTCCAGGTCAGAGCGGCTGCCCCATAACTTTTGCCTTAAAGTCTGTATCCTCTGGCCAGGTCTGCTGTCTCTGCTCTTTGTATGTTGGGCAGTCCTGAAGTATGTGTTCTGGAGTCTGGGTTCCGGATCCACATCGACATTCATCTGTGTATGAGATTCTTAATCGATAAAGGTGACCCAACAATCTGCAGTGGTCTGTTCTAAGGCGAACTATTGTGGTCTTTTGATATCTCTGGAGGAGATGTATTGCATCATGTTCGTATTCCCCTTCTGTTTCTTTCTTCCACTTTGCTGAGTATGTGTTGCGGATTATTGTTTTTACTTCTCCGTAAGACAGTGGGTGTCTGTGTTGCTCCATTTCACTTCCTGCCTTTGACAGAGCATCCGCTTCTCATTTTCCATGATTCCACAGTGTGATGGTATCCACTGAAGGGCAATAGCTGTTGATTTTTGGATCTGTCTTAGCTCATGTCTGATGTTGTACAGAAGGCTTTCGTTTCTGTTGCTCTGGATTGATTCCAGTAGAGATCTGCAATCTGTGAATATGGCTATCTTCTTTGGTCTTGGCAGTCCTGGTTCAGTGAAGGCTTTCAGTGCTTGATGGAGTGCAACTGCTTCTGCTCTAAAATGAGGAGTATTTCCCGGTTGGAAAAGCTTTTGATATTGTCTTCCTATCTTTGAGTCTTATAAAAATTCCACCTCCTCCATTCCTTACTGCTCCTTCTGCCGATCCATCTGTGTAGACATGTATCCAATCCTTGGGATTGTATTTTATTTCTATCATCTCCAGTGTCAATGCTTTTAGTTGAGGTGGAGTTTGGTATTCCTTATTAATTATTCCAGGAACCTGTGTTATTATGGAGACATTCTGGAGACTTTTGCCTGGCTCTTCAAAGTCCATTAGTGTTTCAATTTCATTTGGGAGGTTTGTGAGGATTTCTTTATGTTGTTCATGGATATCTTTAGAGATGTGACAGAAGCTGGTTCTCTTCAACCTGCTTGTGGTTGATCTAGAAATTTGCGCAAACATCGGATGGTTTGGCATGCCTTAATTTTTTTCCCTTTGAACAAGCACTCTTTCTTCTCTTCTGTCATCCAGTGGACGGATGTTTGCATGTTTTCCATTGCATGGATTGGAGTGGTTTTCATCGATTAGTATTTGTTTTTGATGCTGATGCCCAGGCTGTCATTCCATATTCTACTACAGGTCTGACTGTACCCATGTAGACTTTTCGGAGAATATTTCCATTTGCTCCCCAGCTTGTTCCTGCAAGTTTCTTCATCAAGGATAGCCTCCTGGTTGCTTTTTGCTCTGTGGTTATTAGGTGTGGTTTCCAGGTGAGTCGCTTGTCTAGTGTGACCCCTAGATATGTATGGTTCTCCACATGTGCTAGCTCACTTCCATTTATTTTAAGATTTGCTTTTTCTTGGTGGTTTGAAAGTGAGAAGATGGTTGTCACCGTTTTGGAGAGGTTGATCTGGACTCCTCAGTCAGATGCCCATTCACTTAAGGTGTCAAGTGCTGTCTGCATTCTGTTTTTTGCAGTGGATATGTTTCCTGCCGCACTCCAGGCAGCAAAGTCATCTGCATGAAGAGCCTTTGAAATATGATGTGACAGTTTCTCTCCCATATCATTGATGAATACTAGGAAGAGGGTAGGAGAGATTACTCCCCCTTGAGGTACTCCTTGTTGCAGAGTAACAGGTTTGCTTAGTTTACCATCTACTTTTACTCTTGCAGTGCGGTAGCAGAGGAAATCTTTTATCCAGCTAAACATTCTGCCTTCTATTTTGTTTTGGAGAAGCTTGAAGAGGACTCCCACTTTCCACACCTTATCGAAGGCCTTACTTAAGTCCATAAAAGTAGCCAGCACTTTTTCCTTCTTTTGGAAAGCATTTTCGATTTCCTGTGGTAGGTATGTAAGCTGGTCTTCAGTGCTTCGATTTTTCCTATAGGCCGACTGTGTCTTGGTGAGCTTTTGGTTTTCTTCTAGGTATTTTATCAGTCTAGAGTTGACCATTCTCTCCATTGTTTTCCCTATGCAACTCAAGAGGCTGACTGGCCGGTAGCTTGACTTGCTTGTTTTTCCTTTTTGTTTTTTCCCAATTGGGATGATGACAGCTTCATGCCACAAGTCTGGAATTTTACCAGTTTTCCATGATTGGTTAAAGATGGTAAGGAGCTTGTTTCTGCTGATTGGCCCTAGGTTCCTGATCATATCATTGGTTATGCCGTCTTTTTCTAGGGCCTTTTTGGTTTTTAGTTTTCATATGGCACCATTTAGTTCTGCGATGGTGAAGGGTGTCTTCATGCAGGGCTCTGGATTTTGATTCTTCAGTTTTATTTTAATTTCTTTTTTGACTTCTTTGATACGTGTATGAGAGAGTGTTGTGCTTTCTTCCTTGTAGAAGTCAGCTAAAATGTTTGCTGCCATTTTCCCTGTGTGGAATTTTCCCTCTTCTTCGATGACAGTCTTGTAGTGTGAATTCTTTGTTTCTTCATTTAGAGTTCTTGTAAGGTTCCATAGTTTACTTGTGTCTTTTGTCATGTTTAGACTGGTGGTCTTTTCATGCCAGCTCTTTTGTATCTCTGTTCTTTTCTGCTCATTGAACGTGTGTTTGATTTCATTGTGTTTCTTTGTGTTTTCTGCTGTAGGGTTTTGCTCCATTGTATGTCTTGCATCATTCAGCTTGTTATGCAATTTTTCTAGAGTCTCACTCCAATAAGACTTGTATTCTCTTCGTCTGCCCCTTGGGATTGCCTTCTGTGCGGATTGTAGTATCACTTTGTTTATTTGTGAGATGTTGTGGTTTAAGTTGTTAGTGAGGGTAATATTCTGGCAAAGCTGGTCTGTTTGTTCACTGAAGAGGGTCCAATTTGCTTTTTTGAAGTTCCAGCTTGGGGACATGCTGTGATGTCCTGTACTTCCTGACTTGGCGATTTGCAGGATGACTGGTACATGGTCACTTCCTCCCAGTTGACTTTCTACTGTTCTTGTAATGTGTCTATCTATGTCATCTGTTGCCATGGCAAGGTCTGGTGAGCTAGTTTTTTTCCAGACTTTGGAGTAGAACGTTGGTGTATCATTTGGCTGGTTTATTAGAATTAGTTTATTTTCCATCATCCAGTCTTCAATCTCTTCACCCCTTTGATCCATATCCTCGTAGCCCCAGCTTGGTGAATGGCCATTGAAGTCACCCACTATTAGGTGACTCGATTCCTCTATCTTTAGTTTACAAAGTTCCATTTTGGTGACAGGAGGGCTGTAGCTGTTTGTTATTGATATTTCTCCACCAGGTAGCAACAATTTTACTGTTATATGTTCCAGTTCTCCTTCTCCTGATCTTTTAACTTCTGCTGCTGGTATTGATGTTTTTACTAACGTCAGTATACCTCCTTTGACTCTTTTGAGTCGATCTTGGCGGAAGGACTCATAACCTCGAACAAAGAATCTCTGTGTGTCCTTTAGGTGCATCTCTTGAATGCATATTATGTCAATCTGGTTTTTCCTCAGGAATTCCTGTAGCTCAGGCTTTTTGTTTCGCACTCCTTCTGCATTCCACTGAGCAACTCTGGGGCATTTGGTTTGGTTTGGTTTGCTCAGTAGCACTACTCTGCTTTTCCCTGACCTCCAGGTTAGCAGAGGCACCGGTCGCATGGGTGGGCCCTTTCGAGGCAAGGGGCCCGGCTCCACTCCTCCCCGGTTTTCGCTGATAGGAGCGACGCCATGATGACAGGGTTGATTGTCGCATGACCACATTTCTGTAAAAGCGTGTGTGCCCTAATTTATCCCAGTATCTGCGCGATCACTGGCGTCCCAGTTTCTAATTTGGGAGATTTCCCTGGTGTGGGAGTTAAGCCGTTTGCCTTCATGCTCAAGGTCACAGGTTTGAATCCTGCTCATGATGTCTTTTTTACAAAGGTAATTTATTTGAGACCCCTGGGGATTTTTGCTGGAAGCTGGCATTCTAGACATATGGCCACATCCTCCACAGCTGTGGAGTTGCATGCTATAAGGGGTGCTCTCAGCAGGAGAGCCTCGTTGTTTAGGGGATAGAGTACGTCTGGAGAAACCCCCAAGTACAATGAGATATATAATCTATGACTTTTGACTTTTTCTAGTTCCCAGTTTCTATCTTTAATAATTTTTTTTTCATTTATCATTACATTTACACTGAGAAACAAGTAAGGAAACATGCTCAACCAGCCAATCTTCCAAATAAAAGATGGAAGTATCTTACAAAAATGTAATAAAAAGGATTTTAAAAAAATTTAAATAAACTTTCTTTGCTCAGTGACATGCCCCAGACAAGGCTTTAGATTATTTTGAGTGTTAAAATTCTACCACCCTCCCTAAAGGTTCTTTTGAAAGTTTTTACAGTTTTCAGTCATAATAGGTTCACACCTATGCATTAGTCATGATCTGTTAAACAAAATTGCATGTGTGCTCAGATTGCAGTGATATACATTAAGTACTGTGGGCACATTGCAATGATATACATTGAGTACTGTGGGTATGTTGCAGTGATGTATGTTGCATGTAAACTGTTTATTATTGAATATAAAGCAAATTACTCTGATTTGAAATTACAAAACCTTTTGTTGTTACCTCCCTTCTGCCAGCATCCAGTTATTCATCACATCCTGGGTTTGCTGCTGGCAGACGACCTCCGTTGCCAGACTATGAGGCAGCTACAACGATGGCCCAGTTGGCTAGACGACAGCAGCATCATCATCATAGATCATATTCTCACAATAACAATGTCTCTGCAGGAGAGAAATCTGGGTCAGTGATGAGTACCGGCAGTGATTATGATATACCTGCAGTGGAAGGTAAGCTAATAAATGTCTTCATTCATTCTTAACACACACACACACTAAACTAGAAGCCATTTTGTTAATTCAAAATTAGTTTCTTTATATTAACCACAAACTAATAAGAAACACACAAATTTTCCATATATTGACTTATGACAAGACATTTATGGAACTAGTGAAGGGAGTGAAAGCAAAACAAAGAAAATATGAAGAGACTTTTAAAATGTTGGATTGGGTAAAATTGCTGTACTTTTTATTTCTTAAAAGTGATTTTTGGTGTACCACTTCAGTTGTGCACTGAGCTTTTAGTACTGACTGTTGACCACTTCATATGGCTTTCTAGATTTTTAATGCTGATTGCTGACCACTTCATATGGCTTTCTAGATTTTTAATGCTGATTGCTGACCACTTCATATTGGCTTTCTAGATTTTTAATGCTGATTGCTGACCACTTCATATGGCTTATAGACCATTTCCAAATTCTTGCCATCATACTCTATTTATAAACTTGCAATAACGAATATTTTTGAATGAAAATATATACATTTTTATCTAGATTTGTTCTTAGTTAGGTATTCCTTGTAACCTGTTTATCTTTTTTTTTTTCTTTCTGTGAACTCATGTTTGCTAATTGTTCTGTTTTATCTATTGTAGGAACTGGTGATGAACAGGTATCAGCAGTCTAAGATTTCAGAGCCAGACCAAACTCTCCTGGTCAGGTATCAGCAATCTCAGTCAGAGTCAGGTCAAATTCTCTGATGGTCATGGACTGTGATACATTGCTGCGAGATTTGTTGTGTGAGCACTGGGTCTTATTTGATTGGGAGACTTCAACCACATCTCAAGATATTGTTTCATCTAAACATGGTTTGCCTCAGAATGATGTATCTCAACATGATTTGTCTCAACTTGAGATGGCAAGGAGTAACATTCATATTTAATTTCCCCATCTTTCCATGCACAAGTAGTACAATCATTTAAAAATACAGATGAAAATGTTATTTTATGTAGAAGACTAATTTTGTGACTGAAATATACCTTGATTCTGTAACACTGAAATATACCTTGATTCTACAACACTGAAATATACCTTGATTCTGTAACACTGAAATATACCTTGATTCAACAACACTGAAAAATACCTTGATTCTGCAACACTGAAAAATACCTTGATTCTACAGGGTGTGTTGAAATGAAACTTATCCAAGTGGATTTATTACATGAAAGATACATCAACAGTTGTGTTATAATTAAGTCAAGTTCTTGTTGGGGGACATATGTGTACATAATATCAAGTTAAACTTTCACAAACTTGGAGAAATTAACACCTTCAAATATCACGGGTCCCAAATATGTGTTGATGGTAACTCGTGAAATGGGATTAAGCTAAAACTCGAGATGGCAATGGCTGCCATGGAAAGGTTGAATATTATTTGAAAAAGTAAGATCAATATTACAGTAAAGATCAATGTATTGAGATTGCTAGTGTTAAGTATACTTTTATATGGATGTGAAAGCTGGACACTCAATGCAGACACAGAAAGAAGGATTCAGGCTTTTGAAAACAAGTGCTACAGACATTTGTTAAGAATTGGCTATATAGAAAACAAGTGCTACAGACGTTTGTTAAGAATTGGCTATATAGAAAACAAGTGCTACAGACGTTTGTTAACCTTTAGGGCTCTGAATTAAATTGAGAAATTTCTCCCCAGGGCCTGGATTCTTTTTGGAAAATTTTCGTTGTTGATGGTGAGTGTTTTGAAAACGCAATAACTTTTTTGTTTTAGAAGATATTTAAATAATTTTTGCACATGTAAATAAAGGAATGAATAGTGAATATTATCGTGTTTTTGTTGTTGTTGTATGTGTGATATGACAGTTGTGAGCAAGTTGTGAAGTTGAAAATTCGGGGGAAAAACGGAAAACGTCATTTTCAAAATCGCAAATATATCTTCTTGACGCCCCTAATACATGAGCAATGTGTGGCAACATTGGTAAAATCCTCATAAATACCTATACTTATTGTATATGTATTGTTTTATATCCAAACTAATATAATATGAACTAAAAAAACTAATAAAACGTGAAGAAATCGCATATAATGTCCGTCCGGTCAACACTAGGTCTATGCCGACACGCAACGTAATTATTGTCCATGCACACATGTGGCACCCCTGATAAATATTATTTTTGTGTTTTTGAATGAATACACAAACATTCTTATCAAATAACAACATATTAAACACAAAGAACAACAATTAGAACATGTAGTCACGATCACTTACCCGTGCCACGCGGTACTCAATTTGATAGTAAAATACGGCCGAAAATGGCTAAAGTCGCTCTAGAAATGCGTTGACAAATTCAACCGGCTTTCTCTCTCTTACAATCGTAATGAGTAAAGGAATTTGACCTTTAAACTGTGACGTAATCCTAGCTTCGTTTGGCGTGCTTTATACGGCATTTGTTCATTACTTCGTGAAGTTCCGTACTCGGGAATCGGGCGATATCGTATGGTGAGTGACCTCGCCCGCAGGCACAAGGGGGCGTGTCCTACGGGTGCGTGACCTCGCCCGCAGAGTCGTAAAGGTTAAGAATTGGCTATATAGAAAACAAGTGCTACAGACGTTTGTTAAGAATTGGCTATATAGAAAACAAGTGCTACAGACGTTTGTTAAGAATTGGCTATATAGAAAACAAGTGCTACAGACGTTTGTTAAGAATTGGCTATATAGAAAACAAGTGCTACAGACGTTTGTTAAGAATTGGCTATATAGAAAACAAGAAAAATGTATCTTTCTAGCAGCAAATAAACTTGTAGGTTATCAAGAACCACTTTTGACAGTGGTGAAACGGCATAAACTTGTTTGAACACATAACGAGACACAACTCATTTTCTAAAAATATTTAGCGAGGAACAATCGAGGTTAGGAGAAGAGGAGTTATGAGAAAAAATCCTGGATTGATAACATTAAGGAATGGTCTGGGTGTGATTTTTTTTCCACATTCCTTTGAATGACTAAGGATAAAGATGATTGGAGAGCCTTTGTGCTGATGTCTCTAGTGTGACACCCCTACCACCCAAACAGGTTATAGATATTATGATTATAGGCATTCACCATAGGCATTCAAACCTGCCTGTGTCAAAAGATAAAACATTTTTTCCGTAGCTGTCCAAGACTATAGCTGCCCATACCTCTTTGAACAAAAATATCCTGATTGTAAATAAATGTTATTCACCCAGTTAAACGAGAAAATAAAAATAGACCTAATTAGCTTCAGTTGCTGCTAGTGTTCAACTAAATAGAATACATTATAGATCAGGCATGACTGTGTTCAGCCGCCGATATCATTTTTCATAATTACTACCATTTTCGAAGAATGTTTTTTTAAAAATTCATATTTCTTTTTCTTCAGCTGATAATGTTAATTCGATCAACATGGTTCGTTTGTTTACAAAGACGAATGTTATATAAACAAGTAGTTTGATTATAACATGAATCATTGAATCATTACAGGATTCCTTCCCAGAGTGAATGTATCATAAGATTTCACCAAAATTCTAGACCTAGTCGATAATGTTAGTTCACAATTTATCTCAGATATCACACATACACCAGCAAAACTTACATCATTACATTCAGTAACTATTCCTATATTTCCAGATACAAAAATAATACACACAGCTTAAAAAATTAAAACCGTTATTGCATTTTCCAAATACCCTACATAAATAATGTATACAGGGGAAAAAAGTGCAGTGGTAGGTGGAAATTGCTCAATTTTAATGCGGGTTGGTGAACCTTTTGCAAGCCAGTTTAAAATAACACAATCTTTCCCCTGCCATCAGTTTATTTCTTTTTGAAAATGTGTTATTTTTGGTGGGTGTTTGGGAAAAAATAAACTATTTTTGTTTTTAAGAGATTTCTAAATCATTTTTGCACATTTAAATAAAGAATTAAATACTACAAATATTTGTATAATTTTTATTTTTGATTGTGTGATACAAGAGGTGTGAGGAAGTGGTAAAGATGTTTTTTTTTCACACAAAAATAAACAAAACCAAACAAACATGGGTATGTGAAAAAAACACAATAACTTTATGTTCTTAGAGATTTTAAAGTAATTTTTTGTTCATATAAATAAAGAATTTAATCTTGCATAATTGGTCTAAGTTGTGTTTATGTATATGTGATACTATAGGTGTGAGAAGGTTATAAAGATAGAAAAACAGTAAAACAACATCATATCCCCCAAAAAATGTTTGTATTAAGTCACCCTTATTTATTTTTCAATGTGGCAGGCCTGAAAACATTGTTTTACACACTGCAACACACCTAAGTGTATTTATTTATGTAGTTTCATAACCAATTTAATATAATATTGCTGGGGAAATGAATAAATCTTGTCGAAAAATTTGTTTTAGAAACTTAGACCTAATGTCTTAATTCCATCAATACGTTAGTTCCATGCTCCACATCATTTCATAACGAAACCAACGTGTCACTATATCTACTTTAAAACAAACATAATTCCCAAGAATCTCTTACTATCAGAATCACAACCCATCATGATTGTAAGTCAATTATACATATTGATGGCCATTGTAACCCGCCAATGGATTCCGACCTGGATGTCTCTGAGTTTACAACTTCTTGTTCTACAAAATTCTCCTACTTCCATTCACCATACTGATATTAAAAGTTGAATACTACTAGCTATAAATACTGGTAGCCATAAATTGCTGCTTCCGGTCACATGACATTAACGATCTTGTGATTTTCAGTTCTATGAATATAGTTGCTATATATCAACTGTAGCATCCACTAGCTGGGAGTGCCGTGAACCTAGTACAACATCAACAAGGACATGATACAGGTTAAGGATCCAAACAAAAAAAGTCACTTGGCAATTCCTGCATAACATTTGCAACATGTTGACAAACATTATCATGCAACAGAATGATTGCTAAAATATGACAGGATGCTGTATTGTTTATTCTTGATGGCTGTATGTGGCTACTCTAGTGTGTTCTTGTAGACAATAGCATTGAGATGTTCACACTTGGCTCTTTGAAGTCCACTAACAAGAGTACTTCTTGGTCAAAAAGGCAGTATAACCTTTCCTGCACCAATTTATGATTTACATATTTTTGCTCTTCTGTAATTGAGGATGTTTCCATGCTGGCTGTTTTGCTGCATAGCTTAAAGTGATGACACAATGATTTGTTGCCTGCCACTATTGGCGATAGAAATGCATTACCCTCTGCTTGGTAATGCTGCAAATGATGATTCAAACTCCATCTCATGCATTCTTTATTATGGTGATTAGTAAATAACAATAGTACCCACAGAGAACACATCTTCTGATACTTCAATTTCTGATTAGTAAATAACAATAGTACCCACAGAGAACACATCTTCTGATACTTCAGTTTCTTATGAACCATCATTTGATCTGTTCATCTTCTGTCACAGCATGTTCCTGATCCGTCCACGAAAGATAATTCATTACTTTTCGTCCTTCCCGAAACATTCTTGCCCAAACTGTCACTTTTGTCTTCAACATATTTTTCACCATACACTGCCGACATTCTTTAATGAATGTTGGTTGATCGACATTCTTCAGCTGTAAGAAACTCAATCACTGCTCATTGGTCCAACTTGGACAGATTTATTATTACATTGGCCATGTTTTTGACTACTTGCACTAGACACTAAGTTTCACAAAAGAATTATCATTTGTTCATTATTGTGTGTGCTTATTACATCAATGATGACGTCTTCATACTCCTCGCATGTTGGCATAGATGATGCAGTACAAGTGGGTTTCATTTGAACAGCCTCATACATCACTTAAATAGATCGTTATTCTGTCATTCTGAAATCTACTTTGATTCTGCAGGATTCATATACCTGCCAACATGTATGCTAACACATATTTTAAACTGATTTTCTGCTTGCAATGTATGACTGCACATCATTTCTGCATGACCTATTGCTGTATTTTTCTGTACGTTTTCACCTCTTCACTTTCTATATTTACATGAGGATTCTATACAAAGAAAACTGTGATGACTTCAATCAATCCATGAGTCTGTCAGGATTGATTCTAGTAATCAGGAACATAGGTTTTTAAAAAGAAATCCCTGTTTTATGGTGATGAAAAAATGGTTCCTCAAACTTTGACTTTCAAAATTATAATACTTCGTGGTATTTTCTTCAGCTATTTATAGTTCCAGTAATGATATAATTACATGCCATCATCAGAAATAGGCTGGTTTATTCTCTGTAATATAATAATAAGAATGGACTTGTCTGTATATTGTATTCATCCAGCAAAGATATCTTACCTACCAATAAAAATAAAATATCTTGTACACACATTTTTTTTATAGAATTCTCATTTGAATTAGCAACTCCACTGAAGACAGATGTGCCAGACCATTTAGTGCAAATAGAACTGAAACAAAACCTGTTTCCATTCTCTGAATTACATTCTGCTGGAAATCTAGTAGGACCATTGTCCTGCTACAAAGGAGAACCAGCGGGTGTTTGATAATGAATGCTGAAGAATTAGCAACAGAAAAAACACAGTACAGAAATGAAGTGCATCATGAACCTACCTTGATTCTTGATTAGAAACCAGCATCATGGCACACGAGACATTCCCATAACTCAAAGTCCCACTCAGTTGTTGATTATGTGATCTGATCTTTCCAGAGAGGACACACTTTCTCCCATCTCCTTTATTTCTGTCATTCTTTGATGTGTGCACATTATCAACTCCAACTTCATGTTCTCCACTCTTTAGTCAATCAGTGACTGCCCTTACTAGGTCAGCCCTATCTCTTTTTTAATTGTGAACTACAACCAAAACAAGGCTTAAGGCCAGTTTTAGGTTATGGTTATCATGGGGCAGCATTCTTATAGAAATTATCTCCATGGATCATCTTCGTTGTTGGTGTTGTTTCCCTATTCGTGTGGAAATCTGTGTTTATTTCATGTTGAGTCACACTAGCACAATTTTTGTGACACTTTCCTTCATGGCATATTGTTTAGCCAATCACAGATACAAACCAGGGTCATGTCAAAACTCTCAATTTGTATGCTATCAGAAGTTACAAGTAATCATTTAATTGAATATGACTGAAGACTGATATGTCGGGTCATTGGCACAAATAAAGCTGCAAGATAATGCATTTCCCATCTCTGGACTACATCCTGTTGAAACTATCCTATCACAAGTGTGGTTTGTGCAAGAGTGTGAGAATGAGCACAAAGAAAGAAACATCATTGATTATAAAATACATCGATATTTTAATGCAAATATCAATATTATATTTGCATTCATTAAGTTATTACATCCTTGAATATTAAAAACACTATTTTTGCATATTAGATTGTTTCTATATCATGTAATAGTTTTCTATTTAGTTCTTCCTCTTAAAATGTTTTTTTTTAAATTTAAATTGATCTTCCTTCATAAGATGTTTTCCCCAATGAGATGTTTCCCACTAAAATTGATCTTCCTCTTAAGATGTTTTCCCAATGAGTTGTTTTCCCATGCAAGTTTTTCTTCTTCCTCTTAAAATAATTTCCCATTACAATGTTTTATCATTATGATGTTTCCCTAATGAGATGTTTCCCCATTAATGTTGTTCTTCCTCTTACAATAACATGAACATGTTTCCCCATTAACAGCGACAGATATAAAGTGGATACACAGACTGTTCAATGTGATATGGAAGACACAAAAGACACCACAGGAATAGAATACAGCCGTGATTGTTCCCATCTGGAAGAAAAAATACAGTAAGAGGGACTGCACTAAATATAGAGGCATATCATTCCTAAGCCACATAAAAAACTTTAGCAATATACTAGAGAGAAGGATGCGTACATATATAGAATCACAGCTCAACAAAACATATCTGGCTTTCTGAAAAATTAAAAGCTGTAAAGATGAAATTTTCGCCCGTAAACAACTTTCAGAAAGAGTGACAGAAAATAACCAAGACATATTTAGCTTTCATGGACCAAGAGAAAGCTTTTGACAGGGTGGATAGAGCACAACTATGGATAACATTACAAAAATATGGAGTTCCTCAACATCTGATAAGCCTATGTCAGAGTATATACGTCAGTAGTCAATGCACAGTAAGAACAAGCACAGGTACATCTGAGAATTTCCAAATTCACTTCGGAGTGAGACAGGGATGTGTACTACATTGTACTACATGTGTACTATCCCCCTATTTTTCATAACATACATAGACCACATCTGATGGATAACTTAAACAAATTGCTATTTGCAGATGATGAAGCACTAGTAGCATCATCAGAAAAGCAACTAGAAAGACAAACAGACTACATCAAACATGCCAAATCTTTAACATGAAGATGAATATAGAAAAGACTGAAGTAATGAAGATAGGAAGAACAGAAAGAAACAAGGAAACACTATATATTGGAAACAACAGACTTAAACAAGTGACAAAATTCAAATACCTAGGAAGCAATATAACAAGAGACGGCAAGAGCAGCAAAGAAATACACAATAGATGTAGTAAAGCATACCAAATCCTAGGGCACATGACACCAATCTTCAGAAACAAAAATGTAGATTTAAACACCAAAATAACACTATTCAAAATGATTATTATGCCAATGCTGTGCTATCAAAGCCAAGCATGGACAATGACAGCACAAGACATATGTAAACTTGTGACAGTTGAAATGGCATGCTTACGCAGAATTCCAGTAATATCACTAAGTGACAGTGAGGAATGAGGACATTAGACAAAGAACAGGCACCATCCCAATCTTGGAATATATTAAGAAACAACAGATCAAATGGTTTGCACACACCAGCAGACTACCATCAGACAGCATACCACAGCAAGCTATGCTACACAGATACAGTGAAGGCAGACCTAGAAGCTGACCACGAAAACGATTGAGCACCAAAACAAAAGAGGCAAAAAATTCAACAATATACTCAGCACAACGAGGGCCATCTCAAGAAAACTCTTCTACCCCTGATGCTGAAAGGCAACAAAGGGTTCAGCGAAAAGATAGATAGTTTACCCATTAAGATGTTTCACAATTAAGATGTTTTTCCATGAAAGTCATTCTTCCTCTTTGAATGTTTTCTATTTAAGAGTTTCAATTCAATTTCTTAGAAGTGCTCTCATGTAGAACAAATGCAATAGATATATGAGGAAATAAGACTCAACATGTCACACTGTTCTCAATGAAAGTTTTTTTAAATTGCACACTGATCTGTTTGTATATATATATATATTTATATATGTTATAAGCATTTATGTGTGTGTTGGTCATAACTGATTAAATTTGTGTCCAGGGAGAGTTTAAATGTAATGCATGGGATGTCTCATTTTGACAACAGTGAGAGTCTGAATGTGAGGAATATTTCATTGTAGCAGCAGTGAGAGTACAAATGTAAAGAATGTCTAATTGTAACAGCAGTGAGAGTCCAAATGTAAAGAATGTCTAATTGTAACAGCAGTGAGAGTCCAAATGTAAAGAATATCTAATTGTAACAGCAGTGAGAGTCCAAATGTAAAGAATGTCTAATTGTAACAGCAGTGAGAGTCCAAATGTAAAGAATGTCTAATTGTAACAGCAGTGAGAGTACAAATGTAAAGAATGTCTAATTGTAACAGCAGTGAGAGTACAAATGTAAAGAATGTCTAATTGTAACAGCAGTGAGAGTCCAAATGTAAAGAATGTCTAATTGTAACAGCAGTGAGAGTACAAATGTAAAGAATGTCTAATTGTAACAGCAGTGAGAGTCCAAATGTAAAGAATGTCTAATTGTAACAGCAGTGAGAGTCCAAATGTAAAGAATGTCTAATTGTAACAGCAGTGAGAGTCCAAATGTAAAGAATGTCTAATTGTAACAGCAGTGAGAGTCCAAATGTAAAGAATGTCTAATTGTAACAGCAGTGAGAGTACAAATGTAAAGAATGTCTAATTGTAACAGCAGTGAGAGTACAAATGTAAAGAATGTCTAATTGTAACAGCAGTGAGAGTCCAAATGTAAAGAATGTCTAATTGTAACAGCAGTGAGAGTCCAAATGTAAAGAATGTCTAATTGTAACAGCAGTGAGAGTCCAAATGTAAAGAATGTCTAATTGTAACAGCAGTGAGAGTCCAAATGTAAAGAATGTCTAATTGTAACAGCAGTGAGAGTCAAAATGTAAAGAATGTCTAATTGTAACAGCAGTGAGAGTACAAATGTAAAGAATGTCTAATTGTAACAGCAGTGAGAGTACAAATGTAAAGAATGTCTAATTGTAACAGCAGTGAGAGTCCAAATGTAAAGAATGTCTAATTGTAACAGCAGTGAGAGTACAAATGTAAAGAATGTCTAATTGTAACAGCAGTGAGAGTCCAAATGTAAAGAATGTCTAATTGTAACAGCAGTGAGAGTCCAAATGTAAAGAATGTCTAATTGTAACAGCAGTGAGAGTCCAAATGTAAAGAATGTCTAATTGTAACAGCAGTGAGAGTCCAAATGTAAAGAATGTCTAATTGTAACAGCAGTGAGAGTACAAATGTAAAGAATGTCTAATTGTAACAGCAGTGAGAGTACAAATGTAAAGAATGTCTAATTGTAACAGCAGTGAGAGTCCAAATGTAAAGAATGTCTAATTGTAACAGCAGTGAGAGTCCAAATGTAAAGAATGTCTAATTGTAACAGCAGTGAGAGTCCAAATGTAAAGAATGTCTAATTGTAACAGCAGTGAGAGTCCAAATGTAAAGAATGTCTAATTGTAACAGCAGTGAGAGTCCAAATGTAAAGAATGTCTAATTGTAACAGCAGTGAGAGTACAAATGTAAAGAATGTCTAATTGTAACAGCAGTGAGAGTACAAATGTAAAGAATGTCTAATTGTAACAGCAGTGAGAGTCCAAATGTAAAGAATGTCTAATTGTAACAGCAGTGAGAGTACAAATGTAAAGAATGTCTAATTGTAACAGCAGTGAGAGTCCAAATGTAAAGAATGTCTAATTGTAACAGCAGTGAGAGTCCAAATGTAAAGAATGTCTAATTGTAACAGCAGTGAGAGTCCAAATGTAAAGAATGTCTAATTGTAACAGCAGTGAGAGTCCAAATGTAAAGAATGTCTAATTGTAACAGCAGTGAGAGTACAAATGTAAAGAATGTCTAATTGTAACAGCAGTGAGAGTACAAATGTAAAGAATGTCTAATTGTAACAGCAGTGAGAGTCCAAATGTAAAGAATGTCTAATTGTAACAGCAGTGAGAGTCCAAATGTAAAGAATGTCTAATTGTAACAGCAGTGAGAGTCCAAATGTAAAGAATGTCTAATTGTAACAGCAGTGAGAGTCCAAATGTAAAGAATGTCTAATTGTAACAGCAGTGAGAGTCCAAATGTAAAGAATGTCTAATTGTAACAGCAGTGAGAGTCCAAATGTAAAGAATGTCTAATTGTAACAGCAGTGAGAGTCCAAATGTAAAGAATGTCTAATTGTAACAGCAGTGAGAGTACAAATGTAAAGAATGTCTAATTGTAACAGCAGTGAGAGTACAAATGTAAAGAATGTCTAATTGTAACAGCAGTGAGAGTCCAAATGTAAAGAATGTCTAATTGTAACAGCAGTGAGAGTACAAATGTAAAGAATGTCTAATTGTAACAGCAGTGAGAGTCCAAATGTAAAGAATGTCTAATTGTAACAGCAGTGAGAGTCCAAATGTAAAGAATGTCTAATTGTAACAGCAGTGAGAGTCCAAATGTAAAGAATGTCTAATTGTAACAGCAGTGAGAGTCCAAATGTAAAGAATGTCTAATTGTAACAGCAGTGAGAGTACAAATGTAAAGAATGTCTAATTGTAACAGCAGTGAGAGTACAAATGTAAAGAATGTCTAATTGTAACAGCAGTGAGAGTCCAAATGTAAAGAATGTGTAATTGTAACAGCAGTGAGAGTACAAATGTAAAGAATGTCTAATTGTAACAGCAGTGAGAGTCCAAATGTAAAGAATGTCTAATTGTAACAGCAGTGAGAGTACAAATGTAAAGAATGTCTAATTGTAACAGCAGTGAGAGTCCAAATGTAAAGAATATCTAATTGTAACAGCAGTGAGAGTCCAAATGTAAAGAATGTCTAATTGTAACAGCAGTGAGAGTATTATTTAAGGATTGTATCATTTCGACATAAGTGAAAGTCTGAATGTTAAAGATGAAGGATGTCTAATTGTCTTTGAAAAATGAGAACCTCATATTCATCAATTAAGAATTCATCATTTCTGCTGTTGTGTAAATATGATAATTTATTTGCTTATTCATTGACCAGAAAATATACTTTTATATTGAGTGTTTGCTGGTATAGTTGTATATTGAATGTTTACTGGTATAGTTCTATATTGAATGTTTAAAAGTATAGTTGTATATTGAATGTCTACTAGTATAGTTTTATATTGAATGCTTGCTGGAATAGTTTTACATAGTGTTTGCTGGTATAGTTTAATATTGAAAGTTTGCTGGTATAGTTGTATATTGAATGTTTACTGGTATAGTTCTATATTGAATGTTTAAAAGTATAGTTGTATATTGAATGTCTACTAGTATAGTTTTATATTGAATGCTTGCTGGAATAGTTTTACATAGTGTTTGCTGGTATAGTTTAATATTGAAAGTTTGCTGGTATAGTTGTATATTGAATGTTTACTAGTATAGTTCTATATTGAATGTTTAAAAGTATAGTTGTATATTGAATGTCTACTAGTATAGTTTTATATTGAATGCTTGCTGGAATAGTTTTACATAGTGTTTGCTGGTATAGTTTTATATTGAGTGCTTGCTGGTATAGTTTTATATTGATTGCTGCTTGCTGGTATAGTTTTATATTGAGTGCTTGCTGGTATAGTTTTATATTGAATGCTTGAATAGTTTTACATAGTGTATTTTCTGGTACAGTCAAATCCCATAATATCAACCTGGTCTGGACTGATTAAATATTTGTGTAATGACATAAGTTCACTATAAACAGTAAAAACAATCAATATAATTATTATTGAGAAGTGTTGTTAAATAGAGAAATTTGTTAAAAACATTTCTAGAGGGATTCAACTGTATACATTTTTTTCATTCTCAAACTGCGACTGGATCTTATTGAATGCAGTGACTCACAGAATCCTCCAGATATTTCTATGTTCAGCAGTGTGCGCACAAAATATAGTCTACACTTTTATATTGAGCACTTTCTGATATAATTTTATATTGAGTGCTTGTTGGTATATATCTATATTGAATGCTTGATGGTATTGTTTCAATATTGAGTGCTAACTAGTATATTTCTATATTGAATGCTCGATGGTATAGTTTTAAAATTGAGTACTTGATGGTATTGTTTTAATATTGAGTTCTTGTTGGTATATACCTATATTGAATGCTCGATGGTATAGTTTTAATATTGAGTGCTCGATGGCATCGTTTTAATACTGAGTGCTCACTGGTATATTTCTATATTGAATGCTCGATGGTATAGTTTTAAAATTGAGTACTTGATGGTATAGTTTTAATATTGAGTGCTTGATAGTATAATCATGTGGTAAGACTATTTGCTTAAAAATGAAGGAGAAAGAGGCTACCCTGCCGTGACAGATTCCACCTGACCAAACTGGGCACATTAGTTATGTACCCAACTGTTCTTTTGGAAAATATTGGCTGTAAACTAATTTTCTTTAAATCACACCCCCCCCCCTAACTTTTAGACATTGGCATTTTAAATAATGTTTAGATATTAATTTAACTGACATACTTGGGACAACAGACTTGTTGGGGAGCCACGAAGAATAACGTAAATAAGCTGACCACAGACTCATCTAGGGTGACCATCGGAAAGGCAACTATTTAAATGATTAATAAAATGTTGTATATTTGATCAACTTTAGAAAGCTTTAAACTCAACTTTAAAATTCTGTGAAGATAGTTTACAAACTTATTTTTGTTTAGGCACAGGGAAACAAGAAAATTTGTCCAAAAATGAGATTATTTTTAGGCACAGGGAAACAGAAGACAATTTGTCAAAAAATTAGGCATTTTCTAACAGATGTTAAGAACCACTACTGTACATAATTTTTAGACATTAGTTCTTTACATAACTTTTAGACATTAGTTTTCTAAATTACATTTAGACATTAGTTTTCTAAATTACATTTAGACATTAGTTTTCTACAACAAATTTAGACATTAGTTTTCTACATACCGGGTAATATTTAGACATTAGTTTTCTATATGACATTTAGATATTAGTTTTCTACATGACATTTAGACATTAGTTTTCTATATGACATTTAGACATACATTTTCTACATAACATATAGACATAAGTTTTCTACATAATATTTATACATTAGACATGACATTTAGACATTAGTTTTCTACATAATATTCAGACATTAGTTTTCTACATGACATTTAGAAATTAGTTTTCTACATGACATTTAGACATTAGTTTTCTACATGACATTTAGACATTAGTTTTCTATATAACATTTAGACATAAGTTTTCTACATAATATTTAGACATTAGATTGCAGCAATGATATTAAACTCCAATCACATAATTCCCAAAGATGATTGAAAATCTCACTTATATCTTCATTGACAATTATTTCTGTCTTCCAAAGTGTACACATGGTCATGTCCAATGAGTTAGTTTACTCAAGTTTTCTGTATCCTCACATTTTTAGCACAATTTTATTTGAATTATATTCATTTTATTTGTTTTTGATGATTTATCTTTACAGTGCCATTACATTTGATCTTTATCACAATTTTTTTTAATTTAACTTCTAAAACAATTAGTTACCCTCATGATCACTTTTGTTTCTAGACCTGAGTCAGTCAACTTGTTAATTTCTGCTCTCATTTGTGAGCTTCCAGAGAATAGCCAACTGTAGTGGTTTTATCTTGCTGATTTGTAAATTGTATTTGTTTTTATCTGTGATATTTCACATTTTAATGTTGAGTTTCTCTTGGCTATAATCATGTGAAATATTCTTTGTCAATCTTGCAGATATGAATTGGGGGGGGGGGGTGTTTGAGTGGCTATTTTAGTAAGAATTTAGCCAAACGGCAGAATAAACACACACACAAACCACAAAAACATCTTGAAATAGAAGGGATTAATTTAAAAAATGGATGCATGACTTTTTTTTAAAGATAATCTACGACTCAGCTCTTTGTGCATGTTCTATTGGTACCACTAAAGTTTAAAGAGGCTAGTTTGTACAATTTCATTTTTTTTTAAATTTCTTTTTGTAGAGAAAGAAATGGAAGAAGAATTGATTGAACAAAAGAAAATGTCTTTGATCAGCACCTCTTGGTTCCCACAGCCAAAACACTGTCGCAGCACAGTTTTTGATAACAGTCAGATTGCCTGTTCTCATAGCTTAAGAATGTAAAATTACATCTTTGGCTCCTATTATATCTGGGGTTTTTTTACAATTTTTTTTTTGCGAGTGGAATATGGTACAGTGTTTTATGGGAGTTAAATATGTTATGCAATATTGCGTAAGAGAAATGTATGTGGTACAATATACGAGAGATAAATATGTGTGGTACAATATTGTATGAGAGATAAATGTATATGGTACAATGTAGTATGACATAAATAAATGTGATACAGTGTTGTATGACAGATAAATAGGCCTATATGTGGTACAATATTGTATGACAGATAAATGTGATATACAATGATATGAGAGATAAATAGAGCAATAAATATACTGAATCATGGTTTATTTATTGATTTTAATGTGGAATCTACAAATAAAGTATACAGTGGTATGTTTGATAGACTATACATACGTACTGTGGTATGTTTGATAGACTATACATATGTACTGTGGTATGTTTGATAGACTATACATACGTACTGTGGTATGTTTGATAGACTATACATACTTACTGTGGTATGTTTGATAGACTATACATACGTACTGTGGTATGTTTGATAGACTATACATACGTACTATGGTATGTTTGATAGACTATACATACTTACTGTGGTATGTTTGATAGACTATACATACGTACTGTGGTATGTTTGATAGACTATACATACGTACTGTGGTATGTTTGATAGACTATACATACTTACTGTGGTATGTTTGATAGACTATACATACTTACTGTGGTATGTTTGATAGACTATACATACTTACTGTGGTATGTTTGATAGACTATACATATATGTACTGTGGTATGTTTGATAGACTATACATACTTACTGTGGTATGTTTGATAGACTATACATACGTACTGTGGTATGTTTGATAGACTATACATACGTACTGTGGTATGTTTGATAGACTATACATACTTACTGTGGTATGTTTGATAGACTATACATACTTACTGTGGTATGTTTGATAGACTATACATACGTACTGTGGTATGTTTGATAGACTATACATACTTACTGTGGTATGTTTGATAGACTATACATACTTACTGTGGTATGTTTGATAGACTATACATACTTACTGTGGTATGTTTGATAGACTATACATACTTACTGTGGTATGTTTGATAGACTATACATACGTACTGTGGTATGTTTGATAGACTATACATACTTACTGTGGTATGTTTGATAGACTATACATACGTACTGTGGTATGTTTGATAGACTATACATACTTACTGTGGTATGTTTGATAGACTATACATACTTACTGTGGTATGTTTGATAGACTATACATACGTACTGTGGTATGTTTGATAGACTATACATACTTACTGTGGTATGTTTGATAGACTATACATACTTACTGTGGTATGTTTGATAGACTATACATACGTACTGTGGTATGTTTGATAGACTATACATACGTACTGTGGTATGTTGGATAGATTATACTTAAATAATAAGTCTAATTAACCCATCAGGGTCATAAAGGTGACAAATTGAAAATATAGGCATAAAAAAGGCATACTATATCAATTTTCCAAGTCGAATTTCAGTGCATAGAATTTCACTCAGTGGTACCCATCTGCTCTCTGGAACTTCCCTTATCGGGAAGCAGAAAGAATACATCTTTCACCATGTGCCATTTTACTGGACATATTGCTTACATAACTGTCAAGTTGTACATTTTTTATTACAATGCATTTTTGTCTACCCTGTTTGGAAGTGTTTGTTTATTTGTGTTAGCTTAGAGTTAATCAGCATGATTTGAGCTGGAAAGCATTATGTTGTGCTATGGTTTAACTCGTAGTGGACCAAGCAACAACCTATTTGTCATTTTTTCAAATTTGCTGATTTTGTCCCTTGTCCACTAAGAGTTAATATGATACTTATAGGTCTAGTTTGTTAAATTTCAACCTGCCTTTGATTCAGGTGAACTTCGTGAGCCTATGAAATCCTTGCAACCTGTCATCAGACATGCAGTGTGTATTAACTCTGTGTCATCAAAATTTATCTCCCACTGTGCAGGTCAAAATATGTCCCTGGGTGAGTTTCCTCGATAGAAGCTGTAGGCAGTGAGCTTGACTTGGGTCAACTATGTCTATCTTGTATGGAGCGTTCCAGTGCCAAGTAACTCATGTGTAATTAGAGATAGTCTTTTGTCCTGAGTGCCCACCAATACATAACCCTTTATAAACTGAGAACCTAGTCCCAGAAGAGGAAACATTCGACAGTAGAATTTGAATAGGTTTGGTTCACCATCTTAGCCAATGTTTTGTTTAAGATTTTATATTTTCTGTGGACTAGGAGGACAAGGACTGTGTTCCTGTCATTTTCTTGTCTATGTCATGTACTTCCAAAAGCTTATTCTCAACCATAAACATTGCCTTCATTATAGTTTCTGTAGTTCATTCTGTCAAATATATTACTGTTTAGAGTAAGCACTGTGCTCAGGAACTGTGTTGCTTTCACTGTGGTTGATATACTTCATAAGTGAGTCATGTTTTTATGGTGAATTTCCCGTAATTTTACATTCTTAAGCTATGAGAACAGGCAATCTGACTGTTGTCATGCTCTGTGCTGCGACAGTGTTTTGGCTGTGGGAACCAAGAGGTGCTGATCAAAGACATTTTCTTTTGTGCAATCAATTTTTCTTCCATATTTGTTTATGCAGTCTGGACTCAATCCCTAATGCGTTGGCCATGTATTTTCACAAGATTCAAAACTATCTGTTACTGGAATATGCAAATATTAGGTACCTTTAGTATCTTGGAAATCACACGAGACAGGTGTGAATCCTTCACATCCCATTTGTCTGTGTAACCTTTACATAGAAAAAGGTGAGCTGAGTTGTGAACCAATATCATATCACAGTTTTCCCATAAGTGTTTAGCTGACTAGTTAGTTGCTAAGAAACCACATAACTAGTGCCACCTACAACACTTGCTTAGTAGCAAGTGCCCTACTTTCTTATGACTGGGTGAATCATGAGAGTAATTTTTATTTCAAACCAGTTACAGGTGAACTCTGGTCTATTGGTCAGTGGGCGAGTAACTTGAATGACTTAACACTTCACTATGAACTAGAAACTCTAGTCTATTGGTCAGCCAGTATGTCAGTAATTAGCTTGCAGCATAAAGTTTGATTCACTTTCTAATTTCCGTTTTTATTCAACTCATTCATTTATAATTTTACCTGGACGCATCATTTACTTTAAGAATGTAAACTTAACAATTAGTATTATTTATTCTGTATGTATTGTAAGTTTGCTTAATCAGTGTGTCAGTTCAGGATATCCCTATCATCAGAAGACATAATCACTTGTTTCATACAACTGCTGCTGCTGGCATCTTTCTACACAATTAGTTATTATTGTTGTGCTATTAGAAAGTCCGACTCTGTGGCGAAGTGGTATAGAACACGTCTGTGATGGCCAAGGTACTGAGTTCGATCCATGCCACAGGCAATTGTGCATCTGGACCGTTCAGAAAAGCAATGGCAAACTATTGGATATATTTATATTGCCTAGAAAATCACCACAGTCAACAAATTCTGGGTTGATAGCTAAGTACTGTAAAGGATATGCTACCAATTTTTTTTATTAGAAAGTATAAACTACAATCCAAGACAATGATGGATGTGTGGTTAGCTAGAGCAATGTGAGTCACAAAGAGTCTTCCACAATGTATACAAGAAATCTAAGGGCCACATGTGCCATCATATGATATGGGTTCTTCTTAAACATGCAGCCCTTGATCTATCTGCTCTCACTTTCTCCTATGTCTTTACACCATTCCTATCTCAGGTATGAAGATGAAAATAACTGTTATTATTGCCTGTACTAACTCATAGTCTACTAGTGGCAGCAACTTTAATCTGTAAAAGAATAGTTGATGATGATGATGTTCCTCCTTCGCAGTGAAGATGAGCATGGCATTAAAAACAATAAATGCGATGGAAAAAAAAAATAATTGTCTAGTTTGGGGGTTTGTAGGTGTCCGATGAGTCCAATTCATGCATGAAAAGTTCTATTGCAGTGCATTCAGGAGTGCTGAAAGAATACTTATGCATTCATATAAGTCAATACTACAGATGTCGCATGCATCTGGCCATTTATGCAAATAAAACGTTAACAGAGCGCATCATTCTCTGAGCTGTGTCCTGTTGGAATGACCAATCTAGTATAACCATTGTACTGGTACAAGAGATATCTAGATTGAGTTTCAGAACAAATGTGTAAAATATATCTTTGAATGTGCATATGATTCTAAATTATCACGTCTTTTGGGAGTGTTCGTGTAAATGTCTGGATCCAATGTGATCTCAGCTTGGAAACCAAACTGAAGGTCTACTACACAGTTGGATTCTATATGCACCAGAATCCTGTACTGTCCATACAAGACAGCTTAACTTTTCACCTTCTGTGTTTGAGAAAACTATTCGCCTTGCAACTGAATGGACCTGGTTCCATTCCTGTCAGCCTTAATTATTTTCATCTATCCTCATGCTTCCTACTTGAATTTACTCGAGAAAACTCCTTGATGTGCGATAACTGAGATCCTTCAATGGTTAAAGATTAAAAGCATCCATTTCTTTATTTATCTGATTAAAGATCACAATTTCATGGTACTGGTCATATCATTTGCTTGACAAATGAACATCATCCAAAGAAACTGTTTTATGGTGAGCTGTGCATATAGTGATCAGAAAAACCATTGTAAAGCATTTATATATCTCACAAGCACTGCAGCATTGTCCCAAACTCTTGGGAAACCATATCTCTTGACCATCAAAATGGACAGATGAGTAAAAGTATTAAAAACTTTGAAACGCAGAACATTGCAGGCACTTCGAAATAGATACAATTCAAACAGCTTACACTTGTCTCAAAACTTTCTTTGTTCCTGTTCACACTACAACACGTTTTTTCTTGAACTGGCTTGGACTTCTCAGCCATTTGTGCACTCAATAACACCAAACTAATGATTTTTTTTTCCCCACACCATGCTCATCTTTTGCCCGCTAATGAGGAACATCATCAAGGGGATATTAAAATGCAGATAAATAAGTCTTCATAGAGAATTCAACTGCTGGCATAGAAGGGATTTAGGTTTTTAAAAATAAGTGTGGCAGACGTTTGTTAAGAATTAGCTATATAGAACATGACAAATATATTTGTCCGGCAGCAAATAAACAAACTTGCAGGTTATCAAGAACCACTTTTTTGCGAGGAACAGTCGAGAATGGAAAGATAAGAGGAAAACAGTGAAAAACTTGTATTGATAACATCAAGGAGTAGTGTGTTCGTGATATTTCTACATGCCTCCAAATGGCTGAGGATAGAGACGTCTGGAGAGTCTTTTGTGCTGATGTATCCAGTGTGACACTCCTATGAACCTGACTTGTTATGTTTTATTATTTTTATTATTATAAACTGATATTTAGGTTATTGGACAAAATTGTCCTAATAGTTCTATATCATTAAAAAATACTACAGCTGGATAGCTATTGAAAACTGAAATTTAATGTTACCTCAACCAAGCCATCCTGAAGAAAGTTATGAATTTGTTTCACATTAATTTGGCATTAAAATAATTTACATGAAAGTTAATTGGAAATTATAAACTTAACTTGTGACTACACATTAGAGCTGAGCTGATCATTTCTGAATTGAGGTATTTTCATTAAAACAAATACAAAATTTACATTTTTGTGTGTTTGAAGACAAGACGGATCTGCTGTTTTATCACATTGCTGTAATTTTCAGATGTATGAGAAACTAATTTATATTCGCAATGGTGGATAATTAGCATAATTAAAATGAATTTTAATGTTTTTAAAAATTTGCGGTCTTTTTCAGCCATGTCTAACATTTTAAAAGTTAATATATATCAAAAGAAAAATGGTTAAAGAACTAACCTTAGTGGACCATGGACAAAACCAGTAAATATGGAAAAATTACAAATAGGTTGTCGACAACCACTACAATCCACTACGAGTTAATCAATCTTGAACCCTTTGTTACTCACTAAACTTAAAAGAATTATCATGGAAAAACATTTACTTTGAAGCTCTTAATTATACTTTCAATATGAGATAATAATAATAATAATTTTGTCAGAATTGATAACCACCATGTGTAGCAAAGATAACCGCTCTCGAATCATACACCCCTATATGGGCATAGATGATTTTATTCCCATCATTTCCTTTTTTTTTTAAACTGAGCATGAGCCCTGGTTACAGGATATTTATAGCCTAAAGTAATATTTTCCATAAGTATGCTGATCAGATGTCCAAGTATCTAGGATCTATTTAACAGTGTCATGAAATTCTTGCATAATTCCAGCATATTGTAGTATGTACAGTCAACAGAGGTTTTATGGCATTTTCATTATTAGTCAGAGCAGATAAAGACTACTGGTACTTAATAACTAAATATTTGTTTCTTATAAATGTATACACTTTTAACTACAACACATACCTACATTTATAAACTTAATATCATTGTTTTTCAAGTCAGTGCTATCCATCATAATCACAATGTAAGAGCTGCATTTGTTTATCATTTTTACTATTCATATTTAATCATGTATTTGTTTAATATAATTAGTGATTGATGTAAAGAAAATCTAAACTGATTTATCATTGTCTCTGAATGTGTACATGTGGCTGTCCATGATTCTTCATTATTGAGTGGTATCAGCATTATCACACAGAAACTCATAACTGTTTATGAGTGAAGGAATAATATAAATAGGAAGCAATGAGGAATCAGTGTCAGCTGAATGGATATGGTTCAAATCCCGTCTACTACCTTCTGGTAATTTATGACAGAGTTTGCTGAGATAAAATTATTAGTATCTTGTCTGCTTGTTGAGTATGAAAGTCTGTGTTATGTTAGTCAGTGCTGAACACACATCTGTGTTAAGCACAATTATGAATTTAGTACATGTGCCAGTGTTGAGCACGAGTCTGAATTTAGTGCACAAGCTGGTGTTCAGCACATGCGCCATTATTGAGCACATGATTCAGAATTTATGGCGTGTTTTAAACACCTGTAGGTTACTTGTCTTCACACTAGTCTAACAGTACTTAACGTAGCAGCAACAATGATGTATATAGAAAATGTTTACCTGTCAAATGTGCACCTTGTAGACTTCTTGCCCCAAATGGATCACAAAATGTCACTTTGTATAAATGATGTAACTTAGATCACATGTGAGAAATGCCACTTTGTATAAATGAGGATCACAGGTGAGAAATTTTACTTTGCATAAAATTATGTAAATTCAAGTAGGAAGCATGAGGATAAATGAAAATAATTCTTACAACTGACGGGAATGATGTATTGGATTACACATGATAAATATTAGTTTGTATAAATGATGTACTCAAAGTTGTGTTTTTATATATTGTCAATTAAAACACTCATCAATTTGAAGATCTCCTGTGTTTATTTGATCTTACCAACATTTTTAAAGTGTAGATTTCAGAGCTAAAGTTGTTCAAGTGTAGATCTCATAGATAAAGTTATTGTTCAAGTGTAGATCTCCAAACTAAAGTTGTTCAAGTGTAGATCTCCACATTAAAATTTTCCAAGTATAGATCTCTACACTAGTTGTCCAGCAAGTGTACATCTCCAAACTAAAGTTGTACAAGTATAGATCTCTACGCTAGTTGTCCAGCAAGTGTACATCTCCAAACTAAAGTTGTACAAGTATAGATCTCTACACTAGTTGTCCAGCAAGTGTACATCTCCAAACTAAAGTTGTACAAGTATAGATCTCTACGCTAGTTGTCCAGCAAGTGTACATCTCCAAACTAAAGTTGTACAAGTATAGATCTCTACGCTAGTTGTCCAGCAAGTGTACATCTCCAAACTAAAGTTGTACAAGTATAGATCTCTACGCTAGTTGTCCAGCAAGTGTACATCTCTAAACTAAAGTTGTACAAGTGTAGATCTCTACACTAGTTGTCCAGCAAGTGTACATCTCCAAACTAAAGTTGTACAAGTGTAGATCTCTACACTAGTTGTCCAGCAAGTGTACATCTCCAAACTAAAGTTGTACAAGTGTAGATCTCTACACTAGTTGTCCAGCAAGTGTACATCTCCAAACTAAAGTTGTACAAGTGTAGATCTCTACACTAGTTGTCCAGCAAGTGTACATCTCCAAACTAAAGTTGTACAAGTATAGATCTCTATGCTAGTTGTCCAGCAAGTGTACATCTCCAAACTAAAGTTGTACAAGTGTAGATCTCTACACTAGTTGTCCAGCAAGTGTACATCTCCAAACTAAAGTTGTACAAGTGTAGATCTCTACACTAGTTGTCCAGCAAGTGTACATCTCCAAACTAAAGTTGTACAAGTATAGATCTCTACGCTAGTTGTCCAGCAAGTGTACATCTCCAAACTAAAGTTGTACAAGTGTAGATCTCTACACTAGTTGTCCAGCAAGTGTACATCTCCAAACTAAAGTTGTACAAGTATAGATCTCTACACTAGTTGTCCAGCAAGTGTACATCTCCAAACTAAAGTTGTACAAGTATAGATCTCTACGCTAGTTGTCCAGCAAGTGTACATCTCCAAACTAAAGTTGTACAAGTGTAGATCTCTACACTAGTTGTCCAGCAAGTGTACATCTCCAAACTAAAGTTGTACAAGTGTAGATCTCTACACTAGTTGTCCAGCAAGTGTACATCTCCAAACTAAAGTTGTACAAGTGTAGATCTCTACACTAGTTGTCCAGCAAGTGTACATCTCCAAACTAAAGTTGTACAAGTGTAGATCTCTACACTAGTTGTCCAGCAAGTGTACATCTCCAAACTAAAGTTGTACAAGTGTAGATCTCTACACTAGTTGTCCAGCAAGTGTACATCTCCAAACTAAAGTTGTACAAGTGTAGATCTCTACACTAGTTGTCCAGCAAGTGTACATCTCCAAACTAAAGTTGTACAAGTGTAGATCTCTACGCTAGTTGTCCAGCAAGTGTACATCTCCAAACTAAAGTTGTACAAGTGTAGATCTCTACGCTAGTTGTCCAGCAAGTGTACATCTCCAAACTAAAGTTGTACAAGTGTAGATCTCTACGCTAGTTGTCCAGCAAGTGTACATCTCCAAACTAAAGTTGTACAAGTGTAGATCTCTACACTAGTTGTCCAGCAAGTGTACATCTCCAAACTAAAGTTGTACAAGTATAGATCTCTACGCTAGTTGTCCAGCAAGTGTACATCTCCAAACTAAAGTTGTACAAGTGTAGATCTCTACACTAGTTGTCCAGCAAGTGTACATCTCCAAACTAAAGTTGTACAAGTATAGATCTCTACGCTAGTTGTCCAGCAAGTGTACATCTCCAAACTAAAGTTGTACAAGTGTAGATCTCTACGCTAGTTGTCCAGCAAGTGTACATCTCCAAACTAAAGTTGTACAAGTATAGATCTCTACACTAGTTGTCCAGCAAGTGTACATCTCCAAACTAAAGTTGTACAAGTATAGATCTCTACGCTAGTTGTCCAGCAAGTGTACATCTCCAAACTAAAGTTGTACAAGTGTAGATCTCTACGCTAGTTGTCCAGCAAGTGTACATCTCCAAACTAAAGTTGTACAAGTGTAGATCTCCAAACTAAAGTTGTACAAGTGTACATCTCCAAACTAAAGTTGTACAAGTGTAGATCTCTACACTAGTTGTCCAGCAAGTGTACATCTCCAAACTAAAGTTGTACAAGTGTACATCTCCAAACTAAAGTTGTACAAGTGTAGATCTCTACACTAGTTGTCCAGCAAGTGTACATCTCCAAACTAAAGTTGTACAAGTGTAGATCTCCAAACTAAAGTTGTACAAGTGTAGATCTCTACGCTAGTTGTCCAGCAAGTGTACATCTCCAAACTAAAGTTGTACAAGTGTAGATCTCTACGCTAGTTGTCCAGCAAGTGTACATCTCCAAACTAAAGTTGTACAAGTGTAGATCTCCAAACTAAAGTTGTACAAGTGTAGATCTCTACACTAGTTGTCCAGCAAGTGTACATCTCCAAACTAAAGTTGTACAAGTGTAGATCTCTACGCTAGTTGTCCAGCAAGTGTACATCTCCAAACTAAAGTTGTACAAGTATAGATCTCTACGCTAGTTGTCCAGCAAGTGTACATCTCCAAACTAAAGTTGTACAAGTGTAGATCTCTACACTAGTTGTCCAGCAAGTGTACATCTCCAAACTAAAGTTGTACAAGTGTAGATCTCTACGCTAGTTGTCCAGCAAGTGTACATCTCCAAACTAAAGTTGTACAAGTATAGATCTCTACGCTAGTTGTCCAGCAAGTGCACATCTCCAAACTAAAGTTGTACAAGTGTAGATCTCTACACTAGTTGTCCAGCAAGTGTACATCTCCAAACTAAAGTTGTACAAGTATAGATCTCTACGCTAGTTGTCCAGCAAGTGTACATCTCCAAACTAAAGTTGTACAAGTATAGATCTCTACGCTAGTTGTCCAGCAAGTGTACATCTCCAAACTAAAGTTGTACAAGTGTAGATCTCTACGCTAGTTGTCCAGCAAGTGTACATCTCCAAACTAAAGTTGTACAAGTGTAGATCTCTACGCTAGTTGTCCAGCAAGTGTACATCTCCAAACTAAAGTTGTACAAGTATAGATCTCTACGCTAGTTGTCCAGCAAGTGTACATCTCCAAACTAAAGTTGTACAAGTGTAGATCTCTACACTAGTTGTCCAGCAAGTGTACATCTCCAAACTAAAGTTGTACAAGTATAGATCTCTACGCTAGTTGTCCAGCAAGTGTACATCTCCAAACTAAAGTTGTACAAGTATAGATCTCTACACTAGTTGTCCAGCAAGTGTACATCTCCAAACTAAAGTTGTACAAGTATAGATCTCTACACTAGTTGTCCAGCAAGTGTACATCTCCAAACTAAAGTTGTACAAGTGTAGATCTCTACACTAGTTGTCCAGCAAGTGTACATCTCCAAACTAAAGTTGTACAAGTATAGATCTCTACGCTAGTTGTCCAGCAAGTGTACATCTCCAAACTAAAGTTGTACAAGTATAGATCTCTACACTAGTTGTCCAGCAAGTGTACATCTCCAAACTAAAGTTGTACAAGTATAGATCTCTACACTAGTTGTCCAGCAAGTGTACATCTCCAAACTAAAGTTGTACAAGTGTAGATCTCTACGCTAGTTGTCCAGCAAGTGTACATCTCCAAACTAAAGTTGTACAAGTATAGATCTCTACGCTAGTTGTCCAGCAAGTGTACATCTCCAAACTAAAGTTGTACAAGTGTAGATCTCCAAACTAAAGTTGTACAAGTGTAGATCTCCAAACTAAAGTTGTACAAGTGTAGATCTCCAAACTAAAGTTGTACAAGTGTACATCTCCAAACTAAAGTTGTACAAGTGTAGATCTCCAAACTAAAGTTGTACAAGTATAGATCTCTACGCTAGTTGTCCAGCAAGTGTACATCTCCAAACTAAAGTTGTACAAGTATAGATCTCTACGCTAGTTGTCCAGCAAGTGTACATCTCCAAACTAAAGTTGTACAAGTGTAGATCTCTACACTAGTTGTCCAGCAAGTGTACATCTCCAAACTAAAGTTGTACAAGTATAGATCTCTACACTAGTTGTCCAGCAAGTGTACATCTCCAAACTAAAGTTGCACAAGTCACTGAACTAATATTGTTCTATGATAATTAACAGAGGCAGTGCACAGGTCACGGAACTAATATTGTTCTATAATACTTAACAGAGGCAGTGCACAGGTCACTGAACTAATATTGTTCTATAATACTTAACAGAGGCAGTGCACAGGTCACTGAACTAATATTGTTCTATGATACTTGATAGCAGGTAGTGCATTAGTCACTGAACTAATAATGTTCTATACTTGATAGCAGGCAGTGCACAAGTCTACTTTATCTACTGCCCATACTGATCAATGATACTTGGGAGTGTGTGTTCTATGTCACGCCAATATGGCGCTGTTTTTTTTTCAGTGTCATTTGGGCTATTGTTTTCAAAGTGTGTGTTAATATCATAGTTGTTCAAAAATATCAAAAGCATGCTGCTCTTGTCTAACCACTACACGTAAAGTCTGATATTCGGTGAATCTACACGTATGAGGTATGATAGTTTATCTGTGCACCGGGTATGTAGGCGAACGCCAGCAATGCTGTGTGTGTGGACTGCATAGGGCATTGACACGTAAAAAACCATGGTTATCCACTGCATTGTTTGTTTGTTTGTTTTGTTTTTCGTTCGCTCCATTGTAACCATCACGGATATCCGTGCGATTTCCGCCGGGAGCGTGATTACGTTGTGCCACCGTTATGCGCCTTGTAGGCCTAGCACATCCGATTTCGGCATGCCTTGACAATTCGGGTGGGCTACCTCTATATGGTGACAGCATCTATATCTGTCTCCAGGCACGCGTAGCGGAGACTTTTCGCCCAGACGATTTTTGCTATCGTCTGACTCGAACGAGGTGTTCCACTGTCTATGAACTTGCCTCGTGTAACTGGACGTGCTGTGCCTGTGCCCATTGGGTACTGAACCGTTTCTCATCCGTGAGCCTGGTTCCTTAAGGGGAAGAACTCAACAGAGGAGTTGGACCCTGGCTCTTTCGCCCTCTTAGCCGAGGTGTCATTCACCGACATCGTGTTCCCCTTGTCCAAGTTCGAGTCTCACACCACGCGTTTGAGAGCAAGGCGTTCTCGAGCTGAGCGTCCTTGTCCCAATAGCGCCTGAGCCCATCAGGTACTGAACCATTTCTCTCTTCAAGTGTATTTCAGATGTAGGAAAACCTGACAGTAGAGTTGGGCCAGGGCTAAATCGTTGTCCCTTTTGTGCCTGAGCGCATCGAGTACGGAACCCTTTCTCTTCGCGAGCATATTTCCGGTTTAGGAAGGCTTGACATTAGAGTTGGGTTAGGTCTTTTTTGCTGTACCAAACGCCAATGGATGGGTCTGGGTCTCTGCCTGTAAGGAACACAGGTAACTAGAAGCTCGTCTCGAGCTAACGGAGCTTGTAGTACTCCTTTCCTAGGGACTTTTCACTTTCTATTTGCAGTTCACGCTGCCCTCTAGCGCTGTTCTGCCCTTTCATTGTGTCATTGTACTCGGTATGAAATCTATTTGTCTCTCGCCATGCATCTGCCTTTACGTGCATTTACATTGGCCGCCCCTCCAATGTTCGGACTGGACTGACTAGCTTCACTGTATGTCGACAGTGTCGCTAAATGTGGTGATGCTGGTGGTGTCGGAGATATTGTCTGTCTCTTGTGCAGTCAAATCTCTTTTCATCTGATACCTCCACATTCTCAGACACGATCCCCAAATGATTTGGCCAGAATCAGCTCAAGCTGCTGTATTTCTGTTTCCAGGGTGCACCGCGTGGAGGTACATTTGGGATCTTGGTTATCTGCTAACCCTGGGTCCGCCTAGAGCAATGCGTTCCCTTTGCACCCCACTGCATTGAACTTCACTTCCAGTCATCTCAATTCATCTTGTCACTGGTTTCAAATGAGGTCCGACAAGAGAGTGAGATCAAATGAGGTCCGACAAGAGAGTGAGATCAAATGAGGTCCGACAAGAGAGTGAGATCAAATGAGGTCTGACAAGAGAGTGAGATCAAATGAGGTCCGACAAGAGAGTGAGATCAAATGAGGTCCGACAAGAGAGTGAGATCAAATGAGGTCCAACAAGAGAGTGAGATCAACGCTTTTGACAAATCCTCACTTTAATAAAAAAAATCCCCAATGCAAGTCATTTTCACATACACACAAATTTGCCAGAAGGGAAAAAGTTTTCCCATTGACTCTAGGAGCATGGAATGTATGCACACTCCTTGACAATAACTCTAACACAATAGACCAGTTTGACGAACAGCCCTGATTAGGAGAGAGTTAGCAAGGTACCATATTGACATAGAAGCTCTGAGTGAAACACGCATTACTGGAGTTTGTCAGCTCTGCGAAAGAGTTGCAGGCTATACATTCTTTTGAAGTGGAAGAGAAATTGAGGAAAGACGCTAAGCAGGAGTAGGCTTCACTATTAAAACAACACTCGGCAGGTGCCCACGAGTTGGCAAACACTGGAAGGCCTACCAAAGGCAATAAATGATCACCTCTTGACTGTAAAAGTCCCCTTGCTCTGTGGTGAGAAATATGCAATGATCATCAGTGTCTATGCATCAATGCTGACAAATCCAGAAGTTAAAGATAGTAGGTTCTATGATGAAATTCATGCAGTTATCACTGCAGTTTCAAAAACTGATAAGCTCATACTACTTGGAGATTTCAATGCAAGGATGGGTACAGATAATATCTCCTGGAACAGTGTAATAGGGAAATATGAAGTGGGTTAATGCAACAGCAATGGACTTCATCTTTTACAAACAAGTGGCGATTATAACCTCCTCATTCAACATCATCAGTTGGCATGCCAGCTGGCGTAGGCGGTCATGGCTCTCCACAGCTCTCTGTCCACAGTATTATGTATCAAGGTTGTTGTTGTTTCCTTGCCATGCCAGGCTGTCAAACTGTCTAATATTTTCTCACGTTGTCGCCCTCTGTCTCCGTTGCCTTTAATTTTGCCTGTTGTGACTATGTTCTCTAGACCTGCCTGTCATATGAAGTGGCCAAAAAAAGATTGCCTTTTTCTTATATTGTTGATTAAGGTCCATTTCACATTTGACTCTTTCAACACCTCTAATATAGTTTTTCTGGCAGGCCATGGTATTCTCAGCATTCTTCTGTAAAACCACATCTCTGTTGCCTCTAATTTCCCACTTTCCAGTTTGTTTATTCTCCAAAGCCTGTACCAACTTTGGGCTTACTATTAACATAGAGAAAAAAGAAGTCATGATACAACCAGCACCTGGCAAAAGCTATCTCGAGCCCTGCATAAAGGTAAATGGTGTAACATTGAAAGTTATGAATATATTCACATACCTAGGTAGTACGTTATCACAAAATGCTAATGTTGATGATGAAGTGTATACAAGGGTTGCCAAGACAAGCAGCACTTTCGGCAGATTGTATGCAAATATTTGATATAGAAATGGCATTAATCTACAGACTAAGCTGAAAGTTTACAGAGCAGTGGTATTTCCAGTACTGTTATACGCTAGTGAAACATGGACTGTGTATAGCTGACATGTTAGAAAACTCAATAATTCACACAACTTGTCTCAGAAAAGTTATGAACATCCGATGGAAAGACAAGATTCCAGATACCACTGTCCTTGACATTTGATCTGGTATATCTAGTATTGACACTATCCTGATGCAGACACAGATTCTTTGGGCAGATCATTTGGTACATATGCCAGATTATCACTTGCCAAAGGTACTTCTCTATGGTGAGCTGGAGAAGGGTACACGATCTGTGGCCAAAAGAAGCACTACAAGGACTCGTTAAAGATCTCACTGAAAGCCATTGAAATAGACCAAGATACATGGGAAGAACTTGCACAAAATAGATCTACATGGTGCCCTATAGTCAACAAGAGTACATCATCTTGTGAAAAGAGGAGATTTGCAGCAGCTAAACAGCAGAGAGTAGCTAGAAAGTCACAGATAGACCAAAATCCTTCTACACTGGTCATTCCATGCCTGAACTGTCCAAGGACATTTACAGCTCAAATAGGGCTCATTAGCCATCTACAAACTATTAGGTATGGACATAATTCTAATTGAATTTTCAAAAGTGGATGTAAAAAATGGTCATTATCACTTATGATGGACAAACACACGTGATACTTGATAGCATATACTGGTATAACAGGAAGATAAATGACACTCAGGCAAACATTGAGATAGAACATTGACTACTACAAATAATTATTTCAATATTCAGTACAGTATTTTATTGTTAATATGACAAAGTGTAGTCAAACTCTTTCATTCTTTGCTCAAGAAAAATATACACAAATTAATAAACACACAAGAAATAATTTACCCTTCAAAAAATGAGTGCATTTATAAACTACAAAGATGAATACAAATAATATATTACTGGATGCTCAGTATCAACAATTATAAATTTGTACTGCAATTCAAGAAGGTATTTATATTGAAATATAAGAATAGAAAGATAGCCAACAGTTTAACTTTTACTGAAGCAATACTTTAGAATGTGCTATCCGATAAAAGGCAGTGTATGTAGTTATTGGAAAATATGAATCACAACTGGCATGGACTATATCAAGCAACTTAGATGAACATTCAGAAATGAACAAATTTGTAGTATTAATTCATGTATATACGAATTTATGTGATATCTGCATAAAAGGAGAATTTTTAAAAAACAACATGGAGACAAGTTCAAAATGTTGCAACTGTCCAGTCAGTTAATTCTCCCCCCCCCCCCCCCCAATACTAGAAAACTCCATTCAACCCTAGTTTTAAAATTATGTCATTCTTTCTTTTGTTCGCTTGATGTTAACACAGTCAGACAAGTCTTCTGGGTGATCTTTACCGTTGACTGATGATGAGATGAAGAAGCATGTGATCTCAAGATAGATAAATAAAAAAGTGTTACAAATACCCGTAAAAGATCTCACTGAAAGCCTTTGACATAAACAATGACACATGAGAAGAATTTATAGAAGTATCCATTTTGCAGTGATGATGATCTGACGACTAACTAACTAACATGAGAAGATTCTTTATGAAACAAAGCTACATTGTGCTCTGCAATGAAAGACGGTGCAACATCGTGTGAAAAAAAAGGAGAAATGTAGCAGGTTAACAGCGGAAACTGGCTAGGCAGATCAAACACATTGAAAGTGATCATCCCATGCCCAAACTATCCAAGGATCTTTAGGACCACCATAGGGCTTATCAGCCATCTACAAACTCGTACAGACAAGATCATCAATCAATTAAGTGCCATGCCGACTGGCGTAGGCGATAATGTTTCTCCACGACTCTCTGTCTCTTGTGTTGTCAATAAGCTTGGTTGGTGAGCTTCTACCGTGCCACGATACAAGCACATCTAGTAACTTTTCTCTTTGTCGACCCCTATCTCTTCTCCCTTTGATCTTTCCAGTGGTTATTAAGTGTTCAAGCTGTGTTCTTCTCAGCACATGCCCTAGAAACCTTGACTGTCTGCCCCTAATGTTTGATATGATTTATCTTTTTACACCAGCATCAATGAGATCATACCTGTAACTAAATTTCATAAAATGGACATAACAAATGATCATCATTACTTGTTATGGATAAACAACCTTTTATTGGAGTTTTTTGGTTGTAATATTAAGCTGTTGGCTCAGTAACTGTTCATACTGGGGACTGTTGTACAGAATAATTCTCAGAGGTCTGTTCATCTGTTCCAAAAGTGCACATTTCTGTAGCAGACACATCCTGCTCTTGTGTTTATTCAGTCTGTTGTGATCTGTTCCTGCCTATCTAGATAGTGACAGGCATTTTTTGCTGAGTTATTTTCACTTCTGATGGTTTATATAGTTTTCTTCTTTTCATTGTCTTCCTGTATACATCCTCCTTCCTTTTTGGGTAGCTTATCAACCCTTTAATTTTCAAGGTACACCATAGTGTGGGCTGTACCTACTGAAGTACAATTCCCCTCTTTCTGCTTGCTGTGATATTTGTTTCTTAGGGTACAGTTTACCATCCATGAGAGTATGCAGAAGTGCATCTATTGAGATATTATTCTATCTATATTTTATATTTTTTATTTGATCTGTTTTTTTTAATATTGAAGGAATTTATAATTAAGTTAGACATAAGTGGGACTAGAAACCTGCCCTCAGTAGTTGCAATTAATGCAATAATTTTGGCTCATATCTAGTACACAATTTAAGGACTGTATCAAAAAAATGCACAGAACAGTGATTCTTAACTCAGGCTATGTATCCGTCTCAAATAGCCACTGAAAATAATTGTGACATTGCTAGTCCACAGGAAGGTAACTTTTTTAATAAGATATAAGCCCTATATTAAAAAATCTGGCAGAAAGTCAACAAGTTTTTTACAAGACTCAATCCAGGGAGGGCACAGAGGAATAATTGTCCTAAATGTTGGTCACAGGCCCCTTGTGAATGGAATGCTTTACATAATTTACAGCTTTTCTATGATATTTTCACCTTTCAGCCTGATACATCTGACTTCAGCATGGCTTCTGGGCAATTTTGATCCTATATGAGATAAGACAGCCAACTTCACCCCAAAACCCCAAGTGTGAAATTTGGGGGGGGGGCAGAAAGACAGGAAGGTGGATTTTTAATTATACATAATGGAGATATATAGTAAGTCTGACCACAATATTTTGCCTTAGAACAGGCCACTGCAGACTGTTGGGACACTTTTACCGATTGAGGATCTCATACACAGATGAATGTCCATGTGGATCCGGAACACATACTTGAGGATTGCCCAACATACAAAGAGCAGAGACAGCAGACCTGGCCAAAGGATACAGACTTGAGGCAAAAGCTATGAGGCAGCCGCTCTGACCTGGAGAAGACAGTGGACTTCGTCTTGATGACAGGCCTGGCGGTATAGCATGACCACAGATGCTGAACACAGAAGAAGAAGAAAGTCTGGCAGTTAACAGGCTTTGTTTTAAGATTCACTCCTGGGAGACACGAGGGAAAAATTGTCCTTAAAGCGGGTCACTGCTAAAAAAAAGGCTTGAAACCACTGATGTAGAATGTAGAGGATGAAATCAGCTTCTATCATAAACATTATATGGGACGAATGATGTTTCAACAGAAATGTTACTAGATTCTGTTGTAGAATCTCCAAATACTGTGATGCATATATGGAGTGTTATTAAGTGTACTTAAGTATATATTCTCTTCTTTAAGCTAGATCTTTCTCTTCATCACCCTCATAAATGATATCCCCTCCACACTGTTCTCATATCCTTCAATAGAGTGCCAAACATATACTTCAAGAGTGTTCTGAGCATGAAACGCTGAGGCAGACATATTGGCCAGAGGAAACAACACTGGAATCAAAGCTCTATGGGACACTGTATGAACTACAAAAGACTGAGTTTTATTAAGGAGACAGAATTACAGATATAGACATGTTTCAAGTGAACGAAAGAAGAAGATATCCCTCAATCACACTGACAACTTACAACTAATTAGTGATATCACAGTCCAAATAATTTCACAAACCACAAATTTACAGAATAAAGATTGCTTCATTGGTACAGTGATAAAGATCAGTACCAATCACAGCTGATTATAAACTTTGTTGACTTTCAAAAGGCCTTTGATAGTATACATAGACATTCACTCTGTGAACATTCTTGAAATATATGGATTCCATCAGAAATACGTGAACATTATAAAAGCATTTTATGACAACTCACGATACTGTGTAAGAACAGAAGCTGGCAATTCTGACTGGTTCCCAGTAAATACAGGAGTGAAGCAAGGATGTGTCATGTCACTGATGTTATTTAGTATTGCAATGGATTGGGTCATGCGAAATTGCACAGCCGATAAAGATTGCGGTATCGAGTGGCTAAGAAATAAAAGTCTGGAAGATCTCTACTTTGCAGACGACCTAGCATCACTTAGCTCAACTCACAAAGATGTCCAAGAAAAAACAGCCTTCAATTATTCTCTGCATTACTTGGGCTTGAAATCAACACATACAAAAAAAAATTATTTGACCTTACTTACAAACCAATGGACATCAAACTAAACGGTAACACTCTTGAAAAAGTCAACAACTTCGCATACCTTGGCAGCAAGCTATCAACAACAGAAGATTCATCAACAGAAATATCACACTGTATTGCACTGGCTGCTAGCTCATTCCATAAATTATCAAATATCTGCCATTAAAAAACACTAAGAAATAACAAAACTCAAAATCTTCAACTCCTGCATAATTCCAACATTAACATATGGATGCGAAAGTTGGAAAGCAGCATCAAACTTAGAACAAAGACTAAATACATTTGAAAATAAATGTCTTAGAAGGCTACTGAACATATGTTGGACACGGCTGTCAGACAAGAATAAAAACAAGAACATGTATCCACCTATATTAGATAGCGTTGCTGGAATTACATCGGACACACTACGAATGGATACTGAAAGATTCCCTGTCAAGCTTTGATGTGGTCACCGAAGGGCAAGAGAAAACGATGAAGACCAAATGAAACTTTACGTAGAACTATTACAAGAGAACATTTCACTATCGGTATCAGAAACAATGAAAATCTAAAGCAAATTGCAATGAAACGAGAGACATGGAAATCTATGACATACGCCCTATATGCCGCCTTTGGCTCTAGAGGAATAACTAACTAATATAACTACATTAAAAATATAAACAACAAAAATTGTGAAAAAAGTTGTAAAAGTTGTCACCAAATATCTCACAAATGTTAAATAAGTAATAAACTTCTGAATGTAAATACCTGGGAAGTATATTCACAGACAATGGAGAATTAGACAGAGACATTTTGTCAAGATGCCAGAAAGCAAACATAGTGATATACCAGGTATCACTATTATCTCTTGACCCAAAGATCAAGATGGAAGTAGACAGATGGTAAACAGTATTTTTATGCAACTCAGACAATGGCACTGACAGCAGCCCAGCAGAGCAAACTTACATGTGAGATGAAATGCCTGAGAAAAGCCCCAAGAGTGACCAAACTGGACAAAATGAGAAATGATGAAATCAGGAGTATTAGTATAAGACCATGCACATAATACATAGAAAGACAACAAATAAAATGGTTTAGAAACCTTATAAGAATGAAGTATAATCAACTACCGACAAGAACATATAACAAGAAGATCCTGATACAAGGCCAGAGAAATACTAGAAAAAGATGGATAGATAACTTCACGACAACACTGAACAAATACAGATTCAATGTAGACAAGGTGACACATCGGGCCTTGGATATATAACCAAAGCTACCAGCAAACCACCACTATGTTTAACGGCAAGTGTGGATATTCTGATCATAATCATCCACCTGGGATAGACAATAAACAATTCAATAAGTAGTTTTTTTTTAAATTTAGCATTATTTCTTAAACTCTCACCAGATATCTCACTTATAGCATAAAAATTGATCTACTAGATCTCTCTTAATACCGAACTTTGGTCCTACTAGATCTCTCTTATAGCAGAACAATGGTCCTATTAGATCTCTCTTATAGCAGAACAAAAATGTCCTACTAGATCTCTTATAGCATAAAAATGGTCCTACTAGATTTCCTTTATTCTAGCAGAACAATGGTCCTACTAGATTTCCTTTATTCTAGCAGAACAATGGTCCTACTAGATCTCTCATATAGCAGAAAAATGTTCCTACTAGACCTCTCTTATAGCAGAACAATGGTCCTACTAGTTCTCTCCTCATATAGCAGAACAACAGTCCTACTAGATTTCATTCTCAAACTCCCACGGATCTCTCTTATAGCACACCAATGGTCCTACTAGATTTCCAGTAAGATGTAGCCTAGATAACTGAAATGCATTGTCAACATTTTTATTTGAACGAATGGCCCAAAACATCTAACTTTGGCTCACTAACACATTCAGAGTTTTTACCACTTTTACTGAATGATGGGCAAATGTAAATCATCTCTAGTATATTAACCCAGCCGCACCAGAGAACTGCTTCTTGTACTCACACAAAGGTCACCAAGTTAAAAAACTAACAACTGTCATGCATTCTGAACTTTTTCTTTTTTTTGCTGCTGTATTACAATGCTATCGACATGACCGCAGACTTGTATATGAATATAAGATAAATTTACTATTATATTTTTCTGTAGGTCTCACTGTTAATTCCCTTACAGTTTCCTGGTTAACCTCAGCAAGACTAGAACTGTATTCTTAAAAACTAGTTCTATACATCTTCTAAGATAAGAAAGAATTCAAAATATACAAAGGATGAAAGAATTAATGGCAGAAATTAATGTGAAAAAAAAAGAAAATAGAAACTAATAACTTCATGTTTGTTTCTTCACAACCTTCAGGAACCAACAGTAAAATCAAACATGGTGGCTTGTTCCACAAACAGAAAAAAAAAATATATATATATATATATTTTACAGATAAATGAAATTATATTAAATATAACATGAAGAAACATCATAGAAGATGAATCAAGCATCACATCTCTGACATGCAACAATGTAGTTCGAATATAACAGAGAAGCAAAGTCATAACTGAAACCACATACATATTTGAATCACTACGGAGAGCAAGAGAGAGCTCATGGTTCTAAAAGAATGACATATTCAGGATGGACAGCAAATGATACCCTTATGTAGTCAGTACTCTCAGCGATTGATTATGATGTGAGCTTACTGACATTGTGAAGACACCATTTGAGCAATTGAAACATGTCAGGATTGAAGAATGTAAATTGTTTTGGGCTGCACTAGATTGATATCTTCACATTTTATCTATGAAATACATGTTTCGATTTTTGTTTAAAAATTTCAAGCATAACAATGACCCAGGTGAAAGCTTCTATGTTACATTAGATATAAATAACCAAAATATCAGAGGATGTCCAACAAAATAGAAAGTGAAGTAACCAAACGAATAAATGGTAAATCCTAAATAAAGTAACAAGGTTACTGTAAATACCTAACTATTGATGTAAAACAAAAATTAATAACAATTTTTAAAAACAATGACAATTATTTGTTTATTGAAAAAGGTCTCAGTTGGAACAATATGTGGATAATTGTCGATGTTCTTTGTTTTATTGTTATTTATTTATGTTGTACATCAATAGTTATATATTTACAGTAACTTTTTTACTCTATTTAGGATTTACCATTTACATCAGATTATTTGCACCAATTACACAGGAACATTGCTGACACCAAGTCAAGTGGGAGGAAAATAAAAAGAGGGATGTCTTGAATGAAAAAATTGGAGAGAACAATGAACGTGACCAAAGTTTGAGACAATGCTCAGAGAAAAAGAATGGATCAAGACGAGTAGGGGCCTGATAGACTACTAGAAGGCCATCATCACCCTTGGTAGGGAATGCAGAAAGTAGGGTTATGGGAAAGCAGACCAAGCAATTGATAGAGGATAATGTATAGAGTGAGAATATACAGTCATATACTCAGATGGGTTGGGCCGACATCAAGAAGCATCTGGATGGTGCCTCTCTGCTAGACTAGGAGGAAAGATGGTAATCAAACAGAGTGGATGTTATGTGATAACAACCTCCCGTATCAGAATTAAAATGAAGGCAGTAGCAGCCTTATGGTGACTCTTATCGTGGTCACACTGACATGACTATTGTGTTCTACTCTCAGTCAATACTTAGGAAGGTACAAAACAGATGGCTGCACCATGAATGGGCAGCATACAGATAATTCTGCCCATCAGAATCTTGTATGGAACTACTGGAGTGCTCGAAAATGAGCGAGCTCATATGCTGGATATAAGGGAATCTGAGGTGGGCAATTTGAATATGGGCAACGGTGAGATCCTGAAAATAATACTAGATCACTTATTGGAGAATAAAATGACACTGGGCAAATCAGTAGTACAGAGATTGTCAGGAATTTGGGATCAAGCATGGGACAATTTGTCAGGTGCTTCCCGTTGTTTTTGAGTTGAAGAGTATGGGTGTCATGTTGACTACTCACTTGTGCTTTAGTAAGAAAGGCTATGGGCTGTCAAGAGTTACTAACCATTCACAGCTAAAGGGATTACTCCATCATCATTATCCCCTAGTGTAGTGGTTAAGCTGTTCACTTGTGTTAAAGAGGTCATAGGTTTGAATCCGGCTCGTCATCTTGTGTACAAGGTGGATATTTTTGGATAATCCTCAGATCCCTGTGGATTATCACTTGAAGCTACATAGATATGTGCTATAAGTTGTACTTTCGGCAGGCTGTGTGCCACTTCGTTTTGAGTGATGGAGTATATATGATAAACCAAGTACAGTGAAGTATAAGTCTCTAAGTCTTTTGAACCCTTTTTTAAATTTTCATTGTGCAAATGTATGCAGGTTGAAATAATACATTATTGATTAATATAAATTGCACAATATATATTCCTTAACTGATCTAATCTACAGTTAATGTGAACAGACAAATATAACAATAAACTAAATAGATGCTAGAATCTTTTCATCTTTGAAAGTATGAACAAATATAAAGTAAGAATCTCTGACTTTTCTCAGACTCAGTAATTAATAATGTAACCTTTCAAAAAGTTTTCTATCTTAATGTAACCTTTCACCCACTTTTCTATCTTAATGTAATCTTTCAACAGGTTTTCTATATTAATGTAATCTTTAAAAATTAAGTTTTCTATCTTAATGTAATCTTTCAACAAGTTTTTTATCTTGATATAAACTTTCAAAAAGTGTTCTATCTCGGTTGAGAGATGCATCAGGAGTGCCATGGCCTACACATCTCAAAGGTGAGGGAAGATCATCAGAGAGGAATGTGATGCATTCACTCAGACGACAAGCAGTATGACAATAGAAATTTTGGCAGTAACCATAGCTTTGAAATTGGTGTGCTCACAGATTGCGACACATGCCTGTATACTCAGTGACTTGATGAGCATGATTGTGAAAGTGCAGGCAGGGTACATTCAGGAACAGTGGCTGGATACGGTGAAGAATTCCTTTGTGCCGGGACATGTGGGATTGTGGGGTAATGAGAGAGAAGATAGTTTGGCCGCACATGCAGCTACTACAGCTGTTGGCAAAGTGATGGATTGAGCAGACATTTTGAACGTCCTATGGGAAAACGCACAAACAAATGACTATTATAAGTGACAATGACTCTTGTTCCATGAATAGAATAAAGGAGCCTTGGTTTGAAATATGATGTCGCTAGAAAGGAGCAGTTCCATGGGCGAGAAAGAATGATGATCAGTCAATGTGTAAGGCAGGATACACTCAAGCACTCAAGGAGAGATCTGAGCACCTATGGACTTGTCCGGAGTGCAGTGACGGTGATCCAATGACTAACTAACTTCTATCTTGATATAAACTTTCAACAAGTTTTCTATCTTGATACAACCTTCCAACAAGTTTTCTATCTTGATACAACCTTCCAACAAGTTTTCTATCTTGATACAACCTTCCAACAAGTTTTCTATCTCAACCCACTCAATCCCTTAGCAGCCAAATTGGTGACTATATATTGATTACCGCAATGGCCAACTTTTCCAATTGACACTGTCATGTAGATGGATGTCAGTTACCAGTTCCATGCAAATAGACATGCTAAATTTAGCCCTGACGATTACCAGTAATGGTGACTTCCAGTGTTGTTTTCTGATCATTTCTAACAGCTGTTGTTTTCTAACTGCTAAAGGTTTATTATGACCTTTAATTTTCATCAAAACTTGGTAAAAATGAACCTACTTTATGGTTCAGATGATTTTGATAGGCAATATTTTTAAATGGAATTTTAGAGAATGTGAATGAATCAGATGTTGTTGGGGAAGTAGTTTAGTATTTAGAATTTGAAGCAGCAACGATCAAGATCTGTAGTGTAGGCCTAATTGACGATGTGTGCCTCATAGATGATTTTCCATATTAATTTAATCTTTCAACAATAAGTTATCTATCTTAATGTAATCTTTCAACAAGTTTTTTATCTTAATGTAACCTTTCAACAAGTTTTTTTATCTTAATGTAAACTTTCAACAAGTTTTTTTTATCTTAATTTATGGCAGTATTGAGCAAAATTTGTGGGTAAGAGGGGCCAGATTAATTTTTATTCATGTAACATTGGGCAACTAACCTTTTTTTTCTTTAGGATCTTGAAATTCCAAGTGTGTTAGGTAAGATCTGTTCTTTAATATGCCATTCAAACTGTTGCGCTGTCTCCAGGAATGTTGCATGGATTTATCATCACTTATCCTCTCACATAACTCTGCCCACTTCTCACCAGTGTTTTGGAACATTCAACTTTCTCATCCATGTGATGTTGTATACACGCAAAGAGGACATATTGGGCACTATCTGCTAGTTAGTAGAATATAGTCTAGACAACAGAATGTATAGTCGTGGTTTACAGATTGGCCGGAACATCGTGCCTTTTGGCATGACACTTCTCACTGTAGCATGACTTTTGAGTCACTTTGATCTTTGAAATAGGACAGTAAATGGACAGACCACCCTAAATCCTTCTTAGTCACCTCTTATGACACCCATGGCAGGTCCTAATGTTGCTATTCTTTGCTCTCCTATCAGACTCAGATAACACTGCATCATATGTTACTTTAGAAAAGTTTTTTTTTTTTAAACTGTCAACTCAAAAATCAAATGAAACAATGAAACAAAACAATTTAATATTGTTTGTGATGGTTGTTTGTTTTTTTTATCTCATAAGGTATAGACAAAATTTGTTATCATTTTTCTCCAGTTATCCTGAATTTGAAACATGTATTTCCCATAAAATGAAGCCAAGGGTTTAAATTTCCCATCTGTACCATTGTTTGTCAATGTAATATTAGTCGCTGCATTACACTACATGAGTTTGTGTGTCACAGGAGGAAACTCACTGTCATCATGGATCCGAAGTACTCTTATGGGTTCCTCTCCTCCAACTGCCCCATCCAATGGGTCTTGGTAAGGTTGTGAGTCTGAAATCAGAAAATATCCACACTGGAACATATGATATTACAATATAAGACTATCAGATTATAACACTGAAAAAAATATCCACCAACAACAAATGCAAACAAGATCACAATAACTATGACCACACAAAAATTGCAATGCACAAACTGCAGAAAGGACCAGAGAAATATTTTTAGTCTAGACCAGGTCACAGTGGCCTACATGTTCATATTCACAGGATGAGAAAATCAATGTCCCCTGTGCCCTTGCCAAGAAGACACACAGACACTACACGAAGTACTAAAATAGTGCCAAAATTTCCAACACCTCAACAACCTGATATGACATGTACACAGAGATCAAAAGGAAACTGGGGAGCCTAGAAGAGCTACAACTAATGATCTCATTCCTAGACCAGATGTTACAGCACGCATGGTCACAACAACTTGGACCAGCCTGTATCTAACCTAGTTGATAGACCCATTATACTGCCCACCACAGTGGTAACTCAACTTTGCATGACGTGATGATCCCACTAACACTAGAAGACAGTAGGGTCAATAAAACAGTAGTCACACACAAACACACTATCCAGAGATAGTCAGTGGGTGGTGGGATATCCTACCAGAGCTAGTCAGTGGGTGGTGGGATATTCTACCAGAGCTAGTCAGTGGGTGGTGGGATATTCTACCAGAGCTAGTCAGTGGATGGTGGGATATCCTACCACACCTAGTCAGTGGGTGGTGGGATATCCTACTACTACTAGTCAGTGGGTGGTGGGATATCCTACCACAACTATTCAGTGAGTGGTGGGATAGCCTACCACAGCTAGTCAGTGGGCGGTGGGATATCCTACCACAGCTAGTCAGTGGGTGGTGGGATATCCTACCAGAGCTAGTCAGTGGGTGGTGGGATATCCTACAACAAGTCAGTGGGTGGTTGGATATCCTACCAGAGCTAGTCAGTGGGTGGTGGGATATCCTACCACAACTAGTCAGTGGGTTGTGGAATATCCTACCAGAGCTAGTCAGTGGGTGGTGGGATAGCCTGCCACAGCTAGTCAGTGGGTGATGGGATAGTCTACCAGTGGACTACAGTGTGGATACAGAGTTGAAAGCTGAAAACAGGCATAACTGGATACAGTTATGAAAACAGTTCAGATAAAGCTCACAAAAATCAGAGCTGCACCATAATTGGTGACAGAGTAATAGGATGCTCAAGCTGCACCAGCATTAGTGGCATGGAGTAATTGAGTGCTCAAGCTTATTCTCTGAAACTGAGGAACACAAAAGTCAGAACAGCTCCAGCATTAGTGGCATGGAGTAATTGAATGTTCAAGCTGCATCAGCATTAGTGGCATGGAGTAATTGAATGTTCAAGCTGCATCGGCATTAGTGGCATGGAGTAATTTGCTGCTCAAGCTGCATCCGAATTAGTGGCATGGAGTAATTGGCTGCTCAAGCTGCATCAGAATTAGTGGCATGGAGTAATTGGCTGCTCAAGCTGCATCAGAATTAGTGGCATGGAGTAATTGGATGCTCAAGCTGCATCAGAATTAGTGGCATGGAGTAATTGGCTGCTCAAGCTGCATCAGAATTAGTGGCATGGAGTAATTGGATGCTCAAGCTGCATCAGAATTAGTGGCATGGAGTAATTGGCTGCTCAAGCTAATCCTCCTAAACTGAGAAAACAGACAGAAAGTAAACTCAGATGTTTTTAATATTAACACTGGAGCATAAGATATTACAATATAACAATATATGTTTCATTCTTTGTTTATAACTTCTAAAGCAAGAGGAACAGTGGCCAAGTAGGAGACAGATTACAACAGTTCCCTCCATCTTGAAGATGCAAAAATTTAGCCAAAATATTGTCTAGGTACTTATTTCATATGATTTTTTTAAAATCTAAAAGCAATCACATAATTAGAGCTGTTCAATGGAAATTAGGATCAAATCATTTGAAATCATTTCTACCTCATAGATGTGTTCATACTCATGAAACCAGGTCTTGTATCGAGTTCAAAGTAAGGTACAGGCTGTTGGATATGCAGACCATTCTGAGATCAATGGCAACATTCTTAAAGTAAATCATTCCTATAAAACTACTACAGCTAAAAAAAATGTATAGTTTATTGTGTCCTGAACAAGAATATAACCTACAGCAACTACTTGATTGTAATGCAAACAATAAAACAAATTAAAAACATGACTCATTTGAAAGAAAGAATATTTTGTTAATAAATGTATTACTATCAGATGACTAAACAAAAATACAAATTTGCTAACAGAATAATTTGATGATTTAATATGATTTATGACTGCAGGTTATCATTAGTGCACATTATGTTTCTCTTTACACGATATTCCACTTTAATACCAATCTTAAGCAGTCTTGAGAGCAACCATGTTTCACACTTTTGAAAATCTTCTGAGTGAATGAGGTCCCTTAACACATAAATAATTATTTAATAATTTCAAAAACAATTGTGAGAAAAGAAATCATTCAGAATATGTGTACATTTAATTCCTTTAATTGAAATTCGTTAATTCCTTTAGTCTCTTAGTTCTAACATAAATCAAGTAAATTTACTTGATATGGAATTGTATCCACAATCAGAGAAATGTGTGGACCAAACAAGGAATAAATTATTATGCACAACTTGATCATAAATAGTTGTTTTTTTTAAATAATCACTAACAAATATTTAGCAATACTAAAACAAATATTTATCAGGCAAGATGATTGACATGAGAAGGTGATTTGACTGTAAAATTTTTGCATATTGAACTTTCACAATATCATCATCATCATCAGGTGCCATGTCTACTGACGTAGGCGGTCATGGTTCTCCACAGCTCTCTGTCCACAGTATTATGTATCAAAGTCATTGTTGTTTCCTTGCCGTGCCAGGTTGTCAAACTGTCTAATATTTTCTCACATTGTCGCCCTCTGTCTCTGTTGCCTTCAATTTTGCCTGTTGTGACTATGTTCTCTAAACCTGCCTGTCTCATGAAGTGGCCAAAAAAAGAAGATTGCCTTTTTCTTATATTGTTGATTAAGGTCCGTTTCACATTTGACTCTTTTAACACCTCTACATTAGTTTTTCTGGCAGTCCATGGTATTCTTAGCATTCTTCTGTAGAACCACATCTCTGTTGCCTCTAATTTCCCACTTTCCAGTTTGTTTATTGTCCAAGACTCGCTTCCCATATGTTCTTCTGTGTTCGTTCTCAAACTCCTGCAGATTAGCAGGATGTAGTCCGGAGAACGGAATGTGTTGTGTCATGGTTTACAGCATTGCTGTGATATCTGCGCCTTTCGGTCTGACACATCCAACTTCAGCATGGCTTTGGGTCACTGACCCTATATGGGATGGGACAGCCAACTCTATCCCATAACCTCCTTAGTCGCCTTTTACGGCATGCGTGGAAGGTAAACAGTGTTGCTACTCTTTGCTCCCCTTTCGGGCCCCGGCAACACACGGGCGCCCATATGTTAGTATAGGGGTTATATAGCACTGCAGAACTCTCTCACCTCTAATGGCAAGGTCATATTACAGAGTATATTTTTCATTTTTCTGAATGTTGTTTTTGCCTGTCCTATTCTGCATCTTTTTTCTGTTGAACTTTCACAATAAAGGGATCTATAAATGAAGACTTTTCTTCTAAAAGAAATATTTGATTTCTACACTGATTCATGTGCTGCCAAGATCAGTTCTACATTAGTTTTTGTTTAGGGGAGATATGCTTGACAATAAGTTTTTCTAATAAACAATCAAATTCTTGAACTGTCTGTCAATCTGTAGGAGAAAAACAAACTGACCAGGAATATATAGAAATCAAACAAGAAACCAGCAACCTCAGACACATGAAAAACATAAAATATAGTACAATATGTTTATAAAGGTATTACCCACTGGTGGTTTATAGTTAAATGTCTTTATAGAGATACTATCCTGTATCTGGTGTATTGGAAAATATCAGAATATGATAGATAAGGTTTTAATTGCACTCTGTTCAGCTGACATCAATACTCAACAAATCAGTACTTATTAAAAAAAAAGATGCTATACAAGAGAATTCAATTTAAATTAACTTGGTTTTTTTTAAAAAGCATCGTTTTAAGGATGCTAATTGGTTGAGTTAGTAAACCTGTAAGTTTTGAGATGAATTGATGCCAGCTGAATGGATGAGGATTTTATTTTTTCTGCCAAATTTTGATATATTAAAATAAGGAATTCAAAATTAAAATTGTGAGGATAATAACTTGATAAGCAACTGACAAAAAATAAATTGGATGGTTCGCAATACATATAACTATGGGTCCGCATCTAGGTGTGAATGTTCCCAGAAGATAATGGGAGGCCTACAATCACTGGATAAGTCAAAATTACCTCCTTCTGGTAAAACTTCATCCAGCATAGACAATGGATAAATGTCTGTCATTGCTCTTGGGGGCCCCCACTGCAATTCCCCTTCAATATGTCCGCATAACTTTTGTTGCTCCTCCTCTGCTCACTAGGAGGAGCCACGCATGGGGCACATGGCTTACCTGTTGGAGCCACAGCTTCTGTTGTTGACAAATGGTGCCGCCTCACACTGCATGATGTATCATCTGTCTGTGTAAGAGGTCGATCACTAGAGCCCTCCTCTAAGAGAGTAGCATGCTCAGAAACCTGGCCGGTCAAGCTGGTTAATAAAAACGAACTATTGAAATATGTCATGTAGATCATGCTAAAGCTTCACATACAACTTGACAGATACATTTTGTGGAAAAATACATTAAAGTATGTTAGATGGAAAATATACAGGACAGTTGAACAAAATATATGAAAATATGTTAGATGGAAAACATACAGAACAGTTGGACATTACCATTTGATGAAAAGTAACTAATAAAACATACAGACAGCCGCGTAGCGAAGTGGTTAGTGCACTGGCTTCGCATATGAGTGGTCATGGGTTCATTTCCCAGTTGAGGCAGAAATGTTTTTGAGATTGCAATGGCTCCCAGGTCGACCCATCCTTAAATGGGTACCTTATTAATCCGGGAAGTAAAGACTGCGAGGGAGAGGAGATGGCTACCGCTCTCATTTGCAGAGCCTCTGAAATGTGAGATCGCTAACATCTCACACCCCTACGGCATTAATAAATGCTATACTTTACTTTACTTAACTAATACAAATATTAGCAACTGGAATTTTGTAGAAATATCAAATTGCCTCTGTCATTGTCAGATATGGAGATAAGAATCTTACTTTTTAAATGTAATACCTCAGGCAGCACATTCTCTGTAGCAGTCAGAAGAAACTCATCATTGATTTCTAGCATCAGGCTCTCTAACTAAAGTAGCAATAACAATACTGCAGGTCAACAAGGTGATCCTGGACAACACAACATGGAAAGTTCATGGAGGTGTTAACGTGCATAACAAAAGAACAATAGAGGTAGGGATGACCAAGGGGGGGAGGGGTGAGGGATGTATCTTCTCTGAATAAATCCAAAGATCACAATCACATCTTCAAACTCTTCTACTCCTTATGGCACAAGGTACAAATAAGTCATAAAAAGCATATACCGGTAGATAGATAGATATAGACTGGTAAAAAAGATAGTGGTTGAGAAAGACAAAGTGGTGTCACAGCAATAAGAGCAAACTAATCTAAGGACCACAATAAAAACATAATCCTGATGTTTTCATTTGGCTATTTTTTCATCAGGTTGTTCTCTTATTATGATGTCTATATTGGTGACTTATTCTTTTTTTTTTTGCTCCACTTTTTTTTTTACCGCTGATTTTTACTTTACCACTAATTTTAACTGTTGCAGTAATACAATTAATATTTTGTTGATATTATTCAAATCACAACAGAGATCACAGAGTTATGTTGTTGTTGTTCATCTATCACAAGTAATGACGACCATTTTTTTTGTATATCCAGTTTATGAAATTCAGTTAGAGTTATGTCCTTGACTATGAGTTTTGTAGATGGCTAATAAACCCTGGCAATAAATGTTCCTGAATCAGGCATGAGAAGGCCACTGCAGATGGTGTGTTTGACCTGTCTGTGACTTTATATCTACTTTTCACTATTGTGCTGCTGCATTTCTACCTTTTCTCAGGATGATGCACCTTTTTTTGACTGTAGAGTATCATGTAACTGATGCAATGTATACTCTTCTGCAACTTACCATAGAAATTTATCTTTGGTAAGTGATGATCTGGCATAAGTACCACATGAACTGCCCAAGAAATCTGTGACTGCATCAGAATAGTGACGATGGTAGGGATACCAGCTCTGTCAAAGACAGTGGTATCTGGAATCGTGTCTTGTTATTTGATGTTCATAACTTTTCTGAGACAAGTTATATCAAAGTGATTGAACTTCTTCACAACTAATCTATACATAGTCCATGTTTCACTAACATATAAGAGCACTGGAAGTACCACTGTACTGTAAACTTTAAGCTTAGTCTGTAGATTAAATGCCACATCTATGCCATTATACTGGCATGAACTCAAGCAACAAATTTTAAAAAACACAAACCTTCAAGAAAATGTTATTAAACTAGTAAATACAAATACTCACATTACAAGACACAGCATACAAAATGTGATACCATACAATAAATATATAACTTGGCCCTATCTGTTCCCAATGGAATATAGAACAACATATTGCTCTCTATTACTATATAATTAATAAATTGTCCATCATTTTTTAATATAACGGAGCTCATCTGACTGGCACAGGTAACATTAGGCAATTGCAGTAATAACAAATAATAATAGCACAGGTATGGGATAGATCCTTCTTCACACTATGGAACCTTATCTGGGGTTTTTTCATAATGATTAATTCTATGGCTAGCATATCAAAAAATGGGTGCCAGGTAAGCATATTACATGTGCCACACCGACCAGCAAAGATATTTGTCGTCTTCTCAACTTGTGCCAGTGACAACTTAGTTTTTAGTCGTATCTACTACCATTACTCACACAATATTCATCTGTGCCTACACATGTTCTTGTACTGAGGATTCATCTGTGCCTACACATGTTCTTGTACTGGGGATTTATCTGTGCCTACACATGTTCTTGTACTGGGGATTCATCTGTCCCTACACATGTTCTTGTACTGGGGATTCATCTGCCTACACATATTCTTGTCCTGTAGCTTGTATTAATTTACCTACACATATTCTTGTCCTGTAGCTTGTATTAATTTACTTACACATGTTCATGTCCTGTAGTTTGTATTAATCTACCTACACATGTTTTTATCCTATAGTTTGCATTAATCTGTCTACACATGCTCTTGTCTTGAGAATTGTATTTCTTTACCTACACATGTTCTTGTCCTGTAGTTTGTATTAATTTACCTACACATGTTTTTATCCTATAGTTTGTATTAATCTGTCTACACATGCTCTTGTCTTGGGAATTGTATTCCTTTGCCTACACATATTTTTGTCTTAGAGATTATATTCATATGCTTACACATTCTCTTATCCTGTGGATTGTATTCCACTGCCTATATGTGCTCTTCTCTATGTGGGTTTGATTCCAACACTTTTCTTATATTGACAAACAGAGGATGGAAAACTCGATAGAGAGATTGAAACAAGATGTCAGACAGCAAATACTGTGACTTACCAGTTCTCGCCAATACTTAATCAATCACTGCATGGCTACAAAATATCAATTGATAAGCAGTATTTTTTAATCAATTCTGTGTTACCAATATCATACATTACCCTTCACAGAAACTCTAGTGAAAAAAATCTCATTGTGTGAAATGAGATGTTTGAGAAAAGCTATAAATATCACCAGAAGAGACAGATGAAGAAATGAAGATATCAGGAAAGAAATAGAGTATCTCAAGCCAAGGTTGCGTCAAGAGACAGTAAATCTGGCGGTTTGACCACATCATAAGAATGGAACCAATACAACAGGGCTTAAAGAAGATCAAGAAATAGATGAATGGAGACAATCAAAGAAAAACTTAAAGACACAGGCTGACCATTACCAATGCAATTCAAATGGCCATGGACAGACAGTTCCAACTTCCCCCCCCCCATATTATGCTTGGCACAAGTGGAAATGACAATAGATAGATAGACAAACTGTATTCTAATTATCCTCTCTTTGTAATCTCCAGTACTAGTGATTACTATGAAGTAAGTCAGAAGGAGCTTGGCTATCACGTCAAAGAAGCTAATACAAATGAAAAACATATGGCTGAGCTGCTGCAAAACAACAAAACTAATATTCCTAAGAGCTTGCATATTCCCAGTAGTAATATATGGATGTGAATCCTGGACAATCACCAACAAAGTGAAAAATAAAATGGGGTGCAAAGGGAACGCTATGCTCTAGACGGACCCAGGGTTAGCAGATAACCAAGATCCCAAATGTACCTCCTCGCGGTGCACCCTGGTAACAGAAAACAGCAGTTCCAGCTGATTCTGGCCAAATCATTTGGGGATCGTGTCCGAGAATGTGGAGGAAGCAGATGGAAAGAGATTTGACTGCAAAAGAGACAGACAATATCTCCGACACCATTTGCATCACCACATACAGCGACACTGTCGACATACAGTGACGCCTGTTAGTCCAGTCAGAACATTGGAGGGGCGGCAAATGTAAAAGACACGAAAAGGAGTTTGCATGGAGAGAAACAAATATATGTCATAATGAGTACAATGAAACAATGAAAGGGCAGAACAGCGCTAGAGGGCAGCGCGAACTGCAAATAGAAAGTGAAAAGTCCCTAGGAAAGGGGAACTACAAGCTACGTCAGCTCGAGGCGAGCTTCTAGTTACCTGTGATCCTTATAAGCAGAGACCCAGACCCAATTGTGGGCGCTCGGAAAAGCAAAAAGACCTAAACCAACTCTAATGTCGAGCCTTCCTATACCAGAAATATGCTCGAGAAGAGAAAGGGTTCCGAATCCAATGGGCTTAAGCAAGAAGGGGACATCGATAGCAGTCCTGGCCCAAATCTAATGTCAAGATTTCCTATACCGGAAATATGCTTGCAGAGAGAAAGAGTTCAGTACCTGATGGGCTCAGGCACAAAAAGGACAACGATTTAGCTCTGGGTCAACTCTATTGTCAAGCTTTCCTATACCGGAAATACGCTTGCAGAGAGAAAGAGTTCAGTACCTGATGGGCTCAGGCACAAAAAGGACAACGATTTAGCTCTGGGTCAACTCTATTGTCAAGCTTTCCTATACCGGATATACGCTTGCAGAGAGAAAGGGTTCAGTACCTGATGGGCTCAGGCACAAAAAGGACAACGATTTAGCTCTGGGTCAACTCTATTGTCAAGCTTTCCTATACCGGAAATACGCTTGCAGAGAGAAAGGGTTCAGTACCTGATGGGCTCAGGCGCTATTGAGACAAGGCCGCTCAGCTCGAGAACGCCTTGCTCTGAAACGCGTGGTGTGAGACTCAAACTTGTACGAGGGGTTCACGATGTCTGTGAACGACGCCTCGGGTAGGAGGGTGAACGAGCCAGTGTCCAACTCTTCTGGCGAGGAGTTCCTCATTCGGAACCAGGCTCGCGGATGAGAAAAGGTTCAGTACCCAATGGACACAGGCAGAGTTCGTCCAATTGCACGAGATGGGTTTATAGACGGCGGGGCACCTCGTGCCAGATAGACGCACTCGACAAGCGTCTTGGCGAAGAGGCACTTCACACCAGCGTGCCCGGCGACAGATACACAGGCTGTCACGGACTAGGGACCAAACCAGAAATAAAGAAATGACGAAACGGATGTGCTGGACCTCAGACGTCCTGACCACAAGTGGCCAAAAGGAGTGCAAATAATCACAGTTTTACTGTGGAACTTGCAGCACAACGTACTTCCCGCTCCCTGGCGAAAATCACACTAAATATTTGTTGTGGTTATTTGAGAGCGAACACTGAAGAAGAAGAAAAATAAATAGCAGCATTTGAAACCAAATTGTTACAGAATAATCCTCAGAATACCATGGGCTAAAAATCGCCAATGTAACCATCCTGAGAGAAATTAATGTAAAAGAAAACTGACTAAACAGCATGGTTCTTTCCAGAAAACTACAATATTTTGGCCATATCTAATACCATGACAGTCTAGAGAAGACCATAATGAAGGGAATGATGCTAGAGAGACAAACAAGAGGCAGATGAAGAAGAAGATGGATGCTAGACATCAAAGACCACCTGAACATGACAGTAACAGAAGCAGAAAGACTGACTCAAAATTGACAGTAGTTTCAAAACGCTGTGATGACTGCTACATCTTGTTCAGGATATGATACCTGATGATGATGTAATCCCCAGCTGTTTTGCTGGTTGTTGCTATGTTCTCTTCAATATAACTATACTTAAATGTGCACAATATATCATACACTGGATGCATTTTGAAGTTTCCTATTATAGTTTTCAATCTTTTAATAAAACAGGGATGTGTATTATCCCCACCACTTTTTATTACATACATGGACCATATAAACAAAACAGCAAATTCTAATGAACTGCTTTTTGCAGATGACTAGGTTTTATTCCATAACAGCATTAAAAACCTGCAAGACCACCTAAGCATAATAGACACAGCAGGCAAGCAATTTGGAATGAAAATCAACATAGACAAAACAGAAGTAATGAATATTGCAAGAGAAAAGGAGAACATCAACATACAGATAAACAATAAACAACTAAAATAAGTAGATGAATTCAAATATCTGGGCAGCACATTGAGATAGGACAATAAACAAGAAGCAGAAATAAACGCAAGATGTAATAAGGCCTGTCAGGTCATTGGTCAATTAACACCTTTACTAAGAAACAAAGATATTACACTAGAAACAAAGATAGCGCTTTTCAACACCATTTTCTTACCAACATTGTGTTATCAGTGTCAAACTTGGACATTAGATTCTAGAACAATACATAAGATTAACACCACTGAAATGAAATGTGTGTGACGTATGATTGGAGTTAGCTTGAGAGACAAAATCAGAAATGAAGCACTAAGGAAACAATTAGGGATCAAGTCAACAATAGAATACATCCAGAAACAACAAGTCAAATGGTAAGGCCACATAACCAGACAGAAAGAGCAAAGTATTATCCAAAAAACACTTAATAAACGATACGAAAACAGTCGACCTATTGGACGCCCTCGTAAAAGGTGGATAGATAGTGTATTAGAGACACTCGGAAATATAACAGCAGAAGAGGCAAATAGAAGGGCAAAAGACCGTACACTCACTCTCCCCTCAACACCGAAAGGTACATGAGGACAGAAAGAAGAAGAAGAAGAATCTTTGAATATGAAACTACTAGGAATGTACATTTAAATATCAACAGATCAATACCAAATTTTAACATTAAGATAAAAATATATCACAAGATAAGTACAAAATCTTACTAAGACAAAAATATATCACAAGATAAGTACAAAATCTTACTAAGATAGAAATATAACACAAGATAAGTACAAAATCTTACTAAGATAAAAATATATCTACAGATCAGTCAGTACAACATCGTAACATCTAAAAAAAACCAGTTACTCACGAATGTGTTCTTAATAATGTGCATTCACCACCATCATTAGGGTCAATATTGTATATATACAGATGACCTTCCAATGTTGCCACCAAGAGTCTTGGAATTTTCTGCAGACTACAAATACATGTTGAATAGGTCAAACAGCCTACTCACAGTTTCAAGAAATTAAAAGTACAAACTTTCTACAACTACAATTGTAGCAAAGAAAAAATATGAATGCTATATCTGTTTATAAAAAACACCAACAGATCAAAATTATAACAAATTTACACAGTGGCCACCATCTTTGGATGTAGATACAGAGATGTAGACAGCTTATAATAAAATGACTAGTGTTCTTATTTGTTAACATTCATGTTCAAACTCCTGTTGGATCTCTCTTGCAGTAGGGCAATGGTCATACTTAATATCTAGCAGGTTGTGGTCCAGAGAACTGAGATGCGCTGTGTCTCCGTTTTATTTGTGCCAATGGTCAGATACGTCTGAATTTGATGGTACTGATGACTGTGCTTTGTTAAGTATTCAAGTTAATGCAAATATATACACAGGAGAGGAAATAACCCACCTATGCTAAAATTAATTCCATACATTTATACTATTTGTGGCAGTGAATGATTTACGAACAATGTCTCTTCAACCAGATTAATCTTATCTTCTGCAGTAACAAATAACAGAAGTCTAAGGAATAATTAAAAAAGGGGGAAAAAACTCTGACTCATTTTTATACTCACTTATCTTTGTTCCTGCTTAGCCTAGGAAAAATAAGGGGATGCGATAAATATAATCACAATAAAATATTTGACTTAAAAATGTTCATTGAAATATGCTCAGTAAATAGGTAGAAGTCAGGATTAAGTGAGATTATTTCCCTCCTCTTCTCATATAAGTAACAGCTTATAAAGATATTAAGCATGACATATTTATCTAACATGACCAGATTTTTTTATGGAAAGCAATACCACCCACATTGTTTAACATTTGGGCAATGTCTTTCATAAGAGAAGTACAGTTCTGCAGTTCATAAAATCAATATATACTCACTGCAACAAAACTGAAATCCAACAAGCAAAGCTTGGAACAGGGTAATGAAGTTGTGCCATTAGAAACACACATAATAACACACACACACACACACATATCCACTTTTCGATACAAAGGCCTTTATCAAGACTACATGCACAACAAAAAACGACAACAGCAATACAGACGTTCACATATATGTTTATATACACATATATAGCACATCACAGAGCTAAATGTGAAAATAACATTTAGCTCTGCCATATGAAAGTCTATAGTGCTGTGTTTGCTCCTCATTTTTTGTTGTGCATGTAGTCTTTCTTCAGCGTTCATTCTCAAACTCCTGCTGGATCTCTATTGCAGTAGGACAATGGCCCTATTAGATTTCCAGCAGGATATAGTCCAGAGAATGGAAATGCGTTGTGTCGCCGTTTTATTTGTGCCAATGGCCTGACACATCCATCTTCGGAGGGGCATGTAGTCTTGATAAAGGCCTTTTGTTGAAAAGTCGATGTGTGTGTGTTATATGTGTTTCTAATGATTAGTACAACTTCATTACACTGTTCCAAGTGTTGCCTGTTACAGTTCATAAGACAGACTGGATAATATAAATATAGTTGTCCAGAATATAGTTTCACAAAACAAAGAATCATATAATGTTATATAGTTAACAGTTTATACAATAGACCAAATGAAATGAAGAAATACAGTTTACAATCACAAAACAGGTTGATTTGAAATTTGAGCACACAAAATTCTTTATCGTAATGAAAACAAGACAAATAGAACAAACAATTAAGATAATATTGTAAATTGACTAACCTGGAAATATTTAACAATGGAAAGATTACAAAAAAGATGAAATATTATGGTAGAAATGAAAGATGATTATTACAAATTAGGAGGAATGAAAACAAAACAAAACAGCTAAAACATAAAACAAATATATAGGCACAATAAACACAGTTAAAATATAGGATATATACCGGGGGTATCTATATTTAACACATCTAAACACAAAATATTGGAATAAAGTGTATTGAACAAAAAGGCTTTAGCATATCACACTGCAATATATAAAGATTCCCAATGGCATACCAGGCTTTATGTACAGTGGATATTGAGATGGCCCATGCCATTTAAATATATAGCTATAGGTGTTAGAGATTTGTAGCCAATACCGTGCAGCTGTTGGCAGAAATAGTCACCAAGTCTCTTGCCATTATGACCTATATAGATTATGTTACAGTTTTGGCAACTGATGAATAAATAAAACTGCAGAACTCACATGTAAAGTAATTATCAATAGTAAATACAACTTTATGGAATTAACTGAACTCGCCTCTATCATATAGACACAGATGTTATGTCTGTGTCTTTGAAATTGTGCATTTTCAAATACATTCCCACAGGCTTATTGGGCCCCCAATACAAACCAATGGTTAGTGCACTGACTTCCTTGTTTGATGATCCAAGGTTCAATAACCACATCAACTAGAAATATTTTTAATCATCTAGGTCAAGCCATGGGTAAATCTCAAGATATGGGTGCCATATTTTCTGACAAAGTAAAGGTGGTGGGCATAATTTATCCATTGCATGCCATTGGCCAATGAAAAACACGGGCCTAACAACATATTCCCCAATATGCCTCAAACATCTGTGAATGAGTCTACTTGTTTTTACTTCATTCCCATGAGTCTTAGATTATCCTTGGTTAACACATTACGACACCTATTCTCATTTACACTAATTTTTGGAGACAAAAATGTTCTCTCTAACGACTACATAACAAACAAGACCAATAAAAATATCCTGTAATTTAAAGACTTACGGTGTAATTGTACAAACACTTTTCAGGCCCGCATGTGGCAGACGAGCAGTAGCAAAGGAACGACCCTGATTCATGACATCTGAAATACCAGCGGGGAGGTAACTAGCAGATGTTCTAAAAGTGCTGTTTAAAATACCCATCCATGATGTGTCTTCTTGTGGTCTGCATTAATAATATCATACAAAAATAATGGTTATTTATGTATCTGTCAAGTGGACTGTAACCTACACTACGCTCAATACAAATTATATAACTTTCCCACTGCACACCGATTGTTTTTTTTAAAAATTGCGTGATATATAAAAATGCATCTAAAATTATTTTTTCAAATTACTTCCTCTTCTTCTGCATTTGTTCTCAAACTCCTGCACATTAACATCCTGCGGATGTAGTCCAGAGAACGGAATGCGTTGTGTCATGGTTTACAGCATTGCTGTGATATATGCGCCTTTCTGCCTGACACATCCCACTTCAGCATGGCTTTGGGTCACTGACCCTATATGGGATGGGACAGCCAACTCCATCCCATAACCTCCTTAGTCGCCTTTTACGACATGCGTGGAAGGTAAACAGTGTTGCTATTCTTTTCTCCCCTTTCGGGCCCGGCAACACGCGGGCGATCAAATTACTGACTCGTGTTCTTGTTCGACCAATGTATTCTTTCAATAAATTCCTATATCTATCTTATTTCTGATTAAATTTATACAGCTATTTCATAACCAAACTAACCAAAATAAAACACTTAGATGTCACTAACTTTCAATTCAATCTTGAGGAGATCTAAGAATACTTCTCAACTCACTTCACAAACAACGTGATGCAAATTCAATGCGCATTGTCCATACCTAATGTTGCGTTGTCATTTCATAACAAATCTATAACGTATTTTATATTTTATTTGAAAATAGATGTAATTCCCAACAATTCCTAATTATTAGAAAAACACTCCATAAGAATCGTTGTTGAAATGTATCCCATAAATACTAGATAAGTCACTTTGATAAAAGCTACACAAAAATGGTTACTTCTGCAAATCTTTATCTTTCCTAGATAATCTTCCTCCACAAATTCTGCACAAATCATTCAAACACCACATGCATATTGAACTGCTGTGATCTATATTCTTATTTTAAAATAAGAAAAACAAACAATAAAATGCATTATTACAACAGAAACATATATGACTATTACTTAAAAAATAACTATTAAATACATTTAACACTTGAACTTTATTACTTAAAATATAACTATTAAATACATTTAATACTTGAACTTTATTACATTGTGGCAGCTGAATAATATTTAGTCACATTAACTTTTCGATGATATAAATTGATAAAATATCATCAAACCAAACAAGTTAATGCATGCTACAAAAAAATTAGTTGACTTTTTAGAACTAAATATGGTCAATGTATAATTCCAATCACATTATAACAAGAAATAAAATATTTAACACTAAAAACAAGAGTTTAATCACAGATCAGGTATCTAGTCTTATTTTGCTTTTGATTATTTCCCTTGGTTTTGTATATAAATTTGTTTATTAATTTGTTTATCTAAGTTTATTAATTTGTTTTATCTAAGTTTATTAATTTGTTTATCTAAGTTTATTAATTTGTTTATCTAAGTTTATTAATTTCAATATTTATTTATTTAGGATGGTTGAATGAGTAGTTAGGAGAGTTGTGTGAGTTAGGGTTAGTTAATAAATAACAAGGTGTGATAAACATAACCAAAGGAAATAATCAAAAGGTAGACATCTGATCTGGGATTGGATCAAAACAGTTTAGCTATTGTATTGAAATATTTAAAAAAATTATTTTCTGAGAACAGTAATCGCGGAACCTACCCTCTACTACTTCCTGTTCAGTTTTTAAGAATTTTGAGCACGCAAAAGTATTTTCTGTTTTGGAATGCCAGAACACACTTGTTTGTATCCCTCGCCAAGAAGGGGTGGGACATACTAGCATTAGATTATTATAAACACCATACCTAACCTTGCCCACCACGCCCCCTCCCAGGGTCCTAAAATCTAGCAGTATCCTGCAGTTGTACTAACGTTGTGCAAAAGATGTTATTTTTTTATTTCACATCCCGATATAATAATGAAATATAGGGGGTATGCTTTGTGATTATATAACCATTTTCTGACATGGATTGACAAAATTATCACTTTTCTCTCGTAGTATATGGAACTAGGTGTGCTCTAAAGCATAATACTTTTCTTACAATCTAAATATGGTAAATGTAAAATTCCAATTATATTATAACAAGGAAGAATATGTTTAATACTAAAAACAAATTTTGTTATTGTTCAATATTTTAATATTGTGTTTTAATATTTTATTTTTAATTTATTTTGTAAAATATGTGAACAAATTTGACACTGTAATTGAAAATAATGTGACTACTTCTCCTTCTGTGGACATTCCCAAACTTCTGCAGATTAGCTGGATGTAGTCCGGAAAAGGAGATGCGGTGTCATGGTTTACAGCTTAGCTGTGATATATGCGCCTTTCATCCTGATACATCCAACTTCAACAAGGTATGACTAATAATTTAACAATAACAAAACATAAATATACTACTTGTATAATGTTCATAGTAATCTACAGATATAGTTAAATTTTCAAATTTTTGTTTCACATACTACACTAACACTGAATAATTCAGTCTAAATTTTAAACATTCGCTGTAAAGATTTTCAGTTGTACAGTTAGAAATAAGGCCTATAAAAATGTTCATCCAGTGCTCCCTTTCATACTGAATCCCCACCAGTCAGGAAATTAAACCCAGCAACTGGGCAATAAATATGTCAGGTTCAGTCACGTCTACCATGGCCAAACAAAATATACATTTTTTAAATAGGAGGATCTGGTGTAAAGTGTGATCTATCCATGCCCATCACACCTTCATAGCCATCTACTGTATGTGTACCCACCTCCACACTCCATAAATAAAATTGTTGATTGGCATCAGTTTATAGCAATGAGATTAATTTTATTATTCGATTTACACACAATTTTTCTTACTGTTTAAAATGATTTTACATTGCATCTTAATTGAAAGTATAATTTCAAAAATGGTTACTCAACAGCCAATGTAAACTCTTACGGCAACTATACTGATCAATACAGTTCAAAATTGAATTAAATATTACAAAATAATTACTAACAAATATAATTAGAAAATATTCTATTTATTTATAATAGACAACAACATGACCAGCAAATAATTTCCCATAGACATACGTAACAAATCTCTCATAAGGAAAGTTACTCTCGCATACTTTTCTTTCTGTTCCTCTAGTTTGAAAATGTGCACAGTTTCTGTGTTACTGCATGTGCAGAGAAAGGCAGAGTCCACGCTGAATGCAAGACAGTGAATATCTGCACATCTGAAAATTTCACCAAATATCAATAGTCAATGCTCATGTTAAACCAACATAACCTCAACAACCATGAAAAGATTTTAAGCTGTAAGACACTAATTCAATAAATATAATAATATATTTATATTTATTATAATATATATTGAAGATTTACATAAATTGTGCAATAATGTCATAAAGTAACAGAATGTAAGTCTATATAAAAAAAGTAGACAGCAACAAAACTGCTGTTGATATCCAAATGTCGCTATGGGGTATTTTTAGCTTTTAGACAGAATTAATATTTTGAGATTTTTGTGTGTGCACATCTGTCACAGGAACAAGAAATAGTAGTTCTAAATATATTTAAATTATAATGTGATATGTTATTTGAAACATAAATGAACAGAGAATATGGTTATCACAAGTTTATTTTGAATACAATTGCTTTTATTATTGAAAAAATAATTTTAATAAAAAATAATTATTAAATCAAAAAATATTAATATTCAGACATGAACTGTGAACTTACAAAACTTCTGAATGAATAACTTTCACTAAAACTGTATCAGCTTTATAGATAATCCAATTATGACTACAAAGGTTTATTGTATATAGGCATAGTGTTTCAATTATGTTTGTTATTCCCAAACACTCAGACAGATTTTCTGAGATTTGAAAGTAATCTAAGACTTTGACCGACATTTTTGTCAGGTTTATCTTACACATTTGCACAAATCTGCTTAGGTATCTGTTGCCAGTTATTGCCAGTTTGGATTTAAATAATTAATGTGACCAAAGGAAATAAAATAATTATACTTTCACGAAACATAAATTTGTTCGAAAATATATATAGAAAATATACTATAGGAAAAATGGTGTCACATGTTCAAAACTTAACAATAACATACAAAATCGATATAATAACAAATCAAAATCATGTCAGAAGTAATGTGGACATATTACAAAATTTGATCAAAACCATAATTATGTTGATATAAAAACTGAAAATGATTGAATAAAACATTAAATGTCCGCTTTGCAGTCATTGACTGTCCGTAAAATGTAATAGTATCATAGGATCTACTAAAAGACGGTACATAGGTAAAGAGTTCAAAAAGTGCAGGTCTTCTGAAGTTGACAATGATCCATATAGTGAATTAGTAATTGTTGAGAGTAATTGTTGTTTGCAAATCTTTTTTCACAGCAAATGAGAGTGAAGGGCAGTCAGTAAGGAGGTGCTCAGCTGTTTCACTGGGATTAGAGCATTGTCTACACTTGGGTAGTTGCTGGGGGGGGGTTGCTACTGGGGGTTTTAATGGCTATTGACTAGAAAGTTTCTGAGAATATTTGTAACTGTTCTCATGGAACAATAAAATATAAACACAGCTGTTATCTTCTAGAAGTATCATTCACTTTTTCAGCTCAAATACCCTTAAAATCCTGTATTACTCACAATCCTGTTGATGTTCTCTAGGCTATAAAGAGTTACTTCAGTAAAGGAAATATCCTTAACATTCTGTATTACCCACAATCCTATTGATGTTCTCTAGGCTATAAAAAGTTTCTGAAGGAAAATACTACAGCCAAATGTGGTCATATTGAATGAAATCTGAGTATTTACTGTTTACAAAATACAGGAAATCTTTTACTAGTTGGCAGGCATACATGAAGCACAATAGTCTTAGAAAATACCATAGCAGACAAGTATGAAAATGATTGATCACATGGTTCACTGATATCCCACAACATCAAACATTTTATTTTACCTGACATACTTTGTATTGATATTATTCTCTAGATTTTTCATTCATTTTTTACTTCCTCTAACCTTTTACATATTATATTATTTATTTTTCCTGTATAACTTTTCTAGTCCCACTTTTATAAACATTTTAATATAAGTGAGTCATTTGTGTCTCAAGTTTTAAATATTTCTTGTGCTGTGATCAATAAGTGTGCTGGATGCATTAGTCATGTGTAAAGCATTTTTTATGTTGCTGCGGGTTCCTTGACAATTAAGTTTGTTGAGATTATCTTGTAGGTCAGACTGTTGCTCTGTAAGCAAAAAAGCTGGGACAGTCCTGTAGTATATATTCTGATGTCTGTGTTGTTGCTCTACATATGCAGACCACAGTCACTGATGCTAATTCAGTGCAAGTGTGCTTTTAGATGGTAGTGTCCAGCTATCAGTCAAAATATCATGACTTGTTCATTCCTGTTTAATTTGTGATGTTGTCTTCAATCAATCAAACAAGTGCAATACCATGTGAAAAAAGGCAACACAAATCTGTATCTTGTGTTGTTAAATAAGTTAAATTGGTGACATTGTTTTGAGATGTAGCGACAGCCCATCCAGCAACTTCTCTATGTCTTCCTCTGTCTCTTCCTTCCCCTGATCTTTCCAGCGGTTACTAAATGTTCAAAGTTTTTCTCTTCTCATTTCTATAATTTGTAATTTTACTCCAGCATCTCTGAGGACTTCTACATTAGTTTTTCTAGCAACAATTATATCTCAATAACTTCTAGCTCACTGCAAGCTTTTTTGTTTACCATCCATGCTTCACATTCATAAATAATTGGTTTGATATAACATCCTAGAACATGAATTTGCACATGCATTGATAGTACTGTATTGCCTAGAATGTTTATCATTTGTTGATATGTTGATTGTGCTATCTTGTTCTTTGTCTCAATGGAACACCATCCATCAGATGTTAAAATTGTGCCAAGATATTTGACTTTATCCACTCAATTTAATCTTGCATCATTTATATTAACACTGCATCTTGATGGTGTATATTTCTTTGAGTCAACCATTAATTCAATTTTCTTCTTGCTTAGACTGATGCCTTTGTTTTCACTTTCTTGTACTACCTTGTCTTAACAGGTCTTGAAATCTTGTTGATGCTGTCTTGCTAAAATCCAAAGTTTCCATTTTGTTCTCTCCACTGAAGCAGCCATAGATTGTTTTAGCAGAGACTACTTCTCTGAAAAAGTTGTCCATAAATTTTGTTTCAGTATTCATTCCTCACATACTTTATTTACCTGTACTGTGTTTGATTAAATTGACCCAGTTACTGTACTTTTAAAAAAAGTGCACTACCTTTTATAAAGTATCTTTAATTCCACATTCTTCTTCTTCTTCTTTCTGTCCTCATGTACCTTTCGGTGTTGAGGGGAGAGTGTATGGTCTTTTGCCCTTCTATTTGCCTCTTCCACTGTTATATTTCTGAGTGTCTCTAATACACTATCTATCCACCTTTTACGAGGGCGTCCAATAGGTCGACTGTTTTCGTATCATTTGTTAAGTGTTTTTTGGAATATACTTTGCTCTTTCGTGTCTGGTTATGTGGCCGTACCATTTAACTTGTTGTTTCTGGATGTATTCTATTGCTGACTTGATCCCTAATTGTTTCCTAAGTGCTTCATTCCTGATTTTGTCTCTCAAGCTAACTCTAATCATACGTCTCACACATTTAATTTCAGTGGTCTTAATCTTATGTATTGTTCTAGAATCTAATGTCCAAGTTTGACACTGATAACACAATGTTGGTAAGAAAATGGTGTTGAAAAGTGCTTGCTTTGTTTCTAGTGTAATATTAATTCTCCATTGATTAAATAAAGTAATGAGTAGATTTTTAATTCACCATTGATTGATAAATAAAGTAAAACAAAGTAGATTTTTAATTCACCATTGATTGATAAAGTGATGAGTTTACAGAATATTATTACAGAAAACTTGGGCTACTAAACATAGAAATCACTATCATAACACATTTATTTCCTTGGACAATTCAAACAAAAAACATTCAAGCAGTTAAAAACAGGAAGTAGAAATGTAATAAATATATATATACAACCTTTTCAGGCCTCTGCGGAACTCAAATAATTTAGCTCCGTCAGGGAGACTAAACACCCTGATCACTGTACCCTGTGAAAGAAAGCAAATATTAGGTCAAATATAAAGATGAACTACCTGCTCCTTAAGTAGATCAATGGGACATTTATTATTAAGACTAACATAGACCTAGATGGTGTATATCCACCTTTTTGTAAGTTATGACCACTAGAAATTTCTAGTTTATTTATAGCAATTCTGGTGCATTCTTCATTAATTAGTCCCTTTCTCATTGTTTTTCAAACAATGTTACGCATATTTATTGACAAAATTCAGTCTGGACAAACAACCTGCATGTCATGTTTAGTAGTCTTGAAGAATGATTCAACAACCACTTCAGAAAATCTGATCCATGTTTTCAAGTAATACCTCTTTCAACAACCAAATGTTTCGTATAACCTTACTTCAAAAAATCTGATCCATTTTGTATGTAATATCTCTTGCATAAACCATCGGTATCTTTATAAATTTGCTTCCGAAAATATGATCCATGCTTTCATAAATATCTAATTCTCTGAAAGGAAAAAAGTTAAAGGCAGACCACTCCTGAGTACAAAGATGCATGTAAGGCCTCAATTAAAAACATTTCTATTGAAAACAATTGCTGTCATGAATGTGGCCAAAGCTAGATGTGCATGAAGGTTGGCATTGCACAAATGTGCAGAAACATTTGAAATACTTTTGAGTGACAGTCTGGAACACAATGATATACGCATAAAGAAAAGGTCAATGCAAAGCAGCTGTGGCTAATTCATTATATAGTTAACTCTATTTTAATACATAACTGTGCTATATATATATATATATATATATATATATATATATATATATATATATATATATATATATATATATATATATATATATATATATAACAAACCTTTTCAGATGCTGTAGCCAAGCGTGTTCCTAGTGGGTTAAAAGCTACAGCAGCCAACGGGTTGTCATGAGCAGAGATGTTGATTACTGCTCTCTGAAACATAAGTCATCAAACTTAGAACTTTGACAATAATTTAACAATTTCTTATTCTTTTTTTTTTTTTTAAATCAAAATCAATCCCTACCTGAAAAGTTTTTTCACTTATTGCTTTCTAGCCCACAATAATTTTTATTCACCATTTCACAATGTGGATTTCTAATTCCTCATTTGTGTCTTGCACATAACCAGCACTTTATTTTATCTGTTGCATGTTTTGTGTTCTTTGTTTGATAATAGTGCTTACGTAGAACAGTAGAACACAGAACTTTAGAAGTGTTTATTTTGTCCAAAAGTGTTCATTATCTCTCTAAAAGCTTCCATTTTCTAGTCTTGAATGTTTCATGTATCATGAGTAAAGAAATTATTCTTCTGTTTTTATTCAAGTATGATCACTGAGATTCTCTTTGCTGTTTCAGAAATTTGGGCACAAGTTGTCATCTAGCAATTGTATTGCTACATGACAACTAAACATTCATTCAGATTCTGAGGAATGTGGTTGTTAATAATTACTCAGTAAGTGAATGTAGTTGTTAATAATTACTCAGTAAGTGAATGTAGTTGTTAATAATTACTCAGTAAGTGAATGTAGTTGTTAATAATTACTCAGTAAGTGAATGTGGTTGTTAATAATTACTCAGTAAGTGAATGTGGTTGTTAATAATTACTCAGTAAGTGAATGTAGTTGTTAATAATTACTCAGTAAGTGAAGTAAGTAAGTGAACAGTACTTAGAGAAAGTAAACAATCAATATCCATACTATTCAAAAACTGCACAGAATAGCTTTGAACAGAGAGAATTGGAGAGATCTGACCTCTGCCCTATGCGCTAACTTCAGCGCAAAAGGAAAATGAATGAATGAAGTGAATGTGGTGGTTAATAAGTACTCAGTAAGTGAATGTTAGATATCTCAAGCAGGAATTAATAGCTTTTCTTATTTCATCTGCCTGGAATGTGCTTATATCTGAAATTTTGTCTCTGCTATAAACTTGACTGTGTTTTGTAACTCATGCAGATTTCCGTAGCTTTGTCTCTTCTATAAAATTGATTGTGTTTTATAACTTTTTAAAAATAAATTTATTATTTTATATTGACAGTTTTCTTCAGTAACCTGTCTACCTTATTTAGTATTTACCTCTATTTGTCTGGTTACTGCAGCACTTCTATTTTGTCAGACATCCTCCGATATTTGGGTTATTTTTATAACATCTGCAGAGGTCCGTAGAGTTTAGTTTCATTGTTCTTTCTTTGGGTCAGTGTATTTACCTCAGCATTTCACATTCTGGGCATTCCTGAAGAATATTCTCTGCTGTATGAGTTGCCTGTCCACATTGCTATGTTGCCAATCTTGAACTTTATATACATGTGGCTCCAGAGTCAGTTGTGTCCTGTTCTAAAGTACACAATGAAATTTGTTTGTTCTGGTCTGTTCATAATTTGGTAGTCATCGTGTGTTGAAGTTGGCTTTCTAATTGCTTTTATCATCTGTTTCTTTTGATAGCATATTATTGGCACATCTAGTTATTCATCAGCAGTTCCCTCCTTAGCCAGATATTTTTGTTCCCAGATATTCCACAATGTGACGGTATCCCCTGCATAGCTACTTTAACACTGATTAGTACCTTGTCAATGTAAACTATTTCTTCTTTAACATTCACTCTCAAATAATCAACACTAGTTTACATCAAGAGCGCACATGAAAATGGAAACAGCAAGATACAGAGGAATACTAAGAAGAAGGTGGATTGATATGCATGTGGTTGCGTCTGTGGGTCTCACCAATGATCCACTAGACATACCACCCATGCAACAGAAAACCTTAGCGGATGATATGCCGTTATATTGAGGTTATCTTCTTAGAGAAGCTTCATGGCACGTCATCTATACCAGGCATGTCAAACTCAAAAAGCACCATGGGCCGCATAAGATACTTTGAGTATACCGGCGGGCCACACTAACAAATCTGAGAAACACTGTAATCTTATTGAATTATATTTAATTAATTTGCACGCCTACTACAATGGTTTTATTAAGCTAACGCCCCACAACGCCAAATATAACAATTGTAATGCAACATTTATTTAAGAACATTCAATCATTTTTACTGTTTAATCAGTGTTTTGTCCTGAGCTTTGATGCCTCTTTTTCATGACAATTTTTTGTATATCTGGCTGAAATGTATTTGCAGTTCCGACCTTCATCAGGGATGACAAGTGTTCATCAGTCAGCCTTGTTCTCTGAGAAGTTTTTGTTAATTTCATGAAGGAAAATAACTGTTCACACACATAGGTGGAACCGAACATTTCCACAATCCTAGTTGAAAACTTTCTGAAGTTTGTAAACTTTTCAGGCAGGAATGAATAGGAGCCAGGTATCCTGACTTCTAGATACTTTGCTTTGAGTGTAGAATAAGACGGCATTTCTAATAGCTCCATCTGCACGTTTTCCTCTGCTTTAGCAACATCAAAGTTGAATGATGCAGAGAATAATGCAAAATGGTATTCAAAAGATGAGAAATCACTAAATCTTTCCTGGAACTCTTTTGACAATAAATCTAGGTGACTCTCATATTTAGCAAAGGTAAGTACAGATTCAGCATTGGCCTGGCTTTTGAGTTCTTTGCAGTTAGGAAAATGAATCAAATTTTCATGTGGCAACTGTGCCTTCCATAAGTTTATTTTTGTAATGAAACATTTGATATCCTCGTACAACTGAGTGATGAGTTTGTTTTTGCCTTGTAATTTCAAATTAAGATCACTTAAATGTGCAGTAATGTCCACAGCAAATGCTAGATCCTGGACCCAACTTTCATCTTTTATTTCATCAGTGTTTTTACCTTTCATCTCCAAAAATAAAGTGATTTCTGGTCTCAGCAAGTAAAATCTTTTCAGCACTTTGTGACATGACAACCAACGGACTGCTGTGTAAAATGGAACATCGGTGAACTGACTATCCATGTCTTCTAATAGCTGATTGAATTGACGATGGCTGAGAGCATTGCATTTGATAAATTTCACTGTTTTTGTGAATAAATTCAAGTAGGAAGCATGAGGATAAATGAAAATAATTCTTACAGCTGACGGGAATTGAACTAGGTCTGTTCTAGTCAAGTTTTCTTGTCAAGTACGGAAAACCTGTTTACTGTTTTTGTGACCACACTAAGCACGTGATTCAATTTTAAAGTCTTTGAACACAAATTTTGTTGATGAATAATGCAATGAAAATGTGCAAATGATGAATCTGGAAATGAGTTCGCAATTTTTGTTCGCAACTTGGCAGCAACACCATTATGTCTGCCAACCATATTCGCAGCACCGTCAGTAGATAAACATACAAGTTTACTCAAATCAAAATCATAGTCATGCAGAACCTGCTCGACTTTTTCAAAGATGCCTTCGCTCGCTGTAGTCTCATGCATTGGGATTAGTTCAATTAGTTCTTCATAAATATTAAATTCACTGTCACAGGCCCTAATAAAAATGCAAGCTGTGCTATTCCAGTGATGTCAACGGTCTCATCAATAGCAATAGAAAAATGTTGAAATTTGGATGATGCATCCTTCAACTGTTGTTTAAAATCATCTGCCATTTCATCAATCCGTCCAGCAACAGTATTCCTGGTTAACGAAATATTCTTAAATAACTGTGCTTTCTGTGGGCACACAATGTCAGCCGCTTTTACAAGGCAATACTTTACGAAATCTCCTTCACTGTAAAATTTCCCACTCATGGCGACCATTCGGCTGAGTTCATAGCTTGCAGTAATGGAAGCGACATTGGCTTGATCTATTTTTGTAAAACATGTCTGTTGCTGTATCAAGTTAGCCTTCAATTACTTGAGTCTTGAAACATGCATTAAGCTCACATATTTATCGCAGGATCGATGGTTGGTTTCATAATGTCTTTTTAAGTTGTACTCTTTTGGTGTGGCAATGCTGTTATTGCATACTAAACAATGTATCTTTCCATTTACCATTGTACAAAAATACTGTAGTTCCAATTTTTCTTGAAATAATCGCCTTTCTTCATCAAGTGTCCTTTTCTTCTTAGCTGAAAGTGCTGTAGCCATTTTAAACGGAGTCAGTTTATGCAGTACTTCATTAAAACAAATAATATAATTACCGGCACGACTCCACAAGATACAATTTATTATTGTTTTAAAATTTTAACATGGCAATAATAATCTGTTTGCTACTTCCGGTCAATGTTGCCAATTGTCATAGATAGAAAACCCTTACTAGCTTAAAACCGCAGTATTGTTTTCTTATACGTGGCAATATGCCAGATTTATGTTTTATACACCCAGTTTAAAATATTAAAACTGCAATTTTCGCCATTAAATGAGACAATTGCAGTATTCTTTGTGTGGGCCGCACATGTGCTTGCAAAGGGCCAAATGCGGCCGGCGGGCTGCACGTTTACATACCTGATCTATACAATTATGCTCCTTGTGCTGTTATTTTGTTGTTGAATTGTGTTTCATGTTTACTTGAATATATGGGGTGCAAAGGGAACGCATTGCTCTAGGTGGACCCAGGGTTAGCAGATAACCAAGATCCCAAATGTACCTCCACGCGGTGCACCCTGGAAACAGAAATACAGCAGCTCGAGCTGATTCTGGCCAAATCATTTGGGGATTGTGTCAGAGAATGTGGAGGCAGCAGATGGAAAGAGATTTGACTGCACAAGAGACAGATAATATCTCCGACACCACCAGCATCACCACATATAGCGACACTGTCGACATACATTTTGTTTGTTTGTTTTGCGTTTGCTCCATTGTAACCATCACGGATATCCATGCGATTTCCGCCGGGAGCGTGATTACGTTGTGCCACCGTTATGCGCCTTGTAGGCCTAGCACATCCGATTTCGGCATGCCTTGACAATTCGGGTGGGCTACCCTTAGCCTGTGACAGCCTCTATATCTGTCTCCAGGCACGCGTAGTAGCGACTCTTCGCCCAGACGATTTTTGCTCTCGTCTGACTCGCACGAGGTGTTCCACTGTCTATGAACTTGCCTCGTGTAATTGGACGTGCTGTGCCTGTGCCCATTGGGTACTGAACCGTTTCTCATCCGTGAGCCTGGTTTCTTAAGGGGAAGAACTCAACAGAGGAGTTGGACCCTGGCTCTTTCGCCCTCTTAGCCAAGGTGTCATTAACCGACATCGTGTACCCCTTGTCCAAGTTCGAGTCTCACACCACGCGTTTGAGAGCAAGGCGTTCTCGAGCTGAGGGTCCTTGTTCCAATAGAGCCCATCAGGTACTGAACCCTTTCTCTCTTCAAGTGTATTTCCGGTGTAGGAAAACCTGACAGTAGAGTTGGGCCCGGGCTAAATCGTTGTCCTTTTTGTGCCTGAGCCCATCGGGTACGGAACCATTTCTTCTTCTTCTTCTTCTTTCGTTCACTTGAAACATGTCTATATCTGTAATTCTGTCTCCTTAATAAAACTCACTGTCTTTTGTAGTTCATACAGTGTCCCATAGAGCTTTGATTCCAGTGTTGTTTCCTCTGGCCAATATGTCTGCCTCAGCGTTTCATGCTCAGAACACTCTTGAAGTATATGTTTGGCACTCTGTGCTGCCTGTCCACATGTACACATGGCTGTGTTGCCAATCTTGAACTTTGTATACATGTGACTGCGGAGTCGGTTGTGTCCTGTTCTGAGACGTAGAATTATAACTTGCTCTGATCTGTTCATAATATGATAGTCATCTTGTGTTGGCGTTTGTGGCTTTCTTATTGACTTGATCATCTGTTTTTTCTGATGGTAGGTGATTGGTATATCTGGTTGGTCTTCGGCAGCACCTTCCTTAGCCAGTTGGTCTGCTTTTTCATTTCCTGGTATTCCACAGTGAGAGGGTATCCACTGCAAGGTTACCCTATACTGGTAAGACAATTCGCTAAGTAGTTTTTTCAAGTCTGTTAGTTTTTCAGACTGGAGAGCTTGAAGCACTGACCTTGCATCTGTCAGGAATACCACAGGCTGTAGTTCAGAGTTGGAGTTCAGCAGTTTTTTAGCTGCCACACTAATTGCCTGGATTTCTGCATCATAATTATTGCAGAATTTTCCTGTCGGTGTTCTGATTGTATCTCTAGGCTTGTGTGGATATTCTATATATACACCTGCACCTCCATTCCTCACAGCATTCTGTGCTGACCCATCTGTGTATACTCTGACCCATATATCTTGTAGATATTCCTCATCCAGGAAACTGAGGGTGACTGTCCTTCGCTGCACACTGTTCTGTTCGTCCTCGCTTAGTATTCCTTTCACATGGGTCGGAATGTATATTGGCATTCCATGTCTTTCACTCCACGGGGTTTGTTCTGGTACAGGCCTTAAGGGGCTGTCAACTTCAGGTAGGTCTGTTAGTTGTCTGCGGAGTCGTTTAGCTTGATGGATAAAGCTGCTTCTTTTCAATCGTCCCATTGCTAGATTTTGGAATCTTTCCTTCATTGGATGACTTGGCATACCGAAACTTTTCTGCCTGAATTAGTACTTTTGTGTCTCTGCGTTCGCCAAGTGTTTGCATTCTTCCCATTTTCTGCATCTCTGCTATGGGTGTTGATTTCATTGCTCCCAACATTATTCTAAGTGCCTGGTTTTGCACTTTATCTAGATCTTGTAATGTGGTGTTTGCTGCAGGACACCACGCAGCTGAACCATATTCCAGGTGTGGTCTTATGCCTTGCTGGTAAACTTTACTGAGTATATTCCCACTGGCTCCCCATGTGGTTCCACTTAGTTTTCTCAGGATAGCTAACTTCCTCCTGGCTTTTGTTGTTGCTTTGTTTATGTGCTGCTTCCATGTCAGTTTATCATCAAAAGTAACTCCGAGGTATGTGGGTTGTTTGTCTTCTTTCAAGAGCTCTCCATCTATCTTGATATGACCGGCTTTTTGTTTTGGTGAGAGGGTAAAAAGTGTAGTGCTGCACTTATCTGTGTTAATGCTGACGCACCATCTATTAGCCCATAAGGTTAGGGAATCGATAGCTCTTTGCATTTGTTTAGTGGCCACTGTCGCATGTTCTTCTGTGCACCAGATCACCAGGTCGTCAGCATACATTGCCACTTTGATCCCGTGTGGTAGTTCAGCAACTAGGTCATTGATGTAAACCAAGAAAAGTGTGGGTGACAGGACTCCTCCCTGGGGGACTCCATGACGCAGTATAACTTTCTTGCTCTTGCGACCATCTAATTGTACCCTGGCTCTTCTATTATGCAGGTATGCTTTTACCCATTTGTACATTCTTGAGCTAACCCTGCAATTTCGCAATTTCTTTAGGAGCCCTTCTTTCCAGACCTTATCAAATGCTTTTCTGAGGTCTATCCATGCTGCTAGTACCAGTTTCTTATCTTGGAAGGCATCCTCAATCTCTTGGGAGAGGTAGGTTGCCTGATCTTCAGTAGAGTAGCACTGTCTGAAACCTGCTTGCTGTGATACCAGAAGGTTTTCACTTTCAAGGTACCACTGCATCCTAAGATTGATAATGCGTTCCATTGTTTTACATAGACAGCTTGTGAGGCTGATGGGCCTGTAGTTGGAGACTGTGTTGCCATCTTTTCCTGATTTGAGGAGTGGTATCATTATTGCTTCTCTCCATGCCTGTGGTACATTACCCGTGGACCAGCTTGTGTTAAAGATCTGCAGTAGCTTTGCTCTTGCTGCAATTCCCAGGTTTCTAATCATTTCATTGGACACTCCATCAGCTCCAGGGGACTTTTTCATTTTCAATTTGGATATTGCATGCTCCAGTTCTCTCATTGTGATTGGTGCCTCCATGACTTCAGGTATAGGTTCGTCTTGCCCAATGTTTTGCTGGTTCTCTCGAACCTCCTGTTGTTTGTCTGGGCTGACTTTGATGTTATTGTCTTCTGCAAAGGAATCTGCAAAGTAATCAGCTGCATGTTTACCTGTTAAAATGTTTCTATCTTTATAAAGTGTGATCCTGGTATTTCTCCCTGTACCTTCATCATTTAGTTGTTTTACAAGTTTCCATAATTTCCTAGTATCTCTTTCTAGGTTCAGCGACTCTGTTTTTTCTTTCCAGCTGCTCTGTCTGGCTTGTAACTTGGCTCTTTGAAATTTAGCCTTTGTTTGCTGATATTTGTTGTGATGTTCTTGGCTAGGTCTGTTCTCAGCCTGCTGTCTAGATGTTTCCATCTCATTTTGCAGCTTTTCCAGTTCATCATTCCAGTAGGGTTTGTAGTTTTTGCGTGCCCCCCTGGGTATGGTTTTACTAGCAGCATGTAGTATACTATTAAATTCACTCACTGCTCTATTGATGTCTTTGTCTAGAACACTTGTTAAATGCTGGTACATTTTCCAGTCTGCCCTCATAGTTCCACCTAGTGAGTGTGCTGCTGTCCTTGGTAAATTCATTGTGGATTTCCAGAAATACTGGTCTGTGGTCACTACCCCCAAGCTGCTTTCCAACGACACGTGTGATGTTCCATTCCAGGCCTGGTGAGTGGAATGCCAGATCTGGTGTAGAGGTGGTGTGCCATGCTCTCGAGTAGAAGGTTGGTGAGTCAGCTGGCTGGTTAATAAGGATGAGATTGTTTTCATCCTGCCAGCTCTCAAGTTCCTCACCTCTCTTGTCGATATGATCGTAGCCCCAGCTCTGAGAGTGGCTGTTGAAGTCACCACACACCATAAGTCTCTCTTTATCTGGAATTGTGTCTAGTGCCAATGGTTTATCATTTGGGCAGTAGTAGTTCAGGAGATGGAATTCTGCACTGTCTGTTTTTAGGTGGAGCATCTGGTATTCTGCCCCTTCCATATATACTTCCAGCTGACATGCGCTGATATTGTTTTTAACAAGTGTCAGAATTCCACCCTTTCGCCTGTCCTTTCGGTCAGATCGGTAGCACTGGTAGCCTCTGATTTTGAAGGCTATGTCGCTGCTGAGGTGTGTTTCTTGGATACAGCATATATTAACTTGTTCTTCACTGAGGACATTTTCAAGTTCCAATTTTTTGCTGTATCCATCTCTTTTACTGTTGACACCCTCAGCATTCCAGTGCATTATTTTTATTGGTCGTTTGTTTGTTTGGCCAGTAGCTCTATTCCCTTGCCTCCTGGCTCCTCGAGGCAATTGAGAAGGACTTTCAGTAACTGAGGTTGGGCCCTTTCGAGGTATAGGGCCCGGCACCGTCCCTGCCTGAACGTCCGCCACAGGGCAGGCACCATAACTTTTTATAGATACAGACATGTTTCCATTGTGTTTTGTGCGTGGCATCCTGATTATCTGTGCGCCTTTTGGCTGGATGCCTCCGTCTTCAGCACTCTGCTTACTTGGGCAGGACTATGGTCCTGCTCGAATGGGACTGCCCGACCAGTCTTAGTTTCCAGCCCCTGATGGCTGAACTAAGCCCCATCACCACTGCAAGGTGCTGGCCTTGATGGGGACGGAACCATTTCTCTCTGCAAGTGTACTTCCGGTATAGGAAACCTTGACAGTAGAGTTAGGCCAGGACTACCATCGTTGTCCCTTTCTTGCCTAAGCCCATCGGGTACAGAACCCTTTCTCTTCGCGAGCATATTTCCGGTTTAGGAAGGCTCGACATTAGAGTTGGATTAGGTCTTCTTGCTTTACCAAATGCCAATGAATGGGTCTGGGTCTCTGCCTGTAAGGAACACAGGTAACTAGAAGCTCGACTCGAGCTGACGGAGGTTGTAGTTCCCCTTTCCTACGGACTTTTCACTTTCTATTTGCAGTTCGCGCTGCCCTCTAGCGCTGTTCTGCCCTTTCATTTTTCATTGTACTCGGTATGAAATCTATTTGTCTCTCGCCCTGCATCTACCTTTACGTGCATTTTACATTAGCCGCCCCTCCAATGTTCGGACTGGACTGACTAGCGTCACTGTATGTCGACAGTGTCGCTATATGTGGTGATGCTGGTGGTGTCGGAGATATTGTCTGTCTCTTGTGCAGTCAAATCTCTTTCCATCTGCTACCTCCACATTCTCGGACACGATCCCCAAATGATTTGGCCAGAATCAGCTCGAGCTGCTGTATTTCTGTTTCCAGGGTGCACCGCGTTTAGGTACATTTGGGATCTTGGTTATCTGCTAACCCTGGGTCCGCCTAGAGCAATGTGTTCCTTTGCACCCCTCGACATACAGTGAAGCTAGTCAGTCCAGTCCGAACATTGGAGGGGCGGCCAATGTAAAATGCCCGTAAAGGTAGATGCATGGCGAGAGACAAATAGATTTCATACCAAGTACAATGAAACAATGAAAGGGCAGAACAGCGCTAGAGGGCAGCGTGAACTGCAAATAGAAAGTGAAAAGTCCCTAGGAAAGGGGAACTACAAGCTCCGTCAGTTGGAGTCGAGCTTCTAGTTACCTGTGTTCCTTACAGGCAGAGACCCAGACCCATTCATTGGCGTTTGGTAAAGCAAGAAGACCTAATCCAACTCTAATGTCGAGCCTTCCTAAACCGGAAATATGCTCGCGAAGAGACAGGGTTCTGTACCGATGGGCTTAGGCAAGAAAGGGACAACGATGGTAGTCCTGGCCCAACTCTACTGTCAAGGTTTCCTATACCAGAAGTACACTTGCAGAGAGAAAGGGTTCCGTACCTGATGGGCTCAGGCACAAAAGGGACAACGATTTAGCCCTGGCCCAACTCTACTGTCAAGGTTTCCTACACCGGAACTACACTTGAAGAGAGAAAGGGTTCAGTACCTGATGGGCTCAGGCGCTATTGGGACAAGGACGCTCAGATCGAGAACGCCTTGCTCTCAAACGCGTGGTGTGAGACTCGAACTTGGACAAGGGGTACACGATGTCGGTGAATGACACCTCGGCTAAGAGAGCGAAAGAGCCAGGGTCCAACTCCTCTGTAGAGTTTTTCCCCTAAGGAACCAGGCTCACGGATGAGAAACGGTTCAGTACCCAATGGGCACAGGCACAGCACGCCCAATTACACGAGGCAAGTTCATAGACAGTGGAACACCTCGTGCGAGTCAGACGAGAGCAAAAATCGTCTGGGCGAAGAGTCGCCACTACGCGTGCCTGGAGACAGATATAGAGGCTGTCACAGGTTAAGGGTAGCCCACCCGAATTGTCAAGGCATGCCGAAATCGGATGTGCTAGGCCTACAAGGCGCATAACGGTGGCACAACGTAATCACGCTCCTGGCGGAAACGTATGGATATCCGTGATGGTTACAATGGAGCGAACGCAAAACAAACAAACTTGAATATATGTATGCACCCTGTGGTTGGGAGAGAACCAGAGATGTACTGCACAGCATTGGGGATGAAGAAACTGACAGCACTGTTTTTCCTATGGCTGAGGACCATCATAAAGGCACAGTGACTCAGGATGAAACAATCCTTTTGACTTGAACATTTGGTTGCATGCCTAGAGCAATAGAGAAGTTTGGCATAACCAGTAGTCAATTGGTGGTGGGGAATGAGCACAGTAAACCCTATCTTGGCTACAGTGGCTAGGAGCAGTACATAGGTTGAATCCTACCTTCCTGGAGGTGTGATAGTTATTCTCTGGCTCTGTCCCAGGGTGGACCAAAATTCCACAGACTTCCCAGCAATATAATGCCATTTAATGGCATTAAGTTAAAGGGCATGAGCCCATGGACCACTGGATCAGCAACCAACCAACCAAGGTGGATTGAAGGCGTTACAGACATTCTGAGACGTCACAATATTACTGCATATCAAGTGACCAAACGTGCCATATTTAAAAATCTGATCGTCATTCAATCCTGCGACGACTTACAGGAAAAACAGCAGAATATAGATAGTTTACGTGTAATTTCAGTCTGAGTGCATGAAGTATGCTATGCTGCTAGTGTTATAGCATAGCTGTGTTATTTGCACCATTTGGCCAAGCAGATTCAATTTCAGCAAGCTTTTAATTCAATTTGGCTTCCCTATTATGTTCCCTATTAAAAATTCTTCCTGTACTTGTCACATAACGGCTATGGCATAGCTGCCTTTATTTCCACAGCCAAAAAAGTCTCCAAGCACTTTTTAACAGGAAAATACGCAGCAAAGAAAGATTTTAGAAAGTTGATTATGTGAGTTTTCTTATCAGTCATCATACAACAAGTGTGTAATAATTATAAACAATGACAATTTATCATCCACTGTGCCCTTGTACCTTTACAGGACAGAACATGTACCTGGGTGACAGTTTACATAGTTGAAAACAATAACTAGGAATGTGAACTTGTGTTAACAATGTCTATCTCGTATGAGGTATTCCTCTGCTAGAAAACTCATCTTGTGTAATAAGACTGTCCATTGCTTCATAAACCATGGATACTTAACTCTATCTCATCTGAGAGCCTGGTTTCAGCATTAAAACATTTGACAGTAGAGTTGGACTAGGGTTAACACATCCCCATAGTCTAAGTTTTGTTCACTAACATCATGAACACCTCGTCCAAGTCTGAGCCTCTACAAATGATTTTCTGCTGACATGGATGATATGGTTTCTGCTTTTTGATTTTTCACACCAGTTTCTTCTGGCAGACAACTTGTTATTGATCATTGACACAATTTTCGTTATGGCTTCCACTATTTCATTTTCTTTTTTGTACTTGCACTTGGCACTGCCCTCTAGCACTATGCTAGCTTCACATTGTACTTACTAGACCAGCCTTCCTTCTCCAGAGCCTTACTCGTTACTCTCGCTTTCATGAGCTATGAGATATAACAGTCCAGCCAACCATTGTCTTACAGTGTTGTGATACTGTTTAGGTTGTGAGGATGAGAGACACTGTTCAGAGATACTGATTGCTTTGTGCAATATATTTACATTTTATCTCTGTCAAAACTGTCAGGGCACAACCCCAAAGACATTAGCCAGGTGTTTCATATTAGCTTTGAAATTGTTTCCAGTATGCCCCATGAAGAAGTGCCTTTAGAGACTTGACTATCTGTTAGCCTTGGTAGTTGTTGCATGAGAACAGTGCAAGAATCTTATGCATCCCACATTTGTAAATAGTAAGTAAAGTGAGTTATTTCAAGCTGGAAGTAGTACATTTGTCTTTGTTAATAGTAAGTAAAGTGAGTTATTTCAAGCTGGAAGTAGTACATTTGTCTTTGTTAATAGTAAGTGAATGGTGAGTTATTTCAAGCTGGAAGTAGTACATTTGTCTTTGTTAATAGTAAGTAAAGTGAGTTATTTCAAGCTGGAAGTAGTACATTTGTCTTTGTTAATAGTAAGTAAAGTGAGTTATTTAAAGCTGGAAGTAGTACATTTGTCTTTGTTAATAGTAAGTGAATGGTGAGTTATTTAAAGCTGGAAGTAGTACATTTGTCTTTGTTAATAGTAAGTGAATGGTGAGTTATTTCAAGCTGGAAGTAGTACATTTGTCTTTGTTAATAGTAAGTAAAGTGAGTTATTTCAAGCTGGAAGTAGTACATTTTCTTTGTTAATAGTAAGTAAAGTGAGTTATTTCAAGCTGGAAGTAGTACATTTGTCTTTGTTAATAGTAAGTAAAGTGAGTTATTTCAAGCTGGAAGTAGTACATTTGTCTTTGTTAATAGTAAGTAAAGTGAGTTATTTCAAGCTGGAAGTAGTACATTTGTCTTTGTTAATAGTAAGTAAAGTGAGTTATTTCAAGCTGGAAGTAGTACATTTGTCTTTGTTAATAGTAAGTAAAGTGAGTTATTTCAAGCTGGAAGTAGTACATTTGTCTTTGTTAATAGTAAGTAAAGTGAGTTATTTCAAGCTGGAAGTAGTACATTTGTCTTTGTTAATAGTAAGTGAATGGTGAGTTATTTCAAGCTGGAAGTAGTACATTTGTCTTTGTTAATAGTAAGTAAAGTGAGTTATTTCAAGCTGGAAGTAGTACATTTGTCTTTGTTAATAGTAAGTGAATGGTGAGTTATTTCAAGCTGGAAGTAGTACATTTGTCTTTTTTAATAGTAAGTGAATGGTGAGTTATTTCAAGCTGGAAGTAGTACATTTGTCTTTGTTAATAGTAAGTGAATGGTGAGTTATTTCAAGCTGGAAGTAGTACATTTGTCTTTGTTAATAGTAAGTGAATGGTGAGTTATTTCAAGCTGGAAGTAGTACATTTGTCTTTGTTAATAGTAAGTAAAGTGAGTTATTTCAAGCTGGAAGTAGTACATTTGTCTTTGTTAATAGTAAGTGAATGGTGAGTTATTTCAAGCTGGAAGTAGTACATTTGTCTTTGTTAATAGTAAGTAAAGTGAGTTATTTCAAGCTGGAAGTAGTACATTTGTCTTTGTTAATAGTAAGTAAAGTGAGTTATTTCAAGCTGGAAGTAGTACATTTGTCTTTGTTAATAGTAAGTAAAGTGAGTTATTTCAAGCTGGAAGTAGTACATTTGTCTTTGTTAATAGTAAGTAAAGTGAGTTATTTCAAGCTGGAAGTAGTACATTTGTCTTTGTTAATAGTAAGTAAAGTGAGTTATTTCAAGCTGGAAGTAGTACATTTGTCTTTGTTAATAGTAAGTAAAGTGAGTTATTTCAAGCTGGAAGTAGTACATTTGTCTTTGTTAATAGTAAGTAAAGTGAGTTATTTCAAGCTGGAAGTAGTACATTTGTCTTTGTTAATAGTAAGTAAAGTGAGTTATTTCAAGCTGGAAGTAGTACATTTGTCTTTGTTAATAGTAAGTAAAGTGAGTTATTTCAAGCTGGAAGTAGTACATTTGTCTTTGTTAATAGTAAGTGAATGGTGAGTTATTTCAAGCTGGAAGTAGTACATTTGTCTTTGTTAATAGTAAGTAAAGTGAGTTATTTCAAGCTGGAAGTAGTACATTTGTCTTTGTTAATAGTAAGTGAATGGTGAGTTATTTCAAGCTGGAAGTAGTCCATTTGTCTTTTTTAATAGTAAGTGAATGGTGAGTTATTTCAAGCTGGAAGTAGTACATTTGTCTTTGTTAATAGTAAGTGAATGGTGAGTTATTTCAAGCTGGAAGTAGTACATTTGTCTTTGTTAATAGTAAGTGAATGGTGAGTTATTTCAAGCTGGAAGTAGTACATTTGTCTTTGTTAATAGTAAGTAAAGTGAGTTATTTCAAGCTGGAAGTAGTACATTTGTCTTTGTTAATAGTAAGTGAATGGTGAGTTATTTCAAGCTGGAAGTAGTACATTTGTCTTTGTTAATAGTAAGTAAAGTGAGTTATTTCAAGCTGGAAGTAGTACATTTGTCTTTGTTAATAGTAAGTAAAGTGAGTTATTTCAAGCTGGAAGTAGTACATTTGTCTTTGTTAATAGTAAGTAAAGTGAGTTATTTCAAGCTGGAAGTAGTACATTTGTCTTTGTTAATAGTAAGTAAAGTGAGTTATTTCAAGCTGGAAGTAGTACATTTGTCTTTGTTAATAGTAAGTAAAGTGAGTTATTTCAAGCTGGAAGTAGTACATTTGTCTTTGTTAATAGTAAGTAAAGTGAGTTATTTCAAGCTGGAAGTAGTACATTTGTCTTTGTTAATAGTAAGTAAAGTGAGTTATTTCAAGCTGGAAGTAGTACATTTGTCTTTGTTAATAGTAAGTAAAGTGAGTTATTTCAAGCTGGAAGTAGTACATTTGTCTTTGTTAATAGTAAGTGAATGGTGAGTTATTTCAAGCTGGAAGTAGTACATTTGTCTTTGTTAATAGTAAGTAAAGTGAGTTATTTCAAGCTGGAAGTAGTACATTTGTCTTTGTTAATAGTAAGTAAAGTGAGTTATTTCAAGCTGGAAGTAGTACATTTGTCTTTGTTAATAGTAAGTGAATGGTGAGTTATTTCAAGCTGGAAGTAGTACATTTGTCTTTGTTAATAGTAAGTAAAGTGAGTTATTTCAAGCTGGAAGTAGTACATTTGTCTTTGTTAATAGTAAGTGAATGGTGAGTTATTTCAAGCTGGAAGTAGTACATTTGTCTTTTTTAATAGTAAGTGAATGGTGAGTTATTTCAAGCTGGAAGTAGTACATTTGTCTTTTTTAATAGTAAGTGAATGGTGAGTTACTTCAAGCTAGAAATAGTAAACACTTGTTTATGCAAACAGGAGTGAATGTAAGTTATTTCCTATCTGTAGTAATATACATACCAATGTAATAGTATCAAATATCTGAACCTCTCCTGCTTGAACACTGCCTGGGTATGCTAAATAAGCATGTTCATTGTGGGAGGACAGGGCACAGATGCCTTTAGGATTTGAGGGTGTATCTCGAATGGTGTGCAAGACTTTCATGTCTCGAATATTATGGATATATAAACTCTCTTCCAGACAGACAACCAATCTCTGAAATAAAAATCACTACTTCAATCAAATAGGTTATTGAATCTATGGAAGTAAGAGTCTAAGTGAAGTTAACTGGTTGGTCTACATGTGGCTAAATGATTGGTCTAAATATGGTTAATTGGTTGATCTAAGTGTGTGTGTGTTTTATGTTTTCAGTTATCATCCTTGTAATTAGTATTCTCCTGATCTGATTTAACATTTAAATAATATTTAATTTAAATAACCTATTAATAGTATGTAGAATTTTGTGTAAGGTAATAAATATAATAGAACGCATTTCCTCTGATATCTTTTTACTTCCTCTCTGTCTATGTACAGGGATACCTTGGTTTAAATATCTCTGTACATACCGTTAAATTCCGAATATAAACCCATCCGATTGTAGGCCGAGAACCTAATTATCCCTTCCCAAAAGTGGAGAAAATGGAAGGTCCGACTACAGACCGACATCCCCAATGCCGGCAATAATGAACTTCATCATCATAAGAAAGAACCGACATGCTAAATGGAAATTAACACAAACTTTTGCAACTCTAAGAAAATGGCATTCCTTTCATTTGCTTCACTCACATAACTTGAATGAATCAAGGAATGAAACCCCGGTGGCTACTGTATTCTGGAACAATATATCCGAAAATAATGAATACCCCGTAGGCTGACTTCCCTATCCATGACTATAGACGGTTTATGAGGTGGCGAGACTTTGGGGAACAAAGTTTTTCCTGAATGAATTGTCTGTGTTGGGTGTCTGGGCCTTATGATGCGGAACAGCGCTAGTGAATAGTAATTACTATGTAACTATTATGTCACCGGCTTCTGACAGTGACGTTTAAGTGGGAAACGATGAAAGGCAAGACAGCGATATCACGTTTGTTTTTATAAGATACAGAAGAGTTTGAACTTTGTTACTGGTTATGTTTACCGTGTGGGGAGAATACGGTAATAAAATAAATATAACAGAGGATTGTGATGATTCTTGTCTTCCACTAAATGTACAGTGGTTGGGGGAGGGAATCAATTACGGCGCAATTTTACTACAAAATGCCTATGATGTGTTGTGATTTGGAACCTCGTTTCAAATCTTCTATAAAGAAAGATTGCATTTAGTCACTTATCTGAATGGCATCACATAATGTGAGGGAAACTTGGATTGGTTGAGCCGAATGAAATGGGTAGGGCCAGTAGTCCATCTGCGGCCTCAGTGGGCTGGACTAATTAACAGAATATAAGGCTTACTTAGCTAGCCAAGAATACTGCACAAGTAGTTTAGCTTCCAGTTCATACATTTTTATTGTCATTGTGATTTTATTCCTGTAAGTGGAAACGGGAAAGATGAATGGCCAGACAAAAACATGCCAGATCATGTTTGTTTTTAAAAGACACAGAAGAGTTTGAACTTTATCTGACCTGTATGTTTACCTTATACGGTAATATAAACTGAGGCACAGCTCAGTTTCACTATTGATTTCTCTCCTCCATTCCCCTCCCTCCAACACTGCCTAAGCGGCAAAGTTTTGGATGTCAAAAATGTGAGTGTTTGTGCAAGACCATAGTATGTAGAGTAAGACCTCTGTACAGAATTAATTAGGACTTCATTCTATGTTTCTGATTATTGTCTTGGTCAATATTTATATACTTGGAGTCCCATGTTAAAAATTGGCAAGACCGACCAGCGACATGCACGGAAATAGTCAAAATCTGCCTTTGAGGTGTTGTTTTAAATTTTCTGTACACAGGTATTATAGCCTAGTAGATGGTCAGTAACTGTTGTAACATTTGCTTTACCGCAACAAGAGAGTGTGTGACAGTGTTTAGATTACTGGTAGTTAGTGTTTCCCTACACAAACAAGACTAGGCCTAAGCTACCAATCAGCTTAGGCTATGGTATTTCATTTGTTTTTTCCACAGACCATTACCGTATTTTGGTCAATAAATAACATCAGATACTGGTATACTTTTCTGACCAATTTCGATGATCAATTGAAACCTTTATGATAGAAATATATGTACTATAAACGGTAAAAAAAAACGGAAATACCCATTGCTAAAAATAGCATTTCCGGGAAATTATTCTAAAAAAATGGTGGCGTGTCTGAAATAACGATATAGACCTAGTAAGTGAGTTTTTATCAAGAAATATCTGAGATTTTGAAGGAAATATTGTATGATATATAGAAATTAATGTAATTAGAGGCCTAGCATTATGGTAAGTACGCTCTAGATTGCTGGTGAGCCCTAGTCATTTTATCCTGGCTTAATATATCGGGACATGTGACTAATTTTTTTAAAAGTGTTTTTCTCCTTTTTTACTGTGATTTGGACGTAATTTTTTTTTAAAATTTGATCTTACTCTCGAAAATAAGCCGAGGAGTATGAAGTCATCTCTGTTTTTTGTCCAAAAATTCTCGGGTTATACACGGAATTTAACGGTAAGTTTTTGTTATTGTTGTTGTATGTTTTCGCTTGAAAAAAATCTTGTTTGGACTGCAACGTGGAAACAGTCCTTGTTATACTGCTTGCTGGATGATCCTACCATGATGCATAGAGTGAATATTTGCTGTGATAGTTCATACCTGTGCTCAGTGCTGACAAATGCCGTCCACTGCATGATGATATTGAAAAGATCAAACAGATTAAAGAGATTGTCATTGTTCAGTCTCTATGTTATTTATGTTTACAAAAAAGCCTTTAGGTCCTTGTAGTACGAATATAGATGTTCTATGTTTGTGTTCCTAAGAATACTTCAATACTTGTACAGGATGTTCATTGTTGTTGTAATAGTCCTTGTCTCGATTGGTCCGTTCTCAGTGACTTGAGTACACAGGTTGATTGTCTTGACAAGATCATATCTTTTTGGGGATGTGGTTGGCCAAGTATGGAAAAGAACAGTCCTCGAACAGACCTTAATTCCCATCAGGGTGGGTGTATTTTTTTAATTGGTAGCGTATCCTATTCAGGATGTAGCCATCAACCCAGCATTTTTTGGCTACAGTGATTTTCTAGGCAATATAAATATGTTCAGTAGTTTGCCATTGCTTTCTGAATGACAGTGATATGTGTAAGCATTCCTGAATATCTCTTGTCCAATGACGTCTTGGTCGACATCTGCCTTCTATCTTTCCCTCCAACAACACTCTTTCCATGCCAAAGTGTCTCTTCACATGGCCAAAAACTTCCTTTTTAATATGGTGTTTGAAAGCCAGCCTTCTTGAAATTTTGATTTTTCTTAGCACGTCTTGGTCTGTCTTTCTTGCTGTCCATGCTACTCTCAGGACTCTTCTATGTCACTTCATTTCTAACCTCTATTCTCCTGGTTGTAATTTTATTTATTGTCCATGTTTCACAACTGTAGGTCATCACTGGAAACACATATGTACGTAACAAACATACCTTGGTTCCAATGTTTGCGCTGTTCCAGTTATGCTCAGTTGTTTTAATTTGGACATTGCTATTGCTGTTCTGATCTCAACTGAACAGTCTCTTGCACTGTTAATTGTCATAAAATATTATGACAAGTCAATGACATAAATTAAAATAAAAACTTACTATACAATATCAAGATAATCTGATTGTTCTCTTCGGTGTTCAGCTTCTCTGGCCATGCTTGATAGGCCAATCTTGTTGCCAGGGCAGCTGTCCCATAGCTTTTGACTTTTTTATCCTCTATCAAGGCTGCTCTTTGTATATTGGGCAGTCCTGAAGTGTGTTCACTGGTTGGACTCTAGGTCCACTTGATATTCATCTGTATATTACGTCCTTAGTTTTTAAAGATGGCTCAGCAGTCTACAGTAGCTTGTTCTAAGGTGAAATTGTGTTGTCTGTTGATGTCATTATAGATAATGTATTGCATCTACATCCATTTGTTTCTTTGACATGTATGTGTTGTGGATTATAGTTTTTGTTTCTCTGTAGGACAGTGGGTATCTAAGAAAAACTGATGACAAAAATTTACCATTCTGTTGAGTTTGACGGCTAAAATAGCATTTGAATATGAGTAATTGCATATCTCGGAGCCTTTCTTGAAGTGACAAACATCCAGCTTGCGAGGATGATCACTGCTAACCAGAGCTACCAAGCTGCTGGCAAAAAGTCTTTCCACCAGATGAATGTTGGACCGCTCTACAAAAGAAAAACAATGATTATTGATTAATAATTAAAATATTAATTAAACATGAATAATGCTGATGTCACATTCCATATTTAAACAAAAAATGAAGGACAGTTATGTTAATGGAATGAGAGAGTATTGCATCAGCTTTGGCAAATTAATAGCGCCTTATTTGTTTAATCTGATCTAAGTCTGTATCAGATGGAGTTGAGTGAACACAAGTCAAACACGCCTTCCCATGGCTTAATCTGCCAATCCATGACTGATTTGATTTGTTATAGAAACAGCAGGGGAGCATTACATCACAGGATTGTTGTTCCTTGCATCTTAACAATCACTATTTCACTCTGCACAGTATTGAGTTCTCAAATGTCCTAGCACAACTATAAAGGCTTGTTCTCTATGTGATGTGATCTTCCACAAGTTTGTCCCAGTTATCAAAAGAGATGTCACATAGTCTTTCATGCAACTTTGTATCACAACTTTGGTCTGCCTCTATTCTAGCAACCTTAGATAGTTCCCTATACAGTATTTATTATGGGATGCAGATATTGTTCTTCCCCTGAATATGGCTACGTGCAAACGAATAAATAAGTTTGTGGAAGGTGGTTCACTCAGTCTTCACTCATCATGCGCCATGTGCCCACAAATTAACACAAAAATCCTATTCTCAGCATGGTAGCAAACTACCATTTGCCTGCTTTCTCCCTATCTAATTAGCTCTCCACTCATTTCCTCCTACCAAGCTTCTGATCTAAACTAAACTGACAACACTGTCAAGTTTCTGATATAAACTAAATTGACAACACTTGTCAAGTTTCTGATCTAAACTAAACTGACTACACTGTCAAGTTTCTGATATAAAATAAACTGACTGCACTTGTCAAGTTTCTGATCTAAACTAAACTGATGACACTGTCAAGTTTCTTGTCTAAACAAAACTTACTATACGTGTCAAGTTTCTGATCTAAACTAAACTGACTACACTGTCAAGTTTATGATCTAAACTAAACTACTATACTTGTCACGTTTCTGATGTAAACTAAACTGACTACACTTACTAAGTTTATGTCCTACTACTCAAATTCTCCCATCTGATCTAGTTTCCACTACTCCGTTGATTGACCATTGGTCTCTGAAAAGCTTCAACATGAAAGCCTTGTTCTGTTCACTTACTCCATATCCAAAATACCGTTTCAAACAACCTTATGCAAGAAAGAGGGATTTGTTCCTAGAGGGATCTAGGTAATTATTGAAACACTTGCTACCTTAGGCATGAATGTTTCCAGGTGCTAATAGGTGGATAGGGTGGGTATCACTGCCAGCATGTCTTCAACCAGGACAAGGAAGGAGGAGGGGTGATAAATATAAAAATATTCAGAACTAATATTTCTATTACTGAGCTAATGTTCTGAATGCTCTTAGAGAGATAGGATGTGCGACTGATGTAACAAATGCTTAAGAATTTGCAACCATCAGATTACAGAAACATTATGTCAAGAGGAGTGTGGCTAAGCGAGCATTATGAAAGTAAACATAGGAGACTGATAAATCAACAAAGAGAAGTGTGATCAGTCACTGCACACTGAGGGATATCTTGTGGTGGAGATCTGAGCACTTATTGACAAATGGTTTGATGTGCAGTAAAGATGATCTTTCAACTAAATAACTGTATTGTCAAATCAATCATGCTAACTAAACATATTAGTCCTTGCTGTTTCTTTGTATTTTTATTGAAATATATAAACATCTGTAGAGTCAATTATTTATCATTTATATTTGTCCACAACATTGTATCTAAGGATACAAAAATGACAGGGCTGCATCCTCTCACTACATCTGCATAACATACACATAGAAACCATCATGTGAAATGGACAAGAATACCCACATTATTAACAGTTTCAGACTCTTAATATTGGAGGCCATGAGATTAAAAATTTGGCATCCAGAGGACGATCAAGAAGTATCACAGGTCTAGAATACATGATTATGTCAGTTAAACATCATAGCAAGACTCCAAATCTTTTCTTCAGTGCAAAGAATACCCAAATTATGCACATCAGCATAAATTTATTTACCTACATTAGTTACTGACAATGAACAACTAGAAAATGTCAACAATTTTGTATATTTCGAGACAACTATTTACACCACAGGAGATTGTTCAGCAATTATATGTTGTCATTCAATTATACTGTCATTCACATTTCTTCACAACCTTGATTCCTTAGTATTAACTATGTTATCATTCAATTATACTATCATTCACATTTCTCCACAACTTTCATCCTAGTGTTAACTATACTATCATTCAATGAATAAATAGTTATAAAAAAATACTATTGTCATACCATTATTCTCATGTGTGAATTCCAAATTATCCACAGCATTCAATGGATAAAGTTTGAATCCTGTCTTTGATCCTGTCTGAAGGGACCTGATACAGAAAACATGCACATGAATAAGTCAGATAAATAAATAATAGAGATAAACTGATGGTGACAAAAACAAAATGTATGTTTCTTTGGCGATCATAAAGACTAAGTGTATGACATTATGTTAGGATTTCTTCTTCTTTGTCAGTGTTCATTCTCAAACTCCTGCTGAATATCCCTTGTAGCAGGACCATGATCCTACTCGATTTCCAGCAGGATGTAGTCCAGAGAATTGAAATGCATTGTGTTTCCATTTTATTTGCGCCAATGGCTCGACACATCAGTCTTTAGCGGGATATTAGGATTTAAGATCTCCAGCATTTCAGTCATTGATAATGCTAGATCATCATAAACATTCTTGCCCAATCCTTCACTGTTGTCTTCTAAACACATTTTCCACCATAGACCACCTGCATTCTTTGATGAATATTGGTTGGTCATCACCTTTTGGCTGTAAGAAAATGAATCACTGCTCATTGGTCAAAATTGAACAGATTCATTATCACACCGGCCATGTTGCCAGCTGCCCGTACAGGACACTAAGCATACAAAGAGAATGACCACGTGGCCATTTGTTCATTGAAGTGTGCTTATTACATCAGTGATTATGTCTTCTTGCTCCTCATGTGCTGGCATAGGTGATGCAACACAGATGTGTTTCATTTAAACGTGCCTAACAATAATCATTCCATATACACACCACAGTATGAGATAAAAAAATAAAATATGACTTTAAAAATGTGCACCATGGGTCTCTGAAGCTTTCCACTGGCTAGGTCACAGAATCTGGTCTTCATTTGGTGTGCTTGCATGATCTTGTACTTTTCTGCTTGGATCATGACCTTAGTGTCCCACCTGTATGATAAGCCATGATGTGGGTAAATTTTTCCATTTCATTTTATGGGACAGCTTTTCATTACACCTGTGATAGGACGAAGTGCTTGATTTTATACCTTGTCCAGTAATAAATAGGTAATATGAACAAAAATAAGTAAGAAAGTTATTACCCACCAAATTAACAGATAACATCTCATAAGTAAATATAAATTTTACAGGCAAGAATAAATTCACAAAATTTAGAAATTATTTTGTTAGTTATTATTCTGATTATAATACAACACTCCCCTTTGAATATAATTTTTTTTTGTGCCTCTGAAGTTTGTAGTTTGTCTTCCTAGTAAGGAACATGTCATTAGTAGTAGTACTATTAGACTATTAGTAGGTACTTGGACATCTGGGATTTAGCATGTTTGGAAATTTTTGATTAGGCTATACATTTCGGGTGACAGGTTTATATTTAGTGATGGTGTCATTTGTCATGTTTGAAACTAGATTTATTAAGTTATGTAACCATTTTTCTGTTTATATATGAAACTTTTAAGAGAGTAAAACAATGCCCAAACCAGCAGTTAATTTTTAAAACATCAACATTTGTTTAAATTATGCAAATTAGCCAACATTTTGAATATTAATTAGGCATCTGAGAATCACAGCAATGTATGTCTTGGTGCGGTATGTCTTTGCGAATACAAAAATATATAATTTCTGTGGCATTTTATGTTTAATAGATATATAATTTACTATCATTATAATTATGCTAATTAGCCGCCATTTAGAATATCAATTAGTTCTGTATCCATATGAAAATTCCAGAAATGAGATTAACAAAAGCGTCTTGTCTCCGCAAACACAAAAATGTATAGTTTGTGTATTGTATTATTGAAAAAAAACAAAGATAATTTAGAAATTATCAGCTAGGCTACATTTTGTGGTCATAAGTTTATTTATATTTTCCTATATGTTTCATGTAAATTATTTTGATGTCAAATTCATAACTTTTTTCAGGATTGACGTACAGACTTGTTTGAGGTATCGTGGAATTGCAATTTTTAAGGACTATTCTAACTATCTATAGATTATAATGATTATTATTTTGTATATGATGATAATGTAGGCATTAGCACTAATCGAAATATTTCCGCAAAAAGATATTTAGAGTAATGTCCCTTGATAAAAATGCCATGTGCCGACATTTTCATTTTTTCATGGACCACGTGTGTACTATCCAATGGAATTGTCATTTAGTGACGCCACGCAGCTTTAGATCATATAAAAGTGAACTGTATTTTATTTATCATCCATTTCTGCAGTGTATTAAGATTATAAATGTTGGAGATACCTTATCTACAATTAACACCAAGCAATTAAACAAGACGAGGTAGGTGTTTTTGTCTTTGCACACGTATATTTCTAAATTTTGATTAAAATTAATATGTGAAACCATGTCTAACATATTCAGCAACCATTTCTATCTTTATGTACCAAATTTTAACATTTCTAGAAGTACCTATTAATTATTATTAAATTTTAAAAATGCTATGGTGATCGACCGACCACGCTACTAACTTTAGAGTTCGTTTTCGGCTGTTCAATGTTGCCGCGCCGTTAATTATCGATATTCGTGTATAATGTTAAAAATTTAAGTTACAGTTTAATGAATTTCTACATCTTATCATCCTTTAGTTAATTTAATGTGACACTATGTACTAGTGTTTATTGAAATGTCTTCAAACAGTATTGTATTAAATTATTCAAGGGTACAGATAAAAAAACATGTCAGCGCGTCAGAATGCTTGCAGCCCATGTTACCATGACGATGACAAGTGTTTGTGTCTCACTGTCACTGTAATCGAACTCAGATAGCTTCTATTCAAACATTATTAGTAGGTCTAGGTATAAATTAGAATTACCGTAAAGATAATTTTTAAGATGCATTATTGGATATTCTATTTAATTCTGATAGTGACAGTGATGTTATGACTGGAGACCTAATGCATAAGGCTTTAGGCATCTGGGTTCCCTCATCCCTCCCACCCACACTTTACTTTCTTGCTGGCGTATCTCCGTCTCGGGGCTTCCGTCTATCCACCACATATTTTCTTCTTATTTTCTAATCTTTTTTCCTCTTGTATTCTCCACCTCTGCATTTTTTCATCCTCTGTTTCAAACCTACCACTTAGTTATTCGCCATACAGTTCCTGTACTCTTGTCAGTTGGCATTCGCTATGTCCTACCTTACCTCCAGAATTTTCTTATTAATTAGCCCCAATTACGCCTGGCAATTGGTACAGTATATTCAACAGATGTGTCTTGCCTTCCCGAACACAAAAATGTATAATTTGTATGGTGTTTTATCATAAATAAGTGAAATAGTTAATAATTAGACAATTCAATTACAAGTAAATTATGCAAATTAGCCACCATTTTGAATATTAATTAGCCTCAATTACGCCTGGCAATTGGTACAGTATATTGAACAGATGCGTCTTGCCTTCCCGAACACAAAAATGTATAATTTGTATGGTGTTTTATCATAAATAAGTGAAATAATTAATAATTAGACAATTAAATTACAAGTAAATTATGCAAATTAATCACCATTTTGAATATTAATTAGCCCCAATTATGCCTGACAATTTGTACAGTATATTCAACAGATGCGTCTTGCCTTCCCGAACACAAAAATGTATAGTTTTATGCATATATTATCATAAATAACTGAAATATTTCATAAATTGCTAGTTCGGCTTCAATTCTTGGTCACAATTTTCATCATCAGTCCGTTCATATTTTATTATATGCTCTCATGTAATTATCTTTTCCTGAAATTTCGACAAAAAAAATTCATAACTTTTCACAGAATCGACCTACAGACTTGGTTGAGGTATCGTTGAATTGCAAATTTCAAGGGCTATCTAACTGTGGTGTTTATAATGTTATAAACCCAATTTGAAAATTTAGTGCTAATACTTAATGATATTATACATATTATGTAGCCCGATTTTGTAAATTTTGTCCAAGTACCTACTATTAGTTAGTAGTGCATGCCTAAACACATTTCGCTGTTTTTCTTTTATTTATTTGTAACTGTAACAGTAAATTAATATTAGAATATTATAAGTAGGTTAATGAATCCGTGGATAAGTGATCACGACACCTCAACAACTCTAGTCTTGACTGACAACAACACACTTTTCCCCACAGCCCCACATCGATCTGATTTATCATGACGACACAGCAAACTTACGAAGAATCCTGATTAAAGCTTACGAACAACAAGTTTGAATGATGCTCAGCGGGGTGGCTTAAAAAGCTCATTTGGATGTCATATGTGAGCTTCTTTTACTGTGAAAATTTTAACAACACTAGTCATAAGATGAGTCTAAAAGTAGCTTAGATGTAATAACAACAAGCTTCCATTTGTATCAGCTGATTGGTTGTAGATTCTATATTTACGGTAAAAAATTGGATTGGATTAATAACTATCATTAAGGTTCAGATACGGACGTTTGAGGTCTGTTGTAGTCAACCTTCGTTGCGGAGACGGCATTTTATGATAATGATGATGAAGGTTCAGATCCTCACATGAACGTTGGATAAAAGAAATAAATATGGATGAATGAATGTGGTAAATATTAGGATTACATTTGCCCGAAAATTTGGAGTTATAACAATGACCTGCTAAGTGGACACACGACTGATGATGGTGTTCCTCCTTCGCAAGCAAAGTTGAGCATGACACACACTACTAATACTACTAATAATACACATTCCCAAGAAGTCTCAAAAAGTTTGACAGTTAAACTGGGTTTCTTCTTCTGTGATCAGTTTCCTATGCTCATAAGTCTATACAGGAAGGTGGGCCGCCTCCATGAATTCAGTCGTCAGCAGGAGGTCCTCACGGTTGCCCCACAGCTTCATCTTCAGATCTGTCTCTTGGGGCCATAAAATGGGTTTGACATAAGCTGACGCCAGAAAAAAATTTCCACACCCTTTTAATTGTTTAAATTAGATCATTCTTTATAAAGATCTTAAATAATTATGTGTCTTTTGGCACTTTTTCTGCTAAAAATATTGTTTAAAGGGGGGAGGACATAATTAAGCCGTCTGGGGGTCCTTGAACTATTGACAAGTTGGTTGGCGACGAGAGGGGAGGGGAGATTGCTAAGAAAAATTGTTGTCGTAATTTTTTGCCACCCCCTTATAACACTTATGACATATCCAAGTAAAGTAATGCTCAAAATACTTTTGAACAGAATAAGCTCAGATGAATTAATTGCTAGTTCGAGTGCTACACAAAACAAGGACGACTAACAGAGTAGCTCAAGATAAGCTGGGGGCAACTGAGCTGCGGTTTTTTAGAATAATTATGAAAATTCCGAGGAAGGTCAAGAAAACTAGTGTAGAAGCAATCGTCAGAGATTCTGGAGTAAAAAGACAAATTATAGAACACACACACACACACAAAAGCAGATAGTCAAGATTTGTAGGACATGTGGTGAGAAAAGCGAAAAATGAAAACATTTAGTAACCACCGGAAAGATCAGAGGGAAAAGGGACATAGGAAATCTAAGAGAGACATTTCTTGGTGTCTTGTCCCTGTGGCACGAAAATATGTCACCGACTGAACAAGATAAGAGACAGAGAGATGTGAAGAAACATGATAGCCACACGGCATGGCATTTGATTCATTGACTGATTGATTGAAATGATTGTCGAAGTATACACTGGTTTCAGAGCAAACAGATGAGCTGTATAACAAATCTTCAACATCGAATTTTAAATGAAAAACATATTCAGCATCAACATAATCTATATCACTATTTCGTCAACTTTACGAAGACATTTGACCGTATCTGGCATGCTGATCTCTGGTATAGGCTCTATACTGAGACAATTTAATTTAGACATATATATTGTTTAATCACTATACAATAACACCGGTAGTGTTGTTTTATTAATTTTTTTAAATATTGTAGTAGAATTCTTTCATCATCATCATCAAGTGCCGTCTCCGCAATGAAGGTTTGCTGCAACGTATCTCCGACATCTCTTGTCTTGGTGGTGCACTCTGCTAGACTGTAACCTGCCCATCGTGTAATGTTACTCTCCCACTTGTATCTCTGCCTACCTCTTGCTCGCTTCCTTTTCACTTTACCCTCAAGTAAGATCTTCAATAGGGTGTCATGTCTTTTAATGTGTCCAAAGTATTTTATTTGCCTGATCTTTATTTCTCTTAGTAGTTCTTTCTTCATATTAAGTGTCTTTAGCACCTCTTTATTTTTTTTCTTCTCTTTCCATGATGTTCTCCCTATTCTTCTATATACCCACATCTCAAAGGCATCAATTTTGTCTTCTAATTGTTTATTTAGTGTCCATGTTTCTGAGCCATACATTAATATGGAATAGATGTAGCATTTTATAATTCTCATTTTTAACCTGTTTGTAATTTGTTTAGATATTAATAATTTCCTCATGCCATTGAAGGTACTTTTAGCCATTCATATTCTCCTTTTAACTTCTGTTTCACATCTGCCATCATTTGTGATGTGTCCAAGATATTGATACTGTTTTACTTGTAGTTTCTCTCCCTGTATGTTTATGTTTATCTCCTGTTCTTCTGTGTCTTTGCTGATTATCATGGTTTTTGTTTTTTTAATGTTTATATCCAGACCATATTCATTACTTGATTTATTGACTTGATCTAGTAGTTTTTGTAGTTCATGTTCACTTTCTACTAAAAGAACAGTGTCATCTGCATATCTAATGTTGTTTATTATTTTCCCATTGATCTTGAGTCCTGGTGTTTCTTCTATTTTTTTTAAAGATATGCTCTGTGTAGATATTAAATAGGCTTGGTGATAAAATGCATCCTTGTCTTACCCCTCTTCTTATTTCTATGTATGGAGAGTAGCTGTTTTCACACCTTATTGCTGCAGTTTGTTCCCAATATATATTTCTAATCAGCCTGATGTCTTTTCCATCTATGCCTATTTCTTGAAGACATTTGATTAATTTTTCATGTTGGACTCTGTCAAAGGCCTTGCTGTAGTCTATGAAGCAAATATAGATACTTTTTTGGACTTCTATATATTTATCTATCACTAGCCGGATACTCAGTATAGCTTCTCTGGTTCCTTTGTTTTTCCTAAAACCGAATTGTTCTTCACCGACCTCCGTGTCTATCTTGTTCTTAATTCTTTCATGTATTATCTTGAGAAGTATTTTAGTTAGATGGCTCATTAGACTTATTGTTCTATATTCTGTACAGTCCACAGCCCTGAGCTTCTTAGGTAGTGATATGAATATTGATTATGTTAGGTCTTTAGGTATATGGCCTATTTCGTATATGTCATTGCAAATTTCTGTGATAGTATCTACACCAAATTCATTTAGAGTTTTTATTATGTCTGCTGTTATGTTGTCAGAGCCTGCAGCTTTTCCACATTTTATTGAATTTATTGCATGTTCTACTTCTGATTTCAGTATTGCTGGTCCATCATTGTTGTGTATTGTTGGTTTTTTGTTCCGTTGGTCGTCAAACAGTTCTGTTACATAATCTGCCCATCTTGTGAGTACTTCTGTTTTATCAAATATTATTTTACCATTTTTATCTTTAATGCAGCCACCCCCATTTATAGGATTTTTCTTATTTGTGATCAGCCTTATCTCCTTATGCATTAATTTTGTCTTCTGTTGTATGGACATCTCTATTTCACTGCATTTTGTTTCTAGCCATTGTTTTTTCGCTGTTCTGCACATGTTACGTATCTCCTTGTCTATAATTGAGTATTTTGGCGTATTTTTAGTTTTCTTTCTTTCTGTCATTTTCTCTAATATTTCATCTGTCATCCATGTTTGTTTGTTCTTGGTATTTCTTGTTGGTAAATTTTTACTTGATGTTTGAATACTTTTCTTTAGGCTTTCCCATTTATTGTCTATTTTCTCTTCTGGATTTTCCCTTCTGTATTGTTCCATGCACTCTATCATTAGATGTTCATATCTATTCTTTACATCTACAAGGTATTTTTGTTGTATGTCTTGTTGTTTTAGTGCTGATGCGTCTATCTGTGGTTCTTGGACTCCTCTATTTACTATCTTTTTAAGTTTGACATTTATTTTGCACAGCACTGGATTATGGTCAGAGTTGATATCTGCACCTGGGTATGTTTTGATGTTTTTGACACTATTTCTAAATCTATTGTTAATCATAATGTAATCTATTTGGTTCCTCTTTCTGTCTCCAGGGCTTTTCCATGTATATAATCTTCTATTTTCATGTTCAAAGAATGTATTACATATGATTCTTTATTATGATACAAATTGTAATGACAAGACTAAGATGTAAAATCAAACCAGAAATTGGAGATGAGCAATGTGGATTTGTAGACGGCAACGGCACAAACAATGCGTACACAAACATTATGCCTACATCTTGAGAACATTAATGGAGATGATGACGAAAGTAAACAGATAGCCTATCTTTATTTCTGCTTTATTTCTACGACGTTTAATAAGGTGAACCATGAGGAAATAATTAGAATACTTAATAATTTATTTATGGTAAAATAATAAGGAATATGGCATATATATTGGCAACAAAGAGCGGCCATAAGAATCGATAACCAGACGGGAGCATTTCAACACATCAAACAGATGGTCTGATAAGGATGTGTGTTCTCTCCTATCTGTTAAATTTACACAGTGAAATGCTAATGAGATCCATTCAAGATATGTCAGGAATAGTAGTTGGGTGGATTTTATAAACAACCTGCGAGACGCTGACAATACAGTTTTGATAGCCGAAACTGAGTTACAAGAAATTGTGAGCATAAGAAATTCAAAACAAAGGGCTTATTCTGAATAACTGAAAAACGGAAGTAATGGTAATATTGAAGAATAAATGACATCCAGAATGTAACATCAAAGTAAATGGGATCATTATGAGGCAAGTCAACATATTCAAATAGTTAGGTATATTATTAAAATCAAATGGAAAATCTTCTTCTTCTGCGTTCAGCATGTGGTCATGATATACCGTCAGACCTGTCATCACGACGAAGTCCACTGTCTTCTCCAGGTCAGAGCGGCTGCCCCATAGCTTTTGCCTCAAGTCTGTATCCTCTGGCCAGGTCTGCTGTCTTTGCTCTTTGTATGTTGGGCAGTCCTGAAGTATGTGTTCTGGAGTCTGGGTTCCGGATCCACATGGACATTCATCTGTGTATGAGATCCTTAATCGATAAAGGTGACCCAACAGTCTGCAGTGGCCTGTTCTAAGGCGAAATATTGTGGTCTGTTGATATCTTTGGAGGAGATTATTGCATCATGTTCGTATTCCCTTTCCATTTCTTTCTTCCACTTTGCTGAGTACGTGTTGCGGATTATTGTTTTTACTTCTCCGTAAGGCAGTGGGTGTCTGTGTTGCTCCAGAAGATGTATTAAAGAAGTCAAATGTATAACTGCAAATGCAACATTTCACAATATGAAGACCATCCTATGGAATATATTGTTGTCAATTGAGGTGGGAAAGAGAGTTCTTAGAAGTTATATAGAACCAATTCTGTTATATGGAAGTGACTCTTGGACACTCAGTAGAACAGTGAAAAATTATATTGAGACAGCAGAGATGTGGTTTTATAGAAGAATGATAAGAACACCATGGACAGATAAAAAGCGTGCTGAAAATATCTTGAATGAAATTAATTTAAAAAGAGAGTTGATCACTCACATCAGAAAGAGACAGTCCACATTGTTTGGATACATCATGAGAAGAGGAAAAATGGAACATAATGTAACAACAATCAAGTTGAAGAGCAAGAGAAGTAGGGGCAGAACAAGAGAGAAAATGCTTGACAACCTAGCATTGTGGCATGGGAGAACATCAGTATTGGAAATGATTTATAGGACATGAAATAGAAAGCCATGGAAAGACATGCTAACCAACGCCACATGGCATGAACCACGAGTTCTGTAGAACAAATATAGAGTCCGGTAAGGATGCACAATGTCATCAATTAGTTAGTTAGTTCCGTTTGGGTCAAAAATTGCACATGGTAACTCATTTAGATTTCAAGCGCCCCCTTGCAAATTGCTGTAAGTTTTTGATTACTTATGCTCAACATTAATCTTTCGTTGTTTATTGTTCTGAGCAGTTTCTTTTGGGCAATTTTGAGCAGTTTCTTTTAGGCAATCTACTTTTATTTTTCCCTCTACCTTCAACATAAAAGTTTGTTTGGGAAGTCTGTTGTCATCCATTCGAAGTACATGACCGATGTAATTTTAAGATCGTCTCCTTATAAAACTTGATACAAATTCTTAGTTTGTTTCTTTCCTCAGTGAATCGATTGTTTTAAAATATGTTAATTGTATATTCAATATTCTTCGAAGGGACTTGTTATCGTTATCAAATGTCATTAATTTGATGTCTATTCTATTGATTACGTGAATTTCCAACTTTCTCACCAATACAAGTAGTATGGAGCTGTTCGGTAATAACGTCAACAATTTATTCCAATTTACCCCCCCCCCTCCCAAATATGTCAACAGTTGTCAAGACTTAAGGAACTTCCTACTTAATTATACCACACCACAACACCCCCCCCCCCTCAATATTCGCTATATTTGTACGGGAAAAAAACGTGTTCAGATTTTTTTTAAGTTTCCATTCAGACAATTATTTGAATTGCTGTATAAAAGTATTGTTAGCGTCAAATTTTGTCATAGCTTCGCACCCTCCCTTGTCAACAACTGTCATAACTTTTTCAGATCCATTATCTAATTGTTGACGTACTTTATGCACAGCCTCTACGTATGAGTTGGAATGTACAAGTGGATCTCGTTCGCGAGCAGTGGATTAAGGCATTGAGAAAGGCTAGTTTGAAAGTAGCTACATTTATTTTCTAAAATATTTTGCACAACAGATAAGCCTTCAAATAAACATACATAAAACGAAAATCATGAACTTTACCGGCCTGACAGAATTAATTAAACTATATGATAATATACTTGACAACGTTTCAAATTTCGTATATTTGGGAAGCAAGATAACATCAGACGGGGATACCAACTGAGAAATCAAGACACGAATCGCTCTCGCCTCCAATGCATTAAACAAACTCTCAAACATCTGGAGATCGAAGATCGCAAGTAAACACATCAAACTGCGACTATTCAATGCAAGTGTGATTCCATCATTGACATATGGATGTGAAAGTTGGAAATCTACCGCAATAATGGGTAAGAAGTTAGTTGCCTTCGAGAATAGATGCCTCAGAAAAATCACAAATACTAATTGGAAAGACTTCAAATCAAACGACGGGGTGCAAAGGGAACGCATTGCTCTAGGCGGACCCAGGGTTAGCAGATAACCAAGATCCCAAATGTACCTCCACGCGGTGCACCCTGGAAACAGAAATACAGCAGCTCGAGCTGATTCTGGCCAAATCATTTGGGGATCGTGTCCGAAAATGTGGAGGTAGCAGATGGAAAGAGATTTGCCTGCACACGGACAGACATATCTCCGACACCACCAGCATCACCACATATAGCGACACTGTCGACATACAGTGAAGCTAGTCAGTCCAGTCCGAACATTGGAGGGGCGGCCAATGTAAAATGCACGTAAAGGTAGATACATGGCGAGAGACATAGATTTCATACCGAGTACAATGAAACAATGAAAGGGCAGAACAACGCTAGAGGGCAGCGCGAACTGCAAATAGAAAGTGAAAAGTCCCTAGGAAAGTGGGAGCTACAAGCTCCGTCAGCTCGAGACGGGCTTCTAGTTACCTGAGTTCCTTACAGGCAGAGACCCAGACCCATCCACTGGCGTTTGGTAAAGCAAGAAGACCTAACCCAACTCTAATGTCGAGCCTTCCTAAACCGGAAATATGCTCGCGAAGAGAAAGGGTTCTGTACCCAATGGGCTTAGGCAAGAAAGGGACAACGATGGTAGTCCTGGCCCAACTCTACTGTCAATGTTTCCTATACCGGAAGTACACTTGCAGAGAGAAAGGGTTCCGTACTCGATTCGCTCAGGCACAAAAGGGACAACGATTTAGCCCTGGTCCAACTCTACTGTCAAGTTTTCCTACACCGGAAATACACTTGAAGAGAGAAAGGGTTCAGTACCTGATGGGCTCAGGCGCTATTGGGACAAGGACGCTCAGCTCGAGAACGCCTTGCTCTCAAACGCGTGGTGTGAGACTCGAACTCGGACAAGGGGTACACGTCGGTGAATGACACCTCGGCTAAGAGGGCGAAAGAGCCAGGGTCCAACTCCTCTGTTGAGTTCTTCCCATAAGGAACCAGGCTCACGGATGAGAAACGGTTCAGTACCCAATGGGCACAGGCACAGCACGTCCAATTACACGAGGCAAGTTCATAGACAGTGGAACACCTCGTTTGAGTCAGACTAAGAGCAAGAAAATCGTCTGGGCGAAGAGTCTCCACTACGCGTGCCTGGAGACAGATATAGAGGCTGTCACAGGCTAAGGGTAGCCCACCCGAATTGTCAAGGCATGCCGAAATCGGATGTGCTAGGCCTACAAGGCGCATAACGGTGGCACAACGTAATCACGCTCCCGGCGGAAATCGCACGGATATCCGTGATGGTTACAATGGAGCGAACGAAAAACAAAACAAACAAACAAATCAAACGACATTCTAAGAGAGGAGACAAACAAGAATAAGTGACGAACATCATCAGAAAACGCCGCTGGACATACATCGGCCACGTACTTAGAAATAAGGAAGACATAATCCCACGACAAACCTTCATGTGGACACCAGACGGGGAAAGAAAACAGGGAAGACCAAAAACAACGCTCAGAAGAACATTTATGAATGAATTAAAATCAACAAGCATAAATGCACAAGACCTGCAATCCCTAACAACTGACCGACATGTATGGAGAACTATGACATCCGCCCTATGTGCCAAACTTGGCAAAAGAGAAACTGACTGACTGATATTTATTTTCGTGCCTAGACACACAAGTCTTCGAGGCAATGAAAAAGCACATCAACTGGCATCATGCGCGATGTGGCCATGGATCGAGTTCACGTTTTGAACTCAGAGAAATAGCACGCGAGAGTGAGACTAGTGTGGATGATTATTCCTTTTCAATGTCCAGGATGGATTAAAGATCAGGGTTTAAAATGCAGTTTTGCTAAAAGTGAACCTTTTAGAGGGCGCAGAAGAATGATGGTCAACCAGCAGAGGACCGGTATTGTAAGAATAAGTGTAATGGACGAAACACTCAGGGAGTGATCGGAACAAATATGGGGTGTCCATTTTGCAGTTATGATGATCCGACGACTAACTAACTAACTAACTAACTAACTAACTAACTAACTAACTAACTAACTAACTAACTAACTAACTAACTAACTATGCTATCAATGCCAGACTTGGAAACTTATATCTACAAATAAGACACTTGCGAAATTAAATGTCTAAGGAAGGCTTTTGGAGTCACCAGACTCGACAAGATGCGCAGTGAGAACATCAGAAAGATAATAAGTATCACATCATGCATTGAATATTCTTCTTCTGCGGTCATCACTTAGGCAGGTTGGGACTCCGGATTCTATGATATAAGCTGCTGTCTGTTTTAGAGATTTCGCTGTGCCATACAGTTTCTCTTCGACGCTTATTGGGGTGGGCCATGTCTTATTCCCTAAGTCTGCATACTGGGGACACGCTTGTAAGATATGTTCTGCTGTCATATTCGCAAGACTGCAATGGCAATGGCCACTTGTATCTATTTTGAATTTGGTGTGCAGGTGATGTCTCATTTTGTTGTGACCAGTTCTGAGGCGCAGCAGGATAACATGGTCTCTTCTGGATAGTTGGTAATACCCATCATCTGCATCATATTTGGGTTGGTCTCCTTTCCACTTTTTGTTATAATTGCCTTTAATGATAGTCTTCACTTCTTCATAACTGATCAGAAAGTCTTCTTTATGTAAATTGTCTCCTTCTTTGGTCAGTCTATCTGCAACTTAATTTCCTTCGATGTTACAGTGTGACGGTATCCATTGAATCACTACTCTCTGGAAACTGTGCAGCTGAACTAGAACTTCCATCAATTCATTTACTTCGGTGTTCCTGTGTAGCTTCAGTGCTATTATGACATCTGTTATTAGTACAATATTCATGTGCATATGTTCTTTATGTTGTAAAATAATTTCTGCTGCTTTCTTGAGAACTTCCATTTCAGCCATTTCCAATTGGTTGAGAGCTTGCCTATAGATATGACAAGAGTAACATCTTCCCCGTGGTTAGTCTAAGGGCCAGTCGTTCTTCACCATTCTCAATTGCATTTATGGCCGAGCAAGCTGTATAAGGATGTGTCCCTACCTGTTGGTAGTTAAATGCAATGTGATGTTATATAATACGCTTTCTCTCAAATTCTGAGTTCCTTTCTTTTCTATACCTTTTAATTGTTCTTTTAGCTTTGGGAGTCTGTATGCTCCTAAGAGATGGTACCGACTGGTTGTATGGACGTTGGTTTCTCTTTTCCTAGAGTTTGTACCTTCTGTATCAGTTTCTTTGCATTTGCTGAGAAGTTGCTCCAGCTCTATTCTGGGTTTTGTGTATTTTGTTGAATTATGTTTTATATGTTGTGGCCCAGGCTGCGATGCCATACTCAAGTACTGGCCTAACTCTACCTGTGTATAGCCTTTTCAAGATTTTGCTGTCCGCTCCCCAGTTTGTGCCTGCTATCTTTTTGATTATGCCCATTTGTTTCGGACTATTTTCTGTCTGTTTTGCTCATGTCATGCTAGAGTCCAGGGTTATTTCGATGTATGTTGGGTTCTGCTCTAGTGGAAGTTATTGTTTATTTTTAGTGTTGTCTGTACCTTGTTGGATAGGGTGAATATTGTGTGTGTGGTTTTCTTCTCATTAATGGCGAGCAACCATTTCTTGGTCCAGATTTCTAGTTTGTGCAGTGCCACAAAAATGTGGGTTGTTTGTCTTCTTTCATAAGCTCTAAATCTTTCTTGATAGCACCGGCTTTTTGTTTTGTGAGAGGGTAAATACTGTAGTGCTGCACCTATCTGTGTTAATGCTAACGAACCATGTATTTGCCGATAAGGGTAAGGCATCATTATCTTTTTTGTATTTGTTTAGTGGCCACAGTTGCATGTTCTTCCGTGCACCAGATCAAAAGCACAGATTGTAACCCTGATCCCGTGTGGCAGCCCGGCAACCAGACTATCGATACAAACCAAGAAAAGTGTGGGTGACAGGATTTCTCCCTGGAGGACTCCATGACACAGTAGGACCTTTTTGCTCTTGTAACGATCCGACTGCACCCCGACCATTCTATCATGCAGGCATGCTCTCACCAAATTGTACACTCCCGAATCAATACTGCTCCGCCGAAGACGGATGTGTCAGGCCATTGGCGCAAATAAAATGGCGACACAACGCATTTCCATTCTCTGGACTACATCCTTCTGGAAAATCTAATAGGACCATGATCCTGCTACAAGATATATTCAGTGGGAGTTTGAGAATGAAAGCTGAAGGAGAAGAAGAAGAATCAATACTGCAATTTCGCAATTTCTTCAAGAGTCCTTCTTTCCAAACCTTGTCAAATGCTCTCCTGAGGTCTATCTATGCTGCCAGAAACCAGTTTCTTATATTGGAAAGCATCCTCAATCTCTTGGTTGCATGATCTTCAGTAGACTATTTGAAGCCTGCTTACTGCGATACCAGAAGGTTTTCACTTTCAAGGTACCACTGCATCCTATGATTGATAATGCATTCCATTGTTTTGTAAAGACATCTTGTGAAGCTGCTGGGCCTGTAATTGGAGACTGTGTTGCTATCTTTTCTTGATTTGAGGAGTGGTATCATTGTTCTTTTCCTCCATGCACGTAGAACATTACATGTAGTCCAGCCTGTATTGAAGATCTGCAGTAGCTTTACTCTTGCTGCAGTTCCTAGGTTTTTAATTATTTCATTGGACATTTTATCAGCTCCTGTGGAATTTTTCATTTTGGATATTGCATTTTTCAGTTCTTTCATTGTGATTAGTGCCTCCATGACTTCAGGCATATGTTCGCCTTGTCCAATGTTTTGCTGGCTTTCCCCAACCTCCTGTTGTTTGACTGGGCTAACTTTGATGCTGTTGTCTTCTGCAAAGTAATCAGCTGCATGTTTATCTGTTAAAATGTGTCTATCTTTATAACGTGTGATCCTTGTATTTCTCTCTGTGCCTTCATCATTTTTTTTTACCAGTCTCCATAATTTCCTAATGTCTCTTTCAAGGTTCAGCGATTATGTTTTTTTTCTTTCCATCTGTTCCGTCTGGCATGTAACTTGGCTCTTTGAAATTTAGCCTTTGTTTCCTGATATTTATTGTGATGTTCTTGGCTAGGTCTGTTCTCTGCCTACTGTCTAGATGTTTCCATCTGAGTTTGCAACTCCGCCAGTTCAACATTCAAATAGCGTTTGTAGCTTTTCCGTGTGGCCCCCCCCCGGGTATGGTTTTACTAGCAGCATATAGTATTCATATATTAAATTTACTCACTGCTCTATTGATGTCTTTGTCCACGTTCTTGTCTTTAGCTAGAACTCTGGTCAAATGATGGTAAATTGTCCAGTCTGCCCTCTTATAGTTCCACCTAGTGAGTGTGCCGCTGTCCTTAATAAATGTGTCATTAGTAATTGTGGATTTCCAAAAATACTGATCTGTGGTCACTACTCCAAAGCTGCTTTCCAACAACACGTGTGATGTTCCTTTCAAGGTATGGTGAGTGGAATGCCAGGTCTGGTGTGAAGGTGGTGTACCATGCTCTAGAGTAGAAGGTTGGTGAGTCTGCTGGCTAGTTAATAAGTATGATATTATTTTCATCCAGCCAGCTCTCAAGTTCTTCACCTCTCTTGTTCATGTGATCGTAATCCCAGTTCTGAGAGTGGCTGTTGAAGTTACCACACGCCATAAGTCTATCTTTTTCTGGAATTGTGTCTAGTGCCAATAGTCTTTAATTTGACAGAAGTAGTTCAGGAGATGGAACTCTACACTGTCTGTATTTAGGTGGAGCATCTGGTATTCTGCCCTCTCCATATACACTTCTAGCTGGCATGCAATGATATTGTTTTTAACAAGTGTCAGAATTCTATCCTTTCGTGTCCTTTCGGTCTGATCGGTAGCACTGGTTGCCTATGATTTTTAGGCTATATCGCTGCTGAGGTGTGTTTATTCAAGCACCCACATTTCGCTCGGACTGGTTAGTGTCGCTGTATCATTCCTACTCGTCGTCTTTTGATATAATGTGCTTTTCATCTTGATAAAGGCCCTTTGATCGAAACGTTGGTTGTGTACTGTTATTTGTATGATTATGTCCTGTGTACTGTTGCTTGTAGTCTTTCATGTTAACGTCCGAAAGTGATAAGTGTGTTAGCCGTCGTCCAGTAAGACTACATTACTTCCTGTGTTCTACGTAACAACTTTCTAGACAGAGCATGCTTAGTCACTAAAGTGAAAAAGTGTCTCCACACAAGCTTAACAATTGTGAGAGATTCAACTATTTAAAACAAATCACTATATGTTTTTTTTTCAATCTCGCACGATTGTCCAATTTGGTTTATTATATATTTTAACCAGAAACAAATTGTGAAAGTAGCGGTTCTAGTAATCTAGTGACTACTTCTGCGTTCGTTCTCGAACTCCATCAGATATATTACATATCTGGGTGCAGTCCGTAGAACGGAAATACATTTTGTGTAATTGTTTACAGCTTGGCTGCGGTATCTGCACTTTTGGCATGAGACATCCAACTGCAGCGTCACTTTGTCCTTCTATGGATTGGGACAGCCAACTCCACCATTAAAGGCCTCTTTATTCGCCTCTTACGATGTGCCCACGACCTATGGAATATTTATATGTATTTTTGTTTTATTAATTATTTATTTTATTTATGGCTACAATTATGAAGTCATATCCGGTGTATTGTCCAACTAGAGTTATGCTTCTTGTTATGCCCCGGCCGTAGTTAGTTATATACCTGAACTTTAACTTTCCTTCATTCTGTTATGGCGTTTCGGAATTACTGGATAATACAGTTAAAACGCCATATCTATTAACATAAGTAAACATTGAAATTTCACACATCCATGCGTCGCTCCGAAGGGATAGATTGTGCAGAACTTTCTCAGAAATCGTAAAAGGTACGTAAAAGTAAAAGGTCTCCAGTAACAGACTATTAAATTTAAAAATTGCATGATTTTTAATGATTAGAATTAGGATTGAAGCTGCTTGTCTTTTGTGATCCATTCACTGACTGAGGTCAGAAATAAATAACTGATGGGATACCCGTTCAGTTTTGTGTCTTACCGAAAAAATGAAGTCATCACCTGAAAATCCAATAATTATATATAATATTATATATATTTTTAAACTGCATTTTCCGCATACACAACAATGGAAAATTAACGGTTTCGTTTTGTTGAGTTCCGTTTAAAACTGAACCAGACATCTCGTCCGTTGTTTTCAGTATCATATTTCCCTAGAGAATCATAAATGATTGCTTTCCTCTCTAAATAATGAATACAACATTTAGTTAATGACAATTTTATTTTATAATAAGCCTACACTACAGTTTTTCTAGTGGTGTAAAAAATTATTTTAGTATTTTCCTGGTTGGTAAGCATATTTAAAAAAAAACCAAAACAACTTACTTTGTCCTTGAACTTTGTAGTTTGTTGAGTAGCAGGGCCTATTACATAAAATTACCATATTTTATTTGTTGTTAGGATAAAGTAAAGTTATGTATGATACTACATAGTGTGATAGTGTAAAAACTGACAGTGAAAGTGTGCTACTTATTGTATGTATTGTATTGAACTTTGACAGTTAATTTTATTACTATTATTAGTAGGTATATTTCTCAGCAACTATATTCCATAAATACAACCCATGAACAAATTTATATTTATTAGGCCGAACCTATATGAAAAATATACTGTGTAATATGACTTTGTCATTAGAGGTGAGAAAGAGAGTTCTGCAGTGCTATATAACCCCTATACTAACATATGGGTGCGAGTCTTGGACAATAAACAAACTGGAAAGTGGGAGATTGGAGGCAACAGAGATGTGGTTCTACAGAAGAATGCTAAGAATACCATGGACTGCCAGAAAAACTAATGTAGAGGTGTTAAAAGAGTCAAATGTGAAACGGACCTTAATCAACAATATAAGAAAAAGGCAATCTTCTTTTTTTGGCCACTTCATGAGTCAGGCAGGTTTAGAGAACATAATCACAACAGGCAAGATTGAAGGCACCAGAGACAGAGGGCGACAACGTGAGAAAATATTAGACAGTTTGACAACCTGGCATGGCAAAGAAACAACAACTTTGATACATAATACTGTGAACAGAGAGCTGTGGAGAGCCATGACCGCCTACGCCACCCGGCATGGCACCTGATGATGATGATGAACCTATATGTAAATATAATTACTTTAGTAAATAATAGAATAAAGAAGACAAATAGATCCTGGGTAAACAGTTTCAGGAAAGGTGCAGTAGAACAAACTTGGTAAATTAAAGATGAAGGATGTAATGCTGATTACATTACCCAAGCTTGGTATTGTCACCAGACATATGGGTCAAATACTTCAGTGTAAGCCTAAGTTGTGTGAACAAGAATATGACTAGCATGTCACAAGAAACTATAGATTTAGTTGGAGATTGGCTATCCCATCAAGTAGAAACAAATTGTGACCCAAAAATGACATACTGAAGTTTGGAATAACAGGCTGAGAGTCACATATCACAGTCAATCTGCAAACCACAATGCACCATGTTCCTTCTCTGGACTGCAACCTACTAACTTGCAGGAGTTTAAGAACAAATACATAATTCAACTTCCCTGTGTATAAGTGAACACGTACATATTTTATAGAAATAAAAAAAATTATTCTTGTCTGAAATACTTGAATTTATTGCATACATTTACTTGTCCATTAAAATAATTGCTATTTGCAGATGACAAAATACTAGTAACATCATCTTATCAGAAGAGTGACTACAAAGACAAATAGACAGGTTACATCAAACATTAAAAAATTTGTTTGTATTGGTGAGCTCTGTACCACTTTGCCACAGAGCCGGACACATGCCAAACCTTTAACATGAAGATAAATATAGAAAAGACCAAAGTAATGAAGATAGGAATAACAGAAAGAAACACCAATTGGAAACAACAGACTTAACTCTTTCAGGACGTAATTATTCCCGGGGTTTGGACTTAATTTGGAATTAATTTTAGGCTAAATTTTTGGGCAGCATCATGATTTAGGTGCAAGCTTCCTGAAGACAAAGTATTAGCTATAGGTGGTCATATAAGGTATCAAAAGAAAGATAATTGAATGTGAAATCCATATACAATATAAAAATGTAAGAATTATAACAACAAAATACAGAAATTATACCACAAACAGGGATGTTAGATGAAGAGAAATTTTTTGGATATGCATTTTGTTCTGCTTACCCTAAATTTTACTTGTTTGAAATGTTGATATATAATCTTACTAAACTAGAGGCATTGACTGTCCATTTACTGATCATAATTCGTTTATTTGAAGTAAATCTATCAACTGCCTAGTGTTTTATATGATTTTTGTGTGTGCCATGTCCATTTTCAGAACTGAAAAAAATATTTTGAAAATTTAGAAAATATTCCCAAGTATTCATAGTATTTAGAATACATCCAGAAACTACAAGTTAAATGGTTCGGCTGCATAACCAGAAAGAAAGAGCAAAGTATTATCAAAAAAACACTTAACAAACAATACGAAAACAGTCGACCTATTGAATGCCCTCGTAAAGGTGGATGGATAGTGTATTAGAGACACTCGGAAATCTAACAGCGGAAGAGACAAATAGAAGGGCAAAAGACCGTACACTCACTCTCCTGTCAACACCGAAAGGTACACGAGGACAGAAAGAAGAAGATTCATAGTATTAGATTTCAAAGTTGAACTTTATTCCACTCAATATTATCATTAGATCTAACTTTATTTTCTGTATAACGTAATGGAATATTATCATTGCTGTCATTAGGTCTATCTAACTCTTCAGAAACAATAGAAGTTTGAACAGTTTTATAATTTTTTTGCTCTTACCTATTATTAGGTCTAGGCCTATTTCTATTCCGATTTTCAACAATCGGTAATCTTCACTGTCAAAATCGAAAACACTGTTTTTTACCTACACATCACTTGAACTAACATCTCCAATAATAAAATTCATAGAATAATAAAGCCATATGTTTTCTAAATGTTTGAACTCTGTTGCTAGTGAAAGATGAAGCCATTTTGCTAATTTATGGAAAGCTGAATCTACCTTGTTTGAAATTTAATAAGAAATAAATGTCACCCGTCTAATCACACAGAAAGACGATGGTTTCCTTTTGTTAGCCAGATTTCTAAATTTTAAACTGTTAAATTTTGTAATACTTGCCATTTACGAACCAAATGAAGCAAATTTAGATGGTACATATTGAGGACCAATATATCATGTTTATGTCCAGAAAGGGTGGAGGCTCTGTCCCGATATATTGTGTTTACGTATGAATTGAGTTAAACAAGTAATAGAATTCACATACCTAGGAAGCAATATAACAACAGATGGCAAGAGCAGCAAAGAAATACACAATAGATGTAGTAAACCATACCAAACCCTAGGGCAAATGATACCAATCTTCAGAAACAAAGATTTAGATTTAAACACCAAAATAACACTATTCAAAACAATTATTATGCCAATGCTGTGCTACCACTGCCAAACATAGACAACAACAGCACAAGACAAACGTAAACTTGTGACAGCTGAAATGGCATGCTTACACAGAATCATAGTAATATCGCTTAGAGTCAGAGTGAGAAATGAGGACATTAGACAAAGAACCAACATCATCCCAATCTTGGAATATATTAAGAGACAACAGACCATGAAAATGATGGACCACCGAAATAAAAGGGGTGACAAATTCCACAGTATACTCAGCACACATTAGGGCCATCTCCAGAAAGCTCTTCTAACCCTAATGTAGAAGTTTGAAAGGCTAAAAGGCAACAAAGGGTTTAGCGAATAGATAGAATGGATAGAGTTACTTGTCTTTAATTTTAATGTTTTATCTAAATATGGTCTTTGTAGTGTCACAGTTTTTTCTCAAATATGGTCTGTGTGGTTACTGCTAACTACAAAAACAATATTCAGATAATATCCTAAATTTTTCATAGCAGTAACCATTGATGTCAGATAAGGTGAGGTAGATGGAAGGGATTTTAGGTAAGATGTAATAGAGAGGTGATGTCAGATAAGGTGTAATAAAGAGGTGATGTCAGATAAGGTGTAAGAGTTAGGTGATATCAGATACAGTGTAATAGAGATGTAATGTCAGATAAGGTGTAATAGAGAGGTGATGTCAGATAAGGTGTAATAAAGAGGTGATGTCAGATAAGGTGTAAGAGTTAGGTGATATCAGATACAGTGTAATAGAGATGTAATGTCAGATAAGGTGTAATAGAGAGGTGATGTCAGATAAGGTATAATAGAGATGTGATGTCAGATAAGGTGTAATAGAGAGGTGATGTCAGATAAGGTGTAATAGAGATGTGATGTCAGATAAGGTGTAATAGAGAGGTTATGTCAGATAAGGTGTAATAGAGAGGTGATGTCAGATAAGGTGTGATAGAGAGGTGATGTCAGATAAGGTGTAATAGAAAGGTGATGTCAGGTAAGGTGTAATAGAGAGGTGATGTCAGATAAGGTGTAATAGAGAGGTGATTTCAGGTAAGGTGTAATAGAGAGGTTATTTCAGGTAAGGTGTAATAGAGAGGTGATGTCAGATAAGGTGTAATAGAGATGTGATGTCAGATAAGGTGTAATAGAGAGGTGATGTCAGATAAGGTGTAATAGAGAGGTGATGTCAGATAAGGTGTAATAGAGAAGTGATGTCAGATAAGGTGTAATAGAGAGGTGATGTCAGGTAAGGTGTAATAGAGAGGTGATGTCACATAAGGTGTAATAGAGAGGTGATGTCAGGTAAGGTGTAATAGAGAGGTGATTTCAGGTAAGGTGTAATAGAGAGGTGATGTCAGATAAGGTGTAATAGAGATGTGATGTCAGATAAGTTGTAATAGAGAGGTGATGTCAGATAAGGTGTAATAGATAGGTGATGTCAGATAAGGTGTAATAGAGATGTGATGTCAGATAAGTTGTAATAGAGAGGTGATGTCAGATAAGGTGTAATAAAGAGGTGATGTCAGATAAGGTGTAAGAGTTAGGTGATATCAGATACAGTGTAATAGAGATGTAATGTCAGATAAGGTGTAATAGAGAGGTGATGTCAGATAAGGTATAATAGAGATGTGATGTCAGATAAGGTGTAATAGAGAGGTGATGTCAGATAAGGTGTGATAGAGAGGTGATGTCAGATAAGGTGTAATAGAAAGGTGATGTCAGGTAAGGTGTAATAGAGAGGTGATGTCAGATAAGGTGTAATAGAGATGTGATGTCAGGTAAGGTGTAATAGAGAGGTGATGTCAGATAAGGTGTAATAGAGAGGTGATGTCAGGTAAGGTGTAATAGAGAGGTGATGTCAGGTAAGGTGTAATAGAGAGGTGATGTCAGGTAAGGTGTAATAGAGAAGTGATGTCAGATAAGGTGTAATAGAGAGGTGATGTCAGGTAAGGTGTGATAGGGAGAATGGATGTCAGATAAGATTTGCTAGAGAGAAGGAAAGTCAGATAAAGTGTGATAGAGAGAATCTTCTTCTTTCTGTCCTCATGTACCTTTCGGTGTTAAGAGGAGAGTGAGTGTGCAGTCTTTTGCCCTTCTATTTGTCTCTTCCGCTGTTATATTTCCGAGTGTCTCTAATACACTATCTATCCACCTTTTTTGAGGGCGTTCAATAGGACTACTATATTCGTATCGTTTGTTAAGGGTTTCTTACATAATACTTTGCTCTTTCTTTCTGGTTATGTGGCCGAACCATTAAACTTGTTGTTTCTGAATATATTATAACGTTAACGTGATTCCTAATTGTTTTCTTAGTTCTTCATTCCAGATTTTGTCTCTCAAGCTAACTCCAATCATACGTCTTACACATTTAATTTCAATGGTGTTAATCATATGAATTGTTCTAGAATCCAATGTCCAAGTTTGACACTGATAACACAACGTTGGTAGAAATTGGTGTTGAATAGCGCTTTATTTGTTTCTAGTGTAATATCTTTGTTTTTTAGTCTTCTTCTTCTTCTTTCTGTCCTCATGTACCTTTCGGTATTGAGGGGAGAGTGAGTGTACAGTCTTTTGCCCTTCTATTTGCCTCCTCTGCTGTTATATTTCCGAGTGTCTCTAATACACTAATTATCCACCTTTTACGAGGGCGTCCAATAGGTCGCCTGTTTTCGTATTGTTTGTTAAGTGTTTTTTTGATAATACTTTGTTCTTTCTGTCTGGTTATATGGCCGTACCATTTAACTTGTTGTTTCTGTATGTATTCTATTGTTGGCTTGATCCCTAATTGTTTCCTTAGTGCTTCATTCCTGATTTTGTCTCTCAAGCTAACTCCAATCATACGTCTCACACATTTCATTTCAGTGGTGTTAATCTTATGTATTGTTCTAGAATCTAATGTCCAAGTTTGACACTGATAACACAATGTTGGTAAGAAAATGGTGTTGAAAAGCGCTTTCTGTGTTTCTAGTGTAATATCTTTGTTTCTTAGTAAAGGTGTTAATTGACCAATGATCTGGCCTTATTACATCTTGCGTTTATTTCTGCTTCTTGTTTGTTGTCATATCTCAATGTGCTGCCCAGATATTTGAATTCATCTACCGGTACTTGTTTTAGTTGTTTATTGTTTATCTGTATGTTGATGTTCTCCTTTTCTCTTGCAATATTCATTACTTCTGTTTTGTCTATGTTGATTTTCATTCCAAATTGCTTGCCTTCTGTGTCTATTATGCTTAGGTGGTCTTGCAGGTTTTAAATGCTGTTGTGGAATAAAACCTGGTCATCATTGTTTTTAGTAAAGATGTTAATTGACCGATTACCTGACAGGCCATATTACATCTTGCATCTATTTATCTTTAATGCCGCAGATGTTGATAGTTGCTATTTTTGTTGTTACAGTTGAGCGCTTTTGCATGTGATGTGCCTTCCTCTTCATTTAAATTTCTTATTGAGCACTTTGTGTATCCCCTGTCGATGTGCTAGGTCAGTCACATGTTAAGGGCTGTGTAATAAGTTTACTCGGGGTTGCCCATTTCCCCGTGCTGACCACTAGCTAATCATGGCCACACTTGTTGTTATCTTCTCCACCGATGTTTACATATTCACTCTTAAAAACATATTACTGCTCTTATTCACTTGGAAAAAAATCTCTTATGATGAAATAAAGAAATATCTTCCTCTAGGTGTAATCTACAATGTGAATAATATCTTATAATATTTAAACATAAACATGGCACTTTATCCTATTGAAATAGACAGCGGCCATCTTGAGTATCGCTCCAAGTCCAATGTGTAGATGGTTTGGTCTATAAATGTTTTAGTGGATATTGATAGTCAATGGATTAGATAGAGAGAATGGATGTAAGATTGTCAGATGAGGTATGACAGACAAGGGATGTCAGATATGGTATGATATATGAACCTTATAATATAAAAATGGGTTGTCAAATAACGTATGATAGCAAATAACGTATGATAGCAAATAACGTATGATAGAGAACATTGGCATGAAAGAAAATATGATTTAAAGCAGCAGCGATTTATTTATTTATTTATTCAAACAGAACACATTGTACACCTGCACTGAAAACAACTGACAACTGTTGATGAATCATTTAAAATCATCTGTGGAATACTATGGGCTGTTTGCTGTATAGGATATGAATGATTACTTTACACAAACAGCTGTATACAGGCGCTAGTATGTGATGATGATGTCGGCTGCCGAAAATTTTATCAGTGTTCCTTGACTAACAATGCCAACTGTTTTAGCTTGGGGCAAAGCCAGTTTGGGAGCTCTTGGTTTAGCTGGCTCTGAGCATACTAGTGTAACTACCCCCCGACAAGTACAGTCATTGGAAGGTGTTGAGATTAGGAACATCAGCAGCGGAGACAACCACACTTTAGTCTGTATCCGGGATGGCTCAGTTCAAAGCTGTGGGGTTAGTGATTACCAGCAGTGTGGTCGTGGAGGTGTTCTGACAAAGTTAGGTGAGTTTTGTTAACAGTTCAGTCTATGTGTTTGCTATCATTTGAGTATATGTATTCTCAGTAAAGGTTATAATAAACTATAGAGTCTGCAATAGATTTCACAAAGTAGTGTGGTATGGATTATATCAAATTCGCCAGTTTGATGGAGAAGCTCAACAGATTCAACAAAGTAGTGAATATTATAGGACACTAGATAGTCTAATGGAGGCACTTATAAAGACTGTCAACAGATTTCAGAAAGTATTTATTATTTTTATTATAAACTAGACAGTCTAGTGGAGGCATCGATGGAGACTATCAACAGATTCAACAATATATTAAGTATTATAATAAACTAGAAAGTATAGTACAGACACCAATGTCGACTATCAACAGGTTCAACAAAGTCGCGACAAGTAAAACAAGGATTTTCCCATACCAGGTCATTCATGTTCACTTCATCATATCTTTGTTAAACCTTCTGTTCACTTCATCATATCTTCTCATTTTTTTGTTGAACTCTGGCATATCATTGTTGAAATTTCTTTTCATTCCATCATATTTTCAAATATCTTTGTTGAACCTCCTGTTCACTTCATTATATCTTTGTTCAACTTCTTGCTCACTTCTTTGTATCTCTGTTCCTCTTGCTCACTTCTTTGTATCTCTGTTCCTCTTGCTCACTTCTTTGTATCTCTGTTCCTCTTGCTCACTTCTTTGTATCTCTGTTCCTCTTGCTCACTTCTTTGTATCTCTGTTCCTCTTGCTCACTTCGTTATGTCTTTGCGGAACCTCATGTTCACTTCATTATATCTTTGTTCCTCTTGCTCACTTCGTTATGTCTTTGCGGAACCTCCTACTCACTTCGTTATATATTTGTTAAACCTCATGTTCACTTTGTTATATTTTTGTTTATTATCCTGTTCACTTCATCATACCTTTGTTGAACCTCCTGCTCATTTCATTATAAATTTCGTTATCTTTGTTGAATCTCCTGTTCACTTTGTCATATCCTGGTTGAACCTCCTGCTATTGACTCATCATATCTTCTCATACTTTTGGTTAAACCTGCTATTGACTCTCATCTCATTTATCTGTTGAAGCTCTGTCATGCCTCCTCTGCTGACAAGTATCTCATACTTCCATTTATACCTGTAGCTTTGTTCCTGATAGTTTGATGTAAATGGATGATGTTGTCTGTCAGTTGGAGTCAACCAAGACCATTTAATCTCAACTGGGACAGACAAATGTTGTCACTGCATATAAATCTCTTGGTGTCTTTCTGGTTACGCAGGTCGTGTGGAAGGTCTGGATGCTCAGCACGTCATCAGGGTAACTGCAGGTTCCTCGCACAGTGTTGCGCTAACTCAAGCACGTGAGGTATTCACCTGGGGAAGAAATGATAAAGGACAACTAGGTCGTGGGGATGTTGCTCCTGAGAACCAGGGAACACCAAAGTAAGAAAATTGGAATTGAAATACGTTGGTTCAGTGTTTAATTACTGTTGTTGATATTGAGGATATACTGGGCTTAAAGGGTGACATTGATGTACATTGTTTTTACTTACTGTTGTTGATATTGAAGTGATACTGAGCTGAAATGGAACAAAGAATAGAAACACTGACTTACTATGCACACCATAGAATATTGATTTTTAACCTATTTTTACCAGTTGCTACCATTTGGGAGACTTTTTTCTTCTTCTTCTTCTGTGTCTGCTCTCAAACTCCTGCAGGTTAGCAAGATTTAGTGTGGTGAATGGAATGCATTGTGTCATAGTTTACCACATTGCTGCAATATTTGTCCCTTTTAACCTGGCACATCTGACTTCAGCATGGCTTCTGGTTCACTTTGACCCTATATGGGATGGGACAGCCAACTCCATCCCATAACATCATTAGTCGTCTCCTATGACGTGTGGAAGATAAACAATGTTCCTATTCTTTGCTTTTGGGCCCTGGTAACACAGACGGAACTTTATCTTCAACTCACCCTTGCATAAAAGTTTGTTGCCTTTCTATCAAGATTGTGCATACAGTGAAAAATATACAAGCTAATGTCAAAGATTAGAGAATTAGAGACTGGTAAAAGTGAAGAAAAATAAGTAAACATTGAGGCAGAGGTTCAAAGTAATGACATGCTTATAAATTTTGAAAAGTGAATTCTTTTGTCAGACTCAGTGGCTGAAAGATAGTAAGCACTTCTCAGATGGCCAAAATATATGTTTCAATTTCAGTTACAGGAATTTGTGTACCAGGCCTGTATTCTTCAGGAAGCACTGGCAACTTCACTGGTTCTAAATATCAACACAGGCACACAAAAATAAGCTGATCTCAATTTTTAGAATGGGATATGCTACAAACAACTAATTTTCTTTTAGATTTATGATCATTGTCAACTAAAATTTGATTATAGTATATATTCAGGTGACATATTCCTTCATTTTGTATAACCCTTTCCCTTGTTATCCATAACTTCTATTAGGTACTATAAAATTGAACCCAATATTCTAAAGTTACTAAACCATTGAACATCTCTGTTTATGTATCACATGACAGACAGTTCAGAAATGAAGCACACATTTCTGAATGAAAATTGCCTGCTGAAGTCGGATGTGTCGGGTCATTGGTGCAAATAAAATGGTGAAACAACACATTTCCACTCTCTGAACTACATCCTGCTGGAAATCTAGTAGGATCATGTTCCTCCTGCTACAAGAGAGATCCTGCTACAAGAGAGATCCAGCCGCAGACTTCTGTTTCCAGGTTGCACCATGAGAAAGTACTTTTTAAATCTTGGTTATTTGCTAACCCATGGTCTGCAAAGAGCAATGCTGTACCCTTTGTACCCCATTGCTGCTATATAAATGGTACAAAAAATTCATTGTCATAAACTAGATTGTTTATACTTGTATTAAGTTTTTTTCTGTATCCCAGCTTATATTTGTTGTAATATTTGTACCTTTTTCTATGAATAGGCTGGTGAAGTCACTGGCAGTGCGCTCTGTGCTACAAGTTTCCTGTGGTAGTGATCATACAATTGCTGTAACAAGTGGTAATGCCATTCATGATGATTCTTTTTTTTCAAACAAAACAATATTTTACGTTACAAGTATAGGCTGAGTATGGTATTTTTTATAACAAATTTGTCCAAGAGTCTTTAATTTGTATTTTAGCAATGAATAGTATTTTTCTATAACACATTTGTCTCAAAAAAACTGAAGTGTAAAAGAAGTGTAAAAAAAGTTCATTCGTCCTTGCTGTTGCAAAAATTACCCAATCCAGAATACGGCCACAAAAATGTTGCCTAACACTGATAAGGACTGATCAAATGATATATTAGTGATATTGTCTGATTTCTTGTAGTATAAATATAGTTGAGCAATAGCAGTTTTTGTAATATTCCATAATTGATTAACTACTTGTTTCTTGTGTAACAGAGGGTATGATTTTCATTTGGGGCTCAAATGCTTATGGACAGCTGGGTCTTGGAAAAAGTGCACCTTCTTATCATAATCTACCAGAGTTGGTCTCTTGTTTGAAAGGTATTCCTGTTTTGCAAGTCACTGCTGGTGGCAATCACACCTTTGTTCTATCAAAGTCTGGAGCTGTCTATGGCTGGGGCAGGAATAGGTAAGAAAAGCAGCTTAATTAAGCATCTTTCATTATAGTGTAGCTTGAGCTAATTTATAGAATAGATGTCACTGCTCTTGTGCAAGCACATACATGCTGAGTTTCATTCATCACATAGCAAAGGGTATGCATGTGATTATAAATACATTTGCAAGTTCCACCATGAGATATCATTTATGTGCATGGGCACGTTATCAAGAGAATCATAGGTCCTGCAGATAACAATGTATCAAGGGGTAAATTAACTAATAGTCTAGTGACTAAGTTACTTGTCTGTTGATCAGGTGAATCAAATTAAATTTCTACCTGCAGCAGTGGTGTTTTGTTTGTTTGAAAACCCCAGGAATTGCGAACGATTAGCTCTGACTTCCTGTGTGCAGTGAGGTGTTTTTTCAGAGCTTTCTTTCATACCTGGGAGACTACAGCTTTCTGCTTAGTGTATTGCCTATTGAAGGAGCCTTCTACTCAGAGGGGTTACATGTCACAAGATGAGCTGATAGTTTGCCGAGGTCACCCATTGTGTGTCTTTCCTATGATGAAGTGCTTCATAACCTGTGAGCTATTTCTTATGTAGGAAGACCATTCCATTACCACACTTTGTGTCCCTAGGTCCCAGATTTAATTTCTTCTGTATGAGCTGTGTTGGGCAACGGCAACAGTCAAATTAGACTTAAGGTTGATACACCTTTCTAGACAAGGTGCTGCTTTGCTAAACACGTCGAGGGTTTGGTATTTAGCCTGTGCATTTCTCACACACTCACTTTGTCTCTGGTGGCCTTCCAATACATTGCCAAATGTGATGTGTTTTGACTCTCCGTCATTGTGTTTATCACAGAAAGAAGTAGGTAGATTGCACATATCCTGGATGAGGAGCTTCACGGTCTGCAAACAAATCTTGTGTAAGAAAGGTATCTTCACTTTGTGTCCGTAGGTACTGAACCAAATTCTCTCTGTATGAGCCGTGTTGGGCAATGGTAACAGTCAAGTTAGACCAGGTTTGTGATGTCCTAGAAGACAATGATGTGCTCCCCGTCTACATTACCCACAGCATCTAGAGTCCGAGTCTCAATACTGCTTCGGACAGATGTTTTGAACAAAATGCTTTCCCACATTTAGGTTGTATGTGGGCATTGAGGTCTCGGAAATTACCTGTCTCTTTGCAGGTAATTCTCATTCCATCTACAGCCTCCACATCCACTGACACAAGCCTAAAAGTTTTGTCCATTAAGATAGCAAGATCAGCCATATGTCTGTTTCCAGGGTGCACCATGAGGAGGTACTTTTAGGGTCTTGGTTATCTGTTAGCCCTGGGCCTGCTAAAGAGATGCGAGACCTCTGCACTCCGCTTGAATATTTAGTAACCACCAGAAAGATCAAAGGAGAAGTAGAAAAGATGGCATTAAAGACATGCAGCTGTCTGCAGAAACGGTCTCGCAGTCTTCTGCCTATTTCACATATATATTTCTTGTCATAACTTGTACAAATGGTAACGTAAATGACGTTACATGAGATTCACGTGTAAAGGCATCATTGATAGTGAAAGTGGCCTTAGGAAATGAAGCAGAGTGAATCAGCTCTACATAGGGACATGTGTAACAATGCAGAGTCTTCAATAAACCGTGGTAATAAAATTGGTCTGAAACATTAAAACCCCGAGATAACTGTGGAACAAGATGTCATTAAGATTTTTGTCATGCCTATAGGCAACCAGAGGAAAGTCAAGGAAAATCTGACAGGAGAAGGAAATAATGTTTGAACAAAATTCTACGGACAGTGGATCTATGGAAAAAGTGAGGACAAGTTTAACTATCAGAAAAGGAAGTGCTCTGATTAATAGTCAGGGTATTATGGCGAGAAAATTTATGGACACGTAGCCAAGTCGATGAAAGGACACTGTCATGGTATGAGCCTCTACGAAAGAAACCAATCATCTCATAGAGTTTATCAAGAATATCATCACTACATAAGTGACGCAGGTGAAGACATAGGGAGAATGGCAAAAGGTTATGACAAGCAGTTTGATGAGAAGTGTAAGTTGGAACCTGTGCACCATTGGGTTTGTAGTATACAGATGTGCTAAGGTAAGAGGGATGAATTGTGAAAATAATGTTCAGAAAGTTGACAAAAGTAGTAGAGATGTTAGATGTGAATTGAATAGCAGGTTTAACATTGTTGCAAAAGTTAATGAAACTACCCAATTCTGCCTCAGACATGTCAGTAATGCCTATGACATCAAAGTATCTAGGAAAAAAATTTGGAAAAGTGGACATCTGTTCTGTTAAATGTCTGCATTCTAATTCTTTTTAGGGCCTTTTTTTACTGTTCAGTTTGTCTTGTTTTTTTTTTGTGTGAAAAATATCTTAAGGTTGAAACTGACTTGTATACTGTTGTTTGTATTTTGTATACCCATTCCCTATAGTCTGATAGTCTGTGCTTTCATTGTATAGCTAATCGAACTTGGTGTTGATTAAAGTACTAACCTTTACGTAAGTAATATTGTAAAAATCAGAGGGCAGTAGACAGGATTTTTACCTGGTCCATTCAGCTGTTCGAATGTGGAAAACAAGTTGACTAAAATTGCGAAGTAGATAGTTGCCAGCAGAACGGACCAGGTTCAAATCCCATCTACAGCCTTCTGTTTTGTTCTAGAACTCTTTAATGCTTTCTAGTTATATTTTTCATTTACCTTTGTGTTTGTAGATTATTCATGGTATTATGATGTGTAAATATCTTTTCTTGTTTCATTGTCTCCAATTGATAACTCTTAATGTTACAAATAAACTAATATTGTGTTGTATGTACTAAGAATGTCATTTTTTTTTACTTACAACAGTTTTGGCCAATTAGGACTGAATAACACAGACAGTAAGTCATAAAAATGTATGTCTGTCTTGTCCATCTCATACATTTTGCAACTTCTTAGTTGTACGTCTGCTGCAATAAATAACCCTTCATGTTACATGTCTTGTTTTTGTGTTATGTTTTTTTGGTGTGTTACAGATCTTGTTTTTTGTTATGTCTTCTTTTCATGTTACAATGTTATGTTATTTGTCTTGTTTCATGATACAATGTCTTGTTTTTGTGGGGTTCTTGTTATGTGTATTGTTTTCACTTGATTTTGTTACATCTTGCTTTTGTTATTTGTCCTGGTTTGTTCTTGTTACATCTTGTTTTTGTATGACTTGTTTTGTTTTTGTGTCATGCTTTTTTTACATCTTGTTGTGTGATGTCTGGTTTTGTGTTGTTTTTGTGACATGTCTTGTTTTCATGTTACATGTCTTGTTTTTGTGTTACATTCAATTGTTTTGTAACATCTTGTTAGAAATAAAGGACAAATAAATTGAGGGCGAACTGCTCGGCATGGGGCAATGTCAGAGCTTATATAATATTTTGAATTGAGGAACTTTCATGTTGGGGTTATTTTTTCTAAAACGTGTTTTCAAACCAAGAGCGCTGATCCAAAATACGACTTTCCGTATGCTGATAGGAGGGCCTGGCCAGTCTTAGTTACCAGCCTCTTGTGGCTGGGCTACACCCCATCTCTGCGACAAGGAGCTGGCCTCGATGTAGCATGAAATGTTTATAAACCTTATATTAAGAACATATTTTTAAATAATTTATCAAGAAGTCTGTTTTTGTCCCACTTTTATATCTTGATAGTTTTAAAATGGGAAAATAGATTATATTCTTGAATGATGTCATCGTTTGGATACTACCAGTGATTTAATAAATATATTTTGTAATGTTCACATTTTATTCTATGAAATATGCCAAGTTTGTGCTCCTCAGACTGCTATCTGCCTCAACAGTGTAGACCTCTTAGAAATAGGAGAATTAAATATATCTGCTGTGGGGAGAATCATACGGCATGCCTGACTGTGGTAAGATACTTGCATGATTTACTGAAAAAATCTGAATGTTATATCTATGTTCCTTCTGTACTGAATGCGGTGCATAGGGCAGAAACCAGTGCTCTCTAGTTTGAGTGATGTGACACTGTTTTCTATAATTGTTGCATGTTGTTTAGACCAATAGTTTTGCACTCTTTGATGATTTTACTATGAAGAGCATCTTGACCTTCTTTTGCCATCTGGTACCCATTTAATGTGTGTAATCTCCTTTGTAGTCTTCCGTTTTCAAACTCCTGCTTGTTAATTATGAAGCATTCTGGAAAATTGAATGTGTTATGTCATTTACAGCTTAGCAGCGATATCTGCACCCTTTGTGACATGTTCGACTTCAACATGGCTTTTGGGTCACTATGACCTATGGAATGGGACAGTCAATTCTACCTCCAAACCTCCTTATCTGCCTCTTATAATATACATGGGAGTTCAAAATGTTGATATTCTTTGTTCCCCTTTCGGACATGGCAGCAGACAGGCCAGGCAAGAGGAAGATGACCGGAAAATATGAATCTATTGATAAGAAAATTTTTGATTAGAAACCAGTATCATGGCACATGAAACATTCCCATAAGTGCCCCGCTGTCATTTCCAGGAGCCATCCAAAAGAATGGCGACTCAAAGACCCAGTCAGATGTTGATTATGTGATCTTCGTAACGTTCCAAAGAAGATACACTTTCTCCCTTCATCCTGGCCATTCCCATTTCTGTCATTTTGTTTATGTGCATGTTATCATCTTCAGCAGTATCTTCTTCTCTATAGTAACTCAAGGATTGCCCTCATTGGCTTGACCCTATCTCTTCTCAGTACTGTGCCATCATGTAATCAACCATCAACCACACCATTATCTGCCAATGAGTCTCTTATTTCATTGTCCCTGCAACCTCATGACTATACTCTGTTCAGTCGAAGAATGAAGTCAGTCAATGCTTCTGATTGGTTGTTGGACACATAATGGATTAATCAATTGTTAAATGCTCAATAATATTGTTTTTAAATGTTTTAAAAAATGTTGTTTAAATATTGTTTTTAAATGTTTTAAATAATATTGTTTTTAAATAATATTGTTTTTACATGTCATCAGCTGTTTAAAAATCACCTGTTGTCGCAGAGTAATGTGGGGGTGCGTATTGACCCACTTCATTCTTAGAGTGAACAGAGTATAGGGCAGTAAATCCATGTAATACTTTTAAAAATTGTGTAATGTGACCTAGTCATAAAAAACAAGAGAATACCAAGAGCAAATAAACAATACAATTTATCTGATGATGAGGATCTGTGTAAGCTCCATGCATGGAAAATGTAGGTCTCATGCATTGGTCTCTTTGTGGCAACTATAAAATTGGATCAGTTGACATAATTATTCTTCTTTTGCGTTAATTTTCAAACTCTAGCAGATAATACTGATGTAGTCCAGTGAATGGAATGAATTTTGTCATGGTTTATAACTTTACCGTGATATCTGCTCCTTTTTGCCTAACATATCCAACTTCAGCATGGCTTCTAGGTCTCTGAACCTCTATGGGATAGGAAACCAAGTCCATCCTAAAACCTCCTTTGTCACCTCCTATGACATGAGCAACAGGAACCAGTAATGCTATTATTTGCTCCCCTCTCAGGCCTCGGCAACACATATACTTGAGAGATGATGATTGGCTGCTTGGTATTGAGGACAAATTTCCTATAGGGAACATAAGACCAATGTGTGCGTAGGAAATAAAGTGAAACGACGAAAACTATTATGGTTTGGACATGTATGTAGGCACGATTCCTTGTCAAAAATAATACTGCAGGGAACTATCGAGGGTGGAAGAAGCAGAGGAGGACAAATAAAGGCATGGACAGACAACATCAAGGAATGGACAGGGCAAGATATTTCCACACTCATCCACATCGCTGAGGATAGAATTCGCTGGAGGACTCTGTGCTGAAGCATCCAATGTGGTACCTCTACGACCCTGAAGGGTTACGGGTTTATTGATTGATTGATTGAGGACAATCATTTCTGATTATTCTAGGATGATGTGGGCTGTTACTGTGTTGGTATTGACATATATGTATTTGTCTTGTGTGCCTGTGCTGTGTGATGAATGATAGAGTGTAATGAAAGACTTGATAAGAGGTTTGTTTGTGTCTTATGAACTGAAAATACTGTTATAATCTTCTGTTTTATATTGTTGTTCAGGATGGCCGTGTGTTTACATTTGGAGCCGGCAGCTATGGTCAGCTTGGTCACAGCAGTAACAACAATGAGACATTGCCAAAGCAAGTGATAGAATTGTCAGGCAGCGAAGTGTCCCAGATTGCATGTGGAAGGTATAACTAGATATATTGACTTAACCTTCACCATGCCTATATCAACTCCGGCCGCCGAAAAACAAAATGGCGTCTAGCGCCGTTGGCGACATACTCCATCCAATGAGATATCGTTATAATAGACGCCCCACAGCCTGATTGGTTACTCAGGAACATGCGCTATTGAAGCCGGTTCATTCCTATGTCCGACATGATCGTTGTAACAATGGCTAGCCAGAAGATGCAAATTTTATAGCAATTAATCTGACCACATCTGCACACCGGTACGATGCCATGATGTGACCGGTTTTATAGACCTATCTTTCATCGTATTTTGAATAAAATAACATTGAATCGTGGCTTGAATCATGAATTATTGAGTTATTTAGTTTCACAGCAGTGAATATACAGAATGCCGCGTTGGTTTGGAGACATGTAGACGTTTGATATCGAATATGTTGAAGTAGCACAAAAAATTACTAGACCTAAGCTCAAAGAAGGATTTTACTGCAAATCTACATGTTTTATACAGTTCCTCTGGCTATATTTTGATAATTTCGCAGTGAAAGAACATAAATACAACAGATTTGCGTAATTTAGTTTACAGTGCAAGGAATTCGATAAATAAGGTAAGTTATTTTTTTATTTATTTTTTTCCTCTTTATTTGTTATAAAATATATGTTTTTTTGTGTGAAAAACGTCTTTACCACTTTCTCATATGTCTGGTGTCACACACACACGTACATAAATTACACCAATATATGCATAATTCAATTCTTTATTTATATGTGCAAATATTATTTAAATATCTCTAACAACCAAAAAATTATCACATTTTCAAAACAGTCACCATCAATAACGCAAATTTTCAAAAAGAATCCGGTGGCAGGGAGACGTTTCGTATTTTTTAATCTGGCTTGCTAACGGTTAACATATAAATCAAATTCACCATACCAGCAGATATATACAAGCTCTAAGAATGCAAATTTGGGAGGGAGAAGAAGTTGCATACAATTGCTGCAGATGGTCTTTTGTATCTATTCAGACAGTCAGAAAGTAGGTCAGTGTAAATTGCAAATGCACATAGTTCCTACGTTTCAGTCATGACTGCCTTCCTGCGCAAGTTTTATTGAGAAAGTGCCTTGCTTATTTACACAAATTCCCTTCTCAGATCTTGATTAGTTCCAAGGGAAAACCAATATGCTTAGATACAAGCAGGAGATGCCAGAAGATGGTTTATTACACCATTGACTGCCATACAGCCAATGTTCTCCTCACACACACCCCCCCCCCCCCCCCCCACCCCCAAATTTATTTTCCTGACATACAGATGAAGGTCATGATAAAGCCTGTTTAATTAGCCATACCATACGGTAAGTTAGGCAGAGTTTTGAACTAGCATTATAGGACACAGTTTTCCCTTAAGTGCACAGCTGTCTACTCAATGGCTGACCAGAAACTGACTGACTAGCCTCACCTACCGCACTTACTTAGTAGAGTAGATATAGGGATTTTCCTTGAAATTCCCAGAGCTGTTACCCTACCTGGTACTGACTAGCCTCACCTACCTCACTTACTCAGTAGATATGGCAACTTTCCTTGAACTTCCCAGACCTGGTACTGACTAGCCTCACCTACCGCACTTACTTAGTAGATATGGGGACTTTTCCTTGATCTTCCTAGAGCATGAACCCTGGTACCCTACTTCCTTATGGCTTGATGAACCATGGAGGTAATTTTTATTTTAATTAAGGAAAAAAAAAGAACTTGAAACCCAGATCTTCTGGTTGGTTGAGACATGATTTAACACTACACTACTGCAGCTCCGTTTATTCAGTCACCTGTAAATGTATTAGAAGAATATGAACATGATTTTAATCAATATTTACCTACCTAACCTACCTTCCTATCTATTTTCTACATTTATTCTCAAACTCCCACTGGAAGTCTCTTGTAGCAGGACAATGCTCCTAGATTTTCAGCTGGATATAGTCCAGAGAAGGAAAATGTGTTGTTTCACCGGTTTATTTGCACCAATGGCCAGACACATCCATCTTTGGCTGGATTTATCTTCTCATGTGACATTCCTTATTGATTCTCTGAACACTTAGCGATTCTGGGCGAGTTGACCTGGAATATCTAGAAACATGTTTAAACAAACTGATATATCTCTGCATCAATGTCGTCTCTTTTATCTGTTGCCATTAACTCTGCTTTCAGCTATTAATCTTTCCATGCTGTTATGTCTCTTTATATGACCAAAAAAATACAGCTTTCTTGTTAGGATGTTGTTAAGGAACCATCCCTTTTTGATGTTTGTTGTTCTTAACACTTCTTGATTTGTCTTTTTATTGTCTATAGTATATGTAAAATTCTTCTGTAGCATCTCATTTTAGAAGCAGAAATTCTCTTTGCTATTGTTTTATTTAATGTCCATGCCTTTCAACCGTGTATTGCCACTGGAAATACACATATTCTGATCATACATAGTTTGGCTTTGCTGCTGGTTTCTTTGCCAAAGATTTTCATTTGTGCAGGTTTCAGTGTCGCCATGGCAATTCTTCTCTTGATTTTGACAGTGTAGTCTCCTTAACTATTTATTTTTGTGCCCAAATACTGGAAATTTGTTACGTCCTCTAGTTCGAAATTGTCAATTATTATCTTTGGTTGTACTATCACTTTATCTGTTGTCATATTTCTTTTCTTCATTTATAAGTACAGGTTTTGGGCTTCACTGTGTTATTTTTGTTGATAGTAACATTTGCTTTAGACCATCTCCATTTGTTAAGAGAACTGTGTCATCAGCATATCTGATTTCTGGGATCTGCTGATTGTCGATGGTAAGAGGCTGGAAGTCAGTATATGTCATGTCATCTTTTACATTTCAGATTATGTTTTCAGCATATTTGTTGAACAAGTACAGTGATAGTGTGTATTATGTATTTTATGATAGTGATTTATGTACATTAAACTATTCTGATATTGTTAGACATCAGGGTTGTAGGAGTGCAAAACTGGAGACATCAGAAAAAAACCCCACTCCAAACAACTCTGTCCTGACCACTCAGAATAGTGTAGACATATCATGCACAGAGATTGTTATGTCTTCTTTTACTGCTGCCTCTTGTTTATGGTACAGCATTGTTATTAAATATATGAGATGTTTTGGAAATCCTATGTCGACCATAATTTTCCAAATTGGTTATGTTGTACACAATCGAACGCCTTGGTATAGTCGATGAAACATGCATGTTGGTCTATACTGAATTCCCTGCATTTTTCTATAATGATTCTCATGTTGAAGATTTAGTCTCTGGTGTCTCTGCTGAATCTAAAACCTGCCTGTGCCTCATGAACTTCAGTTTCTATCTTATTTTTCATTCTCTTCATTATGACATGTAATAATATTTTACTAGCTTGACTTATCAAAGTGATAGTTCTGTAGTTAGTGCATAATTGTAAGATGCCATTATTTGGTAATGGGATATAAACTGATCTCTTCCAGTCCTTTGGCCATATACCAGTTTTCCAGATCTTGCAACATAAGCTATGGTATATAGGGACACTTTCTTCTCTGACTGCCTGGATCATTTCTGTTTTTACCTCATCGCGTCCTGGGGATTTGCCTTTTTAAAAATTTTGTTTGAGTTCCTGACCTCCTCGCATGTTGGCTCTTGTTCTTGATCTTTGTTGCTAAGTATGTTGATGTCTTCTGTGTTAATATGTGTAGTTTCCCTGTACATTTCTTGACAATACTCTTTCCATCTATGGAGAATATCCTTTTGTACCTTTAAAGTATTATCTTTGTTATCTGTTATGACACGTAATGATGGTTTGAAAACTTTGTTCTGTATAGTTCTTGTAGCAGAGAACATGTCTGTGCTTTTATTTTGCAGCTTTCACAAGCATATGTTAATACAGATATTACAATGTAGTTAAACTCATATTTTGGTATATTTATATGCACTTTTTAACATGGCCGGTGCTTCATTGAGGTAAATAGAAGAACAGCACAAACTAAATCAACATTTCAAACAATGAGAGACATGCAATGCAAAAATGGAGTACTATTAATGCATATGTGAGTTAAGTGCTATAATGTTATATCAAACCAATTCTTCTTAATTGATGTAAAGCATGGACATTAAACAATAAAGCTCAATGTGATATAGACTTGCCATTTTGGTCATAGTGACTAGTGGTTGTTCAATGGACCGTATCCGAGTGCAGTGCTGATGATCTGATGACGTAACTAACTCTGATGTTGATTTGAGGATGAAGTCTTCCCATGTCAGTCTTCTCCTTTGATGGTTTTTTGCTGATCCAACGGTCCATGAGCTGTTGTTTTGTTCTATGTAATGTGTTCCATTTATCTGGCCCTGGAAGATTCTCTTTTGATAAAAATGACCAATATTTGTGATAACCCATACTCATTGTCATACAATAGATTAAGCTGCTGTTCTTTTCATCAACAGAGGTCACACACTAGCCTATGTTCCTAAGACTGGCAGGCTCTATGCTTTTGGGCTCGGAGGGAGTGGGCAGCTTGGAATGTCAAGTGTAGAAAATAAAAACAGTCCAATATATGTGCCAAGACCTTTTGCTCCAGGTATTGGTCCTCTCTCATCACATTCCTCAATGCAAGTGGACAACCAGGGTCCAGAACTCAGGGTCAGATGTATCCATGCAGGCGGAGACCAATCTTTTATTATTGCTGATGATGCAGAAGTAAGTATTCAAGAAAAGTTTGACAAACATTACAACTCTCACCACCTGTAAATATGCTGTGGGTAAACTAGCTCATCAATATTACTTAGCTGATTTAACAGTAAGTATCATTCTTGTAGCAGGACAATGATCCCACTATATTTCCAACAGGGACATAGTCAAGCAATCTGAAATGCACTGTGTCACCATTTTATTTTTACCATTGACCCATTCAATCTCTTGCAATAAGTAATACGTTTGCTGTTTTTATCAATTCCACTCTTCTTCTTCTGCGTTCATTCTTAAACTCCTGTAGATTAGCAGGATGTAGTCTGGAGAACAGAATACGTTGTGTCATGGTTTACAGTATTGTTGTGATATTTGTGCCTTTTGGCCTGACACATCCGACTTCAGCATGGCTTTGGGTCACTGGCCCTATATGGGATGGGATAGCCAACTCCATCCCATAACCTCCTTAGTCGCCTTTTACAACATGCGTGGAAGGTAAACAGTGTTGCTATTCTTTGCTCCTGATTCAGGCCTCTGCAACACACGGACGATCACTTGCACTGAATAGTGGACATCTGTAGCCATATTGATAGTAGGTCAGCTGTATGAGAAAACCGGTTCCAGTACTATACACTGGACACTAGCCTGAAAGTTAACCACTGTCAAAGCATGCTTGATATTTCCACCACTCTATGGAAAAATCAGAATGGTGTCATTTAGAAAGAGGAGTGAGATAAGGATGCAGATAACATAATAAAAGTGTATGAACAACAATACAAATTCCATCCAGTAAAAATGGAGGTCAAGGAATATCAGACGTACGCATACACAAGTATTTGTGGTAGAGACATGCATTAAAAAAAATATGGGGAATGATAATGAAATAAAATAACTATGACTGAAAACAACATGAATGACAACAAAGGTCCCACCACACAAATATAAATAATGAATGATCTGTGATAAGATAAAATAGTTTACGGGTACCAAACTGCATTATATAATGATTTTCAAGGCCGTACCTAGCTCTATCATCAGTGGTGCAAGATTTTATTGCAGTGACCTGAATGTAGTGGATTCCATGATGATAAACACCATTGAAATGCATAGCTAACGCAGTGTTGATTTAGTGTTGATTTAATGATATAGTTGCAAATGTCATGGATACAACAACACTGCAAAATTAATTAGCAAAGTAAATGCATAGTGCTAAGCATTTCAATGGAACTGATCATCTTGGTGCCCATGACATTCAGGTCATTGCAATAAAATTTTGCACTACTGGTGATAGAGCAAGGCATGCCTTTGAAATCAATATATATTGCATTTTAGTACCCTAGAGCTATGTGGTATTAATACAGAAGATTTATTTAGATTTATGTGGTGGGGCCTTTGTTATGTTGTTTTCACTCAGTTGTTTTATTTCATTCTCATTACCTATATTTCTTTAAATTGCATGTTTCTACAACAATACAAGTGTATATGTATGTCTTTGATACATTGGTTGTCTTGCTGTTAAATATCTGCCATTTATTGCATTTGTGATAGTGCCTTTATTTTTACTTTTGTAGTGTATTTTCTTGATAACACCTTATGGTTGAAACTGTCTTGCATACTGTTATCTTTTAGTTTTTCATGCATGTGCCAAATAATCTGTGCATTCATTGTAAAGATGTTTTTACAATTGTTAGTATTTCTGTTAGCGTGTTTGTTTTTAGCGTATGTTGATGTCTGGTCACGATATCAATTGTTAGTGTTTGCTGTCTGGTTACGACATCAATTGTTAGCATGTGAGCCCGTTGATTTGTATCTCAACAAGTATATTGTCCAAAATTCAAAATATACTTTCATTCCGTTCTACAACAGTCTCACTATAGTAAATATATTAATTAAGTATTAAAAAAGGAATTACTATATTTTATTTAAATTCTTGTTTTATTTTGGGCAGTTGCCTCTTTTCTGTGTTTTCAAAGAGATAGATGTAATTGTATTATATTATCATGTAACAGTTTATCAACAATTTGATATGTGTTCAGTGATGATAAATCTGATTATTCAATATATATGTTCAAGAATTGAGTTAACAATTTCCGACAATCTTTAATACAATAAATAAAAAACTATCCTTTGTTCTGAAAGATGAGTTCAACTATTAGCAGATTACTTTCATCAATAAACCCAGTTCAATCTGAAATTAATGGTAACTATGACTATATTTCTGTACCTAACTGATTATTATCTATTGTCCTGATTTAGGACCTTTTAGCAATCATTTCCTTTTGAAAAGTTTACACATCCAATCCTACACTACTTGACTATACTATCTTAATTTTACTACTGACTACAGTTGTCTACACACTAATAAAGTCACAACATAATAATAGAGCAAAAGTAAAAATATCTCTTTTCTTATCGTGTAGATGATAACTTCAATTCGTTGGCGATAATCGTTTATAAATACAAGGGTCTGTCCAAGGTTACATGTTCAAAAACACAATTTCCTTCTCGAATCGGCCGGTCCAACCAGCATGCAACAGTTTGTTGATCGTCGTAGAAAAATTCAATGGTTTTATTCCTCGTCACTCCGCCGAAGACGGATGTGTCGGGCCATTGGCGCAAATAAAACGGCGACACAACGCATTTCCATTCTCTGGACTACATCCTGCTGGAAATCTAGTAGGACAGTGGTCCTGCTACAAGAGAATTCAGCAGGAGTTTGAGAATGAACGCTGAAGAAGAAATTCCTCGTCACAAAGAATTTTGGAAAATACTACCTGGGAGGATACTTCTCATTTGTGACCTTGTCAAATTCCTAAGTTCTAGTTGAGTTTTCTTTCTAATTTTCTTCGTTCTTCGATGATGATTTGGATACAGGTTCTGAGATTATGTTTCTCCCTGTCAGTTTCATTATGGCTTTTTCGATGTTGATTTTGTCTTAGTTGATTTTGTCGATGTTGAATTATTGTGTTCTCATTTCTGTTAAATTGATGTTATTTTCCAAAGAAAAAAAGGTTGTAGGTCCTGATTCTTCATTTATTTACTTTTCTCTGTCAATTCAATCAATTTAGTTTCATGATGATACTATGCCTATTTTATAATTTCCTGGAAAGGTTTCTAACTAATCTAACATGTATTCATTGCTGCAGGGACGGCTGTCTCTAACTGCTTCGGACCTAATCCATGAGAAGAATGAATGTCAATATCCTTCTATAACGTATATATATTCCGATGTTAGAACTTTCTGGAACTCGCAATTTCATTAGTTGTTTTCACAACGGTTCCAATGATGCGTATTTTCTCATGACACATTTTACCTCCCTAGTTACATTTTATTAAATTTGTTTTGAGAGTTCACGATGACGTGAATCTTTAGGATTTATAAATATATTCTAAGACTGTAATCGTGCAACGTTTACATTTCTCTATTAGATCAGTCTTGGTAGAAGGACTCATAACTCTGAATGAAAAATCTCTGCATGTTCTTTAGCTTGGTCTCTTGTCTACACATTATAAAAGCATGTGTGCCCTAATTTATCCCAGTTTCTGCATCATTGCTGACTAAAACACTCAGTCTTTGACAGGCTGGGCTGTGTTTTTCTGTCTGGGATGTTTCCCATAGCCTTTCCATCTCCTGATGGCATCTGTGAGGTACTAGTTGTTTGTATTTAGACTGCTCTCTCTTAGGAAAGCTATCTTACTGGACTTATGAGCCTTTGCTTCCCATGCGTATCCCCATGGCATGTTCCTGGTGTGGTGTCAGTGACCCAACATCAGCAACCTGAGCTTATAGTGGCTCATACTCACCGCTTGATGCTGCCAGTCACTAGACACATAGAGTATTTAGTGGAAATATCAGCGCCGCCTGATATCCCACCCTGTCCTCGTAGGCAGCAACATCCGTTTGGTCAGCAGCTGCTTATTTGCAGCTGGTCTCTATATCTAGAGGATTTTCCACTATCCGCCACCTGTAGATGCTCCTGGTAGTTGTCGATAACCCTCCCAGAAGTAAAGTGTTAAAAAAAAGCATGTACATGAAAAATGAGTGGTTAGGTACAAAACATTTCCCAATGGCAACCATTGGCTATGAGTCATGGACAATCATAGAAAAGGTGAAAGATAATTTAATATCTTTTGAAACAAAATGCTAAAGAAAGATCCTTAGAATAACATAGATCACAAACAAAATGCTGACAGAAGTAAAAGGAGAAAGAGTTATACAACAATATGCTATATAAAATAAACATTTTTTTTACCGATCAAACTACACGACAGTATGAAGAAAAGAATACTTGAAGGCATAGTACAAGAGCATTGAAATCAAGTCAGACCTTGGAGATTACAACACTGAAAAACACTTGTTAAAGAAGGAAGACCGGTGCAAGACAGAACTTTCAAACAGAATAGGATAATGGTTACATCTATTCATTTATAGAAATTGACATAAAAACATAGAATATCAGCTTGGATTTAAGAACCTTTTAAAATAGACAAATATTCAGTATAGCCCAGGAGGTGTGGTAAGACGACAGGCATTGACATTCCTAATTAAATAGTCCAATATATCCATTGATAGAAATGTTTAAATTCTTAGTAAAATCTAGCCTTATAGAAGGAAACAAAGTAACCCGTTACTTGTAGATACCATCAGGAAATTTTAGTCAATCTTTAAAGTAAAAAAAGAGGCAGCAGACAGAAAACATGGTATCATGTTAGTCGAAAGGTAATCCTTATTGCTCATCGAACCATCGGTCCATAATTGCTTGGATGTCCTCCAGATATCCCTCGGCATGTAGTGACTGACAACACCTAATCTGTGTTGGTTTACCAGTCTCCTCTTGTTAAACAAATCTGAGAAAGTGGAGGTATTGATGTAATGCTGCAAATATTACTCAAAGCTTCTGCTTACTACCCTAATATTATACTTGCCATACATCTTCATGTGCGCCTAACATTTTGTGGTTCCATACCAATAAATTAGTCCACAGCACCAGATGACTAATAGTCACCAGGGGGACTATATTGAAAGGTATCCGTCAGGGGCTAATAGGCGCCATTGGGGTGCTAAAGGTTAATAGAAGTTATATACAAAAGATGTTTGTAAGCTAGCAAGACACTTTTAACTATTAACTTCTCTTTAGAAATGTGCCTCAGATGACTTCAGGGTAGAGGATCCAACAAAGCAAATCCTTACATTGTCCAAGGGCAGGATTGAGATGTTACGTCCTCTAGGAGCATTGGATACACCATCCCATGAAATCACAGAGTGAGTACTTGCTTTCACAAGCAGACTTGGCCATAGTGAGGCTATTATCTCTTGTGGAAGCCCAATAGCAATTTTGTATGTATGCAATTTTATTTGTACTTGTCCTTACTAGAAGGATTCTTCTGAAAGCATTGCACAAGACTGAGAGTTGGAGATGAAGCTGTGTGTGAAATAAGACTCTGAATAAACCTCCTGATTGCATGAAATTATACAATAATTCTATTGCTTGTAATTCCTGTGAACAAACATGATAGATGTCAACTCGCTGAACCATAAATCAAGCAAAAAGCTGAAAAACCTTAAAGCAGCAGGAAAAAACCTTACAAATTGGCAAGAATAGATTTTTGGTCGATCTATCTTTAAAAAAAAAACTACAACAGATCAGGGTTACACATTAGCTAGTGGAATGCGAAAATATCTCTGGTGTAGTGATTAAGCTGCTCAATTTATACTCAAGAAACTGTGGGTTCGAATGCCATTGGCGATGTCTTGTTTATACAGTGGATTTTTCAGATATACCTGGAAATTATCAATTAAAGCTACGCAGTTACATGCTATGAGTGGTACTCTCGAGGCAGCGTGCCATTTCATTGAGATGGACAAAGTACATATGGGTTACCTGAGTATAATAAAATCAACCCCCTCAGCTGTTTGAGTATCAAAGTAGTTAATATCATGTTCTATTTCCTAAAATAGAGGGTTGTGGGGTATTATACCCCCACCACCACCAATTTATCTGATGTGGGTTGACAGCAAATAGGTTTGTCTAGGCCTTACACATTATAATCAATAAATGCACTAAATAATTAAAACAGGTTAATTTACATGTCAGCAATTTACATTTTTCATTTTGAAAATATATTATCCATACTTTATCACTATGATCTTTATTATATGTAGTAAGTGCACTTTTAGCACTTAGAAAAGAAGCTACTATGTGCAATATGTTATTATATGCATTAAGTACACTTTTAGCACTTAGAAAACAAAGCTATTATATAAAGCAATGTCACACGCAGCAAGAATCAGTTAATTATTATTTTCATTGCACAAAAAATAAAATTACGTTTAGTGGTAATTATATTACCTACTGATGTTCGTTTGTTGTAATCGACCATGATCAAAACTCAACCAAAATAATAAGTAATAAAAGATAATAAAGTTAATAGCTCATTTTAAAAGGACTAACAAGTCCAATGTGAGTCGAAAAAGTTCTTCCACACAATTGACATCTGTGGAGGGTGTATGCGACGTTGAGATGTTTTGTCTTTTCTACTTGCTCGCTTCTGTCTTGCAGTATCTTGCCTGGTCTCTTCTGCCGCTAGTGCTCCAGTTCTGAGACTGTAATGCCATGCTATTCTATCCTGAACGAGGCTCTCCTAAGAGCCTACGGGGTGCAAAGGGAACGCATTGCTCTAGGCGGACCCAGGGTTAGCAGATAACCAAGATCCCAAATGTACCTCCACGCGGTGCACCCTGGAAACAGAAATACAGCAGCTCGAGCTGATTCTGGCCAAATCATTTGGGGATCGTGTTCGAAATTGTGGAGGTAGCAGATGGAAAGAGATTTGCCTGCACACGGACAGACATATCTCCGACACCACCAGCATCACCACATATAGCGACACTGTCGACATACAGTGAAGCTAGTCAGTCCAGTCCGAACATTGGAGGGGCGGCCAATGTAAAATGCACGTAAAGGTAGATACGTGGCGAGAGACATAGATTTCATACCGAGTACAATGAAAGGGCAGAACAGCGCTAGAGGGCAGCGCGAACTGCAAATAGAAAGTGAAAAGTCCCTAGGAAAGGGGGAGCTACAAGCTCCGTCAACTCGAGACGGGCTTCTAGTTACCTCAGTTCCTTACAGTCAGCGACCCAGACCCATCCACTGGCGTTTGGTAAAGCAAGAAGACCTAACCCAACTCTAATGTCGAGCCTTCCTAAACCGGAAATATGCTCGCGAAGAGAAAGGGTTCTGTACCCGATGGGCTTAAGCAAGAAAGGGACAACGATGGTAGTCCTGGCCCAACTCTACTGTCAAGTTTTCCTACACCGGAAATACACTTGAAGAGAGAAAGGGTTCAGTACCTGATGGGCTCAGGCGCTATTGGGACAAGGACGCTCAGCTCGAGAACGCCTTGCTCTCAAACGCGTGGTGTGAGACTCGAACTTGGACAAGGGGTACACGATGTCGGTGAATGACACCTCGACTAAGAGGGCGAGAGGAGCCATGGTCCAACTCCTCTGTTGAGTTCTTCCCCTTAAGGAACCAGGCTCACGGATGAGAAACGGTTCAGTACCCAATGGGCACAGGCACAGCACGTCTAATTACACGAGGCAAGTTCATAGACAGTGGAACACCTCGTTTGAGTCAGACTAAGAGCAAGAAAATCGTCTGGGCGAAGAGTCTCCACTACGCGTGCCTGGAGACAGATATAGAGGCTGTCACAGGCTAAGGGTAGCCCACCCGAATTGTCAAGGCATGCCGAAATCGGATGTGCTAGGCCTACAATGAGCATAACGGTGGCACAACGTAATCACGCTCCCGGCAAAAATCGCACGGATATCCGTGATGGTTACAATGGAGCGAACGAAAAACAAACAAAACAAACTAAGAGCCTACGTCAATTTTAAGATGTTTCAGTGAGGACTTGAGTGTGTCTTTGAAACACTTTTTCTGTCCACCAACTTTTCAAAGTCCTGTCTTGAGTACTCCATAATATATTTGTTTTGGTAGACGTGTCTCCTCCATACGCACAAGATGACCTGCCCAGTGTGCTTGCACTTTCATAAGTAATGTGTAGATGCTTGTTGAGGCTGATTTTTCCACTACCTCATAGTCTGGTACAGTTTGTTTAGTTTATACGTTATTAGTTTCTTGAAAAAGGTCCCATTTGTACCGATATGTGGAGAATTCCCCTGTTTAGTTTTATTGTATGTTTTTTATTTACTTTTTTTGGTCTATTTTTATTCATAGTTACAGTAAGTTTTTCTAGTAACCTGTTTAATTTATTTTGCTTAACCATTTGTGCGTTCGGTTACTTGCAGCCTCCACTTTGCCAGACACTCTTCGACCATTTGGTTATTTATATACACACAGATATATGCATTTTTGTTGTCTATGAACATGGACAACAATAAACCCTAAGTTCAGACGATATATCTTTTAAAAAAAAAAGGAAATAATTAAAGTAATTCGTTTAAAAGCAGTATTGCCACTAAACATAAACAAATACCACAAAAATCAGTGCTGCCTCGAAAAATAAAATAAAGCTGCAAAAAATCAGTGTTGTGACTAAATTGAAGAAAAAAAGCCTAAAAAAATAAAGAACTACAGAACCCCACGTAAAAATACATACACCATTAAACCTTGAAAAAAACCGTACATGTTTGACCGAATACAGGTAGCTGATACTTATGAAACTTGTAAATGGAGATTGAGGCTGTGATAGCAGCCTTGAAATGGCTAGAAGTTATTGTGCAATGGACTCTCAATGTATCCTATGAAAGAATAAAATGGATGGTTCTGACATGAGTGTGATATACATATAAGCCTGCAACCTCGAATATCATTTTGCTCTGATTCACTGACTTTGTCAACTCCTGACAGATGTTGGAGATTGACCATCTGCCTAGACCACAATCATGTCAGTTCTATAAAGCAATAACCTCATGGAGTTTTCCATAGTTTAATGGTTCGGTTTATACACCAGTAGTTGACCAACAATTTTCCATATAATTGTTGTCAGTGCTACTGTATGTATGCTCTCATGCTGACACTATCAGCTGGCACCCAGTAGTGAATGGGACAAGCACTAATAAGACTTAATATAGTGTTCTTCTTCTGTGTTCATTCTCAAACTCACAGTAAGCAGGATGTAGTCCGGAGAGTGGTAATGTCTTGTGACATTGTTCACAACTTTGCTTCTCCACCTTTTGGCTTGACACTTTCAATTTCGGCATGGATTTTGGGTCACTTTGACCATGTGTGGGATAGCTAACTCCACCCCATAACTTCAATATTCTCCCCCTATGACATGCATGGAAGGTAAACATTGTAGCTATTATTTTCTCCCTTTTTGAGCCGGCAGAATTGGGTAAATTTGAATGTAGTGATCTCCCTAACGTAGTGTTTAAGTTGTTTGCTTTTCAAGAAATGAATGTTCTATATTACAACATTTAACCAGTTATCAGAGTCTTTCATGGATAGTAGAGGAGTTGTGCATTTATTTTATTCAAAGCTGATTTAATACAATGTAAGACTAGCATTTATTCCTCATTTTTTTCTGTTTATATTTGAGTATTGTTTTAACCTTTAGGACCCTATGGTCGCAATATTGCACCTTGTGTGTGCATCCCACCTTGTCTGTGGTCGCAATCATGCGCCATACGATATCGCTCCATTCCCGAGTATGGGACTTCACGAAGTTAAAGCTTATATGGCGTAGAATTCCCGCCACACGAAGCTAGGAATACGTCACAGCTTAAAGGTCAAATTCCTTTACATATTACGATTGTGAGAGAGAAAGCCGGTTGAATTTGTCAACGCATTTCTAGAGTGACTTTAGCCATTTTCGGCCTTATTTTACTATCAAATTGAGTACCGCGTGGCATGCGTAAGTGATTGTGACTACATGTTCTAATTATTGTTTTTTATGTTTAATATGTTGTTATTTGATAAGAATGTTTGTGTATTCATAAAAAACACAAAAATAATATGTATCAGGGGGTGCCACGTGTGTGCATGGACAATAATTACGTTGTGTGTCGGGCTAGACCTAGTGTTGACCGGACGGATGTTATATGCAATTTCTTCATGTTTTATTAGTTTTTTTAGTTCATATTATATTAGTTTTGATATAAAACAATATATATATACAATAAGTATAGGTATTTATGAGGATTTTATCAATGTTGCCACACATTGCTCATGTATTAGGGTCGTCACGAAGATATATTTGCGATTTTGAAATTGGCATTTTGCGTTTTTCACCCAAATTTTCAACTTCACAACTTGCTCACAACTGTTATATCATACATACAACAACAACAACAAAAACACGATTATATTCACTATTCACTCCTTTATTTAGATGTGCAGAAATTATTTTGATATCTTTTAAAACAAAAAAGTTATGACGTTTTCTAAACACCCACCATCAATAACGCACATTTTCCAAAAAATAAGTCATGCCCCAGGGGGATGTTGCATAATTTTAAGTCAGAGCCCTAAAAGTTAATATTGTTCACATAAGAAACTTCACTGAAATGATTAAAATATAATTTTCTATGAGCAGTGTGTTTCGTCGCTGTCAATTTGCTAGATTTGTCACAGCGTTGTTTCAGAGTTTCTAATTGGTTAAACCATGTTCTAATCAAATCAAAGAAGCCACAGGAACAAGCTTACAAACAGCGCACAAGAAGGCCATCTTCAGAGAACTCTTCCACCCCTGACGCCGCAAGGCAAACAAGGGTCACAGCATATAGATAGATAGATTAAAATATCAGTTCAACCTTAGCAACAGCACTAGAACAAATAGAGAAGATATGGAGATCTTATACACCATCATTGTCATTGTATGTTTTTATTTTATCTGACAGTGAATTGGACAAGATATTCTCGAATGCTTCCTGTTTGAATGGTTCATTTTTGTTATCGTAAGTCTTCTTTAAGTCTATATTAGATTAGCAACCCATGACCTGTTTATTCCACATCTTGTTTGTTCCACATCTTTGTATGTTTTTTATTACATTCTATTATTTAAAAAATGTTTGAGTATGAAAAATGTATAAAGACATGATGGTATTTAGCATATGATACAATGAATGTTCTCTTGATTAAAAATTTTGATACCACCAACATAGACATTGTTGAATCACTTCACAGAAACAAAAGCAGTGCCACCTTATCAAATAGTACAAGTGGTGTTGTGCAGTAGACAAAGAACTGCAGGAAACTATATCAAGTTGAAGAAATTGCTAGAAAGTATGGAATATAAATTATTACAGAAAAGAACAAGAAAATAATAGCAGGGACACACAGGTGCAGATCAACATCATAATGAAAGATGAATGTAAACTGGAGGATGTAAAAAATATTCAAATACTAGGGTCCTGTCTAAATAGAGATGGACAAATCCAATAAAAGAAAAGTTAATGCTGAGGTGGTCATAAACTGCTTATGTCAAGACTGAATGCGATATGGAAAACAATGTTTAGCATTTGGGTACAGATACAAATTTATAACTCGTTACGGTAAAAGTTGCTATGTCGGCAACTTACCGTTGGAGATGAAGATAACTCTTCAAGTACTAAGCCACAAAATTACTAGATGGGGTGGCCAGTTCCCTTCCTTGCTATGTATCATTCGTTAGCTCTGTTTACTTGCGTACTGTGTGGCTGTGGGAGTTGTAACTCACTGCAGACATGGAGAGCCAGATAAAGATCTTCTATTACATGTGTTAGACAAATTGTACACATTACTTAGTTGGAGCTCACTGCAGAGATGGAGAGACAGATAAAGACCTTCAAATAGAAGTGTTAGACAAATTCTACACATTACCTATAAATAGCATAAAACATGTGCACATTATAAATATAAGTGTAGCAATATATGGGGATTGAACAAGAATCATTGCTCTCAATAGTAAAATGACAAGAACTTTCATAGTTGCATCTTGTATGCAGATACAATTATCTAAAGAAAATGATCTTGCAGCCAAGGCTGTAAGGAAGAGAGGAAGACAAAGAACGTCTGGGACTGAAAGCATAAAATGGACAAGGCAAAAATTTTCCCACACTAATCTGTTCTGATGATGATAGAAATTAACCTTTAGGGCTCTGGATTAAAATGACACAATTTCTCCCCTGTGCCTGGATTCTTGTTGGAAAATGTGCGTTATTTATGGTGAGTGTTGACACATTATAAGCAGCGCTATTTTCCAGGTTGACTTCCCCAACAAATGCAGTGTTTTAACTGTTTTGTGATTTGTAGAACTATTTTTCTGTTGTGATTTCTTACATTGACATATATAACTTCAGTCCTACATGCTATTTAGTATTATTACCAGGTTCTTCTGTGGAAATGACATTGATGTACACAGCCTTAGACTGAACATGAAATAACTTGAGATGTAAGCAGTCCTAGACTGACTATAAAATAACCTGAGATGTATGTAATCTTTGACTATTACATTATTGACAAATATTACAGTTGACTACTGAAAGTATAAAAAGAAGAAGAGAAAACTGAAGTGACATATTGTTTGAAAACTTCCATTATTTTGTCACTTGCAGAAATGATGAGCATTATGGTAGTAGCAGTAAAAAACATGGTGTGGATATGAATGCTGTTCGAACATTTTTTCAAGACCTATCTACTGTCACTAATATAATCACTATGCAACATGTAAGTAGCCATACATGTAGAAGAAGTCAGTTCTGTAAGAACTATTTTGAAATATAAACTTAGAAAATGTACCTTGCTTAGGAGTGGACAATTACTTTTCAATGGGGAAGACATTAACCCTTGGCCATAGATTCGGTTATTAGAGAATTTAAACTGACTATGCCTAATGCGATGATTCATCTCATTGACAGAATTTGGGCATTTGCGTGATTTAACTTTATAAATGAATCATACTATACGGGGAGACACTGAACCAAATAGTTGAATAACAAGTTGACCAGTGAAGAGAAATTAGTGAAATAACATTAGAGACAGGAAAATTACCAATCAAAGGAGCATTCACATTTCTCTTATACATGTATAATGATAATTGTGACCATGTCACTCCCGTTCCACAGGTCTTTACTTATGTATGTATTTCTATTTTGTTCTATTCTTTCCCTATCTTTCCATGTCTATCGTGGCTTTGATGACTGTGTGAAACTTTGTTTTTTGACTATTTTTCTCTCGCCTGTAAATGTCAAAATAAGTTCCACTTTGTTAAACTATAATCTAGTCTTCATAATGTGTTTGAATAATATTTCTGATATGTATATATAGGGGCCATTGCAGCTGAAGAGCTATGCATATGTTTGTAAAAACAATTTTCTGCATTTGTTCTCAAACTCCTGCAGGATGAAGATAGAAAAATGGAATGTGTTATGTCATGGATTAAGGTAATCTGTAGTATTTGTTCCTTTCAGCCTGACACGGCATGGCCTCTTGGTCAATTTGACCGTACATAGGATTGGATAGTCAACTTCACTCCAAGAATTCTTTAGTCACCTCTTATGATGACAAAATATATATATTACATATCCATATCTCAAAGGCATCAATTCTGTCTTCTGACTGTTTGTTCATTATTCATGTTTCTGAGCCATACATTAATGTAGAGAAGCTTTAGCATTTTGCAAATCTCTTATCGCTTTTAAAAGTATTATCCCATGCCAGGAGTTATTTGGCCTCCTCATCATTGTTCTTTTTATCTACTCATTGTTCTCTTTGTCTCTGCATTGTTCTCTTTGTCTCCTCTTTCTTTTCTTTGTCTTCTAATTCTTTTTGTCTCATTGTTCTCTTTGTCTCCTCATTCTTCCCTTTGCCTTCTCATTCTACTTTTTGTCTCATCGTTCTTCTCTTCACCTCCTCATTTTTTTCTTTGTCTCCTCATTCTTCTCCTTGTCTCCTCATTGTTCTCTTTATCTCCTTATTCTTCTCTTTGCATGAAAGCATTATATTCAGGAGTGATATGTTATACTGCTCCATTATGAAAGGTTTAGAATCAACTCCAGGGAATTCTGGTAGCAGGTGTTACTGTGAATGTTATACGCTCAGACATATTTGTCGCCCAAACCACTGTGAACGTTATAAGTACAACTCCCAGATAACTCTTTTTCCTGATCGTATAGTGGTTTAAATATTAATATTGATAGAGTCACTAAAGATACAGGAGAATAATCCAGCCACTGACTTTGCAAAATAGAATAGTGTAAATTTGAAAGATCCAATTTCTGCCAAAGACGGATGTGTCAGGCTATTGCGCAAATAAAACGGCGACACAATGCATTTCCATTCTTTGGACTACATCCTGCTGGAAATCTGGTAGGACCATTGTCCTGCTACAAGAGATATCCAGCGTGAGTTTGAGAATGAACACTGAAGAAGAAGAAAGATCCAATTGAGCCTCTATTGTGAATAACTCCTCATGTAGGGTATGTCAAGGAATAAGTAGGTTGTCAAGACTCTATCCAAATCTAGCTTCACTCTTCCCTTTCTATACACTTGTCAAACTCTAGCACACTTTTATTAATTAAATTAACAAATTAAGTTAAAAGCTAAAGGTATTGCGTTATTAGTGGGCAATTATTAAGTGATTATTTAAGTGATGTATGTCTTCTCATTGTTATCTTTGTCTCCTCATTCTTCTCTTCACCTCCTCATTGTTCTCCTTTTCTCAACATTGTTCTCTTTGCCCCCTCATTGTTCTATTCGCCTCCCCATTCCTCTCTACCTCCTCATTGTTCTCTTTGTCTCCTCATTCTTATCTTCTCCTCATTCTTCTCTTTGCATTCTCATTTTCACCATCATGTTCTTTTTCAGAAGCTTGTGAACAAAAAAGAATATAAATCTTTGTCAAATAAAAATTTTTATCTTCAAGATTTTTTATTTGATCTTTTACAGCCCAGACTTAGATGGGCATCTGTTTCCTGTGTGAATAATTTGAGCATGTATTTATCAGTTCAGAGTTGGGTTTCTGTTTGCTGTGTGAATAACTTGAGTTTACATTTCCCAGATCAGTACAGACATTGAGCAGCATTTGATCCCAATGCTGCCAGTCTCACCTCCAGATGTAGAGGCTCTTCGCTTGTACCTGATGTTACCAGAGTGCCATCTCTTTGATCAACCCAAGCTGTACAATTCCATCATATGCCCATTTGCTAAGAACTTGCTGTCTCTGGACAAAGTGGCTCTGAAAGTTTTTGGTAAACCATTTATTGTTTCATGATTAATACCACAATGAATCTAGTTACTTTTTGTGAAATTAAATACATCATATTGTACTTGTTATTATCATGGGCTCTGTGGCGGAGTGGTATGTCTGTGATGACTAAAGTACAGAGTTTGATCCCACCACAGGCAGTTGTGCATCAAGTCTGTTCAGAAAGCAATGGCAAACTACTTAATGTATTTATATTGCCCAGAAAATCACTACAGCCAAAAAATTATGGATTGATGACTACATCCTGAATAAGATACGTTACCAGTTTTTTTAATTGTCATGTGCGATATCTGTATCAACTCCACAAAAAGCAAGAGTACAATCCGTTCACATTAGTAGTTATGTCTTGGACATAATGGAAACCTTGGGCTGAAAGTCTTGGAAATAATGAAAGTCTTATACATAACATTTTGGATATAATGAAAGTCTTAGATGTAATGAAATGATAGGACTGAAAATCTTAGACATAATTGAATGATAAAGCTAAAAATGTTGGGCATAATTAAAGCCTTGGAATAATGTAATGATACTACTGAAAGTCTTGGACATAATGTAATGATATTACTGAAAGTCTTGGACATATGAAATGATAGAACTGAATGTCTAGAATGTAAAGAAATAATAGAACTGAAAGTCCAAGGACATAATAAAATAATATGATTGCAAGTCTGGGACATGGAATAATAGAACTGAGATTCTAGGACATAATGGAATAGTAAAACAAAGTCTAAGACGTAATGGAATGATAGAACTGAAAGTCTTGGGCATAATGGAATGATAGTTTGTATAATGGAATGATAGTTTGATATTTATACAATGGTTTGTATCACCTTATTGCTTGTGCCATCTTGTCCCATAAAATGGGGAAAGATGGATTTGTTACATATGTTCAAAAAAATATAATTCTGCTGTCTATATGTAGCTGTATGTTTTCAATACTCTCTCTATTGTCAGATGGATGGATATACTATACACTGATGGCAGTTTGGTCTCTCATAGTTAAATCTAGTTGTCAGAATATACTAAGACGTAAAATTTGCGCTGCCTTGGCTCTGGCTACCCTATGCTGTAATTCAATGTGACCTAGAAAGCTGTATTTAATTTCATGTACTTGTGATTTAACTTGATCTATAAACACATATTTCATGAACCTCTTTGTTCATTTTCAAACTCCTACACATTAGCAGGATGTAATCCAGAGAATAGAGTGTGTTGTGGCATGGCTTATAGCTTAGATGCAATATCTCCATTTTTCAGCCTGACACATCCTTCATCACGGTTTCTGGGTCACTTTGACCTTCTATGGGGAGTGACAACTAACTTCACCCTCAAAACCTCCTTAGTCACCTTTTATGACATGCATGCCATGTAACAGTATCACTATTTTTTGCTACCCTTTCAATCTCTGGCAACACATGGACAGTTCATCTATTTGTTTCAACCTAACCTAACCAATGAAAAAATATGTTGTATTTCATGTACTTTTGATTCATTTGACCTAGAAATTTGGGGTGCAAAGGGAACGCATTGCTCTAGGCGGACCCAGGGTTAGCAGATAACCAAGATCCCAAATGTACCTCCACGCGGTGCACCCTGGAAACAGAAATACAGCAACTCGTGCTGATTCTGGCCAAATCATTTGGGGATCGTGTCCGAGAATGTGGAGGTAGCAGATGGAAAGAGATTTGACTGCACAAGAGACAGACAATATCTCCGACACCACCAGCATCACCACATATAGCGACACTGTCGACATACAGTGAAGCTAGTCAGTCCAGTCCGAACATTGGATGGGCGGCCAAATGTAAAATGCACGTAAAGGTAGATGCATGGCGAGAGACAAATAGTACTTCATACCGAGTACAATGAAACAATGAAAGGGCAGAACAGCGCTAGAGGGGAGCGCGAACTGCAAATAGAAAATGAAAAGTTCCTAGGAAAGGGGAACTACAAGCTCCGTCAGCTCGAGACGAGCTTCTAGTTATCTGTGTTCCTTACAGGCAGAGACCCAGACCCATTCATTGGCGTTTGGTAAAGCAAGAAGACCTAATCCAACTCTAATGTCGAGCCTTCCTAAACCGGAAATATGCTCGTGAAGAGAAAGGGTTCCGTACTCGATACGCTCAGGCACAAAAGGGACAACGATTTAGCCTGGCCCAACTCTACTGTCAGGTTTTCCTACACCGGGAATACACTTGAAGAGAGAAAGGGTTCAGTACCTGATGGGCTCAGGTGCTATTGGGACAAGGACTCTCAGCTCGAGAACGCCTTGCTCTCAAACGCGTGGTGTGAGACTCGAACTTGGACAAGGGGTACACGATGTCGGTGAATGACACCTCGGCTAAGAGGGTGAAAGAGCCAGGGTCCAACTCCTCTGTTGAGTTCTTCCCCTTAAGGAACCAGGCTCATGGATGAGAAACGGTTCAGTACCCAATGGGCACAGGCACAGCACGTCCAATTACACGAGGCAAGTTCATAGACAGTGGAACACCTCGTTCGAGTCAGACGAAAGCAAAAAATCGTCTGGGCGAAGAGTCTCCACTACGCGTGCCTGGAGACAGATATAGAGGCTGTCACAGGCTAAGGGTAGCCCACCCGAATTGTCAAGGCATGCCGAAATCGGATGTGCTAGGCCTACAAGGCGCATAACGGTGGCACAACGTAATCACGCTCCCGGCGGAAATCGCATGGATATCCGTGATGGTTACAACGGAGCGAACGAAAAACAAACAAACAAAAAAACAAACCTAGAAATTTGTGTGTTATTTCATGTGCGTGTGATTCATCTTGACATTGAAACTTGTATTTCATGTTGCAGATTCTTGGTGGCAGTCTAACCAGCCATCTTTCTTCAACAGATTAGTTGTGGTGAGTGTAACAGTTGTTGGTTCACTATCAGAGTCATGCCACAATGTCATGGCCTTCAAGTATTGACTGTAAGCTATAGACATCTGTTCTGCATTTTATGAAGAATATTGTTCACAGAAAACACATCTATATAGGCATTCCACATTATTTGGACACGTCATGAGAAGGAAAAAGATGGAATTGTAACAACTGGTAAGTTGAAGAACAGGAGTGGTAGAGGAAGACCAAGAGAGAAGATTCTTGACTATCTGACATTGAGGCATGGGAGAACACCAGTATCAGAAGACATCGCTTGTGTGTTTCCGGGCCCGAAAGGGGAGCAAAGAATAGCAACACTGTTTACCTTCCATGCATGTCATAAAAGGCGACTGAGGAGGTTATGGGATGGAGTTGGCTGTCCCATCCCATATAGGGCCAGTGACCCAAAGCCATGCTGAAGGCGGATGTGTCAGGCTGAAAGGCGCAGATATCGCAGCAATACTGTAATACATGACACAACACATTCCGTTCTCCGGACTACATCCTGCTAACCTGCAGGAGTTTGAGAATGAATGCAGAAGAAGAAGAAGACATAATAATCAACATCACATGACATGGACCATAAGAAGAAGTCTTAATAATAGTAAATTATGTCTGCAATTGAAAATATAATATGAACTTGTTGCTAATAAATAATAAAATATTCAGTGCATGTGACGATCTTCTTAGAATGTCTGTGTTCAAAGTCCAGTCCTGCCTTGATATCAGTACCAACCTTAGCTGTTCAAATTGTTACCAGTGCTTGTGTGTAATCAGCATTTATCTATTGCGTGAAGGTTGTCTAAAACAAATAACTTGTGTAGTAATTATTCTTATGTCCATCTTTTTATTTTTATGTCTGTCCCATGCCAAAGATGGATGGGTCATGTAATTGACACAAATAAAATGGCGACACAACACATTTCCATTCTCTAGACTACATCGTGCTGGAAATCTAGTAGGACCATTGTCTTGCTACAAGAGAGATCCAACGGGAGTTTGAGATAATACTGAAGAAGAAGATATTTGTGCATTTATATTTTTTTATTGTAAATGTAAAGACTGAATATTTCTTCCAGTCCTCAAGCTACAATTTAAGAACATCTGATGTTGAAAGTCAAAGTGAACCAAACCTGTAGTGCTAAAATCAAATGTGTTTGACCAAAAGACATATCGCAGTCAAACTGTAAACATATTCTGTACTCCAAACTACATTCTTGTAACAAGCAGAATTCTGAGAAGAAGGATAATCCGTCATTGCTAAATAATAGTGAACTAGTTGGCCCAGAAGTATATGCTCCACTCCTGGCAGGATGTTATGATCCTGGAATACTTCTGCACTGGAATGTCCCCCTTCAGAGACATGCATTTGAGAAAAAATACTGTATATTTAATTTGGGTGTCACCTCGGTTACTCAGCTGAGGAGGACCTGTGCATTTGTCAGCAAAGCTATGGTCTTTCAAGAACTACCTGCGCACAGCTAAAGGGGTTGCTTCATCATCGTCATTGTTAATAGATTTTAAATTATATTTTACTTGTATACACTTAATTCCTTGAGGATACAATTTGTCAGTTGTATAAAAGTCTGAATTAATGCAGCACAAAATGTAATAATACAAATGTAACATTTGCTTGAAAAATTCTGATCTATCACCATGGTTTTACTATTACCAGTTGTAATCACATCAAAGCCAAACCAGGACTACATGACTACATATTACCTGAGAAAGTTTCAAATCATGACAAACTATATTTAAGGAAATGATTGAGTTATGACTGCAGGTTATCATTATTGCACACAAGACAAGTCCATAAGTGCTCTGATCCCGGACTCAACAAGTCCATCAGAATGTAGTGACAGACAGTTCTGGTTCATATTTATATTTTGTTTTTCTTTATGGTCTATTCTTATCTTTACATCAATCTTGCACAGTCTTTAGAGTGACAATGATTCACACTTTTGAAAATAAATTGTCTTAGCGGACGAGGTTCCTTAAAGAATTAAATATGTCTGATTGATTCATGGTGTTCCTATTGATACAGTGGCCTTGCTCACCAGTGTATCGGCTCGCTCATTTCCCTCAATTTCCCCATGTCCTGGTATGAATATAAAGATAATCATTTTGGCCATAGATTATGTAAATAACTCCACCCATTGACGGCAGATGACTCCTGCTTCAACTTTGCGGATCATGTTCATTGAGTCACTAAATATGCACACATGAGAATAGTCTCATGACTGACTGCACCTCCATCATAACCATTATCTCCATCGTAAGACTGCTCGTAGTTGTAGTGAAGCACCTCTGGATTCTGTGACAGTTTTCTTACCGGGTTCAGAAAAAGCCCAAACAAAGTGTTGATAGTGAATGGCTAATGTATTAGTGTAGATTGTTACTTCATTTTCTGCAGTGTTATTATCAATGAGCGTATCTACTCTTGCTCAGGATCAATGCAGCAATAGGGTCACAAACTTGTCTGATGATATTTTCTGCCTGTCCCAACCATGATCTGCCCTGAGCCTAGAACCTTTCATCTTATTGAATTCTAGTTGCAATAGGTGAAATGTATTGGTACTGATTTTAAAATATGCAGGAGGAAAATGATTGTTAAGATTTAATAATATTTAATGATTTGGCAGTTTTAAAAAAAATATTTCTGAGAGATTTTAAAACTGTATATTCCAGATATACAAACAGTGTATTGAATATCTGCTGAATTTACCAGACACCACAAACCCCTTAGAGGTAAGATAATGATGTGTAGCTTCAAAGTCACATTTCATTATATATGGTCTATTTTATTTGGTCTGTCTTATGTGTTTGGTTTAGTTGGAACTTGTTATTTGCTTATTATGGGTATTGGTCCCATTTTTCTAATGTTTGCTTGTGTGTTACTAGGAAGTCCAAGAGGAGCAAAGAATATTAACCCTGACTCCTGTGCAATTACCTGATTCTTGATTAGTAACAAGTATCATAGCTTTCCCATAGGTGCTCTTTGCTTGTCATCAGACATGTGAGGGTATATAAGCTCAGTGTCATAGTCAGTTACTGTCATAGTTGGTTGTGGATTCTTCTGATCCTACTATACAGAATGCACTTTCTTCCGTCTTCAAGTCACTCCCCTTTCTTTCATTATCTGGACATTATATATTGTTTGTCTTCGGTGGTCTTATACTAGTTCAAACTTATTCCATGCAAATTTTTGCTGTTTCCTAAAAATTAGGAAAAGCAAGTTGCAGGATAAAGGTACCAACATTGATGTCTTGCACAGGGTCAATCATCTGACAATTATCTCCATACTCAGTCACAGGAAGCTCAAGTTTAACAACCATATCTTAAAATAAATACTGGGGTGCAAAGAGAACGCATTGCTCTAGGCGGATCCAGGGTTAGCAGATAACCAAGATCCCAAATGTACCTCCACGCGGTGCACCCTGGAAACAGAAATACAGCAGCTCGAGCTGATTCTGGCCAAATCATTTGGGGATCGTGTCCGAGAATGTGGAGGCAGCAGATGGAAAGAGATTTGACTGCACAAGAGACAGACAATATCTCCGACACCACCAGCATCACCACATATAGCGACACTGTCGACATACAGTGAAGCTAGTCAGTCCAGTCCGAACATTGGAGGGGCGGCCAATGTAAAATGCACGTAAAGGTAGATGTATGGCGAGACAAATAGATTTCATACCGAGTACAATGAAACAATGAAAGGGCATTACAGCGCTAGAGGGCAGCGTGAACTGAAAATAGAAAGTGAAAAGTCTCTAGGAAAGGTGAACTACAAGCTCCGTCAGCTCGAGATGAGCATCTAGTTACCTGTGTTCCTTACAGACATAGACCCAGACCCATCCATTGGTGGCTGGTAAAGCAAGAAGACCTAATCCAACTCTAATGTCGAGCCTTCCTAAACCGGAAATATGCTCACGAAGAGAAAGGGTTCTGTTCCCGATGGGCTTATGCAAGAAAGGGACAACGATGGTAGTCCTGGTCCAACTCTACTGTCAAGGTTTCCTATACCGGAAGTACACTTGCAGAGAGAAATGGTTCCGTACCCGATGGGCTCAGGCAATAAAGGGACAACGATTTAGCCCTGGCCCAACTCTACTGTCAGGTTTTCCTACACTGGAAATACACTTGAAGAGAGAAAGGGTTCAGTACCTGATGGGCTCAGGCGCTATTGGGACAAGGACGCTCAGCTCTAGAACGCCTTGCTCTCAAACGCGTGGTGTGAGACTCAGACAAGGGGTACACGATGTCAGTGAATGACACCTCGGCTAAGAGGGCGAATGAGCCAGGGTCCAACTCCTCTGTTGAGTTCTTCCCCTTAAGGAACCAGGCTCACGGATGAGAAACGGTTCAGTACCCAATGGGCACAGGCAAAGCACGTCCAATTACACGAGGCGAGTTCATAGACAGTGGAACACCTCGTGCGAGTCAGACGAGAGCAAAAATCGTCTGGGCGAAGAGTCGCCACTACGCGTGCCTGGAGACAGATATAGAGGCTGTCACAGGCTAAGGGTAGCCCACCCGAATTGTCAAGGCATGCCGAAATCGGATGTGCTAGGCCTACAAGGCGCATAACGGTGGCACAACGTAATCACGCTCCCGGCGGAAATCGCACGCATATCCGTGATGGTTACAATGGAGCGAACGCAAAACAAACAAACAACTAGTTTGGATACCTAATGCGAATGAGACCATCACAACCTACCAACAAGGCATATAACAGCAGAAAGAACAGCTGCAAAGCAAGACCAAGAACAAGAGGGGAATATTCAATTAGAGAGATTGTTAAAAAACAGCCTAACCATGCCAAGCGCAACAAAGACTACCAGAGGCAGAAAACTTATACTCACCACAACGTCAAAAACAGCACTTGTGGAAAAGACAATAGATAGCTTCAGACCAGCTGTCAAGATTAAAGATCAATATACTTGTGTATACCGGGTATATATATATATCATTATCATCAAACCCTTAACCAATCAGGGCTGTAGGGGTGTCACTCTGGAAATTTCAACACATAAATTTTGCCATGCCTCTCTGTTATCAGTTATTTATTTGAGTGTAATGAATCTTAATCCTGTTCAGTCTTTAATATTAATATATATGTTCTACAAAAGCATCTATTGTAGTTTTCTGGATGTCCATTTTTTTTTGGGTTGGTAATCTATATTTCTGAGCTCTACAAAAGTAGATAATCAACATTAAAAAGTTAGATTCTTAGTCTTGTATTTCATTTATCTTTCTTTCTCATATTTCTTTCATGCACTCCCATATACAGTGTGTCCGACATAATCACTACCAATAACAAATGTAAAGATTTCCCTCATCCATGTAAGCTAGAACATTTTTTATGGGTATCTCCTATGGAAACCATTACATTTTTAGGAGCAGTGAAAAAAATTATAAAATTGTCAAATAATGTGTGGATATAACAGATGTGACTGGGGAATATGATGATGGGTAGAGCTCTAAATAGGGAAGCTCATACTGCAGCAGAAAATTCAGTGCTGTTTTTGGTTTGCAGAATTAAAATTTCCCATTGTTGTGCAAAGGAGATTGAGGCAGGAATCTCTGGTTGAAAGGATACCAGAAGGATTCATATCCAGCAAAATGGAGCACCTCAACACTACTGGTATATCAATGAAGTAAGATACTACCATCGTCAACAATTTCCAGACAGATGGATTGAAATTTTGGCCCTATTGAATGACCACCAGATTTTACTCACTTAGATATCTTTCTATGGGATACCTAAAAACTTTTGTCCACCAAACTCCAGTGCAGTGACTAGAAAATATTAAGCATTGAATAATTGATGCTTGTGCATACTGCACATCTCGGATGCTTCAAAACACGTGGAGAGAGATAGAATACATCTTGACATTCTTCAGGCCACACTAAAGGCGCTCATGTTAAGATCTACTAAAGCTTGGTGAGTTGCTACTGAAATTTGTTGCTTTTGTATAACAGAAAATCAAAATCTTGTCAGTCTGCCATTAAAAGTATACAAAATATTTACATTTGTTGTTGGTAGTGATTCTGCTAGACACTGTATTTTCTAATGTAATAAAGATTCCTTACTTTCTCTACTGCTGTTTTATCTGGTTGTTGTGCATTAACTGCCTTTATTTTCTATATTGTCTTTTCTTTGCTTATTCCAGCCTATTTCTATGACCTGTCGTAGAAATTGTTTTCTGTGGGAAAGGAATAGAAGATTATAAGTGACTCTATTTGTTATTTTTTAAAATATTTGTTATGTGTTCCTAGTAGTACTGTGTCTGTTTCAGGTGAGCAAACGACAAGCCAGTCTCTTCACCTCCATGGAAATATTGCAGAAACTCAATCAGGTGGGCTTATCAAACTTAGTTCAGGCTATGTTATGACAACCATACATAATCAGAAACATATTTCTTGCTACTGGCACATCCTATTCTTCTTCTGTGATTGATTGTTAAACATCCAATCCAATATTTATCATGTATATAGCAGTTTAAGTACAGTACAAGTAGATGCCACCACATAGTCGAGTTATTTCCCTTGTCTATGTTTGTAAATTTCATGTTCCATTATTTAATAATTTAAATTATTAATTTATTTTAGGATTTGGGTTAGGGTTAGGATAGTTGTTAGGACATCTAACGGGTTCGGACATAGTTTTCCATAACTAACCTTAGCCCCAACCCTAAATAAATAAATATTTCAATTACTAAATGATTAACATGAAATTTATAAACATAGACAAGGAAAATTATTAAACATGTGGTGGCATCTACTTGTACTGTATCACAGTTTATTTTAGGTTATCTTGGATCTAAAGAAAAGCAAAGATTTAGAATTTTGCATACACAAATGCACAGAGAGAAATAGAACAATTTTGTATGTTTCCCTAGATCAAAAGAAAGCAGCAAGTGATGCAAGTCTTAAAGACTTATCTGGCCCTGTCAGTCATTTAAAACTCAGTGTTTGAGGGCCAATACAAAATATGTAATACATCTTGTAGCGAGACACTCAGTCTGGATGTAATGAACTTCATATAGAGTAGAAGTTATGAGTTTGAAAGAAAATTGTACTCCTTTCCTAAATTGTGCATGAAAAACAAGTGAACAGCTTATAGTCCCTGCAGGCAAATATTGAAAACATAGGTTAATGAAATTTTGAGAATAATTGAAAGCACGTAAGAAAACACACATTTCTTGATGTTTTGACTAAAATATCCCCGCTGAAGATGGATGTGTCAGGCCATTGATACAAATAAAACGGTGATACAACGCATTTCCATTCTCTTGACTATATTCTGCTGTGAATCTAGTAGGACCATGGTTCTGTTATAAGGGAAATCCAACAGGAGTTTGAGAATGAACGTCGAAGAAGAAGAAAAGACTGACATATCTTTATTCAGAACAAAACATAGATCGCGACGAGCAAAGAATGGCTCTGTTTTACGATTGCATTGGGAAATTAATAGATTTCTATAATTCCTACGAATGTCTATCTATTGTCTTTTCTCTGCTTTTGCTGTTAGGTGTCTGTCACAGGGCTGAATGATGATCGACTTTTGAGCTTTGACACGTTTGTCGTTTGATATACCGTAATACTGTCACGACGTCTCAGGATGTTGGTAAATTCTTCAATCCACCTTCTACTTGGTCTTCCTGTGCCTCTTGGTGTTTCCATTCTCATGTTGTATGTTCTTGTTGCTGGAAAATATGAGTTCATTCTCATTAATTGGCTGAACCATTCTGTCTCAATTTTTCTATATATTTGTCCGCATTTGTTTTTCCGGCAGTTCTTTTAATCTCTTCATTCCTCACAGTCTCTTCTTGTTCTTTTTTCTGCTTTTCCTGCGAATGCAAACAAAATAGTAGTACAAATGCCATTTGGACACAAAGGGGAGCTAACAAAAGTGTCTGCTTGGAAGACACCCTAACCCTATCAATTTCTATCTTCTTCATCTACTGCTGTTGTCTTGTGAGCTGAATTAATGGATCTGTTTGTTTCTTGTTTTGAAATGTTGAAAAAAGTGCATATTATTGTTGGCCCATATTTGCAGGTGAATGAAAACAACAACCAGATCATTCCCTACTACAAGTTCTATGTTCCAGAGTTGAAAGATAAAGTCAACATTCGTGAGGATTACATCAGTTGGGCGCAGAGAACACAACATAGAAGTCAGGTGAGTTTGCTACACTAATGTGTGGACATAGTTGTTTTTTGTTTACATTTCAGGAGAATATCTATAACAATATAAACAAGATAAATATCAAATAAGGAAACCAGTTCGTAGATGTGTACAACTTGAAATAAAATATTTATACATTTCAATGAGTGTCAAGATACATTATTGGAACCTCAGACACTAGAAGTGTACAAAGTGTACCAGACAGCAAATATTTAGTTATCAGATAGCTGGTGTCTACATAGTGTACCAAACATCAGAAGTCTGTAAAGGGTTCAGGTAGCATATGTCTACTGATATACGGCATATCTACGGCATATCAATGTAATGTCGTAGAGTACACTTCTCATAGCTTCTTCTTGATTAGAGAACTGGCCTCACAGCACATGGGGCATTCCCATAAGTGCTCCGCCCTCTGTTCCAGCAGCCATTCGATTCGATGGTGTTTCGAGTCCAATGCAGCCGAAATAGATGTCGACATCAGGGCACAACTCTGGCCCTTGCAACAGTTTTCTTTGTTGTTCCGCCCATCGACGCCTCTCCCGTAACTAGTTCAAGCACAATGTCGGAACAACATGGTAACTTAACGAAGGTTACGACTACAGGATTTTATAGATGACGTGCTATGAAGCTTCTATAAGAAGATAACCTCAATATAAAGGCATGTCATCTACTAAGGTTTTCTGTTGCATGGTTGGTTTGTCTAGTGAGCCATTGGTGTGAGACCCACAGACACAACTGCATGCGCATAGATGCAGTCTTTGAATCAAAGTTCTCTGCCAAAGACGGATGTATCATACCATTGGCTCACATAAAAGGGCGACACAATACATTTCCATTCTCTGGACTACATCCAATTGGAAATTTTGTAGGACCATTGTCCTATTACAAGAGAAATCTAGCAGGAGTTTGAGAATGAGAGTTCATGCTTTATTTTTAACGTAACCCTGCTGTTTTATAACATTGTTGGTCCTGTAATCTCCTATTTATGATGTCCCGTTATTATCACAGAAATATGCTCCAATAAAATAATCTTGAGTTTGATTTACCTTCTTGCAGGGTCTGTACTTCTGTAACTACCCTTTCTTGTTTGATGGTGCAGCTAAGAGTGTCCTGCTGCAAACTGATGCAGCTTTACAGATGCAGGTTTGTATGTATTGAGTTGTACATACAGTGTCATGTATATAGTTGTACATACAGTGCCATGTATATAGTTGCACATACGGTGTCATGTATAGAGTTGTACATACTGTTTTCATGTTAAATAATAATATGATGGCCTTTACTGGCAGTCGGGAAGCAATCAGTGTCAAATTTCCAATGGACTATGAGGCCCTCAAATTGGTTAAATTGCTGAGACATGTTTCAGCTACATTTTTCACATGATTGCTTCCTCAGACACATTATATGAAGAAAGTGCTTTACAAATTTACACTAACCGCCTTTTGGCTCTGTTACTTATTTCCAAGAGAAAGGTAATGCCAATATGCTTAGAAACAAGGAGGACTAAAGGAGATGCCAGAAGATAGTTTAATACACTGTCGAATGTCTTAGTGTCTACGCTATGAATTTTTTGTATGTCTCCGCTATGAATTTTTTGTATGGATTTACTCCCTTCCCTATGCCTGGGGCACTACTGTGTTAACCCGCTAGGCAATGAGGATTTTCTGTAGGGGTTGGCACCCTTAGCTTAATGCACTCCTGTGCTAACCCGTAAGACAGCAGGTGAATAAGGATAGAAAACAACAGTAAGAATTAAGACGTGGTCATAATGATTTATTTCACGGGTGATAGATTGTCATCCTATCCAGCAAATCAGTCACCTCTACGGCATGTCTGGAAAGAAAACTTGTCCTATGGATTGCACTGTAAACTGTGGTCCTGGTAGCCACATATTAAATTGTAATGATATTTTAACAGTATGTATGTAGTATAGAGACAGCTCTCATATCAGAATGAAGTACAGATATATAATCAGTTATATAATAACCTTGTTATAGATCAGCATGTTTCCTCATTCGTGGTTACTAACATGGAGATGCTCAAAAATTCTAAGAAAGAAACCATCTATTTCTTGTTGATCAGGTCTCAACTTCATTGTGCTGGTTATATAATCAGCATGTCAGACGAACATCTTCCAAAGAGACTATTCTTTTTTAGTCAGCTGTTTATAGTTAAGTGCTCAAGTAGAGGATGGAAAAAAGCATTTCAAGCATTACAGCATTGATTCAAGCTCTTGGGAAACCTCATGCTCTTGACCACTCAGCCTGACATGATCAGAACAGTGCAAGTATTAAAAATCTCTGAACAGTATAGAACACTGCAGGTGATTCAAAAGAGAAAAAAACAAAAGGAGAAATCAGACTGCTTACCCTAATATCAAGACCTTCTTCATCCTCGTTCACACTGTAGCAGGTTTTTCAGTGACTAGATTGGGCACCTCATCCATCTCAGAACTCACAATCACCATATAATTTATTTGTTCAATGTTATCTTCATCATTGTTAGCAAAGGAGAAACATCATCAGTATCATCGTGATAGTTAAACATCGTAAACATAGTTTAATTTCCAGCTGTATTGTTTTGGTATTATTCTTTCTTGCAAGTCCACATTTGTTGTTGTATTAGAGAAAGAGAAATATGTAAAGATGTTGATAGAGGTCAGCAATTGTTATAACTTGAAAAAGAACATCAATAGAACAAAATAGCTAGACACAATTGTTCTTGATAATAATTCTTCTATGTATAGTCACCAACTCTTACCAGTTTCCAGGATGTTGTCTAGAAGAAAGAATGCGTTGTATCTGTATCGTGTGCAGCTTAGCTACGATGTGTGAGCCATACTTCAACATAACATTTTTTATCACTTTTGCCGTCTACAGAATGGAGTAGCCAACTTCAGACCCATCTTGATGTAGTGGCTTCTTTAAACATGCATTGTAGATTAAAGTGTAACCATCTTTGCTGTCCTTCACTTATAAATGTGTTCATCCTTCACCTTTCCACTTCTTGCTTCTTCGGTGATAATGTATTTTTGTTGAAATTACTGAAATTGATCATATATATTTCATATAACAGAACATTTATTTCCCAGCATGCAATTGAGAGTGCACAGCATATCAATCTTTTGACCTTCTTCTCTGGACTGGCCATGCAAATGCAACCTTTTGACCCCGTGAACCCATGTCTCGTCTTGTCTGTTACGAGACAAAACCTTGTCCAGGACACGCTAAGACAGCTTCATGGGAAACACAGTGCTGATTTCAAAAAGCCATTGAAGGTTAGTGCATAGTTATTCACATTGTTGAAGTAAAATGTACTTTTGTAAGAAATAAATATTATTATTCCGATCATTTTGTTTCAATAATGAACAACTGAAGAGAGATTGTTGAGATAACATAACAAGCATAAAATAATAGTAAACTAAATCATTTGAAATCTGTGTTATTGAACACTCAACATTAGCGAATCAGTCCTGGTTCACTTTTTGATTTAAAAAAACATGTATTGCAAATCATCATATAATGAAAATATTAGCAGAAATAATAATAAGAAATATTCAGGAATTGATGAATATCAAGTGTTTATATATTTAGTTGATGAAACAATTGTTGTCTAGAACAGTAGTTCTCAAACATTTTTGACCAATAGCCCTCTTTTTGACAAATTTTCTTCCATGGCTCCCCTGCATTAAAAAAATAAAAGTTGCTTTCTGTGCAGTTACCAGGGCTTTTAAAACTTTATTGATATAAATATTGTTGTTTATCATTTAAATAGTTACCTTCCTGTGCTCTCCTCCCCCCCCCCAGTATTCAAAATGTTTTTGCCCCCCCCCCTTTCCCCCCATTTATACTGAAAATAAGCAACATCATTTTTGAACAAAATTTTCTTCACTTTTTGCAATTAGTTTCCGATGCTCAGAAGTCTATACATACAGGAGGGTCATCTTCCATGAATTCAGTCATCAGTAGGAGGTCTTCACAGTTGCTCCTCGGCTTCACCTCCAGATCTGTCTCTTGAAGCCATATTTTAGTTCTCAAGTCGTAAAAGGTGGACATATCTTCAGAATGTGTTCTGGAGTCTGGGGACCCTCTAACAAAATAAAGGAAATATTATCTTCAGTGTATCAGTTACCACGGTAATGATGTTGCTAGTGCCATGGCAATCAAACCCTGATGTTCTTGGTGTGATTTCTAATTGAGCAGAATTTTGTGCATGAAGGCAGGTTTCCTGGTTTGCACATTCTCAGTAAATCAATCTGGTTATGGCAATATGGGCCTAGCAGCATATTCCCGTATGATTCATAGTGTGACTAGGAACTTCAACAATAGTAATAAATCCATGAAAGTATTTATTTATTTGCGATAAAAGTATGAATACAAATTTCACGTTTGTATATTGTTTTTTTTAATTGTAGGTCATTTTCCAAGGAGAAGAGGCTGTTGATGAAGGTGGTGTTAGGAAGGTTGGTAGATCATGTGATTGGTCATAGTTTTGTTAATGTAATTTTATGGGTATGTAAACATAGTTCAAATGTTAGTGAACACAGTGCAGTATTTCATATGTGAACACAGATCAGTAGTTAAAATGTGGAGACAGTTCAATAGTTAATTTTTACAAATGATAAATACTACATAAAGTACAAAGGTACCTAAATATCAATGTAAAAAATAAATAATTAGCAATAAACAAAAGAACAAGGACTTTTTTTCCACGTTCCAGTCCAACAGATACCTTTCTCAAGAAACACATAAACATTGAGCAAGAAACATTGAATTGTACATGTTCCTGTTGGACCGGAATGTAGAAAAAAGTCTTTATTCTTTTGTATATTACTTTTTTTAAATTTGATATTTAGGCTTTGATAGTAACTTTTGTACTTTATGTAGTATTTATCACTTATTCGTTTGTTTACTGCAGCACTCTCCATTTTGTCAGACATTCTCTGACATTTTGGTTATTTATAATTTTTACAAGTGAATAAAATAGCATAAAGTCAATGTTTCAACTATAGTGTCTTTATCAAGATAAGAACACACAAATCTACGTAAAGAAATGAGGGAAGTGATGTAATATTCCCTCTAATTTTCTTCTCATTGTGGTCTGAGTGGTAAATATATCAATATAGGGTTTCTGCTACATGTAAAAGGGGGTCTTTTGTTCGTACTTTATATGAGCGGTACATACAAAAATGATGTGTATGGCCAAGGATGTTAGAGTGAATATTGAAGACATAAATATGCTACATCTGTGAGCTGCTAAGCTCATGTAGAAGTAGAAAGTAGGTAACATTTGTTATGAAAGCATTGTATGCTGTGGTACTCAAAAATGGTAGAGAACCGTATAGGCCAGACCTACAGAAATGAACAGTGATGGAGAAGAAACATATATTAATATACTTTCTCATATTTTTTGTGTGTTCACTCTCAAACTCCTACTGGATCCCTCATATAGCAAGATAAGGTACTTAAAGATTTCCAACAAGGTGTAGTTAAGAGAATAGAAATGCAATGTGCAGCCGTTTTATTGCGCCAGTGGCCAGACACATTTGACTTCTGTGTTGATGACTAATACATTCATTATTTTACCACTTCCATTTAACGGTGGACGCCTATAACCATATTAATAATATAGTTGGCCAACCATAAAAGAGAAATGGCTCTTGTATTTCCCGCTGATCACCATGCTCAGAGCTAACCACGGTCACAGATGCTTGACCATTTGTCACTGTCTTGCATCTCTATCATCACAGACACCCATTACTTTCTCATATAAGAAAAGTGTAACAAACCCTATAATTACAGTAATAGAGGAAAAAGCATTAGAAAAATCATAGAACTATAGTTTTGGGGTAGTTCTGAAACATATGGTGATCATGAATTCAGGTTTGAGAGTTCACATTGTATACACGAAACAGGTTAATAACACCTGATTTAAATAACTTTGCATATTTGATCAAATGTTATTAGTGATCATTTTTTGTTTTTAATCAATATCTAGGAATTCATCAAAATTTCTCTTGCAGGAATTTTTCATGTTGCTGTTACGAGAAGTGATGGACCCTAAGTATGGCATGTTCCGGACACATGATATCTCACTGTTTCAGTGGTTTAACCCTTCAGTAAGCCAGTAACTTCTCACTTATATTTTAAGATGTCTTTCGGATACACACATAAGATATTAGTCTATATGGTAGCAATATATATGTGTAGTTGATGTCAAGTTTAACACCGTTATCCCATGTAGACCATGTATACACATCTCAGTTTAGACACTGCTTTCATCCCAATGAAACAGCTGAACACCTCTTTATGGATTGCCCTTCCCTCTCAACTGCAGGAAAAAAAACATTTACAAACACCCTTAAAAATATATAATTCGCTATATGGCTTGTGTAACAGAAAGGTATAATAGTCCCAGCTTTAGTGAACTTGTTAGTGGTCCTAAAGCACAGTGTAGTTTCTGGTGTTTAACATAGCTTTGACAAGATTACTGAAACATATTAGAGGTGCCTGTAAATTGATAATTTTTAAGAAACAATATTCTATACAGGATATTCACCAATTATTATATTGCCTCCACTGTGTATAAATTATGAAGTCTCTACACCTAACATCCTCTTATCTTATTTTGTTTCTTATTTATGTGGAGCCATGCTAGTATAGTGACTAAGTCACATGTATTGTCTGGCCAAGTTACCCTAGTTTTGAGATCACCTGTTTGCAAAAAACAATCATTCATGGTCCACCAATCTAACAGGAAATTGGTACCACCGCTCTTGCTCGGAAAAGGTCGAGGAATGTCACAATCACTCAGCAGAAAATGTTACTGGTCAAGTAGTTTCTGGTCACACACTGGCTAGGGAGAACATATAAGAAAACTGTGTGCTATGACACTAGTTTCTCACTTAATTAACTTTATTGCCTTTATTTTATTATTGAGGCCACGTAATTGTGTGTTATAAGTGTTGCCAGAGATTTATTGTTGAACTAATATTATTCTTATCTGTATTAAATATTTCACAGACTTTTGAAGAGGCCCACATGTTTAAAATGATTGGCATCCTGTGTGGTCTTGCAATCTACAACTTCACCATCATAGACCTTCACTTTCCATTAGCTCTCTATAAGAAACTGTTAAAAAGGCAAGTTAAACATTAGTTTATAATAGCCACTGTGCTTGACAATATCCGACAAAGATGCTCATTTACATGAAGTAAAGCATGCTTGTGTTTACTGTTAATATTTAATAAAATGCTACCAAATTCTGAAGATGATTCTAAATATTAGAAGTTGACCACACATATTTCAAAATGTTGTGCAGAACTACTTCTGCATTCATTTTCAATTTCTTGCGCCCCGAAGACAGATGTATCAATCATTGGCACAAATAAAATGATTTCCATTTCCTGCTGAAAATCTAGTAGGACCATTGCCCTGCTACAAGTTTGAGAATGAACGATAAAGAAGAAGAAGAAATTCTTGCTAGTTAGTGGGATGTTTCAAGGAATGAGGATGTCCCAATTTGAATTGTACTTAACAGCTCACAGGTTTAATGAGGATGTCCCCTGAGACAATGGTTAAACAAACTGAATTGTACTCTTGAAGAGCTTGCAGGTTTAATGAGAATGTCCCCTGACACAATGATTAAGCAATTTGAAGAGGGCTGGCTCCTTAACAACATCTTAATAAGAAAGCTGATTTTTGGTCATATAAAGACCAAAACATAACTGCATGGAAAGATTAATAGCTGAAAGCAGAGTAGGGGAAGAGGGGCCCAAGACAACGATGGTGAAGTGATATATCAGATTGCTTAAGCATGTCTCTAGGTGTTGCAAGTCAACTCACCCAGAATCACGGAGTGTTCATAAGGAAAATCACATTCTGGAAAGAATATGTCACATGATGATGATGAATAAATTCTGTCTGTGATACCTCATTTAGCTTCTGTATAAAATATTTATTGTTTAATTCTGGTTAAATTCGAAGTCAAAGTTTTCATGAAAAGTATAATTTGTTCTCATTGTAAATGTATTTGTCATTGTCAATATATCATAGAAGTTAAGAATATTGTGACCTAGAGGTCTACTACTCATGATCACATGACATATTCTTTCCAGAACTTTGTCTTTGCAATTGATATCCTGAACCAGACTCTATCCTGTGCCAATCTGCTCACCTCCTTCAACAATATCTTCATACAGTCTTTGATGTCATCTGTCCATCTCCTTCTAGGTCTACTTTTTCTACTTCCCAGAATTCTGCCCTCTAATATGCGTCTTTCCATGCCATTGTCTTTTTATATGTTCGAAATATTTCAGTTTTCTATGTTACAATTGTATTCACCAGCCATCCTTCCTCTATTTTCAACATACTCAAAACCTCACTGTTCCTTATCTTTTCTGTCCAGCAAATTCTTAATATTGCCCTATAGCACTTCAGTTTGAATACTTATATTCTTTTTGTTGTTCTATTTATTGTCCAAGTCTCACAGCCGTATGTTGCAACTGGAAAAATGTATGATCTAAGAAGTATAAGTTTTGTCTCTTTTTAAGTTTTCCCATATATTTTTCATTTCTTTAAATTTCGCTATCGCTAATCTTTTCCTAATTTCCATTGTACAATCATTTAAGCTGTTTATATTTGCACCCAGATAATCAAACTTGCTGACGTTTTCAAGTTCCATGTTTTCTATTGTAATTCTTGGTTTTATTTTGATTTTATCTGTTGTCATGATCTTGGTTTTCTGTATGTTTAATTGAAGGTTTTGTTAGCTGTATGCTTTTGTTTTATTGACCATCCTTTCTAGCCCTTCTATGTGTATAGTTAGAAGTACTGTATCATCTGCATATCTTATATCTGGTATTTCATATCCTCCTATATTTAGGGGATGGAATTTTTTGTGCTCTTTGTCGCAGCTTACTTTCCTCATGATGTTTTCCACATATATATAAGTATGGTGAAAGGGTGCTGCATCCCTGTCTTACCCCACTGTCTAAGAAAACCATTTTGAGATATCACCATCAACTCTTCTTCTTCTGCGTTCATTCTCAAACTGCTGCAGATTAGCAGGATGTAGTCCGGAGAACAGAATGCGTTGTGTCATGGTTTACAGCATTGTTGCGATATCTGTGCCTTTCGGCCTGACACATCTGACTTCAGCATGACTTTGGGCCACTGACCCTATATTGGATGGGACAGCCAACTCCATCCCATAACCTCCTTAGTCGCCTTTTACGACATGCGTGGAAAGTAATCAGTGTTGCTATTCTTTGCTCCCCTTTCGGGCCCCGGCAACACACCGGCGACCATCAACTCTCACAGCTGCTTGTTGATTATAGTAGAGTGATTCAATAAGATATGTTAGATCTAGGAAGCCCATTTCTCTCATTATTTCCCATGGTTGCTGTTTTTATACGTAATCAAATTGAATTCAGGATATCCTTAGCAAATATCTAGGCACACTATTCCCAAAGTTTTCTGGTTCTTTTGAGAAGGTAATCCGATAGGTCTACTACTGCTACCACAAATTTATTATTTTTATCTCTGGCTATAAATATCTTGATTTTCTGGCTGTTTTTCACTATCACTTTTCTTTGTTCTTATTCTTTTCTGTTTGACAATACCCAATTTTAATGTCTGTATGATCGCCAACAGGGGGTGCAAAGGGAACGCATTGCTCTAGGCGGACCCAGGGTTAGCAGATAACCAAGATCCCAAATGTACCTCCACGGTGTGCACCCTGGAAACAGAAATACAGCAGCTCGAGCTGATTCTTGCCAAATCATTTGTGGATCGTGTCCGAGAATGTGGGGGTAGCAGATGGAAAGAGATTTGACTGCACAAGAGACAGACAATATCTCCGACACCACCAGCATCACCACATATAGAGACACTGTCGACATACAGTGAAGCTAGTCAGTCCAGTCCGAACATTGGAGGGGCGGCCAATGTAAAATGCACGTAAAGGTAGATGCATGGCGAGAGACAAATAGATTTCATACCGAGTACAATGAATGGGCAGAACAGCGCTAGAGGGCAGCACGAACTGCAAATAGAAAGTGAAAAGTCTCTAGGAAAGGGGAACTACAAGATCCGTCAGCTCGAGATGAGCATCTAGTTACCTATGTTCCTTACAGGAAGAGACCCAGACCCATTTCATTGGCGTCTGGTAAAGCAAGAAGACCTAATCCAACTCTAATGTCGAGCCTTCCTAAACCGGAAATATGCTTGCGAAGAGAAAGGGTTCTGTACCTGATGGGCTCAGGCACAAAAGGGACAATGATTTAGCCCTGGCCCAACTCTACTGTCAGGTTTTCCTACACCGGAAATACACTTGAAGAGAGAAAGGGTTCAGTACCTGATGGGCTCAGACGCTATTAGGACAAGGACGCTCAGCTCGAGAACGCCTTGCTCTCAAACGCGTGGTGTGAGACTCGAACTTGGACAAGGGGTACACGATGTCTGTGAATGACACCTCGGCTAAGAGGGCGAAAGAGCCAGGGTCCAACTCCTCTGTTGAGTTCTTCCCCTTAAGGAACCAGGCTCATGGATGAGAAACGGTTCAGTACCCAATGGGCACAGGCACAGAACGTCCAATTACACGAGGCAAGTTCATAGACAGTGGAACACCTTGTGCGAGTCAAACGAGAGCAAAAATCGTCTGGGCGAAGAGTCGCCACTACGCGTGCCTGGAGACAGATATAGAGGCTGTCACAGGCTAAGGGTAGCCCTCCCGAATTGTCAAGGCATGCCGAAATCGGATGTGCTAGGCCTACAAGGCGCATAACGGTGGCACAACGTAATCACTCTCCCGGCGGAAATCGCACGGATATCCGTGATGGTTACAATGGAGCGAACGCAAAACAAACAAACAAACTTTCTTTCTGAATCTCCTCCCTTTCACTTTCTCTCTGAATCTTATGCCCATCACTTTTCTCTATGAATTTTCTTCCCTTCACTTTCTTTCTGAATCTCCTGCCTTTCACTTTCTTTCTGAATCTCATGCCCATCACTTTCTCTCTGAATCTTCTGCCCTTCACTTTCTTTTTTATCCTGTGCCCTTTACTTTCTCTCTGAATCTTCTGCCATATTTTCAATCTTCATATCTTCAATCTTTGACTGTTGAATGATTATCTTCCACAAATCATATTGGAATTATCTTGTTATTTATTAAAATAAACATTTTGAAATGTTCTATTTTGAGATTACTGACATTATCATTCTGTCTTCATTTACAGGGGTGTTTCTCTGGATGATGTGAAGGAACTGATGCCAGATGTTGGCAAGTAGGTACCATACCAACATACTGATGTCTTGAACTGAAGTCAATAACACTAGTGTTACAATATCTGACATTAGATGGAAGAGCATGTTTCTTTTAACAGTGTGTCTTTCTAAAGATTAGAACAATCTGGTAATTCTCTATTTCCTGAAAATAAAAATTGCATTATAAATATAAGAGCTGGATTAAATATGGGTTATCATCTGTGTGTTGCCTGTCCAAAAGGGAGGCACAGAAATATGACATTGTGACCTACCATGCATGTCATAGGAGACGACTAAGGAGATTTTGGGAATGATGTTGGCTGTCCTATAGATGGTTAAATTTTAAAACAACACAGAAGCCATGCTGAAGCCAGATTTGTTGGATCAAACGGCATATATATATGACAATAATTTTTATTCTTTTGTGACCTGAAATGACTTCATGAGGAAGAATCGTACAAATTTTATTTTTTGTGAAACTTATAAAATCATACATATTCTTGTAGGTACCTGATAAACATAACCAAATTATGTAGAAAAAATATAACAGTGATTGTTGATGTAGTTTGAAAGACATGTCATAACATTTTAAAATTTAGACAATGATCATGGTCAAAGTCACAATTTTATTGTTAAAATACCCAAAGTCTATACAATACAGTTCAATACACTTTCAGAAAATATATAGTTATCTGGTTCTCTGGTTTCAGTTTCTGACATTTTAGTACAACTAATCAAACTGTTCAAAATTGCCAGAATGTCGCAGATATTCTAAGTTCTATTGAACAGTTCATGGTATACGGCTGAATACCCCTGAAAGTTGCTTAAATAACAGACTAAATCTCTTCTGAAAATTACTTATATAACAGACTAAATCTCTTCTGAAAATTACTTATATAACAGATTAAATTACTTCTGAAAGTTACTTATATAGCAGACTGAATCTTTCTGCAAGTTCCATGTATAACAAACTGAATCTCTTCTCTTAGTACCCCATATGACAGACTGAATCTCTTCTCTAAGTATTTTGTATAAAAGACTTAATCTCTTTGGTGAATACCTTGTATAGCACATTCTCAAGTACCTAACATAACACTTATACTACGTGTTTTAATGTTTACATTTCTTGTGATAGTTTTGTGTCTTGAGAATGTTTCACTTAAACAGGGCTACATCTGAACACATTATTTAAAAGGAGCATTTTCGTGGACAAGAAAGAATCATGGTTAATCAACTGCGCACTGGGACCGTCAGTCAATGTGTAATATCAGCTACACTCAAGGAGAGATCTGAGCACCTATGGACTTGTCCAGAGTGCAGTGACGATGATCCAACAACTAACTAACTAATTAACATTATTTCTAGCTAGTGTTCAAGTGGGTAGTGATGTAGTGATCATAATCATGTCTTTGGTATGAATCTGTACACCATGGTACAATGCATTATGCTCTCTGGACTACATCATCCTTCTTCTTATCTGCAGAAGTTTTGAGAATGAATACAGAAGAAGAAGATATGGGTTCTGAATCTGAAGAAAACAAAAGATGATTATTTAAATAATTAGGAAAGTCACAAGAATTCTCAATATTTGAATCCCTGGAACACATTGAACAGATGTAATTACTATTTGAATCCCTGGAACACATTGAACAGATGTAATTACTATTTGAATCCCTGGAACATATTGAACAGATGTAATTACTATTTGAATCCCTGGAACACATTGAACAGATGTAATTACTATTTGAATCCCTGGAACATATTGAACAGATGTAATTACTATTTGAATTCCTGGAACACATTGAACAGATGTAATTACTATTTGAATCCCTGGAACATATTGAACAGATGTAATTACTATTTGAATCCCTGGAACACATTGAACAGATTTAATTACTATTTGAATCCCTGGAACACATTGAACAGATGTAATTACTATAGCCTGTAAAGCTAATGTAGCAGCAAAAAAATGAATTATGAAATCCCTTATTGTTCAGTTGTTTGTTTGTTTTTCGTTCGCTCCATTGTAACCATCACGGATATCCGTGCGATTTCCGCAGGGAGCGTGATTACGTTGTGCCACCGTTATGCGCCTTGTAGGCCTAGCACATCCGATTTTGGCATGCCTTGACAATTCGGGTGGGCTACCCTTAGCCTGTGACAGCCTCTATATCTGTCTCCAGGCACGCGTAGTGGAGACTCTTCGCCCAGACGATTTTTTGCTCTCGTCTGACTCGAACGAGGTGTTCCACTGTCTATGAACTTGCCTCGTGTAATTGGACGTGCTGTGCCTGTGCCCATTGGGTACTGAACCGTTTCTCATCCGTGAGCCTGGTTTCTTAAGGGGAAGAACTCAGCAGAGGGGTTGGACCCTGGCTCTTTCGCCCTCTTAGCCGAGGAGTCATTCACCGACATCGTGTACCCCTTGTCCAAGTTCGAGTCTCACACCACGCGTTTGAGAGCAAGGCGTTCTCGAGCTGAGCGTCCTTGTCCCAATAGCGCCTGAGCCCATCAGGTACTGAACCCTTTCTCTCTTCAAGTGTATTTCCGGTGTAGGAAAACTTGACAGTAGAGTTGGGCCAGGGCTAAATCGTTGTCCCTTTCTTGCCTAAGCCCATCGGGTACAGAACCCTTTCTCTTTGCAAACAAATTTCCGGTTTAGGAAGGCTCGACATTAGAGTTGGGTTAGGTCTTCTTGCTTTACCAAACGCCAATGGATGGTTCTGGGTCTTTGCCTGTAAGGAACTCTGGTAACTAGAAGCCCGTCTCGAGCTGACGGAGCTTGTAGTTCCCCTTTCCTAGGGACTTTTCACTTTCTATTTGCAGTTCGCGCTGCCCTCTAGCGCTGTTCTGCCCTTTCATTGTTTCATTGTACTCTGTATGAAATATATTTGTCTCTCGCCATGCATTTACCTTTACGTGCATTTTACATTGGCCGCCCCTCCAATGTTCGGACTGGACTGACTAGCTTCACTGTATGTTGACAGTGTCGCTATATGTGGTGCTGCTGGTGGTGTTGGAGATATTGTCTGTCTCTTGTGCAGTCAAATCTCTTTCCATCTGCTACCTCCACATTCTCGGACACGATCCCCAAATGATTTGGCCAGAATCAGCACAAGCTGCTGTATTTCTGTTTCCAGGGTGCACCGCGTGGAGGTACATTTGGGATCTTGGTTATCTGCTAACCCTGGGTCCGCCTAGAGCAATGCGTTCCCTTTGCACCCCTTATTGTTCAGTAACTTCCAGGATTTATTTTTGTCTGAACCCATTTTTCTATGCCAAAAGTAGAAATCAATGCACACATTGTTGAAGATTAAAGCCCATCTTTGAAATGCGACAAACACTACTCACAACTGAAACTTTGTGAACTTTTATTTTCCACTAGATGTCAATAAACCCTTACAGCATTATAAATTTCTGGGTTAGCTTTATAATAAACTGGTAGGAGGAGTGCTTCTTTCATGCTCACTGACCATTCAAGTGCCTTTAGCGTGATCCAATGGTAAAGAGAAAGACCATAGAATTGTCATGAGCGGGATTCAGGGAGCACAAGCAAGAAATTCCATAGGTAGACAATAACTGACAAAATACATTCGAATTAAAAAACATAATGCATTGTCACAACAGAAATGTATAGGCATATTAATTAAAATATAATTATTGAATGCATTTAATACTTGATTGCATCCTGTGGTGATTGCATGCAGAATAATAATGACTGAATAATTTTCAACCACAGTTGATAAATTATCATCGCATAAAACAAGTTGGTTGCATTCATGCTAACAAAATATTAATTTGCTTACTATCTAAATTTGTTAAATGTAAAATTCCAATCATATTAGAACAACTAAAATTAGATCTATTTATAAATGATTGCTACATTATTGTAAATGGTGAGATAATAGTTTATTTTGCATATTTATTTGGTCAACTATGCTAACAAATTTGGCACTATAAAGTCATGAGCTTAGGCCTACTGAACTAACATGAAAAATAAAGATATTGTTGTACCTGTATAAATATTAAATGTGCGCAGTAATCAACAGCAATCCAAAATGAATTTAGCAGTTTTTTGTTTGCAATACTGACAAATTCTAGTATATATAATTAGTTCAAAGTTTTAACAATTGTGCCTGTATGTAATATGTAGAAGAATTTTCAGTCATTTCTCTTCACCAATGTCCAGATCGGAATTGCCCTAGCCTCACTCAATACCAGGTAATTAACTCAGCTGCTGGGTAATAAATATGTCGGGTCAGTAACAGCTGAACAATTATGATTACATTAAAGGGATTGCCCTCAGGCAAGCAATAATTGTCTGGTTCAAACTGTTACGAAAAGTCTAACTTTATATATAGAAATTTCAGGTGTGTACTAGATCACTTTTAATTATATGATTTCACACAGTGCATGTGCAATATTATATATTTCCAGTTTGGTACATATATTGGTACATGTTCATGACATGCACCTGGTAAATAGCAATGCTCTACATATTAGGTTTTCTGGAAGAGAAAAAATACCAGTCTGGACACAGTCTTCATACATTGGAATGTGAACCTTCATGTCAATCAAATTGATGCTATATAATATTGTATCATGGTGGTAAACAATTATCTCATCCCAATGAAAAAGTGGAACATCTTATTGACTGCACTTACCTTTCAACTACCAGAAAAAATACTCTTAGTCTTATACCTTCAACAGTCAGTAACTCATTGTATGGATCACTAAGTCAACTTCAGAAGACCTGCACTTTTTTAGGAATGGCATTATGCTGCCAAGAGTAGAACCTCTCAGAAATATTTGGATATCGACAACAACACAACAACAACATTCACATTGGTATCTTTATCAATACATCAGTAAAACTAATCAACAGAACTAAGGACAGATATTTTATCTATACAGCTATCACAGTACAATATAGACTGTTTATAACAATCAACTGCCATTAGGTACATTCTTCTTCTATATGAAATTATTGAATTTTTTGTTGTTTAAGTAGAAGCATAATTTGCATACCTTTGCATTTTGTTTAGAGGCTTGCAAGATCTGATTGACTTTGAAGGAAATGAGTTCTCTTCTGTGTTTGAGCTAACATTTGAGGTAGGTAGATCAATCAAACATCATTGGAATCAAACCTTCAACCCCATCTTATTAGTTTACAACTTTTTAAGAGCAAACACAATAAAACAAGATTTGCAATTTTAATTTGATTTCATGCTATTGTTTTGATCATTGTAAGAAAAACGGCAGCAGAAAGTCAACTTCAAGAAGAATTACAGCTGCTTACCTACAAAGTTGGAGGGCATAATATAAACAACCTGCGATATGCTGAAGATACAGTTGTGATAGCTGAAATAGTTACAAGAAATAATGAATTTCATTGCAAAAGAAAGTCAAAACAAAGCGCTTAGTGATACCATTGCAATGGTTGCATTTATGAAATGATGGCTGTTTGGGATAGGTGCCACTTGTTGCATGAACGCGCTCTACGGGTTAAACACTAAACACCTTACCCTTAGTATGGTATCTAGGGCCTTGTTCACACATAAATACTCACCGCTCATACATTTTCAGATTTGCTCACGTGAGAAAAGAATTAGAAGGAGCATTAGTCTTAGGGGTACTACATTAGACGCATCAACACACAGAGTCCTCCATAAATATCTATCATAAGCAATGTGGATGAGCATAGAAAAATCTTGTCCAGTCCAGTTTTAGATACTGTCTTCCCAAGATTTTCTTTGGTCACCTGCTTCTTCAACCCTCAACTGCACCCTAAAAGATATTTTTTACAGGGAATTATGTTGCGTACATTTCCAAAGCATGCAAGTTTTAGTTAAAATATAGGGACATGTGTGTCAGTTTTGAATGATATCATCTACTCTGTCTCTGAAAATGTTTGATAAAAGTAATAACTATAATGTATGCATTTTTGGTATTGGTAGGTCATGCAGGAGCAGTATGGAGAAATGAAATCTGTAGAACTTAGTGCTGATGGAGCAAACAGAGTGGTTGACCAGAGCAGCAAGTCAGTGACCTTTATTTATTTATTTGTTTTTTCCCTTCCACTTAAAACAAACAAATAGCTGTCAATATTTTGAACATATTGAACAAAATATTGCCTAGAAATTCACTGCTGTAAAAAATGATGGGTTGATTGCGACACCCTAAATATGATATGCAAGCAGTTTGTACATTTTTTGCTATTCCTAACCCCCATGAGAAAATAATAAACAACCTGAGATATGCAGATGATACTGTTTAGCAGAAAGTGAACATGAACTACAAAGACTAATAGATCAAGCCAATAAATCAAGTAATGATTATGGACTGGATATAAATATCTGAAAAAACAAAAACCATGATAATCAGCAAAGACACAGAAGAATAAGAGTTAAACATAAACAAACATGGAGAGAAACTACATCAAGTAAAACATTATCAATTTCTTGGACACATAGTAACAAATGACGGCAGATGTGAAACAGAAGTTAAAAGGAGAATAGGAATGGCTAAAAGTACCTTCAATGACATGAGGAAAATAGTAACATCTAAATAAATTACAATTAGATTAAAAAATGAGAATTATAAAATGCTACATCTATTCTATATTAATGTATGGCTCAGAAACATGGACACTAAATAAACAATTAGAAGACAGAATTGATGCCTTTGAGATGTGGGTATATAGAAGAATACGGCGAATATCATGGAAAGAGAAGAAAACAAATAAAGAGGTGCTAAAGACACTTAATATGAAGTTTAATATGAAGTAAGAATTATTAAGAGAAATAAAGATCAAGCAAATAAAATATTCTGGAAACATTAAAAGGCATGACACCTTACTGAAGACCTTACTTGAGGGTAAAGTCAAAGGGAAGCGAGCAAGAGGTAGACAGAGATACAAGTAGGAGAGAACATAATAAGATAGACATGTTTCAGTCTAGCAAGAGTGCACCACCAAAATAAGAGACGGGATGTTGGGATCTGTTGCAGCCAACCTTCGTTGCGAAGACGGCACTGATGATGCTGAACCCCCATTTAATATTTTTTCCCCTCACGAACCCTAATAATAAATGTCAATTTGTTGGCATCTGTAGCTATATCGATAATATGTAAGACAACTGCAAAGAAGTCAAACATATTTGACCATGGTTAATTTTGAAATTGGTAACCAGCTTGTAAGCATGGGAACAAGTTCTCTTGTATGACAAGCTAACTAGTGATTGGTCCCAGTTCACCCTTCAATGGAAGCGGTAAAAACACTGAAAGTATTAGTTATCACCATTGAAGTCAGATGTGTCAGGCCATTGACTCAAAGCAGATGCAGCACATTTTTGTTTTCTGGATCACATCCTGCTGATGTAATCCAGGGAATAGAAATGCACAGTGTGGTCATTTTATTTGTGCCAGGTATCCTGGCACATCAGACTTTTGTGGAAAGTGAGCATATAAAGTAATTCATTTCTAATAATAGTACTTATGAATGTTCGGAAAAAAGGCTTGAGGTACCAAACTAAAAAATAAATCAATTTTCAAGAGCGAACTTGAGCGAACAAGAGCGAACTTGCAAAGGGAACGCATTGCTCTAGGCGGACCCAGGGTTAGCAGATAACCAAGATCCCAAATGTACCTCCACGCGGTGCACCCTGGAAACAGAAATACAGCAGCTCGAGTTGATTCTGGCCAAATCATTTGGGGATCGTGTCCGAGAATGTGGAGGCAGCAGATGGAAAGAGATTTGACTGCACAAGAGACAGACAATATCTCCGACACCACCAGCATCACCACATATAGCGACACTGTCGACATACAGTGAAGCTAGTCAGTCCAGTCCAAACATTGGAGGGGCGCCGAATGTAAAATGCACGTAAAGGTAGATGCATGGCGAGAGACAAATATATTTCATACCGAGTACAATGAAACAATGAAAGGGCAGAACAGCGCTAGAGGGCAGCGTGAACTGCAAATAGAAAGTGAAAAGTCCCTAGGAAAGGGGAACTACAAGCTCCGTCAGCTCGAGACAAGCTTCTAGTTACCCGTGTTCCGTACAGGCAGAGACCCAGACCCATTCATTGGCGTTTGGTAAAGCAAGAAGACCTAATCCAACTCTAATGTCGAGCCTTCCTAAACCGGAAATATGCTCGTGAAGAGAAAGGGTTCCGTACCCGATGGGCTTAGGCAAGAAAGGGACAACGATGGTAGTCCTGGCCCAACTCTACTGTCAAGGTTTCCTATACCGGAAGTACACTTGCAGAGAGAAAGGGTTCCGTACCTGATGGGCTCAGGCACAAAAGGGACAACGATTTAGCCCTGGCCCAACTCTACTGTCAGGTTTTCCTACACCGGAAATACACTTGAAGAGAGAAAGGGTTCAGTACCTGATGGGCTCAGGCGCTATTGGGACAAGGACGCTCAGCTCGAGAACGCCTTGCTTTCAAACGCGTGGTGTGAGACTCGAACTTGGACAAGGGGTACACGATGTCGGTGAATGACACCTCGGCTAAGAGGGCGAAAGAGCCAGGGTCCAACTCCTCTGTTGAGTTCTTCCCCTAAGGAACCAGGCTCACGGATGAGAAACGGTTCAGTACCCAATGGGCACAGGCACAGCAGGCCCAATTACACGAGGCAAGTTCATAGACAGTGGAATACCTCGTGCGAGTCAGACGAGAGCAAAAATTGTCTGGGCGAAGAGTCGCCACTACGCGTGCCTGGTGACAGATATAGAGGCTGTCACAGGCTAAGGGTAGCCCATTGTCAAGGCATGCCGAAATCGGATGTGCTAGGCCTACAAGGCGCATAACGGTGGCACAACGTAATCACTCTCCCGGCGGAAACCACACGGATATCCGTGATGGTTACAATGGAGCGAACGCAAAACAAACAAACAAACAAGAGCGAACTTAGATCTGAGGGCTGTGACCTGGATATCGAGGGCACCATGATGACCATTACCATTGAAATGATTGGTGACAGCAGTAGGTTCTCTGTTTAATGGCATGAAGATACCTACAGAAGTGACCAATCAATCATACGCCCATTTCACCTATATACTTCTTGTCACAATGTTTAAATATAACTTAAATGACATTGAGGGATTCGCATGTAAAGGCATTATCAATAGTGAAAGTGACATTCGGAAATAAAATAGAGCGGATCTGAACTACATAGGGACGTGTAGCAATGACCGCATTTGCAACGAATAGTACCAAAGTGAGCAGGAATATAAGATCTTGCATTACAAACGCAGTCCGCGGTCACTATCAATGAGGCCTTTACATGTGAATCCCGTAATGTTTGTTTGTTTGTTTGTTTTTCGTTCGCTCCATTGTAACCATCACGAATAATCCGCCGGGAGCGTGATTACGTTGTGCCACCGTTATGCGCCTTGTAGGCCTAGCACATCCGATTTCGGCATGCCTTGACAATTCGGGTGGGCTACCCTTAGCCTGTGACAGCCTCTACATCTGTCTCCAGGCACGCGTAGTGAAGACTCTTCGCCCAGACGATTTTCTTGCTCTCGTCTCACTCGAACGAGTTGTTCCACTGTCTATGAACTTGCCTCGTGTAATTGGACGTGCTGTGCCTGTGCCCATTGGGTACTGAACCGTTTCTCATCCATGAGCCTGGTTCCTTAAGGGGAAGAACTCAACAGAGGAGTTGGACCCTGGCACTTTCGCCCTCTTAGCCGAGGTGTCATTCACCGACATCGTGTACCCCTTGTCCAAGTTCGAGTCTCACACCACGCGTTTGAGAGCAAGGCGTTCTCGAGCTGAGCGTCCTTGTCCCAATAGCGCCTGGGCCCATCAGGTACTGAACCCTTTCTCTCTTCAAGTGTATTTCCGGTGTAGGAAACCTGACAGTAGAGTTGGGCCAGGGCTAAATCGTTGTCCCTTTTGTGCCTTAGCGAATCGAGTACGGAACCCTTTCTCTCTGCAAGTTACTTCCGGTAAAGGAAACCTTGACAGTAGAGTTGGGCCAGGACTGCCATCGCTGTCCCTTTCTTGCCTACACCCATCGGGTACAGAACCCTTTCTCTTTGCAAGCATATTTCCGGTTTAGGAAGGCTCGACATTAGAGTTGGGTTAGGTCTTTTGCTTTACCAAACGCCGATGGATGGGTCTGGGTCTCTGCCTGTTAGGAACTCTGGTAACTAGAAGCCCGTCTCGAGCTGACGGAGCTTGTAGTTCCCTTTCCTAGGGACTTTTCACTTTCTATTTGCAGTTCGCGCTGCCCTCTAGCGCTGTTCTGCCCTTTCATTGTTTCATTGTACTCTGTATGAAACATATTTGTCTCTCGCCATGCATTTACCTTTACGTGCATTTTACATTGGCCGCCCCTCCAATGTTCGGACTGGACTGACTAGCTTCACTGTATGTCGACAGTGTCGCTATATGTGGTGATGCTGGTGGTGTCGGAGATATTGTTTGTCTCTTGTGCAGTCAAATCTCTTTCCATCTGCTACCTCCACATTCTCGGACACGATCCCCAAATGATTTGGCCAGAATCAGCACGAGCTGCTGTATTTCTGTTTCCAGGGTGCACAACGTGGAGGTACATTTGGGATCTTGGTTATCTGCTAACCCTGGGTCCGCCTAGAGCAATGCGTTCCCTTTGCACCCCAATCCCGTAATGTCATTTACGTTGTCATATGTAAACGTTGTAACAAGAAGTATATAGTTGAAATGGGCTTACGATTGAGTGGCCGCTTCTTTAGGCATCTTCATGCCATAAAACACAGAGAACCTACCGCAATTTATTTCAGTGGTGATGGTCATCATGATGTCTTCGATATCCAGATCACTGCCCTCAGATCCTGCATCAAGGATGACACATCTAGCTTTGCTCTTGAAAATCGATTGATTTTTTAGTTTGGTACCCTCAAGCCTTCTGAGCTTTAAACATTATTTTGTTTAAATTTGTGTTGGTGTGGTCCTTATTTTCTTGCTTGATATCCATGTTGTATTGGGTAATAATTTGTTGTATTGGGTAATAATTTGTTATATCTGTTATCATATCCCATCCAATTTTCAACAAAATCCGCTTCCATGACATTTTTCCACATTGTCACCTTGAACTTTGTACTGTTTACATATCAATAGTGTATCAGTGCCTCTGTGGTGGTATCTTTGTTTTTACTGTTTGCATTGTTTTTCACTGTTTGTTTTATATATTCTTGAAAAAGACCTAACGGTTCGAATCGTTGAAAAAAATGTCTTGTGTATTGTAATTTGTATGTTTTTATGTTTACATCTTATAACCCCTTAGTCTTAGTGATAGTCCATCTGTTGTGTTCAAGTGAAACATCAAAAACCTGTGTTCTACATAAGTACTATTGTTTTTCTGTTTCACTGCAGTATTTATTACCTTATACTAAATTATAATATGCAATTTTTTTTTCTAATTTAGGCTGGAATATGTGAATCTCTATGTGGACTACATCTTAAATAAGTCTGTCAAGACACAATTTGATGCTTTTAGTGAAGGTTTTCATAATGTCTGTGGAGGTGTGGTCTTGGTGAGTTATCCTTACGTGGTGCTGCTTATACTGGTTTTTTTATCAGTTTTGATTATATAATTTCCCGTGTCGTCTAGTGGTTAGGATTCCTGGCTTTCACCCAGGCGGCCCGGGTTCAATTCCCGGCACGGGAATAATATTTCCCGCCGAAGACGGATGTGTCGGGCCATTGGCGCAAATAAAACGGCGACACAACGCATTTCCATTTTCTGGACTACATCCTGCTGGAAATCTAGCAGGACCATGATCCAGCTAGATCCAGTTGGAGTTTGAGAATGAACGCAGAAGAAGAAGAAGAAGATTATATAATTAATTTGATGACTTGGAATACAGCTGTTAATTACAGTATTTATAACATCAATTCTAGGTAATTGACTATGAAAAAAAGAAAAAAATGAAATTGTGAAGACTAGAAGATATACTTACTGATAGGTACTAGGTACTTAACTCTCAGAAGAAATTTGCATGAGAATTCTGTAAATGTTACATAAATGCTGGCATGTCTCTATTTTCTTGTAGGATTTGTTTCATCCTCAAGAATTGCAAGCCATGGTGGTTGGAAATGAAGATTATGACTTCCTTGAGTTTGAAAAGGTTAGTTTACTACATGGATGGGTTGCAACCTCACATAAATTCATGATGTGTTTTCTGTGGGTGTATCACATCAAACAGTAAACTAAAAATATTGATTTTAAGGCTGTCTTAATCTTTAATCAGTGTCTTGAAGTGTGAATAATTGGCAATTTCAATTGATATAAAGATGATATGTTCTTGTTTGAAACGTGTAGTACCCTTCAATGTGATTATTAGTTTGATTATTTCCCTTGGAATTGTTTGCCAGTTCATATTTATCAATCAAGCTTAGGGTTTGGTTTTGTTTTACATATCTAACCCTAAATACATTTATATTAAAATTATAAAGGATAAGCATAAACTGACAAACATTGCTAAGGGAAATAATCACATCAGGGGAGACTTCTTCCAAACAAGAACCAGATAATAATATCATAATTCCTGGGCATCAAAACAACAATGGCGTCAACATTTTTGGATAGGTTCATGTTGACATATTGCAAGTATCAGGAAATCTCATCAGTTGTAGAATGTTGCTTTGATTAACAAACTTCTTTGAACCTGTGAAACAATTGCTATTCATAAATCATCAGCATGCAGGTCTCTGCAGTGGCCCAACAGATGCATGTTTTTGCAACAGTACATCACTAATAGATAACATTTCTATATAATGACGCTTCCTTCTTGTGGAAGTCCCATAGTGCTTCATCTATTACAATCATGTTTTACCTCTTCCGAGCAGAAGGCTCCTTCTTTAATTATAGCACACTGCTTTAAATTGATGTATGGCACACTGCTTTAAGTTGAAGTTTTTAGGGAATTAAAAAAAAGGGTAGGCCTATGTGTTCAACATAAAACTGCTATTTTATATTTTTTACCTGTTGCCAGGTTTACTATTGTTTACCTGTTTTATATTGTTGCCAGGGTCTGAAAGGTAAGCAAAACATAGTCACAATGTTATCTGCCATGCATGTCATACGAGGCGACTAATGAGGTTTGGGCATGAAGTTGGCTTTCTCATCCTATATAGAATCAAAGTGACAGAGAAGCCATGCTCAAGTCAGATGTGCCAGGTTGAAATATGCAGATATTGCAACTAAGCTGTGAACCATGACACAACACACTTCTTCCTCTGGTCTACAAGCTGCTGATCTATAGGAGTTTAAGAACAAATGCAAAAGAAGATTATTTAAATTATATCTATTTATTATATGGTACACAGTCTTACTACAGTCTCTCATTTATGAAATATAGCTCTGGAGAAACCCCAACCTCATTGTACAAAGGGATACAAGAGCTATATTGCTCATTCTTCTTGTTTGTTTGCTTGAAATATGTTTATATCTGAAGTTTTGTCTCTGCTATAACACCCATATGGCAACCAGGGCTGGACTTCTAGTTCAGGGTGCAAAGAATAGGACCACTGTCTTCTTTCCAGGCTTGATGTAGGAGGCAACTAAAGAAAGTTGGGGGATGGGCTGACAACTTGTCATATGTGAAAAGACCATCATAACATCTTGTATCAAATTCTTACTTTTGTTATATCAAATAATCTCCATGGATGATAAAGAGATGTTGGTCAGTGGACATTGCAACTTTATCGATTTGTGAGAGACTACTAGGTGGCAAAGAATGCTAGGTGTGCTGCCACTGCGAATGGGTCAACAAATTTGACAGAAGAAGGAAGAAATAGTTGGCCTGGAAGTGTGTGATGTGCTCTTGACAGCACACAGTGTTCTTTGGATACTTGCGCACCAGAGTGCCTTGCTTTCATTAATAAAGATGTATCCATTAACCTCTCTTCCAACTATATCTTTGGGACAATCTTACAAGAGTCTGAATTTCACCTTACACAACTGAAAAGAACCTGTGCTTTTTTGTCTGAAAGACTATGGGCTGTCAGGAGCTACCTGCTCACATCTAAAAGGATTATTTCATCATCATCATTGCTATAAACTTGACTGTGTTTTGTAACTTGTACAGCGGTTTGTAGAGTTGTTTTTTTTTCTAACGGTGTTTCTTCTAGCCAGCATGTTTGCCTCAGCATTTCATATTGGGACATTCCTGATGTATATACACTGTCTGTCCTACAAGGAGCATGTCCACATGTACACACGGTTGTGTTGTCAACTTTTAATTGTGTATACATGTGCCTGCAGAGTCAGTTGTGTCCAGTTCTGAGATGTTTGGTTGGTAGCTGATCCAGTGGTTCATGGATTCATGTCCTTTGACCAAAAACATAGTGCTGTGGATTTTCTACCCATACCGGGCCAGAGCCAGAAAATAACTATCGCGCCACCTAGATGGTATTTTTATAAGTATGTACTGCTCCGACCCACTGCAGCCAAGATAGGGTTCACTGTGTTCATTCCTGGCAACCAATTGCCTACTGGTTATGCTGAATTTCTCTATACCTCCCGACATGTAACCAAATGTTCACAGCAAAAGGCTTGTCACATCCTGAGTTACTGTGCCTTTATTATGTGCCGCAGCCATAGGAAAACAAAGTAGCCAGTCTCCCCACCCCAGTGCTACACAATAAATCTCTGGCTCCCTCCCAACCCCAGATGGTGCATGAATATATACAAATAAAAAAAGCATAAATATTTTTAAAATACACCAAAAACAGCATGAAAGTGTAATTGTATAGATGATGTGCTACAAAGCTTCCATAGAAGAGCCTCAATATAATGTCATGTTATCTAATTTTCTGTTGCTTGGGTCTAGTGGGCCATTGTGAGACCCACAAACATTTCACATGTTGATTTCTGAAATGTTGAATGACAACTTTTTCTGGTCTTTTGATAGTTTCGTAGTCATCTTGTATTGGTATTGGCTTTCTAATTTCTTTGATATTGTTTCTTTTGATGGTGTGTTATTGGCACATCTGGTTGATCATCTGCAGCACTTTCCTTAGCCAGATGATCTGCTTTCTCATTTCAAGGTATTCAACAGTGTGATTTTATCCACTTTTTGACTACTTTGCACTGACTATTTAATTCAGTTAGTTATATTTGCAGGTTTTGTAGTTTTCTGGACTGGAATGCTTGGAGGTCAGACATAAACATATTCCCATTGTGTGCACTGTTGTGTGGCATCCTGATTGTCTCAGGCTTTAGGACCCTAATTTTGCTAGACAAGACTGTCATCTTGCTGGTATGTGTTTGCAACCACTGGTGGCCTACTTAAGCCCCATCTCCTTGGTGGGGCTATTGCTCATAGTTACTGAGTATCAAAACAAACACTCATGAAACATTATGTGTTATGAATCTGCTCAATAGAACATGAGTTCTTATCTGCTCAATAGAACATGCATTCGTATGAATCTGGTAAATAAAACATGTTTTCTCATGAATCTGCTCAGTAAAACATGTATTTACATGTGTTCTTATGACTTTGTTTAATGAAACATGTGACACTCATCTCACAGAACACAGATTACAAGGGAGAATACCATAGATACCATCCAACAATCAGTAACTTCTGGGAAGTCTTTCATGAGATGAGTCTGGAAGATAAGAAAAAATTCTTATGTAAGTACCCAAAATATTGTGTCCAGCTCTCTGTGTGAGCTTTGTTATCTCCAAACAGCAAATATTTGGAATATGTGGATGGCATTTCTAGATATTTATTACCTCCAAGGTCTAGAATGTATCTCCTACCATGAAGACTTGAGGTAATGAGAAAGCAACAGGCTTACATCTAGAGCATCTGTAGTCAGAGTCTGATATAGATGGAGGGGACATGATGATTTTAAAATCACCAATTCAGGTCAATCCAAACTTAATACAAATTAAATTGGTACTAGATCTGGGAAAGTAAAAGCGGTAGTCATGATGCTGACAACATCAGCTGTTGGTAAATGACAGATATGGGCCATGGGCATGAATAAGTGAAACTATAGTTACTTTTACTTAACTTTTACGACTGAATTAAAATTACACTATATACCCCCTGGGGCTAGAATTCTTTTTTTGAAAATTTGTGCTATTGATGGTGGGTGTTTTGAAAACGTGATAACTTTTTTGTTTTAAAAGATATCAAAATAATTTTTGCATATCTAAATAAAGGAGTGAATATAGTCATGTTTTTTTTATTGTTGTATGTATGATATGACAGTTGTGAGCAAGTTGTGAAGTTGAAAATTCGGGGGTGAAATCTCAAAACGCCATTTTCAAAATCGCAAATATAACGTCTTGATGGCCCTAATACTTTATCATTGTGTGGAAATTATTGATAAAATCCTCATAAATACCTATACTTGTTGTATATATATTGTTTCATATCCAAACTAATATAATATGGCCTAAAAAAACTAATAAAACGTGAAGAAATTGCATATAACGTCCATCCAGTCAACACTAAATCTAGGCCGACGCACAGCGTAATCATTGTCCATGCACACATTTGGCACCCCTGATACATATTATTTTTGTGTTTTTGAACAAATAAACAAACATACTTATCAAATAACAACATATTAAACATAAAAACAACAATTAGAATATGTAGTCACGATCACTTACGCATGCCACGCGGTACTCAATTTGATAGTAAATTACGGCCCGAAAATGGCCAACATTGCTCTAGAAATGCGCTGACAAAATCTGCCGGCTTTCCTGTTCTTACAATGCATATGTGTAAAGGAATTTGACCTTTAAGCTGTGACATATTCCTAGCTTCGTATGGCGGGAATTTCTACATCATATAAGCATTACTTCGTGAAGTTTCGTACTCTGGAATCGGGCGATGTCGCATGTAGCGGAATTGCGCCCACAGGCACAATGGAGCCTGTGCTCATAGGCGCAATGTTGCGACTATAGAGACGTAAAGGTTAATAGATGGAGGTTTCTGTAATCAATAGAGCATCTTTATATGATGTAGGGAATTTGTTTTAGGTGTAGTATGAGCATAAGTGGACAACTATGTGGCAGAATGTTGTCAACAAGAGTAGAATGACTATTCTAGACATATGGGAGTGAAACTGATCACCATTTGGTCTTACCAGTGTGTAATGATGTTGGTTCATTAATTAATACATTTAATCTCTCTTGTAGCAGACAAAATCTCTTCTCTGAGTGCCTTATATAACAGACTGAATCTGTTCTGAAAGTTACTTATACAACAGACTGAATCTCTTCTGAAAGTTAGTTATATACAATACAAAATCTCTTTTGTAAGTTACTTATATAACTAATTAAATCTTATGTGTAAGTTACTTATATAACATGCTAAATCTATTCTGAGAGTTACTTAGTTAACAAACTGAATCTCTCCTGAAAGTTAATTATAGAACAGATTGCATCTCAAGTACCTTACATAACACATACACTGGTTTTAATGTTTGCCTTGCCTGCAAGTTTTTAAAGTTGTGCATTGAGAATATTTCTTTCACACATGACTATAATCATTTGATTACATTATTTCTAACTAGTGTTCCTGACGGGCAGCGATCGTATTCCTGTCTTTGGTATGAAGTATGTCAAGGTAAATCTGATACCATATTGCAATAGTTTTGTGGTTATTATTCTCTAGTGATATTTTTGTTAATGTCTCTTTTCTCAATGTGGTCTCATCACAATTTTTTTATAAATCTTAAATCTATAAATGAAATATTTTTATATTATCATGTATAAATTGAGAGGGGTAAGACATATTTTATCACCCATCCTATTTAATATTTACACAGAGAATATATTTAAACATAGAAGGAATGTCAGGACTCAAGATCAGTGGGAAAATAATAAACACTTTGAGATATGCAGATGGCACTGTCCTATTTAGCAGAAAGTGAACAGGAATTACAAAGACTAGTGAAGCAAGTCGATAAATCAAGTAAAGAATATGGACTATATATAAACATCCAAAAAATAAAAACCATGATAATTAGCAATGTAACATAAGAACAGGTAGAACATTATAAATATCTTTGACACATAATCACAAATGATGGCAGATTTGAAACAGAAGTTAAAAGGAGAATAGGAGTGGCTAAAAGTACTTTCAATGACATGAGGAAAAAACATCTACATAAATTACAAAAAAAAAGCTAAAAATTAGAATTCTAAAATTCTACATCTATTCCATATTAATGTATGGCTCAGAAACATGGACACTAAATAAATAATTAGAAGACAAAATTGATGCCTTTGAGATGTGGGTATATATAAAAGAATTGGGAGAACATCATGGAAAGAAAATAAAACAAATATAGGGGTTCTATCAACACTTCATATGAAGAAAGAATTATTAAAGGAAATAAAAATCAAGCAAATACACTTTTTTGGACACATTAAAAGACATAACACCTTGTTGAAGATCTTACTTGAGGGTAAAGTCGAGGTGAGGTGAGCAAGAGGTAGGCAGAGGATACAAGTAGGAGAGTATCATCACAAGATGGACAGGTTACAGTCTAACAGAGTACACCACCAGGACAAGACACAGGATTTGGAGGTCTGTTGCAGCCCACCTTCGTTGCGGAGATGACACTTGATGATGATAAATTGATTGTTTTGAAGTGTTATCGTCCATAGATAAAATATTTGACATATGTTATTGTCAATAGATGGAATACTTGACATATGTTATTGTCAATAGATAAAATACTTTACATATGTTATTGTCAATAGATGGAATACCTTACATATTTTATTACTCATTGATAAAATACTTTAAATATTTTATTGTTAATAGATGTAATACTTTAATTATGTTCTTGCTCATAGATGGAATATTTTAAATATGTTTATTGTACACGGATGGAATATGTTTATTGTACACGGATGGAATATTTTTAATATTTTTATTGTACACGGATGGAATATTTTAAATATGTTTATTGTACACGGATTGAATATTTTAAATATGTTTATTGTACACGGATGGAATATTTTAAATATGTTTATTGTACACGGATGGAATATGTTTATTGTACACGGATTGAATATTTTAAATATGTTTATTGTACACGGATGGAATATGTTTATTGTACAAGGATTGAATATTTTAAATATGTTTATTGTACACACATGGAATATTTTAAATATGTTTATTGTACACGGATGGAAAATTTTAAATATGTATATTGCCCATCGATGGAATATTGTTTGAAAGTGTTGTTTATAACTGCCATACCCTGTTATTGTTCTTTTGCTGTCTATATGTCCTGAATATATGATTGATTGGACACACTGAGAATGACTGAAAACATTTCAAGACATATGGAACCTACAGGAAAGAGAGACATGAAAGATTTATAACAACTTTAGGAAGAGATGTAATTGTTGGTTAGATGGCAGATCATCATCATTATGCTTTGTACAGATGGAAGCACAGATATGCTGGGCAGGTCACTAGTCTCCTTGGAAGATATATATTTAAAAAACTGGTCTATGGACAACTCCACACTGGCTTCTGCAAAGCCAGAGGACAAAAGAAGTTGTTTTAAAGACAAGTTTAAGGCATCACTGATTGACTTCAATACATTCATGGGAGAAGTTGGCACAAAGACAGGTCTGACTGGTATTGCAAACTGTTGCAGTTGCTGTAGAGAAACTCAGACAAATTACTGCTCAATATAAATGTGCTAGAAGAAAGGCAAGAGCTGTTCAATGTCCCACAAATTCTTCTCACACATGTTCAGAGAGTAAAATGAAAAACCTACAGCGACATTCATTTCTAGTGTCACAACATCTTCTAGTAGCCCAACTTCTTTATTCTTCTTCATTCATTCTCAAACTCCTACTGGATCTCCCTTGTAGCAGGTCCATTGTCCTACTAGATTTCCAGCAGGATGTAGTCCAGAAAATGAAATGCATTGTGTCGCCGTTTTATTTATGTCAATGGCCCAACACATCTGTCTTCGGCGGGTACTTCTTTATTCAGGGCACAGAAAACGGATCATCACCCTCATTAATTTTGTTGTCCACCCCGATGTCCAGGCACAAAAATAAATGTGACTTCTTGCACCTTCATCTAATGACCAAGCCATTGTGTATATAATCATGTCAGCTTTTCAGCAATATTCACTAGCCATTGTGTATATAATCATGTCAGCTTTTCAGCAATATTCACTAGCCATTGTGTATATAATCATGTCAGCTTTTCAGCAATATTCACTAGCCATTGTGTATATAATCATGTCAGCTTTTCAGCAATATTCACTAGCCATTGTGTATATAATCATGTCAGCTTTTCAGCAATATTCACTAGCCAATGCCTGCACATAAAATTTAAAAATTTAGAACAACTTTTTACTTTCTCTATCAAGTGTTGTTAATATCTGATAGAAGTTTGTATATATATATATCATTAAGCAACCTTAATCATTTCGTACCATACTCCACATCCTCCAGTATGTGCACACTGTCTATTACCATCTCAGCACATGCCATGCATGGCTTTCATCTCTTTAGTCTACTACGATTCCCTCTGTATTTCAGTATGCAGTGGGTGTTCTGTTAACACTGATTTTAAGGTCATTTACACAGCTGCATTCTAAGTTCTGTAGTTGGACAGTTAAGTAAGAATCACATAACTCATACCGCATTGTTCCTTGTGCTTCTAAGAACAATAAAGCATGGTCTTATTCTAAAGAAATTTAAGTACAGGATAGACAGGGAGAATATGCTGTGACTTATGCTCTTATGAGACACAGGAATTGATTGATTGTTTGTATGGTTGCAATTTTCATCAGCACTCTTAAAATTAAGAACTTTAACTGCCTGTGTGTTGTCAGGGCCCAAAAGGGGAGTTAAGAATAGCAACACTGTTACATGCAGACATGTCATAAAAGGTGACTAAGAGGGTTTGGGGTGGAGTTGGCTTTCCCATATAGTGTCAAAGTGACATATAGGCCATGCTGAAGTTTTATGTGTAAGGCTGAAAGGTATAGATATTGCAGCTATGCTGTAAACCATGACATAATGCATTGAATTCTCTGCAGTACATTCTGCTGATCTGCAGTTATTTGAGAATGAATGCAGAAGATGAAAAACTTTAATACAATTACAAATTCAAAATAATTCTTTGTGTGCTTCATTGTTATGGTATAATATATTAATATATATATATATAATATATTAAAATATATATTTTAATATAGTAAATTTGTTATTGTGTCTCAAACATGATAATTAGAATAATATAGCAAATCTGTTGTTTCTCTAACAGATGATAATTCAACCCACGGGAGGTGGAGAAGACTTCCTGCCTGTTGCTCATACATGTTTTAATATCCTTGACCTTCCTAAGTACACTACCAAGGAAAGAGTGAAGTCAAAACTTTTGCTAGCCATCCAGCAGACAGAGGGATTTGGTTTGGTCTAGGAGAAAAGAATCATGCTTATGACATTACTGATTTTGTTTTTTTGCCATTTCGCCTACAATAATTGTTAACAGAACGTAATAGATAGATAGCACCATTGTCAACAGATAAAATAATAGATGATAAATTCATTGTTAAAATAGAACATAGTTTATAGATAGCACTACAGTTAACAGAGAACAAATAAGGTAGATAGCACCATTGTTAACGGAAGCATAATTCATAGATCCTCATCAGGTGCCATTCAGGATTCAGCTAGCATAAGTGATCATGGCTCTCCACAGCTCTCTATCTCCAGTATTGTGTATCATGATTGTTGTTGTTTCCCTGCCGTGCCAGGTTGTTAAGCTGTCTAATATTTTCTCACATTGTCGCCATCTGTCTCTGTTGCCTTCAAAATTGCCTGTTGTGACTATGGTCTTGAAACCTCCATGTCTCATAACGTAACCAAAAAATGAAATTGTATTTTTCTTATATTATTGATTAAGCTCTGTCTCACATTTGACTTTTTCAACACCTCCATTAGTTTTTCTGGCAGTCCATGATATTCTAAGCATTCTTCTATAGAACCAAATCTCACAGATTCATCAATCCATGTAGTTCTATCAACTCATAGATAAACTTACAGTTAACAGAGAACACAGAAGGTAGACAGCACCATTGTTAACATAGAAAATCATCATTAAGTGCTGTCTCCACAACAAAAGTTGGCTGCAACAGATCTCCAACATCCCCCTATCCCTTGTCTTGGTGGTGCACTATGCTAGACTGTAACCTGTCCATCTCATGATGCTACTCTCCTACTTGTATCCTCTGTCTACCTCTTGCTCACTCCCCTCGACTTTATCCTCAAGTAAGGTCTTCAATAAGGTGTCATGTCTTTTAATATGTTTAAGATATTTTATTTGCGTGATCTTTACTTCCTTTAATAGCTCTTTATTCATATGAAGTGTTGTAAGAACCTTGTTTGTTTGTTTTTTTCTCTTTCCATGATGTTCTCCCTATTCTTCTATATATCCACATCGGCATAAATTCTGTTTTCTAATTGTTTATTGTCCATGTTTCTGAGCCATACATTAATATAGAATAGATGTAGCAACATAGAAAATAATAAATTGTTAACTGAAGACATATAGATAGAATAATTGTTAACAGATAAGATAATAGATATTTGGTGCCATTTCTTAGAGAGAAAATAATAGATTGCACTATTGCTAACATAGCATAGTGAATGCATAATAAAGTTATTGTACATTTTTACGATGTCACAAAAACACTGTCACAAAAACACTTCACAGTATATTGGCTTGAAGCTAAACTAATGATGATTTGAGTTTTTTACAATTATTTCTAATTATTATTAATTTTTCTGAAGTTTGTTCTGTTTTTGTACCTAACAGAATTTAAGTTTAGAATTAATCTTAAACATTATTCTAACTCATAATAATTCAGTTCAGATTCCATCAACAGCATTGACAAATGGTTATTTTATGAGATTGTTTGCCTTATAATTTTATTTTACCAGACTAGTTTGTTATGTTTACTCTGTTATGTTTACTCCAAGTTGTGACTTCAGTATGACTAATGTGTTAGTGATCTTTTCTCGTATGATTCTCCTCTCATGAATAAGCATTCAACCTTTATTTTACTACACAAATTTATATGACAGTGACTTATTTTTTCATATTCTGAAGAAAACTGTCTTGCTAATGGCCAGTGACAAATTTATTTTATGATGTCAGTTATTTTTGTGCCAGCTTGGCCATGTGTTATGAGACTTGATCATCGGAATTGAATTTGTGAAATCTATTTTTGCTCTCAGGGTTGGATTTGTCGTGAATTTGTCTTTTAATTAGTTCTCATAATTCAGTAGACAATTTTACAATCTAGATTGTGTGTGTGTATGTGTTTTGAGAATCTATAACATTATAATTTTCAAAGGTATTTTGTTTGTGCCGTAATAGGAGATACTAGAGAGAAGATGGTAACACAAGTTTGTTTCAGAGAAGATGGTGACAAGAGTTTATTTGAGAGAAGATGGTGACAAGAATTTGTTTGAGAGAAGATGGTGACGAGTTTGAGAGAAGATGGTGACAAGAGTTTGTTTGAGAGAAGATGGTGACAAGGGTTTTTTTGAGAGAAGATGGTGACAAGGGTTTTTTTGAGAGAAGATGGTGACAAGAATTTGTTTGAGAGAAGATGGTGACGAGTTTGAGAGAAGATGGTGACAAGAGTTTGTTTGAGAGAAGATGGTGACAAGAGTTTGTTTGAGAGAAGATGCTGACAAGAGTTTGTTTGAGGGAAGATGCTGACAAGAGTTTGTTTGAGAGAAGATGGTGACAAGAGTTTGTTTGAGAGAAGATGGTGACAAGAGTTTGTTTGAGGGAAGATGCTGACAAGAGTTTGTTTGAGAGAAGATGGTGACAAGAGTTTGTTTGAGAGAAGATGGTGACAAGAGTTTGTTTGAGAGAAGATGGTGACAAGAGTTTGTTTGAGAGAAGATGGTGACAAGAGTTTGTTTGAGAGAAGATGGTGACAAGAGTTTGTTTGAGGGAAGATGCTGACAAGAGTTTGTTTGAGAGAAGATGGTGACAAGAATTTGTTTGAGAGAAGATGCTGACAAGAGTTTGTTTGAGAGAAGATGGTGACAAGAGTTTGTTTGAGAGAAGATGGTGACAAGAGTTTGTTTGAGAGAAGATGGTGACAAGAGTTTGTTTGAGAGAAGATGGTGACAAGAGTTTGTTTGAGAGAAGATGCTGACAAGAGTTTGTTTGAGAGAAGATGGTGACAAGAATTTGTTTGAGAGAAGATGCTGACAAGAGTTTGTTTGAGAGAAGATGGTGACAAGAGTTTGTTTGAGAGAAGATGGTGACAAGAGTTTGTTTGAGAGAAGATGGTGACAAGAGTTTGTTTGAGAGAAGATGGTGACAAGAGTTTGTTTGAGAGAAGATGGTGACAAGGGTTTGTTTGAGAGAAGATGCTGACAAGAGTTTGTTTGAGAGAAGATGGTGACAAGAATTTGTTTGAGAGAAGATGCTGACAAGAGTTTGTTTGAGAGAAGATGGTGACAAGAGTTTGTTTGAGAGAAGATGGTGACAAGAGTTTGTTTGAGAGAAGATGGTGACAAGAGTTTGTTTGAGAGAAGATGCTGACAAGAGTTTGTTTGAGAGAAGATGGTGACAAGAGTTTGTTTGAGAGAAGATGGTGACAAGAGTTTGTTTGAGAGAAGATGGTGACAAGAGTTTGTTTGAGAGAAGATGCTGACAAGAGTTTGTTTGAGAGAAGATGGTGACAAGAGTTTGTTTGAGAGAAGATGCTGACAAGAGTTTGTTTGAGAGAAGATGGTGACAAGAGTTTGTTTGAGAGAAGATGGTGACAAGAGTTTGTTTGAGAGAAGATGGTGGCAGGAATATTTAAGAGATGATGGTCATACAAGTTTGTTTGAGAGAAGGTGGTGACAAGGGTTTATTTTGAGGGAAGATAACGACAAGGTTTATTTTGAGGGAAGATAGTGACACAGGTTTGTTTGAGAAAAGGTGGTGACAAGAATTTCTTTGAGAGAAGATGGTGACATTAGTATGTTTGAGAGAAGATTGTGACAAGGTTTTGTTTGAGAGAAGATGGTGATGTTTGAACTGAATTTTAATGCTGATATCGAGAAATTGTGTTAATGTTGTCTTATAAAACAGTGGTTTGCATGGACCAACCAGTTAAATTGATAATCTTGTTCTTATCATATAGACTCATTAAGTTCAGATGTTTAGATTATATTGACTGAAGTCAAGATTTTATTGAGGAAGTGCCTGTGTGAATTGCAATGATACAGGATTTTTGTGAGAATCAAGCAGAATGTGCTATTGTCATTGATGCTTTTATGCAGAAAACAGAACGTAATAGATAGAAATATTATGCAGAAAGAGAGGTAAAGGTGAGAAGAAGAGGAAACACCTGAACTGGACTCTAAGTCTACATACACTGGGATAGCTGCTGGAATGGAGGGCGGAGCATGTATGGAAATGCCTAATGTGCTGTAAAACTAGTTTTTAATCAAGAAGAAGAGAGATGGGAAGAGAAAGACAAGGAGGAAGACAGAAAGACTTACAATGAAGTACAAGGGCTCCTATGGTAGGCACTTTGATTATGGATAAAGGTGAGATCTTGAAAGGAATGCCGAATAGCCTATTGGAGGACAACAATTCACATTGGATGAATCAGTAGTGCAGAGATTGCATGAATTTGGAATCAAGCATGGCATGATAAGTGAAGGGTGAGTGAGAGAAGTCAAACTAGTTGCATGAATAATCAGCACACGACAGGAATAATAAGCATACATACTCTTCACATCTGCTAAAAGAAACTGAGCACTTATAGGACTGCCTGAAGTACAATGATGTAAATTCTTAAATACTTGAAAATACTGTGTGAGAATTACAGAGATCCATTCTTGAATTGTAAGACGTCTGTAAGAAAAGATAATTCATGAGGAGAATATGAAGTTGTGGAAGATATAGACCAGAAGAGAAAGGTGATCAGTGATGAACCGGTTCTATTTATGTAGATATGTGTTCTTTGAATTTGTTGGACAAAAGTTTAGATAAAGGAGAAGTTGCCATAGCAGATACACATCTCAGTAAGAAAAGATCTGTTCACTGCGGCAATTACAAATGGGCTTTATTGTTGAGTTCCAGTAATTAGTCTATAACTTGAAATTTGTTATAATGGTAACTTGTTTAATGGAATTTGATTTGCAACCCAAGATAGATTCTATTAGACCAGATGTGTTTGCATAAATTTGATTTGCAACACAAGATGGATTCTACTAGACTGGATGCATTTGTATAAATTTTATTTGCAACCTAAGATTAATTCTACTAGACCAGATGCATTTACATAAATTTCATTTGCAATGCAAGATGGATTATACTAAGACCAGATGTTTGCATAAATTTGATGTGCAACTCAAGAATTCTACTTGACCAGGCAAGTTTGCATAAATTTGATTTGCAATCCATTGTGGATTCTACTAGACCCGATGCTGATGTGTGTTCATAAATTTGTTAAGATTATGTAAGATGACCTGTCAAGATGTATTTCACACTTGTATAAATGTAAATATGGAACAGCTGGCAGAACAGAATAACTAGAGCACTACTCACAACTTGAAGACACTGGTTCGACCTATTGTATGGTCTATATCTTTATTTACAGCTGTTGAAAACAATTTTTAAGCGTTCATTCTCAAACTTATAATGGATCTCTCTTGTAGCAGAATAATGGTCCTACTAGATTTCAACAGTCCAGAGAATGGAGATGAGTTGTGTCACCATTTTATTTGTGCCAATGGACCAATATATCCGAATTCAGTGGTGATAACTAATATTTTGTACACCTAAAGGTAGGTAGATAGGTAAAAGTTGCTTTTGATTCTACACTGTGCTATAAATAGCACACTGTTTACATTTTTAACTAGGCGACGTCACGGATGTCTGTTTAACACCAATGAAATTAATGGCTGCCGTGACGTCACATCCCAGCAATCACTGAGTTCAAATCTAGACACAGACAAACTTACTGAGTATGCATAATCTGTTTCTTTTCCAATTTACACTTTTTTTAACATTTCCTAATTTTTTGTACTGAGCGATCAGTATTTCTGCCCGTTACACATGGAGCGAGGTACGCGCACACATTAGAAATATTCTTTCTAATCCTAACCGTACTTTAAGTACTTAACCGTAAACTTGCCAAATCACACACCAAAGCTTAGGACATACCACGAAAGTAGAGCAAAGATCACAGTGTAGAATTAAAAGCAACTTTCGTCAGGTAGGTATTATGTTCTGCTCTTTTTATAAATTTTGTAAATGATAACCAACTTCTTTGACTATGTGTTAGTACACTATTGACTGGCCACAGATGCCCAAGAAAACAATTTACAGATGTTTCTAGCGACATCATTACTGGAACTATTCTGTAATTTTTAGAACAGGAAGAGAGCAGAGTTTTACTAGAGGAAATGAGTTTTGTATGTGTACTTTTATGTTAACTCTTAATCTGCACAGACTAAAATTTAGTAATCTGCTTATGAGAGATTACTATTTAGAGCCACTTAAGTTGGTGTAAAGTAAAAATGTAGATGATTGAAAGCCACTTTAAGTGGCTAGTCCTACCCAGAATTATAAAAAACAAATCACATTTTTTATGCTTACCAAAACAAGTTACATTTTCTAGTATATATTCGAGTGTCTATTTTCTTACACAGTTTATATTTTGTGTTTGTTGGCTATAGTTTTTGTGTTACATCGATTTAAAATTAGCAGGGGTATTAGTAATAACTGTTAATATAGTCTTCATTTTTGCATGTGAGATTTTCATTTTTAAAAAAACATATTTGTGTGATTTTTACACATCTTCAACATTTTGTACGGTAATCTCATGAGATTTTCAGTGGATCCGCATATGCTTTATAGCAGAAACATGACCCAATTTCACTGTGCTTACTTTTAAAGAAAAAATGTATAACACTATTCATTTGGACAAATCTCTGCAATTTTTGGGTAATTATTCAGCCTAATTATTAGAAAAGTGTACTATGTACAGTTATTTCTAAGGATCATGATCTAGATAAACCAAATATACACCTTATTACTTGATTTTAAGACTATACACTAAAAAATGATTAATTTAATTCAGAGGGCAAAAACCAGCATCATCATATTCATATATGTAAATTTGTCTTTACTACATAATTAATTATTGGAACTAATTAGTCTATGATTTCTCAGCCAGTAATAATTTATTTTAAATCTTCAGTATATATTCTACTATGGAGTATTTTTGTATTTGAATTTATGCAGAATTGGCTATTCTACAAAAATAAACAGAAATAACCCCTCTTCTGGGTAGGTCTAACCCCTTAAATGAAATCTTGTATTGTGAGAGTTGAATTGTCTCTTGTTAGAAACTTAACTATACATCTCTGGATGTATTTTGTACATGTACAAATTGAAACTAGTGTGAGTGCAAAAGTGTACACAGAATAACTCAATCTGTAAGCACTTTTGATTCAAACATTTAATTACACTTTGTAATTTGATCATATAATGTAATCAGCAAAATTTGTTTTTATAATTTACCTGTTTCTTAATTTTTGTTTTTGCTATAACTAATTTCAGACAGCTTTTAATATATGCAACTGCTTATTGACACATGATTGTAGTTTTTTTGTGTTCGTGTTTCATTGATTTCAATTCATGTTTTTTGTATTACACAGTTAATGTTTACCATTATAATAAATGCTTTTATCATATTATAACAACTATGCTTATGTTAGAAATCAAGCAGAAGTTGTGCTCCTAAATATAGAGATGAATTTCCAGAATCGGAGAACAACCAAACTTACTAGAGATATGATGATTGGGGCAACATAGGTCTTCTTCAACTTCTTCTTTCGTTCACTTGAAACATGTCTACATCTGTAATTCTGTCTCCTTAATAAAACTCACTGTCTTTTGTAGTTCATACAGTGTCCCATAGAGTTTTGATTCCAGTGTTGTTTCTTCTGGCCAATATGTCTGCCTCAGCATTTCATGCTCAGAACACTCCTGAAGTATATGTTTGGCACTCTGTGCTGCCTGTCCACATGTACACATGGCCGTGTTGCCAATCTTGAACTTTGTATACATGTGACTGCGGAGTCGGTTGTGTCCTGTTCTGAGACGTAGAACCACAACTTGTTCTGGTCTGTTCATAATATGATAGTCATCTTGTGTTGGTGTTTGTGGCTTTCTTATTGACTTGATCATCTGTTTTTTCTGATGGTAGGTGATTGGTATATCTGGTTGGTCTTCGGCAGCACCTTCCTTAGCCAGTTGGTCTGCTTTTTCATTTCCTGGTATTCCACAGTTAGAGGGTATCCACTGCATGGTTACCCTATACTGGTAAGACAATTCGCTAAGTAGTTTTTTCAAGTCTGTTAGCTTTCCAGACTGGAGAGCTTGAAGCACTGACCGTGCATCTGACAATACCACAGGCTGTAGGTCAGAGTTGGAGTTCAACAGTTTTTTAGCTGCCACACTAATTGCCTGGATTTCTGCATCATAATTATTGCAGAATTTTCCTGTCGGTGTTCTGATCGTATCTCTAGGCTTGTGTGGATATTCTATATATACACATGCGCCTCCATTCCTCACTGCATTCTGTGCTGACCCATATATCTTGTGGGTATTCCTCATCCAGGAAACTGAGGGTGACTGTCCTTTGTTGCACACTGTTCTGTTCATCCTCGCTTAGTATTCCTTTCACATGGGTCTGAATGTATATTGGCATTCCATGTCTTTCACTCCACGGGGTTTGTTCTGGTACAGGCCTTAAGGGGCTGTCAACTTCAGGTAGGTCTGTAAGTTGTCTGCGGAGTCGTTTAGCTTGATGGATAAAGCTGCTTCTTTTCAGTCGTCCCATTGCTAGATTATGGAATCTTTCCTTCATTGGATGACTTGGCATACACTGAAACTTTTCTGCCTGAATTAGTGCTTTTGTGTCTCTGCGTTCGCCAAGTGTTTGCATTCTTCCCATTTTCTGCATCTCTGCTATGGGTGTTGATTTCATTGCTCCCAAAATTATTCTAAGTGCTTGGTTTTGCACTTTATCTAATCTTGTAATGTGGTGTTTGATGCAGGACACCATGCAGCTGAACCATATTTCAGGTGTGGTCTTATGCCTTGCTGGTAAACTTTACTGAGTATATTCCCACTGGCTCCCCATGTGGTTCCACTTAGTTTTCTCAGGATAGCTAACTTCCTCCTGGCTTTTGTTGTTGCTTTGTTTATGTGCTGCTTCTATGGGTCTTAAATATAGAGATGAATTTCCAGAATCTGGAACAACCAAACTTACTAGAGATATGATGATTGGGGCAACACACAAATATATCTTAAAGCTATTAAATATATAAAACACAAATAGATGAATCATTTTATTTTAATATGCTCAATTCACCTGCAAAGCTTGGAATTTAATTATTTTCTAGTTAATTAGTTAGTTGTCGGATTATCATCACTGCAAACTGGACATGTCTATAGTTTCTCTGATCTCTCCCAGAATGTATCCGCCATTACACTTCTGTTGACAGTGCCGGTCCTCTGCTGGTTGACCATCTTCTGCACCCTCCAAAATGTTCACTTCTAGCAACACAGCATTGAAAACCTTGATGTTTAATCCTGGCCATTGGAAAGGAAATATTGTCCACACGTTTCACTCTCGCATGCTATATCTCTTATAGAGTTTAAAACGTCAGCTCGATCCATTGCTCCATCGCCCTGTGCCACAATAGCGCATGACGCCATTTTATCTGCTCTTTCATTGCCTCGAACACCCACATGTCCCGGCATGAATAATAATTATTTTCTTTACTTGCCTAAATGGTTTTCTTAAAGTGGCCAAGCAATCATATTGACAAATAGGTATCTTCTTCTACATCCGTTTTCAAAATCCTGCAGATTAGCAGGATGTATAGTCTAGAGAACCAAATGTGTTGTGTCATGGTTTACATCTTAGCTGTAATATCTTCACATTTTGGCCCAACACAACCAATTTCAGCATGGCCTCTGGATCATTTTAACCTTCTATGGGATGGAACAGTCAACTCCACTCCAAAACCTCCTTAGCCACCTCTTACAATATACATGGAAGATAAACAGTGTTGCTATTCTTTACTCCCCTTTGAACCCTGGCAACACATGGGTGAAATAGTTATGCTATATGGAAGTGATGTACACAGTCCTAGAGATATGGCCTTGACCAAACTACAGTGACATATATGATTCTTTGAAAATAAGTTTAGGACAGTGTTTTTGTTCCATTCTCAAAACTCCCACTAGATCTCTCTTATAATAATAATAATAACAGCCATTTATCACATGGTCTGTGCGGAAATGACTAACAAGTCTAATGCTGTCATAGAATTTCCTGCCACATTTGTGACAGTTATGATCAGAATTGGACATCTGTGTTTTTGCTTTTCCGTCTTTTTGCGCAGAACGCTTTCTCTGTGCCTCCTAGATTTGATGCCTCTCTTGGCATAAGCATCTATGCTGCTGGTGGTGCAACACACTGAGTGATTCTGAGTGACAGACACCAGTTTGTGGTGTTGATGCTCTTTGGAGATACTTGAGAGAGCCATTGAAGGATTGCTTGTCCACCAACCAGTTGTTTTTTTCTTAAGGAGCTCACCATACATCAGCTGATTTAGGATACGTTAGGCATGGGCACATGCCTGGCCATCTGTCAGGTCTTCGTCAGCATTGTATGATTGCTTGAGATGTTGGCTTTATTGAGGACTTCAGTATTAGGTACTTTATCTTACACTTTATCCTAAGAAGTTTCCAAATACAGCACATGTAAAAATGATTTAACACTTAGGCATGTCTGCTGTAAACTGTCCAGGTCTCACAAGTGTATAACAAGGTAGTTAGTGAAAAGGTGCAATATATTTTAGTTTTATGATGAGGCTAATGCACTTCCATCCCCACATATTGTCTCAGTCTACCAAATGCAACATTTTTTTCTCGTAGATTCTGTTGACGACTTTGGCTAAAGATGATCTCTTTTGTAACAGGACAATGGTCTTACATTTCCAGCAAGAAATAGTCCAGTCACTATTTTATTTGCATCAATCATCTGACAAACCATCATAAAACAAACATCTGACTTTGTTATGGTAACCAATGCATTCAGTGCTTTTATTATTTCCACTGAAGGGTTTGATATGAAAGGGAAATAATTAAATGTCATGCTTTTATGCAAAGTACTTTAAATAGTTTGAGTTAAAGTAGAACATTATGTCCCAAGTTGAACTAAAGTAGAATTGTGATTCTAAGTCGAAACAACTTAAGTAGAAACCATACATCAAAGTAGAACTTTCTATCTCAAATAGAATTATATATCTAATTAAACATAAGGAGAAATATCTAGTACAGCTATACATCTAAGTAGAACATTGAAGTAAGATTGTGTATATCAAGTCACAGTAAGTATCTTAGGTGAAATGTATATGTCAACATTAGCACAGAAGACTTCATTATTTCGCGCATGCGGTTGCATCTGTGGGTCTCACCAATAGCTCACTAGACAAACCACCCATGCAACAGAAAACCTTAGTAGATGACATGCCTTTATATTGAGGTTATCTTCTTATAGAAGCTTCATGGAACGTCATCTGTACAATCCCATAGTCGTAACCTTCGATAACAGTTACCATGTTGTTCCGACAGGCCGACGTTGTGCTTGAACTAGTTACGGGCATGGCGTGGGTAGACGGAATAACAATGAAACATGTCGCACGGCCAGAGTTGTGCCCTGATGTCGACGTATGTTTCAGCGACATTAAGACTCGAAACACCATCGAGTTGGATGGCTGCTGTAACAGAGGGAGGAGCACTTATGGGAATGTCCCACATGTTGTGAGGCCAGTTTCTAATCAAGAACTTCATTATTTGTTAAATTCAGATCACCCACAACATTAAGTATGCTTTTTTTTAAATGATTAAACTTTATTTTCCTTACTTTTTGTCTTTCTCTCTCTCTCTCTCCTTTTTCCATGTTCTCATTGTACAATTAATGCTTACATAGTTATTATAATTTCTGTTATAATTTTGTGTGATTTTGAATTGGTTAATCTTGTATTCCCTGTTTGATTAATTATTTATAACATGCCAGTGAACAGATGTTTAAGCACATGATGATGATTGTTCAAGATGAAGACTGCAATAAATATTTATGCATTGTGAGTCAAATGACTTCATTAGGCAAGAGTTCATAGTCAAGTTGTTTTTTGTCAATGAAGAAAGTCAAGTCTAAGCTTGTCAAGATTTCTGATAATATACTGAGCTCACAATATAGTAGCAGTTTGTCAGTGATTTTGTCAATATTGGATAAAAACTTACTTTTAGTCTATGAAACATAAATGCATATGATAAGTAACTTATTCAGTCTATGAAACATAAACACATAGGATAAGTAACTTACTTGCAGTCTATGAAACATAAACACATAGGATAAGTAACTTATTCAGTCTATGAAACATAAACACATAGGATAAGTAACTTACTTGTAGTCTATGAAACATAAACACATAGGATAAGTAACTTATTCAGTCTATGAAACATAAACACATAGGATAAGTAACTTACTTGTAGTCTATGAAACATAAACACATAGGATAAGTAACTTACTTGCAGTCTATGAAACATAAACACATAGGATAAGTAACTTATTCAGTCTATGAAACATAAACACATAGGATAAGTAACTTACTTGTAGTCTATGAAACATAAACGCCTATGACGTAACTTACTTGTAGTCTATGAAACATAAACACATATGATAAGTAACTTGTAGTCTATGAAACAAACCCGTATGATAAGTAACTTACTTGTAGTATATGTCTATGCTGGTCCTAGTTTCCATTTAGTTTTCTGACTTTTTTATTTTTGTTTAATTTGTTCATATTATCTTGTTCGAGTCCTAGTTTTTTGACTTGTTCGTTTTTGTTTAATTTGTTCATATTAGATTGCTGGTCCTAGTTCCCATTAAGTTTTCTCCACTGAAGTTGCATAAATTATTTTAGCAGGCATTTATGTTTCTGAAACTCCTCAGCTCCTGACTTCAAAACTTCTTTTGCCAATTCATCTGTATTTTTGCCACAATAAGCTAGTATAGTACTAATGTAGTTTTCAGTATAGTGCTTTGTCTAATGTTGTGAATGAGTTTCTCTTGTTTAGTGTGTTGATTTAGAATCACTGAAACTATGATTATTTGGGGGGGGGGGGGGGGGTGGGGGTGGTAAGTACTCTTTATAGATGAACATTTGAACAGCAGGGAGTATGGCAGATGTCTTGCCCCTGAAATTTTTACATTTTATTCCTGCAGCAAGGGTTTGATTTTTGTTGACATTTTGGGAAAAGACATATTTCATTGACGCCAGTTTTTTTAGCATTCATTCTCAAACTCTCACTGACTCTCTCTTGTAGCAGAGGATTAATGGTCCTACTAGATTTCTAGCAGGATGTAGTTCAGATAATGGAGATGTGTTGTGTCACTGTTATATTAGCACCAATGGTCTGTCACATCCAACTTCGGCGGCAGTACTGTCATTTGTTGTGGTCGTGATTGCTGATTCGTCTGTTAAAAAGTTTGTTACTTCTGACCTACTAGCATACAGCTGTTCAATAGAATTGATAAAACACTGAACTAGATGACACCTAAAGTCATGCTTAGGGCCATTAATATAAATAAAATAGGAATAAATGCATCTCGTTATCTGGACTACATCCTTCTGGGAATAGAGTAGGACCATTGTCTTACTAGCAGGAGTTTGAGAAGTAACATTTAAAAAAAATCTATTTAATTGATTATAAGTAACACTTTTTTTTATAGTTGCTATGAATAGAAAACATAGGCAAGGATGTGATTAAATGATATAACATCAACACATGAAATAGTTTCACATAAAAAAACAAGTCACATGAAATAATACAAAAGAGCTAGTTTATTCCATACAATGTATTTACATAAATGGGGACATGTATTATTTGGAAAGTAGAAAATAAAATATTTTGCAAAAATTGTTTTAAAATTATTTGCCTCTGGCTTGATACAGACATATGAACAATATATAGAAATATTGTGTATACAATGGAATGAATAAAATATGGAATGAATTACAAGACTAATACAGAAATAAAGAGAAATGTATTTACAGCTAACACTTTCATTAACAAAAAGGAAAAGAAGATAGACTTTTATCTATCATAATAAAGAAGAAAAAAACACCAAAAGAATGGAAAGAGCAGCACCAAAAAAGGGCTGAGAAATTAAAATTACATGTATTGATTCCCTCAATGAGATTGAGCAACCCACCAAAGAGAGATGCATGGTGATATACTGTAATCCTAAATGGTGATGTGTGCAGAATAAAATAATGCCATTAGCCGTGAGCAGGTATGTTTCGTCCCAGGATTACACATCCTGCCAGGAGCACAGCACACACTTCTGGGCCATCATCATTCTTTTGTTAGATTTGTTGACCTATCCACAGTGATGGCTCATCTAGTATTTCGCATCACCTGGGAGTCACAAAAATACAAAGGTGCAATGTCCGCTGGCCTCATCTCTTCATCGTCCATGGAAATTATTTGATAGATGAAAAAACTAAGAGATTGAGACGAGATGTGAATGAGGATTTTTTTCACCTGAGTCTCCTCCTGGAATGAAGACAGTGGCCCTATTCTTTGCACCTTCAACTAGAAATGCAGGCCCTGGTTGCCACATAAGTAATCCCTAGAACATTACTATAGCCACAAAAATGTGTAGTAACATATAACATAATCATAAACATATATAATAATCTGTATATTATTGTGTATAGGTAGAGTATAATCCTTTTCTATAGTACATTTTTTGTCTCAAGTCTTCCAGACGGATGTATTAGAAGATTAGGACACACGGAATGGTGCCCCCCTTAGATTTCTTTCTATGGGGGGATACATACAAACTTTTATCTGTCAAGCTCAAGGACTGAATAATCTTCAGCTGCAAATAATTGATGTTTGTGCATCTGTCATATATCAAATGCTTCAATACACATAGAGAGAGATAGAATACCGTTTTTATATTCTTCGGGCAACTAAAGACTCACGTGTTGATATCTACTGAAAATTATTGCATTTCTATGTTCCTACAGCGCTAAATACGGTGCTTATAACAGAAACCAGAGCTCTTCAGTTCAAATGATGTGATGCTACTGTGTGTAATTCTTTCATGTGGTTGAGACCCATAGTTATACACTCTTTGATGCTTGTTCTGCAAAGGCTTTCTTTGTCTTCCTTTTTTTTAAACTGGTACCCATTTTAATGCTTTAGTAGCAGTCTGTTTTCATTTATTCTAAGTACATGTCCGATATAAGTCTAATGTTTTATTTTTATTGATGTAGAAATATACTGCTGTTTGGTTTTACTTGAATTTACTTTACAAACAAGCAAATAAGAAAATAACAGCAATATATTTCTACATTAACAATTGTTGCAGTTGCCTAAAAGAAAATCAAAATCCGGTCAGTCTGCCATTCAAAGTATAAAAATAAGTTACTAACATTTGTTATTAGTAGTGATTCTGCCAGACAACACCTTATAGACCGAATAAAAAGTATGTAAAATATTTACAATAACAACTCAGTGAAAACTTGCGTATTGATCAAAATTACCATGAATTTAATCATGTATTTATGATGTAACTAGCAGTAAATAGCATATATCACACTGACATTTACAAATACATGAGATGAAGTCTTCTGTCCACTCTGATATGAAAATAGTTGACATACGGAGATCATGGTCGATAGGATGAGAGAAGTGAGACTGCACCATTTCATCAGAAATAATCATGTCTTTAAAATAGTGTCCAATCAGTAATGTGACGAACAGACAAGAATGATGTAATCGTTGAAGAGCGTTGCAACAATGTTAGCTTGAAAATGTGGTGATAGGATACTCCCATGACTGACGATTAATTCTGTGCAGCAATATTGGAATTAAGACACCAAAACTAGTTTTGCAGAATCAGAGTGAGTTTTGTGTAGATAAAATTATAAGTTTGAGTACAAGAGCCGCCAATATGTATCAGTAAATCTATGTTATGTTTACATATTTGTGTATATTGCATTTTTCAAAACTGTATAGGCCGACCCTCCCTACCACAGTAGTGAACAAGGCGAATTCCTAAATTCTCAGCATATAATACATGTTAATGAAGTGTGTGTGTGTATATGTATCTATAAAGCATCCATTTACTGGGATCTCCCTAGTGTAGTGGTTAATGGGTTTGAATCCGGCTTGAGTTGTCTTGCTTTCAAGTGGATTTTTCAGAGATCCCTAGGTATCATTGTTTAAAGCCACAGAGTTATGTGCTAGGAGTGGTACTCTCAGCAGGTAGAGTGCCAATTCGTTGAGAGTGATGGAGTACTTATGGGAAACTGAAGTACAGTGAAGTCAATTCATCGACTTTTGAACTCTTTTGAGCCATTTACATTCCTGGTGACACTCATATTAACTGTGAATATTTAGTGCATGTCTGTGTGATGTTATTGACATTACACAAACACTACTACTCATGTCAAATGAGTTTTACGTAAAGTGGCTCATTGCACAATGAGGTTATTTATACAGCAGATGCTGGAAGTGTCAAATATTGGCCGCAATGTGTGACTTACATTGAACCTGGTTGGTTCAGTGGTTACAACTATTTATAGTCAGCAAATAAAAGTTCAGCAGTTAACATCAATCTTCCAAGTTCTGCTGTATACTGGACTATGGAAACGTACAACTTTCATTTATGTCACATTGAGCACACATATTTTAGTATTGGTATTCAGAGTATATATATATATATACACATACATACACACATCATGATGTGCCATGCCAGATGACAGAGCATGGCTCTCCACAGCTTTCTATCTCCAGTATTATGTATCAGGATGGTTGTTAAACAACCTAATATTTTTCTCATGTTGTTGCCTTCTTTCTCTGTTGCCTTCCATCTTGCCTGTTGTAACTATGTTCTCGAAACCTTCTTGTATCATTATATGATCACAAACTGAGAATCGTCTTTTTCTTATATTATTGATTAAGCTCAGTTTCACATTTGACTATCAACACCTCCACATTAGTTTTCCTGATAGTCCATGGTATTCTCAGCATTCTTCTAAAAAACCACATCTCTGTGTCATGTGACGTATTCTTTCCAGAATGTTGTCTTGCCAATTAACTCTCTGAACTCCCTTCTGTCTTGGGCGATGTGGCTTGCATTTTCTGATGGATTTAGGTTATCTTTAATTTACCACTTTCATGTTTGCATGTGACTTTAAATTTATCTGGCTGTATCTCTCCTGTCCCAGTCCATCTCATTTCACCAATTACTAAGATATTTACTTTCATTCTTTCCATTTCTTGTTTGATGTCTAATTTACCACTCTGTATTAACGATCTGACGTTCCATGTTATAATATTAACACTACATGCCGCTGGCCTACTTCTGTTTGTTGTCATGACTTTATGGGAGAATAATGTTATACTTTCCATGTTGCATTCCACATGTATACTGGTATACCATGTGCATGTCTGTTCGAGTATATATACATATATATATATATATATATATATAAACACACACACACACTGTTGAAAACAGAAATGCAACTTTTTGGAGTTACCTTTATAAAAGATATTCGCTGATTGGTCATCATTCAACCTATCGACTGTGTCCACCTGATCAATAACTTCTTGTGGTTACCTGAATTGTACTCACATCATGAGCTCATGAAAGAGGTCATATATATATACACACACACACACACTCGTGGCATAGCGACCAGGCATTCTGTACATGTATTCTGTATATATATATATGTGTGTATACATACGTTACATAGGCATATATGTATATTATATAGACATGTATTACACACATACAAAAATTACAATAAAATTATACCAAAAAAAGCAGTTTGGTATGTGGAAGTAAGAATAAAAGACAACATACAATACATTAAAAAAATAATCTTGTCGTTTGCTGCCAAAAACACTGAAATATTCAGCTGTGATGTCATTGATGAAAAGAGTATCTTGAAATCTGATACCCCTTGGTACTACAAGTTGTAAAAACACACATTGACAAATATTATCATATACAAATATAAGGTAAATCCATGTACACCAGTTCTTCCAGTGTTAGAGAGACCTCACCGCACCTAGATTTTGTTGTTTGTCAAACACACAAGTCATGACCATTTGTTACACCCACTTTAAAACAAATTCAGTTAGAGTTATGTCTGTGAGTTCCTAGATGTTATGGTGTTTATGAGCCAATGTCATTGCACTCCAGACAAACCTATATGTGCTCCCTCTGGAGGCTATGCATGCCGATGGTTCCTGTGGTTTGCTGGTTAAATTTTCTTCTCATTCCACTAAGCAGATGTCCAGTTCTATTCTACCACACTTAATACCAAAACTCTTTTTAGAGATCAAATGAAACCCTATGCTGACCCTAAAAGTCTTTGGGAATTAGAATGTGTTACTGCTAATTCAAAAGTTGCATATATTGCAGCTCTGTTATAATCTAGCAGTACAATGTACGTATACTCAAATCAAAGAGAAATTTATAAATGTTCGCACTACATTTTTTACCCAGAAAAGGTGAAGTTGTCATTTTCTTTTTGGAAACTTTTTTCTCAGTAAGTAGCCACTTGTAGTTGGTGTATGCTCAAACCAAAAAGCAATCCTGGTCTGTTTTGTTTCCAGACCAGCACTGTTATTCATGTCCAAAATCAAGTTGTCATAAAATGAAATAATTCAACCTCTAATCATTCAATAATAATTCAATTCCTGTTGTCTGTATGTTACCACAGGAGAGAAGTGCAAGGGTTTCATATAAAACTAAAGATGACACACCTAACTAACACAATTAAATAGACTGAGTACAGTCTCCAAGACTCAGAGCTGAAGTCTGAGTTAAGTCTGTTGAAGTTTGATATGTTGAGCAATTTATCATACAATATGAAATAGATTCACAAAATATGAATCTGTTTCTGCACACAGCTTTGATCACACTGAATATAATTATTCCATATTGCTATATACATGGCTTCAAATTTGTCATGGTGGCTCATCATTTACAAGAAAATATAATATACATTTATACACAATAGAGGTGGACAGCCTTTTTTTATGTACAGGCCAAATTCATGTATGATTTGCCAGGACCAAACTATATCTGCTATCTGGAAGTTCTGAATGAAGACTGGTTTGGTTTTTTTTTATCAGACCAAGAGTCTTGCTTTGATCAAAGTCACAGTTTCTGTCACCTTCTATTCTGAAAACAAAAGATGCTGAGAGATACTGTCCCAAGTTTTGTGTAGTTCTGAACACATATTCACTTGCAACATTAAAGACTTGATGTATTTATCATCATGGATGTGACAACTTGATATTTTTGAACTTCAAAGAAAGTGCATATAGTAATATACTGACATAACAGTAAAAAAAAAAGCAAGCCAACTGAGTTGTATCCACCCCTGATAAACAAGAATAAAACTTGATATACAACTAAATATGACAAGATATCACAAAAATCATTGAAAGAAGTCTTAATACAACAAACAAAACACAATCAACATGTGGAATGTAGGAAGCATACACACACAGAATAAACTTATATAAAAAGGTAGAAGACAGAATATAAAACAACTCTGATACCATTTAAACAGTTTCTATAAATAGGATAAAACCATGACCTCATTCAATCAAGCAATGCAGTTTTTACACTGCCAAGCTAAAGATACATTTCAATAATTTATATATATCATATACTCAATTCACAAAATACCAGCCATATCAACTTGTATTATTCAAGTGAATCAGTATTCTTTAACTGAACTGACATCACATCACTTCCATTATTCTTGTGGCATGCTGACTGCTGTAAGTGATCACGTGTCTCCACAACTTTAAACCCTGAATGTTTTTTTTTTCACATCAGTAGTCTTTTCAATCAGAAATTATTGACACTAATCCTAACTTGTATCTCATCACCAATATGGGTGTGCTTCTAGTGCAGCCCCCTGAACTATTCTCATTCTTGATATATGTTACAATTGCTCATAATTTGTCTTTGTTAATATCAGTATGTCCAGGTCATACTTGATCACTCATAGTACTAACTGATTGTACAGATGGGCAAGCATACACATGTTGCATACACATGTTGCATACACATGTTAGGGAGCCGCGTTAGCGCAGTGGTTAGCGCACTGGCTTCGCATATGAGTGGTCCTGGGTTCATTCCCCAGTTGAGGCGGAAATGTTTTCAGATCGCAACGGCTCCCAGGTCGACCCAGCCTTAAATGGGTACCGGATTAATCCGGGAAGTAAAGACTGCGAGGGAGAGGAGATGGCTACCGCCCTCATTTGCAGAGCCTGTGAAATGTGAGGTCGCTAACATCTCACACCCCTACGGCATTAATAAATGCTATGGGTTACTTTACTTACTTACTCCATATGCACAGCACAGCTCCATTGTGAGCATAGTGAACCCTAGTTTGTAACACTATATAGCCTGCTTGACACAGTATTTGTATGGAAGAATGTGGTCAATTTCCCCTGAAATATTTCAGCATGTCGTGACTTACAATACCACATTCATTTATGGAAATGGGAGATCAGCTTTCACTATAGTATTCAAGCAGCACACTATCCTTACTTGGGATTTATCCTTGAATTAGACTCATCACACCATTGTGAAATTTCATTTGAAGCTGTGTTTCCAAATGGTTAACGTTCCACCTTAACATCTCAAGTGTTGGTGGTTCAGTATATGATCCAGAGGATGTTTTTATTTTTAAATTCACTAAACACAGCTAATGTTCCATATGTTCGTGAGTGAGTTTCATGATGCAACTTTTTTATGTGTTCCTTGATAATTCAGTAATATAGCAACCGTAGCAATTTTTAAAATAGCTCATCCTTGATACTTCAGTATTTCAATAAGAATGTGCTCACTAAATATAGTGATTTAATGTGGTTTGCCGCAATTAACTTTTCTAGTGAATTCTTTATTAATTTTTAACAGTGAGTTTGTTCAGTACATAAAAATTAATGTCTAATGATAATCATCAGTATAAGAAATATAATTCTAACTTAGATTAAATCGTAGGCTTAAAAATTCATTAAGATGACAAAGAAAACATTCATTATGGCACATGGAAAATTTCAAATCTCTATGTTGTGATTTTGATTATTTTAAAAAAAAATGGTTCAAGACAGTACCCGTCAATTTCTCAAAATGTTTCAAACATCACTGGTAATGGGAGATAAGTATCCTCTGGATTGTTGGTCAGCAAAGTGTTAAATATGCAGTCTAACGCCTTATTTCTAAGCCTCTGGGCCCTGTCAATAGATACTCATTATCTCTCTATAAACCTCTATCTCTTTATAAACCTATCAGGGTCACAGGGGTACTACATTGTATGCATCAACACAGTCCTCCAGGGTGATTTCTATGTTCAACAATGCGGATGAGTGAGGACAAATCCTGTCGAATCCTTGATTTTTGTCCATGCTTTTCTTTGTCTTCCTCTGCTTCTTCCACCTTTGGCCATTCTCTGTAGTATAATTTTTACATAGAATTATGTCAGCATACATGTCCAAACCATGTAAGTGTTTGCCGTTTCACTAATGAAAGCAATTGTTTTTTGTGGACCTGTATACGTCTCTATTTTATTTCCTATGTACAAAATTGTCCTATGTTCCCTACAGGAGATTCGTAGACTTCATCTGTAACATTTGTATCCTAAGACATGTAATCATCTCTCATGTCTGCAGTGAGTGCCAAACTGTCACAGCCATTACAGCACAATAGAAAGCACTAGTGAATTATAAAGTTTGATTTTCACTTAACACTAATGTTGCATTTCCAAATTACGTTTAACTTTGACAGAGAAGCTAAAGCCATCTTCAGCCTTATCTTTAATTTCTCCTTTTGCATTTTCCATTGATGTATATACTAGATCTGAGGGATCTGAAAGTATTTCATGTTGGTTTGTTCTTCTGTGTCTCTGCCATGATCTTGTTATTTTCGGTGATGATTTCAATTCCATACTTGCTGGTAGGTTGTTTCAATCCTTCTGTTGAACATAATGCCCAATGAAGAACCTTTACACTCAAGCAGTTCCAGTATAGGATACACGCATAACTGCAGGGCCAGCCTAATCAAAACAGACTGATCAAAACAACCTAGATATCAGGTGGAGGATTATTGTCACGCTATCTGGTCTATGTGAGGTTGATTGGAATGACAGCATACAGCCACTGCAGAGACAGTCTGGGCCACTATTAACTGGTCCCTAAGTCCTGACGGTAAATGATGAGGACTTCACTTTCATTATGCAGAGTGACATAAATGATCTGGTGAGTTTAACAAAAGCATCAGGAGTGCACAAGGAAGAATGGCTGCAAAGCTACCTATTGCCACTAAAGAAGCCTTATAAAATCCACTGCCAAATCAGTAGGTACCAAATCATAAAGATAAAGAATACAACAGGCAGAGTTATTGAGAAGATAGTTACACCCCTTGCTTGTGACGTGGAAGAGAGCTGCATATTTCTTGGCACACTCGAGCTATAGACATCAGAAAGAAACATGGTGCAAAGCCCCTGTTTTCATCTATGATGTATTTGAAGACTTTCATAGATCTGGAAATGTGTGCTGTCACGATTGATTTGGAGGATGCGTACAACAAAGTGCTTTTCAAGGACCTTAACAGCATACTCTTGCTCTTCCATGTTGACCCTTTCATCGTCAGATGGATATTACTGGTGTTAGAGAAGAAGGTTGCTTTTAGAGGCGGTTGTTGGATATCTAAACCAATAACAATATGCCCAGGTCTACCACAGAGTATCTATCTTCCCTATCACCTGTATTATTCAATGTGTACACATTGACAATCACACAGCAGCAACATGACAGAAGAGGTATAACACTGTCTTTTGCAGACGATATCCTGATATATAGACAGAAACGGTCAGAACAGAAACTGTCGGAGCACTGCAGAATGAGAAAGACCATATCGCCTCCTGATTTGATGATTCTGAGGCACTGATCAACCAAATGAAGGCAGCGTTCTCTTTTAAAGATCACAACCAAGAGTCTGCAACACTGATGATGGAGATCAGAGGGCACAATGTAATTGGGACTTTATCTCTAAAATACCTGGGTGTACGATTTTATTGTAGCTTGTGCTTTCGGGAACATGTTGATCATGTTATCGCAAAGACCAGCAAAGGTCTTTTAGCTCAGAGAGTGATGGCAGCAGCTGACACTAAACAATCACAGTTTGTAATCCTATACGAGGCTCTTGTCCTATCTGTCACTGAATATGCAGTTACCACTATCACAGTCAGTCAAACGCAGGTTGAGACTGGAGAGAATTCAAAATGAAGGAATGTGCATCATTCTTGGTTGCACCAGGGACACATCTTTTACCGCACAGTGAGCTCCCCTGTGTGAAGGGTAAGCAGGCTCAAGAAAAACAAATCGTGGATGGGGCATGCCAAGGATACCGTTAAACAGATGTACATCCCAGAAAGTATCAATGCTGGTGAGGAATGGATACCTATCCCTATGGTCTTTCAAGCAGCAGCTAAGACAGTTATTACACTCAATAGGGAGTGCAGGGAATGTAGTCCTGTCTTTGTGGATGCTGAGGTTATGGCACTTATCTCTGAACATGATGACACATATGTTGTGATTTACATGTAGGTGTCAGTCATTCGCCATCAGCAGTGCACATGGACCTTTACTGCCAGATCACACAGAAGAACAGTTTACGAAGTCAGTGATGCCTTTACCGCAACAACAAGCAGTCTAACGATATAAGTGTTTGATGATGGGTGGAGTCATTAGAGAGAGCTAGAATGTGGGCAATACTGCGAAAAATCACTCTTATCTCTGTCCTCGGACACAAGTGTGGAGGGAAATAAATGAGCTGACAAATTAACTAGCCCTGTCACCAGATGGTCAGTCTATGGGCGGAGCAGACATACTCAGTGCTCTTCATGAGTCTACACGGTCAAAGGATTTTGAGATGAATGAGCATGAGACAATATCGAGAATGTCAATTTGGAAGTGAGGGATAATTATGGTTTATAGATAGTACCCAACAAAGATTTTTAGAAAAAGCACTGAACCAACATAGAACAGGAACTATCAGCTGCTATACCCTGAGAGATCTGCTGAAGCGGAAATCTGAAACCTATGGACATGTCCAGTACGTGAAGAGGATAATCTACATACCTAATACTCGCTGGTAACTTTTTCCACCTTTGCTTACAACTCTTGTTCTGACCCAGACATAAGAACAATAACATTAGTGAATATCATATTGATCTTCTAGCTCCTTATAAAAGTATAATAAAAGACACTTTGGAACACATACAACCACCTCCCATTTGATATCCCTATGTGTACCAATGCACCACGATTATTCCTTGTAAACGTGGATTACAAAGTCAATGCACTACAGTTTGATCATACTCTAGTGTGTTCTCCATAAATATGGATTGGAAAATCAATTCTCTACTTGATTATGCCAGCAGTACTCTTAGGCTATATATAGCATATTATGTTTATATAGTACAGTGGAATCCTGTTACAACAACGTGGTCCGGACTGACAAAATATGTATGTAATAGAAATTTGCTATACACAGTACAAACAATATAGAACAACTATAATTGGGGATTTTGAAAAGTGTTGTTATATAGGAAAAGAAGGTGATATAGAGGAATTCCACTGTATATAGTTTTCATATTTTCATGTTCGATTATTATTATACCTGTATGTTTAGTAAAACTGGTATAGAATTAACTTATAAGAAATTTTGAAGCTGTTGATACATAAGTATATGTGGATGTCTCTAAATACTGAAGTTTTTCAGATACATCTCTCATAGTCTCTCTGACATGTTCTCATACTGAAGACTCTCTCAGACATGGGTTAGATATGTTTGTAATATTTTTTTGAACTGCCTCAATCTTGTCGACATACATTTCTCTGAGTGGACGAAAGTGATATTTGCCTCCCCGATGATACCTGGTCAAAGTTCGGCTTCCAGTAGAATTCAGGGTGTTGTGATGATTTAAATGCTGCCTTGTAAGTTCATGACTGTTTTGGGAATGTGTCTCCCTGCTCGACCGATGACTTGAGGTAAAATAATCACTAGTGGAGGATGGAAGCGATGATGAAACAGCAGCATGATTTAATGTCTGTTCTTCTCGAAGACTGTGAGGAGGAGTAGGTGAAGGAGGGGGTCCAATACTGGAGTTGCTGTAATGAATATCGTGATCTGTGTTTGAGTGGGGGATACTTCTTCGTTCAAATCTACCTGACTGTGAAGTATTGAATGTCCGACTGATTGTGGCACTCTTGTTTGAATGGGCTACATCATCTCTCAACAGGGAAGAGACAGCATCTGAAGAAAACAATCAAGTACTGATATTAATGACTTGTTCACAATTTTAGACACACAAAATCAATAACATTCTTGGGAGAAAATAATAGGGTCGCTGCACGGTATAATCAATCAATCAAGTGCCATGCTGAGTGGCGTAGGCGATCATGCTTCTTCACAACTCTCTTGTGTTGTTAATACGTTCAGTTGGTGACTTATTTTTCTGCCACAGTGATAATCTATTGAGAAATTTCTTTCTCTGTCTCTTCTCCCAATAATATTTCCGGTGGTTACTAAATGTTCAAGTTTTACTTTTCTCATCACATGTCGTAAAAATCTTGATTGCTTGTTAAGAAAATTAATATAAAATACAATTTGCAATCAATTTTTTTATGATTCAAAGTCAAATTAATAGATAAATGAAAGAAGTACTGATCTGTGAACATATCTTTGCGAATGTCATGTAAGACAAATTTACTTGTCATGTAACATGCGACAGGAAAAAAATTAGTACCAGTTTCATGTTGGCTTTTTTACTTGTGTCAATTTGTTTGCTGATAAATGTTCAAAATGAAAGCTGAAAAGCAGTCTCCCTTTCACAACATGACAACAACATTCTGTAACTCTTAACTACTCTAAACATATAGACATAGTTCACATAAAGAAAGCCCTAGATATCTGGTGTAACAGGGTTCCAAAATGGATCTCGTTTTTCTGAAAATTTTAATACATGCGATGCACTTTTGTTATGTGCTTACCCCCAAAGAATGACTCATGTAGAAATAATGAAAACTAGGACTAGTCTCAAAAGCCGAGTAATCTCGATCAATATCATTTGCAGGACCTGATTTCTCATGAAATTGATCAAATATTGACATAGATCATCTGTGTTGACTATTCTCAATCATTATGAGGTCTATGGTGTGCGGAGCCGGACGCGCTCATCATCAATTAGACCTACACTGCACACTGTATCATATATAAACTACACCTACTAAATACTGAACTACTACCCCATTAATGTCTGATTCATTCAAGTTCTCAAGAATTACATTTAAAAATTGCATATCAACATCATTTGTATCATAAGTAGGTCCATTTTTACCAAGGACGAAAATTGAAGGTCATAATAAACCTTGCGCAGTTCGGAACAATCAGAAAACAACACTAGGTGCTGCCATTACTGATAATCACGACAATGCTAAATTTAGCATGCCTATTCGTATGGAACTGGTAATAAACATCAATCGAAATAACCATGTGTCAATCCGACGAGAACAGCTGCTACGGTAATGTATATATAGCCAACGATTTCAGTCGCTAAGGGAATGAATGGGCTAAAACCACATCTCAGTTATCTCCAGCTTATCTTGGGCACATTTATTTACCGCCCATGCTTTACGTATATAAAGAAGGATTGGTTCAATATAACATTCTAGCACTCGAACTTGTGTATGCAATGCTATTACTCCATTGCACAGAATGTTTCATTTTCTAATTTTTTTAAATGCTGATCAGGTCTGTGCTATCCTGCTCTTTGTCCATAGAAGAAAAAAAATAACTAGCAAAAACATGATGGGTTTATGGCTATGTCCTGAATAGGATATGCTACCAATTTTTTATTTAAAATAAATCTTGTTCTTGATCTCATTGGAGCACCTGCCATCTGATGCTAAAATGGTACCAAGATACTTGACTTTATCATTTTTCATCAAAAGTATGTATAAAGCATGTCATAAATGGTAATCACAATGGACTGGGTACAAGGGTCGGCAACATAATCATGTAAAATAAATTGCTCCAAAAATCAACTGCAAAATAGTTTGCGTGCCAGCGTTTTAGGATAATCATCCTGAATGTAGTGACATCCTGATCAACTAGGAGGGACAAGGAGACAATATCAGGATTTCTGATATATTTGATATCGTACTGTGTGTTTATGAGGTGTGTTTATGTGAAACTTGTCCAAGTGGTTTTATTAGAAACATATGATAGGTGTTCAAACAACTTTTGTTTTTGTTGTGAAATAAGATGTTCATGTAACTTTTCTTGCAAGCTTTAAGGATTTATTCATGCTTCTATCCATTATATGTTGTGCCCATCAAGGGATACAAGAATACTCAGAAGATGGCTTTGTTATGTGCTTTATATATGTTTGTTTCTGTAGTTTCCTTTATTCCTGTAATCCATTTCTTGCAAGGTCTGCCTTTGGCTTTGTGTCCATTGTGTCTGAGTAGTATTGCTTTTTGGGGACTGCTGTCTGGTGGTAGAATGGAAGTTTGTGCAAACAACTTAATCTGTTGATGTAATCCTAAACTGGGATTGTGTTAATCTTTTGATGTTTTCATTTCTGTCTCTGCTACTGTGAGAATTCTGTTTAGGCATGTCATTTCTGTTATGACAAATCTTCTTTTATCTTTTTCTGCCAGTGTCCACGTGAGGCATTGGTAACAAAGTGCTAGTACAATAAGTGTTCTACATAATGTTACTTTGGTGTTCGTGTTTACATCATGTTTATTATACCGTAGAATCTCATTATAACAACTTGGTCTCGACTAACAAAATATGTATGTAATAACAGAAATTCATTATATACAGTACAAGCAAAAAAGAATAAATATAATTGGGGATTTTGAAAACTTGTTAAAGAGGAAATGCATTATAAAAGAGTGTGCAATAGACAGATTCCACTGTATAGACTTTCCAGTAATTTGACACACAAGAACCCTTTATGACTTACTGCACAACGTGACAAGCAGACAGGTATTATAATGAAACAGAGTGACTTATTCTTATATAAATAACCAAAATGTCAGAGGATGTCTGATTAAGTGGAGAGTGTAGCAGTAACCAAATGAAAAAGTGATAAATACTGAATAAAATAAAAAGGTTACTATAAAATCCTAACAATGTAAAAAATAAATAACTAACAATAAAACAAAGAACAAGGACAATCTTCCACGTTACGGTCCAACAGGGACCTTTCTCAAGAAACACATAACAATAAAAAAAAAACCATAAAAATATTCAAAATTAGAATGATTTGGGCATGTTTTTCCTCACAAAAAAATTTCATACGTTCATTTTTTTAGACCTGCGTAGTGCATTTTCACTTGACAATGTTTTTTTTTAGTGATAGAGACATGTCCAAGTCATATTAATTTTGAATATTTTTATGGTTACTTTTTTTAATTATGTGTTACTTGAGAAAGTTTCCTGCTGGACCTTGACATGGAAAATTGTTCTTTGTTTTATTGTTAGTTATTTATTTTCTACATTGTTAGAATTTTATAGTAATCTCTTTACCGTATTCAGTATTTATCACTTATTCTTAACAGTTGTATGCAATTGGATAGAATTATGTATATGTTAGGCCCTTGTAGAGACCCAACAAAAACCTTTATAAATACTGGTCAGTGTGCGCAGAATGAATGCAGAAGTAAATGTGGTCATTGTAGCTTTACATATGGAAATATATGACTTCAAATTTTGTGTTTTACTAATTTGTAATGTCCCTATTGCATGTTCACCGCTGCTATACGACTCAAAGTGGCGGCACCAAGGTGCATCACTTTATCTTCCATCAGCCTCTGCGTTGTAATGCAGAAAGATTGTTCAAAGCATTTATAACAACTGAATGTTATAATAAATGCCACAGACACAGAGTTAACAATAAAAACTGCTTGTTATAATACATGTCACTACCAAGAGTTTACAATAAAAACTGAATGTTATAATAAATATCACCAACAAGAGTTTCTGATAAGAGCTGAACATAATAATAAACATCAGGAAACTGTGTTTACAATCACAACTGAATGTTATAACAAATGTCACCAACCTGCATTTACAATATCTGTATCATCAATAAATCTTGACAAACGTTTCTTCCTGTTGTACTCTCGTGATCCATTTGCTGCTGTAAAATACCTCTCCTGTGGTTTGAGCAATTTGTGAAATTGTAGTTCATTGTGGTACTGCTGTCTGAACTCTGACTGACCATGTGACAAATCTAAGTCCTCATTTGTAATGGAACCACCTGTAGTTCTGTGGTCAAATCTTGTGGAGTAAGAGTACATATTATGTTTGAATTCATGGTCTTTAAGTTTTGTGTTTGAGACATAGTTGTCTGGATCATGGTTGTAGCCATTGATACTTGCTTGATTAGTAGGAACATGAGAAGAAATATTATCCCTGTGCACATGTTGAGCTTTGGCTAAGTCCAAGATATTCTGTGTGCCATTTTTTCTGGAGTCAGTTCTCACAGAACTACTCTTGTCTTCTGTTCTAACCCCTGCCCTGTTTATGATGTCCTGTTTCATTATTTGTGCTAGTTTTTTACTAGCAATCTCAGAATCTGACTTCGGTGGATGGTGGAATTTTGGTGAAAAATTTACAATTCTGTTGTCCTGTTTTATCTGATGAGTACTGTCATCATTGGAACATGCAGGAGCTGTTGCATAAGGTTTAAGGATGGTGTCGTTCACCCACGCTTGATGATTGCCAGTTTTGGATGTGTTTAACGAATCATTACTTCTGGGTGAATCCTGTCTGCTTACTGCAACAGGCAAAGGTTTGTTCATGTCAGCTGTCCTAATGGAAGTATGAGAATGATTTTCATTTTTCAGAATTGGTTGAAGGGTCTTTTGATCACTGTCTACAACAAAGTCTTCGTGGCCTACATCTGGACTTCTTCTGTTACCCTGTGCTATTGTAGGATCTTTGAGCTTATTACGTGAAGAATTCTCAGCAAATGTCTCACGTGTGAAATCTGAACGAGATTCAGAAGACTGTCTCTGTTTGGAACGAGATCGTTCTCTGGCATTGCCATTCAGTAATGATGAAGAACGGGTAGGGCCGGATTCATCACCTGAGTCACTTCTATTAGCGTATGACAACAACATGCGACGTCTAACAGGTTGTGGAGTCAATGAATGTGTAGGTATGCAAAGTGTATTCCAGCCTCTGTTATTCTGTCTACTAGAGGGTGACGCTGATCTAGAACGAGAGTACTGCTGACGAGGAGTGAGCTCTTTGTTCAAATTTGTTGACCGAGTCAAAGTTGAATTTATCTCAGTTCCTTCAGAAGAGGTTTGTGGGAATGAATATATCCAGTGGTCACCTGTGAACAATCTTTGATTCACATGTTTGGTCAGAGAACGACGTTGGTAAAAAAGTATGTATGCCTCTCTTGTTGCTACCGGACCTTCCAATATTCGAACCCTGGTATCATTATACTCTCTCCATTCTCCATCAATTGGGCTGCGACAATATGCGATGTAATGGCCTCCCATCATGTTTCCATAATGGTTGCTAACGCCCACAAGATCATAGATGTAATCATCATACTTGAGGGGGAGGCCATGATTCCGATGGGATAAATGAACTGACATGTCTAGACCATCTACAGGAAAATCTATCAGTGTATTCAGCTTACTCCTGCGAGGGCCTGTCTGTTGAATAAAAAAAATCTAAATATGAATCAATAAAAGGATGTTAGCTCACTTTATTTAGCTAATAAAGAATCAGTTCTAAACTGGCAGAAGGAAGCACTGGTAGCTCTGTGGTTAGTGCACTGACTTCTTAGTTATCACATTACTGACCAAATTTGATGGATGCCGAATTTTCTTTATGACTAACTTCAGCGATCGCAAAAACTATATGATACTTCAGAAATACGGCAACCGTAGTGATAGTAATACTAAGAACAACTATATGGAATAGTTTGTTATTCCAAAATTCCATAAAATAGTCTCTTGATATGGCTTATGAGTTTTATCTGTGAAAAATCTGATATTCCACAAGGTGAGATTTAGTGATATATAAAAAGAAATTTAAATCCACGGCCACCATTATAATAAGTTGGATTTAACTCTTGAAATAACTCAAGGACTTTCAAATTCATTCACTGCCAAAGACGGATGTGCCGGGCCATTGGCGCAAATAAAACGGCGACACACCGCATTTCCATTCTCTGGACTACATCCTGCTGGTAAACAAGAGAGATCCAACGGGAGTTTGAGAGTGAACGCTGAAGAAGAAATTCATTCAGAAAATCACACAAACATTCATTATGATACATGGAAATTTCAAAGCTCTAAGACAAGAATTGAATTTTATATGGATTTTTAAATACAGCATTATCAATGCCTCGAAAATTTGCAAACACCCTTGGTAATGGGGGAATAATTACACTTCGAATTATTGATCAACAAAGTTGATTTATTAGTTCAATTGGTACATTTTTATACTTCACCTCCTAAGTCAACCAGGCAGTAAATTGCTACTAGGTCTGAGAAAGTAAATGCTGCTGTTGACAACATTACCCCTAGGTATGACTGGTAGAATAATGAGGGTTAAAGTATTCCCCTCTAAATACCTCATGTCATGACAATTTACTACTCTGAACTGACTATAACTTCCAATGGAGCAATATATTTGTACACTTACAACATATACTTATAAATTCTGGGAATAACTTTGTTATTGCCTTTCTTCTGTTATCAGATTCAGCTGTACAGTGTCTTCTCTCTTTGCTATCTGGCATTTCTTCTTCTTCAGCATTCATTCTCAAACTCCCGCTGGATCTCTCTTGTAGCAGGACCATGGTCCTATTAGATTTCCAGCAGGATGTAGTCCAGAGAATGAAAATGAGCTGTAGCGCTGTTTTATTTGCGCCAATGGCCCAACACATCCGTCTTCGGCAGTGCTATCTGGTATGCCTTTTTTACATTTAATTTTCCTGTTATGGGGTTAAGTGCAAATAACATTTTCATGATCAAATTATACTATTTCAAATTTCCCATATAATATATTTTGTGACCATCTTCAAATATTGAATTTTATAGGATATTTCAGTAATATGGCAGCCATTTAGACAATATTACTAAAATAGTTGATTCTGGATACTGCATCATTCCAATATGACTGCTCCCACTGAATATAGTATTTTAACTTGGTTTGCGGACAAGTTCTTCAATAATTTTGAATTGTTCATAGACGAGTTTGTTGCAACACATTTAAAAGTAATGTGTAAAGACAGCTAGATTTGAATAGCTATGGGGCGTAAAAATTAATTAAGACAACTCAAATATTAATGATGACACATTGACAATTTGAGAACTGTGTCATGATTTAGGTTTTTTTATATAAATATTTCAAGATAGCACACGTCATGGTTTCAAAATTATACAAAAATCCCTTGGTAATGGGAGATAAGTATGATCTGGATCGCTGGTCAGGAACATGTTAAGATCTTTTCAGTTGTATTTTTAACATGAACAACAAATCTTACTATTTTCTAATTAATGTTATAAAACATAACCAACCTGTTTAAACCTCTTCAGATGAAGAATTAGAACTTCAGGTAAAGACCACAGGCCAAGAGTTTTTATGGTTCCCTGCTGCTGTTGTCTACAGTAGGGACACAACCAGGCATCATCGCCTATCAGCTGAAATTATTTCAACATTTTCTAACTGTATTGTTATAAAACATTTTAAATACAAAGAAAAACATTAAACACTTTCACTGCTATGGGCCACTTTTGTTATCCATGAATGTTACTTTTTTTGTGGGAATTTTGTGGACTCTACACTGGTACTGTTTAGTGAGGGACTTCCACCATATTGCAAATGTTTTTTCCAAAATGGCAAGAGGCAGTTTTTTTTTTATTGATTTAATAAATTGGAGATTTATTGATTTTATTGCATTTTTTTCAATGAAAAATTCAAAATGGAAGATGTAACTGATAATAACTGGTCAAAAGAGTCTCTAATTTGTTGTTTTCAGTGAGAAATAGGATAAAACAGATAGAATCAGAACATAACTGAATTATGATTTAGATAATAATGGACATACGTTGATATGAGATAATTCTGCAGGTCTAGGAGTGAATCATGGACACCAACTTTGTAAATGGAAGCATAGCACTGTCACTGCTAGACAAAATCACTCATAAAATAAATTGAAATGACAATTTTCAATAAAAACTTGATACATATTTTTGGAAAACTTATTCTTTTCTGAACATCTGCAAGTTTCAGAGCTCAAACTTTAATTTCTTCAAATTATCTTCTCTCACAAAACTCATCACACCGTAAACAAATTTCATAGCAGTGGAAAACACTTAGTTTAAAAGGACATGGCAGCGAAAGTGTTAAAACAAACAGAAAAATAATGTCAGAAAAGCTATAAAAAATATATTAAAAAATAATGACAGAAAGCAGCCACAAGTTCACATTGTTGGACTATTGATGAAAATAAGATGGCAACACAACTCATCTCCATTCTCAGGATTACATACTGCTGGAATTCTAGGGTCTATCCTTCTACAAGAGAGATTCAGTGGGTTTGGGAATGAATGCTTTAAAAAAAAAAAAAAAAGCAGCTAGATCACCAATCTTAAGAACATAGCTTCACCCTTCATGTGGAAATCATTTTTTAAAACCCCAGAACTTGGATTAACTAAAGTTATTCATTGATTTCTAACAAAGTACTGTATATACTCAATCTATGGTCGACTGTTATTGCACAAATTTCAAAGGAAAAAAGTGGGAGGGGAGTTGGTTTATGAACGGGTGAACTTATTATCCTATAGTTGATCATTTGTATACTGCTAATATTGACAGTATATACAACACAGCTGACTGTGTTATTCTTTGTCACATAGGGAGCACTAAGTTACTGGTATATTTCTACTTCTGCGCAGATACAATGTACACTCATTTGCTAAATGTTTACCACCACTGTTTATGAAAGAAGCAACGTAAGAAATAAAATTCCGTAAATAGAGTACCGCAATCTTGAACATGAATAGTGAAATAGTTCAACGTAAAAGAAAGAGATCTGCTTATGATTCATTATTAATAGTGAGGCTGAAGATTATAGCAACAACGTGTATGTGGGCAATGTTAAAACAGAAGAAGAGTTTAATGCAGCATTGTTTGGAGACTCAGGTGAATCAGACTTTGAAGGATTTTAGCTACCAGTAAGTAAGCCTACAGTAATTTTGTATACCATTAGCAGGAACTGTAATTCTTCTTCAGCGTTCATTCTCAAAATCATGCTGGACCTCCTTTGAAGCAGGACCATGGTCCTACTAGATTTCCAGAAGGATGTAGTCCAGAGAATGGAAATGTGTTGTGTCGCTGTTTTATTTGCGCCAATGGCCCAACACATCCGTCTTCGGCTGGGGCACCGTAATTGGAAGGCAACAATGATAGGAATAATGTATTTTCACTTTTTCTGGTTTTTTACTTTCGAAATCAGGGAGAGGGAGTCAGCTTATGATCAAGTGATCACTGTTGTGATGTTGGGTGTCTGCTTGCGATCAAGTGGGCTTTAGAACGGGTATATACAGAAGTCAAATAACCTGGATTGGATATTTTCATGTCCTGAAGTTTAAAAAAATACAACACGTTTTCTCTCAATCATAACGAGTTACAATGACTATCTTGAGCCTCACCCTTTCTTCTTGTGTATACAGTCTGAAGCACTCCTCTAACGACACTCTGCCCTGTCCTGGCAGACTGTTCTGAACTTTTGCTACAGATGGAGAACTCTCAATATGTTCTTGGTCATCAAGAACAAATCTGAAAATGGCAGATAACTGATTCAACAAAATATTCCATATCACACAGTACACCACAATGTGTAAAGGATTAAATTAAAAATATTATTTCCAAATGAGAAAAACTCTACCTATTTTATTACTAGGTGTTTATAGTAAGATTAGCCTGACCAGGATCTGCTACTAGCTAAACACAATCAATTGTACTGTTAAAGTTGTCCCTAGATAGTTTCTAAACTATCACAACTGTTGTGCCTGCAACGCTGCTACTCACCATAAAATGTGACTAAGAATTTTGGAATGGGGTTAGTTATCACATGCCATAGGTCAAAACTGAGACAAACGCCATGTGGAAATCTGATCTGTCAAGCTGAAAAGTGCAAATATAAGCTGTAAACCATGACACTACAGTTTCTGTTCTCCAGACTATTTCATGATAACAAGCTAGAGTTTGAGAAAAACACAGTGGAAGAAAGTAGCACAGCTGCTACTTTGCACACAAAAATAAAAATGAATGTACTCTGTTGAAAGCAGCAAATATCCCAACTTTGCTGTAAGCTAGCAGCACAGTGCAGTTACACTCAAATTATAACAAAAAGACCCGAATGGTAATACAAGTGAACACACAAGAATAAGAAGAGCTATTGTCCAGATGGGCTTTTCTACATACTAATTCCATAAGATGTGGCATAGGTTTATAACCAGCACTACCAGTATCAGCAAATTTTGTTTTCTGAACACAAAACACAGTTTAAACTGTGAACATACCTGGACTTGGTTTCAGAATCCCACTCCGCTATTATTTTAATGTGAAGGGGACCACAGTCTTCAGTATTGTTTGCGTACGCCCTGGAAACAATAATTTCTATTAAAAAATATGTATAAAAAATCAGTATAAATAAATAGAGAATTCAATTATTTCACATATTAATCAAATGTGGTATTGGAAAAGTGCAGAAACTATAGCTAAGAAACATAATATGCTTACTTTAAATTTGGTTGCTATCACCTTCAAATGGTGTTTGATTGTTTGTTTTGCGTTCGCTCCATTGTAACCATCACGGATATCTGTGCGATTTCCGCCAGGAGCGTGATTACGTTGTGCCACCGTTATGCGCCTTGTAGGCCTAGCACATCCGATTTCGGCATGCCTTGACAATTCGGGTGGGCTACCCTTAGCCTGTGACAGCCTCTATATCTGTCTCCAGGCACGCGTAGAGGCGACTCTTCGCCCAGACGATTTTTGCTCTCGTCCGACTCGCACGAGGTGTTCCACTGTCTATGAACTTGCCTCGTGTAATTGTACGTGCTGTGCCTGTGCCCATTGGGTACTGAACCGTTTCTCATCCGTCAGCCTGGTTCCTTAAGGGGAAGAACTCAACAGAGGAGTTGGACCCTGGCTCTTTCGCCCTCTTAGCCGAGGTGTCATTCACCGACATCGTGTACCCCTTGTCCAAGTTCGAGTCTCACACCACGCGTTTGAGTGCAAGGCGTTCTCGAGCTGATCGCCCTTGTCCCAATAGCGCCTGAGCCCATCAGGTACTGAACCCTTTCTCTCTGCAAGTGTACTTCCGGTATAGGAAACCTTGACAGTAGAGTTGGGCCAGGACTACCATCGTTGTCCCTTTCTTGCCTAAGCCCATCGGGTACAGAACCCTTTCTCTTCGCGAGCATATTTCCAGTTTAGGAAGGCTCGACATTAGAGTTGGATTAGGTCTTCTTGCTTTACCAAACGCCAATGAATGGGTCTGGGTCTCAGCCTGTAAGGAACACAGGTAACTAGAAGCTCGTCTCGAGCTGACGGAGCTTGTAGTTCCCCTTTCCTAGGGATTTTTCACTTTCTATTTGCAGTTCGCGCTGTCCTCTAGCGCTGTTCTGCCCTTTCATTGTTTCATTGTACTCGGTATGAAATCTATTTGTCTCTCGCCATGCATCTACCTTTACGTGCATTTTACATTTGCCGCCCCTCCAATGTTCGGACTGGACTGACTAGCTTCACTGTATGTCGACAGTGTCGCTATATGTGGTGCTGCTGGTGGTGTCGGAGATATTGTCTGTCTCTTGTGCAGTCAAATCTCTTTCCATCTGCTACCTCCACATTCTCGGACACGATCCCCAAATGATTTGGTCAGAATCAGCTCGAGCTGCTGTATTTCTGTTTCCAGGGTGCACCGCGTGGAGGTACATTTGGGATCTTGGTTGATCTGCTAACCCTGGGTCCGCCTAGAGCAATGCGTTCCCTTTGCACCCCAAATGGTGTGATTGGACATGTATAATCCTAGTATCCCTTTAAAAGACTTTTAACGTACCACGAAAGTATTTTATTGAAGGCTAATAAATAATGCTTGTAATTTTACCAGATATTTTTTTCGGTGCAGAAATTTAACTGAAGTTTATTTTTGGAATCAAAGCAAAGTTATAAGATGATCCTACTAAATATGAGTAGGATCAGTAAAATGATGAAACACTTGCTTAGGTGTCCACTAGTAAGAATTTTCCATATTAATACGGATTTCAGGCCCCCCCAAAAAAATCCAATTTCTTTTTTTGTTAAATAATTTTATAATTTTTTTTAAAAAAAAGGTCACTTGGTGTTGAATTTCCTAGTAATTATTACTAAAGCAAATGTTTTTTTTATCCCACATGCTCATATTGATGGGAAAAAAAAATAATTTGATGATCTGACAAATAACTAAATAATGAAAGCACATTATTCTGATTTAGAGCTGGTTTACACTTCAGAGTAATCCTAAAACAAAAGTACAAAAATATGTAACAACTAAAAACGGTCAGACATAGTGAGACCACTTGCTGACTAATTAAAGAGGTTATGAAGTAGTCACAGGCTTTAATGTCCCTTAACTCAGATGTCATTGGAGAACTTACAAGACAAATTACGCTTAATAGTTTACTAACAAGAAAAGAAGAATACATCCTTCACACTGAAAATGTTTATCTGAGACCAAAAGTAAGAATTACTGACCTATCTGCCAACTGGCTGTATAAGGGCATCTCTACATCAGACGGCAGATAAAACTTACGTGACCTCCCATCATGCACTCTCAGTAGAAACAAGTTGTTGAGTTTCTGTGGATGTGCATATATTATATACATACAGCTTCTGGAATTAACAAATGTCTTGTGTTCAATCTCAAATTTCAGTGTGATTTTTAAAATTTAATGTCTAATGAGTTTCCCCATATGAATGCTGTCGTGTGGATTTGGATTGACATGTCTGCACATAGAATTCTTCCTTTTGAGCCAGTTGCCCATACATTGTTGTTTGCAGGTTTTGAGCTGTTCTAAGGTTGATGAAAATTCCTGGTTGAGGCATACTTACTCCCTTTCTTGCCAGTTTATCAGTACTTTCATTCCAACTGATACCTGTATGGACTGGTATCCACCAGTGTAGTATTGATGCCATAGGATGTAAGTATGTTTGTAACTTGAAGTATGTTGCTTATAGTTTTCTCTACTGTTGGATTCCAGTTTGCTAGGGCTTGTAGATCAGACAATTTGTGAACAATTCCTTATAAATTAATACATCAATCAGCAGTTTCACAGGAAATTTGAGATTTGATCAAGGAAGACTTTCTTGAAAATCATGGGTACAAATTCAAAAGTGAAACAATTTGACTTCAATATAGTCTCTTTTCAGCCTCACATAGAGGGGCATATTCAAATTCAGCAAGGCATTTTTGAAGTTATTTTTTTTAACCTACCATATATCTCTGACTATAAGCCCACATATTTACAAGATAAGAACATAACTTTAATTTTCAAAATATGGCAAAAGTCCAAATATAGGATAAATACTGTGGAATCCAGTTTTTATAAGAATAAGGGAACAGTGAAATACCTAATGATAAAAGGAAATTAACTGTAACACAAACTTTAGCAAGACGCTAGGTCATTTCAACTGTTTCTAAATTCCATGCTACCGACTGTGATGGATTTGAAAGACTTTTCGTACTAGGAAGTCTCTTTTCTACTATTTGTAAGCCTATTTGACTGTATTTTGCATTACCGTTTTTGTGATTCTACTTGCAATACTGAAGAAAAAATTTTGTTGTGCGCATTTGCTCATGGTTAATGTAAAACTGTGACACCTGCGTAGTCCAGAGTACACTCTGACTTTCGTGTTTACCTGTACATCACGGCACCGAAAATGACGTGATAGATATGCCTCTCACCCTCCTTAGTTACATTTTAAGACGTGTGGCAGGTGACTTCTTCTTCTTCTTTCGTTCACTTGAAACATGTCTATATCTGTAATTCTGTCTCCTTAATAAAACTCACTGTCTTTTGTAGTTCATACAGTGTCCCATAGAGCTTTGATTCCAGTATTGTTTCCTCTGGCCAATATGTATGCCTCAGCGTTTCATGCTCAGAACACTCTTGAAGTATATGTTTGGCACTCTGTGCTGCCTGTCCACATGTACACATGGCTGTGTTGCCAATCTTGAACTTTGTATACATGTGACTGCGGAGTCAATTGTGTCCTGACAGGTGACAATATCATCATTCTTTTTCAGGCAGGTAAAATGCTAGCAATTTACTTTCACATATATTTGTGTACAAATTTGACTATTTAGGGTCTGGATTTATATTTGCAACTCTCACCTGAGTCTTTGTGAATACTTCCTCACATACAGAATCTTCAATCTTCTTCAGTATCTCCATCTGGAGATTTTTCAGTGTGATATCTCTTCGGACTTTCAGCATGGTCGGACTGCCAAACCTGTAGCTGATAGTTGTGGATGTTTAAGTTTAACAGTTGTAATCTAATAGGATCACATCAATGATAACTTACATCACATCAAGGAAAACTTACAACAAGATCAAATCAATGATAATCTACAAGATCACATCAATGAAAACTTACAAGATCACATTAATGAAAACTTAAAACAAGATCACATCTATGATAACATATCATACCAATGAAAACTTACAACAAGAACACATCAATGATAACCTACTAGATCACATCAATGAAAACTTACAAGATGACATCAATGATAACTTACAAGATCACATCAATGAAAACTTACAAGATCACATCAATGAAAACTTACAAGATCACATCAATGAAAACTTACAAGATCAAATCAATGAAAAATTACAAGATCACATCAATGAAAACTTACAAGATCACATCAATGAAAACTTACAAGATCACATCAATGAAAACTTACAAGATCACATCAATGAAAACTTACAAGATCACATCAATGAAAACTTACAAGATCACATCAATGAAAACTTACAAGATCACATCAATGAAAACTTACAAGATAACATCAATGAAAACTTACAAGATCACATTAATGAAAACTTAAAACAAGATCACATCTATGATAACTTATATCATACCAATGAAAACTTACAACAATATCACATCAATGATAACCTACTAGATCACATCAATGAAAACTTAAAAGATCACATCAATGAAAACTTACAAGATCACATCAATGATAACTTACATGATCAGATGAATGAAAACTTAGAACAACAAAGGACTGACAGAACAACAACAAACCACCTTTTGAAAGTGTAAACATTAGAATGAAAGTTCTCATGTGTTGCTAGGGCTGAATGAGAAGAACAATGTAACCCGCCAGAGGTATCATAAGAAGTGTAAAGAGAATGTAGTGTGAGGTTAGCCACTCCATCTAATAGAAAATCAATGTAAAAATCTAAAAGAAGTCATTGATGAACTCATATGTGTCTGACAAAAAGATATTGCAGCCAGGCTGTATCCCATGGTTCAATGCATTAAAATCTTCAGACTATATCCTACTAATTGGCAGGAGTCTGAATGTAGAAGAAGAATTCAATTTTTGTTATGATGAACTGTATTCTAAATGAAAGATTATATGAAACACATACACATAATTTATAAGTACAGATTATCATCACTGCATTCTGGGAACACATAATTTATGTCAATATTTCATTTATTAATATACTATAACAACACACACACCACAGCTTCACCTCAAAGCATCAACTGTTACTAATATTGTGTCATATAATAACACACACAGCTGGCACCATGGGTTGCTTGAAATCTCTAATTACACATGGAAGGAATGATCCATATTCTAAATGATTGTTGCAGTCATTATGTTGTATTACTTTTCCATAGAACAGGAGTCAGTAACTGAAAAGTACATATAGTACATATAGACTAGATATAAGCACCCACATCTACTGAAGTGATAGCTATCATTTATTTCATTGACATGGCTCAGGACTGACTTTTGTTTTATTCTGTGGTTTAGCTGCCAGTTTTCTACAAGTTGTTTATTTGGGTGGTCTTTGTTCATTCTTTTGCTTCTTTCATAAGCTTCCATTGCAGCCATATCTATCTTTATCTCAAGGGTGTTCTACATTTGTATTTCACATGCAGCCATTGGTGTAGATCTCATTGCTCTACTAATAAAGCGTAGGACATTGTTCTGCACTTTCTCTAGAGATTCTACATTTGATTTGGTACTAATGGGTCACTTTGACCATATATAGAATGGGACAACCAACTTCACGCCATAACCTATATAGTCACCTATTATGATATGCATGGAAGGTAAACAGTGTTGCTATTATTTGCTTCCCTTTCAAGCCCCTGCAACAAATCGGCCATTACTGTATCAAATTCAACAACTATATCAGCTACAGTTTTTTTTTAAACTCAACAACAGAGCAATGTCATGTGAGTATTTTCTCAACAAATAGTTCACAGAACAATATAACAAAGTCATGTGAGCATTTTCTCAACAAACAGCCAACAGAACATAAGATGAAAGGTGTACTCACCTAGGAGTTGACTTGCCTGTGACCTCAACATGTATTACCAACAACTGTGAAGTTGGACTATCAAATTCTTGAGCTGTGCTTTTCATGGTGACATTGTCTGGGTATGTTTCTAGTGCATACACAATATCATTCTCTTGGATGTCAGAAAGTGGTTGATCATCACTGTATGTAGCACCAAAGGAATCATCCTTTAATTGAACTAACAGCAACTAAGAAAGTATCCAATCAAATTGTCAATATCTCACAATATGTGGTTATATCAAATAATCACATGTATGGTCAGGGCTAATAGGATATAGTTGTATTCAACGTTATCATCTCTCTGTAACTTATTACAATAACATCAAATTTATATACATATAATTTTATTGATTCATATTGCCCATCTATTTTTTAAGATGTTATTTAACTTATTGATAAAGACAATATAGCAAAGAATATATAGGTATACAGCATAGTTCCAAATATAAGCTGATCAGTATATAAGCAGTGGATGTGAATTCACTTTCAACAGTATGCGCAAGGTCATTTCTTCTATTTATCCCATCCTACCGGTACTCACATAAAATGTATGGCCTTTTGCATCTTTCAGATGGTCATTTAGCAATAAGAAGAAGCAATCTGTTGAATATTTTCTCTGGAATGCTGACTTTTCAAGAAATCATATCACAGCAACGGAAGATTTTTCTTTGCATCTTTCTCTTTTTCCTTCCATATCTTTCACATAAAATACATCATCAATAATAATACAGTGTACCCTTTGCCCATTTCATAAAACCTGTGACCACCAGGTACCAGTGTTCCAACATATCATATTCATTTATTCCGTGCTGTCTCCACAACGAAGGCTTGCTGCAACTATAACATCAGTCATTATAGTAAATTCAAAGCCTAGCCAAGGAATGGGTCAGGCCAACTTTTTACTTATAATGACATTCTAAGCACATTCCCAAACTGACCTGTGAAGAGACATTATAATGGATTTAAAGTCTTACCAGCTCTAGTTATAAGTTGATCTGGTATGGTGGTACTATAAATAGCAACTCGCTGTAAAGGCCTAATATGAAAAAAAAAACATGTCTGCTTTGATTTACCTTCAACATTGCAGGATGGTAAGTATGCAGTTTTTGTAAAGATGACTGGACATGAGGAGACGCACTTCACTGTCATTTTAGGTTGCATGGCAGATGGGACATATTTGGACCCCCCCCCCCCCAGATTATTTTTAAATGCAAGACTGACTCAGGGGGACAAAATTCCCAAGTGACATGTTTGCACATGCACACATAAAATGTTGAATGAACAAAAGTCGCACTAAGGAATGGCTGGATACTGGAGGGGCTCTAGCAGAGGAAGGCGGCCCGCTATAAAATAAGCCATCAATGCTAGTATAGGACTCGCTTCGGGCACATCTCACAGAGAAAATGGAAAACGATGTATTGAGATAGGGCTGTCTGTATCTGTTATTCGTGGGTGCTTCCCTCAGAACATTATCCCTCATAGCTGCTCCTAGTTATCTCCCTTAATCTTTAGCATGATGCAGGTGACTATTAGTCAATGTCATATAACTTTCCATACAACCCTACTGACGATTGTTAGTCACCTGTTGCTATGACCATATATGGGTACGTGAACTCACACAACAGCTAATGTAACATGACCGGAAATGTGCAAGATTGAGGCTAGGAATACATCACTTCTATCCTGTTAATCTAAGTTTCCCAGTAAATTATTTCAGTGCTACCATTTTAGAGCTTTTTCATCTGTTCCAATCATTCACAATCTTTCAACATGGATGCCATACTTGCAGAAATATTCATGGATTCAGATTCTGATTCCTTGGAAATTACATGTGTTCTCTACTAATATATTACTAACACGTAAGTTTTGAGGATTATAGACCAAGACAATGTGTCGCATTATATACAGCATTGGATATAATTAGGAGTGTGTTCGAATTGAAATACTTCTGGACCTAGTCTAGTTCTTGAACGGATCAGCACGGTGACAGCTACATGTTTTATTTGTTTCAATATTATGAGAACGTTTGTTTTTTAATGTCTTATCTTGTTCTATCCATGTGTGCGACTAGGTGTCATGAGGAACCGAAGTCTTTCTAACTCTGCTGCCGCAGTGCAGCATTGGTGTTCTAGAATTTCTCTGATGTCATCTATCCATCTTTGACTGGGTCCTCCCCTGTTTCTCTTTTCAGATGATCTTTTATTGAAAGCTATCGATGGAATGCGATCTGGTTCCATTCTGATTAGGTGACCAAACCATGTGATCTTTTGTGTTTCTATGTATTCTTTGCATGATATTGTTCTCCTTAGATTTCTTAGTGTCATTGTTTATTCTCTTTTTGCTACCCAAAGAGTTTTTCTGAGGCACTTATTTTGCATACAGCAAGTTTTTGTTCTAGTTTCTGTCACGGCCCAGGTCTATCATTGATAGCAGTGTCTGCATGAACACTGTGTTTGTTAAAGTTCTTTTGGAGATCATGTCTATGTTCTGGTGTTTCAGCAGTGGTGCAAATTTATATAAAGCTGCATTTTCTTTTTGATATCTTGTCTCTTAGTTATCAAAGCAGAAATTGGATGTATTGGGCCATTGGCGAAAATAAAACAGTGACACGAACCATTAATGTTCTCTGGACTAGATCTTGCTGGAAATCTAGTGGGAGTTTGAGAACAGACAAAGTGCTATTTCTATGCAACACATTTTCAGATATAAAGAGTTAATGAGAACCACAGCAGTGCAGTTATTACTGTATTAACTTCCTAGTCAGGTGGTGAGACAGAAGCATTTACTGATCAAAAATGGCTCCCATAGCAATTTCGTCTCTGGAATAACCTGGGAAAGTAATTGCGGCTGGCAGGAAACTGGCACAAAGACTTCTAGTGTGCTGATTATCACAGCCTGAAACTGTATTTCTCAACACTGTAAGTGGGATGCAACATAAATTGGTTGCTGATCCAATGGCCTGTTAGCTCATACATTTTGATCCAAACAACATAAGTTAAATCCTGTTCTTACATCAAAGCCCAATGTGTCAAGTCATTGGTGCAAATAAAACAGCGACACAACAAATTTCCATTGTCTGGACTACATTTTGCTGGAAATCTAGTAGGACAACTATTATACTACAAGAGAGATGCAACTGGAGAATGAACACAGAAGAAGAAAACCCTGTTCACAAAGACACAATCCAAATAAAAGGCTATGTTTTTCACACAGATACAACATGAAAGAGTTTACTACTGACTGAATGTATCATTTTATTACACTCAATCCATATTTAATTTTTCAAACAGTATTTTCAAAGCGTTGAAACTGAACCATCATATACAATACACTTATTAAAGAAAGACTATTTACCTGTTTTAATGGAATTTTAGCATCAGCTGCAACTTGTTCTCTTAAATCCAATATCCCATCATTCTGGTTTAATGTAAATGCCATTCTCACTTCCTGGAAGTCTTGGAAATCAAGGTAGACAACAATTACATAAATAACACGCACACATCTCTGAGGCAGAGGCAGTGACACGCAGAGATATGGGTCAAATGTGCTGCTTCGTTCACCACAAGTGGGGCAAGTTAGAGTCGAGCTGTGCAATGCCTGAAAAAGCTTGAGTATAAAACTGTCTCCATTAGCAGAAGCAGCTTCAGAAGCCAACTCTTTATCTGTCATCACTACTGGAGCCTAACGAGATTGAGAGTAAAGATATCAAGAAGATCAGATCCAACATTAAAATGGCAAAAATAATAATAATGGCATAGTTTCCCATTGAATTAGCAGAACTATATTTTAATTTCTGCACCATATTATAGAATCATTTTTAAAAAGATAGAAGTCTTTCTAGCTTCATATATATAATATGCCTATTAACTGCTTAACATCACCAAAAGATGAGTTTTTGATCAAACTTGGCCTCTGACATGAAGAATTTAAATAATCTACAACTAAGTTTAGTGATAGTTTATCTTCATTTAGCTAAGTTGACTACAGATTCTTAACACAGGAAACTGATTTTATTCGGTTGTATCACATATCCCGGGTCTACCTGTCACACTTTTTAAAAATTCTGTCAATGCAAAATATTTGGTTATTTTATTATAAAAATAGTATATTTTCATTTCTATTTACAAGTCATGGAGGCACCAATCACAATGAGAGAACTGGAGCATGCAATATCCAAATTGAAAATGAAAAAGTCCCCTGGAGCTGATGGAGTGTCCAATGAAATGATTAGAAACCTGGGAATTGCAGCAAGAGCAAAGCTGCTGCAAATCTTTAACACAAGCTGGTCCACAGGTAATGTACCACAGGCATGGAGAGAAGCAATAATGATACCTCTCCTCAAATCAGGAAAAGATGGCAACACAGTCTCCAACTACAGGCCCATCAGCCTCACAAGCTGTCTATGCAAAACAATGGAACGCATTATCAATCTTAGGATGCAGTGGTACCTTGAAAGTGAAAACCTTCTGGTATCACAGCAAGCAGGTTTCAGACAGTGCTACTCTACTGAAGATCAGGCAACCTACCTCTCCCAAGAGATTGAGGATGCCTTCCAAGATAAGAAACTGGTACTAGCAGCATGGATAGACCTTAGGAAAGCATTTGATAAGGTCTGGAAAGAAGGGCTCCTAAACAAATTGCGAAATTGCAGGGTTAGCTCAAGAATGTACAAATGGGTAAAAGCATACCTGCATAATAGAAGAGCCAGGGTACAATTAGATGGTCACAAAAGCAAGAAAGTCCTACTGCGTCATGGAGTCCCCGAGGGAGGAGTCCTGTCACCCACACTTTTCTTGGTTTACATCAATGACCTAGTTGCTGAACTACCACATGGGATCAAAGTGGCAATGTATGCTGACGACCTGGTGATCTGGTGCACGGAAGAACATGCGACAGTGGCCACTAAACAAATACAAAGAGCTATCGATGCCCTAACCTTATGGGCAAATAGATGGTGTGTCAGCATTAACACAGATAAGTGCAGCACTACACTCTTTACCCTCTCACCAAAACAAAAAGCCGGTCATATCAAGATAGACGGAGAGCTCTTGAAAGAAGACAAACAACCAACATACCTCGGAGTTACTTTTGATGATAAGCTGACATGGAAGCAGCACATAAACAAAGCAACAACAAAAGCCAGGAGGAAGTTAGCTATCCTGAGAAAACTAAGTGGAACCACATGGGGAGCCAGTGGGAATATACTCAGTAAAGTTTACCAGCAAGGCATAAGACCACACCTGGAATATGGTTCAGCTGCGTGGTGTCCTGCATCAAACACCACATTACAAGATCTAGATAAAGTGCAAAACCAGGCACTTAGAATAATGTTGGGAGCAATGAAATCAACACCCATAGCAGAGATGCAGAAAATGGGAAGAATGCAAACACTTGGCGAACGCAGAGACACAAAAGTACTAATTCAAGCGGAAAAGTTTCAGTGTATGCCAAGTCATCCAATGAAGGAAAGATTCCAAAACCTAGCAATGGGGCGACTGAAAAGAAGCAGCTTTATCCATCAAGCTAAACGACTCCGTAGACAACTTACAGACCTACCTGAAGTTGACAGCCCCTTAAGGTCTGTACCAGAACAAACCCCATGGAGTGAAAGGCATGGAATGCCAATATACATTCAGACCCATGTGAAAGGAATACTAAGCGAGGACAAACAGAACAGTGTGCAGCGGAGGACAGTCACCCTCAGTTTCCTGGACGAGGAATATCCACAAGATATATGGGTCAGAGTATACACAGATGGGTCAGCACAGAATGCTGTGAGGAATGGAGGTGCAGGTGTATATATAGAATATCCACACAAGCCTAGAGATACAATCAGAACACCGACAGGAAAATTCTGCAATAATTATGATGCAGAAATCCAGGCAATTACTGTGGCAGCTAAAAAACTGCTGAACTCCAACTCTGACCTACAGCCTGTGGTATTCCTGACAGATGCAAGGTCAGTGCTTCAAGCTCTCCAGTCTGGAAAACTAACAGACTTGAAAAAACTACTTAGCGAATTGTCTTACCAGTATAGGGTAACCATGCAGTGGATACCCTCTCACTGTGGAATACCAGGAAATGAAAAAGCAGACCAACTGGCTAAGGAAGGTGCTGCCGAAGATCAACCAGATATACCAATCACCTACCATCAGAAAAAACAGATGATCAAGTCAATAAGAAAGCCACAAACACCAACACAAGATGACTATCACATTATGAACAGATCAGAACAAGTTATAATTCTACGTCTCAGAACAGGACACAACCGACTCCGCAGTCACATGTATACAAAGTTCAAGATTGGCAACACGGCCATGTGTACATGTGGACAGGCAGTACAGAGTGCCAAACATATACTTCAAGAGTGTTCTGAGCATGAAACGCTGAGGCAGACATATTGGCCAGAGGAAACAACACTGGAATCAAAGCTCTATGGGACACTGTATGAACTACAAAAGACAGTGAGTTTTATTAAGGAGACAGAATTGCAGATATAGACATGTTTCAAGTGAACGAAAGAAGAAGAAGAAGAAGAATTTCTATTTACAAACTGCCTCTTTAGTCTGTTTCACATTTCAGAAAAAGTTGTCCCTTGATATGGGACTATGGTTTGGGTTCCTACCCATACAACTCTCTTTAATAAAACATTTAAATAATGATAAATAAATTATCCAACCACGGTCTGATAAATATAGAAATATCCAACATTTGTCTCCCATTTTATGATAAAGATCTTTTCACATTTCGGAAAAGGTAGGCTCAGGATATGTTACAGAACCTTTTATTCTGTTACAAAGCTAGCACTAGCAAATTGGCTATGCCATAACCATAGGTTTCAAATAAAACAGATTTTCTGTATTGATTAGGATTTTGGGCAAAAAAATTAATAAATTCTGAAACAAAATATTTTTTTTAAGTGCAGGGAAGGGCTTAAATGCTAGTAATCATTACTAATACTGACGTTTTTATCTGACACTCATGTTCTGATTGGAGAAAAAAGTAGCAGTAATTATTATTAATATGAATGTTTTTATAAGAATATGCATATAAATTGTAAATAATAGAAATTTATGAAAAAATAGGTTGACAGCTATGCAGCACTATATTACTATGTGAACATCCACAGAACAGTTGCAAAAATTTGATGTTTATTAACAGTTGGCAATTGTCCTATTGGGAGCTGCGGTAGTATAACGTTAAACCATTCGGCAGCTGACGAGCAAACCCCAGTTTCTAATCCACTACTTATTCCTGGTTTGAGAGAAAAATTATTCTCATGGTGCACACAACCACCAAGTAGTGTACCAGAGCTCATGTTCTGGAAAGGTTGAGGAATGATAATATCACTACTGAGCAAGTGCAGTAGGTGACGTTAGTCAGGAGGTGTCAACCATTGACTAGGCAGCTGAGCACTCATGGAAAACTGTGTTATGATGCTGGTTCATAATTCATATTATCTTTACTAAATACACAAATGAAGAAGTCATAAAACATATACACAAATAAAACAAGGTGTACGCCAAGGATGTATATTGTCACCAGATTTATTTTCTCTTTACAGCAAGAATATCTTGAGATAAATTAAGAATATGCAAGGCATTAAAATAGGAGGACACAATATCAATAATCTACGATATGCAGATGATACTGTGTTGATAGCAGAAAGCCAAGAACATCTCCAAGATCTGTTAAACAGGACAGTGATAGAAAGTGAACAAAAAGGTCTTAGTTTAAACATAAAAAAGACAGAGACGATAATATCAAGAAATAGTATCCCACCAAATAGTAAAATAGTATTAATGAGAAAAACTTAAAGCAGGTGAATAGTTTCAAATATTTAGGAACATTTAGCTTCAGATGGTAAATGCAAGACCAAAATTATAAGCAGAATAGGACAAGCAAAAGCAGCATTCCATAAAATGAAAAATATCTTGTGCAACACTTCCATATCGATGGATACTAGAAAACGTTACTCTATGGAAGTAAAGCATGAACAATAAATAAGACATCACAAAAATTGTTGGAGGCAGCAGAAATATGGTTTATTCGAAGAATGTTACGCATTCCTGGGACAGCAAAGATTACTAATGAAGAATGTCTTCGAAGGATGGATGTGAAAAGATGCATTATTGATAATATAAGAAAAAGACAGTCAACATTTATTGGGCACATAATGAGAAGAGGAGGCATTGAGAATATAGTGACAACAGGAAAGATAGAAGGGAAAATATCAAGGGGAAGACCCAGAGAAAAAATATCGGACAGTTTGACTAAATGGCTTCGATTGACAACACTAGCAAAGATGATGCCATATATGAGAGATCGATGTACATGGAGAAATATGATCGTCAACGCCATTCGGCACGGCACTTTATAATGATAAGTCAACAAAACCATCATAAGGCCCCAACCAGCCCCATACCCTAAGGAAAAAAAGGTAAGAAAAACATAGGAAACTCCTCTAACTATGCTGGGCAAGTGGGACTCAAGAGTCCAGAGAGACAGGCCATATAGGCCTAGGAGATGGAAAACTCTACACAAAGCATGGGCAGATGGTGCATATAGTGAGCCTATCAATACCCATCACAAGAAAATAAAGAACACAATAGAAAAGCTGAGGCAATCCTGTGAGCAGCAAAAGAATCATAAACATCAAATAGACACCAATGATTATCAATTAACAACATGATATACTAGCAACAAGACATATGGATAGACAAGGTTTTAACCAGAAAGTAAGCCTTCATCAGGGCAAAAGACGGCAGACAACCAACAAACACTCCATATAGACACACATATGGTATGAAAATGATTGGAGAAAGAGAGGGAGAAAAGCGAGGAAGTGATGAATAAAGTAAAGCTAAATGTCAAAGCATGGTGTGAAATATGAGATAGGAAATCTAGTGAAATAACAATGTGCATCTCAAATATTTAAGAGTGCTTACTTTTTGAGATTTTGCTTTCTTTTTTGTAAATGAACTGACATCTTCATGGATACAATCCAAAAGCCACAGTAAAAATTCTTGAGCATCTTGCTGGTCATCCCCTTTGTACTGATTATTAAATTTACCAACAACAGTTTTAAATTCCTTTGAAACTTCACTTGTGTACTTTCCTGACCATAAACACTTTAACAAATTTCCAAGTTGTTCTGTGACTTCTCCATGGGATGAACGAAAAACTCCCTTCTTTCCACTTGTACTGCTTTTCAAATCATTCTTGAAAAAGTCTCTGACAAAATATTCAGTAAATGAGTCAGTGTTACTTAGACACTGTAAAACAGCATTCATAAAGCAATTATTACCATGGTTGTATATTCCAATTGCACCTGGAGTTGTTTTCCACCTTGGAACTGCTATTCCAAATTTTGAATTTGTAATTAAAGGCCGGGAAGTTGACAATGTACCATTGCGTGACAGATCACTGCTACTGAATTTGCTGTCAACTCTTTCACCAAGATATCGAAGATCAGGAGTCCATACTTTCGACAAACCATTTGCTTGTAATGTCTTTTCATATTTTTTCCCTGCTGAGTCATTAAGTCTGGAATCTTTTACAAATACTCGACTTACAGCTTTTCGCATAGATTTAAAAGTTAAGCCTTTACTACCAGACTTTGCAGAACTTTGACTCGGTGAGCTTAACTTGCTGTCACTATCAAGTGTATCATTACTGGAGTTTAAATTACTTGTACTGGTATTGTTATTGTTGATATTTACAAACGCATTACTAGTCTTCCTGGTTCCTTCAGTATAATTACGGTTGTTTCGATCGTTCAAGTTTACGAAAAGGGCACCACATAAGCCTTCATCGAGTATGTCTCCATCAGAAGAAGATCGTGGTCTTCCTCCAGGTATGATCTGAGGCATTATCAATTATGGAATGCGATGGCAAAATATGTTCAAAATGCTATATGTACAGTAGTCTCTCTAACTGACAGATCTTGATATGAGATATCTCAAGTACCCAAATGAATAGCTCCTTGAGTACCAAAAAATGAAGGCCTAAAGGTAATTTAGGCTAAAACGTATTCACAATAAAACTAAACTAAACTGACGTAGCCTGCCGTAAGTCTAATTTATAATTACTAATAGTTAGATCTAATCTTTAAAAAAAAGTAAATGAAGTCGACAGAAAATTATCCCATACTGCCGTCCAAAAGACCTTGCCAAATATTACTGACGACGTTGTTCACGACCTCAAGAATAGTGTTTTTTTTCCCATATCTATGATAAAGTGTTTACAACATCTAAACCGGAGGCCATGACACAAGAATGGAGCAGACCAGATTTTTTTAATTGGCATGTTATAATTTCCACAAATCATACACATCATCATATTATATTCCTACTGCTTTAAATATATTTTATATGCAATAAAAGTTTAATTTTTAATTCACTCACGTTTTTAGGGCAAGAAAACTATAAAGTAAATACATTTTTGAGTGTTATTAAACAAAATATTATGCTTTTCAAAATACGATATGGCAATACAGAGAATTACAATAACATTGGGAAACGCCTCGGGAGATTATGTCATAGTTCTAAATATAGCATAAGTTTCACGGTTTCTCGTCCAGGAAAGTTTATAGTAGTAAGAAGTTCAGTAGATTAGATGGAACTGTCACAGAGACTTGAGATAGAGTGCAGTTGACATAACCAGTATCAGTGCTAAAAGTTTTATGATATGTAAGTTGAGAGTATGACAGTGCTCTTGTATGCTAAATTGAATGACATTATTATATTTAATTATTATCAATCTATTATTAAATTTTATGTCATTAAAGGGAAGGCAGATTTAATAATATCAATAATATGTACATTGAAAAAGAAACAGATTATCATGCATAAGTTCATCTGTGTCTAGAGTTGAACTCAGTGATTATCGGAGTGTGACAGACAGCAATTAATTTCATTGATGTTACACAGAAATCTGTGACCTTAGGTAGTTAAAAATGTTAACAGTGCACTATTTATAGCACAGTGAAGACTTATTCTTTACTTTTACCAGTAGCACACAATGTTTACATTTTTAACTAAAAGACATGGATTTCAGTGTAACACCAATGAAATTAATGGAAGTCATATAAACTTAATGGATGCCGTGTCATCACATCTCCCAATGCAAATGATATCAACCAAATTTATTATAACTTTTATAACTAATTCATTTTTTAATTTATAACTGATCCTAACCCTTACCACCTCCTAAATCTAAGTGCCAAATTAATATTACATTTCATATAATATACTTTAATTTTAATTACAACTTCTGCAATCACACTGGAAAGGTTAGGTTATACCTTGAAACTAGAACAAAGGTCACAGAGTATGTTAGATCGACAACATCAAAGAGACATTACAGGAACACCAAATAACATTATCTGAATACCTCACTGATTTCCTTAGATATAGATCAAGATACATATGAAGAATTTGTACAAAATAAAGCTACATGACACTTTACAGTAAAAAAGTGTGATGCATCTTGTGAAAAGAGGAGATATACAGCAGCTCAATAGCAGTAGTTAGAGAATAGTTAAAAAGTCACAGGAAGACCAATAACCATCTACTATGATCATCCCATGCCCAAACTGTCCAAGGACATTTACAGCCAGAATATGGCTTATTAGCCAGCAAGGGCATAACTCTAACTGAATTTCAAAATCAGATATAACAAATTATTATCATCACTTGTGATAGATGAACAACAGTATACTATAGGCATAGGCTTAGTTTAAGTTATGGTGCAGGCTGAAATTGTCCAAAGACCACAAATGCACTTACTTATGTTGTAAGACTGAAATAAGAGGTAGATGTGTCATTTTAGCTTCCCTGTGCCAGGATCCACATATAAAGTATTTGTATTCATTAGTTTTGAATTACATGAAATATTTTCCTGCCTCAGTTTATGAGTACACTCAATTAAAATTGCAAATGTCTCCTTTATGTTATAGAAGATAACAGAAAGTTTCAACAATCTATAAGAATGACAACTCTGATCAGAAACACTCCATGCAAGGGAAGGATTTTCATTTTTATTCTGACTTCACCTATTGGAGACATCAAAATAGCCAGCTGCCATGATGGCCTACATTCTGTCATGCCTTGTGATAATGATGATAGCACCTTTTTACCAGATGAAAGGTTTGAACACTTTATGTTTACATGTGAAAGCTGCTATTTGATAAATCTCTAGCAGGAAATATGCTATAATTAAGAAATAGATCTTCTATCATTAACCTTACACACATTGCGGTTAAGTGCATTCAACTTTTTACACATCTCGTCAATGGCTGTAAAGTGCACTCCACCATTGCTATTTTGTGTTTATAGTATGTAGCATGGTCTGATTGGTTAATGCACATATATATTGGTTAATGCGCATAATCGGGGACATGCGCAATTGAAGCCGGCACATTTTTACCTCCGTCAATTTTGCAAAGTTCTTTGTAGTGGTCACATGTAGCAATCCAATGCATCTGACCACATCTGCACAATGGTATGCTATGAAGATGAATCGGGTTTATATACTTTTGTTTCATCATATTTTGAATAAAATAATAATGGATTGTGGTTCGAATAATGAATTCTTGGGTGTTATGTAGTTTTCACAGCAAAATATATACAATGCCATATTGATTTCAGACATATAGAGGTTTGACATCGCCTGTTTTTGAAGTGGCACCAAATATGATTATGTCTAGCTTCCAAGAATACTTTACTAGAAATCTACATGTTTTATTCAGTTCCCCCAGCAATATTTTGATAATTTTGCATTGAAAGAACATAAATACTACAGAATTATGTGTGCATTACAGTGTTGCCAATATGGAAATATAATTGACTATAATTACCGATCAGAAGGTAGAGATGTTTATTTAGTGTGGGTGGCGCGTACATGAGGGCCCTCTCAGTGGAAGGCACACACATCTGTTTATCCGGCAACAGTACTCGTGCCTGTTTGTTTTGTGTTCGCTCCATTGTAACCATCACGGGTGTCTGTGCGATTTCCGCTGGGAGCGTGATTACGTTTTGCCACCGTTATGCGCCCTGTAGGCCTAGCACATCCGATTTCGGCATGCCTTGACAATTCGGGTGGGCTTCCCTTAGCCTGTGACAGCCTCTATATCTGTCTCCAGGCACGCGTAGTGGCGACTCTTCGCCCAGATGATTTTTGCTCTCGTCTGACTCGTAAGAGTTATTCCACTGTCTATGAACTTGCTTCGTGTAATTGGACGTGCTGTGCCTGTGCCCATTGGGTACTGAACCGTTTCTCATCCGTGAGCCTGGTTCCTTAAGGGGAAGAACTCAACAGAGTAGTTGGGCCCTGGCTCTTTCGCCCTCTTGGCCGAGGTGTCATTCACCGACATCGTGTACCCCTTGTCCAAGTTCGAGTCTCACACCACGCGTTTGAGAGCAAGGCGTTCTCGAGCTGATCGTCCTTGTCCCAATAGCGCCTGAGCCCATCAGGTACTGAACCCTTTCTCTCTTCAAGTGTATTTCCGGTGTAGGAAAACCTTGACAGTAGAGTTAGACCAGGACTACCATCGTTGTGCCTTTCTTGCCTAAGCCCATCAGGTACAGAACCCTTTCCCTTCGCATATTTCCGGTTTAGGAAGGCTTGACATTAGAGTTGGATTAGGTCTTCTTGCTTTACCAAACACCAATGAATGGGTCTGGGTCTCTGCCTGTAAGGAACTCAGGTAACTAGATGCTCGACTCGAGCTGACGGAGCTTGTAGTTCCCCTTTCCTGGAGACTTTTCACTTTCTATTTGCAGCTCGCGCTGCCCTCTAGCGCTGTTCTGCCCTTTCATTGTTTCATTGTACTCGGTATGAAATCTATTTGTCTCTCGCCATGCATCTACCTTTACGTGCATTTTACATTGGCCGCCCCTCCAATGTTCGGACTAGACTGACTAGCTTCACTGTATGTCGACAGTGTCGCCGGAGATATTGTCTGTCTCTTTCCATCTGCTACCTCCACATTCTCGGACACGATCCCCAAATGATTTGGCCAGAATCAGCTCGAGCTGCTGTATTTCTGTTTCCAGGGTGCAACGCGTGGAGGTACATTTGGGATCTTGTTTATCTGCTAACCCTGGGTCCGCCTAGAGCAATGCGTTCCCTTTGCACCCCCACGCGGGGATAACAACCATTTCTCTTCACCATACGGACACAGTTAACGCGCCACCTCTCTCTCACTGCTGGGAAGCAACGAGGCACACTAGCCTTGTTCGCCACGCTCAGCCGGCGGAGACTGTAGACGCACGCTGTCTAACACTGGGAAATACGAGCTCGCCGATTTTATCGGGAGTTCGCACCAGATCTCATGCCTGTAATATACATACTGCATCTCTATAGGTTGCATGTAGGCTTAAGAAACTTACAGTAGCCATTTTGTATCTAGAACTGAGCTGTCAGTCAAAAATTTGATGGTAGGTCAGTTAGCAAAACCAGTACCCAAATATTTATTGGAATAGAAGGTTCACTGGTTATTTGTAGTTTGAAATAAAAATTACTCTAGGGAGTATGATACCAGGGCTCATTGTTATGTGAAGATTGAGGAATGGTGCCATTGATACTGCGCAAGTGTGGTAGGCAATACTAGTCAATTGGTTTCTGGTCAACCACTAATGGGTAACTGTGGCAATGATTCATAACTCAGCATATCTTTATCTTGGCTGCCGTGGAAGTTGTGAGGAAATAAAAGAATATGTCTCTGAAGTTGTGAGTTTTGGGGGTCTCTCTGGCATAGTGGTTAAACCATTTACTTTGTGTTCAAGAAGTTGTGAGTTTGAATCCCGTTCGCTACATTTTGTTTACAAAGTATATTTATTCTGAGATTCTTGGGAATTATCACTTGGAGTTGCGTATCTATGGGTTGTACTCTTGATGGCTGCATGCTGCTTATTTAGAGATGAAGTACATAGTGTAATCCAATTAAAATGAAGTCAAGCCTCTATATCTTTTCAACCCTTTTATGAGAGGTAATTAATATGTCATAGACAATCTACCGAACATATGAAACATATGCTGGCATGTATGATTGCACATATTTGTTTTGTCTGAACATGATATTTGAATAGAACAGCTGACTGTTTTTACTGTAAACTACAGGCGTCCTGTGTTGCTGAAACCAGGTCAGCAAAATGGAAATCTAAGTGACTGTGACCCTGCAAACAAGTGCTATATGTGGTTGAAAAATTACTTCACAGATAGAGTTGCCAGCACAGATCTTCCTCCTCTGTGTAGCTCCGTAGTCAAGAAAGGTACTAAATATTTGCAAATAATTTCATAACTACAGATGTGCTGCTGTAATATTTCTCTCTGCAATTTAAAGCGCTAATTCATTCAGTCGACATAGGTGACATTATAAATTAAAGCACTGATGATGTCAAAATTCTTTTAGTTGCAATATTGTATCTTCATCATGGATTATCATAAGTATAAATGTTAACTCTGTGGTACAAATAAAGAACTGGAAGACACTGTCCACTTTATACAAGAAACAAGACTGCAGATATAGATATTACTAGCAAATGAAAGAAGCTTCATTTTCATAGTGTTCAGGTGCCCCGAATCTTTCTACCATCTTCATAGTGTTTAGTGACCCCTCATCTTTGCTACCATCTTCATAGTGTTGTTGATATCCAAATGCAGATGAGTAATGCTACTCTTGTCAGCACAATGTCATTCTTAAAAAAGTGAAGCTCTTCTGAAGTTGACTTAGTGATCCATACAGTAAGTTAGTGACTGTTAAGGGTGTCTGTAGAAGTTTTTCCCTGGCAGTTGAAAGGTAAGGGCAGTCAATAAGGAGGTGTTCCACTGTTTCATTGGGATAAGAGCAGTGCCTACAAGTGGGTTGTTACTGGGGTTTGATATGGTTTAAGTGGCTATTTGGCTATTTATCCTTGCATGTCCTCTTCAAAACTGAAAGATAAGGAATTAGTTACTCCTGCAGTTTGTTTATTTTGTCAATGTCCTTTGGCTGTATCATTTCAATAAAAACATTTCGACCAGTCAGCCCATCTGCTTAGCCAGATTTACCATGTGTTGTTTCTGAGAATCTGTTTGACTGTTTTCCTTAGGTCTCTGCTTTTATTGGTTTTAGGCACCTCCTTTTGCAAGTCTTTCAGGAGTACTTCGTCTCCTGCTATATCTCTATGTCCAGGGATCAATTGTATGATTACACTGATTGGATATGCAGAGACAAGACTGTGTGTTGCTCTTATTATGTGGAGAATATCTTGAGAAAAAGGAAATTTTAACATTAAATTGGTAACACTTCCCACAAAATGTGCTAAATATGGAAATTTTTATTGCAATACAGAAAACAATTGTTGAAAATAAAGATTTATGGAAAAGTAAGTTAACATCATGTGCATCACTATGCTACCAATATCAAACGTGAACACTAACAACTAAAGCCAAAAGAAAACTTGTTATAACAGAAATTATTGTCTGTATAGAATTCTTGAAGTAATACTAAGAGGCAGAATCAAATAATAAAAACATCCGAATACTAACAAACACAGTGCCAATCCTGGATTACATCGGAAGTTAATAGGGTGGTTTTGACATGCTTCCAGACTGTGATCAGATAGTGCCCATAAAAAGCATTGCTATACAGACACAATGGATATAAAACCATGGGCAGACCATGCAAAAGATAGATTACAAAAATAAAAGTCAATGATACATATATGAAGCACACAAAAAGGCTGTCTCCAGAGGACTCTTCTACACTTGATGCTGCACGGTATAAAGGGGTATGTTTGTTTGTTTGTTTTGCGTTCGCTCCATTGTAACCATCACGGGTGTCCGTGCGATTTCCGCCAGGAGCGTGATTACGTTGTGCCACCGTTATGCGCCTTGTAGGCCTAGCACATCCGATTTCGGCATGCCTTGACAATTCGGGTGGACTACCCTTAGCCTGTGACAGCCTCTATATCTGTCTCCAGGCACGCGTAGTGGCGACTCTTCGCCCAGACAATTTTGCTCTCGTCTGACTCGCACGAGGTGTTCCACTGTCTATGAACTTGCCTCGTGTAATTGGACGTGCTGTGCCTGTGCCCATTGGGTACTGAACCGTTTCTCATCCATGAGCCTGGTTCCTTAAGGGGAAGAACTCAACAGAGGAGTTGGACCCTGGCTCTTTCGCCCTCTTAGCCGAGGTGTCATTCACCGACATCGTGTCCTCTTGTCCAAGCTCGAGTCTCACACCACGCGTTTGAGAGCAAGGCGTTCTCGAGCTGATCGTCCTTGTCCCAATAGCGCCTGAGCCCATCAGGTGCTGAACCCTTTCTCTCTTCAAGTGTATTTCCGGTGTAGGAAAACCGGACAGTAGAGTTGGGCCAGGGCTAAATCGTTGTCCCTTTTGTGCCTGAGCCCATCGGGTACAGAACCCTTTCTCTCTGCAAGTGTACTTCCGGTATAGGAAACCTTGACAGTAGAGTTGGACCAGGACTACCATCGTTGTCCCTTTCTTGCCTACGCCCATCGGGTACAGAACCCTTTCTCTTCGCGAGCATATTTCCGGTTTAGGATGGCTCGACATTAGAGTTGGATTAGGTCTTCTTGCTTTACCAAACGCCAATGAATGGGTCTGGGTCTCTGCCTGTAAGGAACACAGGTAACTAGATGCGCGTCTCGAGCTGACTGAGCTTGTAGTTCCCCTTTCCTAGAGACTTTTCACTTTATATTTGCAGTTCGCGCTGCCCTCTAGCGCTGTTCTGCCCTTTCATTGTTTCATTGTACTCAGTATGAAATCAATTTGTCTCTCGCCATGCATCTACTTTACGTGCATTTTACATTGGCCGCCCCTCCAATGTTCGGACTGGACTGACTAGCTTCACTGTATGTCGACAGTGTCGCTATATGTGGTGATGCTGGTGGTGTCGGAGATATTGTCTGTCTCTTGTGCAGACAAATCTCTTTCCATCTGCTACCTCCACATTCTTGGACACGATCCCCAAATGATTTGGCCAGAATCAGCTCGAGCTGCTGTATTTCTGTTTCCAGGGTGCACCGCGTGGAGGTACATTTGGGATCTTGGTTATCTTCTAACCCTGGGTCCGCCTAGAGCAATGCGTTCCCTTTGCACCCCATAAATGGGTATAAAGTGAAAAGAAGTAACAAGATTGTATCTTCTTTTTGGTCTTGTGTCATTTCATTAATATTTCAGCCATGTGTTGCCAAGACCCGAAAAGGGAGCACAGAATATTAACACCGTGACCTGCTATGCATATCATAAGATGCTTAAAGTGGATTTGGCTATCCCATTTCATAGGTGGTGGATACACTGTCATGGCTGATGTCACATGTCTATTCTCTAAAACTACATGTGTTCATAATGACTCAATGAATATGATCTACAAAGTTGAAGCGGGAGTTGTCTGCTGCCAATGGTAGCATCTGTTGACACAATCTATGACCAAAGATTTTACCTTTATACCTGTGCCAGTACATGCGAGGGTTGAAGGCAATGAGCGAGCTGATACATTGAAGAACATGACCAGTGTCAATAGGTACATCAATGGATCAATTTGACATAATTAATGTGATAAAGGAGCTTGTTCACTTAGAAGATTTTCAAAAGTGTGAATCATGGTAGCTCTCAAGACTGCTTAAGATTGGTGTAAAGATTGTAATGGCGTGTAAAAAGAAGCATAATAGATTACGAAGAAACTGATAAATCAGCATCGAACTGGAACTTTCAGCTTACTCTGATGGATTTATTGAGGCTGGGATCAGAGCACATGTGGACTTGTCCGGTGTGTCCTAATGATAACCTGCAATCATAACTCATTCCATAAAGTGATCCAAAAGACATGCTGAAGTCAGATGTGACAGGTCAAAAGACATATTTTATAGTCAAGCTGTAAACAATGACAACACATTCCATTCTTCAGACCACATTATTCTAACCAGTAGGAGTATGAATACAAGTACAGAAGAAGAAGATAGTATTCATGTAGTGATTTTAATATGTAGGTGCAAGAAGAAAGAGTATGTTAAATAATCAAAAATGTGATTTAAGTTTTATAACAAAAACTGGGCTCAATCTGAGATGGAGTTACTCGAAGACAGGAATGTAAGACAGATTCAGACAACATAAATTGGGCTCAATATGAGATGGAGTTACCTCTAAGACAGATTCAGGATCGAAGTGTGAAATCTTGAGAAATTCAAATAATCACTACAAAATTTCAACATTGACTTTTCTTCCTTGGAATTCTATGTGAGGACCATCTATCATGCCACAGAAACATCACTGCTGAGGAAATGTTAATTGCTATGGCACAAAGGAAATGTACTGCCTAAAAAGATAGGACAGTCAACAACAAATATGTCCAATTCTGATCATTTTTACACAACATGACGGTATTCTGTGGCAGATTTGAACTCTCAGCAAATATACAAATGAGGAATAACAACACAAGTCTGAAACTGATATCACCTAGGCACATATTATAAACAAGCTATAATCCATGACACAACATATTGTTTCCTAGACTACATCCTGCAAACAGCAGGAGATTGAGAAGAAGATGATATCACAGACTCTGAATTGGCTAACTGGACTAATGCTGCCCATTTGATGGCATTAAATTTTCTAATTTCATTTTACTTAAATGTAAATAAATAGACAAAGCCAGCTTATATCTTCATTTTGTTGTATCTCTTCAAGTCAACTTATACCTCCATTTGGTTGCCATTTATTTTGCACATCTTCTTTTGTTCACTTGAAACATGTCTATATCTGTGAGATATTTCACATCTCATTTGGCAATGTTTCAAATTAATTTGTCATATTATATTATTTCAGATAGCTTCTGTGCAAATGCTTTGCATTTGCTACCAAAAGCAGCACCTATGGGAACAACTGTTTCTTACAAAGATCTGGCAAGACTTTGCGGCAATGAAAAAGCATGTAGAGCAGCAGGCCATGCCATGTCTACAAACCCTGTCGCCCTGCTTATTCCATGCCACAGAGTGATCACTTCATCTGGTGGTCCAGGAAACTATGCTCATGGCAAGAAAAACAATACCAAGGTTTGGTTGCTGAAGTTTGAGCAAGGAGCACAACTATTAAATATTTGAGATAAAGTAACAGGTTTTTCTCACCAGCCAATCATTGTCTTGCTGCATAGATGAATCTAGTTTTCAGATATCAAATGTTCTTTAACTCATAGTTGACCACTTGACAACCTATTTGTCATTTTTCCCTATTTTCTGGATTTTGTCCCTGGTCCACTAAGAGTTAATGTGTATTTTGTTCCCCCATTTTTCATTATAATATACACAGTTTTACTACAATCTTCCATACATGCAGACATTCATTGATCTATTTTATATGTGAAATATTATCTGATCTCTTTCATGCACAATTTTTACATAAAACTCTGCTTATCTACTAAGCTCAGATCTCTCACCCATGTGCAGAGTCCCATCAACTTTTCCAGGTTGAGGCAGCTGCGCCATAGCTTCTTGTCTGAGATGTTATTGTGGGTCATTGTAGGTAGAGCCAAATTAAGAATAATTAACATACCTGTCCACTAGTACAGATTTCCATATTTTATACAGAAAATACTCATTTCATTTAATATATCCATTTTAACTGTTAGCATTTACCTTTAGTCTAGTACTCTTGACTAAATATGGACAGAATTTTCACTAAACATACAGAATAATGCCAAATTTAGGATAATTTGATTTGAAATATAGACTAATACTTCTGGAAGTTGGCCAGAGTGTGCTGTCAGGATATAAACAAGAACTATACAGTGGAATCCTGTTATAACGTATTGGTAGGTACTGACAGGATATGTGTGTTATAACCAAATTTTGTTATATAAAATTGTTAAATAAAATGGCCCTTGTACAAAGTTTTAGATGATGTAATCACTGGGTTTCAAGGACCAGACAATGGTGTACCAGTTCCTTGTTTGAAGGAAATTGTTTAGGCTTCTTTAACCTTCATTCTAGTATTTAGTGAAATTCTCTACACCTTTTCAACCTTAATGATGGGGAGGGGCATCTATTGCTTTGTTATTGGACTGATTTCTGCTTTTTTTTAGGAGTTGGAGAGGGAGGTGTTGGTATGTGGTTTATTTTAGAATTGTTTATATAGATATTTGGTTTTACTGAGTTACTCAGTGACCATCTTTCAAAAGTAGCACCTGTGACTTTTCCTATGATTTTCATTGACTGTCGACACAAAGAGATCAATGAAAAGCATGGGATAAGTAAAATGTGACACTTTAGAAGGATGATTCCCTGTGAGGCAGCGAGTCTTAAATAATGATGATCATGGATATCAGGACAATACAGTCAATTTATTCTTCTAGAGTTTTTTTAAAGTGTCATTGAACAGGCAAATTCGTTAAAAATGGAAGCATAATGGGATTCCACTGTTTGCAGCAAATCAATCAGATATTTCATAAAAGAAAATGACCAGTGTTAAGTACTAAAAATAATACTAGATCCATCTATGTGCATGAGTTATGTGTATTTTTAGTTAATTCTGCAATTATTCATTTTGACTTGAGTTCTCTTCAATGTTGGAAAGTTTAAAGCATTTAAAATGTGTTTCATCAAGTAAGGTTGAAATTGTTTATTTGTTATTAATCTCTAAAGAAAATAATTTATGAGATTCACATCTTAGTTTATCAGATTGATATGTCCTAATCACAGGCTTCTTGATTAGAAACTGGCCTCACAGCACGTGGGGCATTCCCATAAGTGCTCTGCCCTCTGTTCCAGCAACCATTCGGCTCGATGGTGTCTGAAACAGACATCGACATCAGGGCACAACTCTGGCCCTTGCGACAGAATTCTTTGTTGTTCCACCCAACCACACCGTGCCCGTAACTAGTTCAAGCACAACATCGGCCAATTACAGCCTCCAGACATCAAGATTGATATGCATAATCACAGTCTCCACACATCAAGATTTGTATGTCATAATCAGTCCCCACACATCAAGATTAATATGTCATAATCACAGCCTTCACACATCAAGATGTGTATGTCATAATCAGTCCCCACACATTTAGATTAATATGTCCTAATCACATTCCCCACACATGTAGTATGATATGTCTTAATCACAGTCTCCGCACATGATCTTTTCATTTCATATTATTTTTCTCATCAGCATCATGTTTTCACATTCATACATCAGAACACAAGAAACAAATCACACATGTATAACCAACCATTCAATGCTGTAATAATTCATAAAAGATTTTTTTACTAAATATCAAACACTTGTAATACTAAATGCAAACAAATTAACAAAAATTGTTTATCACGGGTTTTGACATAGAATAACAGGAATATAAAAAGTGGCATACTACTGAAAAGGTGGCAAATGTATAAATGAACCTAAGCACAAAACTGGAAATGTTTTAAAATGAGTAACACACACAAAATATAATCAATATTCAAATTAGAACATTCTAGAATAAATTATAATTTAATATGTAATTTAAATTTATTTATGAATCACAAATACATCTGAAAATTGCTCTAATTTAAAATGCTTTATAAAAGTGCACAGTTTATCATCCTGTTTTTGCTTTTGTTAATTTAAAATGCAAAATTTCTAAATTGCATCTGTCAACCAATAATCCAATATGCTTGCTAAAAGTGCAGATTTCATGTAGTGTTGGGAATTAATTTTTTTAAAATAAGTTTGTGCAAGAATAAACTACATAAGCAAGCTATTAGCTTCATGTGTAACATAGCAGAATGAAGCTGCTTCTTTTTTCATACTTTCCATCTTTCACAAATATGTCACAGGAAAATCAAACTAGTTGAAGTGTGGTAAAATTACCACATAAGTTTTGTTATGCAAGAAATAAATTGTGTTATTTTATAGTGTTTCTGCCACAACAGAGGAATATTTGGATGCTAGCTTGTTTTATTTTCTCTGGCTGTCAAGTTTAATCACCAAGTTCTTATATTTGTTGATTAAATTTGGTCTGACTGGAAGGTCATGGTAGCTGATTCTATCCAGTTGTGAATCTGGTCTTTTCAGGAACAATGGCAAACTACTGATGTAAATATTGCCTAGAAAATAACTATAAGAAAAAAATGTTTTGTTGATCACTACATCCTAAACAAAATAGAGGCAGATAAGCATTGTTAGCATAAATATCGATAAAGATGCAATACGCATTTCAGTAGCTAGGACTGCTGCCAGATGCATCGATCTGCGCGCTACCTACTGAGAGGCCCCCTCTCCCCCATTGAATGATCCTTTTTATTTGTTGTATCTCCACGAGTCTGTAACAGATGTATCTGTAGCCAGCATACTCAGCAAATAGACATCTCCGATAAAAAGACAGTTTTTGTAGCAACATGGTTTGCTATTGATGTGATTTCAGTGACATCATGAAAGCTGCACGAACTATAACACACTTGGAATGAAACTGTACATATCATTAAAAAGTTGGAATGTAGGCATCTTTAACCATAATGAACCTAATAATCTCAACATACTGATGTTTATATGGGGGAGGGGATGGTCGTTTTCTAACACCCACCAGATCTCCTTTATAACAGGACAATGGCACTACTAGATTTCCAAAAGGATGTGTATTATGTGATTTTATTTGCGCCAATGGTCTGACACATCCAACTTTATTGCTGGCACTACTGTTATATAGTCAGCAAGCCTTTACATATAACAACTGTTAAAATTGAGGACAATTTAACTAGGTGTTATATAGTCAGCGATACTTGACAGATAAGTTAGTTTGACTTCAATGGTATAAATCATCAATAAAAACTATGATTTTCTGTAAAAAATTGTTTTAATTACTATAATTTGGATGTATTTACTGTTTGTTTGTGCTATCTGATTGTGAATAAGTTGCTATTTAAGTTATGAGAGATCTAAAATTAAGACATAGTTTCTTTGTCGTTATCAGCATTTGAATCACATAATATAGAAACACAATCTTTTATGTAACATATCAGCCAAATTTCCATATGTTCGCTTACTAGGAAATATCAACTGAATTTCCCTATGTGCACTGACTAGAAAATTTCAACCAAATTTTCCTATGTTCACTAACTAGAAAATTTCAACTTAATTCTCTGCGTACTGACTAGAAAATTTCCATAACATTTCCCTATTTGTATATAATTTATCATCTCTTGCATTCATTAATTTAAGTGTCCACTTTTCCATTGCTCCAAATTTTGACTATCCCTTCCAAGAGTAATAATAACATTTTTGGAAGTCTGTTGGCTTAGGAAATAGCAGCCCAATAGAGACAGAAGGTCAAGCATGCATCTCAGATTCAGAGTGGATGTATTACCAGTGCTACCAATATTTCTTTTTACCAATACTTCTGATTTCCTTTTAACATTTTCCATTCCATGTGCACGTAGCGCTGAGCTGACTTCTCATTATACTCAATATGTTATCCTTACAGCGGCTAGCACAATTTATAGTTGTACTATCTATCTATAAAGTCACCTTGTTAGTCTAGTCTCCCTATTCTTGCCATATATGCATGCCATCATCATGAATACCTTATAGACGGTCACACTGTGAAGGTGTTTAGTGTATATTCATTCAATTATATACACTAATTTGTTGGAATTAGTGTATATTCATTCCAACGGACCATGGCAAGGATTATTTGGGATGTGCAGCTACCATAAACATACTGCAAGCATTTATCAGTCATATTATTTGTGCAATATATTTATTTAAAAAAGTTAAAGATCAAAGGTTATTCCAAGATAGTGCAACCTGTCATGGCTGTTGATCCTGCTCACCAAAGGTGACTGGAATGTATTCAAAGAAAACTGCATCAAGCGTTCCATCAGGTTAACTTGTTAACCAGACTTCTTACACCAGATGTGAGATTACCTGCATTTAAATGTTTTGAACCATTTATCAATCCTATTCGGTCATGTATGTTAGGATATCAGAATCAAAATTCCACCATCTTGGCTGGATATTAAAAGTCAATGCTCTATCCAGGTGGTTGAATTTTTGTGCTAGTTATGGTTGTTTAAAAAACTATGCAATGTTTTCATAACAACATCCAAATGAACAACAAATTTTGGAAGGAACTGTTATTAAAGTGCTGCCACAGATACTATATGCACCTAGAATCTAGTTTAATGACAGTATGGCATAACTATAGACAGGAGAAACATCAGTTGTACTTGTGAATTATTTTATTCCTAGCACTGATATCAGTCAATGTGAAGCAACGTGTTACATGACAGATTTCATATTGTGTCCTAGCACTGATATCAGTCAATGTGAAGCAACGTGTTACATGACAGATTTCATATTGTGTCCTAGCACTGATATCAGTCAATGTGAAGCAACGTGTTACATGACAGATTTCATATTGTGTCCTAACACTGATATCAGTCAATGTGAAGCAATGTGTTACATGACAGATTTCATATTGTGTCCTAGCACTGATATCAGTCAATGTGAAGCAACGTGTTACATGACAGATTTCATATTGTGTCCTAACACTGATATCAGTCAATGTGAAGCAACGTGTTACATGACAGATTTCATATTATGTCCTAACACTGATATCAGTCAATGTGAAGCAACGTGTTACATGACAGATTTCATATTATGTCCTAACACTGATATCAGTCAATGTGAAGCAACGTGTTACATGACAGATTTCATATTATGTCCTAACACTGATATCAGTCAATGTGAAGCAATGTGTTACATGACAGATTTCATATTGTGTCCTAACACTGATATCAGTCAATGTGAAGCAACGTGTTACATGACAGATTTCATATTATGTCCTAACACTGATATCAGTCAATGTGAAGCAACGTGTTACATGACAGATTTCATATTGTGTCCTAGCACTGATATCAGTCAATGTGAAGCAACGTGTTACATGACAGATTTCATATTGTGTCCTAACACTGATATCAGTCAATGTGAAGCAACGTGTTACATGACAGATTTCATATTGTGTCCTAGCACTGATATCAGTCAATGTGAAGCAACGTGTTACATGACAGATTTCATATTGTGTCCTAGCACTGATATCAGTCAATGTGAAGCAACGTGTTACATGACAGATTTCATATTGTGTCCTAACACTGATATCAGTCAATGTGAAGCAATGTGTTACATGACAGATTTCATATTATGTCCTAACACTGATATCAGTCAATGTGAAGCAACGTGTTACATGACAGATTTCATATTGTGTCCTAACACTGATATCAGTCAATGTGAAGCAACGTGTTACATGACAGATTTCATATTGTGTCCTAACACTGATATCAGTCAATGTGAAGCAACGTGTTACATGACAGATTTCATATTGTGTTCTAACACTGATATCAGTCAATGTGAAGCAACGTGTTACATGACAGATTTCATATTGTGTTCTAACACTGATATCAGTCAATGTGAAGCAATGTGTTACATGACAGATTTCATATTGTGTCCTAACACTGATATCAGTCAATGTGAAGCAACGTGTTACATGACAGATTTCATATTATGTCCTAACACTGATATCAGTCAATGTGAAGCAACGTGTTACATGACAGATTTCATATTGTGTTCTAACACTGATATCAGTCAATGTGAAGCAACGTGTTACATGACAGATTTCATATTGTGTTCTAACACTGATATCAGTCAATGTGAAGCAATGTGTTACATGACAGATTTCATATTGTGTTCTAACACTGATATCAGTCAATGTGAAGCAACGTGTTACATGACAGATTTCATATTGTGTTCTAACACTGATATCAGTCAATGTGAAGCAACGTGTTACATGACAGATTTCATATTGTGTCCTAACACTGATATCAGTCAATGTGAAGCAACGTGTTACATGACAGATTTCATATTGTTCTGGTGGTGATGACAGAAAATGAACATCCTATTTTAACCCTAAGAAAACATACAATAGTCTGTTTCTATACAAAATCAACCAAGATATAGACTTTGTGTAACTTGAACAATTATGAAATTTGATGCTAATAGAAGGCACAACTCTAAATTTTATCATATGTTACTTCTATCACATAGATATTTTTTGTATAAAAGTAATATAATCACTTCTTGAATGTTATTATAGTCAATATTGTAACATTGAGGGACATTCTAGAAAAAAATAGCACAGATATATAGTTGATATTGGCACACATTGAGGGACATTCTAGATTGTGGATGCAGAATAATGATCACTGAAATATATAATTAATACTGTCACATTAAGGGACATTCTAGAATAATAATATAACCTGTCTGGGTCAGAGGGATATCACATTGAGACATTTAGTGCAGAAATATCTCTACCATCCTGATGAATTTGGAAACTTCACACCCTGTCCAGTCCTTCATATTATCCAGCTATGTTATCTTTCCACCTCATCTTCTTCCATCCTCTTATGTAACTTTAAGAAAATATTTTGTCATCAAGGAATGTCTCATCATGAAGTAATTATTATAAATTTAAGTGGTTTTCTAGAATAATGTCACTGGAATATATAATATTCTCACATTAAGGGACATTCTAGAATATGGTAACTGTGATATATAATTAATATAGTCACATTATGGGACTTTCTAGAATATTCTGCTTTAGCTTTAAAAAAACTAGCACAAATTTCAATGTGATTTGATCTGGAGAATATGAAATGCTGCTAGTTTTACAGTAGAGCTGCATTATTTGTGCCTTCTAGCCTAGCAAATCCAATTTCAGCATGTTTTTAATTGAGCCTCCCATACCTGTGACAGCCTTCCTATCTGTTGTCAGACAGAGTGTATCTGCTTTTTGCTCTCAGGTACTGATCATTTTTTTTAATCTGTAAATCTGCTTCCAGTATAGTAAATGCTTGACAACAGGTTGGTGTGCTCTCTTAGCCGAGGTTTCACTCACTGGCATTGTGAACACCACATCCCAGCCTTAACCCATTTTCTGCAGTCAGGGACTATGTAACTTCTCGCTTTTCCATGAAACATGCTTATTAAAGATAACTTGAAATTTGTCCTCTGGCACGAACTAGTTATAACTTCCGTATTTAATTGTCTTAATTGTATTTGCACATGGCGATAAGAAAACTTACAGCGTCCTAAAAGAACTGCTCTGTGCATTACAAATATTGGACTGGATGCATAGTGAATGATTGGAGAAGATCAGGCAGGACTATGTTTGTTTCTGTCCCCAGGAGTTATGAAGCTATTGTTTCTTATGTACATTGGGGATTTCTCAAGAGCTTTCTTTCATACACAGAAGACTTGAACTCTCATGAATATGTAATGCTTTGAGAAGCAGCTTCCTACTCAAGAGATGGTCTGTATGCATAAAAGGCATGCTGCATAATTTTGTATGCATGCACAATTTTGCATGCAGTCATCAAAGCTTTCAATCAATTGGAGGTATATGTGTTTTAAGTACAGGTTATCATCACCACACACTGTACAAGTTCACAGGTGCTCTGCATCTCAATAAATCATTAGAGCATAGCCACTCACAGTTCCAATAAACATAAAAATCACTGTATTATATGAAAATTTCACTCTTCTAATCTACCTTGATGAATCCTTTCACAGGTGCATAAACTCTTGTCGCACATTCAGGAACCCATTACTGACTGACTAATAAGCAGCCATACAGTTCCTATCCATAGAAAATACCTTGAGTTTTGATTGCAAAAATGTTCATCTGTCATCCCAGATATAGTATCTGTTTACTTTTAATCACACAAACTCTGCAGGATGTTTTGAGCCATTTGTACAAATAAAATGGCAACACAATACATTACATTCTCTGGACTACATCTGCTGAAAATCTAGTATTGTCCTGTTACAGGAGAGATCCAGTGGGAGTTTGAGAATGAACACTGAGGAAGAAGAATAATCACACAAACCATATGACTTCAATGTTGCTGGCAGCACTATAAAGGCTAGTTTGTGAAAGGGCTTAAAACTAGGCTTGAATATCATATTCTGCCGAAGACGGATGTGTCGAATCATTGGCGCAAATAAAACGGCGACACAACGCATTTCCATTCTCGGGGCTACATGCTGCTGGAAATCTAGTAAGACCATGGTCCTGTTACAAGAGAGATCCAGCTGGAGTTTGAGAATGAACACTGAAGAATAAGAATAATATCATATAAGAGAGTCTATAAGATATCCGGGGAATAGAATGTACCATATATAAGAAGTTTATCCCGTTTTAAAACAGGACTAAACTGTACAACTATATATGACAATGTAAAAGAATGGGGAGAGTAGAATGTAGCCAGAAAACTATATAACTAGACCTAAAACTACATATGGCAGTGTAAAAAGAATGGGGAGACTAGACTAACAAGGTGACTTTAAAGCTAGATAGTATAACTATAAATTGTGCGCTAGCTGCTGTAAGACAAGATAACATATTGAGTATACTGAGAGCTCAGCTTAGCACTACGTGCACATGGAATAGAAAAACATTAAAAGGAACTCAGAACTAAAGTTTTGTTCAGCTCGAGAACAAGTCCCCGGTGCTCCAAAAAATGAGTTGGGCAAGGGGTTCACGATGTCAGTGAATGGCACCTCATCTAAGAGGGCAAACGCACCCGGGCCCAACTCTACCGTCAATGCTTTCCTATACTGAAATCATACTCACAGAGAGAAAAGGTTCAGTACCAAATAGGCACAATATGTCATAATGTGAGACGAGTTCACTGGCAGTGCAACACTGTATGTGAGGTTGATGTAGTCAATCCCTGATTACAGCCTACTCTGAGACTGCCACCCAGTGACATGTTTTGGCCTGTAAAGTCCAAGGGCACAGTGGGTGGAAAACTGTCACTGCGTAGAGTTGATACACATCCAGTACTCCGAAGTTCTGGTAACTATTTGTTAAGGCAGGGTCGAAGCAGGAATTGGTAGTCTAGACATTTTACAATTGTAGACGTTTTACAGCTCCCAGACTAAAGAAGAGAAGTGACTAACCAATATCAAGCATGAGCTAATTCTACACACAGCTCCCAGACTATTATTAATTATTATTGACTATTGTCAAACATAAACTAATTAATTCTACACTGAGTTCCCAGACTAGAAGAGAAGTGAGTAAATAATGTCAAACATAAGCTAATTCTACACACAGCTCCCAGACTAGAAGAGAAGTGAGTAAATAATGTCAAACATAAGCTAATTCTACACACAGCTCCCAGACTAGAAGAGAAGTGAGTAAATAATGTCAAACATAAGCTAATTCTACACACAGCTCCCAGGCTATTATTATTGACTATTGTCAAACATAAGCTAATTCTACACACGGCTCCCAGACTAGAAGAGAAATGATTCAATAAAGTCAAATATCTTGATTTAATTCTACATAAAATATTTGTACGAATCATAATACTCTCTTCTTTTGCATTCATTCTCAAACTCCTGCAGAGTTGCTGGATGTAGTCAGTGAAAACTGAATGTGTTGTGTCACTGTTTACAGTTTTGCTATTATATTTGTCTTTTGGTCTGACACATCTGACTTCAGCTTGGCTTCTGGGTCACTTTGACCCTATATGGGACAGAATCACCAACTTTACCCTATAAACTCCTTAGTCGCCTCTTACATGCCTGACTTTAAACAATATTGCTTTTCTTTGCTTCCATTTCGGATCCGGCATCACTTTGGCATAATAATGCTCCAATATTATATAACAGAAATACGTGGAGATAGCTGTAAATGTCTTTATGAATCAGTTGAGATCGCAGATCAGAAATATTGATAGAAAAATTACAAAATGTCTAAATAAACTTTGACCACAAATTCATATTAATTCAACAGCAACAAAATAATATTCTGAAATAAATACAAATGCAACAAAATCAGCAACAAAATTCAAGAGCTGCCAATACAGTTTATAATACTAAATCAAATAAACACTAGTGTGCTCCAATAATATTGTGAATCATTTATTGGGATGCTGTTTGTTACATAACTTGAATTTTTCAAATGTCACCATCTGCAACATCTTTGGATTCAAATATGTTTTATATTGCAACTACTTGTTATTAAATATTTACTATTTAATTTTTACTATTGCAACTTTCCAACAAATATTTTAAATAATTTATGTTCCAGTTTATATCTGGAACACTCCTTAAAATGTTTTGATAACTTTTTTATTTTTCATATAAAAATGATCCTGCCAACTTGATCAAATCAGGATTCTTGGTTTTTTTTTTCCCCTAAATATCACCCCTAGTCATTGTTACAGAGGTTTTAAATATTCAGTGTTACCTATAATCAATCATACTGTGTTGATGTCAATTATGAATGAAGGAGATCAGCATTGATTCAATGGAGGGATGTCTAATAATTATTATTGAAAATTGATATAAACATTGCAAACAGCTAAAATAACAAATGAGGGGATGCTTTAGGCTGTTTTAGAGAGAATACATTTTTTAAATATGTAATGAAAAGAATATGATGAAAGTACATTGTGACAGTAGAAATACAAATTTTGGAAATAAAATGAATGACAAAGGGAGAATAAATAAGACAGCTTAACATTTTAAATTATGAAGTGACCAAGCTGAGATTTGTTTCTTTCCCAATACCAGCACACTAATGGTGATCAGAATATCACAAAGTGTGTAAAATGAGTCACTTATGCAATAAAACATATATATTTTAGATCTATATATCAACAATGCTTTATGAAGATGGCACTTGATCTGATTAGACAATAAAAATAATACTATAGAATAGAACACATATCTCAGATTCAAGTTTTGAGTCAAATACAAAAGTAATTAATTTCCTTTTGGCATCTCTTTTATGTCAATAAAAAAGGTGTATAGGATTGACTTTCCTGTACTCTGGTTTCCCCAAATGTACTTCATCCCTCTCAACAGAGCAGCATGATAGCCAATAGTACAACTACAGCACGTAATACCATAGAATTAAGTGATAATGCCAGGGGACCTCCGGTAAAATCCACTTGTCAGTACTATATCAAACCTGCCACATCTTGAACACAAGGCAAATGGTTAAACCACTGTGTCATAGAGATCCTCCTTTGTCAATAAAAGTCAACAAAACTAGAGAATGAATACCATAACACAAGGTATTTGACTAATGTGTTTCCCATGCTACCTTTTGGGCCTATTGTTTACACAATAAAACTGAATCAGCAAATTGACTAAAATTGCTTAAAAAAATTAGACAAAACACATGAGTAATTTAACACATTCAGAAAACTGACTTGATTTGCTAAAACTATACAAATCACATGAATAGTTTCACTTATTCAGCAAACTGACTTGATTTGCTAAAACTATACAAATCACATGAATAGTTTCACTTATTCAGAAAATTGACTAAATTTGCCAAAATTAAACAAACCATAATTGTACTTTTACTTGGCAACTGAACTTAATAACTTCAATATGATAAGATGCAGTGTTCACTAATAAAATGACGAACTAAACTAACAAGATTTTTATAACTTGACAATAATTTTCAATACAGTTTATGTGCCCCAGAGTTGAGAGTAGTGATTACATTCCTACTTGCAAAGGAGTCTATTAGAACAACTAGCACATTCTGTTCTGATTACTGCAGACCTCCCTCATGCTAAATATATCTTAATTGTGCATCTTAATATTCTAAATGTAAAGTTGAAGCTCACCAATGATGTAGCATTATTTTTGGTGCACATATTTTAGGACCACCTGACTGTTGTAGAAATATATCTGCAATTTCAAGCACAAATCTTGAACAACTTATTTACTGCCCTGACAACATGGAATCAGCTGTCCATTTGTTACAAGAACATAGCATACTTCCAACATGGATGTGTTCACATGAACATTTAATGTGAATTTATTATCACTGTCAACAAAGCGTGACAGATAGAGGTGTTTTTTATTTGCCAGCAGGACTTGCTTTTACTAACCCTAACTACTAAACCCAAATGTCTAAACAGTAAGTACAATAGATAAACGGATCCAACTCCCCATACAAATTTGCATACTCATCCTTGAACCCTAACCACAGCAGAAAAAAAACAACCTTCCAAAAAAATTTGCATACTTGCTAGAACTGGCATTCATGTTTTCCGATAACAACCATGCACAACATTAAAAAAGCACAGCAAATATAAAGCTATTGAACAATAGCCTCCATAATACATAAGGAAACCCTTTTTTTTTTACTTTAGCTGATCTACATTTTAAAGCTTTCACAAAATTAAATCATATTGTTTACTTCCAATGTAATCAGATCACATTGAATCAAACATTCAGTTTTAAGTAATTTCACAGGATAATTTTTTTAATGTAAGTGATTAAATTATCGTAGCTATCCCATAATTTGTAGGACAGAAAATATATGTAGCTAAACAACCCTTATGATGCCAGTTTGTTTTATGAACAGACTATTGTCTTCTACATTTCTTCTCAAGCTCCTGTGAGTTAGCAGAATGTACCGGTAATCCACAGAACAGAATGCATTTTTTATGGTTTAATGCTTGAATATATCTGTACTTTTTAGCCCAACACATCTCACTTAGGACTGCAATTTTTTTTCCACCGGTTCTCTGCAGAATGGGCCAACGCCAAATTATCCTTAGTTGACTCTTACAACATGCATTGCTGGCCACATTGTTACTGCTACTGTTATTTACTTCCCTTTTGGACCTAGCTAGCACATGTAGCAGACATGTGCAAGAAACACAGCCTGCTAGGAAAAATCTATATATAAATTTCTCTTAATATACACCTAGAAGTGACAGCATAGCATATTACAGTATACTGAATTTGAAAAATGGTATTTAATGAGGAAACCCTGTTGTATAATATAATACAGTGCATGATCAGATGGCTTCAATATCCCAGTGTTGAAGCTAAACAAGGTGCAACCAGGAGAGCTGTCCTTGTTTAAGGTTCTAAAGAAATCCTCAGGGTAATCACAACCAAAATGAATTTAGTTTATATAAAAGAAGAGGAATACCCAGGGTACCGAATTCCCTAGTATCAACGCTATTGATACCAGTCTTGAACTAGTTAATAGTTTCACATATCTAGACAGAACTTTCTTTACAGCTGTAAACATTGATGCTGAGGTAACCACCAGATTAGCTATAGCTACTGCCACATTTGAAATACTACTAAAAATGTATGAGACAGAAGGGGAATTACAGCTACTACCAAACTCACAGTCCCATCATGCAGACATAATCGATCACTTCCTTATACAGTGAAATATGGACAGTATACTGTATGCATACTTCTTCTTCTTCAGCGTTCATTCTCAAACTCCTGCTGGATCTCTCTTTTAGCAGGATCATTTTCCTACTAGATTTCAAGCAGGATGTAATCCAGAGAATAGAAATGTGTTGTGTCTCCGTTTCATTTGCGCTAACGGCCCGACAATCATCTTTAGCGGGTTATGCATACTCGACCATTTAAATAAACCTAAGCGGCCTTTGTAAGATATTCAATATTGCATAACTATCAACTTATTTTTTCATAAATCCATATTTTTAACAATTTATTTCTGTATTTCAATAGAAAACGCTAGTATTTAACCTTAAGCACGCTCAAGTGCAGTGCATTCGACAACAGTTTACACTGTATAAAATAGCCACGGTCTAGTGTACAAGCCCCCAAAAAGGCCCTATAGCTAGATTCCCTGTAATCAATAAAAGAAGCCATATTTTTACAATTCTGGTTACCAGATTATTTTTAATCTGGCAAGTTATGCAATTGATTCTTTTTTTTTGTAAGTTTAGTGGCAACATGGACCGAATGTAATTGAAATATTGACATTTTCACAATCTGTTGACAATTTCAAACCAGAACAGCGCCATCAAAGTGATCTGGTTTTATAGACTTTTGTTTTATTGTAATTTCAGTAAAATCATTATGATTGGGATGATGAATTCTTGAGAGGTAAGTTGTTTTCACACTCGAAAATACATTAGACCATGAGGTTTCATATATTTTGAGGCTAAACATCAACTGTTTTGGAGCGATTCAGTTTTGGACTAGATCTAGCTTTAGAGAAAGATTTTGTGACAAATCTATAAGGTTTATTAATTTTCCCCGGTGAAATTATGACAATTTGAGCATAAATACTGTCCAATTAAGTCTGTATCACACTGTTGCCACTCCAAGAAATTTCCCAAGAAAAAGTCAGATATGTTCTATAATTATTAAAAAAAATTTTTTTTGGTTATAATTTGTTTATTTTTTGTGAAAAGATGTCTTTACAACTTTCTCAAACGTCTTGTATCACACACTCAAAATTTATGCCAATATATGCAGAATTCAATTATTTATTTATATATACAAATAGTATTTTAATATATCTAATAACAAAAAGTTATCGCATTTTCAAAACAGTCACCCACTATTACGCAACATTTTCAAAAAAGAATCCAACTGCAGGAGAGAAATTATATAATTGTAAACTAGCGTGCTTACGGATATAATTTTTTTTTTAAAACCCCACTAAATTTATTTATTTTTTTGCCCCTCAATAAGAGCGTGAAATTAAAAAAAACATCAGCATTATTAATAATTACTAAGTAATTTAGGCACAGACATGTTAGCAGGTCATTTAGTCCAACGGAAAGATCTCTATTTGCCAAAAGCCTGCTATATGGAGAACTCCAAATTGGCTTTTCATAAGCTGAAGGACATAAGAAGTATTTTAAAGATACAAATAAGGCATCACTGACTCACTTAAATGTAGATATAAATACTGTCAAATTAGGTCTGGGGGAGAGGTTGGCACAAAATAGGTCTGACTGGCATCGCAGACTCAGGATTGGTGCAGCTGCTGTCAAGAATCTCAGAAAAGTTACTGCATGCTAGAAGAAAGGCAAAAACTGATCAATGTTCTACAGACGCTTTCCATACATGCTTAGAGTGTGGAAGGAAATTCCAACCACTCATAGGACTTATTAGCCAAAGATGGACACGTCTCAGTCCTTATCATAGAATAAGTTGATGAATACTCTACTATTATTATACAAAATTCTAACTCAAAGCTTTATAATTATATACCAAAATAATATAAAAATTTTCAGTAAAAATGAACAACAGATATTCAATGTGTTATTTGTGCTATATAAAATACCAAAAAACATAACTTTAACTAGGATAATGTAGACTAGGATATATACAATATCTTCAAATCTTGTTTGGTGTGCACATGGAGAAAAAAATAATTTGCATCTATTTAACTATCTCTAGTAAGTTCAAAAATTAAGTATAGGGGCATCTAAGTATTAGCTGAAACCCCTTATGGAAATAGAGAGCTAATGGGTATTTCAAGATTTAAAATCTTACACCAATTTTATGCAAAATTTTTAGCATGTTTATATGGTCAATGTCAAATACTAACGGTCCCTGGTTCATATTTGATTATTAGTTGTGGGTACATTAGAGTGTCAAGATACACTACTGTAACCCATTTTCATGAAAGTTGTTGATACACCTGTGGCTTATAAAATGTCATCTGATATTTAAATTACTGTAAATCACGCTTTTCAGGAATAAAATCATTTGTACTCATACAAAGGTTAAAGGAATGTGCCAATATACGATAATTTCAACAACTGCAGAATTTTTAATGGAGTCATTGATAATGTAAAATCATGCACAAATATATGTTATTGCGAAAACTGTTTATAATTATTACCTAAATGTAGTTGATACAGCAAGCATTTTTAAATGCAAAATAATATAGTAATTATATTGATCAATAAAATAAATGTAAAATCATCATTGATTCTTGAACTCATTGTGATGCACAGGTCTTCAACAAACATTTTATATTTTATTCATTCCTTAGTCCTTCTAGTTTAGTTTTTGTCTGCATTTTAATTAGCATTATATATATATATATATATATATAATTTCTAATTTTACTCCAGGTGTTTTGCAGTCTTTCGCAATCTCTTCAGTTTCCAACTCAATGCCTATCTTGCAATGTTTTCTGGTGTTTTTAATGCATTCTTATATATCCCATATACCATTTCTTGAGCTCACTCTCGCTCTTTACTAGTGATTTTCCATATTAGCCAAGTTGTTTTCATGAGTTTTTCATTGATGATCCTACCACAAATTTTAAAACCCTTTATCCTATGTTAGTATTCATTTATGAAAATCTGTACTTTCCAGACTGTCCCTTTCGTTGTTCTCCATGTCTATAGGACAGCTGTGGCTGACCTTTTTTGTGCTTAAGGGTCATTTTAGAATTTATAATCATCACTCACAGGCCATAAAAAATTATCAGCTTAAAAATGATTCTGCAATATTTACTCAGGCGTTTAAGTAACTTCCTTGGGCCAAACCAAATTATCCTGAGAGTCAGAGGTTCCCTACCCCTCCTTTTTACCACAAACCAGCAACAATTTCATATTTGAGATACAGGACCTAATATATTTTTATGAAATTTTAAAATGTGAAATCCCAAAACAAAAATGTCAGCGAGTGTTCCATCATTGAAAACATACATTAAAAAATGTATTTACTCTCACACATTAAATCTTATACCAGGTTAATTATCTCCAGACAACAATACAAACATGGAATATAAATCTTGGTCATGTACAGCGATAAGAAGCACACTGCTGTACTTGGAGCAACATAAGTGGAAGCTTTTTAACATATAAACATGAGAAATTTAAACGGTCAGCAAAACATAATGTATACCAAAACAAAGTATGAAAGTTTAGACTGCTCAAACTATGCTGCAATATTTCACAAACATTAAATCAGACAATTTATTACAGATCAGAAATAATGTCTGGTAATTTCATCACTCCTGAGCTCAACCTTTTTTTAGTCTTAATAAATTTCCATGACATTTCATAGAGCAACAATATTATATCAACAAACATCCGCAGATCCATGAGCTTGGCTGAGAAAGAATATTCGCCACATCTGCTCTATATAAGCTTCTTACCAGATACAAGTAAAGAATTTTTGAAGCAAAATAGTCTTTGTTTAGAAATTTAAATAAATATATTTTGCCAATTTCTTCAACTGTCAAGTACATAAGCCACATTCTTAATTGAACCTGGCGAATTGTAAAGAAATCAGATGCCATGTCAACACAGAAGTGTCACCTTTCAGGCTGAATTCAACATTGCATGCAGATTTGAAATGATAGTAAACAGTCTATGACTTCATAATATCTTAAGGTTTGGTATTACATTTCATCTTACTTTTCCCTTAGAAGGAATGGGTTTTGCAGACTCCAGTGACATTGGCTGTTGGAATAAAGAGAATAATGTCAGGACAATTATTTCAATCAGTCAAATGTAGGTTTCTTACACATGGCAATAGTATTTCAATAAGTCAAATGTAGGTTTTTATACATGGAAATAATATTTCAATCATGACAAAATTTACCTCAGCAGGATGGAGTTATTTTAAAAATTTAAATCACAATAAAATCTCATGCTGAAGTTGGATGTGTTACACCAAAAGGTGCAGATATCACAGCCAAACTTTCAACCATGACATGACATATCAGGCTCTATGGACTACATCCTGTTAGCCAGCACAAGTTTGAGAAAGCATGGAGAAGAAAATAAAATTTAACTCAGCAGGATAAAGAAAAAATAGCACAAAATATTCACATTATGATCAAATTTAACACATAATTATAAATAGATATTGCACAAAACATTCAGATCACAACAAAATTTATAACAGCAGATAATTACAACAAACACTTTTTCCCAAAATGTGTACAGAAAAACATCATCAAATCAATGATGATAAAAATAATTAACAGTTCTATCCTTGTATCTAGTTTTGCTTATAGTGTCAGAGCAATGGTGCATGTATGAATATTAAATTATTGTGTTCTCTGTGCAGACGTAATCTTGCCATGTCACTTAAATGTCAAATCTAGTCCAATTGTTGCAATCAAAATAGTTTAGTTCCACTGAGTTGGTATTCTAAGTACAGTTGAACTCTGCTGTCATAGAAATACTATGTAAGTATCAAACTGATAGCTTAAGTTTGCTTTTTCCTTTTTTCTTTTCATTTATTTTTTTTTTTAAGTATCACACTGATAACTTTAGTTTGCTTCTTCCTTTTTTTCACTTTATTCCCCTTCGTGCCTTGCAGAGACAGGGGTAGAAGAGTTCTCTGAGGATGACTTTTCTGTGCTTCATATATGTTTGTTTTCGTTTACTCTTTTATATCTGTAATCCATTGTTTGCATGGTGTGTCCCTGACTTTGTATCCATCATGTCTGTATAGTAATGCTTTTTAAGGGATACTGTCTGATGGTAGTCTGGAAGCATGTTAAAACCACTTAATCTGTTTTCTTCTGATGTAATCCAGAATTGGCATTGTATTTGTTAGTCTTCTGATGTTTTCAACCACGGTGACACATCTGGCCTTGGAACAACACTTTAAGCTCCCACCTCTATGCTTAACAGCAAGTGTGAATACAAACAATCATCATTCACCTGGGGTAAGACAACAGATCTTTTCATTTCTGATTCTATCTCTTGTTGTTACACCTTTTCTATGTAGACAAGTCATTTCTGTTTGACAAATTTTCTTTTGAATTCTGTTATTAGTGTCCACATATGACATTCATAGCATAGTGATTTATTGTGATGATCACTTTAAATAGTGTAGTTTTGGTGTTCATTATCAAATAATTGTTTCTGAAAATAAGAGACATCTCTCCTAAAATCTGGTATGCTATGTTGGATTTCTTTGGTGTTTTTTTCCATGTGATGATATGATGCTTCCAAGATAAGTGAATTATTTCACCTGTTTAAGTTGTTGGTCATCAATGAGAACAGTGGTGTTTCTTTCTGTTTTTGCAATTGACATTATTTTGGTTGTTTCTATGTTTATCTTCATATTAAAGTCACTAAATGTGTGCAGTCTATTTATATGTTGTTGTTGTTATTCTGATGTTGATATTACTGCTTCATCATCTGCAAAAAGAAGTTTGCCCATGAGATTGTTTAAGTTGTCGTCTTCATTAGTGTTGGCACTTTTAAATATACAATCAATACATGTGATGAATAGCAAGAGAGATAGAACACATCCTTGTCACATGCCAGAGTGTATGTGGATTTATTTAGTTTGCTGATGGTGCTAAACCAATATTAGTGCATCATTGTTGATTTCATACATTTTAATTTACCCCCCCCCCCCCAAATAACTCCATTTAATTTTCAGTTGTAGTAAGTCAAACTATGCCTGTAAGGCTTATCTTCTTTGCCATTCACTGTGAAATGAGTTTATATTTTTTTGCAGATTTACATTAAGGCTGTGATATCTGTTCTTTATGACCCAACATTAAAATTGAAGACGTGGAGGTTGTGGTAACTGAATTACCAAAACCATGACCTACGACTATTTTTATGGTTAAAAGCTCTGATATAGCCAATTTGGACTAAGTCTAAAGGAGTGTACATCATCATAAGAGGTACATTTTACTACCAATAATTATGACCCTACACATAGGGCCTACATTTCAGCATTACCTTACTGGGCCAGGTCTTTCTTACTCTTTTCAATCCCTACTCACTTGGGCAGACAAAAGTTATACAGTCTCTTAGCAAGGCCAACAACAGGCTCACTGAACCAAATTATGTCTACTAGGTTCTGTGCCCACATCACGGTCAGACCTTTGTTATTTTTTTTTCTTCTTCTTCAGCATAAATTTTCAAACTCCTGTTGAATTTCTCTTGCAGCAGGACCGTGGTCCTACTAGATTTCCAGCAGGATGTAGTCAGAGAATGCAAATGTGTTGTGTCGCCGTTTTTTGCGCCAATGGCCAGACACATCCATCTTCGGTGGAATATCCTATTCAGGATGTAACCATTAATCCAGTATTTTTGGCTCATATTCTAGACAATATAAATACATTCAGTAGTTTGCTATTGCTTTAAGAACAGTCCAGAAGCACAATTGCCTGGAGTAAGATTTGACCCGGTATCCTGGTGTGCACGAGCTCGTCTAATGAAGGTTGGTATAATTTATGATTTATAACATTCATTACAAGAGATATCAAGAAATTCCCACCTAGCACACATACCAACAACTTTTTGCTGTCGAACAGGAATTACCGTAAAGGTCAATGACAACATCCCTGTCCAGTATATTCATAAATATCTGTTAGACATAAAAATATCGCTAGACCTTCAGCCCTCACAGTTCGTGGACAGGCACAGCGTGGGTGGGCAGAACAACAAAGAAGCCTGTCGCAAGTGCCAGAGTTGTTCCCTGATGTCGATTTCGGCAGCATTAGACTCGGAACACCATCAAGTCAAAAAACACGGACATCACTGTGGGAACAACAGAGGGAGAAGGAAGGCCCTGAAGATCATGCAATCAACAGCTGACTGGGACTCTTGAGTCTACATACACTGAGATGGCTGCTAGAATAGAGAGCGGAGTACTTATGGGAATGCCTCACGTACTTTGAAGCTAGTTTCTAATCAAGAAGAAGAACCTTGGCCGTCATAGATGAGCTCTGTACCACAGAGCCGGACACCTGAATTAAAACAATTTTATATATATATGACAAAACTTGATACAGAAATGTCCCTGTAATTTATAGCAAATGCATGCTGGGAAGAGTGTCAGAAATAGATCTGTGCACAGAATACATTCGTTTTTAAAATGTTATATTAGCCAATGAAAATGTGTACTATATAAACCAATGAATTGTTGGCATGCATGTCACTTCCAGTACTGCTAGTCTATGCCCATATGTTGCTGGGGCCAAAAAGCGTAGCAAGGAATAGCAACACTGTAACTTTCCATGCATGTCATAGAAGGTGATTAACAAGATTTTGGGGGTGGAGTATGCTGTCCCCATCCCATAGGTCAAAGTAACCAGAAAAGTATGTTGGTCAGATGTGTCCGGTCAAAATGTATAAATACAGTTAAGCTGTAAACCATGACACAACACATTTCATTTTCTGGACTACATTCTGTTAACCAACAGGAGCTTGAGAATGAACACAAAATAAATATTGCTAGTCAGACTCACCTTTAAGATTTTAAAAGAGCAAGTCAAATCTTCAGAAACAATCATCACAGCAGCAGCATTATCAAATTCCCCACAGTAGTTTGGAGCACTGAATATGGTGACAAGCTGGGAATAAAATCTGCATGATCTGTACATCATTTCATATTCATTGTAATTAGAAATAGCACTTCTAAAATATGTTTTATTTGGTTGATTTCACATTGAAACAAGAACATTACTCACATTTGTAATTTTTCATGGGCACTTTTTTGAAGGTGATAGCACTAACATTGAAATAATGTATACCTAATTTTTTCCACCTTTTTTTTGTTTCAGTTTTATAACTCCCATCAGATCTCTCTTATAGCAGAACAATGGCCATACTAGATTTCCAATTTCCAGTAGGATATAGTCCAGAGACCGGAAATGTGTTGTCTCCATTTTATTTGCGCTAATGGCCTGACACATTTAACTTCGCCGCTGGTAACTGATATGTTGGTTTATTACGAGAACCGTCGCCAAAAGTCATGCTTTTTTAATAGTATTTCTTCTTGTTCTGCATATACTCTCAAACTCCCACTGGTTAGCAAGATGTAGGTTAGTTGTATGAAATGCATTATGTTAGTGATCCTCATTGAGATGGAACACTGACCCCCCCCCACTACTAAAACTCCTTAGTTGTTTCTTATGGCATATATGACAGATCACAGTGCTGCTCTTTTCTCCCCTTTCTGGCTTCAGATGCACATGGATGGATCCTATCCAATAATCTTAAACATTATCCACCAAAGACGGATATATCAGACCATTGTTGTAAATAAAACGGCGACACAACACATTTCCTTTCTCTGGACTAATACCTTCTAGAAATCTAGTAGGACCATTGTCCTACTACAAGAGAGATCCACCAAGAGTTTGAGAATGAAAGATGAAGTAGAAGAAACAGTATAACCTGTGAATGAGACTGGCTATCAAACTGTAACTCGTACATCAAAAGATAATCACAACATTTCTTCTTTCTATCCATGCTGTTAATTAATAATATTCTTTTTCTTTTATTCATCTAGAATGTGCCTACATCTGCATATAATAAGATTATTACAATAATTTGGTATAGTATTAAATACTTATATAAAGCCTAAGTCTGATGTTACTAGCTATTGGTGCAAATAAAATGGCAACACAATGCATTTCTGTTCTCTGTACTACATCCTGCTGGAAATCTAGTCTGATAACTTTGCTGCTACAAGAGAGATTAGGTGGGGGTTTGAGAACACAAGGAGAAAAAAATTGTTTAATACTTTCATAATTAAAAAGCTAAAAAAGAAAGAGAAAAACTACGTCTGCCTTACATCAATGTATGACTCAAAAACATGGATAATAAACAAACAGCTAGAAGAAAAAATTGATACTTTTGAGATGTGGATATATAGATAATAGGAAGAGCATCATGAAAAGAGAAGAAAATGAACAAAGAGATTCTGACAACACTGTATATTAAAAAAGAACTATTAAAGGAAATACAAATCAAATATACAATTTTGGGGACATATTATAAGACATGAAAAAAATTATGTAACAAGGAAAAATTGTACTTAAATACATCATAATGTTCACAATATCTTCATTTTCTTCCACTGCGTTCATTCTCAAACTCTGCAGATTAGCAGAATCTGATCCAGAGAATAGAATGTTTTGTTATGGTTTACTTTTTGGCTGTGACATCTATGACTTTCTGTTTGATATCTGACCTCCTCATGTATTATGGGTAATTCTTAAGATGATGTTAAGATATAAGAATGGATAACCAACCCTAAAATCTCCTTGTTTATCAAATACAACATGCACGGAAGTTCAAAATTTTGCTAATCTTTGCTTTAATTTCTGTCTTCGGCAATACACAATATAGATGTGATTCATAATATAAATGTGCTTCTAGTGAATATTGTACACTGGAGCAACATATTAAAAAAAAAAATGATGGGAATTAAAGTCTACCTTTCCTTCTGCCTACCTTTCGTTTCTCAAAAAATGCATAGCCATCTTCCACAACCTGTAAGAAAATAACATGCAGATTTTAAGTCACTTAAGGTGCATAGTGATCTCAATATCTACTCCATTAATGCATTCTTCTTCTTCTGTGATCAGTTTCTTATGCTCAGAAGTATATAAAAGCAGGAGGGCTGCCTCCATGAATTTAGTTGTCAGCAGAAGGATCTCACAGTTGCCCTACAGCTTCACCTTCAGATCTGTCTCTTGGGGCCATATTTCATTTCTCCGGTCATCAAAGAGTATACATGTCTACAAAATGTGTTATGGAACCTGGGGACCCTTTTGACAGGACATTGGTCAGTATGGACAAATATTTATTTTGTGGAGATGTACTTGTAGTCTAGTGTCCTGTGCTGATCACAAAAATTGTAGTTTGCTGTAATCTGTTAAGCTTTAGGATGGAGTCCTGTGAAAATTTGATGCATGTTCTCTGACTTTGTATGTTTGTTTGATGTGAGTTTTTTCTATAAAAAAAGTCAGAGCTTAATCAGAACTACTGAGGGCACAACAGACCCATTTCAAATAAAAACAGGCATTAGGTAATGCATGCCTACTATCACTACTTTTGTTTGTAACATACCAGTAAAACTAAAGAAACAGACCCAAGAATTAAATTCACTCCTGCAGAAGCATCAAAATGTTTTTTTTCCAGCTGGATCTAATGCTGTGTAGCTTTTATCTCCTGAAAATTACTTGCAATCTATTTCGTTCAATGATGTTGGTTTCTGTTGGCAGCACAAGATTATAGTGACTCACACTCACTTGATGCTGCTCATCACTGGACATATGCAGTATTTCAGTGGAGATATCAGCACCACCTGTTATCTGGCCCCTTCCTGGTAAGCAGTAACACCGATTTTTTCTCTGCTTATTCACTCAAAGAAGTCCTGGTATATATCCCAGCTAACACTCTATATCTAGAGGCCATTTTACTATCTGCCACTTGTGGATGTGTCTGGCAGGGGTTGGAAGCCCTTCCAGGTATCACTGTATAAAATGTAACCATTTTTGCATCCAGAAGTCAGATCTAGATCTTGCAGAAAATTAATAAGCTGGGCAAAGAAATATTACAGCTATGCTGTAGGCTTGGAAATCTTCCCATTGCACAAAAGGATATACTTTATCGCAGTGTTTCCCATAGTGAGGCCCACGCCCCACAGGGGGGGGTAATTTGATTATTCAGGGGGGCAATTCAAAACAGAATATTATTTTGTCCTTGAGATTTAGTTGTCTATAATATATTTTGAAAAAGTACTTAATTTTTTTTTCTTACTAATTTCCTAGTGATTTGTTCCTAAAACCTAAGCCTTGTGTCCTGAACAAGTTGTAATTAGGTTTCATTTAGGGAATAATTCGATTTTTTTATATAAAACAATATGTATATTTTACATTGGTGGGGGGGGGGGGGGCATCATCATCTTAGAAAGACTTAGGTGGGGCATAGTAGAAAAAAAGGTTTGGAATATAGGGTATAATTCCTAGGGATCCAAACAATCAAAGATGCAGTAGACTACTTGAAAAGTAAATGTGTCAGGCCAAAAGTTGCAGACATCAGAGTGTAAACAATGACTTAGTGAATACTGTTCTCTGGACTACACTCTGAAAACCAGCAGGAGTTTGAGAACACAGAAAAAAATGAAGGTTAGAAAGTGAAAATCTGTATGGGTGCACGTGGATGACAATGGGAATGGGGGGGGGGGGAATATAAAATATGAGCATACTGTACAAGTTAACAGACATGAAAACAGAATTGACTAACCCTTATCTAAATATCTAAAGTTTCTGCACAATTTTTTCCCCCAATGACAACTAACTGCATAATAAATATCTCATATTAAATCCTACCTGATGTGCACGAGCAATCAAACTGCAGCTGAATCGTCTCAAGTACTCCTTCACTATATCTCCACCAAATGTGTAAGACACACCTCTGTCATTTTCACCCCAGCCTGTGATATCCTGCAGGTTACATACATAATATTTAGGATAGAAACTCTGAGCAGGACTCAACTCTCCCTTTCTCTCTTTGCAAAGGTAACTGACTCTGTCAACTCTCTTCCTCTGTAATGTTGACATACTATCTTTCTCTCTCTAAAGGTTATTAACTCATTACTGCAATGAGTGAACAGACTCTAAGCAATGGAACTGTATAATTTCATAAAACACTGATAGTGAATTGTGTGAAAAGCTTAAAAAAATTGAACTCAATGTCTCAGAAAAATAGACTGAACAATCAAGATAACAAAATGGAGTTCTTTGAGATGACATCACAAGATAAAATCAAACAAACAAGATGTAAATTAGGAATAAAATAAAGAAACTCTCCCAGGTGCAACTAGGTAATAAATTAGTGAACCAACTAGATATGAAATAATTGGAAGCAACTAGACATGAGATTAGTCAACCAATGAGATGTGAGATTAGTCAACTAAGTAGACCCAAGATTACTATCAACTAGACATGAGATTAGTCTTCCAACTAGACATGATATTAGTCATTCAACTAGACTGATTAGTCTATCAACTAGACATGAGATTAGTCAACCAACTAATTCTTCGTCCGTTGCAGTCGACAATGACCATACAGTTCAACTGGGATAATGATGAAGATGATTACCGTATATTGACTAACAAGTCTATGTGTGCCTGGATTTTCGACCACACTCTGAGGAGTTTTGGATATTGAACTGCTCTTGCCTTTCTTTTAGCACATTTTTATTGTGCTGCATCAAGTCTGAGGTTTTCTGCAGCTGCTGCAGCACTCTTGATTCTGCAGCACCAGTTGGATCTGTCTTGTGCAAGACTCTTATATGAATTTGTGCTATGTTGAAATGAATCAGTTATGCCTTAAGAGTGTCTTTAATTTGTTTCTATCCTCTGGCCGTCCAGGAGCCAGTCTGAAGTTCTCCATATCCATATAGCAGCTTTTTTTTGGTAGAGGATGATCTTTTATGCAGACCATGTGTCCTGCCCAGTGTATTTGTGCCTTCATCAACATTATATGTATGCTTACAGATTTAAATTACAGATTTCACTAGTACCTCACTGTCTGGGATTTTATCCCACCAATGGATGTTGAGTATCTTATAAAGGCAGCTTAGGTGGAAATGATTTAGTCTCCTATCGTGTCTGCTGGCATTACTGTCCATGTTTCACAGGCATAAAGGAGTGATGATATTACTGCTTCCTGGTAAACTATAAGTTTGGTGGTAGTCATTATTTCCCCTTCTGTCCCATACGTTTTTGTGCAGCCTTCCAAATATTGCACTAGCTTTCATGATTCTGTTGTTCACATTGTTTTTGTGACAATGTTTACAGATTATGAGAGAGTAATGCCAGGTAGGTGAAACTATTGACTGCTTTAAGTTCTGCTTTGATTTGTATACAAGGATTAAAATGTGGATAATTTGGTGCAAGTTGATACATGACTTGTTTTCTTTGTGTTGATAGTGAAGCCAAAGTTGTCGCAGGCTTCTGCAAATTGGTTTAGGTTGTCTTGACGAATCTTCATTCGGTATGCAGTCCTCTGTATATTTCTGGAGTTCTGGCAGAATCAGCATAGACTACACATCTGTATGGAGGAGTTTCCTGACCATCGTGTCTTGCACCTTACTTTTGGCTTGAAAATAGCGAAAATTGAAGAGTTTACTATATGTTCTGTGTTTTCTTTATAAGACCATTACATCACTTAATCATGATGCATCTGTCAGCATGGCAGAGCACATCAGGCTGAACAGCATTGTGGCAAGAACACATTCTTGTTTGACTAACTAAACATGAGATTATCAATAAAATACAGGGGATTAGTCAACCGACTAGACACAAGATTAGTCAACCAATTAGACAGGAGATTAATCAATCAACTAGACAGGAGATTAGTCAACCAACTAGACAGATTAATCAAACTAGACAGAAGATTAGTAAACCAACAAGACAAATTAATCAATCAACTAGACAGGAAATTAGTTTGTTAACCAACAAGAAAGGAGATTAGTCAATCAACTAGACAAGAGATTAGTCAACCAATTAGTTATTTAGTTGATGACCATTAAAGTTTAGCAAACATAAATGTGGAATTTTCACCTCATCAGGATCTGACCACAGAATGTCACACAACAGTCCATGATCTGGCACATCACTTGGTCGATGAAGCTGGCGGATCTGAAAATACATCATAGAATATAGTCTTACTTCTTACATCTATACCAATAAATATTACTATATCATTTATTGATATATCTTGTGGTTGCATCTGTGGGTCTCACCAATGGCACACTAGACATACCACCCATGCAACAGAAAACCTTAGTGGATGACATGCCGTTATATTGAGGTTATCTTCTTATAGAAGCTTCATGGCACATCATCTATACAATTGTGCGTTTATTTTTTTGTTTAAATGTGTTTCATGTTTATCTGAATATATATGTATGCACCCTCTGTGGTTGGGAGGGAGCCAGAGATGTACTGTGCAGCAATGGGGAGGAGGAAACTGACGGCACTGTTTTTTTCCTATGGCGTAGACCCATCATAGAGGCACAGTGACTCAGGACGTGACAATCCTTTTGACTTGAACATTTTGTTGTTAAACTTACAGCTACATCTTATTTTTTTTTGTAGTCAATAATTAACCCTTTGCTATCAATAGTTCTTTACCTGTGATATTTACAACACCAGTCTGTGAGATCCTCTTAGGAAGGAAAAGATTCAGATTCACTGATTCTAGAATATAACACTTGTGTATAGAATGAAGACCTTAGTCTTTTGTCAAATTTAGTTAGCAACATGTTCATATGCCTGTATCACTCTCAGATTTCTTCACTGTAACTAATACATACTGTATTGGGAAGATCTGAGAACTTTGTGTTTTAAGTTGTCTTCCAAAGTATTCCATCTCACAGTAATGGCTGCAAGGTAGAATACTGATTTATTTATATCAAAAGAACCATAAATACTTTGACATTTGATTTATCAGCAGCAATAGTGTTGACAACATGTGGCTTGGATATCAGTTTCTGGTTATATGGCTTCTTAGATAACTGCAGTGTCAATTTTTTAAAGCAATGTTTTGAGTAATTTGACCTTGTGGTTCTGATTGCCTGACATAATGATATGTAGTATATAATCAACTTTTCACTAGCAAATCAGTCTGATGTTGCTTGTTGCTACCTTATACAGATTTCTTAACCAGATGATGTCCAAGCTGGTAAACTCCTTTTATGTTTGTATTGGCATGATACTCTTCTTAATTTTCAGCAACTTTACCATACGTTAGTAGCCTGTTAAGTAAGAGCCATCAGTTTTTTCCTTATTGACATCAGTACCCATAACAAAAATTTGGTAATCCCCTGTTCTGGAATTTGGTTAGTGTGAAATAGGTCTGCAGTAAAATAGGACCTGTGCATTTTCTGCTGTCATGGAAAATCAATATATCCTTTATAGAGCTATTTTTAAACTTAATCAACTCAAACTATTCGCTATCTACTTCTGAATTCCCTGTATATTCTGCTAATTACAACTACAGCTAGGAAGAGCTCAGCTAACTCCACAACTTATTGTGTGCAATTTTTTTCTGCATGTTGCACCACACAATGTAACTGGCTTGGATAAGCTCAGCTGACTCCCAACAATTGCACACAATAAGTATAAGTATTTATATTTATTAAGGTTTATAATATTTGTATTTATAATGAGATTCTTATTGTGTGCAATTGTTGCGAAAGCTTGTTGCACCACAAATTGCAACTTGTTGATCAATGTAGCAATTCCTAAGCATTGACTAGAAATCTCTGAGGTAGCTGTTTTCTTAGGATGTATCGATTGGATATGTTTTTAAGGTCTTGGTTAGTAATATAACATTGGCATTGTTTAACTAAAGCATTTTCATCTTGAGACACTGTACACCCTGTTAAGAGTTGCGAGACTTCTGGGTATTAAAGAAAGTTCTTGAAATATTCTAACAAAATATGAAATAAAAGACACTAACAAATGTCTATACTTCTTGGTCTATACCTGACACATGAGTTAGGAGAGGTAAAGACATCAAGGAAGGAAACTGGCCACTTCACCTACTAGTTGCCATGGCTTAGTACATGAAGAGTTATCAGGTTACTGCCATGCTTTACCTTTACTTTATACTTCTTGGATGTTGCTGTGGAAAGGTGGGAGGGGAGAGGTGGAGTAGGAAGTTACACAAGTACAATGAGAATCCTCTTTCACATCTCATGTTAAATATGCTTTTACAGTTCCTGCAACTATATGTTTGTACAAACTCTTTAATCCATCTTCTCTTACAGTTCCTGTAATTATGTTTGTACTCACTCTATAATCACTCTTCTTTTACAGTTCCTGCAACTATATGTTTGTACACACTCTATAATCCATCTTCTCTTACAGTTCCTGTAACTATATGTTTGTACTCACTCTATAATCCATCTTCTCTTACAGTTCCTGTAACTATATGTTTGTACACAAGCATTATTCCACCTTCTCTTACAGTTCCTGTAACTATATGTTTGTACACAAGCATTATTCCACCTTCTCTTACAGTTCCTGTAACTATATGTTTGTACACAAGCATTATTCCACCTTCTCTTACAGTTCCTGTAACTATATGTTTGTACGCACTCTTTAGTCCATCTTCTATTTTTCCATTTGGTTTTACAAACCAGTATGACAAGACTACCCCTCATTTCTGCACAAAACAACTACATTACCTGGTCCAAATCTGTCAGATCAGGTGAGAGGCCACCATGCATGCACAAAATGGTACAGTCTACAAGAGCACCTACAAAAAGAACTAATTTAAGTTATTTTCAAAACTGTGAAATTATTCAGCAAATTTTAATTACCATATAATATGCACAGAATATCAGATATCCATCTTCTTCGTCATCTGCATCCATTCTCAAACTGGTGCACATTAGTTGAATGTAGTTCAGAGAGCAAAGTATGTTGTGTCATGATTTACAGATTGGATGCAATATCTATGACTTTCGGCCTGATATATTCAACTTTCGCATGGCTTATGGGTCATATTGATCATCCTCTGTGGGACAGCCACTCCCATCCTCACAACCTCTTCATTCACCTCTTACAATATGTAGTTGCTATTTTTAATTTCAGCTTACTTCTTCTTCTGCGCTCATTATCTTGTAACCACATCGAATAAATCATGTGATTTCTGACTCAGAGCGTGAAGTATGTTTACAGCAAGTTCCACAGTTGAACTGTGTTATTTGCGCCTCGGTTGATTAACTTTGTGACTGGGACATCTGAGATTCAGCACATCCGTTTTCTCCATGCCTTTAATTCGGGTAGCAGGCTTCCCTAGCGATAGTGGGCTCTTTCGCCTTCTTAGCCGAGATGTCATTCACCAACATCGTGAACCCCTTGTCCAAGTCTGAGTCTCACCATGCATTTGGGAGCAAGGCGTGTTCTCGAGCTGAACCATTTGTGCCCAGTCCATCGGGTACTGAACCCTTTCTCTTCGCAAGCATGTTTCCGGTATAGGAAAGCTCAACATTAGAGTTTGGCCAGGTCTTCTTTCTTTCCTGTGCACACATGATTGGGTATAGGTCTCTGCCTGTAAGGAGCACTGGTAACTAGAATCTTGTCTCGAGCTAACAGAGCTTGTAGTTCCGATTTCCTTGGAATGTTTTCTTTTTCTATTTGTAGTTAGCGCTGCTCCCTGGCGCTGTGCTGCCCTTTCATTGTACTCAGTAAGCTGTCTTTTCGTCTCTTCCCATGCATCTGCCTTTTTGTGTCTTTTTCATTGGCCGCCCTCCAATGCTCGGACTGGACTGACTAGCGTCACTATGTATCGACAGTGCCACTGCATGTGTTGGTCCTGGTAGTGTCGGAGATATTGTCTGTCTTTTATGGAGTAAAATCTTTCCATCTGCTACTTCCACATTCCACGGACATGATCCCCAAAAGAATTAGTCAGAATCAGTACTAGCCGCTGTATTTCTTTTTCCAGGGTGCACCACAAAGAGGTTCTTTTAGGATCTTGGTTATCCGCTGTACGTTTCCTTTGCACCCAAATTTCAGTTTAATTCAGGTCAACAGCTCATGGGCGACCAAAATATTAAAGAATTTTATATCTCAAAATGATTGTTTCGATCTTCAGAAATTATGAGCAATAGAGCTCCTTATTATTTTATGCAATGAGGAGATTTCTCCAGAGCTCTATTTCCTACCCAGAAGGCTCCAAATCTCAGTGGTGAACAAAGCTTCAAGACAAAACCTCCTAGTCCGAGAGGGTATTACATAATTATATAGATGAAGTGCTGTGGGGTCTTTTCCACAAGAGGAAATCCTCACTATACATGCATGTCATCTACCAGGGGTTTACTGATGTATAGCAGTTGGTCTTATAGGCCATTGATGAGACCTTCCATATGCAGATCTCAAATGATAGGATAAACTCTTAATGACAGAAGAAACATAAATATTGAATATTCTGTGTCTTCTACATTCATTCTTAGACTTTGCAGACTAGCAGGATATAGTTCAGAGAAACATTCCTTAGAATAGAATGTTTTGTGCCATGGTTTATAACTTGGATGTGATATCTGCATATTTTGTCCTCACATATCTGAAATAAGCATGGCATTTTGGGTCACTTACTTTCTATAAGATACTTTCTATAGCCAACCAGAATCTTCTTCAGTTGCCTCAGATGGTAGGTCAGTGCTACTATTCTCTATTTCTTCAGTCCCCAAACAACACATGCACAAATGTCAATTGCTACTAACAAAATAAAAGATTGCTGCTCCTCTTTTCTGCATATAAGTAGTGAGACAATTTTTTAATTCCTATTGTGAATACTAATACCACACCTTGCAAGATCAAAGTGAATGATATAGTATTAAAACAAGTTCACCAATTCAAATATTTAGGTACAACGATTACAGCAGATAGAAGTTCAACAGAAATAAAAAGCAGAATAGGGCAGGCAAAAACATAATTCAGAAAAATGAAAAATATATTGTGTAATATGACATTGTCATTACAGGTGAGAAAGAGAGTTCTGCAGTGCTATATAACTCCTATACTAACATATGGATGTGAGTCTTGGACAATAAACAAATTGGAAAGTGGGAAATTAGAAGCAACAGAGATGTAGTTCTATAGAAGAATGCTGAGAATACCATGGACTGCCAGAAAAATTGATGTGGAAGTGTTGAAAGAGTCAAATGCGAACAGACTTTAATCAATAATATAAGAAAATGACAATCTTCATTTTTTGGCCACTTCATGAGACAGGCAAGTTTGGCGAACATAGTCACAACAGGCAAGATTGAAGGCAACAGAGACAGAGGGCGACAACGTGAGAAAATATTAGACAGTTTGACAACCTGGCACGACAGGGAAACAACAATATGATACATAATACTGTAGGCAGAGAGATGTGGAGAGCCATGATCGCCTACGCAAGTCAGCATGGCACCTGATGATGATGATTGTGGCTACACTCTCTATCTACACAGTGATAACATCCAGATATAAAACTGGTCTAGTATGGCGGCGTGAAGTAGCTGAATTGTTTATACATTCCAAAATTATAAAAGTATTGTTTATTAAAATCAAAGAAGTGTTTTTCAAACAGAACAGATTTATTATGTTATGTGATTCTATCTGGATGTGATATTTGTAATTCATTTTTATATCTGGCCTTGGATAGACAACTAAAGCTCCCAGTCACCACCCCTACACTTAACGGCAAGTGTGGATATTCTGACGATCATCCACCTGGGGATAGACAATAGATAACATCCTTAGTTAACATTAGTGACAAGATCATGTTAATGTTTTTATTTATAATGATGATGGCCCTTTGTATCTTTACAGTCAGGAAGCAGGCCAGTGTAAAATTTCAAATAAATTATGAGGCCCTCAATATTTCACATGACTACTTGTCTGAGCAGGTTTTGTGGAGAAAGTGTCTCGTCCATTTGCACTACCCTCCCCCCTTTGGCTCTGTTGATTAGTCCCAAGGGAAAGGCAATGCCAATACACTTGGAAACAAGCAGAACTGCAGGAGATGCCAAGATGGCTTATCACACTATCAACTGCCTAAAGGGTCTCCCCACAAGATATTCTGTAGGGGTTTACTCCCTTGGCCTAAGGCACTTCCATGCTAACCCGTTAAGACAAAGAACACAAAAAACTCCATCAGATAAAACCAAAGTAACACTAAGAATTAAAATAGATAACATGGAGATAGCGATAATGAAACTAAAAGAAATGAAAAATATATGGAAAACTGTTATAAAGAAACAAAAGTTATGCTTCTTAAATCATACATTTTTCCAGTTGCAATTTTACGACTGCGAGACTTGGACAATAAATAGAACAACTGAAAAAGGAATATCGGCATTCGAACTGAAGTGTTATAGGGCAATATTAAGAATTTCCTAACAGAAAAGAAAGAAACAGTGAGATTTTTAGTATGTTGAATATAGAGGAAGGATAGCTGGTGAATTCAATTTTACATAGAAATCTGAAATATTTAAAATAGTTCAGAGATATAAAAAGACACAATGGCATGGAAAGACACATATTAGAGGAAAGAATTCCAGGAAGTAGAAGAGGTAGAACCTAAAAGGAGATGCACAGATGACATCAAAGACTGTATGAAGATATCGTTGGAGGAGGCAGGTAGAATGGCACAGGATAGAGTTGGGTTCAGACATCAATTGCAAAGACAATGTTCTGGAAAGAATATGTCATGTGATGACATCATAATTTGTGTGCTCCTTTTGCTGATTGTTAGTCAAAACTCACTGCATGCATCAGAAAAAGCAGCTAGTAAATTGTGTAATTATGACACACTCATCAGTGTCATGTGTAAAGAGCAACTCTCATATTAGGACCTTCTTTATCATTTTAACTTTCAACCTTTGAGCATACATCATGTAAGACTTTTGCCCCATACACCCAAGCAGGTCTAATGAAGATTAGACAACAAATTATGGTCCATTATGCAAAAAATCTGAGAAACGCTGCTCTACACTATTATATACCACATGATTACTTTTTACTTAGGTGATCCTGGTTCATATTTTTTTAAATCTTCAAGTACATAAAAATGATCATGTCTTCAGGATGATTTCCATTGCTTTAGTCTAAGTGCAGCAGTAACATTTGTGCATGTCTGGCATGAAGTCATATGACAGGACACTGTATACTTACAAACTGGTAAGCAGTTAAAACAGTCGGTGAAGGTTTTCCACAGTTTAATGTTGTAGCGTCTCTTACACTCATCATAGAAACCATATATCCTGGAATATAATGCATGAAATATCAACCAAAATATATATATATATTTCACAAATTTATCAATTTTTTTAGATATATGATCTCATTAGAATGTATTCCATATATACCCCAATTATTAGAATGTATACTATTCATTTCAGGATAGCTTCTAAATACCATCATAAGTAGGAAGCTACAGTATTTTGGACACTTAAAGCGACATGATGGTATCAAATGGCTGATTCTAGAGGACACACTGCGAGGCAAGAGAAGAAGAGGAAAACCAAGAAGACAAAGAACCAGTGACATTGAAGAATGTATGCACATATCTCTGACCAATGCAGGCCTGCTTGCACAAGAGAAGAGGTGTTCAGAGTATCCACAACGAAGACAACGTTCTGGAAAGAATATATCACATGATATATACCATCCATTATTAGCATGTATTCCATGTAACCCCCCCCCCCCCAATTAATATAATGTATAGCATCCATTATTAGAATATATACCACCCATATGGTTTAGGCAACAGGGACAAAGGCCGCCCAAGACACATACACTCGACAAAAGACATTCAGGAATGCCTGCGCATGTCACTGGTAGAGGCAGGACAACTTCCTCAAGAACGTGGAGAATTCAAGAGATCCATTGGAAAGACTATGTTCTGGAAAGAATATGTCACCTGATGATGATGATGATAATACCATCCATTATTAGAATGTATTCCATATAAGGCCTACCACTCATTATTAGAGAGAACATTTTACATAGTATTCTAAAAAACTAATATGGTATGGGCATATCATAAGAGCTACAGGTTCTACTAAAACCATATTCTCATATTTTCCTGCTGTCTAGATGTTTCCATCTCATTTTGCAGCTTCTCCAGTTCATCATTCCAGTAGGGTTTGTAGTTTTTGAGTGCCCCCCTGGGTATGGTTTTACTAACAGCATTTAGTATGCATCTATTAAATTCACTCACTACTCTATTGATGTCTTTGTCCAAGTTCATGTCCTTAGCTAGAACACTGGTTAAATGCTGGTACATTTTCTAGTCTGCCTTCTTATAGTTCCACCAAGTGAGTGTGCTGCTGTCCTTATAAATTCATTGTGGATTTTTTAAAATACTGGTCTGTGGTCACTACCTTCAAACTGCTTTCCAACAACACATGTGATGTTTCATTCAAGGTCTGGTTAGTGGAATGCCAGGTATGGTGTAGAGGTGGTGTGCCGTGCTCTCGAGTAGAAGGTTGGTGGGTCTGCTGGCTGGTTAATAAGTATGAGCTTATTTTCATCCAACCAGCTCTCAAGTTTCTCACCTCTCTTGTCCATGTGACCGTAGCCCCAGCTCTGAGAGTGGTTGTTGAAGTCACCACAAGTCTCTCTTTTTCTGGGATTGTGTCTACTGCCAATGGTCTTTCATTTAGACAGAAATAGTTCAGGAGATTGAATTCTGTACTGTCTGTTTTTAGGTGGAGCATCTGGTATTCTGCCCCCTCCATATATGCTTCCATCTGACATGTATCGATATTGTTTTTAACAATTATCATAATTCCACCCTATCATCTGTTCTTTCGGTCTGATCAGTAGCGCTGGTAATCTATGATTTTAAAGACCATATTGCTGCTGAGGTGTGTTTCTTGAATACAGCATACATTAACCTGTTCTTCACATAGGATATTTTTAAGCTCCAATTTTTTGCTGTACCCATCTCTTTTGCTGCTTACACCCTCAGCATTCCAGTGCACTATTTTTATTGGTCACTGGTTTGTTTGGCCAGTAGTTCTATTCCCTCGCTGCCTGACTCCTCAGGGCAATTGAGAAGGACCTCCAGTAATTGGAGATGGGCCCTTTTGCGGTATAGGGCCCAGCACCATACCTGCCTGAACATCCATCACAGGGCAGCAACCATAACTATTATTAGATATAGACATGCTCCCATTGTGTACATGGCATCCTGATTAATTGTGCGCTTTTGGCTGGTTGCCTCTGTTTTCAACACCCTGCTTACTTGGGCAGGACTGTGGTTGGTTCCGCTCGAGTGGGACTGCCCGACCAGTCTTAGTTTCTAGCTCCTGATGCCTTAACTAAGCCCCAACATCACTTAAAGATGCTGGCCTCGATGGGAATCAACAGGGTGAAAAAGTACTCTACTTACATGTCTCCCCCTCTCCACCGAAGACATTAGTCCGTAATAAATTAACACTTGTTGAAATGCAAAATTCTTGCTCACCTATTTATAGAAGCACATTCATGATTTCCCCTCAACATAAAAAAGTTCTGTGGGTACTTGATCTTGTAGGCCAACAGTAAACAGATCACCTCTAAGGACTGGCGTCCTCTGCAACATTATAATACAACTGTTATCACTGTATGTCAAATTTCTTAAAAAATTACCTTTTATTTTACTTACTTCATTATTGTATATATGTAAATGTATATGTGTGATACTCCTTGTTCCTTGTAGCCTTAACCTCCATTGATAATAAGCACTTGGGATAGAGCAGGCTGTGTTGCCTAATAGAAGTGATGTTGTACACTCTAAGAATGTCAGTCACTTCTTCAATTCCAATTTTCCTTGACCTTTCTCTACCTCTGCTTTTTTTCATTTAAATGTTGTAAACTTTTTTGAGTTGGGAGTGTTGAACTCATCCTCAAAATATAACCAAACCATTTTATTATTTATGATTTCTACAATACTAAAGACTGCTACTTTGGAACATCAGAGCCAGAATGTACAGGTCTGAAACTCCAACATATTAAATATAATTGCTGTTTATTTGTTTGAGAATCCCAGAAATTGCAAGCAATTAGCACTTACCGGTACTTCCAATGTGCAGTGGGGTGATTTTTCTGAGCTTTCTTTCATACCCAGGAGACTTCAGCTTTAGCATAATGACTATTGCAGGAGCCTTCTTCTCAGAGGGGGTCTATAATTTTATAAATGGCATGCTACAAAGCTTCTATAAGAGAGTCTCAATATAACTGCATGTCATCCACTAAGATTTTCTGTTACATAGGTGGTTTGTCTAGTGGGCCATTGGTGAGACCCACAGACTCAACCGCATGCGTATTAAATATAGTAAATGTCTATAACTTTCAATCCATCATTGACCTAGATTTATCTTGTCTACCAACATCAGTAACATAACGCACACATTAGAAGCTCTCACATATCAAATATTCTTCGTAGCAGTCCCTAACTGTCAAATAATAACATGTCTACATCTTACCTACCAACATGATTCTTGACAGGTGAAGTAATCATATTGACACATAAGATAATTATGTTAACTATGTTAATTTTAATGTTTATTATGCTGCTGGAGAAACATGTTGGCAATGGTTTGCTATTCGCAAACAACTGCTGGAGACTTTTGTTGCCCGTTGCTATGAACTCATTTAGCGACGGGAATCAACGTGATGTTTAACTTTTAGCATGCTATGTTTACAATTACGTAATTTCTCTCCTGCCACTGAATTAGTTGTTGGAAATGTTAATGTAATCGTTGGTGGCTGTTTTGAAATTGTGATAACTTTTTTGCTGTTAGAGATATTTAAATAATATTTGCACATATAAATAAAGAATTGAATTCTGCATATATTGGTGTAAGTTTTGTTTGTGTGTATGTATGATATAAGACGTGTGAGAAAGTGATAAAGATGTTTTTTCAGGGAAACAAATTGTAGATCTAGACCTATTGTAATTTGGGTCGCTCCAAATCTGTTGAATATTATATATTTTAAATAATGAAAACCTCGTGGTCTATTTTATTTAATCTATTTGAAGAACTTACCTCTCAAGATTTCCACTTTAGAATCACAATCAATGATTACGCTGAATATACGATAAAACAAAAGTATGTAAAACTCGATTCACTGTCATGTCGCTTCGCCTCTATGTTGATGGCTATAGATTGTTCGGATTTCAAGATCACACAACATCTTGTCATCATTTTAGTAACAGAAACAGGAAGTTAAATAATCTATCTACTTAGAGTTGCTATAACATTTTCTAAAAAAAATTACAAATCTGGGATTTTTTGGAGGATTCGGGTTTTGAGCACTGTGTGAAGGATTTCATCTATGTGTACATTTGCCCAACTAACATTGCATATTTTTACCCTAAATCACATTGTTAACAACTTTAATAAAATGTCACAAAAAACACTGGAGCTTGACAAGATAACATGCATAATAAGTTAACAATAAAATATATAATTCAGTTTAAACATGTAAAAAAAACATGACTGTAATGATAACAGCAGACAAGTAGTTAAAAGTTTGCCCCATTTGTATTTTTGCCTCGACCTGTACCATAGGTGAGTCAGAAAGTTTATATCAATTTTATTTCCGATTTCATTATTACAACCTTTTCACACCTCTTGTATCACACATACACAAGCAAAAATTACAGCAATACATGCAGCATTCAATTATTTATATGTACAAAAATTATTTTAAAATCTCTAAAAACAAAAAAAAGTTATTGCATTTTCCAAACACCCACTAAAAATTAAGCAAATTTTTTTTTTTAAATCCAGTGCCAGGGGGAAAATTGAGCAATTTTAATTCAGAGTGCTAAAGGTTAAAATGTAATGTAATCATGTTAACGGGTAGGTAATCATATTGGCAGGTAATCTTAGTGGATGTCTTTCAAATAACTTCATGCTTATTAGGTCTTACCTGTCAACATAGTCCCCCAAGAAAATGTAGTTGGCATTAGGAGGATAGCCACATGTATCAAAATGACGTAGGAGGTCATCATACTGACCATGAATGTCACCAACAATATTGACTGGAGCATCCAGTTCTACTAGCATAGGCTGTTCCATGAAGATGTCCCTTGATACTATACATAAATGTCTTATATGAGCCTCTGGAAGCTGAACCTGGTAAATATCACATAACAATTAACTTTTCTATTGCTAAGTTATCAGTCATTTTAGAAGAAAATATTACAACAGTTTTGCCATGGCTAAGATATCAGTAATTATAGAAAAATTACTAGAAGTTTCATTTTACCATGGCTAAGCTATCAGTAATTATATAAGAAATTACTACTATAGTTTAATTTGTGTTTTCTTTCAGTCATTTTTACTGTAATACTGCCCATGTTTTCCAATCTTAAATATTTCAGTGCTGATGTTGTAGGATGATATTTAACATTAATGACAGCCTCGTCAGAGAAAAATGCAATCATAAATTCTGACAACAACAAAATATTTGATAAGAATGCTACTATACCTGTTTGCCTGGATGATTTTTGGCACTCAAGAGTTGTGCAATAATGTTATCTATGTCAATATATGGAGGTCTGCTCATGATGTCAACTGATCTAGGTAGTCTTAAAGTATCTGTGTCAATAGTTCCCTTGGCCTATGCTCAACAGATGCCTTATGAGACAATCCAATGCAAAATGTATATGTCTCAAAGTCAACATAAGTTTAGAAGATGGACAACACATAAATAAGTAAAAAGTCTATGATTTAATAATGGACATGATATAGTGAACTAACAATTATAACTTACCAAAGACAATGAATTATAATTGAATTCACATCCAAGGAAGACTCCAGCCTATGCAGTCATTTTTTTCAGTCAACACCTATTAAGAGTCCTGTTAGTTGGTAGTATTCCACTCAATTTTATTGAATAATTCCTTATAGAAATCACTGTAAGAAGATTTTGAGAACTCAAACCCCCCCCCCCCTTATATTTATTAATAACCCTTCACCCTGATTTGTTTGTGTGTTTTCGTTCTCGAGAATTACAAATAATAGAAGCGAACGCAAAACAAACAAACAAACAAACAAACAAATAATAGAGATCTTGTATTCTTTTATGCAACAGGAGGTTTCTCCTGAATTTTATTTCATACCTGTAATTTCACCCATGTGTTTTCAGGGTCTGAAAAGGCAGTAAAGATTAGCAACACTATTTACCTTCCATGCATGTCGTTAGAGGTGACTAAGGAGGTTTTGGGGGCAGAGTTTGTCCCATCCCATATAGGGTCAAGTGACCCAGAAGCAATGCCTATCAGCCTGACACATCCAACTTCAGCTTGGCTTCTGGGTCACTTTGACCCTACATCCGATGGGACAATCAACTCCACACCAAAATCGCTTTAGTCGCCTCATACCACATGCATGACGGGTAAATAGTGTCACTACTCTTTGCTCCCCTTTCAGGTTCCAGTAAAAACACATAGATGACTTTCATGGATATGATCTTTATACAGGTCCATAGATAAGGGGAGAGTTTATTGTGTTCAAATCCCTCCCTTAGTAAATCTAAAATGACTTTTAGCACTTGAAATTTAATCAAAAGGTCAATTAAAAAGCCCTCCCTTCGAGATTTTTCATTAAAATGTCTTTAAATTTCCCATCAAACAGTGCAATTTTCACACAAAAATGGACGAATTACCAATTTAAAAAATGTATTTATGTAAGACCCCGTTCTTACGGTAATCATATCTACAGCCCTGTCTTTATAGCATTGACAACATAAATATTTTAAGAATAAAATTGTGCATCTCAAAATATAAGTTCAACTGAAATTGGTAGTATATCCTATTCAGGATGTAGCCATCAACCCATCACTTTTTGGCAGTAGTGATTTTCTAGGCAATTTAAATAAGTTCAGTAGTTTGCTATTGCTTTCTGAATGGTATGGATGCTCAAATGCCTGTGGCGATCAAATTCGGTACTGTGGCCGTCACAGACACACTCCGTACCACTTCGCCACAGAGCCGGACTACTAGAGAAGTTCAATTACTAAAGAAAATATGTCAGAAATCAACTACAAAAAACCATATTTCATTATCAACCTTCTGTCTTCCTCTATTCCCCTATTGAGTTACAGGACAACATTTCAATTGGAACACATAATTTACTGCTCCTTCATCGGAGTCGACGAAGACCAATTGAACTCAACTGAGATAGATATGATGATTTTAATGTATCAGAATGCAACTTATGAGGTCTATGAACATCTGGAATTTCCTTCCTCACTCCGAACATGTCTGGAAGGAGACTGATATATATATATACCGGTGTGTGTGCGTGTATATATATATCAAAGTATGCATATGACCATAAAGTTATTCTGTGGTTTCAATAGCAATGTGTTTGATATAATAAAGTTTCTAGCCTCAAATACAACTGTCTTAAGTTATACATTACTGCATATGGTGAAGTGGTTCTAATCTTTCCTCCTAAATAACTCCAAGAATCCCCATTGAGGCCAACTCCTTGAGCACAGATGCTGGAAACTGAGATTGGTCATGCCATCCCCTATATCGAGCAGTTGCACAGTCCTGCCCATACAAGTACAGGTGTTGAAGTCTGCAATAATGGGCCAATATGCGCACCCCAAATCACAGTATCACGCGAAATACATGTATACACTTTTACTCCAAGAATTATATTCTTCTTCAACGTTCGTTCTCAAACTCCTGCTGGATTTCTCTTGTGACAGGACAATGGCCCTACAAGATTTCCAGTTGAATATAGTCCAGAGAATGGAAATGTGTTGTGTTGTGTTTTATTTGCGCCAATGGCCCAACACATCCGTCTTCGGCGGTCAAGAATTATATGATGATGACATCATTTTCCTTGGTGTTTGTATTAATCTCCAAAAATTATGAGCAATGTTTTGTTTGTTTGTTTTGCGTTCGCTCCATTGTAACCATCACGGATATCCGTGCGATTTCCGCCGGGAGCGTGATTACGTTGAGCCACCGTTATGTGCCTTGTAGGCCTAGCACATCCGATTTCGGCATGTTTGACAATTCGGGTGGGCTACCCTTAGCCTGTGACAGCCTCTATATCTGTCTCCAGGCACGCGTAGTGGCGACTCTTCGCCCAGACGTTTTTTCCCCCCTTTAGCCCGCACGAGGTGTTCCACTGTCTATGAACTTGCCTCGTGTAATTGGACGTGCTGTGCCTGTGCCCATTGGCTACTGAACCGTTTCTCATCCATGAGCCTGGTTCCTTAAGGGGAAGAACTAAACAGAGGAGTTGGACCCTGGCTCTTTCGCCCTCTTAGCCGAGGTGTCATTCACCGACATAGTGTACCCCTTGTCCGAGTTCGAGTCTCACACCACGCGTTTGAGAGCAAGGAGTTCTCGAGCTGATCGTCCTTGTCCCAATAGCGCCTGAGCCCATCAGGTACTGAACTCTTTCTCTCTTCAAGTGTATTTCCGGTGTAGGAAAACCTGACAGTAGAGTTGGGCCAGGGCTAAATCGTTGTCCCTTTTGTGCCTGAGCCTTTCGGGTACGGAACCCTTTCTCTCTGCAAGTGTACTTCCGGTATAGGAAACCTTGACAGTAGAGTTGGGCCAGGACTACCATCGTTGTCCCTTTCTTGCCTAAGCCCATCAGGTACAGAACCCTTTCTCTTCGCGAGCATATTTCCAGTTTAGGAAGGCTCGACATTAGAGTTGGATTAGGTCTTCTTGCTTTACCAAACGCCAATGGATGGGTCTGGGTCTCTGCCTGTAAGGAACACAGGTAACTAGAAGCTCGTCTCGAGCTGACAGAGCTTGTAGTTCCCCTTTCCTAGGAACTTTTCACTTTCTATTTGCAGTTCGCGCTGCCCTCTAGCGCTGTTCTGCCCTTTCATTGTTTCACTGTACTCGGTATGAAATCTATTTGTCTCTCGCCATGCATCTACCTTTACGTGCATTTTACATTGGCCGCATCTCCAATATTCGGACTGGACTGACTAGCTTCACTGTATGTCGACAGTGTCGCTATATGTGGTGATGCTGGTGGTGTCGGAGATATTGTCTGTCTCTAGTGCAGTCAAATCTCTTTCCATCTGCTACCTCCACATTCTCGGACACGATCCCCAAATTATTTGGCCAGAATCAGCTCGAGCTGCTGTATTTCTGTTTCCAGGGTGCACCGCGTGGAGGTACATTTGGGATCTTGGTTATCTGCTAACCCTGGGTCCGCCTAGAGCGATGCGTTCCCTTTGCACCCCATGAGCAATGAAGTTATTGCTTTCTTTGTACAACAGAGGGGAGAGGGGAAAGTTTATTTCTTCAAAGTTTTCTTTCATATCCAGAAGAGTTCAACTCTCAGCAGCATGCAACACTTTGAGTAGATGTCACCTACTCAGAGTGTATCTATGTGTGTATCTAGAAGACGTTTTACTACACAGTCCTTATAACTGCATGGCATTAAATGTCGCTGTGTTTTTCTTATAATTAATACCAGAAATAACTTACCTTCGTCTGATTTAGTGTGAAAATAACTACAAATCACTCAGCTAATCCATTAAGAATGTAGATGATAGAGCACTGACTGCTTCTCCCCTGAAGTTAATAGATAAAACATGTATTAAACAGAAACTTATCACAATGACAAAATGCATGAAAAGCTAATTATGAAATCAATATGGCAATAAATGTTATATTTAGACAGATTTTTAAATATCCACTTAATATAACAAATACAAAACTTTATCAGATAAGTCAAATATGAAGGGGGAACTAGAATATAACTGAGTTGATGACATCAACATATGTTTGTTACCTCCAGAGTCATACATGACTCTACTGTCTTGGACTTGTTTGTGTTTGCAAAATGGTAAAGAAAGAAAATATAAGCTTGTATAAACAAAACCTATAGCTTGAATTTCCACACTAGACAAGAGTGACATATATTGCAACTACCAGTAGTTACTTAGCAACTACCTGTTTGATGAGGACACCAGTTAATGATTATTACGCTTCTGAACTGTAGCTGAAGAAACTTGATATCAAAGACTGAGTATATTCAGGATCCATTCTTAAACCACTGTCTGTTAGCAGAATGTACTCCAGAGAACAAAATGCAATTGTGTTGTGGTTTATAGCTTGGCTGTAATATCTGAACCTTTCAGTCCAACATATCCAACTTCATGCTGAAGAGGTTACCTTTGGGATGGATAGCCAACTCCATAAAAACAGCCTTCAACATACATGATAGGTCAGTGTTACTCTCTTTGCTCCCTTTTCAAGCCTCAGTGACTAAATGTTGATTTTATTTCATTAGGTCTTGGTCTATGATAGAGAGGATATGAGATGTAACCAGAATACAATTATTAACATCTCCGGAGGAGGAGACCAAGCATAAGGGGCATCTGTGGTGAAAGAGATGCAAGACAGCGAAAAAAGGTCAAACATCAGTACAATCACATATCCCAGGCCTACCTTTCACACTTTTTATGTGAATAAAAATGTGCGCAGATCCTAAATTTTTTATTATTTTGTGACGTCACTCTGCCGGTTCATTCCTTGTTACAAAATTGGCTAACGTAACTATGCTGAACTTGCCTTCAACTGATATAAATGCAATATGTGTGTTACGTATGCAAGAAGTGCTGCCGGATAAAAATATATTTGCAAAGAGACATGCTATAACATTAGCTAACTACACTAACTGAAGGATTCGCAAAATGTGCTACTGTAACAGCACTGCAAAAATTGAAATGCTGTCAGACCTAGTTCCTCTTGCGATCTAGGCTACAGGCAAATGTTAACCAGTTCTAAGCAATACTGGAGGAAATAAACACATACTGGTCCTCTTCCTAACACCAGGGTGCTACCATCTATACACCCTTCTAACCCTCGCATTCAATCATCCTAAATGAATTTGTTTTTAAATAAATATCTGTCGTATGATCTAAAGAGCAAAAGGAAATAATCAAAAATATGAGAAAACACACAGTTTTTGGCTCCCTTTTTATGCTATAGTCCGTTTGAAATTTTGAAAAAGGTAGGCCCGATATATATGATTAAACCCAAGCATCAATGACCGTGGTCAGCTTTAGGCATGGTGACCAGTAGGTAGATATAGGAATCGGTTCTCTTGTACAGCTGGCCAATTATACTATTAATATGGCTACAGACATTCACCATTCACTGAAAGTGGTGAAAACACTGACTGTATTAGCTACATCACCAAAGTCGGATGTTTCAAGCCATTGGCACAAATAAAATAGTGGCACAATGCATTTTCATTCTTTCGATTACATCCTACTGTAAATCTTGTAGGACCATTGTCCTGCTATAAAAATAGATCTAGTTGGAGTTTGAGAAATAATGGGGAAAAAAGTCTGCATGAAATACAATAAGGCTTATTAAATGAGAAATATGCAACTGTCTTACTAGAAGATATAGGATAAGTGAGAAGTATAGGCTGTGTCAAATTGTACTAAGTAGGTCCATAAATATACTTATATTAATAGTCATATTAACTATTATATGTAAATATATGCTTATTTAAAAGGCCTACTAATTTATAGGTCCTATATTAGACTATTTAAAATTTAGACAGACTTAAGCCCCAATCATTTATTGAGAACTATGAGAGGAAACATATGAAAATAAGCATTGGCATCGTATGTTACTGACTATCAAATGTTATTGCATAGTCTATATAAGTGTATTATTGCTACATCACAGATGAGTACATGAAATTGGTTTAATAATAGGGAGAATTCCACTGCTCCTGTCGTCCGGCTAATTTAAGTTAATGTGAATAATTGATTGATAGTCTTGCTAGGGATATATTGGATAATAACGACGCATACAATTCCGACCAGAATACCATTAACTGCAATTCAATGCACTAACATGATTTCCTAATATACAGAGGAACATTGATTTACCGCCAGGTGACAGGCAGCAAGCATCAATTTCATATAGATTCAGATTGATGTTGAACTGGTTGCTTACCAGCCTATATCAAAAAACGTAAACATACATTTTCATATAAGCTTTGTCAGTTGACTTCCCCTGTATTCTTAACCAATCGTCGCGCAGGAATTTCAGTTCTCCTTCACAGCAGAATAAATCATCATCATCCTGTGTCACGTCAACTGACACTGACGAACTATGACCTACTTGAACGGGTCACAGAACAACACTTTGTTAAATGGGGGATTAAAGACTCTTAGCTGAGGCACGACTCTTTCAACCTAAGACAGAAGTCTATTTTGGTTATATCAGGCCGTATTAGCTTTTATCTAAATGTGACCTAATGGTCTGGGTGTTTGAAAAGCCGTGCGTGCTATTGCTATGTATTATCTATATTGCTAGTTGGAGTTGATGTTTATTTGTGGCCAAGATGCCTTTTATCTAAGTGTGACCTATGGTCTGGGCGAATTGAGAACCGTGCGCGCTATTATTGCAAAAGAATGTTATGTTGCTAGTTGTATTAAACTGTTTATTTCCGGTGGTATTTTTTTTATTTAAGAGTGCTTTTTGATGCTTTTACACTAATGCCTGGGAGAGTTTGAAAATCCGTGCGTGCGATTATGCCAAAAATTGTCCATATTGCCAGTCGTATCCTGTGGTGAGCGTTCCTCGGTTGTTATTTGTTGAAAGCTGTGAAGAGAGACCTGTAGAAAGACTGATGACAAACAATGACTTATTTTGTTTTTGACTTGCTTAGATTTTTAAATTAGGGCTTTAGTCCTTATTATAAATTGTTTAATTAGTTTTAGCCTATCTTGTGGTACATCATGGCCCAGAACCTTTTCTAATTTATATGGTATTTTATTGTTTAGGTAGTAATCTTTTAAGTCTTGCCTATGATGGTTGTATTTATGACAATGGAGTAGGAAATTATCTATTGTATTTTCCTCTTCACAGTCTTCACATATTGGTTCTAGTATATAATGTAATGATTTTCCCAGTCTAAGTCGTAGTAGTTACCTATTGGCAGGGATTTTCAGCTCTTCCTTTATTTGAGTGGTCCTAGTGGGTCCTTTTAGCATTGCATGTGCATGTCTTCCTTTTGCACTGTTGTCCCATTTTTCTGTCCATTCCTTAAGTATTGTGTCCTTTATTATGCTTCTGATTTCCGATCTGCCAAGTCCTACCTGGATTTCTGTTCCTTGTGTTCGTCCTTTCTTATCTTCCTTGTCCGCTGCTTCATTACCTGGTATTCCGACATGGGCTGGAATCCACATTACATTAACCCTCGTATCAACGTGAACTAGGTTTGTTGTTATGCGTAATATATCTTCAACTATATCTCGCCTTTGGCTGTCATGTTTATTTTGAATAGCCTGGACTGATGATAACTGGAGGATATAATGACTATAATGAGTCAGTCAGGATTGTTAAATTTTTAGGTGGGTTATCATTTATTATTTCTAGTGCTTTTAGAATTGCAACTAGTTCAGCCGTGAATATTGATATATGTTCTGATAATTTAAAGCTCTTATTGATGTTCCTGACAGGTATTACTATTCCTGCACCAGTTGGACCTTCCTCTCCTTTGAACCCATCTGTGAATACTTTTAGACTATTTATTGATCTATCATTTATGTGGTTTATTGCTCTATTTTTAGCTGAATCTCTATTTTGGTCTTTTTCCCTATATAAGATAAGGAAATGTCAGTTTCTGGTGATATTAATTCCCAAGGGGGTATTATTGCTTTATATTGGTTTTGATTACATATTAAATCTCTAAGCTCTGGTATTTGGTCACGCTCTGCATTTGATCGCCACCCTGCTGGTGTTCGGTAGCTTTCAATTGAGAACTTGCCTGTGTTATCAAAGCTATTGAATGATTTATATGCAGGATGTGTGGTATAATTTCCTATTTTAGATCAGTAGCTAAGTCTCAGTTCTTTCCTTCTTAGGGATAATGGCATTATTCCTAGAGCTACTTGAACTGCTTCAGCAGATGTTCCCCTGGTCGCCCTAGCTATTGTTGAGAGAGCCTTATTTTGAATTATATCTATTTTAGAGATATTGGCTGGTGCTGTCGACTCATACACAATGCTGGCATATTCTAGTTTACCTCGTATAAAGGCTATATAGAATGTCGTCATTGTCTTAGTCGACGCTCCCCAACCGCTACCACTCATGTACCTAAGCATGTTTAGGGCTCCTCTGCTTCTGTCTACTATATAGTTTATATGTTTATGCCATCTGAGGCTTTGATCTAATACCATTCCCAAGAATTTGGTGGTTGGTGAGAATGTAATTGGTTCGTTATTTATAAAAATATCCTTAATTTTATTTGTTTGAGCCCCATTTCTGCTGAATAGCATTCCTACTGTTTTGCTAGCATTAATTTTGAAACCCCATTTTGCCATCCAGCTTGTTACTTCATTTATTTGTCTTTGTATTGCTACTTTTAGATAACTGATATTATTGCCTGAGCGCCAAATTGCGGCATCGTCTGCAAATTGTGACAGGCTGTTCTTGACATCTGAGAATTCTTCTCCTAGATTATTAACCATTATTGTGAATATTGTTGGAGATATTACAGACCCCTGCGGGATGCCATTTTCCTGTTCATAGGAGTCTGATAAGTCATTATTTATTAGAACTTTAAATTGTCTATCTTGCATGAAGTTTTTAATATAGTTGTATGCTCTACCATCTATACCTATGTTCTTAATTTTAAATAGGGCTCCTTCTCTCCAGCACTCGTATGCTCTTGCTGTTTTTTCACCTTTTAGGAAACCCTGTTTTACTTCATGCTCTAGTTTTAGTATTTGGTCAACCGTGCTCCGGCGACTCTGGAAGCCCGCTTGAGTTGGTCTATATATATTATGTTTATTTAGGTGAAATACTACTCTTTTATTTATTATTGTCTATAATATTTTACCTAGGTGAGAAGTTAGTGATATTGGTCTATATGAGCTTACTTCTTTAGCTTCTTTATCTGGCTTTAGTATTGGTATTATGGTGGCAGACTTCCATGCCTTTGGTATGGTGCCAGATTCCCATATGTTATTGAATAGGTGAGTTATTAGTATAATTAATATATTAGGTACTTTTTAAAGTATTGCATAGCTTAGGATGTCAGGACCTGAAGCTGTGTTTGATTTCTCACCTATTGCTTTAATTACTTCCCCTATTGTTATATCTGCATTTATATATGATGATTCTGCATTATTTATTTGTTTCCGCCGAAGACGGATGTGTCGGGCCATTGGCGCAAATAAAACGGTGACACAACGCATTTCCATTCTCTGGACTGAATCCTGCTGGAGATCTAGTAGTACTGCTACAGAAGAGATCCAGCAGGAGTTTGAGAATGAACGCTGAAGAAGAAGAAGAAAATTTATTTGTTTAGTGTTTAGTTCCTGCAGAATTGTCTGCCGTCTATTTATCTCATTTAGGTTTAGGTTGTTATTAGCACTAACTGAGTAAAAGTATTCGGCCAGTGCATTAGCCTTCTCTTTATCAGTTTGTGCTTTATTTAATGCTGGCATTATGCTACGTTTGGATTTGCCTCCACTGATAGCTTTCAGTTTATTCCATACTTCTGATGATGGCGTTCTGAAGCTTATGGTTTCACAGAAAGCTCTCCAGTGGAGTTGTTTAGCTTTAAAGATTAGTTTATTTGTTTGATTTCTTATAAAGCCAGAGTCAGACCATGTAAAAGATGGATCACAGAAATCAAAGAAGCTACAGGAACAAGCTTACAAACAGTACACAGGAAGGTCACCTCCGGATAACTCTTCTACCCATTTCTGCAAGGCAAACAAGGTATAGACAGACAGACATATAGATAGATAGATAGATAGATAGATAGATAGATAGATAGATAGATAGATAGATAGATAGATAGATAGATAGATAGATAGATAGATAGATAGATAGATAGATAGATAGATAGATAGATAGATAGATAGATAGATAGATAGATAGATAGATAGATAGATAGATAGATAGATAGATAGATAGATAGATAGATAGATAGATAGATAGATAGATAGATAGATAGATAGATAGATAGATAGATAGATAGATAGATAGATAGATAGATAGATAGATAGATAGATAGATAGATAGATAGATAGATAGATAGATAGATAGATAGATAGATAGATAGATAGATAGATAGATAGATAGATAGATAGATAGATAGATAGATAGATAGATAGATAGATAGATAGATAGATAGATAGATAGATAGATAGATAGATAGATAGATAGATAGATAGATAGATAGATAGATAGATATAACTAAATTTTCAGTAGATGACATGTCAATATAGTGAGGCTTTTCTGTTGTAGAAGCTCCACAAGATTTCATATGTACAGCTACATTTTCCTTTGAGGTGCAACATTTAGTTTAATCCAGCATTGCACATTATGCCGGTGGAGTCAGGTGAGCTTCAATCCTAAACATTATCCTAAATGCCAATAAGTACATGGTGCCCCGGCTATGAACAGTTGGCACATGAGTGTGATGAAAATCAACTCTGTGCAGGATATGACAATTCCCTGGGAGAACCCAGAATCAGGCGAAGATGTTGGCCCTGCATAATTGGAGAGCCCCCTTAGATGGCGAGGAATGTGTAGCTGGATGCTCTATCCACACCAATGGCCATGGTTCAGGGCAGGGTTGCTATGTGCACCTGACAGGAGCTGATGTTTGACAGGGGATATGAAGCCCGGACTCCAACTCCATGTGCAGAAATGTAGAAAAGTCACACAAAACCTAAAATTTACAGGAGCCTTCTCAAAGCATTGCATACTAAAGAGAGTTAGTCTTTTGAGAATACAGCTCTGGAGAAAACACAAAATTGTACATGGGAAGTAAGAGCCAATTACTCGTAATCATGGGGATAGACACAACAAAAACATCGTGCAACAGTTTAGAGACAGCATTTTACCATGCTTATTCTGCAACAAATAAAATCGTTCATGGATCGACAGATTTAGTCAGATGTTTCAGACAGTCTATCAAGTCGAATCAGGAACCATATAGAATAACATTCTAATGAGAAAAAATTAATTATGTTAAAGAAGCAAAATTGTCTTCAAAGTTTAGTAGAGAGAATATTATGACAGAAAGAAAACTTGTTTGATTAGATTTCCAGGAATTACAAACAATGTACCGGTAGTTCTTAGTTTTTTTTTATAGGCGGTATATAAAGCGGGGTGTTTTCTCCAGAGTGTATCTTTCATACTAAGGATACTTAAGTTTCAGTTATATGCAGTGCCTTGAATAAAAATCCTCCTAATAGGTTGCTGGATACATCAGCACAAAAACTATCCCGACAAACTCTATCCTTGACCATTTTGAGGAGTGTAGATAAATCATTGTTGTGCAATGCCTGAAGTTGACAGCCCCTTAAGGCCTGTACCAGAACAAACCCAGTGGAGTGAAAGGCATGGAATGTCAATATACATTCAGACCCATGTGAAAGAAATACTAAGCGAGGACGAACAGAACAGTGTGCAGCGAAGGACAGTCACCCTCAGTTTCCTGGATGAGGAATATCTACAAGATATATGGGTCAGAGTATACACAGATGGGTCAGCACAGAATGCCGTGAGGAATGGAGGTGCATGTGTATATATAGAATATCCACACAAGCCTAGAGATACAATCAGAACACTGACAGGAAAATTCTGCAATAATTATGATGCAGAAATCCAGGCAATTAGTGTGGCAGCTAAAAAACTGCTGAACTCCAACTCTGACCTACAGCCTGTGGTATTGCTGACAGATGCAAGGTCAGTTCTTCAAGCTCTCCAGTCTGAAAAACTAACAGACTTGAAAAAACTACTTAGCGAATTGTCTTACAAGTATAGGGTAACCATGCAGTGGATACCCTCTCACTGTGGAATACCAGGAAATGAAAAAGCAGACAAACTGGCTAAGGAAGGTGCTGCCGAAGACCAACCAGATATACCAATCACCTACCATCAGAAAAAACAGATGATCAAGTCAATAAGAAAGCCACAAACAACAACACAAGATGACTATCATATTATGAACAGACCAGAACAAGTTATAATTCTACGTCTAAGAACAGGACACAACCGACTCCGCAGTCATATGTATACAAAGTTCAAGATTGGCAACACGGCCATGTGTACATGTGGACAGGCAGCACAGAGTGTCAAACATATATTTCAAGAGTGTTCTGAGCATGAAACGCTGAGGCAGACATATTGGCCAGAGGAAACAACACTGGAATCAAAACTCTATGAGACACTGTATGAACTACAAAAGACAGTGAGTTTTATTAAGGAGACAGAATTACAGATATAGACATGTTTCAAGTGAACGAAAGAAGAAGAAGAAGAATTGTTGTGCAACATTTGGAAATCTGCGAAAATAATGTATGGGTCAAGAGGAATAATAATTACCACCAAACTCATAGTTTACCAGACAATAGCAATTGTAACATTTATTTGTTACAATAAATATCATCCTTTCTTTATGCCCGTGAAACATGGACAGTATATTACAGACACGCTAGAAGACTCAACAATTTCCACATAATCTGCCTTCGTAAGATATTTAACATCAATTTGTGAGATAAAGTGCACAGTAACTACAAATACTAATAGATCAAGACTCTATATAAATTATTATTTTTTTAAACAAAAAGCCCCATGATAATCAGAAAAGTCACTGAAGAACAGGTGCTAAACATAAAAATACAGAGGTGGAAGGAATATGTAGAACTTGGGCTGGACGTTCCGCTTACAGCCAAGGACTTCGTGAAGCGCATCACAACAGCCTTTCACAGTCCAGGTTCAGCTGATTGCTGCGGAAGCTATTGTCAAACTGATACTAAGTTTCTTGCTGTAACATGCACACACGCACTCATAGCAACACCTTCACGAGGTATCCCTGTTTCAAACAAATATTGCTATGGAGCGACCGAGTGCTTGGAGTTTCTCCTTTTTTACCTTTTCTTATCTACCACACTTTCTTGTCCAATCTTGACGCCCTAACCAAGGATCATGAATGGTGAGGAGGAACATCTTTACCTTAAATGGACTCTGCCTTGCCTGTCCCAGATGCAGCGAGAGTGACTTGCAAACCGACATTACACCAACAGTCCTAAACTTGAGATACTGGAAGCAGGGTCAAGAAAACTCATGTGGAATCTGAAAACTCGATGCTGGGAAGAATCGTGAAGGCATAGGATGCAGGACGTGACACGGTCACAGCAAATACTCATGCACAGAACGAAGGATTAAGGTATGCCTCTCGAGTGCTTGTGACCAGCAGGAAATGCATCTCTGTGAACCCCACCTGAATCCCCAAAAGCAAAGACTTTTCATGGTGCCTTTATGAGGGCAATTGACTACGCAACTAATTTCAGATAGAGGAAAACATTTGCGTGCCATTCTTTAGGATGGAGATGTCTACAGCAAACAACCAAACCCACAATGCCAGTCAAACAAAATCTACAATACGAGCTCGGGCGTCGCGTCCATTACCAAAGTCCACGCAAGAAGATCACCCCCCCCCCCCCCCGTGCTCATTGCGAAAAGTCAGCTAGTGGAACCTAAACATCCTACAAGTAAACATAGCAGACATAGAAAACATTATCTCAGATGTAATAAAAACATAACATGAACACAACATACACGTAAAACAATCCCACCATGGAAAGAAATAACATCACGGGCTACACACAGCACAGATGTGAATGTCTGAAGTGTCGGGGCATGATGACACTGACTAGAAATGATGTTGAATGGTAATGCAAAATAATATAAAAAGGTTACTAGAAAAACCTAACCTATATGTCAGTTTTGAAAGCACTTATACATACTCCATATGAAAATAAATACATTCTCCACATAGCAAGAGCAGCGCACATTCTTATCTCTGCATATCCAATCAGTGTAATCATGCAATAGATCTCTGGACATAGCGATATAGCATGGAGGAAAGTAGCGGACAGACTTGCAAAAGTAGGTGCCTCAGAACAACAAAAGCAAAGACCTTGTAGTATGGGAACAGTCAAACAGATCATCAGAAACAACATCATGAAAATCTGGCTTAACAGATAAGCTAATAGGCTGACTGGTCGAAATGTATTTAGTGAAATGACACGGCCAATAGATAATGACAACATAAACAAATTCTGAAGGAGAAACCAATATATTTAAGTTTCGAACAGAATATGCAATGATCAATAGTGATTTAAACCGTATCAAACCCCAGCAACTACCCACTTGTGGACACTGCTCTCATCCAGACGAAACAGCGGAACACCTACTTATTGGCTGCCCTTACCTTTAAACTGCCAGGAAAAAACTTCTACAGATACTCTTAATAGTCACTGACTAACTGTATGGATCACTAAGTCAACTTCAGAAGACGTGCACTTGTTTAAGAATGGAATTGTGCTGACAAGAGTGGAGTTACTCATCAGCATTTGGATATCGACAACAACATAAAAATACATGAAGAGAAACTACAAGCAGAACATTATCAATATCACGGACACATAGGCCTAATCACAAATGATGACATATGTGAAACAGAAGTTGGAACCTCACGAAAAAAGAAAAGAAAACAACAAAGAGATTCTAACAACACTTCGTATGAATAAAGAATTATTAAAGGAAATACAGTTCAAGCAAATAAAATATGTTGGACATATTAAAAGACAACCTTGCTGAAGACCTTGCTTGAGGGTAAACTCGAGGGGAGGAAAGCAAGAGATACGCCGAGATACAAATGGGAGAGTAACATTGCGAGATGAACAGTTTACAGAACAGGTTACAGAACCAGGCGCGTTCTCTTTATACAGTGAAAACATAACGCGTGCAATAGTTGATATTCCAAGAATATCAGTGGGAGGACATACCATAAATAATTTGAGATATGCGGATGACACTGTTCTGATTGATAAAAGTGAGGAAGACCTTCATTAATTAATTGTTTGTTTGTTTTGCGTTCGCTCCATTGTAACCATCACGGATATCAGTGCGATTTCCGCCGGAACCGTGATTACGTTGTGCCACCGTTATGCGCCTTGTAGGCCTAGCACATCCGATTTCGGCATGCCTTGACAATTCGGGTGGGCTACCATAGCCTGTGACAGCCTTCCTATCTGTCGCCAGACGGTGAATGTGTACTGACTCTATGCCGAGACGGTTTGTCTTTCACGTCTGTCCTGCACGAGGCGTTCCGCAGTCAGTGAACATGCCTCGTGTAATTAGACGTATTGACCGTGCTCATCGGGTACTAAACCTTTTCTCGTCCTCAAGCCTGGTTCTGGTTTAGGAAGAAATTGGACTCGGGCTCGTTCGTCTTCTTAGCCGAAGCGTTATTAACAAACTTCATGAGCCCCTCGTCCAGGTCTGAATCTGTGCACATATTTAGGAACGTTAGGAACTTGTGCTTTGTTCTAGAGCTGAACAGTGCTTGTCACCTCGGACTGCTATGCCTGTGCCCATCGGGTACTGAACCTTTTCTCTCTGCGAGCACGCTTCCGGTATAGGAAAGACTCGACAGAAGAGTTGGGCCCAGGCTGGGATCACTGGTAACTAGAAGCTTGTCTCGAGCAAACAATGCTTTAGTTCCAATTTGATCGAACCGTCTTCCATGCGTTTTACACATGACGCTGCCCTCTAGCGCTGTGCATCTTTCTCAGTGTACTCATTGTGCTTTTATTTTTATTGGAACATCTGCCTGCTTCGTACCGACTACATTGGCCGCCCTCCAATGCTTCTACCAGACTTTCTAGCTTCACTGTGTGTCGACAGTGTTGCTGCATGTGTTGGCACAGTTGTGTCGGAGTTATTAACTGTCTTTTTGCAGTCAAATCTCATTCCATCTGTTACCTCCACATTCACGGACACGATCCCCAAAAGGTTTAGCCAGAATCAGCATTAGCCGCTGTATTTCTGTTACCAGGGTGTGCCACGAGGATGCACTTTTGGGATCTTGGTTATCTGCTAACCCTGGGTCCGCCAAGAGCAATGCGTTCCCTTTGCACCCCTAATAATTAATTAATGTAGTAGTCACGGACAGTAAAGAGAAATGACTCTTCCTAAATATAAAAAAAAACCCAGAAATAATGGTCATTTCAAAGAAACAAAATAACACAACTTGTAATATCAAAGTGAATTATATAGTATTATTGATATAGTACCTAATATTTAGGTACAACGATTACAGCAGATGGATGAAGTTCAAGAGAAATAAGAAACAAAATAGGGCAGGCAAAAAAAAAAACTTTCACAAAAATTAAAAAATATATTGTGTAATATGACCTTGTCATTAGAGGTGATGAATAGAGTTCTGCAGTGTTCTCATCATCATAATCATCATCATCATCAGGTGCCATGCCAGTTGGCGTAGACGATCATGGCTATCCACAGCTCTCTGTCCACAGTATTATGTATCAAGGTCGTCGTTGATTCCCTGACGTGCTGGTTGTCAAACTGTCTAATATTTTCTCACGTTGTCGCCCTCTGTCTCTGTTGCCTTCAATATTGCCTGTTGTGACTATGTTCTCCAAACCTGCCTGTCTCATGAATTGGTCAAAAAAAGAAGATTGCCTTTTTCTTATATTGTTAAGGTCCGTTTCGCATTTGACTCTTTCAACACCTCTACATTAGCTTTTCTGGCAGTCCATGGTATTCTTAGCATTCTTCTGTAGAACCACATCTCTATTGCCTCTAATTTCCCACTTTCCTGTTTGTTTATTGTCCAAGACTCGCACCCATATGTTAGTGTAGGGGTTATAGTCCTATATCACTGCAGAACTCTCTTTCTCACTTCTAATGACAAGGTCGTATTACACAATCTATTTTTCATTTTTCTGAATGTTGTTTATGTCTGTACTATTCTGCTTCTTATTTCTGTTGAACTTCTTCCCTCTGCTGTAATCGTTGTACCTAAATATTTGAATTGGTAGACCTGTTTTAATACTATATCATTCACTTTGATCTTGCAATGTGTGTTTCTTTGAAATAACCATTACTTCTGTTTTGTTGATATTTAGGAAGAAGCCATTCTCTTTACTTTATGTGACTACTACCTATTGTTCCGAGTCTTGAACAATAAAAAAACAACAGGTAAGTGGGAAATTAGAGACAATAGGTTCTACAGAATGGTGAGAATACCACGGACTGCCAGGAAAACTAATGTGGAAGTGTTGAAACGAAACTTAATCTATCTATCTATATGCTGTGGCCCTTGTTTGCCTTGCAGCGTCAGAGTTCTCTGGAGATGTCCTTCTTGTGTGCTGCTTGTAAGCTTGTTCCTGTGGCTTCTTTGATTTCTGTGATCCATCTTTTATATGGTCTGCCTCTGGCTTTATAACCGTTATGTCATGCTATCTGTTGGTAGAAAAAAGAAGCGTGTTATCACTTGATCGGTTGTCTTTTTATGTGTTTCAATATCAATAATATAAGAAAAAGACAATCTTCACTGTGTTGGTACGTTATGAGTTACATATAAGTACAAAGAGGTGTGAAGAACAGTTACAAAAAAGCCAGAATATGAATGTGACAGAAATGAAAATTGTTACAAAAGAGAACGAAAAATATATGCGCCGCCCGGGAATCGAACCCGGGTCGCAAGAATGGGAATCTTGCATGATACCACTACACCAGCGGCGCTCGTTATGAGATGTAGTCAGTTAGATATATTATACATATTGTTTTAGCTAAACTAAAAATTCAAATATTTCTATTTTTTTATTTTATTATTTAAATTACAAATCTTAAATATTATCAGTACCGTGTGCACTGACGTTGTCAAAAGCAGAAAATGCTTTTATTGGTTATTGGTTTCCTTTTCCTCACATACGTATTTTAAATTGATTCCGACCTACATAGAGCACTCTCTACTCAGAAATCAGTGCGCAAAACCAGGGCGCAGAGACTGTCAACACAGCACACATAGAATGTACACGCTGCCCAAAGGCCCAAGCAAAATTGTAGTGAGCGCCCGTCGAGGTGAGTCAACACACATCGGCTGCCGCGATATATGTCGGAATATTGAGGCATAATATCTGTCCAGGCTCTTATGTGGACTACTAATATACCTTTTTTTTCTTCTAGGGCCTCCGAGACAACTTGAATTCGAAGGTTACTATAATAGAGAAAAGTCGATCAGATTATCCACAACAAACGGAGAGGGGTTTTTCAGCGATCAGTATACAACTGCAGAAATGAGGTAAATTTCCTGTCACATTCTCGAATAAATGAATATGCTCACATATAACTCCTTTATTAGTTTGTGCAACTTCACAAACTTGCTTGATACAATTTAGAACTGCCCTTTTGACCCCTGTATTATTGATGCCTGTAGTTTCTCTTTATCTGACTTTTGTTATCGTTAGCTCTTGGAAAAAGTCCGATCAGCAACCATCAACAACAATGGATTCCAAAAATACAACGGAAGGAAGGTTGATCAAAGTAACCCGTCCTGTCGTCTCATAATAATCAATACTTATATATCTATACTTTTACCGATGTTCAAATGCGCGTCCAGTGTGAATTTATTTTGAATGTAAATAGTAAATGCTAATAATAATAGCATAGCAGACAATTTACGCAGATTTTTACTGAAATTTGTTTTCAATTGTAGTCGTCATGTATGAAATCTATGAATGTGCTACCAAATTTCCTGTTGCAACTTGATGCCTCCAAACAACTGTTCAGTTTACGATCAGCGTATTTTAGATAAGAGAATGGTACATTTAGTAATCAAACATGGATGTTATTCTTCATTATCACTATCATGTGCTTTGCTGATTAACTTACTCTAGGTGATTGTAGTTCCCCAAAAAAATATTTTAATTCAGGTCTGTGCCAATCAATAGCCTATTAATTATTCTATTAATTATATTCTCAGTCTATTAATTATTTTCACCAACCATATATTATTCTTATAATTATCATCATAACAAATTTATACCATAAGCCTATGTTATTTACAATTTGTATCTTCATATTAAAACTAACCAGAAGCTTCTAATCTGCCCCCAACATTCATATAATATATCATATAGTATATAAGACTAGCAACTTTATTATCTGAACACAATTTCAAATGGTCCTAACTAGCTTGTCCTCAAACATTTTTATAAGAATACACATATAAATTCTACAAAATATGAATTTATGAACAAATAACTTGACAGCTATGAAGGGGAGTCAGGCTGTTTTCCCGTATCTTAAGAAGACCTTAATTCCTGCTCACTCACACCACATCAGATTTTTCAGAGCCCTGATTGAACTCCTCAGCCACTTGAGAACTTGCAAACACTAAATTTGACTTTTGTCAATGTATCTTATCTTTTCTTGCGAAAGAAGGAACATCATCATCATCATATATAGTCTATATTCTGTCTAGTTTTTGCTATTTTCCTTTTCTTCCTCCTACTCCCCTATACCCTTTGTAGATTTGTTATTTGTCTGGTGTCTTTCATACTGATGAAGGATTTGTAGATGAAACATTGCCTGTCTGTGTGTTGTTGTTAGCAGTGGGAGATGTACATATAAGCATTGCAAAATTGAGATTTATCAAAAGCTAGAGCTGTCATACTCAGTAAAAGAACATCTGTAAGCATTTTTGAAAGTAGTTACTTAGGGGCAGGTAAATGTGATCTTTAAGTTTTGTAAATACTAGCAAAATACTCTTCATGTACAGAACCTACCATAGCATTAGCCTAAGAGAGAATGTGATTAAATTGTGTTCGAGAAGATTTGTTAAATCTTTTAATGCAAGGATTTCACACTTAACATTTAGAAAGCCGGTTTAAAATTACACAATCTTTCTCCTGCCACCAGTTTCTGTTTTGAAAATTTGCATAATTTTTGGTGGGTGTTTGGTAAAACTCAAAACTTTTTTGGTGCTTAGAGATTTTAAAACAATTTTTGAATATGTAAATAGAGAATTGATTACTGCAAACTTGTGTGTAATTTATTTTTTTGTATGTTTTGTGCGAGGAAGTGATGAAGACATTCACAAAATACAAAAAAACTACACAAACAAACATGGATGTTACTGTTTGGAAAGTGCAATAATTTTGTTGTTTTTAGATATTTTAGATATCTAGAACAATACATAAGATTAACACCACTGAAATGAAATGTGTGAGACATATGATTGGAGTTAGTTTGAGAGACAAAATCAGGAATGAAGCACTAAGGAAACAATTAGGGATTAAGTCAACAATTAAGTCAACAATAGAATACATCCAGAAACAACAAGTTAAATGGTACGGCCACATAACCAGACAGAAAGAGCAAAGTATTATCCAAAAAACACTTAACAAACGATACGAAAACAGTCGACCTATTGGACGCCCTCATAAAAGGTGGATAGATAGTGTATTAGAGACACTCGGAAATATAACAGCAGAAGAGGCAAATAGAAGGGCAAAAGACCGTACACTCACTGTCCCCTCAACACCGAAAGGTACATGAGGACAGAAAGAAGAAGAAGAGATATTTCAAAATCATTTTTGTACATGTAAATAAAGAACTGCATATATAAGTTAAGTCTTGTTTGTGTATGTGGGATGCAAGAGGTGTGAGGAGGTTTGAAATATGGGAAATGAGGTATTATACCTTTATTTCTGATATGGCAATCCTGATAACAGTTTTACACACCTAAGTCTATTGTAAATATACTGTTTCATAACCAAACTGGGGTGCAAAGGGAACGCATTGCTCTAGGCGGACCCAGGGTTAGCAGATAACCAAGATCCCAAATGTACCTCCACGCGGTGCACCCTGGAAATAGAAATACAGCAGCTCGAGCTGATTCTGGCCAAATCATTTGGGGATCATGTCCGAGAATGTGGAGGTAGCAGATGGAAAGAGATTTGACTGCACAAGAGACAGACAATATCTCCGACACCACCAGCATCACCACATATAGCGACACTGTCGACATACAGTGAAGCTAGTCAGTTCAGTCAGAACATTGGAGGGGCGGCCAATGTAAAATGCACGTGAAGATAGATGCATGGCGAGAGACAAATAGATTTCATATCGAGTACAATGAAACGATGAAAGGGCAGAACAGCGCTAGAGGGCAGCGCGAACTGCAAATAGAAAGTGAAAAGTCCATAGGAAAGGGGAACTACAAGCTCCGTCAGCTCGAGTAGAGCTTCTAGTTACCTGTGTTCCTTACAGGCAGAGACCCAGACCCATCCATTGGCGTTTGGTAAAGCAAGAAGACCTAATCCAACTCTAATGTCGAGCCTTCCTAAACCGGAAATTTGCTCGCGAAGAGAAAGGGTTCTGTACCCGATGGGCTTAGGCAAGAAAGGGACAATGATGGTAGTCCTGGCCCAACTCTACTGTCAAGGTTTCCTATAACGGGAGTACACTTGCAAAGAGAAAGGGTTCTGTACCCGATGGGCTCAGGCACAAAAGGGACAACGAAATAGCCCTGGCCCAACTCTACTGTCAGGTTTTCCTACACCGGAAATACACTTGAAGAGAGAAAGGGTTCAGTACCTGATGGGCTCAGGCGCTATTGGGACAAGGACGATCAGCTCGAGAACGCCTTGCTCTCAAACGCGTGGTGTGAGACTCGAACTTGGACAAGGGGTACACGATGTCGGTGAACGACACCTCTGCTAAGAGGGCGAAAGAGCCAGGGTCCAACTCCTCTGCTGAGTTCTTCCCCTTAAGCAACCAGGCTCACGGATAAGAAACGGTTCAGTACCCAATGGGCACAGGCACAGCACGTCCAATTACACGAGGCGAGTTCATAGACAGTGGAACACCTCGTGCGAGTCAGATGAGAGCGAAGAGTCGCCACTACGCGTGCCTGGAGACAGATATAGAGGCTGTCACAGGCTAAGGGTAGCCCACCCGAATTGTCAAGGCATGCCGAAATCGGATGTGCTAGGCCTACAAGGCACATAACGGTGGCACAACGTAATCACGCTCCCGGCGGAAATCGCACGGATATCCGTGATGGTTACAATGGAGCGAACGCAAAACAAACATAACCAAACTAACATATTGCTGGGAAGATAAATAAAACATGTAAAAGTAGTTTACCTTGTTGAAAAAATTGAACTCTAGAGTTACACCTACTGTTTTCTATAGTTGACGTCAGTTCATTAGGTCTATACTTGTCAGGTGTTTTTTCATAACCAAACCAATGTGTTTTCATATCTAATCTTAAAACTAATGTAATTTCCAAGAATTCCTTACTGTCAGAATCACAATCCATAATGATTTTACGTCACTTATACATATTGATGTCCATTGTAACCCGCTAATGGATTCGGAACTGGATGTCTCTCGATATTTACAATTTTTTGCAGTTTTCTATATTTGATACACCATTACAGTCATCGGAAGTACAATACTACTGCTAACTATCATTCACTGATTCCATTCACGTAATATTAACGATTGTATGGTTTTCACATCGCTGAATGCAGGGTATAGCAGCAGGCGAGTTCATTCGCTAGGAGCGTCATGAACCATGGAAACCCCTGGCGAGCTGGGGGCATGATACAGGTTAAATAGACATCATAACGTATTGATTAATTCATAATATTTAGCCTTAGTATGAGATATGGCAGAGAGATTAGAGCATTGGTCTCATAACTGTCATATTGATGGTTCAGCTTCCAGTATGGAGTTTTTGTAGTCTTTAGAATGTGCATTTCTTAGAGACATTGTGAGTGTAACTAGCATGGTTTGATAAAGTACATACATCTAGATACATATATTTGCATATGTGGATCGCCTGTGTGTTCCTGAGGCCCAAAAGGGAGCAAAAAATATAGTGACACTTATCATGCATGTCATAGGAGATACTAAGGAGGTTTTTTGGATTGGAGTTTGCTGTTCCATCCCATAGTGAGTCAAAGTGACCCAGAAGCCATGCTGAAGTCGGATGTGTCAGACTGAAAGGCATCTCTGATAGTTAGTCTATTGCGCTCTTAATTGGTAACACTTTAACCTACTTTCATTTATAGGTAATTGTTCCAGCATTGTTCTGTCACTCCAATAGCAAAACCTGAGAATTTTCAGAGAAAAAAGTGTGTTGGTTTCCCACAGTTGCGTTCTGTTTGTTTGGCACATAAGAGAGTTTTGTTTGTAATACTATCATGCCTGGCATTCTCTTATGAAATTGAAATAATAAACCTGAATTTATTCTGGATTTTATCTCAGTAATCCAAAACCAACATTCCAGTCCAAGAAACCAATAAATAAATGGAGACAATCGACACAATACAGTCAAAATCCAGCCTTACATGCAAACCACATGGAAATGGCAAATTTATTAAGTGCACGTAAGTACTTTCATGTTTACTGTCTCAAGTTGTCGGCTACCTGATTTATAATGGGTCACATTCACTCATGCCCCATAGATTGAGGGGGGTGGGAGGATTTAAGGTCCAAATCCCTTTCCTTTAGAAAAATAGAACATGACACTTAATAATAAGAAACAGTAAAAAGAGGTGTCTCATCACTTTAAAAATTTGGTTCATTACGAGATGTGTCCATATTTCAACTTAATAAAATTATGCGTAATTTAATTCTGTTAGCATGACTCAGAGATTAAAAAGTCTGGCAACGTCTGCTACCAATGAATCAAAGGTGCGCAACGCACTGAGTGGCCCTCCCCCCAGGGCTATTGAGGGGGGGGGTGCAGTGGGACCTCTCAGTGCATAGTACACAGATTGTTGAATAATTATGCTTCTTTAGCAAAATTGTGCTAGTTAAATAACATATGGTTCCTTTCATTAAAAATGTGGACACATCTCCCCGTAATGTACCGGTACTAAAGATTTTCTCAAAAGATTATCAAAATTAATATACAAGCTTCTTCTTCAGCGTTCATTCTCAAACTCTTACTGGATCTCTCTTGTAGCAGGATAATGATCCTACTTACATGAAAACAGGTTGCAGATGCTTTACTGAGGATGTAGTCCAGAGAATAGAAATGTGTTGTTTCACTGTTATATTTGTGCCAATAGACTGACACATCTGTTTCTTCAGCAGTATACACAAGCGAAGTGATTATTTTTTATTTTGAAGGTTAAACAGTCCCTATTTACCAAAGACATATTGTAGGTGTTCCTACATGCACTATTTACTTCTCTGCATCTAGCAGAATCAGAGGTGAGCAATATTTTTGGACTGGATGGCCGGATTGAGCTTTTATATGTTGTTGCAATGGGCCTGCATAGTTTTTCAGGGCAGATGAATGCTGAAGTCGGATGTAACAGGCTGAAATGACCATATATCAAAGCTAAGCTGTAAACGATGGCACAATGCATTCTGTACTCTGGACTACATTCTGCTAATCTGTAGGAGTTTGAGAGCGAACAAAGAAGAAGAATAAGCAAAGGGCTAAATATTTTTTTTTAAGTTGTCTATACTTAATCAATAATACTTTTAGATGGCTTGGTAGAAAGAACTTGGTACATGACCATATTGTGCCATCACTAAAGTAGAATCTTTGTTTTGTCAGAAAGTAATAAGAGTTACACTAGCTGTATCAATATTATATTTCATTATTTTTTGTCATGCTGAAGTCAAAAGTGTCAGGCCACTGGGGAAAATAAAATGACAACACAATGCTTTTTGTTATCTTACTACATCCAGCTGGAAATCTAGTAGGGTCATGTCCTGCTACAAGAGAGATCCAGTGGGAGTGTGAGAACAAATACAAACAAATATTATTTTATGTGTCACTATCTGTATTTTTAGAAAATGAAAGAGTATGAGTGATGTACATATGCAATCGCGTGTACAAAAGATGTTTCCTATCCATATCAATTGATGAGGAATTCTAAATTTGCTCTCTAAGTTTTGTGTAGTTTGATATCATCCACAAGTTCTAATTTTGGTTTATGTACGCACGTAAAGTGAAGCCAGTAAGCTGTAATATTACTAAAGTTCACAGACAACAATATTATTGTATGAAATTTCATTCCTTTTCACATTGTAATTGTTCAGCTATTCTTTCTTGTTAATTTTGGACTCTCCCCTTCACCAACTTAATTTAAATATGATGTTCTGCTTTGTTAACCTGTAGCAGCCCAGCTAAAAATAACACATATTTCCTCTGACACCATTTTTTATAACTTCTGGTTTTTTTGCACATTCGCTTTTTTTGGTGTAACGTTTTTATTTATTGAGTTATTGATTTAAAATTCAGAGACAATAGAGATAAATGGATTCTTGAAAATGATTTGGAGGTATTACTTGCTTGTGTTTGTCAGTGTTATGTTGTGTACAACCAAAATTGCGATTGTGGACAAACGCACAACTTCACATTCAAGGTAATGCGCAGACCTAGCTTTAGAAAACAAGGCTCCTCAAATTCCTCATCGTAAGTTAATTTATTTACATTACTATTAAATATTATCATCTCCCTCAAACCTCATACGTTTATTTAGAGTACCTGCAACACTAAAGCTTTAAAATTCATCCTTTTCTGAATATAATCCATGAAGAATTTGTGAAAAATGGTGACAGAGGTTAGGCCTGAACAATTCGGCTTGCAAGCGTGAAAAGGTCGAATAAATTAAGACTATTTATATTGCTGTGGAAAATTAAGGAACAATCACTCCAGCACACACTTACTTTTAGAGCATGATGGAAAATAAACATGGACAATTGTTGTCCACAACTAAAAATAGCTACCTTGATGTAGACATTTGTTGGCAGTGGGTTTCCATCGCTAGATTACATTTGTCAACATTTGTAGACTTTAGATTGCTACAGGTTAAGAAAGCAATTCTATGATCACTGAGAATGCACAAATGGACACCTACATTATAAATAGAAGTGAATGGAGCCTCATAATTATGAACATCTGCTTCTTCAAACTCTTTCATTTTCTACATATTTTCCAGTCACTTGTATTTTCTTTTGCACATTTCTATTCTGATCTTTGATGTGTTATCTGGTCACCAACATGCTTCAGAGAGGGAAAAAAACCAAACACTGAAGATTTATCCATTTTTCATGCTTCAAAGAAACTCTGCTACATATATTGGTACCATAATAGTCACAATGATATTTATTGAAAATTGCACAATTTATGAGTATGTATACTTTTTTTAAAGTATGTAAAAAAGATCAAACTAACATGATTTATTCTGCTTTTTCTAAAATTCCTGCAGATCAGCAAGATCTATTCTGGATAACAGTGAGTTCAATGTCATGGTTTACAGCTTAACCATGATATCTTTGCCATTCGGTCTAACCATTTGACTTCAGCATGGCCTATGGTTTTTGACCCTCTATGAGTTGGGGCTGCCAATTCAATCCCTCAAACTTCTTTAGTTAACTTTTACAACATGCCTACCAGGCAACTGTTGCTATTCTTTGCCCCCCTTTCAGACCTGGCAACACACTAGTGAGAATGTTATTTTAGAAACTATGGGAGAGGCCTAAATTTGTTTCCTTGGTATCCATAGCAACTATTACCTTGATCAACATTTTACTGGAAGTAAAAATTCAATTCAAATATTTGCTATGAATATAATTCTTATGTACAGGTCAATATTCTTATTAGAAACTTATAATTTTTTATACATTTGTACCTTTCAGAATGGAAGAAAGTTGAGGACAGTTTAAAAGGCCATGCTCAAGGCAAGTTCAGATCATAAAATAAACAGTTCTTCTTCTTCTTCTTTCGTTCACTTGAAACATGTCTATATCTGTAATTCTGTCTCCTTAATAAAACTCACTGTCTTTTGTAGTTCATACAGTGTCCCATAGAGTTTTGATTCCAGTGTTGTTTCCTCTAGCCAATATGTCTGCCTCAGCGTTTCATGCTCAGAACACTCTTGAAGTATATGTTTGGCACTCTGTGCTGCCTGTCCACATGTACACATGGCCGTGTTGCCAATCTTGAACTTTGTATACATATGACTGCGGAGTCGGTTGTGTCCTGTTCTGAGGCGTAAAATTATAACTTGTTCTGATCTCTTCATAATATGATAGTCATCTTGTGTTGGTGTTGTGGCTTTCTTATTGACTTTATCATCTGTTTTTTCTGATGGTAGGTGATTGATATATCTGGTTGGTCTTCGGCAGCACCTTCCTTAGCCAGTTGGTCTGCTTTTTCATTTCCTGGTATTCCACAGTGAGAGGGTATCCACTGCATGGTTACCCTATACTGGTAAGACAATTCGCTAAGTAGTTTTTTCAAGTCTGTTAGTTTTTCAGACTGGAAAGCTTGAAGCACTGACCTTGCATCTGTCAGGAATACCACAGGCTGTAGGTCAGAGTTGGAGTTCAGCAGTTTTTTAGCTGCCACACTAATTGCCTGGATTTCTGCATCATAATTATTGCAGAATTTTCCTGTCGGTGTTCTGATTGTATCTCTAGGCTTGTGTGGATATTCTATATATACACCTGCACCTCCATTCCTCACGGCATTCTGTGCTGACCCATCTGTGTATACTCTGACCCATATATCTTGTGGATATTCCTCATCCAGGAAACTGAGGGTGACTGTCCTTCGCTGCACATTGTTCTGTTCGTCCACGCTTAGTATTCCTTTCACATGGGTCTGAATGTATATTGGCATTCCATGTCTTTCACTCCACGGGGTTTGTTCTGGTACAGGCCTTAAGGGGCTGTCAACTTCAGGTAGGTCTGTAAGTTGTCTGCGGAGTCGTTTAGCTTGATGAATAAAGCTGCTTCTTTTCAGTCGTCCCATTGCTAGATTTTGGAATCTTTCCTTCATTGGATGACTTGGCATACACTGAAACTTTTCTGCTTGAATTAGTACTTTTGTGTCTCTGCGTTCGCCAAGTGTTTGCATTCTTCCCATTTTCTGCATCTCTGCTATGGGTGTTGATTTCATTGCTCCCAACATTATTATAAGTGCCTGGTTTTGCACTTTATCTAGATCTTGTAATGTGGTGTTTGATGCAGGACACCACGCAGCTGAACCATATTCCAGGTGTGGTCTTATGCCTTGCTGGTAAACTTTACTGAGTATATTCCCACTGGCTCCCCATGTGGTTCCACTTAGTTTTCTCAGGATAGCTAACTTCCTCCTGGCTTTTGTTGTTGCTTTGTTTATGTGCTGCTTCCATGTCAGTTTATCATCAAAAGTAACTCCGAGGTATGTGGGTTGTTTGTCTTCTTTCAAGAGCTCTCCATCTATTTTGATATGACCGGCTTTTTGTTTTGGTGAGAGGGTAAAAAGTGTAGTACTGCACTTATCTGTGTTAATGCTGACGCACCATCTATTAGCCCATAAGGTTAGGGCATCAATAGCTCTTTGTATTTGTTTAGTGGCCACTGTCGCATGTTCTTCTGTGCACCAGATCACCAGGTCGTCAGCATACATTGCCACTTTGATCCCGTGTGGTAGTTCAGCAACTAGGTCATTGATGTAAACCAAGAAAAGTGTGGGCGACAGGACTCCTCCCTGGGGGACTCCATGACGCAGTAGAACCTTCTTGCTCTTGCGACCATCTAATTGTACCCTGGCTCTTCTATTATGCAGGTATGCTTTTACCCATTTGTACATTCTTGAGCTAACCCTGCAATTTCTCAATTTCTTTAGGAGCCCTTCTTTCCAGACCTTATCAAATGCTTTTCTGAGGTCTATCCATGCTGCTAGTACCAGTTTCTTATCTTGGAAGGCATCCTCAATCTCTTGGGAGAGGTAGGTTGCCTGATCTTCAGTAGAGTAGCACTGTCTGAAACCTGCTTGCTGTGATACCAGAAGGTTTTCACTTTCAAGGTACCACTGCATCCTAAGATTGATAATGCGTTCCATTGTTTTGCATAGGCAGCTTGTGAGGCTGATGGGCCTGTAGTTGGAGACTGTGTTGCCATCTTTTCCTGATTTGAGGAGTGGTATCATTATTGCTTCTCTCCACGCCTGTGGTACATTACCCGTGGACCAGCTTGTGTTAAAGATCTGCAGTAGCTTTGCTCTTGCTGCAATTCCCAGGTTTCTAATCATTTCATTGGACACTCCATCAGCTCCAGGGGACTTTTTCATTTTCAATTTGGATATTGCATGCTCCAGTTCTCTCATTGTGATTGGTGCCTCCATGACTTCAGGTATAGGTTCGCCTTGTCCAATGTTTTGCTGGTTCTCTCGAACCTCCTGTTGTTTGTCTGGGCTGACTTTGATGTTATTGTCTTCTGCAAAGGAATCTGCTGCATGTTTACCTGTTAAAATGTTTCTATCTTTATAAAGTGTGATCCTGGTATTTCTCCCTGTACCTTCATCATTTAGTTGTTTTACAAGTTTCCATAATTTCCTAGTATCTCTTTCTAGGTTCAGCGACTCTGTTTTTTCTTTCCAGCTACTCCGTCTGGCTTGTAACTTGGCTCTTTGAAATTTAGCCTTTGTTTGCTGATATTTGTTGTGATGTTCTTGGCTAGGTCTGTTCTCAGCCTGCTGTCTAGATGTTTCCATCTCATTTTGCAGCTTTTCCAGTTCATCATTCCAGTAGGGTTTGTAGTTTTTGCGTGCCCCCCTGGGTATGGTTTTACTAGCAGCATGTAGTATACATCTATTAAATTCACTCACTGCTTTATTGATGTCTTTGTCCAAGTTCATGTCCTTAGCTAGAACACTGGTTAAATGCTGGTACATTTTCCAGTCTGCCCTCTTATAGTTCCACCTAGTGAGCGTGCTGCTGTCCTTGGTAAATTCATTGTGGATTTCCAGAAATACTGGTCTGTGGTCACTACCCCCAAGCTGCTTTCCAACGACACGTGTGATGTTCCATTCCAGGCCTGGTGAGTGGAATGCCAGATCTGGTGTAGAGGTGGTGTGCCATGCTCTCGAGTAGAAGGTTGGTGAGTCAGCTGGCTGGTTAATAAGGATGAGATTATTTTCATCCTGCCAGCTCTCAAGTTCCTCACCTCTCTTGTCGATATGATCGTAGCCCCAGCTCTGAGAGTGGCTGTTGAAGTCACCACACACCATAAGTCTCTCTTTATCTGGAATTGTGTCTAGTGCCAATGGTTTATCATTTGGGCAGTAGTAGTTCAGGAGATGGAATTCTGCACTGTCTGTTTTTAGGTGGAGCATCTGGTATTCTGCCCCTTCCATATATACTTCCAGCTGACATGCGCTGATATTGTTTTTAACAAGTGTCAGAATTCCACCCTTTCGCCTGTCCTTTCGGTCAGATCGGTAGCACTGGTAGCCTCTGATTTTGAAGGCTATGTCGCTGCTGAGGTGTGTTTCTTGGATACAGCATATATTAACTTGTTCTTCACTGAGGACATTTTCAAGTTCCAATTTTTTGCTGTATCCATCTCTCTTACTGTTGACACCCTCAGCATTCCAGTGCATTATTTTTATTGGTCGTTTGTTTGTTTGGCCAGTAGCTCTATTCCCTTGCCTCCTGGCTCCTCGAGGCAATTGAGAAGGACTTTCAGTAACTGAGGTTGGGCCCTTTCGAGGTATAGGGCCCGGCACCGTCCCTGCCTGAACGTCCGCCACAGGGCAGGCACCATAACTTTTTATAGATACAGACATGTTTCCATTGTGTTTTGTGCGTGGCATCCTGATTCTGTGCGCCTTTTGGCTGGATGCCTCCGTCTTCAGCACTCTGCTTACTTGGGCAGGACTATGGTCCTGCTCGAATGGGACTGCCCGACCAGTCTTAGTTTCCAGCCCCTGATGGCTGAACTAAGCCCCATCACCACTGCAAGGTGCTGGCCTTGATGGGGAAATAAACAGTAATCATGACCCACATTCTCTCTAAGCAGCGAACCTTGTCAGAAAAGAACAGTGTATGAAATTTATCATTCCAGCACAAAATTGAGATCAATGAAATATTAAACCAGTGGTCCTCAAGTACTACATCAAGAGTTATTTACACATGGTTTTGTAGCTGCCTAGACCGCTGTTGGATCTGTGCGTACAGCAAAATGTTTTCGAGATAACATGAATCATAAATATATAAAATACTCTAGTGATAACTGACACGTGCATCATGCATGTGGACTCTGTTGTTTTTGTCACAGTATTGAAAAGAGAGCTGACCTAATATGGGCAGTCATTGATTTACTACACAGTGAAGAAGACGACACTGGAAGTGATAACATACACATACAAAGAATGACAGAAATGGGGTGATCAAAGAGGGAGAAAGTGTGTATTCTCTGGTAAAATCCGAAGATCACATAATTAACATCTGACTGGGACTTCGATTCTGCATACATTTAGTTTGCTTGGACAATGTCCTGTGGTAATAACTTTTGTTATTTCAGACGGGACATCAGACCTCAATTCTTTACCCACATAGCGATTGAGATTATGTCATTTTTTATAACATTGCCACTCTTTGCTACAGCTTGTTTGTTTGTTTGTTTTGCGTTCGCTCCATTGTAACCATCATGGATATCCGTACGATTTCCGCCGGGAGCGTGATTACGTTGTGCCACCGTTATGCGCCTTGTAGGCCTAACACATCCGATTTCGGCATGCCTTGACAATTCGGGTGGGCTACCCTTAGCCTGTGACAGTCTCTAAATCTGTCTCCAGGCACGCGTAGTGGCGACTCTTCGCCCAGATGATTTTTGCTCTCGTCTGACTCGCACGAGGTGTTCCACTGTCTATGAACTTGCCTCGTGTAATTGGACGTGCTGTGCCTGTGTCCATTGGGTACCGAACCGTTTCTCATCCGTGAGCCTGGTTCCTTAAGGGGAAGAACTCAACAGAGGAGTTGGACCCTGGCTCTTTCGCCCTCTTAGCTGATGTGTCGTACACCGACATTGTGTACCCCTTGTCCAAGTTTGAGTCTCACACCACGCGTTTGAGAGCAAGGCGTTCTTGAGCTGAGCGTCCTTGTCCCAATAGCGCCTGAGCCCATCAGGTACTGAACCCTTTCTCTCTTCAAGTGTATTTCCGGTGTAGGAAAACCTGACAGTAGAGTTGGGCCAGGGCTATTTCGTTGTCCCTTTTGTGCCTGAGCCCATCGGGTACGGAACCCTTTCTCTTCGCGAGCATATTTCCGGTTTAGGAAGGCTCGACATAAGAGTTGGATTAGGTCTTCTTGCTTTACCAAACGCCAATGGATGGGTCTGGGTCTCTGCCTGTAAGGAACACAGGTAACTAGAAGCTCGCCTCGAGCTGACGGAGCTTGTAGTTCCTCTTTCCTAGGGACTTTTCACTTTCTATTTGCAGTTCGCGCTGCCCTCTAGCGCTGTTCTGCCCTTTCATTGTTTCATTGTACTCGGTATGAAATCTATTTGTCTCTCGCCATGCATCTACCTTCACGTGCATTTTACATTGGCCGCCCCTCCAATGTTCGGACTGAACTGACTAGCTTCACTGTATGTCGACAGTGTCGCTATATGTGGTGATGCTGGTGGTGTCGGAGATATTGTCTGTCTCTTGTGCAGTCAAATCTCTTTCCATCTGCTACCTCCACATTCTCGGACACGATCCCCAAATGATTTGGCCAGAATCAGCTCGAGCTGCTGTATTTCTGTTTCCAGGGTGCACCGCGTGGAGGTACATTTGGGATCTTGGTTATCTGCTAACCCTGGGTCCGCCTAGAGCAATGTGTTCCCTTTGCACCCCTTTGCTACAGCTAAATCAGACGATGCCATCCATTTATTCCATTTGTCAGACAGGAGTCTATCCTGAAATGGTTTGTTAAGGAAGACTTCTAGTGGCTGCAAAAGGGAAGTAAAGGGCCCCAATAATTACAAATACAGACATCCCCAACTAACGGCATCGTTCTTCCACTTTCTCTCTGAAATGTGCCCAAAATGAGTCCCATACTTGCATAGATGATTTTTTATGGCGACTCACTCAATCTGCCCCCCCCCCCCCCCCCACTTTATCCAGCCATTCCAGAATGTTACTTTCATTCATCCAAACTTGCATGTGAGCAGGCACAAAAAAAACGCTACTTGGGAATTTGGCCCATATAGACAGTCCTGTGTTTAAAAATAATCATGGGCAAGGAGGCGAGCAATGTGCCACATCTACCATGCAGCCTAAAAAAACTGAAATGCGTTTTCTCGTGCCCAATCGTCTTCACACCTTTTCTTTCCACCCTGCGATTTGAATGCAAATCAAATGCAGACCAGTCTCATCCATATTGGGCCTATACATCTATATACTATTTTGAGTACCACCATACCAAATCCACTTATAACTAGAGCTGGTAAGACTATAAATCCATTATAATGGCTTTTCATGGGTCAGTTTGGAAATGTGCTTTGAATGTCATGGCTGGTGCTACCTGATATTTTACAAGCAAAAAGTTTACCTGATCAATTCATTGATTATGCTTTGCATTTACCATAATGATTGATGCTATTGTTGCAGTCAACCTTTGTTGTATAGACAGTGAATGAATTTGATATCTCCGAACACTTGTACCTGGTGGCCACAGGTTTTATGAGGCTGGCAACTCTTCTGGGCAAAGGTTGCACTGTATAATTCTTGATTTTGTATTTGATGTGAATACCGGTAGGGTGGGGCAATTGTAAGAAATGACCTCATGTCTTACCATTGCTAAAGTTTGTGTAATTTTCCTTTTAGTAATATTTCATTGTCCCTTCATTCTTATAATAATGGAATTCCACATTATTATTATTACCAGTATTATTTTTTAAATTTTGCTCTATACACGGTTTCCGATTTGGACATAAAAGTTACATCCTCTGCTTATATAAGGATCGGCCTATATTCGGGAATATATGGTATGATTTGTAAAATTAAGTGTAAAACACATCTTTGTATTGAATGAAGATCCATTAAACTTATTTATGTTATTTTCCTCTATCAGATGTGTATGAAACATATAAAGAGAAAGGACCAAACAGAATCTTGGCTGGTAAGTTTTGATAACAAAGTAATGAATTAAAAAAACCATACTACTGAATTCAGATGTGTCATCCCTTAGTTGCAAAGAAAATAGTGACACAACACATCTCCGTTCTCATGATTACATCCTGCTGGAAATTTAGTAGAACCATTTTTCTTCTACAAGAGAGATCCAGTAGGAGTGTGAGAGCAGGTTAGATTTTTTTAAAACTTCAGTTTTTTTATTTATAAGTTTATTTATGAGTTCAGTTTTTATAAGGAGATGCCAGTTTGAAATCTTTGATCTGCTTTGGTTTAACAAAAATTGCTTTTCATGTCATAAGAAGTGGCAAAGGAGGTTTGAGGTGGTGGAGTTAGCTGTCCCATCCTGTAGGTTAAAATGACCTAAACAGCTATTCTGAAGTTGGATGTGTCAGGCTAAAAGGCACAGTTATCACAGTTAAGCTGTAAACCATGACACATCACATTCTGTTCTCTATATTACAGGTTGTTTTTTTCACTGGATGACACAATCTTCTCCTGATACTCATCTTCTACATCACCTACACATGTATCATATATCACATTCAATAGTGTATCACTCAAACTGCTAATAATCTTTATATTCCTAAACGTCGTATGTACCATATATCATATTCAGTGCTGCATCACACAGGCTTCTTACATTCCGTAACCATATATGGTTCTATGTATATAACCATACACAATTTCAATTGGTGACCGCCCTCAGTCCAACTTTTTTTGCAGAAGACTTTGACCATATGGCTGGCAGTGAGAAAGAACATTCAGAACTTATATATTAAATTTAGAAACTGAGAAACAAAAAATCGAAAATCGTCAGGATTTTTGGGTTGATGTTTCTAGAGTGGCACCCCTAGGACCCCAAGGGGTTATTGATTTGATGATTTATATGCTATATGCCATATATCACATTTAGTGATGTATCACAAATTCTTACTGTATCTTGTTTTATCTCCTCTACTGTAATTGTTTTTTCATCATCCACATGTTGCTGAAGAACAAAAGGTGAGCAAAGAATAGAAACACTGAATATATCACATTCATTACAGTATCACACAATCTTCTCATAATCCCCATATTTCTTAGCCTACGTGTGTACCATATATCACATTCATTGAGGTATAAAAACCAACATATATATTGGAAACAAAAGACTTAAACAAGTGACAGAATTCACATACCTAGGAAGCAATATAACAACAGACAGCAGGAGCAGCATATAAATACACAATAGATGTAGTAATGCATACCAAGCCGTAGGATAAATGACACCAATCTTCAGAAACAAAAATGTAGATTTAAACACCAAAATAACACTATTCAAAACAATTTAATTATTATCCCAACACCAATGCCAAACATGGACAATGACAGCACAAGATAAAAGTAAACTTGTGACAGCTGAAATGGCATACTTGCGCAGAATCCTAGGAATATTGCTAAGAGACAAGTGAGAAATGAGGACATTAGACAAAGAACCGGTACCATTCCAATCTTGTAATATATTAAGAGACAACAGATAAAATCTTATACACACATCAGCAGACAGCACACCACAGCAAGCTATGCTACACCGATACAGTGAAGGCAGACCTAGAGGCCGACCACGAAAACGATGTACCACCGAAATTAAAGAGGCGACAAACTCCACAATATACTCAGCACACACATGTGCCATCTCCAGAAAACACTGACGCTGAAAGGCAACAAAGGGTTTAGCGAATAGATAGATTGATTGGGGTGTAAAGGATTGCGCATTGCTCTTATGAGAACCCAGGGTTAGCAGATAACCAAGATCTTAAAAGTACCTTCACTCTGAAGTCGGATGTGTCAGGCCTAAAGGCGCAGATATCGCAGCAATGCTGTAAACCATGACACAACGCTTCCGTTCTCCGGACTACATCCTGCTAATCTGCGGGAGTTTGAGAACGAACACAGAAGAAGAAGAAGAAAAGTACCTTCTTGTGGTGCACCCTTGAAACAGAAATACAGCTGCTCCTTCTGTATTCCTGGCCAACATTTTTAGACTCATGTCCGTGGATATGAATGCTGTAGATGGAATGAAAATTGCCTGCATAGAGACAGAAAATATCTCCAAAACCTTTACGCCATCACATTCAACAGTACTGTCAGCACAAAGTGATTCAAGACATATGTACATTCTATCTTTGCTGGCCTAAAAAGAGAAACATTGGAGAGGCGACCAATGTCAATGTCCCTAACATGTGGTGATCTTATGAGTACACAACGAATCTGGAAAAGGCAAAAAACACTAGCAGTCAGCATAGTGTATGTGAATTAATTCAGTAGCTACAAAAGTCCAGCATGAGACCAACTGGCAGAAGTGCTGTTCATGCTTGAAAACACACAGAAGCCCATTTGTCTCATCACAAATGACCCCATTCAAAGTAGGAGTCGTGACTCAGGTATTGGATACGTCAACTTGAACATGCACTCTTGGAAATGAAAAAAAGCTTTAAATACTGCTCCCAAATGCACACAGGACAAGCATTGAATAAATATTGGGGAGCGCATTGTTCAAATGTCTAACAGAAGCATTGTTGAGACTCGAACTCTGGACACTGCTGACAACTTAGAGGGGATCAAGTCTCTAACAAAAAACTGTCTGCCGTTGCCCAGCAGGCTCATACAGAGAGAAAATTGGGTTCAGTACCAAGGGCCCACTGTGAAACTCCTCATCTGAGATTCATATTTTACCTACTTCTTTGGGTAATATACGCGATTGTCGAAGAGTAAAAATACACAGCCTGGCGAGGGATTAGAAGGCCATCTCAAGCGGACAAGTGGAGTGTGTAGAAATATACAGGTCTAATTCTATACCCCTGACGTGTTTAGCAAAGCAGCACCTCGTCTAGGAAGGTGTATCAACCCTAGTCTAATTTGACTGTCGCTGTCACCTAACATGGCTCATATAGAAGATATTAGGTCTGGGATCTAGGGACACAAAGTGTCATAATGGAATGGTCTTCCTTTATGAGGCACAGCTTGCTGGCTGCGAAGCTCCTCACCGGAGAAAATCCAAACAAGGGTGACCCAAGCAAACTATCAGTTCATCTTGTGACATATCCCCTCTGAGTAGAAGACTTCTTCAGTAGGCATTGCTCAATGCTGAAGCCTTCTTGGTATGCATGAAAGCTCTGAGAAACCTCCCCACTGCACATAGGAAGTAAGAGCTAATCGCTTGCAATTCTTGGGGGTTCGAAAAGAAGATTACATTTATTGCTGTATCATACATTATTCTCACAATCCTTAGCCTATGTTTGTACCATATATTACAATCAGTGCTGTATCACACACTTCTCACAATCCCCATATTCCTTAACCTATATATCACAATCAGTGATGTATCAAATAATCTTCTCATATTCCTTAATCTATGTATGCACTATACATCTTGTTGTTACTTTTGCTAATTAAAACTGAATATTATTAACAAATGTGCAACATTTGTGCTTTTAAAAAAACAACTGTATATTTAATTTTCATTATCAATATCTCATATATAATGCACATCATAGCCATCCAAAAATAGATATATCATAGATATCAATACACTCTTATGCTCACCTTATTTTTGTAGTTGTGGATACATTAGTTCAACAACTGGACATTAGATATTACAGTTCTTCTTCTGAGTTCATTTGCAAACTCCTGCAGACTTATAGGATGTAGTTTGGAGAATGGAATGTGCTGTGTCATAGTTTACAGCTTGGCTGCGATAATAGCACTTTTCGTTTGACACATTAAACTTCAATATGCTTCTCTGTCACTTTGACCCTCTATATGATGGGACAGCCAATTCCACTCCTAATATTACAGTTCTTCAGCTATTTGTTTCTGTCTCATTCTACCAGTCGAGTAGTTAGATAATTTATGCTCACACCAGGAAACACTAATTGTAGAAGAATTAACATTAATGAATCAAGAATGGTCTAATATCTGGCAGGTTAATAAATCTCTTATTTTGTACAATGTGACAAACAGTACAAAATTATTCATCAATGAAGATTTCTGATATTTGTAAGATAAAAAGTAATACTGCTGTGAAACTGAATAACAATAGTACTTTCGTAGATCACACTTTTTTGAGTTTCACTGGATGATAACTGACAGACTATCGCTAAAGGGTGTAAACATGAAAAAATAACATTACACTAGACATTTTTGTACCATATCCCTGAGTGTTAAATGTTTCAAACCATTAGATCTTTGTCAAGAATGTACAAAACTGGAAAAAAAACAGTAAAAAATGTTACCACCACAGGGGCACTAGAATGCAGACATGTAAACAATACAAAGTTCAAGATGACAATGACGTACATGTAGTCATGGAAGCGGGTTTTGTTGAAAATGGAATGGGATATGAGAACAGAAAGGAAAACTTATTGCCCAAAATACCACGGGCAGCAATACAACAAGGACCACACCAACATGAATTTAAACAAATGAATGTTCGGAGTTCGAAAGTCCAAAAGACTTCGGGTATCAAACTAAAAAATAAATCAATTTTCAAGATCGCACCTAGATCATCATCCTTGGTGCAGGATCTGAGGGAAGTGACCCAGATATCGAGGGCACCATGATGACCATCACCAAATCGAAATGAATGACGGCAGGGGTAGGTTTTATGACATGAAAATGCCTACAGAAGTGGTCACTGAATTGTAAGCCCGTTTCACCTATATACTTATTGTCACAGCGTTTACATATGATAACGTAAATAACATTACAGGATTTATATATAAAGGCCTCATCGATAGTGAATGTGGCCTTAGGAAATGAAACAGAGTGGATCTGAACTACATGTATAGCAATGGCCGCGTTTTCAACAAATAATGCAAAAGTGAGCAGGAACATAAGATCTGGGGTGACTGGACTAAGGTGCCATTAAGATTTTTGTCACGCCTATAGGTAGCCAGAGGAAAGTCCTGGAAAGCAGCATGAGTTAGAGGATCAGATAGAAGGGAATAATGCTTGAACAAGATTCAATGGACAGTAGAGTTATGGGGATGAAAAGTAAGGACATGTTTAATTCTATCAGATGAGGATGAAGTACCCTGAGTATTAGTCAAGGTATCAAGTCGAGATAACTTATGGACACAAAGCCATGCAGATGAAAGGACACTCAAGGAATGAACGTCTACAAAAGAAATCAATCATCTCAGAGGATTTATCAAGAAAGTTGTCATCCTCACCAAATAGCGACAAAGGCAAAGAAGCTGGAAGAGTGGCAGAGAGTTGCGACAAGCAGGAGGATGAAAAGAAGTGTTGAGCGGAAAACCATGTGCATCAGTAGGTTTGTAGTAAACAGATGTGCTGAGGTTAGGAGGATAAATAGGAACAATAATGTCAAGAAAGTTGATAGAAGTAGTAGAGATGTTAGATGTGAATAGAATAGCGGGGTTAACATTGTTGATAAATGAAAGTAGTCATATCTGCAAGAAGACAATCTTTGCTTTACAGATCACAAGATCCTCTAATATGACCAAGATAAAACAACCTTAAGTGAAGTTGCCTTGTTCATCTATTCTCACTCTAATCAATCACCAGACACATGAAACATCTGCACAGATAACAAACTTATTTGGCCTGACAATGGCATCTTTGGAAAAAATAATGAACTCAATTATGTACATTAGTTAATCTGCCGTCACTCTAAAAGAATCAGTCTTAATCATCTTGGATGTAAAAGTACTTGTTATTTTTGGTTTCATCTCAATAATACATTACTAGTCACTCATTACTATCTCATTAAACTTTCTGCTCTTGTACAAAGATATATATCTTCTCTGTACGCATTGCGGCGAACTCTCTGAAAGCATTCAGCTGACTGTCCTGAGGACGTATGAGGGTGATCTGCGTTGTCATGTTTTACAGCAAACTGTGTTATCTGGGCCTTTCGACCTGACACATCCGTCTTCAGCAAGCATTTTTTTTAACTGTGATGGCATTCCCATATTTTCGATCCCTAGAACTTGGTCAGGCTACAGCAGTGTTGCTGCACTCCTTTTTCCAGGCCCCACTGCGTGGAAGTGTACTGAGGGTCTTGATCAGCTGTGGTTCGCTGACCCTGATGCTAGACCAGATATGGTGCGGTGACCTGTGCATTCTGGTGTGCATGTCATCTCTGGGCCCTAAATGTACATCTAACTATTCCAGCATTAAAAACTGTTTTTAGATTATAGTGCTTTCATTATCAAACTTTATTATAATTATTATTGCTAATAAAAACTTGAATAATTAGGAAAATATGTAATTTGATAAACTAACTATTTACATTTAGAACAAGTGCAGGACTTACACTGTGATTTTCAGTGACATCAAGAATATGTCTTATCACCATTATTGTTTATTATTTATATGGATAATATTAACAAAACAGAAAAAACACCCAGTCACTTACCATCCAAATGACCTAACTGAGCTACTGTTTGCTGACGATAAGTGCCTACTCCACAGTTTAAATGAAGAGCTGCGAGATCACAAACTTACTCAACAAAAGTTGCCTCAAATACATGAAGATCAGCACAGAATAAACAGAACCAATATCTATAGGCAGAGAACCAAATGCAAACAACATAAAGATAAATGATTAATTACTGAAACAAGTGCAGGAGTTTAAATATCTTGGGAGCATTTTTACATAAGACGGAAGAATGGACAGAGAACTCAATAAGAATTCAGAAACACAAATCTATCCCAATGGAAACCAATAGGCAAATCATAAATTCAATCTTCATACCAACATTGTGTTATCAATGTCAGACATGTACACTAACACAAGAACAAAAGAGAAAGCTTACTACGTGTGAAATGAGATGTCTAAGAAAAGCAGCAAATAGAACAAAAAGAGATCATGTGAGGAATAAAGAGATTACAAGAACTGCTAGAACATCTGTGGTGAAATATATTGATAAACAGAGACTGAAATGGTTCAGCCACTTAATGAGAATGAACCTTGTTGGCCAGCGACAAGAGCATACAACATGTAACTGGGAACAGCAAGATACAGAGGAAGTCCAGGAAGAAGGTGAAATGAAGGAGTTACCAATATTGTGAGACATGACAATATTACTGCATATCAAGCGACCAAACTTGCCAAAGCCTGAAAACTGATCGTCATTCAATCCTACAAATGAGGCGGAGAAATGACAATAAATAGATTGAACCATTTACTCTCCGTTTTCAACAGAGCACTTTTTTACATTATATTTTTGATTGACATTTTTTCTGTCATGTTTTAAATTATATATTTACAAAAGTATGTTGCAGAATGTTTTGTTTACATAGTTTGTTTGTTTGTTTTGCGTTCGCTCCATTGTAACCATCACGGATATCCGTGCGATTTCCGCCGGGAGCGTGATTACGTTGTGCCACCGTTATGCGCCTTGTAGGCCTAGCACATCCGATTTCGGCATGCCTTGACAATTCGGGTGGGCTATCCTTAGCCTGTGACAGCCTCTATATCTGTCTCCAGGCACGCGTAGTGGCGACTCTTCGCCCAGACGATTTTGCTCTCGTCTGACACGCACGAGGTGTTCCACTGTCTATGAACTTGCCTCGTGTAATTGGACGTGCTGTACCTGTGCCCATTGGGTACTGAACCGTTTCTCATCCGTGAGCCTGGTTCCTTAAGGGGAAGAACTCAACAGAGGAGTTGGACCCTGGCTCTTTCGCCCTCTTAGCCGAGGTGTCGTTCACCGACATCGTGTACCCCTTATCCAAGTTCGAGTCTCACACCACGCGTTTGAGAGCAAGGCGTTCTCGAGCTGAGCGTCCTTGTCCCAATAGCGCCTGAGCCCATCAGGTACTGAACCCTTTCTCTCTTCAAGTGTATTTCCGGTGTAGGAAAACCTGACAGTAGAGTTGGGCCAGGGCTATTTCGTTGTCCCTTTTGTGCCTGAGCCCATCGGGTACGGAACCCTTTCTCTTTGCAAGTGTACATCCGTTATAGGAAACCTTGACAGTAGAGTTGGGCCAGGACTACCATCGTTGTCCCTTTCTTGCCTAAGCCCATCAGGTACAGAACCCTTTCTCTTCGCGAGCATATTTCCGGTTTAGGAAGGCTCGACATAAGAGTTGGGTTAGGTCTTCTTGCTTTACCAAACGCCAATGGATGGGTCTGGGTCTCTGCCTGTAAGGAACACAGGTAACTAGAAGCTCGACTAGAGCTGACGGAGGTTGTAGTTCCCCTTTCCTATGGACTTTTCACTTTCTATTTGCAGTTCGCGCTGCCCTCTAGCGCTGTTCTGCCCTTTCATTGTACTCGGTATGAAATCTATTTGTCTCTCACCATGCATCTACCTTTACGTGCATTTTACATTGGCCGCCCCTCCAATGTTCGGACTGGACTGACTTGCTTCACTGTATGTCGACAGTGTCGCTATATGTGGTGATGCTGGTGGTGTCGGAGATATTGTATGTCTCTTGTGCAGTCAAATCTCTTTCCATCTGCTACCTCCACATTCTCGGACACGATCCCCAAATGATTTGGCCAGAATCAGCTTGAGCTGCTGTATTTCTGTTTCCAGGGTGCACCGCGTGGAGGTACATTTGGGATCTTGTTTATCTGCTAACCCTGGGCCCGCCTAGAGCAATGCGTTCCCTTTGCACCCCGTTTACATAGTGAAGTATCCATCAATATTTATATTTGTTATTAATCACAAATCCTCATTTGCAGATTTTCAACCATTTGACTTGGAGAAATTCTGGGGCAAACAAACACCTAGAAATGTTTTTGGAAAGCCACCAAGCTGAGATCATGTGCCTTGTCTGATGTAAACTAAGTACTGTCCATTGTTCCCGCAGCTGCATCACAAATACGTTTTTCTCATTTCTTATCATTGTCTTTAAACATATTATCCTCTCCTGTGTCATCACTGCTATTACAAATAGATAAATTGCTTTACAAAATTGTGAAAATTCAACCTGTGTACATCATACAGTTTGGTTGATTCAACATACATAGTTGGAGGCTGAAAAATGTGTTTAACATTCAACATCGTTTATTAGAAACTGAGAAATGTGTTTAATATTTCATCATGACAGTACCATGACATCCCACACATCCTGAGACTGTTGAAAGAGAAAATAAACATTTCCCATTGTCCTGTGACATGTTTTATTTGAAATAACTTATTTGTGGGAGGCCTCTACAGCAGCTGATGACAAGTCAACATAGAGTTGACCCTAGCTCTACCTCCACGTGGTATACCTGGTAATTGACTTCATTAGTACAGTTTGGCTTGAGTTAGAGATCAAAGAGAGAAGACAAGCTCAGCTGTGCTGAAAACAGATGTGTCAGATCAAAAGGTGCAGACAGCATCTCTGTAAAATGTGACACACGTGTCTATAGTCTATAAGAAGAAAGTTTATCTTTCTTGAATTATGCTAGCAACTAGACCACATGAACAGATACTTCTATTTACTAGCAAGTTTGAATAATTGTAAAGTAACCTGTAGCTGAAAGCATCCATTACAATTGTTAGTCTCATTAGAGCGCGGATGTAAAAAAGTTGTTAAAGCAGTTTCTTTACTACTGGAATTGATATGTCAGTGAAGAAAGATCAAAGTATACACACAACAGGCTAAATTGACAAAATCATTAACCATGTTGGGACTGTAAGTATGCAAGATCACAGAGAGCTTGCTGACAAGTTGGACCAGGAAACTAAGATGTGGTCATCACAGAAAGGACATGAATTATTCCCGAAACCCTAAAAAGCAAGATAGTTGTATAGCTATTTCGAAGTTGTATTGACCTTTTTATTTTTGACCCCTATGGGGTATAAGACCAACATTTTGTTACTCAGAATACTGCATGGAGGTCATCATTTTGTTGTGAAAAGCAAATTTGGGGGTAAGAGGGCATCACAATGATGGCAACACACTTTTCATTCTTCACATCTAATTTCATATTTTCCAACATCTTGCAATTTTTGACTTAAAGCTGAAAAGGACCAGATTTAAACCGTGAGAGTACATTATGCAAAATGGAGAGATTCAGCTGTATTCCTTTTTTTTGTGCAAAGACGCCTTCAAGACATACTCCCAAGAGTGGCAGAATGACTGGGAGTAGTGTGCACAATCATTTGTGCAGAAGTGCTTTGAAGGAGATTAATGCTTCAAACCACCACGCAAGGGATTGTAATTTTTGGAACAGTGGTCAGATAGTTCTTGAACAAATCTTTATATACTTAAGGCAACATGGTCTGAATGTGGATTTTCCATTTTCTGTTCTGTAACACTTTTGTCCATAATATAGCACTCAATTCATCTCCCATCATGTTTATTTTAACTTGCTATTTCTTTGGAATTCTCCCATGCTTTCCTATGGAATTCTATCTCAAAACTGCTAGTTTCTATAATGTTTTCCATTGAGGATGTTAACACTGCACAGTGTGGAAGTCCTGCATATCATGTTAGTCCGGTTGACTCATCTCTGAAGTTGACTCTCCATAATATTAAGTTAGTATAGTTACATTATATCACATTGTTTTGTGCGATGTTAATATGTTCAGACAAATCCTTTAAGGATTAATGGTTTCTGTATAAAAGAGTACAAGTATTACACTTAAACAAAACTTGAATGATGCTTGAGATCTGACATTATCATTCCATGACCACTGAAGATGTACATTTACATTGGTAGCTGGTTTGATTCTATGATGTGTAATTCTGTTGGTTTGATTCAATAATTTTTGGTGAGTATGCTGCTTGTTTGAAATTATTTCTGTTAAAGTGCCATTATATTTCAATAATATTGAAACCAAGCCATGTGCAAATCCTAGATCAATCATATGAAATTGTCAGATATAACCAAGTGAGTCCTGCAAAATGTGTGTGTGTGGACACAGAAAGAAACAATGTCAAATCGATGTCAGCAATACATGTTTAACATCAGTGATTCTCAGCTGAAGTACTTTTTTCTTCTAGTAGCATATTTGAGATGATGTGGCAAATCACGTAGTTGCATTAGTGACATCAAGACATAATTTTGTGACTGGTCATTTATTTAAAATTGTATCATATTGCTTCAGATATCTTGAGAATCTGACTTAACTTCTGCACACATTTTAAACAGATGTTCAGATGGGGGTTTATTCTTGTCTGATACCAGCTTGTTTGACAGTTAGTTAGTTATTCCTCTAGGGCCAAAGACGTTATAGATTTCCATGTTTGACAGTAATAGACAAAAATGTTGCACCGTCTTGTTTTAGGTTACAAATGTTTCATAAAAAGTCATGTAAGTATGCTATTTATTTATGTACTGTGCTTTAGTCAAGATCATTTTGTCAAAGAATAGAATCCTCCCTCATTTCATATTGATTTTTATTGATGTGGCTACTTGTTCCCTGGTTCAGGCTGATTTGGTTCTGTTCTGATTGACAGCTTTAGTTTTAATCTTCCCTCTGTGCCTTTATCTTTTGAACACATTAAAAATATAATTGGGATTGTTTCCCCAATGTGGAGTGTGTATGTGAATGGTCATTATGTTACAGTTTTAAAATTAGCATTGGAGAATAACTGTACATTTCCCTTGATTGCAAATTTCTTATGCTCTTGACATTATGAATAACAATGGAGAAAATAAATATTTTAACATGTTTTAATAGCTGTTGTGTTTTTATGATACACTGCCTTAAGTGTAATTTTGTCATCTGCATTTAGCTTTCATCATTATATACTCTATAATCTTTGACCATTAGCTGCATTTATCTCTCCTTAGCTGTATATATCATCTTTGATCATTGCCAGTATTTATTTCTCATTAGCCATGTTTATCATTTCTAGCTGTATCTATCAATCTCTGATCATTACCTGTATTTATTATCTCTCATCTGTATTTATCATACATGGTCATTAGCTGTGATTGTCAGAGTACCGGTATGTTTCTCCCTACAAAATATGCCATGATTATTACAGGCAGCTGTAATAAATGTCGTAGCTCTCAAAACAATGGACACCGTTCCATCTTTTCAGACAATAGTATTATTTTTGTGCTATAAGAAATATAATCTACAATCCATGGTGATAATTTTAAGGAATCACAGGCCCACTTGTACCATCCTGTGCTGTTGTATCTTCTTAGACATGCAGCCCTTGAACTAACTTTTATCACTTTCTCATTTGTTTTTATATCCTTTGTTTTCTCCCCTCCATGCAACACATTCCATAGCATCCTGTATTATGTATATCCCTTTTGCATACATCAATATACCAAAGTAGAGGTCATCCTAAGATCTATTCATTCATTTTCCTTTTGCGCTGAAGTTAGGGCAGAGGTCAGATCTCTCCAATTCTGTCTGTTCAAAGCTATTCTGTGCAGTTCTTGAATAGTATGGATATTGATTGTTTTACTTTCTCTAAGTATTGTTCTTCTGAGTGTTTCTTTTGGTCTACCCCTGGCTCTTTTGCCTGTAGGTATCCATTCAAGAGATTGATGGTGTATTCACCACATAAAGACCGTTTACCACTCTGTAATTCTCCATAGATTAGATCTTTCAAATTTCTGCCATCTTTCATCCTCCTAGTGTGTCCCAGCCATCTGAGCCTGTGCATAGAAAATACTGTGTTCTTTCTTGCTACCTAAATTCCAAGAATTTTTCGAAGGCATTGCATGTGAAAGCTTTTTAGTGGTCTCTTCTGGTACATATAATACTTATTAAACGTTTTAATTGTCACACCTTTATTATTATGTGCCACTTCCTCATCGAAGGTTGGCTACAGTAGATGTCAACATCCTCTTGCCTTGGTCATGCAATCTGATAGACTGTATCATGTACACCTCATATTTCCCTCTTTGATTGTTATTTTCTTTAAATGCAAAGTTGCACGAAACCTCTTTGATTTTATTCTCTTTTCACATAGTTCTCCCTGTTTTCTATATATCTACATCTCAAAGATATCAAGTCTGACTTCTAGTTGTTTATTCATTGTCCAAGCTTTGAGCTATACATGAATGTAGAACAGATGTAGCACTTTTAAATTAATGAGATATTTCATTGTTTGATGGTCTTGGTGAAGTATATCACTACACTACTCTACAGTGGTGCAAAGTGAACACACTGCTCTCAGTGGACCCAGGATTAGCAGATAACCAAGATCTCAAAAGAACCTCCTTGTGGTGCACCCTGGCAACATAAATACAGAGGCTCGTGCTGATTCTGGCCAACAATTTTGGGGATCATGTCCGTGAATGTGGAGGTAGCAGATGGAAAGATATTTGACTGCATAAGAGACAGACAATATCTCCGACACCGCCAGCGCCAACACATGTAGTGGCACTGTCAACACAGTGACGCTTGTCAGTCCAGTCTGAGCATTGGAGGGGTGGCCTATTAAAAAGGCACGAAAAGGTAGATGCATAGTGAGAGATGGAAAGACAACATACTGAGTACAATGAAAGGGCAGCACAGTGACAGAGGGCAGCGCCAACTGCAAATAGAAAGTGAAAACATTCCAAGGAAATCAGAACTACAAGCTCTGTTAGCTAGAGACAAGCTTCTAGTTATCTGTGCTCCTTATGGGCAGAGACCCAATCGTTAGTGTCCGACAAAGAAAGAAGACCTGGCTCAACTCTTAATGTAGAGCTTCCTATACCGGAAACATGCTCGCGGAGATAAAGGGTTCCATACCCGATGGACTCAGGCACAACGGGGCAACGAAGGCAGCCCTGGCCCAACTCTGTTGTTGAGCTTTCCTATACCGGAAACATGATTGCAGAGAGAAAAGTTTCGGTACCCTATGGGCTAGGCACAAATGGGACACGGTCGTTCAGCTTGAGAACACGCCTAGCTCCCAAACGCGTGGTGAGACTTGGGTGAGTGGCTCATGAAATCGGTGAACAAAACCTCGGCTAAGAAGATGAAAGAGCCTGGGTCCAACTCTTCTGCAGAGTTTTTCCTTCACCGGAACTAGGCTCGGGGAGGAGAAAAGGTTCAGTCCCGATGTGCACAGGCACAGAATGTCTAATTACACGAGGCAAGTTCACTGACAGTTGAACACCTCGTGTGAGATAGACGTGAACAACAATCGTCTCGGCGAAGAGTCATAATACACCCGCACGCCAGTCGACAGATAGGCATTATTTGTACTGTATATTGTATTAAGTAAAACAATAGCAAAGAGAATCACTGCTTTCGAAATAGATGCTACAGAAGAATTTTACGTATACAATGGACAACTAAAAAGACAAATCAAGAAGTGTTAAGATCAATTTCAGTTCTAACTTCAGTTACGCCATTTTTGGGAATTCTTCATGAATGATGATTCAGATAAAGATGATTTTTACAACTCTAGTGTTGCAAGTACTGTAGTTCAACGTATGAGGGTTGAGGGAGGTGTTGATAATATTTAATGGTCATCTAAATAATGTTTACGACTGGGAATATGCGGAACCGTGTTTTGTACAGCTAGGCTTATGGATAACCTTGACACTAAGTTTTTTGTGTGAGTTTGTTCACACTGTCAATGTTAGTTGTCCACAACATAACACTGACACACACAAGCAAACAACACCTCCAAAACCATATCCAGCATCCACTTATCTCTATTATCTCCGAATTTGAAATCAATAACTCAATAAATGAAAACGTTATGCCAAAAATGCAAACATGTGAATAAAAATCAGAAGTCATAAAAAAATGGCAGGGTTCCAGAGGAAGTTGCATAATTTTTTTCTGGGTGGCTACAGGTTAACAAGAAAGCTGTGTTTTTTGGTCATATAAAGAGAAATAAAAGCATGGAAAGATTAATAGCTGAAGGCAGAGTTAATAATAACGGGAAGAGGGTGGGTGCCTAAGATGATGATGATGGTGTAGTGATATATCAGATTGCTTAAAACATGTCTAGCTGCGTCAGGTCAACTCACCCAGAATTGGGGAGTGTTTAAAGAATCCATAAGGAAGACCTTGATTCTTGATTAGGAACAAGCGTCACAGCACTGGGGGCATTCCCATATATGCTCTGCTTGCCGTTCCATCAGCCATCCAAAAGTGTATAAACTCAGTGTCCCAGTCAGTTGCTGATTACGCATTACTCTAGTCTTTCCAGAGAGGGAGCACTTTCTCCCATCACCTCTAGTCACTCCCATTTCTACCATTCTTTGAATATGTACATTGTCTCATTCGACCTCCTCCTCATAGGGTATCCATGACTGCTCTAATCAATTCATTCCTGTCTCTTATCTTGGTGCCGTTCACCAAAGCTTTACCAGCCAACACATCAGCTCTTTCGTTTCCCCTGACCCCAGCATGACCAGGACAGTAAATCCATGTAATGCTCTGCATATTGTCGAGAAGAGTGACCCATTCAGTTCTGATCATACACTTTTCTATCTTGCACAGCATACTTTAAGAGTCCGATAGAATCATGGAGTCTGTTGGTGGTTGCGTCGCCAGCTAAGTGAGAGCTGCTGTCACTGCTTCTATTTCGATTTTCATACTCGATGTTGTAGTGGGGTAGGCAGCTGACTTCTCAGCTAATTTCTTGCCATTTTGGTAGGCCACAAAACCCCAACCACACCTGTTTGTTTCTTGCGTTAGTGAGCCGTCTGTGTAAATTATTGTATCGTGTGGCTTCGAGTGCTGCCGTACGAGTTCTTAGATCATTTCCTCTGTTCTGTTGGCAGCCCAGTCGCGGCACTCTCTTCCCATCTGTATCACACTGTTGTCAATAATTTTCTCTCTTTGTCCAACTTCCTCCAGCTCACAAAATCTGAGTAGGGTTATCTTCTGCTTCTGCCATCTAGGGCCTTCCTCTCTAGATTCACTTTCCTTTTGTGCTGTCTAGAGATTGGTGTAAGAAGTGATGATCATTATTGGCGACCTTGAAGTATTCTTTAACCTGGGCTATTTTATGTCTTGATTTGATACTAGGTAGGTCTAGGAAAAACCTTATGGCCACGATAGGTGTATCTCTTGTGCATCCTAGGACAGCTCTCATGGCCTCATTTTGAACTCTCTCCAATCTATCCACCTGTGTTTGCGACTGTCACATTTATAAGGAAGACCACGTTCTGGAAAGAATATGTCACATGATGATTATGACTGTATATAACGAATTTCAGTTACTATATACATATTTCATCAGTTTGGACTAAGTTGCTATAATAGGATTTGACTGTGTATAACTGATTTAAAAATCCATGATATGTGAATCTTTGTTTGTTCTCAAACTTCTGCAAATTAATAGACTGCAATCCAGAGAATAGAATGCATTAGGCTGCACATAAATTATGTCAATAATTTCGGATGATGGTTCCGTTGTTGCAAAAAAAAAGTGGGGGAATGATATTTTGTAATAGGTGAGTGTTTAAAAAACAAGTTTGTTGACATCAGATTTTGTCCTCCCCTTTTCCCTTGTCAACAACTGTCAAACTTTTTCAGAACCCTCTCCCCCCCTTGTTGACATAATTTATGGACAGTCCTGCTATATCATGGTTTACAACTTTGCTGAGTCATCTGCACCTTTCGGACTGATACATCAAATTTCAGCAATGGCTTCTGGGTCACTTTGACTTCTACAGGATGGGATTGCCAACTTTACACCCAAACCTTATTAGTTGCCTTGTATGACCTGCATGGCAGGCAAGAGTTTCTATTCTTTGACTTTCTTTTAGGCCCAATAGCACACAGCAAGGAGAAATGCGAATGCAATAAAAAATGAATCATCAGTGATAATCTATAATTTATTTAATCACAAAAATTTATTGTTGCAATAGATGTGAGCCACTAAGTGAGGCTTGAGCTAAGACTCGGATGGCATTGAAGTCATCCTCTGTAAGTGTCTCACCAGGCAAACATTCAACCTGGTACTGGACAGTATTATGGTCAGACTCTGTGGCATGTAGCTGGCCACCAATAGGGAGTGTAAATGTATGTGTGCTTATTGGTAGATTGACCTCAATGCTTTGTGGCTGGTTCATATCTCCATGATGTTGATGAATGGTAATCTGCTTTGTCTGTTTGTGATGCTGAGATAGATGATCACTGGGAAGAATAATATGCCTAACTTCTAGACCTCCTTGGACATCATGCTGTCCCTCCATTACAACAACCGTTGTCCCATCTTCCGTGACATGTTGCACAGTTCCATCTGCTGCTCTCTGATCACTGTTAATTTCATACACCATGGTTCTCTCCCCCTGCAGAAAAAGACAATGACATGTAAATTGATCAGACAATCATTACATTAGGTTAAAGTTGCAAACAGAATATTACACTCAGTATCATAATTGTGGATTTTGAAGCATGTTGTTAAAATAGGGAAATGTGTTATTAAAGAATGTACTATAGAGGGATTCTACTGTAGACTAGCAGCGAGCAGGTCTAGATTTTGTTTGTTGCATTCGCTCCATAATAATCAACATTAGATTTGTGCGATTTCCGCAGAGAGCGTATTTATGCTGTGCCATTGTTATGCACTGTGTAGGTTCAGCATAGCCGATTTCGGCATGCCTTGACATTATGGTGGGCTTCTTGTGACAGCCTTCCTTTCGAATGTGTATTGACCCTATACTGAGTTGGTTTGTCCTTCACATCCATCTTGCACAAGGTGTTTCGCAGCCAGTTAATTTGTCTCATGTAATTAGACATATTGTGCCTGTGCCTATATGGTACTGAATCTTTTCTCATCTGCAAGCCTGGTTCCAGTTTAGGAAGAACTCGACAGAAGAGTTATACCCTGGCTCATTCACCCTCTTAGCTGAGGTGTTGACCGAAGTCGTGAACCCCTCGTCCAAGTCTAAGTCTATACACATTTAGGAGCACTGGGGACAAGAAGTGTGTTCTCGAGCTGAACATTGCTTGTCTACTTTGACTTCTGTGCCTGTGCCCATCGGGTACTGAACCTTTTCTTCAACAAGTGCTTCCGGTATAGGAAATACTGGAAATAGAGTTAGGCCCAGGCTGGGAGCATTCAGAACTAGCAGCTTGCCTTGATCTAACAAACCTTTAGTTCCATTTTCCTTGAAACGTTTTCCATTCTATTTGCACGTAGTGCTGCCCTCTTATTGTATTAAGTACGTTATCCTTATGGAGATTAATTCATGATTCTTAACATTCACCTATTTTGTAATGTCTGCATTGGACGCTCCTCCAATGCTACCACAGGAGTGACTAGCGGCACTGTTATGCATGTGTCTGAGAGATTATCTGTCCTTTTTTGCAGTCAAATCTCTTTCCATCTGCTGCCTCCACATTCACGGACACGATTCCCGAAATATTTCACCAGAATCAGCACAAGCAGCTGTATTTCTGTTCAGGTCTAGATTAGTCACCAGTAATTTTAACTAAGCTATTTTCAGTCTAATTTCTACAAAAAATATATATATAAAAATATGAAATAAGCAGTGCTATTATTCACTCTATCATTGTGTGTAACAATATACTTTAATCCAACAACATTACACTGGTATTAGAAATTCTGGAGATTTATTGGCATCCTTAGTACCAGGCTTCTTAAAGCTAGTTCTTTTATGTCAAAGAGGACATGCTAACACTGGGCGATCCATCACAAAAATATATATAATTTTCACTTGCTTTTATATGTGATAGCAAGATAAGGTTACCAATGAAGAAGTCCAAGCTTCCAACAATAATCTCCACACTCAGTTACAGAAGACAGTTTGCTTGTTCACATTCGAAGGATAAGCAAGAGTCATATCATAAAATAAATACTACTGCAATGGGAACTTTCACAAGGTACCAAAAAAAAGAGGCAGATAAAATTTGCAATACAAAGATATATGCAAATTCATCATGGAATGTTTTTGGCATTGCATCTGACAACTGGGAAAAGCTGGCAAAAGATCAGGTCACATGGAGAAAAATCCTGTGTAGTGGTGCTAGGACATTCAAGAATTAAATATTGGGCAGAGCGTAGGAACGACTCAGATGCAAGGTGCAACAGTCCAGAGATGATATGTTTTCATGTTTATTCTGCAACAGACCAAATCAATCAAGGATTAGCAGATTTAGCCATGAACATATTTGACCAGTGTCGGATTATCTCCATCTGATGTAGACTTCCTTCAGACAAATAAGGGCATATGGACAATGTCATGATTCTTCCAAAAATATTTCAGCATAGCAAACAAGATACATCAATAAATCCTATTTACCTCTGTCCACTCATGAGGGCCTGTAACCTCTACTAATTGACCATATACTTCCTGATCTTGAGTGACTGGTACTCCTGAAGGTTCCAAGCACACAATAGAAAGACCAGTTGTACCAAAATCCCGTTTTTTCATTACACCTGCTTTTCTCAATTTGCTCTATGGAATAGAAAACAATAAACATTAATGAGCTTGGGCAATCACAAGGAAATAAAACAACGGATTGAAAAAACGCAGAAGGTTGACTTTATTGTACTCAGGTTGTCCAATATATCATTGGTCCCTCTCAACAGATCCCTGTGCTATTTACAGTAAATTTGTGATATTTGTATCTTTAGACCCAACACATTTGTTTACATGAAATTTTGATTTTTTCTTCAAAGTAATAATAACACTCAATAGAGAATGCAGGGAATGGTGTCCGACAGTGGTGGAGTCAGAGGTACTTGCTCTAATTGGTGAAAATTCCAGGGAAGGTGATATTATTGTATATACAGATGGATCGGTTGAGAGACACATCAGAAGTGCCTGGGCCTTTATGGCTCAAAGGTGGGGGGGGGGGACCATCAGAGGAAAGTGGTGCATTCGCTCAGACGACAAGCAGCATGACAATGGAGATTTTGGCAGTAACCAAAGCTGTGCAATGGGTCTGCTCGCATACTATATGCGAGTATGCCTGCATACTCAGTGACTCGGTGAGCACGATTGTGAAAGTTCAGGCGGGATACATTCGGAAACAGTGGCTGGATGCAGTGAATAATTCCTGTATGTGTAAAGTGACTTTCATTTTTGTGCAGGAACACGCGGTAGTCCGTGGTAATGAGAGAGCAGATGAGTTGGCAGCACACGCCGCTACTACGTCTGTTGGTGGAGCGATAGATCGAGTAGACATTTTGAACGCCCTACGGGAAAACACACGAGCAAATGACTGTATATGTGATGATGACTCTTGTTCCATGACTAGAATAAAGAAATTTTTTGATTGGTAAAAATTAACTGTTTAATTTATAAAAATAAATATCAAAAATTATATAGAAAAGCCAATGATATATCATCATCAGGTGCCATGCTGACTGGCATAAGTGATCAGAGATCTCCACAACTCTATTTTCAGTATCCTGTATCAGGATCATTATCGACTCTTTGCCATACCGCTCTCTTCAGGCCTTCCTGTCTCATAACATGTCCAAATAATAAAGATTTGCCCCTTTTTGATATTACTGAGTAACACCCATCTCACATTTCAGTCTTTCTGTACCTCCTCGTTAGTTTTTCTAGCTGTCCATGGTACTCTCAGCATTCTTCTATGGACCACATCTCTGTTTCCTCTAATTTTCTACTATTTTGTAAATGAATTATAATCTTAAAAACTTCAGAAATAAAATAAAAAAATTGCTTAGGCGGCATATCGCAATATATACGAGCTTACGTAGAACACAAGGGTTTTCAAAGTTTCACTTGAACAAGACGGACTATCGCTAATATAAGGGGTTCTGAGGTGTAAACACAAAAACATACAAATGACAACACACAAGACATTTTCAATGTTTCAAGCTGTTAGTTCTTTCTCAAGAATATACAAAACAGTGAAAAACAATGAAAACAGTAAAAAAAAATGTTACCACCACCAGAGGCATTAGATACTAGATCTAGATACCACAGAGGCACTAGATGTATATAAGAGCTATGCAGTATAGGTTTACTTGAGAATATGCAAGAAATCCTCATGGTATGTGGAAATGATCGAGCTGATTACAAAGAAACTTGTGATGAACACTTTCAATATGGACAAAAATGAGATTCTCAAATCAATACTCGATTGCTTATTAAAGGATGATAGTGTACTGGATGAAGAATTACTGCATACTGCAGGAATTTGTGATCAAGCAAGGGATAAGCAGGAAAGGACAAGAGAAGATGAATTAGGAAAAACCAATGCACGTCCAGAATGATAATCATACAGACTATAAGTTTGCCAGAGTGGGATGATGTCAGTTCTTGAAGAATACAGGCAAAATTCATTCATTGCAATTTATAAAGTATAGAGACATAACTATTTTATATCTTCTTCTTCTTCTTTCATTCACTTGAAACATGTCTATATCTGTAATTCTGTCTCCTTAATAAAACTCACTGTCTTTTGTAGTTCATACAGTGTCCCATAGAGCTTTGATTCCAGTGTTGTTTCCTCTGGCCAATATGTCTGCCTCAGCGTTTCATGCTCAGAACACTCTTGAAGTATATGTTTGGCACTCTGTGCTGCCTGTCCACATGTACACATGGCCGTGTTGCCAATCTTGAATTTTGTGTATATGTGACTGCAGAGTCGGTTGTGTCCTGGTCTGAGGCTTAAAATTATAACTTGTTCTGATCTGTTCGTAATGTGATAGTCATCTTGTGTTGGTGTTTGTGGCTTTCTTATTGACTTGATCATCTGTTTTTTCTGATGGTAGGTGATTGGTATATCTGGTTGGTCTTCGGCAGCACCTTCCTTAGCATAGCCAGTTGGTCTGCTTTTTCATTTCCTGGTATTCCACAGTGAGAGGGTATCAACTGCATGGTTACCCTATACTGGTAAGACAATTCGCTAAGTAGTTTTTTCAAGTCTGTTAGTTTTCCAGACTGGAGAGCTTGAAGCACTGACCTTGCATCTGTCAGGAATACCACAGGCTGTAGGCCAGAGTTGGAGTTCAGCAGTTTTTTTTATCTGCCACACTAATTGCCTGGATTTCTGCATCATAATTATTGCATAATTTTCCTGTCTGTGTTCTGATTGTATCTCTAGGCTTGTGTGGATATTCTATATATACACCCGCACCTCCATTCCTCACGGCATTCTGTGCTGACCCATCTGTGTATACTCTGACCCATATATCTTGTGGATATTCCTCATCCAGGAAACTGAGGGTGACTGTCCTTCGCTGCACACTGTTCTGTTCGTCCTCGCTTAGTATTTCTTTCACATGGGTCTGAATGTATATTGACATTCCATGCCTTTCACTCCACTGGGTTTGTTCTGGTACAGACCTTAAGGGGCTGTCAACTTCAGGTAGGTCTGTAAGTTGTCTACGGAGTCGTTTAGCTTGATGGATAAAACTGCTTCTTTTCAGTCGCCCCATTGCTAGATTTTGGAATCTTTCCTTCATTGGATGACTTGGCATACATTGAAACTTTTCTGCTTGAATTAGTACTTTTGTGTCTCTGCGTTCGCCAAGTGTTTGCATTCTTCCCATTTTCTGCATCTCTGCTATGGGTGTTGATTTCATTCCTCCCAACATTATTATAAGTGCCTGGTTTTGCACTTTATCTAGATCTTGTAATGTGGTGTTTGATGCAGGACACAACGTAGCTGAACCATATTCCAGGTGTGGTCTTATGCTTGCTGGTAAACTTTACTGAGTATATTTCCACTGGCTCCCCATGTGGTTCCACTTAGTTTTCTCAGGATAGCTAACTTCCTCCTGGCTTTTGTTGTTGCTTTGTTTATGTGCTGCTTCCATGTCAGCTTATCATCAAAGGTAACTCCGAGATATGTGGGTTGTTTGTCTTCTTTCAAGAGCTCTCCATCTATCTTGATATGACCAGCTTTTTGTTTTGATGAGAGGGTAAAGAGTGTAGTGCTGCACTTATCTGTGTTAATGCTGACACACCATCTATTTGCCCATAAGGTTAGGGCATCAATAGCTCTTTGTATTTGTTTAGTGGCCACTGTTGCATGTTCTTCCGTGCACCAGGTCATCAGCATACATTGCCACTTTGATCCCATGTGGTAGTTCAGCAACTAGGTCATTGATGTAAACCAAGAAAAGTGTGGGCGACAGGACTCCTCCCTGGGGGATTCCATGACGCAGTAGAACTTTCTTGCTCTTGCGACCATCTAATTGTACCCTGGCTCTTCTATTATGCAGGTATGCTTTTATCCATTTGTACATTCTTGAGCTAACCCTGCAATTTCGCAATTTCTTTAGGAGCCCTTCTTTCCAGACCTTATCAAATGCTTTCCTGAGGTCTATCCATGCTGCTAGTACCAGTTTCTTATCTTGGAAGGCATCCTCAATCTCTTGGGAGAGGTAGGTTGCCTGATCTTCAGTAGAGTAGCACTGTCTGAAACCTGCTTGCTGTGATACCAGAAGGTTTTCACTTTCAAGGTACCACTGCATCCTAAGATTGATAATGCGTTCCATTGTTTTGCATAGGCAGCTTGTGATGCTGATGGGCCTGTAGTTGGAGACTGTGTTGCCATCTTTTCCTGATTTGAGGAGTGGTATCATTATTGCTTCTCTCCACGCCTGTGGTACATTACCTGTAGACCAGCTTGTGTTAAAGATCTGCACTAGCTTTGCTCTTGCTGCAATTCCCAGGTTTCTAATCATTTCATTGGACACTCCATCAGCTCCAGGGGACTTTTTCATTTTCAATTTGGATATTGCATGCTCCAGTTCTCTCATTGTGATTGGTGCCTCCATGACTTCAGGTATAGGTTCGCCTTGTCCAATGTTTTGCTGGTTCTCTCGAACCTCCTGTTGTTTGCCTGGGCTGACTGATGTTATTGTCTTCTGCAAAGGAATCTGCAAAGTAATCAGCTGCATGTTTACCTGTTAAAATGTTTCTATCTTTATAAAGTGTGATCCTGGTATTTCTCCCTGTACCTTCATCATTTAGTTGTTTTACAAGTTTCCATAATTTCCTAGTATCTCTTTCTAGGTTCAGCAAATCTGTTTTTTCTTTCCAGCTGCTCCGTCTGGCTTGTAACTTGGCTCTTTGAAATTTAGCCTTTGTTTGCTGATATTTGTTGTGATGTTCTTGGCTAGGTCTGTTCTCTGCCTGCTGTCTAGATGTTTCCATCTCATTTTGCAGCTTTTCCAGTTCATCATTCCAGTAGGGTTTGTAGTTTTTGCGTGCCACCCTGGGTATGGTTTTACTAGCAGCATGTAGTATACATCTATTAAATTCACTCACTGCTCTATTGATGTCTTTGTCCAAGTTCATGTCCTTAGCTAGAACACTGGTTAAATGCTGGTACATTTTCCAGTCTGCCCTTTTATAGTTCCACCTAGTGAGCGTGCTGCTGTCCTTGGTAAATTCATTGTGGATTTACAGAAATACTGGTCTGTGGTCACTACCCCCAAGCTGTTTTCCAACAACACGTGTGATGTTCCATTCCAAGCCTGGTGAGTGGAATGCCAGGTCTGGTGTAGAGGTGGTGTGCCATGCTCTCGAGTAGAAGGTTGGTGAGTCTGCTGGCTGGTTAATAAGGATGAGATTGTTTTCATCCTGCCAGCTCTCAAGTTTCTCACCTCTCTTGTCGATATGATCGTAGCCCCAGCTCTGAGAGTGGCTGTTGAAGTCACCACACACCATAAGTCTCTCTTTGTCTGGAATTGTGTCTAGTGCCAATGGTTTATCATTTGGGCAGTAGTATTTCAGGAGATGGAATTTTGCACTGTCTGTTTTTAGGTGGAGTATCTGGTATTCTGCCCCTTCCATATATACTTCCAGCTGACATGCGCTGATATTGTTTTTAACAAGTGTCAGAATTCCACCCTTTCACCTGTCCTTTCGGTCAGATCGGTAGCACTGGTAGCCTCTGATTTTGAAGGCTATGTCGGTGCTCAGGTGTGTTTCTTGGATACAGCATATATTAACTTGTTCTTCACTGAGGACATTTTCAAGTTCCAATTTTTGGCTGTATCCATCTCTTTTACTGTTGATACCCTCAGCATTCCAGTGCATTATTTTTATTGGTCATTTGTTTGTTTGGCCAGTAGCTCTATTCCCTTGCCTCCTGGCTCCTCTAGGCAATTGAGAAGGACTTCCAGTAACTGAGGTTGGGCCCTTTCGAGGTATAGGGCCCGGCACCATCCCTGCCTGAATGTCTGCCACAGGGCAGGCACCATAACTATTTATAAATACAGACATGTTTCCATTGTGTTTTGTGCGTGGCATCCTGATTATCTGTGTGCCTTTTGGCTGGATGCCTCCATCTTCAGCACTCTGCTTACTTGGGCTGGACTATGGTCCTGCTCGAGTGGGACTGCCCGACCATTCTTAGTTTTCAGCCCCTAAGTTTGTTTGTTTGTTTTTCGTTCGCTCCATTGTAACCATCACGGATATCCGTGCGATTTCCGCCGGGAGCGTGATTACGTTGTGCCACCGTTATGCGCCTTGTAGGCCTAGCACATCCGATTTTGGCATGCCTTGACAATTCGGGTGGGCTACCCTTAGCCTGTGACAGCCTCTATATCTGTCTCCAGGCACGCGTAGTGGAGACTCTTCGCCAAGACTATTTTTCTTTGCTCTCGTCTTACTCGAACGAGGTGTTCCACTGTCTATGAACTTGCCTCGTGTAATTGGACGTGCTGTGCCTGTGCCCATTGGGTACTGAACCGTTTCTCATCCGTGAGCCTGGTTCCTTAAGGGGAAGAACTCAACAGAGGAGTTGGACCCTGGCTTTTTCGCCCTCTTAGCCGAGGTGTCATTCACCGACATCGTGTACCCCTTGTCCAAGTTCGAGTCTCACACCACGCGTTTGAGAGCAAGGCGTTCTCGAGCTGAGCGTCCTTGTCCCAATAGCGCCTGAGCCCATCAGGTACTGAACCCTTTCTCTCTTCAAGTGTATTTCCGGTATAGGAAACCTTGACAGTAGAGTTGGGCCAGGACTACCATCGTTGTCCCTTTCTTGCCTAAGCTCATCGGGTACAGAACCCTTTCTCTTTGCAAGCATATTTCCGGTTTAGGAAGGCTCGACATTAGAGTTGGGTTAGGTCTTCTTGCTTTACCAAACGCCAATGGATGGGTCTGGGTCTCTGCCTGTAAGGAACTCTGGTAACTAGAAGCCCGTCTCGAGCTGACGGAGCTTGTAGTTCCCCTTTCCTATGAACTTTTCACTTTCTATTTGCAGTTCGCGCTGCCCTCTAGCGCTGTTCTGCTCTTTCATTGTTTCATTGTACTCTGTATGAGATATGTTTGTCTCTCGCCATGCATCTGCCTTTACGTGCATTTTACATTGGCCGCCCCTCCAATGTTTGGACTGGACTGACTAGCTTCACTGTATGTCGACAGTGTCGCTATATGTGGTGATGCTGGTGGTGTCGGAGATATGTCTGTCTCTTGTGCAGGCAAATCTCTTTCCATCTGCTACCTCCACATTCTCGGACACGATCCCCAAATGATTTGGCCAGAATCAGCTCGAGCTGCTGTATTTCTGTTTCCAGGGTGCACCGCGTGGAGGTACATTTGGGATCTTGGTTATCTGCTAACCCTGGGTCCGCCTAGAGCAATGCGTTCCCTTTGCACCCCAGCCCCTAAGTGAACTAAGCCCCATCACCACTTCAAGGTTCTGGCCTCGATGGGGACTATTTTATTTAAAATATTCAGGATAAACATAGTTCTAGATCAAGAACAAACTAGATGAATGCTGCATAACAAACAGGTAAATTAATTCTTATAAAAAATATATACACAATGGAATATCATTACAGCAACTTGGTTAGGACAGATGAAGTGTACTATATCTGTCTGCCTTTCTATCTATCTATCTATACTCTGCATCCCTTGCAGCGTCAGGGGTAGAAGAGTTCTTTGGAGATGGCCTTCCTGTGTGCTGTATATAAGCTTGTTCCTGTGGCTTCTTTGATTTCTGTGATCTATTTTTACATGGTCTGCCTCTGGCTTTATAGCCGTTATGTCTGTGTTATGGCCATCTGTGGCATGCTGTCTGTTGGTAGTCTGGAAGTGTGTGAAAACCACTGGATCTGTTGTCTTTTGATGTGTTCCAATACTGGTACGGTTTTGGTTATCTGTCTGATGTTATCGTTTCTAATTATATCTCTTAATGACACTCCGAGTATTCTACGTAGATGGGATAATAATAGTCTTGTATAATGAAACTTTAGTGTCTATGTTTACATTTTTGTTCTTAAAAATGTGTATGTAATAACAGAAATTTGCTACATACAGTACAAACAATAAAGAATAAATATAATTGAGATTTTTTTAAAGTATTGTTAAATTATTTTTAAAAGGATGCACTATTTAGAGATTCCAATGTACAACTATAATACTAGAAATATCTATGTGGAATGATTTTTGTTGTCAGGGCATTGGAACTAGTTTGGAATTATAAATGACTGCACAAATGAACTAGCAATACATCTATGAATGGCAGTTAAAATGTAAACAAAATAATTTTTACTATAATAAAAAACATATATTTAGTCTACATTTGTTGTTTCTAGACTCAATCATGACAAAAAGACCAGATTAAGACTCATAAACTAGAGTCTGTATGAGTAATTTGACAGGAAGATATGATAAATTTATTTAATAATCAAAAGTTAGCAAAGACCTGGTCAAGAGCTTGTAAGTGTGCTTAAGTTCAGAATTTTAATTTTAATGTAGAAGTAATTCTGCATAGGTCAGAGATAATGTAAATGATCATGTAAAACATTACAGGTTTTGTTTTAACATCCTTGGTATATAGTGAGATTTGCCAAAATTACAAATACATGTTTTTGGGAAGAAAAGAACATCCTCAGATAGAATGTGAAATCATATAAAAAAAAGGCAGTGATATTGGATAGAACACACTATAAAACCAACTGACCAGTAAAGTTGGAAGTAAAATCAATTTTCACATAATGAAGTGTATAGAGATAGTATTTTTCTATGACAAAATGCAAGGTAGGGGTAGTGTGGTTAGCATTATACTGTAGTCAGATTTACTTTCCCAGATCTGTCTGCCTCTCATTTCCTGAAGTTGTTTTGACCTGTTATAAATCTATCAATTGTCACCCTTAAGTGAGACATGGATGACACTAGGATGTCACCCCTCAACTGTGATGTGGACCACATGATTAGGATATCACTCTCAGCTGTGATACTAACCAGACTAGGATGTCACCCCTCAACTTGAATATTAATCAGGCTAGGATATCACTCAACTTTGATATTGACCAGAATAGGATGTCACTAACAACTGGATTATAGACCAGACTAACTAGGATTAACTCAATTGGGGTACGAGTCATTAGACCCTCAATTGGGATATATACCGCTAGACTTTGACATTAGTGCAAGAAGGTGTCATGATTCCCTAACTGGCCAGCATCAGAGAAATTATTGTCATGGAATCCTCAGGGATCAAGATGAGTGGGAATGCCATGGAATACACAGAGAAGAGTTACAGAACCAATAGTAGAACAGTGAAAGAGAACTTGATAGTTGCAGGAAGTGGTTTGAATCATCAAATATGTGCCTTTTGGAGACAATTTCATGAAAAGAAGAATCAAAGTAAAACAACTCTATAAAATAAACTGATGATAAACCAACATATTTTACAAAATAAATGAAAATAAAAATATCTTAGAATATAAATAAATTCCTTTGACCAGAGAGTTCCTTATATTATTTGAAGATAAATGTATCTTTATTTAAACAATGTTACCCACCCATCACAAGTTGCACTGAATAAAACCAAATATATCTTGATATATATTTCAACATGCTTCAAAAGATTTTAGTTGGACGATATCTGTTGTCAGTTGTTGGAATCGTTGACAAGTCTGTGTTGAAATTATCTTTGTTTTTGTGCCTGGACACTGGTGTTTGGAAAAATTAAAGAGCAGATTGACTTGCCAGCATGGTCACAGTGACTAGTGGCAGCTCAATGGGAAGTGCTGGTATTTTGAATGCAATCAAGGAGGAAGATGAGGTGTATTTCTTGTGTCTATGACTAGAATGTATGATGCTGAAGTGGTGTTGCAAGAAATGAGCGGCATATAGGAATAAAAAGAACATTACTAATAGTTATGATTACCACAGATCTCATCTATTATAAATATAGCATGATTTCAGGTAAGTATGGTATAATCTTACGTGCCAACAATATGACAACAATTCTAACCCTAAACACATACCTAAAAATGCCAGCCCTTAAATCACCCACAAACCTAAATACATGCTAGAATTGACATTTGTGTTTTAACACCAACAATCATGCACAACTACTTAGAAACTAATGAAATAAGCACACCATATAAACACTAATGGACAGATGCCTGCGCATTACAGAAACCCACTTTACTTTTATTATATAACCTATATTATAGTACTCCCAAAAATGACACAGCATTATTTAATTCCATGGTAATCACAGATAGTAGGACCAAAGGAAGACTTATTAACCAACATAGAACAGGAACAGTCAGTTACCACATGTTGAAGGACATGAATATGGGATCAGACCATATATGGACATGTCGGGAGTTCCATGATGATAATCTGGTGACTTACCAAAATATATTTGCTCGCAAATGATTAAAAAAGGTAGGTACCTTCATTTTATAGTTGGCCAATGCTGGGTCCTCATTCGAGTGTGAAACGAGATGGTAGTTAAGATATTCTTTGCGGAAGAAGCTACGCTTGCAGTACTGACATTCATACTTCCTGATACCTTGGTGTGCCTCCTCATGGCGTTTCAAACTCCCTGGAGCATTGCAGTCAATAATAAGGTCATCAGAATAATAAGATGCAATAGGAAATACACTCATGTCTTTAAACACATTATATAAACAAGTGGTGATATGTTAAAATAAGTTGAAAGGCAAAGAAAATTGTGACAGAACCAATACACTCCATGGATGATTCCCAGTAGCGTGGGAATAACTTAGACTCCAAACATCTCCCATGGGGTGTTGACCTAGTCTTAGGAAATATATACCAGATTAAATCTGAAAATTAAAGGCAGTCAATGTGATGATGACTACATGACTTGTACAGTCTTGTTGGTTGCAGAATAACATAGGCCTAATAGTATTCCTCAATGGACTACTTTTTTTGTATATCTTTTACTGGTCTTTTACTTATGAAACTCATGGCAGGTATATGGCCTTATTCGTCTTGACAGGTGGTCTGAAGTAAGCTTACATCAGTTGGAGTTGAGGTGGTGCAAGCAGGGCACTAAATTTGCCTATCTATGAGCAATTTCTTTTGCCACAGAAGACACATGGAAATGTCACATTTTTGGGTTGTTGCTCCTTGTGCCCCAATCTTCATTTTTCTGCTCTACTCGTTATTAAATTCTCAAATTTCCTAACACCATTATGCAAGATAGTTCTCCATGCCTGGCAATCTTCCGACAAGTTTTCCCAGTTTCCAGGAGTGATGACAAAGACATTCATATATGTTATGCAGACATCTTTGTACCACAGGTTTCATCTGCCTCTTTTTCTGGCAACATGTTAGAGCTCCCCATATAGTAGTTGTTTTGAGATTTAGCTCATCCTCTGAATGTGGCCAAGCCACTTGAGTCTTCTCTAACAAAGTGGGGACATTATTCTTGAAATTTTGGCCATTTGGAGGACCTTGGTGTTGACAATATAATCTTACCACCTGATGTTAAGAATTTTACAGAGACAGCATAAGTGGATGCTATTCAGCTTTTGGTTCTTCTCTAAAAAAAGGTGTCCATGATTTCGATCAGCAGAGAAGTACGCTATGGAATCATGGCAATGCATTATTTCACATTGAACTAATTGTGCTCGTCTCAGATTTGGAGCTATAGATCCAAGGAGCATATGTGTTTGTGATTTATTCATGAAATCAAGTTCAGTATTGATGCTTTCCAATATGTCACACACAATCAGTAGTCAGTTTTCCTTGTGCTCACACTAATATATTTCTAAGAAAATTTGCAGTTTATCAAGATCGTCAGCCAAAATTAATGAAATTAACCAAATGAAATATCTACGTGACTCAATCTCTCTAATTTATATTTTTTTATCTTCCATTACAACCTACTGAACTTTCTAGAATATTTATGAATTTTAAATCTCTCTTCTTCTTCAGCGTTCGCTCTCTAATAACCACAACGAATATTTCGTGTGATTTCCACCAGGGAGCGTGAAGTATGTTGTGCTGCAAGTTCCACAGTAAAACTGTGATTATTTGCACCCCGGTTGGCCACTTGTGGTCAGGACGTCCGAGGTCCAGCACATCCGTTTTCATCATTCCTTTATTTCGGGTTTGGTCCCTAGTCCGTGACAGCCTGTGTATCTGTCGCCGGGCACGCTGGTGTGAAGTGCCTCTTCGCCAAGACGCTTGTCGAGCGCGTCTATCTGGCATGAGGTGCCCCACCATCTATAAACCCATCTCGTGCAATTGGACAACTCTGCCTGTGTCCATCGGGTACTGAACCTTTTCTCATCCGGGAGCCTGGTTCCGTATGAGGAAGAACTCGCCAGAAGAGTTGGACCCTGGCTCGTTCGCCCTCCTACCCGAGGCGTGAACATTCGGACATCGTGAACCCCTCGCACAAGTTTGAGTCTCACACCACGCGTTTGAGAGCAAGGCGTTCTCGAGCTGAGTGGCCTTGTCCTAACAGCACCTGAGCCCATCAGGTACTGAACCCTTTCTCTCTGCAAGTGTATTTCCGGTATAGGAAAGCTTGACAATAGAGTTGGGCCAGGGCTAAATCGTTGTCCCTTTTGTGCCTGAGCCCATCAGGTACTGAACCTTTTCACTCTACAAGTGTATTTCCGGTATAGGAAGGCTTGACAATAGAGTTGGGCCAGTGCTAAATCGTTGTCTCCTTCTTGCCTAAGCCCATCGGGTTCGGAACCCTTTCTCTTCGCGAGCATATTTTCGATATAGGAATGCACGACATTAGAGTTGGTTTAGGTCTTCTTGCTTTTCCGAGCGCCCACGATTGGGTCTGGGTCTCTGCTTATAAGGATCACAGGTAACTAGAATCTCGTCTCGAGCTGACAGCTTATAGTTCCCCTTCCCTAGGAACTTTTCATTTGCAGTTCGCACCGCCCTCTGGCGCTGTTCTGCCCTTTCATTGTGTCATTGTACTCATTATGACATATATTTGTTTCTCTCCATGCAACCAACTTTACGTGCCTTTTACATTGGCCGCCCCTCCAATGTTCTGACTGGACTGACTAGCTTCACTGTATGTCGACAGTGTCGCTGCATGTGTGATGCAAATGGTGTCGGAGATTATTGTCTATCTTATTTGCAGTCAAATCTATTTCCATCTGCTTCATCCACATTCTTGGACACGATCCCCAAATGATTTGGCCAGAATCAGCTCGAGCTGCTGTTTTCTGTTACCAGGGTGCACCGCGAGGAGGTACATTTGGGATCTTGGTTATCTGCTAACCCTGGATCCGCCTAGAGCATTGCGTTCCCTTTGCACCCCAAATCTCACTAATTATCATTTGATGATCATCCATTGTAACTGATACATTTTTTGGATTTATTTTCTGAGGTCATCTTGAACATCCTCACACTCAAATTACATTCTACATTCTTTGAAATGACCATATAATGCTTCAATGTACATATTACCCATAGAATCATAACTAATGCACTATTTTATCTATTTATGCTGATTATGGACACAATATAATGTAGGACTGTTACTTACCACATGCAGTCATTTCAACTCAAAAGTTAATTAATACGATTTAATTGTGGGGATTATCTCATCTACCCAACAACTCAGAGACCATAGTAATGGCTATACTCATAGATGCACACAATATGGCTAGAGGTCATATGTCAATCAATCCCATGAATGGGATGTTAATTTCAAGAAGGAAGCATGAGGATAAATGAAAATAATTCTAACAGCTATAATAGCAATAATTCTTGAATGGGCTATTAATGGGCTCAAACGCAATCAAGATCAAATATTTTAAATCAGCGGACTTACGTTTAGCTGTGAAGACTTTTTCACACTGCATACACTTGTGTACTGGTACTTGGATTGGATGCTTAAAACGTTTGTGTTTCAGCATTCTGTTCTCCGTACTGAAAACACGATTGCAAACATCACATACTATAGGAACCCCACCACCCTTGTCATGTGTCTTGATGTGGTAGCGAAGTGATGCAGAACGAGGGAAACCCCGGCCACAAATGTTGCACCTGGAAGATTCAAAGAACAATACTTCTATAAAACATTGGACACCGCCTACTGTGACCACCACAGATCTTTTCTATTCTAAATATAACATGATTGTGCATACACATACTCTATACTATTTTATTCTACATGCCAACAAATGGTCATTTTTGTGCAAATTAAAAAGGCATCATTGTAAAAGAAATATGTCTGCAACAACTAATTTTCAACAGTTTATTCGCTGTCCTAATAGCTCATTCTATAAATAATACAGCAAAATCCTAACCGTTTATTTTCTAATCATAACCACAATTTATTTCAAAAATTTACCCCAAAAAACAACCCCATTCTTAAAAATAATTCACTAACTTAAATATACTAGAATTCACATTCGCAGTTATCAACCATGCACACCTACTTAAAGTTAATGAAATCAGCGCACCAAATAACACACCATCAGACAGATGCTTATATAATAAAACCCTGTTTACATAATATTTTATTACCTACATTATAAGACTTTCCAACAAATGTATTACATTGTCTACTGATCCTCAGAGTAGGCAGGACTAAACATTCTTCTTAGTTTGAGTAAACTCCTCATTACAAAACACATGTCACAATAAAGCAGCTTGCATTTGCTTGCTGTTGACTCATTGTTCACAAACTTTTTAGTAGCATTATTTTTTCATGAGCTAACAAATTATTATAAGCAAAAAATGTAAACTGTCTATGTACTGTATGTGTGTGTGTGTGTGTATATATATATATATATATATATATATATATATATATATATATATATATATATATATATATATATATATATATATATATATATATATATATATATATATATATATATATATACATACACACACATAAGCAATATCACCCATTTTCAGGAGAGATTTTTGTGAGTAAATTTAGAGGAACAATTCAAATGGATAGTTTCAAAGACAGCCCTGGTATTGTCATAACTATCCTGGCAATTCCTGTGATCTCACTAATACCAAACTGCATTGTTGGAAACATCAGTCATCATAGATGTCAGATCAATATCACATCATGCCAGAATGTCCATAATGTTCTGATCTCCTCTTCAGTATTTCCTTCAGCGTGTGATAACTGACTGTCCCAGTTATCATTCCTCTCAAATTGATAAATATGATGCAAGGACAAAGGCACATTTTTTGCCTAAAACTTTGTCCAAGGTTTTGATTTTTTAAGCTAGTGAGAACTTAAAGTTATATTCTTCTTCTTCTGCGTTCGTTCTCAAACTCCTGTAGATCAACAGGATGTAGTCCGGAGAACAGAATGCGTTGTCATGGTTTACAGCATTGCTGTGATATCTGCGCCTTTCGGCCTAACACATCCGACTTCAGCATGGCTTTGGGTCACTGACCCTATATGAGATGGCACAGCCAACTCCATCCCATAACCCCCTTAGTCGCCTCGTACGACATGCATGGAAGGTAAACAGTGTTGCTCCCCTTTCGGACGCAACAACAAACGGGCGTAAAGTTATATTGGTTTATAAAAGGCTACAAAATGGGGCTAGATCATTTATGGAAGGAAGTATGGGAACACCAAGAACCAAGGGAACAGTATTTACAACCACACAAAGTTTCATGTTGGGGTTATGTTTCTGGAGCTTTTTTTAAAACTCAGAGGACTGATCCAACAAACTAGAACCTGGGACCAGGAACACCATTTTCCAACTGGCATGATGCTGCTTTGACTTGTCTTTTCTGGGAAAAGACTTCTATATCTTATGGGAAGTGGATCTGAGGCATGCTTTATCACTCTCTATTCCTCGCTATCTAAAGTCTGCTGGCACACAAGACGTGTGTCATTTCTGCCAAATTTGGAAAGACTAGTAGGATCGTCATGTCCTGGTTTCACCACAGGTTTCCTCTTCCTCCAACTGGTTTCTGGGTGCCAATTTGATATACAGCATCAAAGCAATAGATCTTGACAGTCCTGGTCACATGACCTAGATTCTATGATGGTTTGCAATGCCACAAGTTGGACGGCCCTCTAGTTTATGGGGGATGATTGATAAGAGGGTATTATGACATAAAAACATATAACTGTAAAAAAAGAATGCTGGTGGACTCTCTACTATACAATCATAACATCTTCTAGAAATATGATATTGCATAGTGGTAGTTTGGTGGCCATTGTTGGTTGCCACCATACCATCCGTATGCTTACCACACAAAGTTATAGAAAAGCATATGCTCACAACGACACAAAGTTCTATGAAAGTACATATTCACAGCTCCACAGGGTTCTATGAAAGCACATGCTCACAAAGGTCTATGAAAGCACATGTTCTCAACCACACACAATTCTATTAAAGTAAATATTCTCAACCCCACAAGGTTCTATGAAAGCACATGTTCACAACCACACAAATTGCTAGAAAATGATATGTTCACAACCACACAAAGTTCAATGAAAGGACATGTTTACAACCACACATAGTTCTATGAAAGGACATGTTTACAACCACACAAAATTCTGCAAAAGGACAATCTATTGAAGATCGGGATCTTAATTCAAGCAGAACTAAAATTTAAAAAATCACTTACAATTTTGACTGCATTCATTTCAAGAAACATTGAACAAGACTGTACCAGGTGGCAATGCAAAATATAAACAATGACAACGTACAAATATGGCCGATGACCAGTGTGTTTGCGTGAGTGCATTTTCAGTCCCTTGACACTAGTAAATTTTTTCTCACAAGAGCCACAGTTGAATGGTTTCACTCTGGTGTGCTTGTACATATGTTCTGTGAGGTACAACATTAAAATTAATTTCTTTTATGTTATTGCACAGATCATTTTTGTAAATTAATCTTCTTAAACAAACATCAATTTTTCAATTGATTATTAAATTGGCAATTTTATTATTAAAGAGTTCAACATTAAAATGAAATAAATAGGCAGTTTTACAAAGTATCAAGAATAAAGTAGTTATTGTCTCTATGTTGCACATGACTTGAAAGGGGAGCTAAGAACAGTGACACTGTTGCCTGCCATGCACATCGTAAGAGGTAAGGAGGTTGGGGGGGGGGGGGGGGGGAGGTTGATGGAATTGGCTTATAGAGAATTAAAGTGACCCAGAAGACATGCTGAAAGGTGCAGATATCACAACTAAGCTGTAAACCATGATACAACACATTCCGTTCTCATGACTACATCCTGATAATCTGCAGGAGTTTGAGAATGAACACAGAAGAAGAAGGTAGTTTGTAAATAAGAGATTTCCGCTGAAGATGGATGTGCATCCATAAATAAAATGGTGACACAACGTATTTGTTTTCTCTGGACTACATCCTGCTGGAAATCTAGTAGAACCATTGCCCAGCTACAAGAGAGATCCATCTGGAGTTTGAGAATGAACTCTGAAGAAATAAGAGATTAATAAATTTTCCTTTATGATCAATCACTATGCATCCAGTCTGATATTGTTCATGTATGTTATTGTCGTCGATATATAAATGCTGATGAGTAATACTACTGTCAGTAAGTACAATGCCATTCTTAAAAAAGTGCAGGTCTTCTGAAGTTGACTTAGTGATCTATACAGTAAGTTAGTGACTGTTAAGGGTGTCTGTAAATGTTTTTTTCTTACACCTGAAAGGTAAGGGCAGTCAATAAGGAGGTGTTCTTCATTGGGAACAGTGGCTACAAATGGGTAGTTGCTCTGGTTTGATATGGCTATTGTTTAAGTTTAAATGGCTATTGACACTTGCACGCCCTGTTCGAAACAGAAAGATAAGGGATTGGTTTCTCCTGCAGAGTTTGTTTATGTAGTCACTGTCCCTTGGTCGTGTCATTTCACTAAATACATTTCGACCATTCAGCCAATTTACACATCTGTTCAGCCAGATTTCCCTGGAGGTGTTTCTGAGAATCTGTTTGACTGTTCCCATACTACAAGGAAAAGCAACATCAGTGTTGGAGTGAAAATCAAACTGTATAAGTCGCTGGTGCTTTCTGTTGTGTTGTATGGTTGTGAGAGTTGGACATTCACTGCGGACATGGAGAGAAGATTACAGGATTTCGAGTATAAATGCTACAGAAGAATTCTACGAATTTCCTATAGGGAACATAAGACCAATGTGTACGTAAGAAATAAAGTAGAGATGTGTGCAGGTGTCCAGGAGCCATTGCTTTCAATAGTGAAACGACAAAAACTAGCATGATTCGGACATGTATGCAGGCACGATTCCTTGTCAAAAACAATACTGCAGGGAACTGTCGAGGGTGGAAGAAGCAGAGGAGGACAAATAAAGACATGGACAGGGCAAGATATTTCCACACTCATCCGCATCGCTGAGGATAGCATTCGCTGGAGGACTCTGTGTGCTGAAGCATCCAATGTGGTACTCCTACAACCCTGAAGGGTTATGGGTTTATTGATTGATTAATACTACAAGGTCTTTACTTTTGTTGCTTTGAGGTGCCTCTTTTTGCAAATCTGCTACTTCATTTCCTGCTAGATTGCTATGTTCATGGATCCATTGTATGGTCACACTGATTGGATATGCAGAGATAAGACTGTGTGCTGCTCTTGATATGTGGAGAATATCTTGATTTTCATATTGGGCATGTTTAAGTTTTTCCAAAACTGACTACAAAAATAGTCTGTAAAAATGACTATGTCGGATGGTTTTTGTTCCATGAGATCAGACTGTTGATGTATTAACTCAATGGCTGTCTTGGCGGCCTCAGCCGCATAATTTGAGCAATTCTCATCACAAGTCACAGAACTCGCAGGAAGATCCATCTCAAGGTATTGTATATGAATGCCATATCCTGCAAAACAGGTGGCCTTGAAAGCTGATCCATCCATGTAGCCTTGATTGCTGATGATAGGTAACTGTTTATGGCTTCTAGGGCACATGTTCTCAGGATTGTTGGAAAGTGTTCTCTTATTGGCTGTTTTATCAAGCAATTATTTTTATAGTTGGTTGGTGCAAATTCTCCCAAGGAGGTATTTATTTTCCAGTTCTCTCTCTTGCAGTAGATGGTGTTTGTCATCCTCCTCTCCAGATACATCCAGTAGAGACAGTTGTTTTAGTCTTTTTGTTTATTTCCAAGTGTCAGTGAGTATTTTAATTTTATTTGGATGGTCATTCTTTTGTCTCTTGTACTTTCTACCACTTCCGTCAGCACTCTTTTCCATCTGATATCCAGCTGCTCTACATTTTAATCCATCTCACATACTGCTGTGGATGTTGAACACAACCCTCCACAGATTAGTCTCAGAGCTTAGTTCTGCACCCTATTCAGGGATGAGATGGTAGTATTGCTCACAATGGTTTGGAGAGGAAGGTTGCAATACATTACTGATTTCACATAGTCAAGATATAGTTATAGGAGAGCCTGTTTGTCTGCCCCCCAGTTTGTATTAGCTAATCTCTTAATGAGATTTAGGCATTTGCTTGCTTTTCTATGTGGTCTTTTGGTGTTAGTTGTATGTCTAGTTTTACTCCAAGATATACAGGGGACTCTTCCTTTGTTAATATTTACCGACTCATTTTGATGTTGACAGATCTTGTAGCTGTTTTGTGACTTCATGAGAAAATAGTGTAAGCAGTATTTCTGTGCATTATTTTTAGTTTCCACAATTCACAGTATAGTGAGATTGTGAGGTGAGCTCTGTTGATCTTTGCTTTTGTTAGGATGGGATATTTATCAGTGGATCCAGATGACAAAGTCATCAGCAAACAATACTTTTGACACATTGAGATGTTTCACCAGATCATCAATGAAAATAACTAAGAGTGTGTAAGCTTAGAGGGGAGCCTTGAGGCTGTCCTGCCTCCAGTGTTATTTTCCGGATTAGTGTACAGGCATAGCTGGTGGCTATAGTTCTGTTTGTCAGGAAGGCATATATCCATTTAAACATGTTCCAATCTATTCCCATTATGCTCATCTTCAAAGTACCTTTCTCCAGACATATATAGTGCAGCTTGTTTTAGATTGTTGTGGGTTTCCCCCAATTGAATGTGTCGATATGTCCCTGTGGGCCAGACTATCACTCTGTAAGCAGCAAAACTGGGACAGTCACAGTTATTTGTCCCCTGCCATTAATTTTCGCTGAGCTCTTGAACATTTTGACCTCTTACTGTTTCAGACATTTAGTGCACAGATTTGATTGTGTAATGTAAGTGTCCTGTCTCAAGTCCCATGCCGCTTCGCCCGACATTTTCTAACTTCAACAATAGAGTATTATCTTGTGATGCTTGTCTGAAAGCTTGTTTTCAGGGTCTTAACCAAAAATTGACTTTATATTGTAGAACACAAAGAGCATCTGCGTTTCCATCTGGGTGCAACAAGAAGTCATGTACATGAAAGATAATTTCTTCAGCTTCAATAAAGCAAAATGTGTATTCTCTTCTTATTTTGTCTTTATTTCTGCTTTTTCTGTTAGACAACGCATGTCCGGATCTATCTATTGTATTTTCTGTTTTGATTCGGAGGATTGAATTATGATCGGTTTTCAGGTTATGGCACATAATGGTTGCTTGATATGCAGTAATATTATAATGTCTCAGAACATTGATAACTTCTTCAATCCACCTTTTTCATGGTCTTCCTCTGCCTCTTGCTGTTTCTATTTTCATGCTCTCTGCTGGCCAACACAGATTAATTCTAATAAAATGGCAAACAATTTCAGTCTCTGTTTTTCATTATATTTGATAACAGATGGTGTTCCAACAATCATTGTAATCTCTTGGCTTCAAGAGTGGTATCTTCTTGTTCATAGTTTTTTAAAAATAACACACATTTTCAAAAAGAACGGTGACAGGGGATAGATAGCGTAGATATCTAGGATAGATTTACAAATCTGACTTGCTAAAGATTAAAACACTAGAAGTAAGATAGAACAATAGTTTAAAAACTAGAAGTGAGATAGAACAAAAGTTTAAAAACATGAAGAAAACATGTACTAACATGACAGAGTATTACCAAGCTATCAGTTTCAACATGATAATGATTATGTAAGAATATATATAATAAAACATCTTTTTATAATCATATTCTTCACAAAAGAACAACTTTCTAACTTGCTTTGATATCTCACGTTACACAATAACTACACAATAATTCTTTCAATTACCTTTAAAGTTATTATCCCCTCTGATAACTTCCTGGCAAACTTCACATCGTCTCCGAATACTTGACTTCTTTGTTGATTCTAATAACTTGAGAACAAAAATAGAACATAGTGTTACAGAAAAAAAGTCTATGAATTCTACAATGTAGCAGTCAAATATAAAATAACTATATTCTCTTAATAAGTGAAAATAAAAGCACACCATCCACAATGATGAACGATCATTTCAGACATTAGTCCAATGTGGTTATATTACTCTGCATTAGGGGTGCAAAGGGAACGCATTGCTCTAGGCGGACCCAGGGTTAGCAGATAACCAAGATCCCAAATGTACCTCCACGCGGTGCACCCTGGAAACAGAAATACAGCAGCTCGAGCTGATTCTGGCCAAATCATTTGGGGATCGTGTCCGAGAATGTGGAGGTAGCAGATGGAAAGAGATTTGACTGCACAAGAGACAGACAATATCTCCGACACCACCAGCATCACCACATACAGCGACACTGTCGACATACAGTGAAGCTAGTCAGTCCAGTCCGAACATTGGAGGGGCGGCCAATGTAAACTGCACGTAAAGATAGATGCATGGCGAGAGACAAATAGATTTCATACCGAGTACAATGAAACAATGAAAGGGGAGAACAGCGCTAGAGGGCAGCGCGAACTGCAAATAGAAAGTGAAAAGTCCCTAGGAAAGGGGAACTACAAGCTCCGTCAGCTCGAGTCGAGCTTCTAGTTACCTGTGTTCCTTACAGGCAGAGACCCAGACCCATCCATTGGCGTTTGGTAAAGCAAGAAGACCTAACCCAACTCTAATGTCGAGCCTTCCTAAACCGGAAATATGCTCGCGAAGAGAAAGGGTTCCGTACTCGATGCGCTCAGGCACAAAAGGGACAACGATTTAGCCCTGGCCCAACTCTACTGTCAGGTTTTCCTACACCGGAAATACACTTGAAGAGAGAAAGGGTTCAGTACCTGATGGGCTCAGGCGCTATTGGGACAAGGACGCTCAGCTCGAGAACGCCTTGCTCTCAAACGCGTGGTGTGAGACTCGAACTTGGACAAGGGGTACACGATGTCGGTGAATGACACCTCTGCTAAGAGGGCGAAAGAGCCAGGGTCCAATTCCTCTGTTGAGTTCTTCCCCTTAAGGAACCAGGCTCACGGATGAGAAACGGTTCAGTACCCAATGGGCACAGGCACAGCACGTCCAATTACACGAGGCAAGTTCATAGACAGTGGAACACCTCGTTCGAGTCAGACGATAGCAAAAAATCGTCTGGGCGAAGAGTCTCCACTACGAGTGCCTGGAGACAGATATAGAGGCTGTCACAGGCTAAGGGTAGCCCACCCGAATTGTCAAGGCATGCCGAAATCGGATGTGCTAGGCCTACAAGGCGCATAACGGTGGCACAACGTAATCACGCTCCCGGCGGAAATCGCACGGATATCCGTGATGGTTACAATGGAGCGAACGAAAAACAAACAAACAAAACTCTGCATTAAAATTGCTTGGTTAATGCATTCTTTTTGGACTTTACACATTATTTATGGAGTGTACTTGGAAAATGCAATAACTGTTTTGCTTTTGGGTTTTTTTGTATATTTAAAAAAATGAAAATAACGGACTGGTTACTGAATATATTGATGTAAGTTTTGTTGATGTATGTGTGATAAATGGTGAAGATGAAAAAAGCACACAAAAATCAAACACGTAAGTGACTCACATATTTTTGTTAGATATATTCCATGCAGGATATAATGAAGTGCCGCTAAATGCCTAGGAATATTTTATTTCTATTGTCATTTCATAACCAAACTAACATGTTTATAGTATCGTGAAAATAAACGAAACACGCTGACCTCACTAAGGTTATCATCTAGGCCTAATGGCCATGCATATTAAAAATGGCAGTCATTTTGACAGATTACAGAGGCGGTTACAATAATATTCACTAGATATCTAAGCCCTAGATAACCACGTCCTTTTGATTTGAAACCAACAGAAGAGGAAAATAAATTATTTCCATTTCCTGCTTTACCTGGATGAATGACATTAGTTTACAATCTTGATTTCCTTGTTGAAAGGTGCATAGCAACTGGCCACTCAAATCGCATATAGAGGCTCAACAGTAGTCACAGACAGTGTACTAAAGTTAAAGATTGGTACAATTACTTCAAAGATAACCGCACATTAGTGGATAGTGAACTACTGTAGGTTCTCAATAAGCTGAGGTATTTTACAAGGGTGAACTTTTATCTCACAGGAATTTTGTGCCACCATCTAGTAACTTATGCATGAGGTATAATACAAAAAACATTTTGTCCTCTTAATTTTGAGCAAAGACTTTACCATTCAGAAAGCTAGCAATCAAATTCTTTCCTGGTAGAAGGTAAGGTACTTTTTGACCAAACCTCATACATTTTAACAATTTATCAAATATTCACACCCGAAAATATATACCTACATATATACCTAATATATGTTATTAGGTAAGCAGATTTTTTCTGAAATAAATCACTCAGGGTATAAATTATTCAGATTCTGTGCTAATTAAGTTTTAAAAATAAAAGTTTTGCTAAGTGTTCTTCTGGGACATGCTAATACTCACTAACAATTTGTGCCTTCTCAATACTGTAATTATGGATCTCAAACTCATCTGATCCCGCAGAGCATTAAACAATCTGCTCTGTCTATAGATTGACCATTGGTTACTGTCGCAGAGTCAATTTGTTAACAGACTCATTTTTCTTCTCACTCTTTATATTTATCACTTTTCAAATACTCTTCAAATCTCCCTTTTTCTCACAAGTGATTGAAGCCCATTTCTTAACCCTTTTTAATGACTACACACACAGCACTTGTTTAGCTCTCTGAATCACATTCTTTGAGTCACTCAGTATCGAGGAAGGATTCTGACTCCAATAATATTGACAACTGCACTGCAGAAGACACCTCCGCCATTATAAGTGTTTCCACATTAATAGTCCTACTGTCTCCATGCACTGTTCTTTCACATGATCAGGTAAATTCAAGTAGGAAGCATGAGGATAAATGAAAATAATTCTTACAGGAATTTAACCAGTTCCATTCTATTAGCACTGAATCACCTTGCAAATTAGGGATGTTCGCAGTGCTTGGGCCTTTACAGCTCAGTGCGCAGGTAAAACGATCAAGGAGGACAATGGTGCCTTTGCTGTCACTACGAGTAGTATGACCATGGAGACTATGGCGGTGACCAAGGCATTTGAGTGGCTACTCACACAGAAGGTAACGCAGGTCTGCATCTTGAGTGACTCTATGAGTATGATTAAGACGGTACAAGTGGGTCTCGTTTGCGAACAGTGGATTGAGGCCTTGAGAAAGGTGAGCTTAAAAGTGGTTACATTTATTTTCGTGCCGGGACATGTGGGCATTCGAGGCAATGAAAGAGCAGATCAACTGGCATCGTGCGCGATTGTGGCACAGGGCGATGGGGCAATGGATTACGCTGACATTTTGAACTCCTTAAGAGATATAACACGCGAGAGTGAGAGATGATTCCTTTTCAATGGCTAGGATTAAAGATCAGGGATTGAAATACGGTGTTGCTAGAGGTGAACATTTTGGAGGGCGCAGAGAATGATGGTCAACCAGCATAGGATCGGTACTGTAAGCAGAAGTGTGATGGCGGATACACTCATGGAGAGATCGGAGCAACTATGGATGTATCCAGTTTGCAGTGATGATGATCCGACGACTAACTAACTAACCTTGCAAATCATTTAAACAAGTTTTCCGTACTTGACCAACCACATCCCCCAAAAAAGATGTGATCTTGTCAAGACATTCAACCTGTGTACCCTAGTCACTGAAAACATGACAGCTTGTGGTAAATCACTGACTGATCACATTGATGGCCCTGCTGAAGACAGATGTGTCGGACCATTGGCACAAATAAAATAGAGACACAGCACATTTTCATTCTCCGGACTACATCCTCCTGGAAATCTAGTAGAACCATTATCTTGCTACAAGAGAGTCCTGCAAGAGTTTAGCAAAGGTATATTAAAGAAGAAGATTATTGTCTAAGACATTCTCACTAAACTACAATCAAATAGAAACATATAATCAAGAGTTTAATTAATGCTGTATCTGAGTGCAAATGAAATGCACACTTACATGTGGAAACACTGGTTTCATATCCTCATTATCAGATGGTTTCCAAGTCTCATTTCGTTCATCCTCTTCAATTTCATCCAACATTTCTTCATCAATATCATCATCTTCTCTTTCATAATCTTTAGTGTCTTCTTTGGGAACAGTATCTGCAACATATAATGTACAGTGAGATAAAAGAAATTTTGAAAGCAAGATTTACAACATATAGTGAAATAAATAATAAATTGAAAGCAAGATTTGCAACATATAGTGAAATAAATAATAAATTGAAAGCAAGATTTGCAACATATAGTGAAATAAATAATAAATTGAAAGCAAGATTTGCAACATATAGTGAAATAAATAATAAATTGAAAGCAAGATTTGCAACATATAGTGAAATAAATAATAAATTGAAAGCAAGATTTGCAACATATAGTGAAATAAAATGAAATGAAATCAAGATTTTCAATATATAGCAAAATAAAATAAATTGGTAACAAGATCTGCAATATATAGTGAAATTTTAAAAATATTAGGAGTAGGATCTGCAACATATAGCAAAATGAAAAAAGGGGAAGGATTTGCAATATACAATGAATTAAAAAACTAAATTTCTGAACACTAAAAGAGTGGAAAAAAACCAAACATAAGAAAAGTTAAACAGACATAAGAACTCATTTATTTTTATTACTCTTCTGCCTAAATGTTTTGGTGCCAGAAATGAAGCAAAATATAGAAACACTGTGATTTGTCATGAATATCACAAAAGGCAACTAAGGAGTTATGCATGATGTTGGCTACACCATCCTGTCAAAAGTCAGTGACTCAGAAATCTCATGCTACAGTTGGATGTGTCGGGTCAAAAGTACAGATATTTCAGCCAAGAAATAGACTACAATACAATGCATTCTGTTCTCAGGACTACTTCCTGCTGACAGAAGTTTAAGAATGAGCACAGATAACAAAGATTTTATTTTCATTCAACAACAAAGTTCTGTTCAGCTATTTAAAAATGTTGATTATTTTAATAGATTCTATGTTTACATTGTGTCTGTCTAAACCAAATGTGTATATCTGCACACAAAAACATTTGAAATAGCTTACTTTGATTCTTATCTCCATCTGGTTTCATGCTCAGAGAATTGAACTCAGGAACTGGCTGTGTAATCAAAACCTGGTCTGTGTCAACTAAATTTATGACTTCACTTGCAAGTGATGCTGAAGCGAATATTTCCCCATTATTTTGTGTGTCTTGTGTAGGAGTAGAATCAGTGGAATTGTTACTGACCATCAGTTTGGCACTTTCCATGGCAGCTGCTACAAGGTCTCTCAATGGATTCATTACATCTTCTGTTAAGGAATATTGGTAATTTTTAGAAATATAACAAAACAATGGATGAGTAACACTTAAAAACTAGAAGTAACATAGAATAAGTTATAACAAAGGTTTAGAAACCAGAAGAAAGAACAAAAGTTTGAAAACTAGAAGTAAGTTAGAACAAAAGTTTGAAACTAAAAGTAAGATAGAACAAAGGTTTAAAAACTAGAAGTGAGATAGAACAATAGTTTAAAAACTAGAAGTGAGATAGAACAATAGTTTAAAAACTAGAAGTGAGATAGAACAAAGGTTTAGATAGAATTAAGGTTTAAAATCTATAAGTAAGATAGAACAATAGTTTAAAAACTAGAAGTAAGATAGAATGAAGGTTCGAAAACTTGAATTAAGATAGAATAGGTATAGGTAAGCTGTTATGAACCAACTTCATGACACACAATTTCTCATAAGCTCTCAGTTGTTTAGTCAGTGGTTGAACCAAAACTATCACTATTCCTCATCCTTCCCAGAGCAAGAGCCTTGGTACCTACTTCCTGGTGGCTATATATATATATATATATATATATATATGTGTGTGTGTGTGTGAATTGGCACATTCAAATGAAATTCTAAATCTACTTGTGCTGAGGCATCTGTGACAGCAATCAAGGAACATAAAATATAAAGATATCATCACCGGTGTAATAAGTACACACAAATGAACAAATGGCCACTAGGTCAATATCTTCATATGGTTTATGTCTGGTCAACAACCTGGCAAGTGTGATAATGAATTCGTCTAAATTGGACCAAAGATCAGTGATTAAGTTTTTTACAGCTGAAGGATGTCAATAAACCGAAATTCACTTAAGAATGCAGACAGCTTATGGTGAAAAATTTATGTTGAGAACACAAGTGAAGGATTGAGAAATAATGTTTCAGAAAGGGTGACTGGCAATAAATGATAATGAGAAATAAATTCTCCGTCAATAGTGAGAGTTCAAATGATGGTTCAGAAGAAACTGAGTTATAGAAGATGTTTTCTCAGTGGGTACATGGTTATTGACTGACCACTATACAGCATTATCATGCATAGGGTGATGCATTTCTGTTGTGAATAATGGAGTCAACAAATCATGGTAACCATCTCTCTTTCTATTTATGTATATATATAGGGTAGTAGGGGCAATATGGCACACTTTTCATGATTTAGCCTATTCTGACAACTAGACTTAATTATGAGAGAACAAACTGCTATCAGTGTTTAGCTTATCCATCCATCTTCTTCTTCTTCTGCGTTCATTCTCAAACTCCAACTGGATCTAGCTGGATCATGGTCCTGCTAGATTTCCAGCAGGATGTAGTCCAGAAAATGGAAATGCGTTGTGTCGCCGTTTTATTTGCGCCAATGGCCCGACACATCCGTCTTCGGCGGGATCCATCCATCTGACATTAATGAGGTTATTGAAAACATACAGCTATATATAGACAGTAGATTTAGAATTTTTTAACATATGTAAAAAAAAACAACCACCTTGCCCCATATTTTAGGGCAAGATGGTGCAGGGAAAAATTGAAACAAATAAATATTGAATTAACGGAGAATTTATAAAACTGCAAAATAATTGGAAAAGTATAGAACACAAAGGCTAGTCATATATAATGTGAAGATTGTGCACCTATGACTGAGGATATTGTGCATCTATCACAGACTGAGATTGTGCATCTATGAATGACAGAGATTGTGTATATATGAATGGCGAAGATCATACATCTATGAACTGCGGAGATTTGGCTTTTATGACCAGCGGAGATTGTACATCTATGACCGGTGAATATTGTGCATCTAAGACCGATGGAGATTGTGCATCTATGACTAGTGGAGATCGTAAATCTATGAATGATGGAGAAGATTGTACATCTATGAATGATGGAGATTGTACATCTATGACCAACAGAGATTGTGCATCTATGACTAGCATCATAATTATACACATACATTCATCATTGGCAGTTAAGCACAGACTTCTCAGGCACATAAAAACTAGTCAAGTCTCAATGGAGATCAAGTAACAATGATAATCAGGAGCAGGATAAATTCTAAATTAAAGCTACAGGATGATGCTGAGAAAGTAATCAATTTTGCTGTGATTTTGATAGTTCATATTATGACAAGGTTCATTGTCTCAAAGAAATGTTTGTGTTCGTGGGGTTATGGATGCATATTTGGTTGCCAAAGGGAGGCATTACATTGCAACAGGATCCAAGGATTCTCACATCCTGCCAGGCCACATCATCAAAAAGCTCTTTCATGCAATTTGGATAGAGACAAAGCCAGGCTCTCTGCTTCATTTGTGGTGGTATGAGATCAACACCAACAGTAGCCTGTGCAATTGATGCAAACATAGAGCCACTAGACATTAGAAGAGAAAAGGCAATTATAGAAGCTGTGGAAAGATACAAATGACTCCAACAAAACCATCCTAACAAAGAAACAGTCAACAAATGGACATGCAAAACAAGACTAAAACAAAAATCCCCAGTACAGTTAGCAGAATAACTAAACAAGAAACATCACCTTCCTGAAGATATAGAAAAATCTGAAAGAGTATCAAATATCTCATCAAATGCATCCCTTACACTGCCCCAAATAAACACTACACTAATTGACAAGTCAGTAACCAAGGCAAAAAATCCAAACACCTTTAAGTTCATTGCACTAGAGACTATCGATTCCTATCCCAAGGACTGGATCCAAGCATACACAGATGGGTCAGCTTTCAAAGCCACCATCAATGCAGGATATTGTTCTCTCATAGTCCTCCCTAACAAAAAATCAAAACAGTTATCTGCTCCTTGTGGAGAGTTCTGCAGCAACTATGATGCAGAGGTGAAAGCAATATCAGAAACACCCTCATACATCCCCACCAAATACAAAAATGATGCAACAAATTCAAAGAACCTAGTAATATTCAGACTCCCTGACTGCTCTAAAAGCCCTTGAAAACTGGAATCCAACAACATAAACGTACATAAGCAACATACTTCAAGCTATTCAAGCTACAAACATACTTACATCCTGTGGCATCAGTACTACACTACAGTAGATATCAGGTCATACAAGTATCAGTGGGAATGAAAGTGCGGATAAACTGGCAAGAAAGGGAGCAAATATGCTCCAACCAGGAATTTCCACCAACCTTAGAACAGCTAAACACATTATCCACAACAACTGTAAACAACAATGGATGGACTGCTGGGCCACTGGCTCAAAAGGAAGAGTGCTATATGCAGACATGTCAAAACCAAATCCACACGACAGTATAAATAGACTACACTGCAAAGATCAAATCACAATATTTAGGCTGTGAACAACACATGTACAACTTAACAAACACCTACAAAGGATTACCACAGACCATGCACCATACGGCAACAAACAAGAGGAGGAAACAGTAAAATACCACCTTATTGAATGTGCTAAGAAAACATCTGTAACCACCAAACCCCTCCAGCACTAACACCCTTTATACAGACACAACACAGCTGAAGAAGACATGCAGCTACCTCCACTTTGCACAGGGAAGAGTGAAAGCTTGAAAGACCAAGACAATTTCAGAGATTGGATAAGTAAGTAAGTGCTGTTAATAATATTCTTATTAACTTTATGTATATACACTACAGTTGATGGCAGTAAGAAAAGAGCAGCAATGTTCAGATTTATGTGCTGTAGCAAGTTTAGCATGGAGTCTGATATAGCTCTTAGTAAGTACAAACCTTTCTTTAGAAATAGTGAATCTAATGATTCCGACTTGGGATATATGTTCTGCAAAATAAATGGAACATGATATAAACATTGCATGTATAGTATGATGATGATGATAATGAAATGACCCCCCTTAGCTGTGAGCAAGTAGCTCTTGATAGCTCATAGCATTTATGACAAAAGCACAGGACCTTCTCAGTTAAGAAACCAAGATGATTTGCATACTCATATAAGGTTATCTAAAAAAAACATGGTTGTGCTAGGGTTTTTATGGATGTATGTTTAGTTCCTAAAGGAAGGTATCCGGCAGTATCACAAGATCATTACATCCTACCAGAGCAAAGCAAATGCTTCTGGGCCAACTAGCTCATCATTCTTCTATCAGATCTGCTAACCCATCCCCAACGATGGCACAACTAGCATTTTCCATATTCTAGAAATCTGCCACAACAGGACAACGGTGCAATGTCCACTAGCCTACATATCTTCAACATTCATGGGGATCCCTTGATATAAAACAAAAGTAAAAACAATTGAGACACGACATACAGTTACAGTGAAATTGTAAATAAATATTGGAATGTGATTATTTTTTCCAGTTAGACAAATGTTTCCCAACCTTTTTTTTTACCATGCCCCACCTAATGCTTTCTAAACCCTATGTAATATATACATACTTTTTTATATATTAAAAAATTGAATTATTCCCTAAATGAAGCATAATTACAACTTTCAAATTGCCCCCCCCCCCTGAACAATCAAATTGTCCCCCTGTGGGGTGTGGGCCCCACATTGGGAAAAACTGAGTTAGACCTTTCTTAAAGTATGATTATCAATCTCCTCTAAAAAAATGATTATATGAGTTATTTATTTTTCTAAATAATTTATTTCATTGCAAACATTTATGTGTAACATTTTCATAACATGTATTTTAATACATAACTGAAGTGTATATCATACAGAATATTGTTGTTTAACTGTTGTTGAATTTTGTGGCACCACTAATACACAATAAGAGATAAAATCAGAAATAAAAATATCAGAAGACTAACAAACACAATGTCAATTCTGGATTACATCAGAAACAAAAACATCAGAAGACTAACAAACACAATGCCAATACTGGATTACATCAAAAGACAACAGGTTAAATGGTTGTCACCTGCTTCCAGACTACCATGTGACTAAAAAGAATTACTATACAGACATGTATCCAACAAAGCCAGACGCAGACCATGCAAATGATGGATTACATATATAAAAGAGAATGAAAACAAACATATATGAAACACAAAAAAGCCATCTTCAAAGAACTCGTCTACCTCTGACGCTGCAAGGCACAAAGGGGTATAAAGCAAAAAAAATAAAGAAGACATACACCCAATCATATCACCAGTACAATGTGCATCGTCAATATTCAAACCAACAAGTTTGAAGAGTTGGGTTTGCGAGGCGAGCTCACTATAAACTCTGCTGACGTGCTGACAAGGTATATTTTGCCTGCTAAACATGATCAACATCTGTAAATTAGTTAATTAATAATTAATTTTCAACAGTGGGAAAGAATTTTGAAATAGACTATAGTTAATTGCTTTCCTAGATAATGATATGTCATTGTATGAGTGAATATATATTTTTTTTTAAAATTTAATTCTCAAGTTCAGGTATAGAAAATATGAATATAATCATTTTGTAAGGGCAGGGAGAAGAACATAAATAAATACATATAAATATATGTATAATAGTAAGCATTAGGAATTGAGTCAGATTTTAAGAAGTTATAACCAATTGAAAACTGAAATAATAATGGAAGCATTATGCATCAAAAGTCTAACCTTTCCAGCAAAATAATCTTGAAAAACTTTAATCTTGGCTTCTAATTGTGGATTTTGTCTTTCAGTGTCTTCATCGACACTTCTGTCTGTTGTAAGTTTTGATTGACAACAAGAAACTAGAAATTTGTCAACATCATCAACCATGCCCTGCCAGAAGAAGAGCTTTCTAAGACTGTCCATTATTGCAGTATGACCAGCGTGTTCATCTAGGAAAAAAATTAATAGAATTGACAAAAATGTGACACATTTTGTTATGCTGTCAGGGACCATTAGGTGTGCTGTATTCTTCTCCCCTGTGTTCTTTCTCAAACTCCAGCAGATTAGCAGGATGAAGCCTGGAGAAGGAAATTGTTTTATGTGTGTTATGGTTTAGTTTTGATGCAATATCTACACCTTCCAGCCAACACATCCAACTTCAGCATGGCTTCTAGGTTACTTTGAACTTAAATGGGATAGAACAACCAACTTCTCATCCCATAACCTCTTATGACATGCATGGAAGGTAAACAGTGTTGTTACTCTTTGCTCCTCTTTTGAGCCATTGCAACACTCGGTCGTGTGTGCTGTATGAAAGTTACCAGAACTCTGGAAAGATCTGAGGCTAGTGACAATAATAATTCTATTAAAAAACTCCCAGAGACAGGAAAATTCAAAGTAAACATAAACATTAAACACTAGAAGACAAATCATAAATATGTGATCTAGTATAGACCCTATACAAACCACGACAGCAGCTTTACATGAGAACAATGCATGCTAACTAACTTGATGAATTAAGTATTGAGGTGTTACAATATCTAAGTGCTGAGATGTAGTGACTATAAATTCTGAGATGTCATAATAAATTCTGAGATGTTATGATTATAAATTTTGAGATGTCTTCATCATAAGTGTTGAGGTGTAATACTATACCCTTAAAAAAAAGGTTAAGGATTAGCAGCTGGAACTGAACCAAAACATTATTTTAATGTATTCCTATCAATCTATCTTTCATTCCTATCAGTCATTTCCACTTGTGATGTTAAGCATTGTGGGTTGAATTTGGAGTCATCTCTTTGACCATTTAGGTTGTATTGACCATGGGCAGTCCATGTCACTTTAATGGTTCTTTGATTGTCTCCATCCATCTAGATCTTGGTTTTCTGCTGTTATATGCACAAAGTGCTGGTTGCGTTGAAACTGTATTCCAAAACCAATTAATCTGAAATTGATTTTATTCTAAAACAACAAATATTCAACATGTGCTGAATTGATCACAAGCAGAGCATCTGACTAGTGTTCTTCTTCTGTGTTCATTCTCAAACTCCTGCAGATTAGCAGGATGTAGTCTGGAGAACGGAATGTGTTGTGTCATGTTTTACAGCACTGCTGCAATATCTGCGCCTTTCGGCCTGACACATCCAACTTCAGCATGGCTTTGGGTCACTTTGACCGTATATGTGATAAAACAACACACATCTCACCCCATAACCTATTTAGTGTCTTCTTATGACATGCACAGAAGCTAAGTGGTGTTGCTATTCTCTGCTCCTCTCTCGGGCCCCGGCAACACATCAGAGCTCAACTCTGATAACCACCATGAAAGTTCATGTGATTTCCACCAGGAAGCGTGAGTATGATATGCTGCTAGTTCCACAACAGAGCTGTGTTATTTGTAACTTGGTTGGCCCAGTATATCTGAAGCCCAGACATCCACGGCCCAGCACAACCATTTTCGTCATGCTTTTAATTCAGGTAGTGGGCTTCCCTAGCCTATGACAGGCTTCCTATCTATTACGACTCTACTCCATGATGGTTTATCACCCACTGTACCCTTGGACTTTTCAGGCCAAAACATGTCCCTAGGAGGCAATCTCTGTGAAGATGGTAGTTAGGGATTTAAGCTTGGGTTGATCTCACATGAGGTGTTCCACTGCCAGTAAACTCGCCACGTGTAAAAGGACACATTGTGCCTGTGCCCAATGTGTACTGAACCATTTTCTCTACACAAGCATGATTCCGGTATATGAAAGCATCGACGGTAGAGTTGGGCACAGGTTCATTTGCCCTCTTAGCAGAGGTGTCATTCACCAACGTCATAAACTCCCCTCGTCCAAGTTTACACATTTTTTAGGGGCACCAAGGCCTAGAAGCTTGTTCTTGAACTGAACAAAAATCTCTCTGTGAGCATAATTCCGGTATAGGAAAGCATTGAGGGTAGAGTTAGGCCTGGCCTGTTAGGAACTCTGAGGATTAGAAGTATGTTCTTAAGCTGAACAGCACTTTAGTTCTAATTATTTTAATGTTTTCCCTTTCCGTTTGCACATTGCGTTGCATTCTGGTGCTGTGCTGCAGACTCATTATACTCAAGAACATTATTTTTGGAATCTATTATTATTATCTATTCGTTGTGATATCTGCCCATTTCGAGACAATTGCATTAGTTGCCCCTTCAATGCTCGAGCCAGATTGGGCTGCGCCACTGTGACTTTGTATGTATTGTTTCAGAGGTGTCAGAGATATTGCTTGTCTTTTGAAGTCATTCTCATTCCATCTGCAGCCTCCACATTTCTGGATAAGATACCAAAAGTTTCTGCCAGAAGCAGCTTGAGTCGCACACATTTGTTTTCAGAGTGTACCACAAGGAGGTACTTTTGACATTTTTGGTTATCTGATATTTTTTGGTATGCCAAGAGTAATGCGGTACCCTTTGCAATCCAATAAGTATTAAACTGAGCAAGCATACTGAAAAAAATGCTGCTGAATCATCAAAATTTGGATATTTTGAATTATGTCTGAGCATAAAACAAAACATGCTAATCCAAAAAAGCATGATGCATTTGTAGACTATAGTGTTGCTCTTGAGCTTTACTCACAAAAATTGTCTTTATAAGCATAAGCAATGATGCATAATCAGTGTACAACAATATGCATCAACGATAAAAGCGAAGTGTTATGGGGACGTTGCTGGAAGGTTATTGTCTGAAATATGACTCAGAGGCTTGCAGTATCTCATTCAGTTACTGTTAGACTGCAGTAGTGCATTGCCAAGACTGGGATCGTAGAGTAATAGCTTCTTCTTCTTCAGCGTTCATTCTCAAACTCCTGCTGGATCTCCCTTGTAGCAGGACCATGATTCTAATAGATTTTCAGCAGGATGTAGTCCAGAGAATGGAGATACGTTGTGTCGACGTTTTATTTTTGCTAATGGCCCGGCACATCCGTCTTTGGCGGTGTCGAGTAATATCAACGTACATTTATCTATCTATCTATTCACTAAATCCTTTGTTGCCTTTCAGCGTCAGGGGTAGAAGAGTTTTCTGGAGATGGCAATCTTGTGTGCTGAGTATACTGTGGAGTTTGTCGCCTCTTTTATTTCTGTGGCCCATCGTTTTCGTGGTCTGCCTTTTATTCTGCCCACATGTGGTTATTCAGATATTAGAGTTATTAATATTGTCTGATATCCTAACTGTCATATTAGAGTTATTAATATTGTCTGATATCATAACTGTCATATTAGAGTTATTCAGGTTGATATCACAGTTGGCAACATACATATCAACCTAAATTCACTACACATAGAAAAGATCACTTAATTCAGAGGCAAGTGTTGCTGCAGAGAACTGCAAGTGCAAATGTTATAAGACAGTTTCTCAGAGATGCTACCAACACTGTAGTTAGTGATCAGACTACTTGGAATTGCTTTCACGATGCCACCTTTCATGCTTGTCACGCAGTCATTTGACAACACTTGACTGCTGCCTATGGAGCAACTTGTTTAGCATGATGTATGCAGAACGTGCATTGGCGACATGCACAGTCTGCTAATGTATGTTCACAGGTGACTCCAGAATTTGTCTTAGATGGATTAATCAGAGTATGGAGGCGTTGTGGTGAATGCTTTAGTCATGGTGCAGTCCTGAAACTTAAATGATACAAACTACATACCCTGATGTTTTCTATCCATCTTTTTCATGGTCTTCCTCTGGCTTTGCACCCTGATCTCATTTGGTTATAAGCCTGTACGGGTAACTTGTCGTACAGTAAAAGTACAATATCTGTACAATATGATTTTTATCTCTCTGAATAGGCTTCTCAAAGCATTGAAAACTGCAGAGTTGGAATCTGCTGGGCATAAAACAGAGCTACAGAGAAACAAAGGGATATAAGATTTCTATTGCTCGTAATTCTAAGGGATGAATAAAACAAAACAAACCTCCATGAGATTCCTTGATAGCATCTAGTCTTTCTTTTTCTGTTTTCAGTACTTTTCTTGGTTTCAAATTCTGTCTTTTGGCAGGGCAAAAATAGAGAGTGCCCTTCATTAGTTTGAAATTTTTGGCTTTCTTTCTAAAGATCAATAACTCTGATCTAGTTAGACTATCTGGGATGATGTCCTTGCGCATGTAGTCCACAAGTTCTTCATATGACACCCTTCCTATGTCACCATTTGTCTAAAAGAGAACATAACAATAAAATAAAACATGTTACACAAACATCCATTACTGTTACTGTGATTAAACACAACATGTAATGTTCTATTTCTATGTGTATTTATAGATAACGTATGATAAACATACAACTAGGATGCAAAAAAAAATTTCTACATTAACTTTCCTGAGAGCCTGCATATTCTCAGTTGTAAAATATAAATATGAGTCGATAAAATGAGAAACAAAATTGCAGCATTTGAAATAAAATGTTTCAGAAGAATTCCCAGAATACCTATCTATATATCTATCTATTTGCTAAGCTTTTTATTGCCTTTCAGCATCAAGGGTAGAAGAGTTTTCTGGAGACAGCCCTCTTGTGTGCCGAGTATATTGTGGAATTTGTCGCCTCTTTTATTTCAGTGGTCCATCACTTTTGTGGTCGGCCTCTAGGTCTGCCTTGACTGTATCTGTTTAGCATAGCTTGCTGTGGTATGCTGTCTGGTGTGTGCAAACAATTTGATCTGTTGTCTCTTAATATATTCATGATTGGGGTGGTTTTTAAAAATTTTTTTTAATGTCCTCATTTCTCACTTTGTCTTTTAGTGATATTCCTAGGATTCTGCGTAAGCATGCTATTACAGCTGTTACAAGTTTACACTGGACAGAAAACACCACCATTTATGGAAATATTATAAAGTAAAATAAAACTTGCAAAATAATAAGGTTCTCTCTAGAAAATTACAAAATTTTGGCCATTATCAACAGCTTGAAAAGATCATAATGGATGGGATGCCAGGGTAATGTAAATAAATTTAAATACAAAGATGATTGACATAAGAAACAGAATGCTTAGCTCAAGACCTAGCAACTGACTGGGATGCTGAGCTTATACACTTTGAGATGGCTGACAGACAAGCAGAGCATATATGGGAATGCCCCCAGTGCTGTGACGCTTGTTCCTAATCAAGAATCTAGCCCAAGACCAACAGGAGTTTTGAAAGAATATGATGACTGCTACATTCTGTCTAGTATATGCTACTTGATGATGATATAGATAAATAACATGCCAAGGTACAACTATTCAATTCAACAATAGCATATATATTTAATCAAGAGAGTAGCTGAAATAATGCAACAAATCTTTGTGAATCTGTAAATTGGAACGGTGTGATATGCACAGGGTGATTACAGTATGCACCTACACAGAGGGTAATCAGTTCCTTAACACTGAGGGATATCTTGATCTGAGTGCCTGTGGACCCATATATAGTAATCTGTCAACTGACTAAGCAGAAGATGGATCACACAATGTAAACCCTGATATCAATTATTGGTGAGTTCTGTGTTAACAGTCAAACTACATGGACTTGACCTTTAAGAGGGGTGTTAAGCGCTGAATAAAACACTTGTATTTTTAAACTAATGTCACTGATCTGATAGAATGGCACTTATTGACACATGTACCAATCATCATCATCAGGTATCCTGAACAGCATGTAGCAGTCATCACAGCCTTTCAAAACTTCTGTTGATCTTGAGCCAATCTGCCTGCTTCTGTTACTGTCATGTTCAGGTGGTCTTCGATATCTTGCGTCCATCTTCTTCTTGGTCTGCCTCTTGTTCGTCTCCCTGGTATCATCCCCTCCATTAAGTAGCAATCATACAAGTGAAAATTCATGTAGTACAATCTGTCACATAGTGACCTACATTTGACTTCTTCCTCTTCTGCTTATGTTCTCAAACTCCTGCAGATTAGCAGGATGTAGTCCAGAGAATGAAATGAGTTGTGTTATTGTATGCATCTTTGCTGTGATATTTGTGAATTTGGGCCTGATACATCCAACTTCAGTGTGGCTATTGGGTCCTTTTGACATTATATGGGATGGGACAGCCAACTCCACACCATAATCTCCTTAGTCACCTCTTCTGACATGCTATTCTTTGCACTTAACACTACTGCTCGTTCACAGTTTAACATGTCTACACAGCAAGTAACATTATTCTAAAAGTGAGGGGTAATCTCAGTTCTCAGGACTACATCTTGCTGGACATCTAGTAGAACTGTGTCCTTCTACAAGAGAGAACAGCAGGAGTTTCAGAATTAATGCTAAAAAGATGTAACTGATTTTTACTCAGATATTCTCCTAGTGTTCCTCGCATTTTAATGATGCTTACCTCTTCATCAGAATCTTCCTCATCTTCAGCTCCTCTAAACCAACGCATGGTTCTCTTGGATGCTCTGGACTTTCTGCGTGGCTCTCCATGTTTACACTCAGAACAAGCCCCTACAAACGCTTGAATATCCATATACAATCCCTTCCAGAAAATGTTCTGGGATTCAATTGCATCGAGTGTTTTTATCCGAGACACATGTCCACCTGATGCAACATAAAATTACCATCATTGAAGGATATAATTATAGAATCATCAAAGAGCATTCATAATTAAAAAATTGAGGACATTAGTTTGGTTTTAGTTTAAAAACTGACATCATAAAACATCAGACCATCAAAAAAAGGAGTTCAGTACCATCACTGTGTGTGTTGCCGGGGCCCAAGAGGAAAGCAAAGAATAGCAACACTGTTTACTTTCCATGCATATCGTAAGAGGTGACTAAGTAGGTTATGGGGGTGGAGCTGGCTGTCCCATCCCATATATGATCAAAGTGACCCAATACATGCAAAAGTCAGATGTGTCAGACCAAAATGTGCAAATATAGCAGCAATGCTGTAAACGATGACACAACGCATTCTGTTCTCTGGACTACATCCTACTAATCTGCAGAAGTTTGAGAACGAATGCAGAAGAAGAAAAGTATTATCCAGTAGATTTCAAAGGAAATGTTCTCACTATTACTTTTCTTGGAGGTTGTTTGAGAGGCTTCATTTTTACGTGAGCAGAACATTTTCATAAACTTTTGTAACTGTAAATTATGAACTACTCACATTAAAAGTTTGTTAAACTGTTTCTTTCTATTCAGCAAAATAAAACCATGTATTACTGCTTAACAAGAAGTACCAATAAAATGAAATTTCATCGGTGTGTTATTGAGCAAAAAAGTGGATAAAAGAATAGTAGAACTGGGTTCTTTCATAGCAGATGGGTGTACAAATATAATTACATAGGAACTATATGAAAAAAGGGAGAATAAAATTGTGTTTTTCATGTTTATGGATTATTTGCATAATTTCCCTGGCATTAAATACTAACACCAATTCGGTATTTATTATTTACCCCACCAACTCAATCTTGTTTTGTAAATGCAGGAATGCAGCAGCAGAGTGACGTCACAAATTACTTAAGTTTCAGATCTGCACAGATTTCTTAAAAAGTATGAAGTGTAAACCCTTCTCCTAGGAAAGAACCCAACACTGTTACCTGCCATGGACAAGCATAGGGCATGAAGCAACTAAGAAGGTTGGGGGTGGAGTTGGTTTCCCATCTCATAGAAAGTCAAAGTGATCCAGAAGCCATGCTGAAGTTTGATGTGTCAGGTCAAAAGGTGCAGATATCGATGAAAGCTGTAAACCACAGCACTATGTATTATTTTCTCTGGACTACATCCTGCTAAACGGCAGGAGTTTGAGAACAAATGCATAAGAAGAATTGAAGTTTATGGTTATATTCTTTTTTAATTCACTCTCAAACTCCTGATAATCAGTAGCATGTAGCTTGGCTGTGATATCTGCACCTTTCAGCACAATACATTGTGGTCACTTTGACCATTATATAGGGCAACTAACCCTGAAACCTCCTTAATCACCTTTTGCACCCTGCATTGCAGGTCACATACAAAGTTGCTGTTCTTCACTCTCATTAAGGCCCTAGCAACCCACAGTCATCATAGCAATGAAAGAGTGCACACATTGACTTCCAAGGAAGCAATACTAGGAGAATAAATGATGGACAAGAAGGACATTAAAATCACTACACGAAAACTTTCTAAATGTGCATACAAGACAGCAAGAAAATACAATATTGCTACTAAAAGAATTTGGAATGATTCAATGTTAAAACAGAATGGGGCCTTTGAGGTGTGAGGTTAAGGGGTGTAAGCAACCAACAGGCTATAGCAGGGGTTGGGAACCTATAGCTCGCAAGCCAGATGTGGCTCTATTTATGGCTGCATCTGGCTCGCAGACAAATGTTCGATTATTAAAAAAATGTTTCTTTAGACTCCTTTGATCTACATATTAATTGCATATCAATATTTCATTCTACAAATGAGCTAAAGTCTACTGCAGCTCAGCATCAGAAGTGGTAAAGAAGATAAACTCTGCTGAACTAAAAGACAGAAAAATAGCAACCCTGCATTCATTGTAATTAAAGGAAAATAGCTCTTGCCTTACCTAATGTATGACTCTCACAGAATTACTTTTCAAAATATGTAGTGCCCATGGCTCTCTCAGACAAAAAGGTTCCTGATCCCTGGGATATAGGAACAATCAGCTTACACACTATTGATAATGTTCTGGGAGAGACCAAGCATCTATGAGTTTGCCCAGAGTGCATCAATATCAATTCAACAAACTAAACTAGAATTTAACACACACACACAATATAATATATTTAATTGTAAAAAAAAGAAGCTATTCCATTCAACAAATAATAAATTTCAGGTTATGACAATACCTACTTTTGGTTATATGAGCATTTTTCATCAAACTTAATCTCTCCTTCAAGGTTACAGGAACTGTCTTAAGTTTCCCCTTCAGCTTGTACATTAGACGGCCATTTTCCAGTATAAAATTCTCACATACTTTACGCACAGTGCGTTTGAAAATGGGATCACTGTTAGAGGGATAGGCACCATCTGACTTGTAAAGGTAGACAATCTGGTAGTACGTATCCAGATCAATCTAAATTATAGCCAAAAAAACATATTTCAAAGTTCCTGTCTAGATAAATATACAAGAAACCATTAAAAATGCATCAACATGTTTTCACATGAACTGCTACATGTGCTAAATTTAAACTGAAACTAACTTGTTTATCCATTATTTTACTCTTAAATGAAAATACTTTACAACTTTTAAAATGATACAATTAAAATTACACTTTCATCATCATTTCTCACGATTGTTGTAAACTATCCAACAACATGTATGATTGCCAGTTTCCACAATAGCATTTACATAATTTTTCACATAATAAGTCACATCTTACAAATGATATAGCTATACAATTTTTGAGTCAGTAATCAAGTTTATTTATTTCATGTTTTTTTTCTTCAGAAACCAGATATGTACAATTTACAAATTGTATACCTATACAATTTTTGCATCAGCAATCAAGTCTGTCAAAACACATTAGATGATGAATGTATTTCAAGATTGTCATTTTGTATATAAAACAATACTATACAAAACGTAAACAAATTTTACATCACCTTTTCCAAAACTTCATCATCTTTTTCTTGCTCCTGTGATTTGTTCATATATTCAGAAGCCTCATTGCTTTCATCTCCGGCTTCATGTTTTGTAATTGTGTCACTTTCTACTGATTTTCTGTACAAAACACTTGATCCTACCAGTTTTCTTTTCTTAACAGATGTTGAAAATTCATCTGCAAAAACAGATATATTTAGTTAACAAAATATTACAATAGAAATTCTTTACTATTATTACAAAAATAGATATATTTAGTTAACTTAATTCTGGTTTGGAACCTGTATCTCCCGGCTTATTTTAGGATTAATTGATCTAAATAGTTTGGGTCAAAGGGCATGAGCCCATGGACTGCTGGATCAGCAACCAAACAACCAACCATAGTATATCAATAATTAATTTAAATATTCATTTTTTAAGGTTTTACATAACTAGCCATTACTCTAACCCTAAATAAATGTATATTTAACCTTTAGCATGCCATAAACAAAATAGATGAACTTTCCTCCTGCCGCTGGATTATTTTTTTAGTAATGTTACATAATAGGTGGTGACTGTTTTGAAAACACTATAACTTTTTTGTTGCTAGAGATATTTGAATAATATTTGTACTTGTTGTGTTTGAGTGTGTGTGGTATGATACATGTGAGAAAGTCATAAAGACATTTTTTCACAAAATAACCAACAAATTATAACCCAAAAAAATCGAAAAAATAGTAGTAAATAATGTCTGCCTTTTTTTAAAGAAATGTGGAGTGGCAACACTGTTTACAGATCTAATTCAACAGTAATTATAGTCAAATTGTCATAATTTCACTGGGGAAAATGAATAAACATACAGGTTAGTCATAAAATCCTTCTATAAATCTAGATCTACTCCAAAACTGATTGATATAAGACAGTTGAATTATAAAGTAAAAAATATACAAAACCACGTGGGTCAAATATATTTTCAAGTTTGTTTATCCCTCTCAGAAATTCTTTTTCACAAGAATAATCTATGATTATTTTAATGAATATACGATAAAACAAAAGTCTATAAAACCCAATTCACATCATGGCGCTGCTCTGAAATTTTCAATATATTGCGAAAAAAATTACAATATTTTACTGAGATTCATTGATGTTGCCACTAAATTTGAAGAAAAATGGAAGTCAATTAAATAACTTGCCAGATTTTAAATAATCTGGTAACCACAATTTTTAAAATGAGGCTTCCTTTATTGATTACCGGGAACCTAGCAAAAGGGCTTTTGTGGTGAATGTACACTTGACCGCAGAAATTTTAGATAGTGTAAACTGTTGTCGAACGAACTCTACAGTCACACGCTAAAGGTTAAATTAAATAAATGATAAGCATAAACTGATAAACATAGCCAAGTGAAATAATCAAACAGGGGACACAGGTTCCAAACCAGAACCATTAACCCTTTAGCAAGCTGTGTTTACAAATCCAAAACTTCCCCCTGCCACTGAATTCTTTTTTGAGAATTTGTGTTATTGATTGTGGCTGTTTTAAAAATTCAATAACTTTTTTGTTGTTAGAGATAATTAATTAATATTTGTACATATAAATATAGAATTGAATACTGCATATATCAGTGTAATATTTTATGTGTGTATGTGATACCAGACGTATTAGAAAGTAGTAAAGATGATTTTTCACCAAAAAATAAAGAAATTATAACAGATAAAAGGGGAAAAAATTATTAAAAAATTACTTATCTATAGTTTTTATATTTTCTGAAGTGGGAACTCTGTAAAATAAACCTAATTCAAATAGTATTTATGTGGTTTCATTGTCAAATCATCATAATGTCACTGGTAATAATGAATGAACCTCATAAATTTGCCATAAATCGTTATCTGAAAGATAGACCTAGTCATTTTTTATCGCTCCAACACAGTCGATATTCAGTGATTCACCATCTAAATCATGAAAGCAGCGTGATCAATGGACAATACTATATTATATTATAAAAATCAACTTACCTCTCAAAACACGTCTAACACACGAACATTATCAGCTAGGCCTATATCTCCAACAATTTCATCGAAGTCGCTACGCCATTCATGGCTATATGCCGAAGGGACATGCAAATTTTCTACAATTTCATCCTCGAAAATTTCTTAACCCACGCTGCCAACAGAATCAGTATCACTAGAATTATCACTATCTAACACCACATCATCTACTGGAGCGATATCTGCTTCTAGGAACGGCACAATTTCCTCCTCATCGGAATAGTCATCCATAATAAACTCGAAGAAAATTGAATCCATGATAAACAAACTTGATTGCTTGGATGTCTGTAGGAAAAAACGAACTACTCCTCTCTATTCTACAAGATCTGTGTGACAAAGATGGTGGCGGACGTAGAAATGGAATAGGCTTCATCTGCGCATGTCCCAGTTTATGTGCATTTCCAAACGAGGCTGTACTACGGAAAAAAAACACGTCATGTTTATAGGTGGGTCAGGACACCTTTAGTGTAGAAGGAGCTAGTACTTTAGGGGATCCATACCACCTTTAGCTTGCTAAAGGTTAATCCTTTAGCTTGCTAAAGGTTAATACAACTATAGAAATTATTTACTATAATTACAAAAACAGATATATTTATTTAACATAATACAACTATAGAAATTATTTACTATAATTACAAAATCATACATACAATTTCTGCACAGCATTACAATCAAATATATCTTTAAACATCACATCATCAAATAATTACACATATAATCAAATGTTATCTCTTTACATCATACAATCAAATGCTATATTTAAATATCACATAATCAAATGATTATGCTTACAATCAAATGATATCTTTACAAATAATGCAATTAAATATCTCTTAATACAATCAAATAATTATATGCCAATGAGCAGGATGTAGTCTGGAGAATTTAATGCATTGTATCATAGTTTACAGCTTAGCTACAATATATTAACCATTCAGCTAACACATCCAATCTCGGCACCACATTTTTGTGCAACATTCAACAATGTTATAGCCAATCTCTTCTCAAACTTCCTTAGTCACCTTACAAAACAAGCATGTCAGGTGGCAGTTCTACTGTTCTTTGCTCCCTTTTCAAACCGCAGTGATACATAGGAGGTAACAATATACATTGTTACCCAAGTGTTGGCTTGGTGGTAAAGCATATAGTAGACCCTTCTTGCAAACTCAGCTTGGTCAAACTTGCTTTTAGTTTGAAAGCCGACCATCCACACTGTATTAGCAATACAACTGGATATATAAATAGTATCTACAAATTCAACAGAAACATCTGATACAAAATACAGTTCAATTATTTTATTAAAGTATACTAACTCTAGTGCACCAAACAAGCATAAATATTTACCATTTGATGTACTCTGTGTGGTTTTATCAATAGATGCCGCATCTGTATCTTCCTCCGCATCACCATCATCATCAAAACCAGCAAGTCTATGATACTTCTTTGTTTTTCTGGATGACTTCCTTACAGGAGATCTTGATGTAGGAATCTCATAGACATTATCCAAGATCTCTTCAGGCAAAATCAATTGTTTCATGTCTGGAACAGAACACTGAAGGTAATGGGACATGGCTGTCTCAATGGACTGCTCAATCTGCTCTTGACTCAATGCCACCTCTGCATCTGTGGAGTCTTTGCCTTGAATAATACACTCGGGAAATACTGGCTCTCTGAAAATATAATCAGAAAAAAATAAGCAATTAAGACAGCAGCAGCACTGTTGGATGTATCAAGCTTTTTTGCCACAAATAAGGTGCCAAAATTCACAGAGAGCTGACTTAATTGTACTTGACTTTACCCTATATGTACTTCATTCATCTCAACAATGTGTCACACATTCTACCACTCATAGCATGTACCACTGCAGCTTCAAGCGATAATCCTCAGGGATCTCTAAAAAATACACCTGTAAACAAGATGTCACAACTCAGGATTTATTCCACAACCTCTTGAGCAAATGGTACAAATGAAATAGCAACACATCTCTGTTTTCTGGACTAAATTCTACAGGAAAATCTAGCAGAACCATTGTCATAACAGGAATAAACACTAAAATAAAACTGCAATATGAAAATATATCAATTTTAAGAAATGACTTGACTTTGGTTGACTGTCACTGAACATTCGTATGTCATGTCCTTATATAGTTTCTGCAGATTTCCCATAAGTATAAATTCACAAATTTGGCAGTAAAATAAGAAAACCAAGACCTATTTTTTTCATAATGTGTAAAGAAACAATGTTAGGGCAGTATTTTTTATGTGCCCAAAAGCAATATAGGAGTAACATGGTCAGCATCATGCCAGAAACGTTTCCAATCTGCTCTAGTATCCATTTCCTGTGCCCATTTCCATCTAGAAGCCACTTGTATAAAAAAACTTTTAGCTCAAATGGTTATAGAACCACAAAATGTCACAAACGTCTAGAGTATGCCCCCTCTGAGTAGGAGACCTTTCACCGCTGAGAGTTGGAGTCTTCTGGGTATAAAATAATGCTCTGGAGAAACCATCCAATTACACATATCAAGTAAAAGCTAATCACTTTAATTCCTGAAAATTGAAACATCAACAATAACTTATCCTTACTATTAATTCTGATTACAGGCCTTCAAATACAAATGTTACAGATGACTTCTGTGCATCTCCTATGGAGAACATAAGACAAATGTGTACATAACAAATAAAATAGAGATGTATACAGGTCCACAAGAACCACCACTTTCAATAGTGAAACGATGAAAACTTGCATGATTCTGACATGTATGCTGATATATTTTTTTGTAAAAAAAATGATACTACAGGGAACAGTCAAAAGGTGGAAGAAGCAGAGGACAAAGAAAATCATAGACAGACAACATTAAGGTTGGGATTTTTTCTCATTCATCCACATCACTGAAGATAGGAATCAATGGAGGACACTGTATGTTGATGTGTCTAATGTGGTACCGCTATGACCCTGACGTGTTATGCGTTGATGGATGGATTCATAGTTCTTTTCTTCAACCCTTGCTTTCATTCATGTTCTCCAAACCCAACCTTATAACATGACCATAAAATAAAAACTGCTTCTTTTTAATGTTTCGTATTTGTCTCTTTCATCACCTCCTCATTATTTTTGTGTTATTGTCCACAGTGCTCTCAGTACTTTTCTATAGAATCTCATCTCTATGGCCTCTAATTTTTCTACTCTGCTATTTATTTATTTTTTGTCTGAGATTCACAACTTTATATATGTTATAATCACTGTTCTGTGGCAATGATGAATTCTCATCCCTACCTTCAAGGACATGGACAGATTACATGATATGTTCTTCACTTTTTGTAATGCTGTAACTAATAACTAAGAAACTAGAGAGTATCTAGCTAAAAGTTGATGACAACAGAAGCAAAAATTGACAGAACTGTGATTAATGGTAAACAGCAACCTATGGGATTTAAATGTCTAGAAATTCAGAATGGATACATTGAACAGTAGAGAAGACAAAGAAGATCAAGAAGATGGACCAGCAACATTAAAGAATATATGCATATGTCTCTGGCCAATGCAGGCCTGCATGCCCAGCAAAAGAGACGTTCAGAGTATCTACAATGAAGACAATGTCTGGAAAGAATATATCACTTGATATACATATAGCAATATGTTACAGAGAAAAGAAGTTGAATGAAAATAATAACAAAAACATATAAAATGTAATAGTGACAACTTAAACAGGAACAACTTCTACATTGGAATACATGCAGCCTTTATCAAGAAATATAGACACAATATTAAGAATAATATTGAATAAAAAATATAATAAACAAACTAGAACACTCTCACCAAGAAGCTAGCATTAATGGAAGCATAATGTAAAGCTGCATTTGCCTGTTCTATTCTTTTTTTTTATCTCTGTTATCACTAGATATTAATGGTACTTAAAAATATAAAATTGAAAGAAATAAAAGACAACTAAAAAAATATAAAGATCAGACTGGAACAAAATCTGCTAATTATGTTATCATAAATGCTGTGGCAAGCAGTATATCGGTGAAACTGGCTTAAGATTGAGTGACCGCATCTTGTAACCATCTTCATGCCATCAAACACTGAAAACCTACTCCTGTTTCCACACACTTCAACTGTGATGACCATCATGGTGTTCTTGATATTCAGGTCACTTTCTTTAGATGATCCTGCACCACCGATGATAGATCTAGCTACGCTCTTGAAAATCATTTTATTTTTTAGTTTAATACCCTCAAACCTTTTGGACTCAATTCCGACCACTCCTCTATTTAGTTCTCGATTTGTGTGATCTTTGTCTGTATTCATTTTGTTCCCTCATTTACTTCATATTTTTGTTTGTTTCATTTCCACGTGCATTTACATTTTTATGTATTTCCTACTCCTTTCCTTCCAGCATCTCGTATCAACATTTCGCTCGGACATGTTAGTGTGTTGTGGTGTCATTCCTACTCGTCGTCCTTTGATGTTATTTGTTTGTCATCTTGACAAAAGCCTTTTGGTAAAAACATTGATTATGTCCTGTATATTGTTATTTGTATGATTGTGTACTGTTGTGTGTATTCTTTTATGTCAGCATTCAACATCAATAGTGTGTTAGTAAGACTACATGTTCTGCGTAAGTACTAATACATCTGAGAAGAGAATACTAAAATCACAAATATTATGCTAGTATATTGAAACATGAATTAATAACAGCACATCAAATATCTACAAACCGTCCCATGAGGAGAAAAGCTGGTGTATAGTCTGTGGCCTGTGTCAGTGAGTTTCTCATGGGTATCAAACACATATCCAAACACTCAAACCAATTATCCTTGTAGACTTTGACAAATCTCATAATGTTATTAACAAGGATGCTCCAGTTCTCATCTGAATGTGGTTGATACAAAACATATAGAATATTGAGTTGTGCTATAGATAATTCTTTTATCAGTAAACAAAACAAATGGAGTGTTGACACATACTGTACATAAATGTTGTATTAGTAAACAAAACAAATTAAATGTTGACATGTCCTGTAAATAATTCTTGTATCAGTAAACAAAACACATCAAATGTTGACTCCTGCTATAGATAATTCTTATATCAGTAAACAAATGAAATGAATGTTGACTTGTTCGCACATGTGTCATGGGAGAACAAAGAATAGCGACACTGTTACCTGCCATGCACATAATTAGTAGTGACTAAGGAGGTTTTGGGGGATGAATTGGCTGTCCATCCCATAGTGACATAGAGGATCAAAGTGACCCCGAAGTCATGCTGAAGTCAGATGTGTCAAGTTGAAAAGCACAGATATTGCAGCCAAGCTGTAAACCTGGGCACAATGCATTTTGTTCTTCGATCAACATCCTGCTAATTTGCAGGAATTTGAGAACAAACACAGAAGAAGTAAAAGTATGGAAGATGGAGGCAACCAGATAAGAAGCGCATAGTTATAAAGATGCCAATGCAGATATGAAATGGTAACGTTTATTTCTTAGAATATTATGCCACTTTCCTTGTGATAGACATCCAGGTAATGTTTCAGTGAACCCTATGTCTTAAAAGGGCCCGACTCCAACTATTGGAAATCTCTGATTGCCTAATGACAGGATGGCATAAGATTATGGTATATATATATATATTTTTGTGTGTATGAGTGTGTGTGGGGGGGGGGCACTAACAGGAGTACCTACTATAGCATATACAATTCTTCTTCTTCTTCTTTCGTTCACTTGAAACATGTCTATATCTGTAATTCTGTCTCCTTAATAAAACTCACTTTCTTTTGTAGTTCATACAGTGTCCCATAGAGTTTTGATTCCATTGTTGTTTCCTCTGGCCAATATGAGGAATGTCTGCCTCAGCGTTTCATGCTCAGAACACTCTTGAAGTATATGTTTGGCACTCTGTGCTGCCTGTCCACATGGCCGTGTTGCCAATCTTGAACTTTGTATACATGTGACTGCGGAGTCGGTTGTGTCCTGTTCTGAGGCGTAGAATTATAACTTGTTCTGGTCTGTTCATAATATGATAGTCATCTTGTGTTGGTGTTTGTGGCTTTCTTATTGACTTGATCATCTGTTTTTTCTGATGGTAGGTGATTGGTATATCTGGTTGGTCTTCGGCAGCACCTTCCTTAGCCAGTTGGTCTGCTTTTTCATTTCCTGGTATTCCACAGTGAGAGGGTATCCACTGCATGGTTACCTTATACTGGTAAGACAATTCGCTAAGTAGTTTTTTCAAGTCTGTTAGTTTTCCAGACTGGAGAGCTTGAAGCACTGACCTTGCATCTGTCAGGAATACGACAGGCTGTAGGTCAGAGTTGGAGTTCAGCAGTTTTTTAGCTGCCACACTAATTGCCTGGATTTCTGCATCATAATTATTGCAGAATTTTCCTGTCGGTGTTCTGATTGTATCTCTATGCTTGTGTGGATATTCTATATATACACCTGCACCTCCATTCCTCACGGCATTCTGTGCTGACCCATCTGTGTATACTCTGACCCATATATCTTGTGGATATTCCTCATCCAGGAAACTGAGGGTGACTGTCCTTCGCTGCACACTGTTCTGTTCGTCCTCGCTTAGTATTCCTTTCACATAGATCTGAATGTATATTGGCATTCCATGTCTTTCACTCCACGGGGTTTGTTCTGGTACAGACCTTAAGGGGCTGTCAACTTCAGGTAGGTCTGTAAGTTGTCTGCGGAGTCGTTTAGCTTGATGGATAAAACTGCTTCTTTTCAGTCGTCCCATTGCTAGATTTTGGAATCTTTGCACAAACTTGCAGGGAAGAACTTGCACAAAATAGATCTACATGGTGTTCTACAATCAATAAGAGCATAATGTTGTGAAAAGAGGAGAAATGCAGCAGCTCAACAGCGGAGAGCAGCTAGAAAGTCACGGATAGACCAAGATCTCTCTACAGTGGTCATTCCATGTCCGAACTGTCCAAGGACATTTACAGCTCGAATAGGGCTCATTAGCCATCTACGAACCCATAATCAAGGACATAACTCTAATTGAATTTTCAAAGGTGGATGTAACAAATGGTCATCATCACTTGTGATGGACGAACAACAATAGCAGGAGGACCCAATATATATATATATGACACTAACAGGAACTTCTTGTGTAGAATTGGATGACTATTGACAGAGGATGGGGTGCAAAGGGAACGCATTGCTCTAGGCAGACCCAGGGTTAGCAGATAACCAAGATCCCAAATGTACCTCCACGTGGTGCACCCTGGAAACAGAAATACAGCAGCTCGTGCTGATTCTGGCTAAATCATTTGGGGATCGTGTCCGAGAATGTGGAGGTAGCAGATGGAAAGAGATTTGACTGCACAAGAGACAGACAATATCTCCAACACCACCAGCAGCACCACATATAGCGACACTGTCGACATACAGTGAAGCTAGTCAGTCCAGTCCGAACATTGGAGGGGCGGCCAATATAAAATGCACGTAAAGGTAGATGCATGGCAAGAGACAAATATATTTCATACCGAGTACAATGAAACAATGAAAGGGCAGAACAGCGCTAGGGGGCAGCGCGAACTGCAAATAGAAAATGAAAAGTTCCTAGGAAAGGGGAACTACAAGCTCCGTCAGCTCGAGTAGAGCTTCTAGTTACCTGTGTTCCTTACAGGCAGAGACCCAGACCCATTCATTGGCGTTTGGTAAAGCAAGAAGACCTAATCCAACTCTAATGTCGAGCCTTCCTAAACCGGAAATATGCTCGCGAAGAGAAAGGGTTCCGTACTCGATGCGCTCAGGCACAAAAGGGACAACGATTTAGCCCTGGCCCAACTCTACTGTCAGGTTTTCCTACACCGGAAATACACTTGAAGAGAGAAAGGGTTCAATACCTGATGGGCTCAGGCGCTATTGGGACAAGGACGCTCAGCTCGAGAACGCCTTGCTCTCAAACGCGTGGTGTGAGGCTCGAACTTGGACAAGGGGTACACGATGTCGGTGAATGACACCTCGGCTAAGAGGGCGAAAGAGCCAGGGTCCAACTCCTCTGTTGAGTTCTTCCCCTTAAGGAAACAGGCTCACGGATGAGAAACGGTTCAGTACCCAATGGGCACAGGCGCAGCACGTCCAATTACACGAGGCAAGTTCATAGACAGTGGAACACCTCGTTCGAGTCAGACGAGAGCAAAAAATCGTCTGGGCGAAGAGTCTCCACTACGCGTGCCTGGAGACAGATATAGAGGCTGTCACAGGCTAAGGGTAGCCCACCCGAATTGTCAAGGCATGCCGAAATCGGATGTGCTAGGCCTACAAGGCGCATAACGGTGGCACAACGTAATCACGCTCCCGGCGGAAATCGCACGGATATCCGTGATGGTTACAATGGAGCGAACGAAAAACAAACAAACAGAGGATATTTATTAACTTGTAGTGGACCAAGCAACAATCTATTTGTTACTTTTCCCTATTTCCTGGTTTTGTCTCTGGTCCACTAAGAGTACACATAGGCACTTCCTTCTCTTTAAAATTGACAGTACTGATGTAAGCCACATGCTCCAATTTTGATATTGTAAAATAGCTGCTTCATTGTCTTAGTAAGTCTTACCAGCGATACTAAAACTTTCCTTGGAAACAACCAGAGAGTAGGCCTGAAGATTTTGGCAGATACCACCAGGATCTAAAGGTACTTCTGCTGTATCCTCATTTTCAAGCAAAACCAGCTGCTCCATAACACCGTACCTGGGAGAAGAAAATAAATCTAGCATTTTAATTCAATTTTCCCTAAACACATCACACCAGAGATATGAAATAAACATAGATCTAAGTCACTTTAGTCAGCAGCAGCTGTATATAAAGTTCCTGGTCTAGCATAGTCTTTATACTCAAAAATCTTTGTTCATTGTAAAGTGCCCCATCATTATTGAGGTCATTCCTGAAACTAGGGGTTGCCTATCATCAGGTTCAAATAGCCAATCATAATTGATGTGGTGCTAGGACTGAAGTAACCCTCATGCTTCAATTTTGATATTGTAAAATGACTGCTTTGCTGACTTAGTAAGTCTTACCAGCGATACTAAAATCTTCCTACAAAACAACCAGAGATCCCACATGTGAAGGTTAAGCAAGGAAAATTGTGGATTAGGAGCAGTGAGATACTGTCAGATAGATTTGTGTACCAGAAGGAATTATTCAGGTGAGGAATGGATACCTGTCCCAAGGGTTTTTCAAGAGGCACTGAAGACTATCATTACACTCAATAGAAAGTGCACGGAGTATAATCATGTGCGTAATCAAAGCACTTATCTCTGGACATGTTGATGACACAGATGTGATTTACACAGATGGGTCAGTCACCACCACCACCAATGCTGCGCATAAAGCCTTTAATGCCAGGTCATGTTGAAGAATAGTTCATGAAGCCAGTGGGACCTTTGATGCAACAAGTATAACGATAAAGGTGCTTGCTGCAATAAAGGCCGTAAACTGGATAAAATTGCAAACCTATCCTCATGCATGAATAATAATAAAGTGCATAAGCAATGGGTGGAGTCATTGGAGAGGGCTAAGAATTGGGTCTCACTACACAAAATCACTTTTATATTTGTTCACAGACACGCAAGTGTGGAGGGAAATGAGCAAGCCAACATGTTGGCTGTTTCTACAATATGCAATCAATCTATGGATAGAGCAGACATTCTTAATGCTATACAAGAGTCTGCATGATCTGAGGATTTTGAGGTCAATGTGCATGAGTCAGTATGAAGAATGCATGATTTGGGAGTAACAATCGATGTAACAAAGAAAGAACACCTCATGAAAATTTTACAAATAACACCCAACCAACACAGAACAGGAACCATCAGCCTAAGAAATTTACTGAAGCACCTATGTCCGGTCTTTACTCCACTTTCAAGCCCAGCATCACTTTGGCGATATTAATCTATTACACCACTATCAGTTTATCAGTCAATAAATATATAAAACTTATTACATGGCTATCAGCTTCAGTCAACAATGATATACATTCTATTACCTAGATATCAGCTTCAGTCAACAATGATATACATTCTATTACCTAGATATCAGCTTCAGTCAACAATGATATACATTCTATTACCTAGATATCAAATATTAAGAGTATTGCTCTTAATTCATGGAGACCATAGCAACACTACCTGGATATCAGTTTCAAACACGACTGAGAAACTGTTTTCTCATTAACTCTGTTGACAATATGCACTTCTGGCCATTTAGAGAAGGAGTCCATTGAAGCAATAATATAAGCTGACTTTCTCTTCTTGCAAGGGAAGGAGCCCAGGACCAGAACCTCAACCTAAAATTGAATGAGAAGTATTCAAAGTGACAACAAAAATACTTGCTAGTTAATGTTACACAATTTATTAGTCTATAACATCATTTTGATGTTTGTATACTATCTGTGGCTAGTGGGCTATCTTACAAAACTAAATATTTGCAGAATGGACTTGTTTACTAAATTTTAAATAATGATTACAATAATAGAAAATGTATTATCACATACACAAATGCATTTGCAATAAATCTTGACATAAACATTGCAATAAATCTTGACTAACATTGCAATAAATCTTGATCATTAGCATATAATGATAAGTCATGGTATTATGTTTTAGAAAATACTATTCTGCACAGTATACAAAAGACAGTTACTCTCTTTAGATTTGAATATATCTGGTATCTGGTTAAGCAAATTAAGTTAAAATAATTATCAATTTAATACATATTTTGTGCTTTCTAACAGAAAAAAGCTTTATCTGATGAAAGACTAAAATAAGAAACAGCTAACTAAGATGAAAGACTAAAATAATTAGCAACATAATACATATTTTGTGCTCTTCAACAGACCTTCTGCCAAAATTTCTTGGCAGCATCAAAGTCTGATCTAGAAGTAAAAATAGGGTCCATATTCGCACCATTGTCATTTTGAATCACTTTCACAAAATCAAGGTCTGCATCAACCTCTTCGGGCTCCGTTAGCTCAATATACTGCATTTCTACAGGTTCTTCATCTGTTCTGGCAGCCGAGTGCAACTCTGTATATATGTCTTTTTTGTCAGGTATAAATTCTTGTGAAACTGGCAGTGCTGCTTCTAACTCACTGTTTTGTGAGAAAGTTGTTGCTTGGTAAGGTGTTGCTGGAAGAGTTGCGACAGCTGGCCGGTTAGCTAAACAAACGACACAATTTTTTACAACTTTCTTGACTGTATTTGCCATGCCCACCCAGTAATATTTAGAAGAAAGCGCACACAATGTACGTTCCGTACCCATGTGGTTCCCTGTGGATAGATGCAATGAACAAATAAGGACAACATTATCATTTTGTAAAGAACTAATTAACTTATAAACAGTTTCATTTAAAAAAGCAAAAATATCCAATGCTTAACAAGGATATTTATATTTTCATTTGATATAATTTCATTTTCAGAGTCTAGAAACTTATCCGGCCATAAACAGAATCAATAGAAACTTATCCATAGACAAAATCAATAGAAACTTATCCATGGACAGAATCAATAGAAACTTATCTATGGACAGAATAAATAGAAACTTATCCATAGACAGAATCAATAGAAACTTATCTATGGACAGAATCAATAGAAATTTATCCATAGACAGAATCAATAGAAACTTATCCATGGACAGAATCAATAGAAACTTATCCATAGACAGAATCAATAGACACTTATCCATAGACAGAATCAATAGAAACTTATCCATAGACAGAATCAATAGAAACTTATCCATAGACAGAATCAATAGAAACTTATCCATAGACAGAATCAATAGAAACTTATCCATAGACAGAATCAATAGAAACTTATCCATAGACAGAATCAATAGAAACTTATCCATAGACAGAATCAATAGAAACTTATCCATAGACAGAATCAATAGAAACTTATCCATAGACAGAATCAATAGTATTGAAGGTAAATAATCATTTACAATATTCTTAACATTGAAAAAAGAGTAAATTACAATTTGTTAAAATTAGGGGACTATATAGTCTACTGTATATAATAACCCTACCAACAACAGAAGTAAGGTGCCTCCTTTCCTCTACCAGCCTGCAGGACACCTCAAGGGCAGAGGAGGAGTACCCGCTTAGCCCCTATGAACAAGGCTACATGAAGTCACAACAGGCAGATGATGGATAGAAGCGGGAAGAAGCTGAAACGTTGTTTCAGAACTGGTCACCACTTCAACTGTGCTAGGCAGAGGGTGTCATTATTATCTAGGCACAATGGCTAGAATAATTTGCCCAGTATGGGCACTGCCCATACTCAGAGTTTGTGAGGTGGAGGAAGTGGGAAGAGGCTGTGAATGAGTGACATTTGGCAAGGATAGAAAGTTATTAACAACAGTTGTGATACAGATGGGAAGAGAGTGTTGTGACTGGGCTACCAACAGAACAGAGGGAATAATCCAATAATTCATACTGCAGCACTCAAAGCCACACGATACAATAATTTACCCAGACGGCCCAGTAACACAAGAAACAAACAGGTGTGGTTGGGGTTTCGTGGCCTACCAAAATGGCAAGAAATTAGCTGAGAAGTCAGCTGCGGACCCCACTACAACATGAGTATGACAATGGAAATAGAGGTGGTGACAGCAGCTATTACTTGGCTGGCCACTCAACCACCACCAGACTAGGGATTCTATTTGACTCTCAAAGTATGCTACGCAAGATAGAAAAGTGTATGAACAGAACTGAATGGGCCACTCTTCTCAACAATGTGCAGAGTATTACATGGATCTAATGTCCAGGTCATGCTGAGGTCAGGGGAAACAAATGAGCCAATGTGTTGGCTGATAAAGCCTTGGTGAACAGCACCAAGGTAAGAAGAGACAGGCCTGAATTGATTAGAGCAGTCATGGATACCCTACGAGAAGACAAGGAGGAGTCGAATGAGACAATGTACATATTCAAAGAATGGTAGAAATGGGAGTGACTAGAGCTGATGGGAGAAAGTGCTCCCTCTCCGGAAAGATCAGAGCAATGCGTAATCAGCAACTGACTGGGACACTGAGTTTATACACTTTTGGATGGCTGATGGAACGGCAAGCAGAGCATATATGGGAATGCCCCCAGGTTTGTGACGCGTGTTCCTAATCAAGAATAATAAGGAATATATATTGGCAACAAAGAGCAGCCATAAGAATACTAAAACAGGATAATAAAACAATAACCAAACAAGAGCATTCAACACATTAAACAGGGAGTTAGACAAGGTTGTGTGCTGTCACCCTATATGTTCAATGTATATTCCCCCTACAGAGAAATAGTAATGAGATCCAACCAAGATAAGGTCTATGCCTAGAATATGAGTTGGAGGACATATTTTAAACACTGTAGGTCTACAATATGCTAATGATACAGTTTTGATGGCGAAAAATGAATTTACAAGAAATTATTGATATTATTGCAACAAAAAAAAAACAAATCTAGAATATCAGAAAAACTGAAGTAATGGTAATATTATCTTTAACAAAGAATAAATGTCCTCAAGAATGTAACATCAATGTAGATGGGATCAATCTGAATCAGTCCTTAGGGCCTATTATTCTCAGATCTTTACCATCAATGTTTAAATTCTCCAATATTCTAAATATTGCTTCATTATGTTTGTTTGTTTGTTTGTTTTTCGTTCGCTCCATTGTAACCATCACGGATATCCGTGCGATTTCCGCCGGGAGCGTGATTACGTTGTGCCACCGTTATGCGCCTTGTAGGCCTAGCACATCCGATTTCGGCTCTTCATTATGAAATTCATATCAACATATTCAAATATTTAGATATACCTACATTAATAATAGTAAGGCCTATCTGGTGGAAGATGCAGGTCTATTAAAGAAGTGAAAGGTAGAATGGCAAAGGCAACATTTCACAAAATGAAGACCATCATATATAATATATCTTTGTCAACTGAGGTGATAAAATAGTTCTTAGAAGTTATAGGTCTATAGAACCGACTTGGATGTATGGAAGTGAATCTTGGACATTCAGCAGAACAGTGAACAATTTTAATATTGAACAGCAGAGATATGGATTTGGTTTTACAGAAGAATGTTAAGAACACCATGAACATATAAAAGGTGTAGGTCTAATGAAAAAATCATGAAAGAATTCAATTCAAAAAAAGAATTGCTGACCGGTGACCCACATCAGAAAGAGACAGTCCCCACTTTTTGGACACATCAAAGATGGAACATTTAATAAATGTTCAACAACAAGCAAGTTGAAGAGCAAGAGGGGTATATGAGTAGTCCAACAGTGACAGATGCTTGACAACCTAACACTACAGTGTGGCATGGGAGAACATCGGTATTGGAAAATACTGACAGCACACGAAATGGAAGGTTATGGAAAGTTGATAACCAACACCACACAGCATAGACCGTAAGAAGACGATACAATAATAATACTATATATCAATACGTAGGCCCTAATGTTAACACATTTATTAAAACCCCTAAATAGAGCCTCGACGATATAAGTGACGCCACAGAAAGATGACCCTCCCAAAAGGGGCCTACCTCCGTTTTGTACATGAACTGAAGAAGTCACTGCCAGTTGAGCTTTCTGTGTAAGAATTGCATGTCGAAGATTTGTTTTTTTAGATCCCGGATTGGGATCAATTGGTTCTCCTTCAACACGTTTTGGACGGACGACATAGTACAATTCTCCATCCTCGATTTTGAAGCTTTCTGCTCTCTTACGAACCGATCGTTTATCGGACGGTGTCGACCCACTTGGGTATGTGCTGTGAAGTAGATACTGTTTGATGGCAGCTAAACTTATATGCGTGTTGCCATGTTTTCTCCTTATTCTGTGTCGTTCCATTGCTTAAACCTGAAAGACTTACGATAGTACTTGATTTTTACAAAAATTGTAAAGCACATGAACATAGGTGTTCATACAATCTTGTACTCCATGATGTAAAGACCCGGATAAAATTTGCGTTTACAGACGAGTTACAAAAATATGGGCACGGAAAAGAAAGCGATCTGAGGCCCTGTTGGGTTCACAAAAATGAGAGTGATTTAGAGGCCATATATAGGAGAATAATAGGGCCTATGTCGTTATGTCAGCAATATGTCTTTGATGTTCCTACACTTCCTTAATCTAACCAAAATTAGCTCGAGAAAAATGGGCTGAGAGTGCATGTCTCACCATAATAAAGTAAAATTGTTCCCCATAGGCCCATTTTTTACGGTAGACTGTCATTTAACCATGTTAACATCGTCTTTTTGTAAGTCGACTCTGTCGGTTACTATAGTATACGTTTGAGAAACTGCTTTGTATATATCTTTCTTATTTCATGCTACTTAGTTGTCATTTAGGTGGAGCTTCCTTCAATCACGAGCGTAACCGTAGATCCATCTTGGTTACATCGTGATGTAGGATGCATTATGTATGCCCATAGAAATATGAAGTTCAAGTTCAGATATCATTGCGACCTTCACATGGCTTACTGTTCAGTATAGCCGTAATTACTTTTATAATCGCTACTGGGTGGAGAATTAAAAATAACATAATTAGACTTTCAAACAATCAATTAACCTTCTGTGATTGTATTTTCTTCTACTGTGTTGGCTTTCTGATAAGCAGTCGTGTGTTTGCAAAATTTCTGAATAAACCCCCCCCCCCCTTTTTTTCCCCGCTCCAAAATCAGAAACAATGCCGGAATAACACTATTCGTGATCTTCTGCGCTCGTACGAGGAGTTTAATCGTTGTTAAGCTCCTCCAAATTATCAAGATACAGACTGCAGAACAGAATGTTCTGTGTCCTGGTTTACAGCTTGGATCACGGCTAAACTGTAAACAATGATACATCACACTCCATTTTCCTGACTATGTCCTGCTAATCTGCAGGAGTTCTTAACGGGGGAAAAAAGCTATAGGACCTATATGGTCATGTAGAGTATTCCATCAGGGAGTGGTATCATGTAATCAATAATGACTGGAGAGTTATACTAAAACATAGCTGAGCTAGTCAATCATGATTTAAGAATTATGTCACCCCTAAACATAATTGTTTAGGGGTGAGCTTGTTAATAATGCTTGAATAATGATATTATTACTAGACACAGATGAACTAGACATTCATGATTGAGGAATGCTACCACTACTGGACACAGATTAGCTTGATTATTTGTTGTTTGTTTGTATTTACTCGACGATAACCAACACGAACATTCGTATGATTTCCGCCGGGAAGTGTGAAGTACGTTGTGCTACGCTACCGTTTAATTTGCATTATGTAGGCTCAGTACATCCGTTTTCAACAAGCTGTTAATTCGGGTAGACTTCCCTATCTTGTGACAGCCTCCCTGTCTGTCGCAAGGCGGCAAATGTGTGTCGAATCTGCGCTGTGGTGGTTCATCATATTCTGTGCCCTTGGACTTTACATGCCAAAACATTCCCCTGGGTGGCAATCTCCGAGGAGGCCGTAATCAGGGGTCGAACACGCCTATCTCACACGAGGTGTTTCACCACCAGTGAAGTTGTCTCGCGTAATTAGTCGTATTGTTACTGTGCCTATCGCGTACGGAAACTTTTCTCGTCCGCGAATATGATTCCGGTATAGGAGAAACCCGACAGTAAAGTTGGGTCCGGAATCATTTATCCTCTTAGCCGAGGTAACGTTCACCGAAGACTTGTTTAAGTATTCTACACATATTTAGGAGCTCTGAGAACTAGAAGCTTGTTGTCGAGCTGAACAATACTTTAGTTTCGATTACCATGTAGCGTTTTCCCGTTCTATTTGCTCATGTGGCTATCCAAATGGCAAACCATGCAAGTTTTCGTCGTTTTACTTTTGAAATTAGCGATTCTTGTGAGCTTGCGAGACTCTCTACTTGATTTCTTACGTACATATTTGTCATAGACCTACATATCGCTGGCAATCAAATCACGGGTGTTGGCAGAATGATGTCATATGCCGATGATATCTTGATGTATAGACAGGGCAGAAATCGAGTAGAGTGCGTCGTGGAACTACAGAAGGAGCTGGACAGACTGACAAATTGGTGTCGAGATACGGGAGCAGTGGTTAATTCCTCTAAGGCATTCCTGACGTGGTTTTCCTTGAACAATCACATGGTAAAGACACCCATGCCACAAGTTTCGTTGTCCGGGAAAAGTTTAGAAAGAACTAGCACAATGAGATATCTGGGTGTGTTTTTTTGGCAGAAGCCTGAGTTTCAGGGAACATGTTGACCACGTTATCATAAGGGCAGGCAAAGGCTTAGCAGCAATGAAGGTTATGGATGTTGCGCAGTGTGAGCAGAGGTTGTTATTTCTTTTGTACCAGGGTTTGGTTGTGGTGGAATATGCACTGGCAATTCGGACTCTTAGCCAAACTCAGATTAAAAGACTGGATATATTCCAGCAATGTGTATCATACTGAGATGCACAAGAGACACGACGACAAGAGCTATGCGATACCTACTTGACTGTCCAACAGCAGAGCATAGATTACAGTATTGCCGTGCACGGGCGTACCTTCAAATATATGCAGATAAGGAACACCCGTTGTATTCCCAAATACAGAAAGTTAAAGGCAGCAGACTCAAGAGAGGGAGGTCATGGATGGGATGTGCTGAGGATGTCATACAAAGCGTGTGCAGATTGCAGGATGTGGCAGCAGGTGCGGAATGGATAGGTCTACCCACAGATTTCGAAACTCGTTTGAGAGTAGTAATATCACTTAGCAGGAAATACAGAGAATTGTAACCACTTTCTGTGTCCCACAACTGTGGAGAAAGAAGTGCAGGCTTTGGTCAGTGAGAATACCAAAGAGGGATGTGATTATATACACCGATGGATATGTGATTAGACATGTTCGCAGAGCATGGGCCTTCACAGCTCAGTGCGCAGGTAAAACGATCAAGGAGAGTGGTGCCTTTGCGGTTACTACGAGTAGTATGACCATGGAGACTATGGTGGTGACCAGGGCATTTGAGTGGTTATGCACACAGAAGGTAACGTAGGTCTGCATCTTGAGTGACTCTATGAGTATGATAGTAAGGTACAAGTGGGTTAATTCACGAACAGTGGATTGAGGCCTTGAGAAAGGCGAGCTTGAAAGTGGTTACATTTATTTTCCTGCCGGGACATGTGGACGTTCGAGGCAATGAAAGAGCGAATCAACTGGCATCATGCGCGATTGTGGAACAGGGCGATGAGGCTTTGGATTGCACTGATGTTTTGAATTCCTTCAGAGATATAACACGCAAGAGTGAGACTAATGTGGATGATGATTCCTTTTCAATGGCTAGGATTAAAGATCAGGGATTGAAATGCGGTGTTACTAGAAGTTAACATTTTGGAGGGCGCAGAAGAATGATGGTCAACCAGCATAGGACCGGTACTGTCAACAGAAGAGTAATAGCGGATACACTCAAGTAGAGATTGGAGCAACTATGTACGTGTCCAGTCTGCAGTGATGATTTTCTTCTTCTTCTTCTTCTTTCGTTCACTTGAAACATGTCTATATCTGTAATTCTGTATCCTTAATAAAACTCACTGTCTTTTGTAGTTCATACAGTGTCCCATAGAGTTTTGATTCCAGTGTTGTTTCCTCTGGCCAATATGTCTGCCTCAGCATTTCATGCTCAGAACACTCTTGAAGTATATGTTTGGCACTCTGTGCTGCCTGTCCACATGTACACATGGCCGTGTGGCCAATCTTGACCTTTGTATACATGTGACTGCGGAGTCGGTTGTGTCCTGTTCTGAGACGTAGAATTATAACTTGTTCTGGTCTGTTCATAATATGATAGTCATCTTGTGTTGGTGTTTGTGGCTTTCTTATTGACTTGATCATCTGTTTTTTCTGATGGTAGGTGATTGGTATATCTGGTTGGTCTTCGGCAGCACCTTCCTTAGCCAGTTGGTCTGCTTTTTCATTTCCTGGTATTCCACAGTGAGAGGGTATCCACTGCATGGTTACCCTATACTGGTAAGACAATTCGCTAAGTAGTTTTTTCAAGTCTGTCAGTTTTCCAGACTGGAGAGCTTGAAGCACTGACCTTGCATCTGTCAGGAATACCACAGGCTGTAGGCCAGAGTTGGAGTTCAGCAGTTTTTTAGCTGCCACACTAATTGCCTGGATTTCTGCATCATAATTATTGCAGAATTTTCCTGTTGGTGTTCTGATGGTATCTCTAGGCTTGTGTGGATATTCTATATATACACCTGCACCTCCATTCCTCACGGCATTCTGTGCTGACCCATCTGTGTAAACTCTGACCCATATATCTTGTGGATATTCCTCATCCAGGAAACTGAGGGTGACTGTCCTTCGCTGCACACTGTTCTGTTCGCCCTCGCTTAGTATTCCTTTCACATGGGTTTGAATGTATATTGGCATTCCATGCCTTTCACTCCACGGGGTTTGTTCTGGTACAGGCCTTAAGGGGTTGTCAACTTCAGGTAGGTTTGTAAGTTGTCTGCGGAGTCGTTTAGCTTGATGGATAAAGCTGCTTCTTTTCAGTCGCCCCATTGCTAGATTTTGGAATCTTTCCTTCATTGGATGACTTGGCATACACTGAAACTTTTCTGCTTGAATTAGTACTTTTGTGTCTCTGCGTTCGCCAAGTGTTTGCATTCTTCCAATTTTCTGCATCTCTGCTATGGGTGTTGATTTCATTGCTCCCAACATTATTCTAAGTGCCTGGTTTTGCACTTTATCTAGATCTTGTAATGTGGTGTTTGATGCAGAACACCATGCAGCTGAACCATATTCCAGGTGTGGTCTTATGCCTTGCTGGTAAACTTTACTGAGTATATTTCCACTGGCTCCCCATGTGGTTCCACTTAGTTTTCTCAGGATAGCTAACTTCCTCCTGGCTTTTGTTGTTGCTTTGTTTATGTGCTGCTTCCATGTCAGCTTATCATCAAAAGTAACTCCGAGGTATGTGGGTTGTTTGTCTTCTTTCAAGAGCTCTCCATCTATTTTGATATGACCGGCTTTTTGTTTTGGTGAGAGGGTAAAGAGTGTAGTGCTGCACTTATCTGTGTTAATGCTGACGCACCATCTATTAGCCCATAAGGTTAGGGCGTCGATAGCTCTTTGTATTTGTTTAGTGGCCACTGTCGCATGTTCTTCCGTGCACCATATCACCAGGTCGTCAGCATACATTGCCACTTTGATCCCATGTGGTAGTTCAGCAACTAGGTCATTGATGTAAACCAAGAAAAGTGTGGGTGACAGGACTCCTCCCTGGGGGACGCCATGACGCAGTAGAACTTTCTTGCTCTTGCGACCATCTAATTGTACCCTGGCTCTTCTATTATGCAGGTATGCTTTTACCCATTTGTACATTCTTGAGCTAACCCTGCAATTTCGCAATTTCTTTAGTAGCCCTTCTTTCCAGACCTTATCAAATGCTTTTCTGAGGTCTATCCATGCTGCTAGTACCAGTTTCTTCTCTTGGAAGGCATCTTCAATCTCTTGGGAGAGGTAAGTTGCCTGATCTTCAGTAGAGTAGCACTGTCTGAAACCTGCTTGCTGTGATACCAGAAGGTTTTCACTTTCAAGGTACCACTGCATCCTAAGATTGATAATGCGTTCCATTGTTTTGCATAGACAGCTCGTGAGGCTGATGGGCCTGTAGTTGGAGACTGTGTTGCCATCTTTTCCTGATTTGAGGAGTGGTATCATTATTGCTTCTCTCCACGCCTGTGGTACATTACCTGTGGACCAGCTTGTGTTAAAGATCTGCAGTAGCTTTGCTCTTGCTGCAATTCCCAGGTTTCTAATCATTTCATTGAACACTCCATCAGCTCCAGGGGACTTTTTCATTTTCAATTTCGATATTGCATGCTCCAGTTCTCTCATTGTTATTGGTGCCTCCATGACTTCAGGTATAGGTTCGCCTTGTCCAATGTTTTGCTGGTTCTCTCGAACCTCCTGTTGTTTGTCTGGGCTGACTTTGATGTTATTGTCTTCTGCAAAGGAATCTGCAAAGTAATCAGCTGCATGTTTACCTGTTAAAATGTTTCTATCTTTATAAAGTGTGATCCTGGTATTTCTCCCTGTACCTTCATCATTTAGTTGTTTTACAAGTTTCCATAATTTCCTAGTATCTCTTTCTAGGTTCAGCGACTCTGTTTTTTCTTTCCAGCTGCTCCGTCTGGCTTGTAACTGCAGTGATGATGATTCGACGACTATGTTTTTCAACAATATATGCAGTATTCAATTCCTTATTTATATGTACACAAATATTTTAAAATCTTTAAATACAAACAAGTTCTTGCATTTTCCAAACATTCACCAAAAACAGAAATTGTCAAAAAATAATCCAGTGTTAAGGGGAAAATTGCGTAATTTTAATTTGTAGTGCTAAAGGTTAAGACATTAAATATGCATTTCCAAGAATTTTAATTAAATATAATTTCTACAGAAGTCAGTCCATTGGTGCAAATAAAGCTGTAACACAATGAATCTCTGTTCTCTGGACTACGTCATGCTGGAAATCTCGTAGGACCACTGTCCTTCTACAAGAGATTCAGCAGATTTTGAGAATGATTGCTAAATGAACAAACAACTAAATACAATGAACAACAAACTGGCATGAGATATAGACTTTATTTCACAAAGATTTGCCCTCTGACAAAGATCCTGTTTCTTCTTCTTCTGTGTTTGTTCTCAAACTCTTATAGATTAGCAGGATGTAGCCTAGAGAACATAATGCTTTACTCCATGGTTTAGTTTCATTGTGATATCTGCGTCTTTTGCCTGGCACATCCTACTTCAGCATTTATTTTGGATCACTTTGACCCTCTATAGGATGGGTTAGTCAACTCCACTCCAAAACCTTCAAATGAACTGCTGCAAGAAACAGTTTTGCTATTCTTTGCTCCCCTCTCAGGTCCAGCAACACATAGGCATGATACTTTTCCTACTGTCACATGTGATAGTAAATGTGTAAAAACTGTACAAATAAAATCAAAATAATAATTCTCCTTACAGATCTCACTATAATATTTAAATATATCAGTGATAGTCGTTACATGCAAGAAGGTGCTGCTTCCAAACATGGAATGTATATGAGGGATTGTATGGGTGACATGACGTGCATGAAAAGTTCATTAAAGCTATGAAATAATAATTCAAGCATATCCTGTGCAAGATATTAATTAAAATAATTGAAGAATATTCTAGTTGGTTAGTTAGTTAGTCGTCGGATCATCATCACTGCAATCTGGACACATCCATAGTTGCTCCGATCTCTCCTTGAGTGTATCCGCCATCACACTTCTGCTGACAGTACCGGTCCTATGCTGGTTGACCATCATTCTTCTGCGCCCTCCAAAATGTTCACCTCTAGCAACACCGCATTTCAATCCCTGATATTTAATCCTAGCCATTGAAAAGGAATCATCATCCACATTAGTCTCACTCTCGCGTGTTATATCTCTTAAGGAGTTCAAAACGACATCGCGATCCATTGCCACAATCGAACACGATGCCAGTTGATCCGGTCTTTCATTGCCTTGAACGGCCACATGTCCCGGCACGAAAATAAATGTAACCACTTTCACGCTCGCATTTCTCAAGGCCTCAATCCACTGTTCGCGAACAAGACCCACTTGTACCTTCTTAATCATACTCATAGAGTCACTCAAGATGCAGATCTGCGTTACCTTCTGTGTGCGTAGCCACTCAAATGCCTTGGTCACCGCCATAGTCTCCATGGTCATACTACTCGTAGTGACAGCAAAGGCACCACTTTCCTCCTTGATCGTTTTACCTGCGAACTGAGCTGTAAAGGCCAAAACACTGCGAACATGCCTAATTACAGATCCATCAGTGTATATAATCACATCCCTCTCTTTGGTATTCTCACTGATTAAAGCCTGCACTTCTTTCTCCACAGATGTGGGACACCATTCTCTGCATTCCCTGCTAAGTGTTATTACTCTCAAACAAGTTTCGAAATCTGTGGGTAGACCTATCCATTCCGCACCTGCTGCCACATCCTGTAATCTGCACACGCTTTGTATTACATCCTCAGCATGTCCCATCCACGACCTTCCTCTCGAGTCTGCTGCCTTTAATTTTCTGTATTTCGGAATGCAACGGGTGCTCCTTATCTGCATGTATTTGAAGGTACGCCCGTGCACGGCAATACTGTAATCTGTGCTCAGCTGTTGGGCAGTCAAGTAGGTATAGCATAGCTCTTGTCGATGTGTCTCTTGTGCATCCCAGAATGATATGCATTGCTGCATTCTGGACTCTATCCAGTCTTTCGATCTGAGTTTGGCTTCTTCTTCTTTCGTTCACTTGAAACATGTCTATATCTGTAATTCTGTCTCCTTAATAAAACTCACTGTCTTTTGTAGTTCATACAGTGTCCCATAGAGCTTTGATTGCAGTGTTGTTTCCTCTGGCCAATATGTCTGCCTCAGCATTTCATGCTCAGAACACTCTTGAAGTATGTTTGGCACTCTGTGCTGCCTATCCACATGTACACATGGCTGTGTTGCCAATCTTGAACTTTGTATACATGTGACTGCGGAGTCGATTGTGTCCTGTTCTGAGGCATAGAATTATAACTTGTTCTGATATGTTCATAATGTGATAGTCATCTTGTGTTGGTGTTTGTGGCTTTCTTATTGACTTGATCATCTGTTTTTTCTCATGGTAGGTGATTGGTATATCTGGTTGGTCTTCGGCAGCACCTTCCTTAGCCAGTTGGTCTGCTTTTTCATTTCCTGGTATTCCACAGTGAGAGGGTATCCACTGCATGGTTACCCTATACTGGTAAGACAATTCGCTAAGTAATTTTTTCAAGTCTGTTAGTTTTCCAGACTGGAGAGCTTGAAGCACTGACCTTGCATCTGTCAGGAATACCACAGGCTGTAGGCCAGAGTTGGAGTTCAGCAGTTTTTTAGCTGCCACACTAATTGCCTGGATTTCTGCATCATAATTATTGCAGAATTTTCCTGTCGGTGTTCTGATTGTATCTCTAGGCTTGTGTGGATATTCTATATATACACCTGCACCTCCATTCCTCACAGCATTCTGTGCTGACCCATCTGTGTACACTCTGACCCATATATCTTGTGGATATTCCTCATCCAGGAAACTGAGGGTGACTGTCCTTCGCTGCACACTGTTGAGTTTGGCTAAGAGTCAGAATTGCCAGTGCATATTCCACCACAGCCACAACCAAACCCTGGTACAAAAGAAATAACAATCTTTGCTCACACTGCGCAGCAGCCATAACCTTCATTGCTGCTAAGCCTTTGCCTGCCCTTATGATAATGTGGTCAACATGTTCCCTGAAACTCAGGCTTCTGTCAAAAAACACACCCAGATATCTCATTGCATATTCTGTATCTACCTATCTATAAACCCGTACCTCATCATGGCCATTGGGGTACCACATTGGATGCATCAACACACAGTCCTCCTGAGATTTCTATCTACAATGACGAGTGAGGAAAAACATGTCTTGTCCAGTCCTTGAGGTTGTCTGTCCATGCTTTTCTTCTTCCTCCTCTGCTTCTTCCAGCTTTGTCCATTCTCAGTAGTACCGATTTTTACAAGGAATAATGTCATTTTCATCATTTCACTATTGAAAGTGTGGCGCATGGCCGAGAGGTTAGAACGCTAGTCTCACACGAGTGAGGTCTAGAGTTCTATCCCCCGGTAAGGACTGGGTTTTTTTCTGTCGGAGGGTAAATTTAAAAACTCACCCTGTACATGACGTGGCGACAGCAAGAGCATGCAGCCTTTATCACACAGCTATTCAATCCCCTCCTTGCAACGCCTGAACCAGTAAAATGCAGTATTGACAGTTTTTTTTATAAATTGAAAGCAATAGTTCTTGTGAAACTGTGTACATCTCTATTTCATTTTTTATGTACACAATTGTCTTATGCTCTCTATATGAAATTCACAGAATTTATCTGTAACATTAGTATTCAGACCTGTAATCGCCTCATATCTCTTATAGGGGATATTGTCATTCAGCTGTTGTTGAATTTTTAGACACCACTAATACAATAATCCACAAACCAAAATTAGAAACATTGAAGATATGCAGAAACCAATCCCCACTAGAAATATACATAGATGGCTCAAAACTTAACCAAGTAAAGGAATTTAAGTATCTAGGAAGCATGTTCTCAGCAGATGGAAGACTAGATAGAGAAATAGAGACAAGATGTAAGAAAGCTAATACGGTTTTATATCAGTTAACTCTTTAGCTGCGGACGTATTCTTAAGTATACGATGAAAAGCCACCATCATTTTGCAAAGATCCTCACCTTCTCATATTCCCAGGGAAACAATCTGTTTGGAAGCATATACTGAAGTATCTAGACGAATTGTTTCCCTGGGAAACTAATATGAAGATCTCAGCAAATGACGGCAACCCCTCATCGTATCCTTAAGGATACCGCCACAGTCAAAGGGTTAACACCACTGCTGAAACATCAGAGCATCGACATGATTTCCAAAAGAACATTAATAAACAGTGTGTTCATGCCCACACTGTGTTACCTATGCCAGATCTGTACCCTGACAGAGAAACTAGAACAAAAACTTGCTGTATGTGACATGAAATGCATGATAACAGCATTGGGGGGTAACAAAAAGAGATAGAATAAATAATGACACTATAAGAAATCTGATGAAAACAATATCGTGCAAAGAATACATAGACACAAAAGATCAAATGGTTTGGCCACCTAATCAGAATGGAACAAGATCGTATTCCATAAATAGCCTTCAATAAAAGATCATCTGAAAAGAGAAATAGGGGAAGACCCAGACGAAAATGGATAGATGACATCAGAGAAATACTAGAACACCAAAGCTGAACTATGGCAGTGGCATCACATCTAGTTAAAGAAAGAAGACTTCAGCTCCCCATGATGTCTAGCGGCACACATGGATAGGACAAGACAAGATAATGCTACAATATTGCTAGTACTATTTGGACAATCAGCTTTTTAACCATGATCTAATTCAACAGAGTTGGGTTTGTGATATGGGTCCAATATCCACTCTACAACCTAGCGAATGCCAATATACAAGATATACTGTACATTGTGCTTTTCAACTATTGTTAGATTTCTATAACTACTTCAACATTTGATTGACTTTGCTGGGGCTTAGTGAAGTGTCTCAATAAATGCTGGATTTTGAAACCTCAACCAAGTTCACGATCGTTGTGACAATTTAATTAAAATTATTGGTGTCATGAAAATGTAGACATTTTTTTTAAACAGATGAATCTAGAAGTCAATATGAAAAATGAAGGGCTATTTATAACATAGATAAAGTATTATTGTCACTAATTACCAATATAACTAATAAATAGCAAAAAAATTTCAATAACAATTAGATAACAAAAACAATGTTAGGCAGTGGTTAAAAAACAAGTAGACCTATAAATAATAACCAAACTGTCAGAGGATATCCGATAAGGTGGAGAGTACAGCAGTAACAAAAATAAGAAGCAGTAACACCTATGATAAAGGGTTATTGATGGAGGGCACTATGGCCTACCAAACCGAGGGGTTATACAAATGACCATAGGTAAATTATTTAATGTACACTATTAGTGTTGTGAGTCATATAGTTCATAGCAACTATTAGTGCTGTAATCTCATAACTGACAGTAGTGTATGCCTTTTAACATGCTTAGATAAAATTGTACAAAATCTCAAAAAATAATAAAATCTTTTAGGGAAACATTAAAAATATCAAACATCCATCCATAAACCCATCAGGGTTGTAGGGGTACTACATTGGAAGTTGCCATCAGGGTTGTAGGGGTACTACATTGGAAGTCAACACACAGAATCCTCCAGTGATTTCTATCCCAGCCTTGTGGATGTGTGTGAACAGATCTTGACTTGTCCAGTCTTTGATATTGTTTGCCCATAATTCTCTTTATCCTCATCTGCTTCTTTCATCTTCAACTGTACCTTGTAATACTGTTTTTGACATGGAATCATGTTGGCATACATGTCTTAACCATACAAGTTTTCATCATTTTTACTATTGAGAGTGGTGATTCTCACAAACTTGTGAAATTTTCAATTTTATATCTGACTTAGATATTTGTCTATTGCTCCTATAGAAAGTGCTCAAAATTTGTAAATAACACTTGCATTTGAATACCTGTAACCATCTCTCCATATCTGCAGTGACTGTTCAACTCTCACAGCCATACTTCAATAGATCTATCTATCCACTAAACCTTTTGTTGCCTTTCAGTGTCATGGGTAGAAGAGTTTTCTGGAAATAGCCCTCGTGTGTGCTGAGTATATTGTGGAATTTGGCACATTTTTTATTTCGGTGGTCCATTGTTTTCGTGATTGGCCTCTAGGCATGCCTTTACTGTATTTGTGTAGCATAGCTTGCTGTGGTATGCTGTCTGATGGTAGTCTGCTAATGTGTGCAAACCATTTGATCTGTCTCTTAATATATTCCAAGATTGGGGTGGTGCTGGTTCTTGGTTTAATGCCTTCATTTCTCACTCTTGTCTCTTAGCAATAGATAGCAACAGTTATAAATTCTGATCTTCACTCCAACACTGACACAGGAAGTAACAAACAATTAAAACAGCAATTAAAAAATACAATAAAAATATATTAAACAAATGACCAGCAGTACAAATACAATGACATATAAATGTAATTACTAGACTGTTAGACAGTTTGCATCAGTTTAAAAGATTGAGTACAAGTTATAAATATATAAAAACTTCATGCAACATTTGTGCTGATGCTATAATTACAGAAACTGTTGTAGGTATAACAATCAATAACTGAATCGGTGTGACTGCAGTAACATTTTTCACCATTAGGTATGAATGGAGAGCAAATCATATAAGGATGGAAGTTAAGTTGTTAATGCAGAACTCCATTGGCTCTGTGAGGTGTGTTGTTTACTAAAGCAGTTATATTATCTGATTCTCAGTCCATTCTTTGAATACTAAAAATGGCCAGCATTTGTATAAATTGATAGAATCTATAGGTTGTTGGAAACTTCTGGGTGGCATGTGGTGACTTGAAGATGCTAACGTTCGTGAAAATGAGAGAGCAGATAGGCTTGCGACAAGTGTGCCAATAGTTGGTATATTGAGAATGAATAAGGGGAGATACTTTAAAGTTGCTTCACTCATGTGTTGCCTGGGCATAAAAGAGGAGTAAAGAATATCAATACTGTTACTTTTAGTATATATCGTAAGAGGTGATTTTGGGGTGGGGTTGGCTGTCCCATCACATAGAGGATTAGAGGGACCTATAAACAATGCTGAAGTCAGATGCTTCAGGCCAAAATGTGAAGATATTGCAGCTAAGTTGTAAATCATGATAAAACGCAATCCATTCTCTGGACTACATTTCATGAATCTGCAGATGTCTGAGAATGAATAAAGAAGTTGTTTAGTGAGCAACTATTAGATGTGGGCACTGCAATAGATGACACATCTAGGATGTAACCGGGAGAATATGGTATTCTAGTTAGCACCTATTAGATGTGGACACGGGCCCAGAGATGTCATGCACACCAGAGTGCACAGGCCGGCGCTACATAGCTGGTCGAGCATCAGGGTCAGCGAACCACAGCTGGCCAAGACCCTCAGTACACTTCCACGCAGTGGGCCTGGAAACAGGAGTGCAGCAATCCTGCTGTAGCCTGGCCAAGTACTAGGGATCGAAGATACGGGAATGCCAACCCGGCCCAAAAAAATGCTGGCTGAAGACGGATGTGTCAGGTCGAAAGGCGCAGATAACGCAGCTTGCTGTAAAACATGACACAACGCAGATCACCCTCATACGTCCTTCTCAGGACGGTCAGCGGAATGCTTTCAGAGGGTCCGCCGCAAGGCGTACGACGAAGAAGAAGAAGAAGATGTGGACACTGATAGATGATACATCTAGGATGTAACTGGGAGAATATTGTATTCTAGTGAGAGAATATTGTATTCTAGTGAGCACCTATTAGATGTGGACACTGATAGATGATACATCTAGGATGTAACTGGTAGAATCTGGTATTCTAGTGAGCAACTATTAGATGTGGACACTGATAGATGATACATCTAGGATGTAACTGGTAGAATCTGGTATTCTAGTGAGCAACTATTAGATGTGGACACTGATAGATGATACATCTAGGATGTAACTGGTAGAATCTGGTATTCTAGTGAGCACCTATTAGATGTGGACACTGATAGATGACACATCTAGGATGTAACTGGGAGAATCTGGTATTCTAGTGAGCAACTATTAGATGTGGACACTGATAGATGATACATCTAGGATGTAACTGGTAGAATCTGGTATTCTAGTGAGCAACTATTAGATGTGGACACTGATAGATGATACATCTAGGATGTAACTGGTAGAATCTGGTATTCTAGTGAGCAACTATTAGATGTGGACACTGATAGATGACACATCTAGGATGTAACTGGGAGAATCTGGTATTCTAGTGAGCAACTATTAGATGTGGACACTGATAGATGATACATCTAGGATGTAACTGGTAGAATCTGGTATTCTAGTGAGCACCTATTAGATGTGGACACTGATAGATGATACATCTAGGATGTAACTGGTAGAATCTGGTATTCTAGTGAGCAACTATTAGATGTGGACACTGATAGATGACACATCTAGGATGTAACTGGGAGAATCTGGTATTCAGTGTGGCACAAGTAGGATTAGTCATCTGAGGGGTAGAATGAAGAATATGTTTAACTAGCAGGCCATGGGTACCAATAGGTATGCATACTCTTCAATATTTGTTGTGTAAGACTGAGCGGCTATCGGTTTGCCCGGAGTGCAATGGTATCGGCTTACAACCAAGAGAAAATTAACTAATAAATTCCACTGTTCACAAAACTAAATCACATTAAAGAAATATGTTAACAGTATATAAAACAGACTGAATCGATGATTCACTCAAAAGACCTTTATCACAAAAAAATACAAATCACAAATCAAATGAAGAAAAAATAAATAATATTGTAAATGGACCAACTAGACATTTAGTAACAGGAAGACCATGGAGGCAATGGTGCATTATGGTAGAAACACTTTGAATCATCACACTTTCATTCCTCTATAGCAGTGTTTTTTTTACCATGCCCCATCTAAGTCTTTCTAAAATTCTGATGCCCTCCCTATGTAACATACACTTATTTTTTAATACTAGAAAACTGTATCATCTCCCCCCCCCCCTTTGAATAATCAAACTACCGCCCCCCACCCCCAACAATTAAAATCCATCCCTGTGGGGTGTGGGCTCCTGGTTGGGAAACACTGCGCTAGAGGTAGTTATATTTAGATAGCTTATGCAAAGGTTAAATAATCTATTTTTTTATAATGCTCAAGCCAAATCTGTAGATCATGTTATCAATTCTGTATGTGGAATAGTTGTGAGCTTTTATGTTCTTTTTCTACATTCTGTCTGAAATAATCAGCAAGAATATTTGTGTGATTTGAGCCAGATAGTCTGAAATAATCAGCAAGAATATTTGTGTGATTTGAACCAGATAGTCTGAAATAATCAGCAAGAATATTTGTATGATTTGAGCCAGATAGTCTGAAATATATTGTGCTGCAAATTTTACAGCAAAGCTGAATTGTGTACACTTTTCTTCCCAGCACATCCAATTTCAACATGTCTTTGATTTGGGTGGGCTTCCCTAACCAATGACAGTCTTCCTATCTGCCACCCGGCATATTTGTGTTATTCCATTACATAAAATAACTTCGCATACAGCGATCATTGCTGGTTTTCATTATTTACAGATACATCTTATAGACTGAAAGATTTTTTTTAAATGGGAGAAATGAGAAGTAAATGTAACAACTAGGACTGGATAAAGCCATTTGGTCTGAATACAATTATAACATGAGGATTAAAACCTGGCCCAAGAGAGAGATCTGGAGTTGAAGCTGTTGGACAACCTTGAGTACCTTATGCTGACGACTGAATTCATAGAGGTGACCCTCCTGCCTGTATAAACATAAGAAACTGATCGCAGAAGGAAAATGATCACAGAAGAATATTACAATTAATTCCTACATCTAGATGTGTTATTTTGTTATTCTTCATTTTCTGCAAACAGTTTCCTATGCACAGAATTTTATACAGGTAAATGTGTTTGCCTTCATGAATTCAGTCTTCTTGTCTTTTAGAGGATGAAAAATGAAGCATGTCATAACAACAGACAAGTTGAGGAACAGGAAGGGTAGGAAAAGACCAAGAGAGAAGCAGGACAGTTTATCATTGTGACAGGTGGGAATCGAAAGTGACTGGCATTACACATGGCAGAAAGCTGTGGATAGACATGATAAACAAATTCAATTATGGACCAAAATAAGGAAGGGCTTGTTTCCAGTCAAGTTGTTTTATTTCATTCTCATCCTTCAGTTTTATAATGTGCATTTCTACCAAAATATGTAATCAGTTCTGTAGTCTTTCTGTTATTAAATGTCTGCAGTAGTCCATTTGTAATATTATTTTTTATTTTCTTTCTTGTTCCAAAATTCTAGGTGTTACATGGATTTTCTTGATTAAGTTCTCTTTATCAAAACATTGATTCAACCTGTTTTATTAACTGTTAACTATATATTTTGTCTCTTCTATGTTCATTCTCAAATTCCTGCTGGTTAGCTGGATGTAGTCCAGAGAATTTAATGCATTGTTATGGTTTACAGCTTGGCTGTGATATTTGTGCCTTTTGGCCTGGCACATCTGACTGCAGCATTGCTTTTGGATCACTTTGACCAATGAGATAAGACAGCAAACTTCACCCCCAAACTCCCTTATTTACATCTTTTGACATGCATAACATCACAGCGTTTCTATTATTTGCTTTTCTTTCAGGTTCTAGCATGACACAGGTAATATTGTGTAGGCCTATGTGTGATATTTAAACTGTTTTGTGAATTGTAAACATATTATTTCATGTTCTCCGTTCATACCTGCAGGAATAACAGAAACATCAGAAGAAAGTTCATGACAACATTCTATCTGTCCAGCAATCACCTCAGACCCATAAGTTGAAAAATAAATGCAGAAATCTTTTCATAGATAAGAAACATTAAAGCAGCTGTGAGCACTGTCTGCAGGAGTTTGGCTTCCATACCCTTATACAAGGAACCAATGCCACGTGTCCTGAGGGTAACAGGGAAGTTAAATTAAGTATACATGATTTTTATTATAGACACATTACATTATTGGAAAACTTATACTAAGGTAAAATAGGTACTATACATGGATTAGTGGCCAGGTTTCTACAGAACAAAAAGCTAAAATAATTAAACAGAACAAAATTACAATAAAGACACATATTCCGACACAGCCAATGTTTTACACATTTGGTGATAAGAGCCCCCGATCATTCGATATGCGCACTACACACTGAGTGGGGGTGGTTGTCCAGTATGGTGCACACAAATCGCTAGAACAGTATACTTAGTTAATTTTTTTTAAATCTCTGAGAAACGGAAGCTCAGTGCAATAACATATGATATTAAAATGTTGGATGGTTGTCACATGATTTGTCCACTGATGATTGTATTGAACCGTAAAATGTATTTTTTAAATTAAAAAATAAATAAATTAGTAGCATATCCTTTACAGGACTTAGCTATCAACCCAGCATTTGTTGGCTATGGTGATTTTCTAGGCAATATAAATATGTTAAGTAGTTTGCCATTGCTTTTTGAACGGTCCGGATGCACAATTGCCTGTGTTGGGGATCAAACTTGGTATCTTGGCCGTCACAGACGTGCTCTGTACCACTTCGCCACAGAGCCGGACATTTTTTTTATTGCTGAAGCAATTATTGCTGGAAAGATCATGGGGAGAAAAGAAAGGGGACGACAAAGAGAAAAACTGCTAGATGTATTAGTATTGTGGCACAGTAGAAGTTCACCAACCGAGCTAATTGACAACACAAGAGACAGAATCGTGGAGAAACATGATAGCCTATGCCACTCGGCATGGCACTTGATTGATTGAATTGTAAACGTTAATGTAGAATGTTTTTATTATGCATATGGGGTGCAAAGGGAACGCATTGCTCTAGGCGGACCCAGGGTTAGCAGATAACCAAGATCCCAAATGTACCTCCACGCGGTGCACCCTGGAAACAGAAATACAGCAGCTCGAGCTGATTCTGGCCAAATCATTTGGGGATCGTGTCCGAAAATGTGGAGGTAGCAGATGGAAAGAGATTTACCTGCACACGGGCAGACATATCTCCGACACCACCAGCATCACCACATATAGCGACACTGTCGACATACAGTGAAGATAGTCAATCCAGTCCGAACATTGGAGGGGCGGCCAATGTAAAATGCACGTTAAGGTAGATACATGGCGAGAGACATAGATTTCATACTGAGTACAATGAAACAATGAAAGGGCAGAACAGCGCTAGAGTGCAGCGCGAACTGCAAATAGAAAGTGAAAAGTCCCTAGGAAAGGGGGAGCTACAAGCTCCGTCAGCTCGAGACGGGCTTCTAGTTACCTGAGTTCCTTACAGGCAGAGACCCAGACCCATCCACTGGCGTTTGGTAAAGCAAGAAGACCTAACCCAACTCTAATGTCGAGCCTTCCTAAACCGGAAATATGCTCGCAAAGAGAAAGTGTTCTGTACCCAATGGGCTTAGGCAAGACAGGGACAACGATGGTAGTCCTAGCCCAACTCTACTGTCAAGGTTTCCTATACCGGAAGTACACTTGCAGAGAGAAAGGGTTCCGTACTCGATTCGCTCAGGCACAAAAGGGACAACGATTTAGCCCTGGCCCAGCTCTACTGTCAGTTTTTCCTACACCGGAAATACACACTTGAAGAGAGAAAGGGTTCAGTACCTGATGGGCTCAGGCGCTATTGGGACAAGGACGCTCAGCTCGAGAACGCCATGCTCTCAAACGCGTGGTGTGAGACTCGAACTTTGACAAGGGGTACACGATGTCGGTGAATGACACCTCGGCTAAGAGGGCGAAAGAGCCAGGGTCCAACTCCTCTGTTGAGTTCTTCCCCTTAAGGAACCAGGCTCACGGATGAGAAACGGTTCAGTACCCAATGGGCACAGGCAAAGCACGTCCAATTACACGAGGCAAGTTCATAGACAGTGGAACACCTCGTTTGAGTCAGACTAAGAGCAAGAAAATCGTCTGGGCGAAGAGTCTCCACTACGCGTGCCTGGAGACAGATATAGAGGCTGTCACAGGCTAAGGGTAGCCCACCCGAATTGTCAAGGCATGCCGAAATCGGATGTGCTAGGCCTACAAGGCGCATAACGGTGGCACAACGTAATCACGCTCCCGGCGGAAATCGCACGGATATCCGTGATGGTTACAATGGAGCGAACGAAAAACGAAAAATTATGCATATAGTAATTGTGAACGTTAATGTAGAAATGTTATGCATGCAGTAACAGTGTGAAAGATAATGTAGAAATAGTTAGTTAGTCGTCGGATCATCATCACTGTAAACAGGACACGTTCATAGTTGCTCTGATCTCTTCCTGAGTGTATCCGCTATTACACTTCTGCTGACAGTACTGGTCCTATGCTGGTTGACCATCATTCTTCTGCGTCCTACAAAATGTTCACTTTAGCAACACCGCATTTCAAACCCTGATCTTTAATCCTGGCCATTGAAAAGGAATCATCATCCACACTAGTCTCACACTCGCGTGTTATATCTATTAAGGAATTCAAAACAGCTTGATTCATTGCCCCATCGCCCTGTGCCACAATCGCACTTGATGCCAGTTGATCTGTTCTTTCATTGCCTCAAACATCCACTTGTCCTGGTTTGAAAATAAATGTAACCACGTTCAGCCTCGCCTTCTCAAGGCCTCAATCCACTGTTCGCGAATGAGACCCACTTGTACCGTCCTAATCATACCCATAGAGTCACTCATGATGCAGATCTGCGTTACCTTCTGTGTGCATACCCACTCACATGTCCTGGTCACTGCCAGTGTCCATGGTCATGCTACTCGTAGTAACCGCAAAGGCACCACTCTCCTCCCTGATAGTTTTACCTGCACACTGAGCTGTGAATGCTCAAGCACTGCGAACATGTCTAATCACAGATCCATCAGTGTATATGATCACATCCTCCTCATTAGCATTCTCACTCTCAAACAAGTTACAAAATCTGTGGGTAGACTTATCCATTTTGCACCTGCTGTCACATCTTGCAATCTGCACACACTTTGATATCCTCAGCAAATCCCATCCACGACTTCCCTATCTTAAGTCTGCTGCCTTTAACTTTCTGTATTTTGGAATGCAACAAGTGTTTCTTACCTGCATGTATTTGAAGGTGCGCCCTTCAAATACTGTAGAAATGTTATGCATGAAGCAATTAGTCTTATATTATAAAACAAATTATTGTTGCTAATATCTGTTTAACAGGGAGTCTAAATAGTAAAGTGATTAGCTTAATGAACTGTTGATTATTCACAGTATATCAATAAACATACTTGATCAAATGAAGGAGGTTCTCAACCAATGACAAAGAACTTTCAAGTTTTGCATAGCCAGCCTGTCAAATATAACAATGAATGTGATGAGAGAAAACATTGTGGAGAACATAACAAAGAGATAAATCATTGCTACAAAACTGGAATTGTTTTTAGAAACGAGTACCAGTAGGTATAACATTATTTGTTATTTCTTCTATAACTATCAGGTGTCACAAAGGTCTCGTAGTGTATCTTGCCATGCATCTCTGTTTTGTAAAGTAGACAGACATCATAAAGGTCTCATAGTGTATCTCACAATAAAATCTCTGTCTTTTAATGCAGTCTGATGTCATATAAGACTCATAAATGTATCTCAGTTTTGGACAATTTTCTCACTCACAACAAGATACTCAATGCCTTTCACCTTAGTTTCTCTAATCAGTGCTTTTCTAGGTCTACCTCTTTTTCTTTCCCCTGTTGTTCAAAATACCTTGACCATAGCAGAATTTTTCCACCTACAGCGTACTAAAGGTTAATGACAGTCACCTGGACATCCCAGGCACCCAGATGGTCTGTGCTGTTCAAGTGGTCAGCAACAGAAGTACCAGACTCAATCTCCGACCATCTTACCTGTCTCATCTATGTAACTGATGGTGTAACATTTGCAAAATACAGTATAGATAATACTGCATATATAACATAGCGACACTAATTTTTAAAAACCAAATAAGAAACAAAGACTCACCCTGAGCCTGCTCTGTACCACTTGAAGAGGGTAAGTGATGACAGTAGACACCGTCTTAGCAATGGCCCCCAACAAAAAATATAGCAAGCCATTAAGTTCCTGAAAGAAGTATAACGAAGCATTAACATTTCTTTGTTTTCAAACTGGTTTGAATATTCATATACATCAAGCTGGCATGGAGGATATTTATTTCTAACTCAAACATGTATGCACATTCATTTACCATAAGTGTGTATGGATATTTATTTTACTCAAATATGTATAAATATATATTTAACTCATTTATGGACATTCATTTACATCAAGCTTGTATGGATATTTATTTTACTCATCTGGATTGGATGGATATGCATTTTTTTCTTCTCCTTCAATCAATTATTATACATCCAGTACAGATGTTTGTGCCAATGTATACATGTCGTATATATATATATATATATATATATATATATATATATATATATATATATATATATATATATATATATATATATATATATATATATATACACATACACACACACACACACATATATATACACACTCACACACATACATATTAGTTATGTAGAGAGCCGGTTTGTTGTGGGTTCCCCACAATTTGTTTTGGAGACATGCTCCATGGGGCTGTTATTCTGTTAACAAGCTGGGACAGTCTTATATATGTGTTCTGGTGTTTATGTTGTTGTTTATTTAGGTGTAGGTCATAGAGTTGCTGATGCCAATTTGGTGTTTAAGTGTGCATTTAGATGACAAAGTCCTGTTCTTAGTCAAAATATCATGCCTCGTTTCTTTCTGTGCAATTTGTTGATATTATCTTGCTCAGGTCTGTAATGAATGTTTAGTTCTCAATATTGAAATCTCCTAGATTGTTTTAGCAGAGACATTATTTCCATGAAACTATAGGGTGCTTGGGACTGAGAAAGATTCCCTCATACTTTTGCTAATTTATCTGCTTTTCTTTATTGTCAGGAATACCACAGTGTGCTAATGGATATTCACATAACTTTAACACATATGGATAAATCAAGCCTGTATGGATATTAATTTACTTTAAGCTTGTATGCAAATTCATTTATATTGTGTCTGTATGGATAATAATTTAATTCAAGTTTGCATCACTATGAGTTGGCTCTGTGGCAAATTGGATTAATGTCAGGTATTAATTTATACTAATGAGTAGACTTGTGTTAGTCTTCATCTAAACAAACTTACAGCCACATTGAGCAGACGCATGAAGTAACGTTTAAGGGCCTCATACACCATGAATTGGATAGCTGGATTAGTTGCTAACAAGATTGATGGAACAGTGCCTCCCCATAATTTCTTAATGCCATCTTTTTGGACTATCTTCATGATGCAGTCTGTAAATAAAAAGATAAATTTCTTCAGCTATAACATAATCATGTATTAGTTTCAGAGGAAATTACTGCCAAAATATCTTCTACATTCTTAAACTCCCGCTGTATCTCTCTTGTAGCAGGACAACAGCCATACTAGATTTTCAGAAGTATGCAGTCCAGAGAATAGAAATACATTGTGTCATCATTTTATTTGCATCAATGGCCTGACACATTCACCTTCTGTGGATTGCCATACTATATCCAGATCAATATAATGTCTATGCGAAATTAGTTTTAAGTGACCGTTTATTATGTTTTTACTGGGTGTTTATTCTCATGACTGTCACAAAGTAAACAATTTCATCGTTAACTCCCTTTTGCGCCCTAAACAGGTTCCTGTAGAACAGTATACTACATCACCATAACATCCTTTTGGTGATATCTGTAGAGTAGGTCATATCTGTAGAGTAGATCATATCTGTAGAGTAGGTCATATCTGTAGAGTAGATCACATATGTAGAGTAGATCATATCTGTAGAGTAGGTCATATCTGTAGAGTAGGTCATATCTGTACATTAGATCATATCTGTAGAGTAGATCACATATGTAGAGTAGGTCATATCTGTAGAGTAGGTCATATCTGTAGAGTAGGTCATATCTGTAGAGTAGATCACATATGTAGAGTAGATCATATCTGTAGAGTAGGTCATATCTGTAGAGTAGATCATATCTGTAGAGTAGGTCATATCTGTAGAGTAGGTCATATCTGTAGAGTAGATCACATCTGTAGAGTAGGTCACATCTGTAGAGTAGGTCACATCTGTAGAGTAGATCATATCTGTAGAGTAGATCATATCTGTAGAGTAGATCACATCTGTAGAGTAGGTCACATCTGTAGAGTAGATCATATCTGTAGAGTAGGTCATATCTGTAGAGTAGATCATATCTGTAGAGTAGGTCATATCTGTAGAGTAGGTCATATCTGTAGAGTAGATCATATCTATAGAGTAGGTCATATCTGTAGAGTAGGTCATATCTGTAGAGTAGATCATATCTGTAGAGTAGATCACATATGTAGAGTAGATCATATTTGTAGAGGAGGTCATATCTGTACATTTGATCATATCTGTACATTAGATCATATCTGTAGAGTAGATCACATATGTAGAGTAGATCATATCTGTAGAGTACGCTATATCTATAGAATCGTGCCATGTAGCAAAGGGAAGTACCAGTAGTGTGCAGAATTCTGTGCCACAGCTTCATACAATCTAGCTAGTCCTTTCCCTGAATGAGTGCATACCACATATTTCGTCTGTTTATAGAATGTGAACGAAGGTAGATATTATGTACATGTTCATTTCCAGTGTGTTATTGTCTTCACAGTTGATGTGTCGTCAATGAAATTACTTCATTAGTAGACCATGTCGTCAGAAAAAAACAAAATGTCTAATGTTAGCGGAAATTAAATTATACCACAATTTAATGCCTTGCATGCGCATCGAAGTAGAAGGAATGATCCTAGAATTTAGGGGGGGGGGGGGTTAGGGTTATATCTAATTCTAACCCTAGCACTCCTCAATCCCCACCCTCCTAAACTCAAGGGAGATAGAAGTTGTGCTGCTTCCTTATCATTCGATGGTATTGATACACAGTCATTTCATTAAAAGAAATGAATCGACAGAGTGATGCCGGACAATTATTTAAAAACTATGAGCGCTGGTAGGCACGCATTCAGGGAAAGGACCATCTATCTATCTATTGCCTTTTCCGCAAATGCTGTTAGGCATTGTGGGTAGTTGAAGTTTTCTGTCTTCTGCCATCTTTGTTGCACTTGCCATGGTTAGGTCATAATTTTTAACAATCTCTGATTAAATCTTCCCATCATGCTGTTGGTCTTTCTCTTGCTTCGTAGCCATTGTTTCTGTTTGTTGTATGCCTGGTTGTGATGATTCCATTCGCATAAGGTGGCTGAACCAGTTCATCTGTTGTCTCTCTATATATTGTTTGCATGATATGGCCTTTACTATCTCTCTGATATCTTTGTTCCTTATTCGGTCTCTTCTGGTGACGTTTATAGTCTTTTATCTTATAGTGTCATTGTTTATTTTATCTCTTTTTGTTACACCCAGTGCTGTTTTCAGGCACTTCATTTCGCATACACCAAATGTTTTTGTTCTAAAAATGTCCACATTAGTAATAATTAATGAAATTTAAAACTAAATGACTTTTTTTTTGCTTGAAATCTGTATCAATACAGAAAATCCATACTAGTTGACACCTATGCTTCCACCATGTTGGTGTCCTTGTCAAACACATGCATATTTAGGCAATTCAAAATGTCTTCTGTGTGCATTGTCATGTGTCTAGACACCTGTATTCTTAATTCTCTCATTATCGACAACTCTAGCATGACTAAGGAAAAATAACCACATAAGCTCTTAGAGGTGCGACGCCCTAATATACTCCATCAAATCATGTTCATCTCTTTTGAATGTCTAATGCTGGATGATATTAGAAAAAAGTCTCTTCCTCCACTGCCAGATAAAATGGAACACCCTATATGGAACAAAACAATTGTTCATAAATTCACACATATCACACAATGGTATTGGGTCAAAAGATATGAGAACATGGACCACTGGATCAACAACCAACCATCCACTCATGGTGTAGTCTTTCATTCTGAATCCTGTTGTTAATGGTTTGAGAGTCTGATACAATAATAAATTTTCGTTATTGCATATTTTCCTGTGAATGAGTGCAGGGAGGCTTTCTATGGGATGTGGTAATGTTTGTTTGTTTTTCGTTCGCTCCATTGTAACCATCACGGATATCCGTGCGATTTCCGCCGGGAGCGTGAATACGTTGTGCCACCGTTATGCGCCTTGTAGGCCTAGCACATCCGATTTCGGCATGCCTTGACAATTCGGGTGGGCTACCCTTAGCCTGTGACAGCCTCTATATCTGTCTCCAGGCACGTGTAGTGGAGACTCTTCGCCCAGACGATTTTTTGCTCTCGTCTGACTCAAATGAGGTGTTCCACTGTCTATGAACTTGCCTCGTGTAATTGGACGTGCTGTGCCTGTGCCCATTGGGTACTGAACCGTTTCTCATCTGTGAGCCTGGTTCCTTAAGGGGAAGAACTCAACAGATTAGTTGGACCCTGGCTCTTTCGCCCTCTTAGCCGAGGTGTCATTCACCGACATCGTGTACCCCTTGTCAAAGTTCGTCTCACACCACGCGTTTGAGAGCAGGGCGTTCTCGAGCTGAGCGTCCTTGTCCCAATAGCGCCTGAGCCCATCAGGTACTGAACCCTTTCTCTCTTCAAGTGTATTTCCGGTATAGGAAAACCTGACAGTAGAGTTGGGCCAGGGCTAAATCGTTGTCCCTTTTGTGCCTTAGCGCATCGAGTACGGAACCCTTTCTCTTCGCGAGCATATTTCCGGTTTAGGAAGGCTCGACATTAGAGTTGATTAGGTCTTCTTGCTTTACCAAACGCAAATGAATGGGTCTGGGTCTCTGCCTGTAAGGAACACAGGTAACTAGAAGCTCATCTCGAGCTGACGGAGCTTGTAGTTCCCCTTTCCTAGGAACTTTTCAGTTTCTATTTGCAGTTCGCGCTGCCCTCTAGCGCTGTTCTGCCCTTTCATTGCACTTGGTATGAAATATATTTGTCTCTCGCCATGCATCTACCTTTACGTGCATTTTACATTGGCCGCCCCTCCAATGTTCGGACTGGACTGACTAGCTTCACTGTATGTCGACAGTGTCGCTATATGTGGTGCTGCTGTTGGTGTCGGAGATATTGTCTGTCTCTTGTGCAGTCAAATCTCTTTCCATCTGCTACCTCCACATTTCCGGACACGATCCCCAAATGATTTGGCCAGAATCAGCACGAGCTGCTGTATTTCTGTTTCCAGGGTGCACTGCGTGGAGGTACATTTGGGATCTTGGTTATCTGCTAACCCTCCCTTTGCACCCCGGATGTGGTAATAAAGGTTGCTCTGCCATAGCAGATGCCGTGTCATGTACAGGAAGGATTTTGATTGTACCTCAGAAAGAAAAAATCCTGTCACAATCATGGATTGAACCAAGGACCTCATTATTGATACAATAATGAATCAATAAAATACTATATTAAGGTAATAATGTTACTATTTATTGCTTTTTTGTTTTGTTACTTCGGCACTTTCCACTTTGTCTGCATTCTCTGACAGTTTGGTTCTTTATACAATATATAATGCTTGAACAGAACTTTGTGGAAATAAGGTGTTTACCACACTGTGGAAATAAGGTGTTTCCCACACATAATAAATCCACATTAGTATCTTCTTTACAAGACTGATATGTCAAAAGAAACAAGAGCGGAAAATGAAGCAAACAATCAGTTATTATGATGAAAAATATTTTCTATAAACAAAAAAATGATCACTGAGTCAGTTTGGAATATTTCAACAACAAAAATAAAACCTCCTAACCAATGGTTCCACTGTAATCATGACTGTCATCTTTGCCAGGACCATCTTTCTTGTAGTGTGCTGTGTGTAGCTTGGCACCTTGCAGCTTTAGTCTTGTGTTGGCCACCCAAAGAGGGGTAGTAATAAGGACATTCACTACTCCTGGAATATGGCACATTAAAAACAATCAATAGTTGAACAATGAGCATTTATAACAAAGAGAAAAATTATAAGCAATGGAGTACTATCAATGCATATGCAAATTCAAGTGCTAGGATGTTATATCAAGCCAATTCTTTATGGATGTTTCTTCTTCTTCTTTCGTTCACTTGAAACATGTCTATATCTGTAATTCTGTCTCCTTAATAAAACTCACTGTCTTTTGTAGTTCATACAGTGTCCCATAGAGTTTTGATTACAGTGTTGTTTCCTCTGGCCAATATGTCTGCCTCAGCGTTTCATGCTCAGAACACTCTTGAAGTATATGTTTGGCGCTCTGTGCTGCCTGTCCACATGTACACATGGCCGTGTTGCCAATCTTGAACTTTGTATACATGTGACTGCGGAGTCGGTTGTGTCCTGTTCTGAGACGTAGAATTCTTCTTCTTCTTTCGTTCACTTGAAACATGTCTATATCTGTAATTCTGTCTCCTTAATAAAACTCACTGTCTTTTGTAGTTCATACAATGTCCCATAGAGCTTTGATTCCAGTGTTGTATCCTCTGGCCAATATGTCTGCCTCAGCGTTTCATGCTCAGAACACTCTTGAAGTATATGTTTGGCACTCTGTGCTGCCTGTCCACATGTACACATGGCCGTGTTGCCAATCTTGAACTTTGTATACATGTGACTGCGGAGTCGGTTGTGTCCTGTTCTGAGACATAGAATTATAACTTGTTCTGATCTGTTCATAATGTGATAGTCATCTTGTGTTGGTGTTTGTGGCTTTCTTATTGACTTGATCATCTGTTTTTTCTGATGGTAGGTGATTGGTATATCTGGTTGGTCTTCGGCAGCACCTTCCTTAGCCAGTTGGTCTGCTTTTTCATTTCCTGGTATTCCACAGTGAGAGGGTATCCACTGCATGGTTACCCTATACTGGTAAGACAATTCGCTAAGTAGTTTTTTTAAGTCTGTTAGTTTTCCAGACTGGAGAGCTTGAAGCCAAGCTCAGGCTGTAGGCCAGAGTTGGAGTTCAGCAGTTTTTTAGCTGCCACACTAATTGCCTGGATTTCTGCATCATAATTATTGCAGAATTTTCCTGTCTGTGTTCTGATTGTATCTCTAGGCTTGTGTGGATATTCTATATATACACCTGCACCTCCATTCCTTGAGATGGATATAACTGAAAATGCCATTCAGCATGACACTGATTAATTGAATTAACTACACAAAACATCCATCAAATTATAGAACAATAAGTATCTCCTTAAGTATGATATCATATTCAGAATGTAGCCATCAACCTAGACATTTTTGGTTATATTGATTTTCTGGGCAATATAAATGAATGTTGCTCCTGCATGCTGCCGGTCCGAGAGGGGAGCAAAGAATAGCAACACTGCTTACCTTCCATGCATGTCGTAAGAGGCGACTAAGGAACTAAGGAGGTTATGGGATGGAGTCGGCCTGTCCCATCCCATAAAGGGTCAACGACCCAAAGCCATGCTGAAGTTGGATGTGTCAGGATGAAAGGCGAAGATATCGCAGCAATGCTGTAAACAATGACACAGCGCATTCCGTTCTCTGGACTACATCTTGCTAATCTGCAGGAGTTTGAGAATGAACACAGAAGAAGAAAAGCATGCTGTAGAATGCCATTGCTTTCTGAACTGTCTAGATGCAAAATATCCTGTGGCAGAATTTTAACCCAGTACCTTGGTTGTCAGAGACATGCACTGTACCTCACCGCCACAGAGTCAGACAATAAGTATCGGCTATAGAATAATAAATATCATTCATCTATCCTCAAATCCTGTTTTGGAAACTCAGTGTCCGAAATTACTGAGTTTTCTGGAACTAGCATTGGTAGACTCTTCATATATTAGGTGTTTTTATCACTTCAATTATTCCATCACTCTATAGCTTGTGGTGGAAACCTCTAAATTCCATCACTCTATAGCTTGTGGTGGCAACCTCTAAATCTATTCCATCACTCTATAGCTTGTGGTGGCAACCTCTAGTCTATTCCATCACACCATAGTTTGTGGTGACAACCTCTAAATCTATTCCATCACTCCATGGCTTGGATGGCAACTTCTAAATCTATTCCATCATTCTATAGCTTGTGTGGCAACCTCTAGATCTATTCCATCATCCCATAGATTGTGGTGGCAACCTCTAAATCTATTCATCCCTCCATGGCTTGTGGTGGCAACTTTCAAATCTATTCCATCACTCTATAGTTTGTGACAACCTCTAGATCTATTCCATCACACCATGATTTATGGTGGAAACTTCTAGTTCTATTTCCATCACTCCAAGGTTTGTGGTGGCAACCAATAGCTCTATTTCCATTACTCCATAGCGTGTGGTGGCAACATCTAGCTTAATTTCATCACTCCAAGGTTTGTGGTGGCAACCAAAAGTTCTATTTCCATCACTCCATAACATGTCAATGAACCTAAACAACACCCAAGAATGAAAGACCTGGCAACACAAAGAAAGAAATGGAAAGCTATGGTTTCTGTCCTATGCACCACCTATGGCCTTGGAGGAACATAACATAACGTGGTGGCAACATCTAGCTTTATTTCATCACTCCATAGCTTGTAGTGGTAATCTTTAGCATTATTCCATTATTTCCAGATTAGTGGTGGAAAACTTATAGTTTTATTTAATGAATTCATGATTTGTAAGGAAACCTCTAACTCTCTATTTCTTCAATCCATGGATATTGGTGGCAAACTCTACATGTGTTCTAGTTGTGTTAGAGTGATACATCTCTCTGTGGGGAACTGTCTTGCAGTAATCTTGATACATGGCAAAACTATCTGAACTGATGTTTTTTTTGTGTTGTCCAAACAAATATTTGTGTGTGATGCCTACTTGTTTACTGTATTTCTATTTATTTGAGAGCCATACAGTGGGCCATATTAAATACTGTTAAGTTGTTTGTGACCTGATTTCCTGTTCGGGTACCCTCCAATGGATACCTGACCATACCAGTGTCTCTGGAAATGAAACAGCTGATAAACTAAGAGAGGTGCTGCTGCCCCTCAGTTTTCCCACAAATATCCCTACAAACACATCCTAAGAAACAACTACAGACAAGAATGGCTATGACATTGGGCCAGCTCAAAGACTGGTCACCTACTATATGAACACTAAAAGAAACCCAACCAAATAGACCCTCTAAAATGACTCAAGAGAGGAAACCAGTCTCACATTTTAACTAAGTTCCATTCTCTGGACTACATTCTGCTTGAAATCAAGTAGGACCATTGTCCTGCTATTAGAGAAATTCAGTGGGATTTTGAGAATAAATGCAAAAATAAACCAAAAACTTTCCTGGCACTGTATATGTATTCTAAGGTTCTACTGCAGGATTATCTATTCTAAGGCAGGATCTAGATACCATTTAGTAAAGTCTGGAATAAAGATATTGGAGAGATAGTTTAAATATGATCTTTAAAAAACATCTGAAGACAAAAATCAATTTGAAGGCATAGCATATTTGATATTGATATAAATGGTTTGTGATTTCTGTATTAAATTATCATAATTTATAAATTAAACAAGCCCACAAAAATGCATGCACACATACATATATACATCAACATTACTTTAGATAAAGTTGAGCTTTTGACTAATATTTCACAATGCACTTTACAATGTTTTCTACTGAAGATAATATACACATCAATAGCAGATTTAGGAGCATGAAATAATCATGCTGTGATGATTGAAGCAGGGACAAGCACACATTTAAACAAAATGTGCCAATACTGATTTTGTAATTTGGATGTGGATGATCATTTGGTCTTTAAAAATGGTGGCAAGCATACAAATAACATCTGTATAAAGCTTAGCCTGGGTAGTTGTTTAACAACCTGAGCTTTGCCCAGTTTTCTCTTTTGACTCTACCCTTACATTTCAAAGGATGGAAGATTTCCAACATTTGGAACCAGGTAGAATATATAAATCAATGGATTTTGAAACAACAATTAATGAACACATTATCTGCCGAAGTGAACATACATGCTGCAGCAGAGACCATTTTTGTTCAATTTACTATCATCATATTTTGTGTGAACATGAAGCTGTAATCTGATCAATTTTTTAACATACTTCCACGACTCATGCCTTATTTTGTAGATACATTAATTTACTATTCCAGTAAACTAAATTACTTTAATTATATGGTGATCACAGCCTGGAATTAATGTGTTAAGTAATGTATATCTTTACAATAACAGCAGGGACCAATTACTGATAAGTGTAAAGTTAATTATTAATCCAGCATGGAGCTAGTATATATCTCACATTTTTAATTATAACCTTCATTAATATTTGTAATGAGAATTTAGGCGTTCAAAAGATTTATGGGTATCTAAAAATATATACATATAGCAAACGTAGGGCATATGGACTAGTCCATGTAGAGTTTGTTCATGGATACAAATAATTTCAATGGATGCTTGATGATACTCTCTGCTGTAACAGCAATACATGAAAACAATATTTTCACATGCAGTAATAAAGGATAAGAAATAGGCAACAATTTGAAACAGAAGACCTCCCATTTCTGAACTTTCCTCCTTTTTTTGTAGGTTATGATTCTTGCTACTTAAGATCATATAGGGGTGCAAAGGGAATGCAATGCACTAGGCGGACCCAGGGTTTGCAGTTAACCAAGATCCCAAATGTACCTCCTCGCGGTGCCCACTGGTAACAGAAAACAGCAGCTCGAGCAGATTCTGGCCAAATCATTTGTGGATCGTGTCCGAGAATGTGGAGGAAGCAGATGGAAAGAGATTTGACTGCAAAAGAGACAGACAATATCTCCGACACCATTTGCATCACCACATACAGCGACACTGTCGACATACAGTGACGCCTGTTAGTCCAGTCAGAACTTTGGAGGGGTGGCCAATGTAAAAGACACGTAAAGGGGGTTGCATGGAGAGAAACAAATAAATGTCATAATAAGTACAATGACACAATGAAAGGGCAAAACAGCGCCAGAGGGCATCGCGAACTGCAAATGAAAAGTTCTTAGGAAAGGGGAACTATAAGCTCTGTTAGCTCGAGACGAGCTTCTAGTTACCTGTGATCCTTATAAGCAGAGACCCAGACCCAATTGTGGGCGCTCGGAAAAGCAAAAAGACCTAAACCAACTCTAATGTCAAGCCTTCCTATACCGGAAATATGCTCGTGAAGAGAAAGGGTTCCGAACCTGATGGGCTTAGGCAAGAAGGGGACAATGATAGCAGTCCTGGCCCAACTCTAATGTCAAGATTTCCTATACCGGAAGTACACTTGCAGAGAGAAAGGGTTCAGTACCTGATGGGCTCAGGCGCTATTGGGACAAGGCCGCTCAGCTCGAGAACGCCTTGCTCTCAAACGCGTGGTGTGAGACTCAAACTTGTACAAGGGGTTCACAATGTCTGTGAACGACGCCTCAGGTAGTAGGGCGAACGTGCCAGTGTCCAACTTTTCTGGCGAGTTCTTCCTCATTTGGAACCAGGCTCGTGGATGAGAAATGGTTCAGTACCCGATGGACACAGGCAGAGTGCATCCAATTGTTTAAGAGGGTTTATAGACGGTGGGGCACCTCGTGCCAGATAGACGCGCTCGACAAGCGTCTTGGCAAAGAGGCACTTCACACCAGCGTGCCCTGCGACAGATACACAGGCTGTCACGGACTAGGGACCAAACCCGAAATAAAGGAATGACGAAAACGGATGTGCTGGACCTCGGACGTCCTGACCACAAGTGGCCAACCGGGGTGCAAATAATCACAGTTTTACTGTGGAACTTGTAGCACAATGTACTTCACGCTCCCTGACGAAAATCACACGAAATATTCGTTGTGGTTATTAGAGAGCGAACGCTGAAGAAGAAGAAGATTATATAAATTGAAAAACACAAGTAACTATGTTTTCAGAGGGACTAAACAACTAGGAACTGAAATTACTTTCAGAGGGACTGAACAATTAGGAACTGAAATTACTTCCAGAGGGACTAAACAACTAGGAACTGAAATTACTTTCAGAGGGACTAAACAATTAGGAACTGAAATTACTTTCAGAGGGACTAACCAAGTAGGTACTGTAATGACCTCCAGAGGGACTAAACAACTAGGAACTGAAATTACTTCCAGAGGGACTAACCAAGTAGGTACTGTAATGACCTCCAGAGGGACTAAACAACTAATTACTGTAATTACAATTACTTCCAGAGGGACTAAACAACTAGGAACTGAAATTACTTCCAGAGGGACTAAACTAGGAACTGAAATTACTTCCAGAGGGACTAAACAACTTGGAATTGAATTTACTTCCAGAGGGACTAAACAACTAGGAACTGAAATTACTTTCAGAGGAACTAAACAACTAGGAACTGAAATTACTTCAAGAGGGACTAAACAACTAGGAACTGAAATTAATTCCAGAGGAACTAAACAACTAGGAACTGAAATTACTTTCAGAGGGACTAATCAACTAGGTACTGTAATTACTTCCAGAGGGACTAAACAATTAATTACTGTAATTACTTTCAGAGAGACTAAACAACTAGATAATGCAATGACCTCCAGAGGGATTAAACAAGTAAAAAAGTAATGACTGGGGGGGGGGGTAAACAGCATGTAATTAACTCTAGGGGGAAATACACAACAAGGCAATTACCTCCATGAGGACCAAACAACAAAATAATGACCTCCAGGTGGACTAACAACTAAGTAATGATCTCTCTCTGATGAGATAATGAAATCAACAATACTGGACCAGCAGGGTCCACATTCTCACATAATTCGTTCATATATGGATGAATAGACTGTTAAATAATCTAAACAAAAGAAATACCTAACACAGTTGAAAAGATGGAATGAAAACTTCACAAAATTCTTTAACAGACCAAACCCACAATCCCCATCAAATAGAAAAACCAATGAATTAAGATGAATTACAAGTTAACTGTGATAGACAATGTCAAGAACAAAATTAATTGTATTAAAATTTATATAAAATTGAATAGCATCTAGTCTATGCAGAATTTCCAGCAGAGACCATCAAAGCAGATAGATATTTCAATGGAGTTACTGTACACAATTCGCCTTTTTTTGTTTCATTTTCCTGTGAAATATACAGCTGAATCTGTTAGTTTCCAATGATTTCTGTGCTATGCTGAATTATTCAGATGTGCCAACAATGTCTCAATTGATTTGGTCTCTACCTTCACTGTTTTTATTTGGGAGATCCTTGGATCTGAACTCTCTTCTTTACCTATGGGTTTCAGTCCAGTGTCTGTCTGGTTATATTGTCTCCTATCCATCTTCATTTTCTACTTGTTATTTCAACCTCTTCTGTGCACTAGTGTGTGACTCTTTCACAACTCATCTTTTGATAACTCTGGTCATCTAATACAAAGTAGTCGAGAAGACACCAATTCATAGAAATCTGCAGCCTTGTTATAAGGCTATAAACATCACCAGAAGAGACTGAATAAGAAATGAAGACATCAGAAAGATAGTAAGGACCATATCATGCACACAATATATAGAAATACAGAAGATCCACTGGTTTGAACACCTTATTTGAATGGAACCATCACAACCAGCCAGCCAAGGGGTACAACATCAGACAAAATGGCTATAAAGCAAGAGGAAGACTAAGAATAAGATGGGAAGATTCAATTAGAGAGATTGGCAAAAACCATGACCTAACCATGGCAAACACAACAAAGATGGCCAAAGACCGAAAACATCAACTCTCCAAAATGCCTAACAGCATTTGTGGAAAAAACAATAGATAGATAAATAGCCACAGCTCTTCTGTTTAGGTTAGCAATTTTTAACTTAACCTATTGTTTGCATACCTTGTTGAAGACCTTACTTGAGGGTAAAGTTACGCGGAGGCGAGCAAGAGGTAGGCAGAGATACAAGTGGGAGAGTAACATCACAAGATGGACAGGTTACAGCGATCTAGTGAGTGATGTACATGTCTATATAAATATTAAATTTTGTACATTCATGTAGAATCTAAATTAATGTTTTATATCAGTAAAGCTGCAATGGTAATAATCTCAAGCATGTTTATTTCAAGCGTGTTTATATAAAGATTTGTCAACGCACACAAATTCTTCAAACGCAATGAAGCCATGATGGGTTTCTTCTAAGTGTTAAGCATGATAGATGGCCAAGTACCTGCTAGAAATGCTATGAAGAGATCAATAAACATGGTGTAGAGTGACTCAGTATGTTTGTTGGTGGAGGTTGCTGACTGTTTGCCATTGATTGAGTGATGGACAAACTGAAAGCTGGCATACGTGTAGAAATATACAAAACTGGACACAAACATGGTGCCTGCCATGGACAGCCAGCCTCTGTAAATGCCACTGCTACATAAATAGATAAAGAAACAGAAAGGGAAAAACTATTACTAAAATCAAATGCCTGGTCCAAACATAAAATAATTTGAGAGAAAAGAAATATAATAAAGCGGTAATAGAGAACAACCTAAATCTTGCTAGCCATATTATTGTTTTATACTGAAGCTATTTACTCAGTATGGCCAATACATATTTCCTACTCAATAGCAATGGCTTCAGAAACTTAAAAATAATTGACTAGTTTACAATGCTAAATAATTCTTCCCAATGATAAATAAACTCTTATAATATGATTGCCACTTGAGGTGGATTTCAGTGGTCCCAATATTTCATTGAGTAGGGGACACTGCCGTCTAAAATCACATTTATACAGAATCGGTAACAATAACTCTGTGGCCTGCATCTGTGGAGCAACAGTACAGACACCAGAACACATACTATAGAAACGTCCCAGTTTCGCTGTTTACAGAATGACAATCTGGGACACAGGAGCTTCTCAGCAAAACAAATTGTGCAGTAAACCCAAAGATGACCTAAAACAAAGCACTCTATACATGACCAATATTGGACTGGATGTTTAACAACTGATCGCAGAAGACTAGAAGTCACCTGAAGAGGCTTTCAATTGTAGTTTTTAACCTGTAACAACCTATAGTCTACAAATGTCATCTAGTGAAAGACATCCAACTTCGACAAATGTTTACATCGAGGTAACCATTTGTAGTCAACAATTGACAATTGGCCATGTTTATTTCCCATCATGCTCTTACAGTGTGTGCTAGAGTGATTGTTCCTTAGTTTTCCGAAGCGATATAAATATGTAGTCATAATTTATTCAACCTTTCATGTTTGGAAACTGAACTGTGTAGGTCTAGCTTCGGTGCCGCCATTTTTCTCCATTTTTTCATGGATTATGATTCAGAAAAGGATGAATTTCAAAGCTTTAGTGTTTCTGTTACTGTAGATCAATATATGGTATTTGAGAGCAATGTTTATAATATTGAAAAGTAATGTAATCAATGTCATTTACGACAAAGAATTTGAGGAGCCGTTTTTTCTTTGGCTAGGCCTAAGAATGACCTTGATGCTGCAAGTCCTTTGTGTGCGTTTGTCCACATTCTCGTCCACCCTTACAAATGAAATAATAATTGAAGCATATCCTGTACATGACATTGCTATTCATCTATTGTTGACTTTTGAGACGCCACTAATTCATCCAATTATATCACCAGTACAATATAGATGGTCGGTGTCAAAACAAACTAGATGAGTTTGTGAACCATTAAAAATATCAAAAAAATATGTTGGAGATATAAGATTACATGACACCACATTAAAGAAGGTAAAGTTGAGGGGAGATAAGCAAGAGATACAAGTGGGAGGAAAACATAATGAGATGGACAAGATATAATATTTCAGAGTGCAGCACTAAGGCAAGAAACAAGGAATGATGGAGATCTGTTATAGTGAATCTTCAATGTGGAGTTTAGTCAACTTGAGGATAATGAAAGATACACAGTGCAGGAAATAATTAATTCAAGAAAGTGAAAAAAATTATGCATTAAAATTCTTTGATTATTAACCTTTAGCAAGCCAGATTAAAAAATACGAAACGTCTCCCTGCCACCGGATTCTTTTTGCAAAATTTGCGTTATTGATAGTGACTGTTTTGAAAATGTGATAATTTTTTGGTTGTTAGAGATATTTAAATAATATTTGCACATATAAATAAAGAATTGAATTCTGCATATATTGGTGTAATTTATGTACGTGTGTATGTGATACCAGACGTATGAGAAAGTGGTAAAGACGTTTTTCACTAAAAACATACCGGGTATATTTTATAACAAATAAAGAGGAAAAAAATTAGTAAAAAAATAACTTACCTTATTTATCGAATTCCTTGGCAACACTGTACACTAAATTACACACAAATCTGTTGTATTTATGTTCTTTCATTGCGAAATTATCAAAATATTGCCGGGGGAACTGTATAAAACATGTATATTTGCAGTAAAATCGCTCTTTGAGCTTAGGCCTAGAGTAATTTTTGATGCCACTTCAATCCGTACCAGCATCGTACCGGTGTGCAGATGTAGTCAGATTAATTGCTCTTATACGTGTGTCTTCTAGCTAGCCATTTTCAACAACGATCATGTCGGATGTGGGGGATTTACCGTCTTCGATTGCGCATGACCCCAGCTATGTGCACGGGCTGTGGTACATGTAAATCTCATATCTCGTCGGATGGGGTGTGTCGCCAACGGTGCGCTCTCCATTTTTTTGGTGTCGACCGGTGTTAATATAGCCGCGGTGAAGGTTAATGGTTATGAACTGATGCACTCTGGGTAAACTCATAGGTACTGAGTCTTCCACATGAGATGTTGACAGAAATGCAATGATGATGGTTTCCATAACTTGGTTATTAAACACTTCTTATTCCCAGCAGGTTTCCAGTCCTACTGTGTCACATTGAACTCTAAATTCCCTCAACTACAAACTCTCTCATCATAACTTGTTGTTCATCCATCACATGATGATGATGACACCATTTCTTACATTCACTTTTGAAATTCAGTTAGAGTTATGTCCTTGACTAAGAGTTTATAGTTGGCTAAAAAGTCCTAACCTGGCCACAATTTCCTTGGACAGTGCGGGCATGAGATGACACCCATTAATAGTTTTTTTAATTTGCTCATGACTTTCTAGCTACTCTCGCTGTTGAGTTTCTGCATTGTTCCTATTTTCACAAGATGATGTGCCATTTTTTTAAACTGTAGAGAGCCATGTAGCTCTATTTCGTGCAGCGTCTTCCTATGCATGTTGGTTTATTTCAGTGAGACCTTCAATTAGTCCTTTAGTGCTTCTTTTGACCACCTTGAGAATTTATGCCCTTCAGCAACTCACCATAAAGAAGTATAGGCATTGATCTGGCATGTGTACCACATGACCTACCTGATGAATCTGTGTCTGCATCAGAATTATGTCAATGCTAGGGATACCACATGTCAACAGCTATTATAGTATCCACATCTAGCATGTAATCAGTAATAAACCTCTGAAAATGCCTCTTTCTTTTTTATTAGAAACCTCAGCTGAAGATTGATGTGTCGGGCCATTGGGGCAAATAAAACGGTGACACAATGCATTTCCATTCTCTGGACTACATCCTTCTGGAAATCTAATAGGACCATGGTCCTGCTACAAGAGATATCCAGTGGGAGTTTGAGAATGAACGCTGAAGAAGAAGAAGATTATAAACCAATATCATAGTACAGGGGACATTGCCATCAGTTTTTCGATTGCCATTCCAGCAAAATCATTTTTACTTTCTTACACATTCAGAAAATAATTTATTTTTCAGTTGATAATTTTCTAAACTTTGAAATGTTTTTGTTAATCAATAACTATGTACGTTATTGTAAATATTTCCTATACTGTTTTAACATAGCATAATTTGGCACTTTCCTATTAAGAGAGCACACAAATTTGTGTGTTTTTATATAACATAATTATACTTTTTAGAAAACCTTTTAAACAAGAAATTGTGCTAATATGACATCATTTTTCATTCACAAAACAATGGTTTCTATGGATGTTGCTACCGTGAATATTATGAACCTTCCACGAACCAAGGAGATAGTATCATTTCCATAGGCTAGAGGAATCTAATGAATATCTATTATATAAATAAAAATGCAGTAGTGGGATGGATCTATTTCTGAATTAATTGCTTTACCTATTTATCTTTTTTATTCATAATTGGCCTTTTCCCCTTGGCTGTACTATATTTCATTTCACATTACAATTTGTTGCCTTAAATGTGTGTGTGTCTGCTTTACGGGAAAGTACCCATAATTTAACCTGTGATAACAGTACATTAGTGATTTATCTATGACATATTCAACAAAATAAGTTGAAAATTATGAAAACTACTTAGTTTGTGCATACACTAAAAGGGAGGAAAAATGAACACAATTCAGCCACAGCACATTTTTTCAATACATATTTTAAATTAATTTTGACAGGGACTTTGAGTTCACATATTCTTTTATGGCTGAAAAAGAGAGCACTTATGGCAATGTCTCGTGTCATGATGCTGGTTTCTAAGTTCATTAAAAAAATAACATGAGAAACAAAGCATTTCACCATAAAACTGCAGTTGAAACTGAACAGTCGGTGCACAAATAAGTATTAAAAAAAAAGATAAAGAACATCTACGTGCATTTTGATTCTAGATTAAAACATTTAACACACAAAAAATCACTGTCCACAAATAATGTGCCATTCCAAATAAAAATAAGTTGGTAAAACTTCATCACCCCGTTCCACACAACACAGTACTTGAAGCAAAGTGAGGACAAAGATTTTTTAAATGTTGTTTCACAAAATAAATATGAACAGATGGATCAATGTCAGGCCAGTGAATTTATGAAGCAACTACAATACCTGAAAGAAAAGCTAGAGACAAATCAAATAATGGTGACGCCTTTTTGTGTCGTTGACCAAGGACTGCTGACTTGAGGCCACTATATGTGTAAAAATAGACAAAGTTTGAGCAGCAGAGAGCAGTGACTACAGGAAACCAGCCTAGATAAAGACTCTCTCTGAAAATAAAAGTCAGAATTAAGCAGATCAGAATTGAAATAACAAAGGTTGGAGGTTTGAAACTGTGTTAACAAAATGCTACTCTAGATTAAAATTAGAACACTGAGAGTAGAATGTCATTACACTTAGGATGACCCTCACAGTTACTCACTTAGGATGACCCCACAGCTACTTTCATTTAGAGGAACACTTGCAGATTAGCACTTACTTAGATGGGTTTTTTTTGTTAGTGAATTTTTCAAGACGGATAAAGGAGTGTGTCAGGGTTGCATACTCTCCCCAGTTCCTTTTAACATTTATCTTGAATATGTAATGCAAGAAGCATTACAAGATCACCAGACATAAACAACTATTGGCGGCAGATTACTTTGTTACTTGCGTTATGACAATGACATCATTCTCTTAGCTGGTTCCAAATCTGAACTCCAGAAACTCACCCAAAGTTGGCAGATTTAGTCGGAAATATAATATGGAAATTAGCATTGATAAAAGCAAGATATTAGTGACTAGTGATATTATGAAAAGTCCCATGAACATCCAGTTAAACGGTCACAAACTTGAAGAAGTTACTGCCTTTAAATATCTCATGTTCCAAATATGTGATGATGGCAACTCGGAAGGGTAAACAGTTTGATATTCTTTGCTCCCCTTTCAGGCCCAGTAACACAAGGGTCAAAATATGCTAAAACTGACATTTGTGATTTAATACAACCAACCACGCACACCTACTCAAAAAATAATGAAGTCAATGCACCAAATAACACAGCATTAAACAGATCCCTCCACACTATAGAAACCCCTGTTTACATTATATTCTATAGGGAGTTGTGCGAAGGTAAACGTTAAATGGAGGGCAGAAAAAGTGCTTCAAGGATCACCTAAAAAGTTCTCTCAAGAACTGCAGCATCGATTCTAGCTCCTGGGAGACTACAGCACTTGATCGCTCAGCCTAGCACACTCAGATCACTGCTGGCATCACGAAATTTGAAAAAGAAAGAACACTGCGGGCAAATCCACAAGCGCAAGAAGAGGAAGGACAAATCCGTAAATTCTCCTACCACGAACCTTCAGCACTCCTGCAGTCACTGCAATAGAACTTTCCGTGCACGAATCGGACTCATCAGGCATCTACAAACTCACAAACTAAATTAGTTACCAATTTTAATTATAATATATTTTTTTTTCCATCGCATTTAATGTTTTTTTTCATGCCATGCTCATCTTCGCTTGTGAAGGAGGAACATCATTATCATCATCATCACATTATATTCTATGACCTACATTATAGGCCTTTTTATAATGACATCACATTGTTTACTTCCACTGTCATCAGAGTAGGCAAGACCATTTTTTATTTTGCCCCATCAAAAGATCTTGTATATGGACTGATGATCACTTCCTTAATATCTTCTTCTGCATTCTCAAACTCCTGCAGATTATCAGGATGTAGTCCAGAGAACGAAATGCGTTGTGTCATAGTTTACAGCATTGCTGTGATATCTGTGCCTTTCGGCCTGACACATCCGACCAGCACAACTTCCTTAATATAAAATGGGGCTGTGGGTCACTTTGCTTCTATAAAATAGGTCTGTGGGGTCACTTTGTTTCTATAAAATGGGACTATGATTCAAAAAGTTGAACTTTTGATAAAGAACATATGTTTAGACAAACAATTCTATAAGGATAACTTACATGCCCTCCTCTTTAACGATATCCTTCAAGACTTCAAATGTATGTTTAGCACGTCTGTGGTCATCAACTGAAACAAACACAAGCTCATCACTCATTTGCTCCAAAGATTGTCATCTTCATGAAAATAGTAAAGCACAGATCTGACACTCTCCTAACTATGAAGGAAAAAATGTGTGGTAATGTGACAAGCCTTACATCAGATGTGGTGGTGACTGGATTACCAGAACTGAGACCACTATTTTTTGCTGGTTGTTCAGCTCATATATAACCAAAGTGAACTAACATCCGCAGTTGAAAGAAGCATACCTCATGTACTATAAGAGGTACATTTTACTTAATCAATATGACAAGCCTGAAATAGACCACATTTATAAAAGAGATCCGTCTGTGTGTTGCTGGACCTGAAGGGGAGCACTAAGCAACACCACTGTTCAACTGCCATGCATGTCATACAAGGGCAAGGTGACTAAGGAGGCTATCAGGTGGAGTTGGCTGTCCCATCCAATATAGGATCAAAGTGATCCAGAAGCCATACTGAAGTCCAATGTGTCAGGCTGAAAAGAGAAGATATCGCAGCAACGCTGCAGACCATAACACAAAACATTCCTGCTAACCTGCAGAAGTTTGAGAACAAACACAGAAAAAGAAACAGTTTTATTGCAGTCCCATCAATTATTGCATGCAATTTCACACAAATATGCATGTTTTGTTTTTAAACTTCAAGTTTAGAACAAATGTGCTCAACACACTTCACCTCTACAGCTCAAATCACACAAAAATGTGTGCTGGTTATTTGAGAGCAAACACAGAATAAGAAAAAACATCTGCATACTCTACACTTTATAAAGTATGTTAACACATTATCATTAGAAAAAAAACTTATCTCAGTTAGTGATACCTTGCAATCTTGTCCTCACAGTATCCAAAGGATAAAATACGGATATAGCAATGACACTTCCCTGAAACATATATCAAGAGAAAACTGTAATTGAGTAAAAATAAATAAAATCATATCCAGTTGGCACAGTAGCAGAGATGATAGTGAGCTAATGTAGCAAACTCAACTCATTGGACTAGGTGGTTCAAACACTGATCACCCTAATTGTACTGGCAACATGGCTGGATGGGTTAGTGATGCCTCAAAACTAACAACTCTATCACCGAGTTCGACAATTGATCATTCCTTTCCGAAGATAGGATAGCAAGCATACAATTTTATTTTATTGATAGAAGAGGATGAAGAAATGAGTGTTCTAGAAGAGGATGAAGATATAAGAGTTCTAGAAGAGGATGAAGAAATGAGTGTTCTAGAAGAGGATGAAGATATGAGTGTTCTAGAAGAGGATGAAGAAATGAGTGTTCTAGAAGAGGATGAAGATATGAGTGTTCTAGAAGAGGATGAAGAAATGAGTGTTCTAGAAGAGGATGAAGACATGAGAGTTCTAGAAGAGGATGAAGATATGAGTGTTCTAGAAGAGAAGGAAGATATGAGTGTTCTAGAAGAGGATATGAGTGTTCTAGAAGAGGATGAAGATATGAGTGTTCTAGAAGAGGATGAAGATATGAGTGTTCTAGAAGAGGATGAAGAAATGAGTGTTCTAGAAGAGGATGAAGACATGAGAGTTCTAGAAGAGGATGAAGATATGAGTGTTCTAGAAGAGAAGGAAGATATGAGTGTTCTAGAAGAGGATGAAGATATGAGTGTTCTAGAAGAGGATGAAAATATGAGTGTTCTAGAAGAGGATGAAGATATAAGAGTTCTAGAAGAGGATGAAGATATGAGTGTTCTAGAAGAAGATGAAGATATAAGAGTTCTAGAAGAGGATGAAGAAATGAGTGTTCTAGAAAAGGATGAAGATATGAGTGTTCTAGAAGAAGATATGAGTGTTCTAGAAGAGGATGAAGATATGAGTGTTCTAGAAGAGGATGAAGAAATGAGTGTTCTAGAAGAGGATGAAGATGAGTGTTCTAGAAGAGGATATGAGTGTTCTAGAAGAGGATGAAGAAATGAGTTTTCTAGAAGAGGATGAAGATATAAGAGTTCTAGAAGAGGATGAAGAAATGAGTGTTCTAGAAGAGGATGAAGATATGAGTGTTCTAGAAGAGGATGAAGATATGAGTGTTCTAGAAGAGAAGGAAGATATGAGTGTTCTAGAAGAGGATGAAGATATGAGTGTTCTAGAAGAGGATGAAGATATGAGTGTTCTAGAAGAAGATGAAGATATAAGAGTTCTAGAAGAGGATGAAGAAATGAGTGTTCTAGAAAAGGATGAAGATATGAGTGTTCTAGAAGAAGATATGAGTGTTCTAGAAGATGATGAAGATATGAGTGTTCTAGAAGAGGATGAAGAAATGAGTGTTCTAGAAGAGGATGAAGATATGAGTGTTCTAGAAGAGGATATGAGTGTTCTAGAAGAGGATGAAGAAATGAGTTTTCTAGAAGAGGATGAAGATATAAGAGTTCTAGAAGAGGATGAAGAAATGAGTGTTCTAGAAGAGGATGAAGATATGAGTGTTCTAGAAGAGGATGAAGAAATGAGTGTTCTAGAAGAGGATGAAGACACGAGAGTTCTAGAAGAGGATGAAGATATGAGTGTTCTAGAAGAGAAGGAAGATATGAGTGTTCTAGAAGAGGATATGAGTGTTCTAGAAGAGGATATGAGTGTTCTAGAAGAGGATATGAGTGTTCTAGAAGAGGATGAAGAAATGAGTTTTCTAGAAGAGGATGAAGAAATGAGTGTTCTAGAAGAGGATGAAGATATGAGTGTTCTAGAAGAGGATGAAGAAATGAGTGTTCTAGAAGAGGATGAAGACATGAGAGTTCTAGAAGAGGATGAAGATATGAGTGTTCTAGAAGAGAAGGAAGATATGAGTGTTCTAGAAGAGGATGAAGAAATGAGTGTTCTAGAAGAGGATGAAGATATGATTGTTCTAGAAGTGGATGAAGATATGAGTGTTCTAGAAGAGGATGAAGATATGAGTGTTCTAGAAGAGGATGAAGATATGAGTGTTCTAGAAGAGGATATGAGTGTTCTAGAAGTGGATGAAGATATGAGTGTTCTAGAAGAGGATATGAGTTTTCTAGAAGTGGATGAAGATATGAGAGTTCTAGAAGAGGATGAAGATATGAGTGTTCTAGAAGAGGATATTAGTGTTCTAGAAGTGGATGAAGATATGAGTGTTCTAGAAGAGGATGAAGATATGAGTGTTCTAGAAGAGGATATGAGTGTTCTAGAAGTGGATGAAGATATGAGTGTTCTAGAAGAGGATATGAGTGTTCTAGAAGTGGATGAAGATATGAGTGTTCTAGAAGAGGATGAAGATATGAGTGTTCTAGAAGAGGATGAAGATATGAGTGTTCTAGAAGAGGATATGAGTGTTCTAGAAGAGGATGAAGATATGAGTGTTCTAGAAGAGGATATGAGTTTTCTAGAAGTGGATGAAGATATGAGAGTTATAGAAGATGAAGACATGAGAGTTCTAGAAGAAGATGAAAACATGAGAGTTCTAGAAGAAGATCAAGACATGAGAGTTCTAGAAGATTAAGAAATGAGAGTTCTAAAGAAGATGAAGATAATGAGAGTTCTAGAAAAAGATGAAAACATGAGAGTTCTAGAAGAAGATGAAGAAAGACATGAAAGCAAGCATACAATTTGATAGTATCACAACCAATTACTTTGAGGTGAATAATTGTATTCTTAAAACCTAACAAATAACAACTTAAAAAATAATAAATTACAACACACAAGACATTTTCAATGATTTGAACCATTAGGTCTTTCTCAAGAGTATATAAAACAAACAGTGAAAAACAATGTTGAAAATTGTTTATTGTATTGTCTTGTGTATTGTAATTTGTATGTTTTTGTGTTTACATCTCATAACCCCTTAGCAATAGTCCATTGTATTCCAAGTTAAACATTCAAAAACCTGTGTTCTACATCAGAAGTACTATGAATGTAAGACTACGATAAAAGCAGAATTTAAGAAAAAGTGGAAGCAGATGCACCAGCTGCAGAACCAAATGACCCCTGCCATCAAATGTCACACAAAGAACAAACCTTATCTTCAGATTATGAACTGGCTAGAACTGACTGAGAAGTCACTTGTTCCCAGAGACAGCAGAACATATTCTTCATTCATGTCAACTCTACCAAGGAGTAACCAAGGAGTACCGACTCTTCCCGTAGTCAAAACCTTCGATAACAGTTACCATGTTGTTCCGACAGGCTGACGTTATGTTCGAACTAGTTACGGGCACGGCATGGATGGTCGGAACAACAAAGAAACCTGTCGCAAGGGCCAGTGTTGTGCCCTGATGTCGACATCTGTTTTGGTGACATTAGACTCATTAACACCATCGAGTCGGATGGCTGCTGGAACAGAGGGCGAGCACATGAGAATGCCCCATGTGCTGTGAGGCCAGTTTCTAATCAAGAATCAAGAAGAGGGTGAAAATATAGCCTTATGTATTACTTCCAAATCTGAGGGGTTCCATGGATGATTTGAAATGAATTACAGTTCATTGAAGCTATTGGCGTTGTCACCTGATAACTGACTGAAGAAGAAAAACCATGACACCTTGTTGATGACCTTGCTTATAATTAGAGTTGAGGGGCAGTGAGCAAGAAGTAAGCAGAGATGTAAATGGGATGTACAGGAGTGCAGTCTAACAGAGTGTACTACTAGGGCACGAGACATAAGATATTGGAGGTCACTTGCAGCCAATCTATTTTGCAACATCAAATTTAAACATTTAGCCTATAGGTCTACAAGTGCTTCTCACACTTTTTTATTGCAGCAGACCAGCAATTTGTTGCCGAATCTGCTAGGGACCAGCACAGGTGCTGAGTATCAAAGGTCTTATATGATATATATAAGGACTTGCAAACTGGTCAATGATGGCTCATGGACCACTACTTTGAGAAGCACTGGCCTATACTAAAATAGGAAGTAAATTATGTTGCAGGTCACATACTGACATTATTCACTTTAAATTCTACTAATTTATTTGGCAAACAGATATAATTGTGAAAAAGATTACTTACTGCAGCGCCAGAGACTGCATGCACAAGGTTTGAATATGAGAAAAGATTAAGTAATCCTCCAGCTCTGGCTGCATCCATATTGTTCCAATGAATTTTATTTCCTGCTCTTGAAAAATAAGAAACTGAAAAAAACATTTAAATTTGAAATCTTAAATTGAAATTATGTAATTAGGCCTATAGATGTACTTATTATTAACATTATAATTAATCTATGTATAATATATCTAATTAATCTAATCATACCACCGGATATTCACTTTCTAAAAACTTTTAGATAAGATAGGCCCTACTATTGGGAAAAAAATAGTTACAATGAGTTTTATGACTTCCTAGGAGTTATTATATTGTAATATAATTTCTTAATTATATTATAATTAAATAATTTATTAATTATATTATATATAAATAATATTACAATATTTTAGCTATGCCTGTAGAGTTGTAGCTCAGGCTTTTCTCTAATTTAAACGTTTTTGGAAATGCTTACTACGATACACCACATTCACTTATATAATATTATAATTATAATTATATCATATCAAGTAAGTGAGCAATAAAGTTTAAAAAACTGACATCATCTTTGGTTAACTTCTACTTTGAAGTTTCCATTTCCACGTCCATAATTATAATAACACTAATAACAGGATGAGCCGATGAGTAATTTACTAATTACTGTTATCACTATTATAATTATTAATTAATAATAATTAAATACGATGATTCGATGAACCTGCTCCTCTGAGTCGAGAATTATAATATAAATTAAATTTGAATAATTAATTTTTATTATTGCTATTTCGCTACTTCAAGCGAAGCTCGCTTTATATATGTCATCTTATCGATCCAAATAAATAATACTATGCACCTAATTATCTGTTTCTCAGTCAATTTCGGTGACATTTATTGAACAACAAACTAGGATGTAGGACTACATATATCGATCAAAGAATCACTAGGCTCTAAACTTTGGTCCGCTACACTCTTTGTTTTTAGAAAAGTAGTTTCTTCACATATGGGTGCAAGTTGGACAATAAACAAACTGGAAAGTGGGAAATTAGAGACAACAGAGATGTGGTTCTACAGAAGAATGATGAGAATACCATGGACTGTCAGAAAAACTAATTATTGAAAAAGTCAAACGCGAAACGGACCTAAATCAACAATATAAGAAAAAGACAATCTTCTTTTTTTTTTGGCCACTTCATGAGACAAGCAGGTTTGGAGAACATAGTCACAACAGGCAAAATTGAAGGCAGCAGAGACAGAGGGCGACAACGTGAGAAAATAGACAGTTTGACAACCTGGCACGGCAAGGAAACAATAACGACCTTGATACATAATACTGTGGACAGAGAGCTCTGGAGAGCCATGACCGCCTACACCAGCCGGCATGGCACCTAATGATGAGTTTCTTCACTCAATATCAGATCTGATTAGGCATACCATGCTATATTAAAATTCGTTTCGTCAAAAAAGGACTAGTCTCGTGCTTAAAAAAAGCACTAAAATGAAAAAGTACTTCTCTTTTTTCATTAAAATGTTACACTATTTCATATTAGGCTTATAATTTATTGTCTACTGTCTATCATATGTGGATGATGGTAAGAATACCCACACTTGCTGTTAAATGTTGTAGTGGTGACAGGGAACTTTAGCTGTCTATCCAAGACTAGATGTGTCGCTTTGGCTGCGTTTAATCCGTATTTGTTCAGGGTTGTCTTGATATTATCTATCCATCTTTTTCTAGGTCTTGTATCTGGATCTTCTTATGCCATATGTTCTTGTAGGTTGTTGGTTATGGTTCATTGATAAGGTGCCTTCACACTATATGAGGACTTCACTATCCTTGCTGTAGACTTCAGACAGAAATATGACGCAACGCTGCTGGTTTCACCTAAGACGTATTCGAGGACTTCCAAGCAAGTCTGCAAACGTGTGCTGTCGCGATTGACTTGGAGGATGTGTACAACCGAGTGCCGTTTCAGTACCTTATCAACATGCTCATGTTATTCAATTGTTGACCCTTTCATCGTCAGATGGATGTCAGTGGTGTTGATAGAGAGGAAGGTGGTTGGACATCCAAACTTATAAAAATACCCCAGGGATTTTCCCTATCTCCTGTATTATTCATTGTGAACACCTTGGCAATCAACAGTAGCAAGATGACGAAAGAGGTAGGACATTCTCCTTTGCGGAGAATATCCTGATATATAGTCATGGAAGGGTCAGAACATAAACTGTCAGGACACTGCAGAATAAGCTAGACAGTATCGCCTCCTGGCGTTATTATTTCGGGGCACTAATCAACCAAACGAAGGCAGCGGTGACATGGTTCCCTTAACAATAACACCTTAAAGTCTGCGACATCGGCATCGATGAAACGACACAATATAATAAGGACTTTATCTCTACAATAAATGAGTGTGCGATTTGATAGTATTTTGTGTTTTCGCTAACGCGTTGTGATCATGTTATCGTAAGACACTAAACAATCACAGCTCGAAATCTTATGAGGTTCTTGTCCTCCCTGTCATTGAATACGCGGTACCAATATCACCGCCAGTCAAACACAGATTAATAGATGTTAATGTACGGCTTAGAAACATGAATAGTGAACTAGAAGACAGAATTGATGTCTTGGGTATGTGAATATAGGGCCTATAGAACAATGATAACTTTATGGAATGAGAATATAGCGAACAGAGGTTCTAACACCTTCGAACAGAGGTTCGAAAAAAGGGTACTGTCCTAGTAGAGACCAACACATATTTTAAACGGAATAAACTTTAATGAAAAGTTTACCCGCAAATAGGGTACAAAGGGACATAAAACTTATTATACAAGGGACACAATCAGAAATAATGCAACACGTTTTATTGGGACAAGTAATCTTGCATAAGAACGAGAGGAGCATGAAATGTGGTTTCTTCTTCTTCCGCGTTTATTCTTAAACTCCCGCTGGATCTCCCCTGTAGCAGGACCATGGTCCTATTAGATTTCCAGCAGGATGTAGTCCAGAGAATGGAAATGCGTTGTGTTGCCGCTTATTTGCGCCAATGGCCCAACTTTTCCGTCTTCGACGGAAAAATGTGTCTGTGGTTGTCCTTGATGTTCACATAAATTATGCATATTTTTGTGTATATTGTTTCTCCATTACTTGCTACACCACACTCATACAATGTGCAGAGCACCATTATTTTCATTGTGCTTCCAGGTGTGCAAAGGGAACGCATTGCACTAGGCGGACCCAGGGTTAGCAGATAACCAAGATCCCAAATGTACCTCCACGCGGTGCACTCTGGAAAAAGAAATACAGCAGCTCGAGCTGATTCTGGCCAAATCATTTGGGGATCGTGTCCGAGAATGTGGAGGTAGCAGATGGAAAGAAATTTGACTGCACAAGAGACAGACAATATCTCCGACACCACCAGCATCACCACATATAGCGACACTGTCTACATACAGTGAAGCATCCGAACATTGGCGGGGCGGCCAATGTAAAATACACGTAAAGGTAGATGCATGGCGAGAGACAAATAGATTTAATACCGAGTACAATGAAACAATGAAAGGGCAGAACAGCGCTAGAGGGCAGCGCGAACTGCAAATAGAAAGTGAAAAGTCCCTACGAAAGGGGAACTACAAGCTCCGTCAGCTCGAGACGAGATTCTAGTTACCTGTGTTCCTTACAGGCAGAGACCCAGACCCATTCATTGGCGTTTGGTAAAGCAAGAAGACCTAACCCAACTCTTATGTCGAGCCTTCCTAAACCGGAAATATGCTCGCGAAGAGAAAGGGTTCTGTACCCGATGCGCTCAGGCACAAAAGGGACAACGATTTAGCCCTGGCCCAACTCTACTGTCAGGTTTTCCTACACCGGAAATACACTTGAAGAGAGGGTTAACCGAAGAGAGAAAGGGTTCAGTACCTGATGGGCTCAGGCGCTATTGGGACAAGGACACTCAGCTCGAGAACGCCTTGCTCTCAAACGCGTGGTGTGAGACTCGAACTTGGACAAGGGGTACACGATGTCGGTGAATGACACCTCGGCTAAGAGGGCGAAAGAGCCAGGATCCAACTCCCCTGTTGAGTTCTTCCCCTTAAGGAACCAGGCTCACGGATGAGAAACGGTTCAGTACCCAATGGGCACAGGCACAGCACGTCCAATTACACGAGGCAAGTTCATAGACAGTGGAACACCTTGTGCGAGTCAGACGAGAGCAAAAATCGTCTGGGCGAAGAGTCACCACTACGCGTGCCTGGAGACAGATATAGAGGCTGTCACAGGCTAAGGGTAGCCCACTCGAATTGTCAAGGCATGCCGAAATCGGATGTGCTAGGCCTACAAGGCGCATAACGGTGGCACAACGTAATCAAGCTCCCGGCGGAAATCGCACGGATATCCGTGATGGTTACAATGGAGCGAACGAAAAACAAACAAACAAACAAACATTGTGCTTCCATAACACGCATATAGTAAAATGACAACAATTTGTCCTACGTATTACATGCTGAGAAAGCCCTCCCCCACCCCAGTGTATAGCACACAGAAGAAATGTAGAGTACAGATATTATCAACAGGTAGTACTTTTTCTACTTTGTAGAAACACAACCGATTCATGCGCATTTCTAGGGAGACTCAAACTGCCATGTTTGAGTTAGCAGCAGCCATGTTTATTATTATTGTATGTAGCAAGAAATACCAGTGAATTTTCATGCTCAGTGACCATCTAAAAATTGTGATTAAAAACCTGAACAGTGCATTGACATTTACTAGAAAATAACCTAAATAAAATACAAATCAAACAAATGAAGTATTTTGGACATATTAAAAGACATGATACCTTGTTGAAGACCTTAGTTGAGGGAAGAAATGAGAGGAGGTGAGCAAGAAGTAGGCATAGTAAAAGTGGGAAGGAAATATTAAGAGATGGAAAGGTTACAGTCTTGCAAAGTGTATCACAAAAACAAGAAATTGGAGGTCCATTGTAGCCAATATTGAGTGAAGGGAAAAACAGTAAAGAGATACAAAATAAATGCAACAAAACTTACCAGATCCTAGGACAGATGACAGATATTTTGAAGAACAAAAATGTAAACATAGACACTAAAGTTGCATTATACAAGATTATTATTATCCCATCACTGTGCTACTAGTGTCAAACCTGGACAATGACAGCATAAGACAAAAGAATAATAACTACAGCAGAAATGACATGTCTACGAAGAATACTCGGAGTGTCATTGAGAGAAAGATTTAGAAACGATAAAATCAGACAGATAACCAAAATAATACCAGTATTGGAACACATCAAAAGATAACAGATCAAGTGATTTTCACATGCTTTCAGACTACCAACAGACAGCATGCTACAGATGTCCATGACACATAGGCATAATGGCTATAAAGCCAGAGACAGAACATGTAAAAGATGGATCACAGAAATCAAAGCCACAGGAACAAGCTTACAAACAGCACACAGGAAGGCCATCTCCAGAGAACTCTTCTACCCTTGACGACGCAAGGCAAACAAGGACCACAGCATATAGATAGATTGTAGCCAACTTTCATTGCAGAGAAGGCATTTCATGATGACGATTGGATAAAATAAGAATATATGGGTGAATATCCTATTCAAGTTGTAGCCATCAACCCAGAAATTTTGACGGTATGGATTTTCTAGGTTTATTTATTATGTTTATTAGGTTGCCAATGCCTTCTAAATGGTTCAAGTGCACATTACCTGCAGCAGAAATTGAACTGGTACCTTGGCCATCGAAATGTGCTCTGTATCTGTCCGCTACAGAGACAGATCAAATATTGTCTGGTCCGAGATGTGCTCTGTGTCTGTCCACTACAGAGACAGAACAAATATTGTCTGGTCCGAGATGTGCTCTGTGTCTGTCCACTACAGAGACATAAAATATTGTCTGGTCCGTGATGTGCTCTGTATCTGTCCGCTACAGAGACATAAAATATTGTCTGGTCCGAGATGTGCTCTGTATCTGTCCACTACAGAGACAGATCAAATATTGTCTGGTCCGAGATGTGCTCTGTGTTTGTCCACTACAGAGACATAAAATATTGTCTGGTCCGAGATGTGCTCTGTATCTGTCCGCTACAGAGACAGATCAAATATTGTCTGGTCCGTGATGTGCTCTGTATCTGTCCGCTACAGAGACATAAAATATTGTCTGGTCCGAGATGTGCTCTGCGTCTGTCCACTACAGATACATAAAATATTGTCTGGTCCGAGATGTGCTCTGTGTCTGTCCACTACAGAGACATAAAATATTGTCTGGTCCGTGATGTGCTCTGCATCTGTCCGCTACAGAGACATAAAATATTATCTGTTCCGTGATGTGCTCTGTATCTGTCCGCTACAGAGGCATAACATATTGTCTGGTCCGAGATGTGCTCTGTATCTGTCCGCTACAGAGACAGATCAAATATTGTCTGGTCCGAGATGTGCTCTGTGTCTGTCCACTACAGAGACATAAAATATTGTCTGGTCCGTGATGTGCTCTGCATCTGTCCGCTACAGAGACATAAAATATTGTCTGGTCCATGATGTGCTCTGTATCTGTCCGCTACAGAGACAGATCAAATATTTTCTGGTCCGAGATGTGCTCTGTGTCTATCCACTACAGAGACATAAAATATTGTCTGGTCCGAGATGTGCTCTGTGTCTGTCCGCTACAGAGACAGATCAAATATTGTCTGGTCCGAGATGTGCTCTGTGTCTGTCCACTACAGAGACAGATCAAATATTTTCTGGTTCGAGATGTGCTCTGTGTCTGTCCACTACAGAGACAGATCAAATATTGTCTTGTTCGAGATGTGCTCAGTGTCTGTCCACTACAGAGACAGATCAGATATTGTCTGGTCCGAGATGTGCTCTGTGTCTGTCCAATATAGAGACAGATCAATATTGTCTGAAATAAAAATAGAATACTGTGCTGCTGAAACCTTGAAAGAGAAGAAAATAATAGCGCCTCTGTTTACTTTCCAAGCATATTGTAGGAGATGATTAAGGAAGTTTTGTGGTGGAGTTGTCTGTCCCATCCAACTGTGTACGGTCAAAGTGACCCAGAAACCATGCTGATTACTGATGTGTCAGGCAAAAATATGCAGATAGCACATCTATTCTGTAAACTAGGACATAGTGCATTCTGTTCTCTGAGCTGCATCTTACTAATCTGTAGGAGCACATATGAACATAGAAAATGAAAATGAGGTTTGAGAATGAATTCAAAAGAAGATGCAGATATTTGTAAAACATTAAAAAGACATGAGGGTTTACTGCAAACCAAGGAATATTATATTAAAGGCTAGTGAGGAAGATGAAGACACAGATCTGTTGGGGAATAAAATTAAGAGAATGACACTGTCAGAGTGTAGGCTTACCATCAGGTCAAGAGACAGATGAAGCTGGAGGTCCATTGCAGCCAACCTTTGACGTCATCATAACTGAGGTCTTGTAAGAGGTGCAAGGCAACAAAGATGTTATATAATTAATCATTTTGTGGTGAATAGCCACAAGATGAACATTGAAAGAATTGGATACAATCTCAACATCTATTGAAGATTTATATCAACCGAAGAAAGTTTTTTTTTAAAGTGGGAGAAATTGATGATGATAAATACCTAAATATGTACATATTGCAATACGTGAGTCAAAGAGAACCGACTCCTCCAAGATGCATTATAATTTTTTTAGAGATTTATGTACCAAGAGTAAAAAACACTTTCCTCTTATTAAGTTATATTATTTTGGCTGAAATCAGAGTTTATAGTGTTGGAGAGTCCTTTTTATTTACATAATATTTGTTCAACCTTAATCACAATGTTCAGCATTAGTGTATGAGAATGAACTGATCAATTTGTATGGGAATTGCTACTAAATTTAATAGTACCGGTATTTTGGAAATATGGATTGTACTAAGATTGAAACTTTTGGTTTGAACTTGTGTGTCATTTTCCAGAGCTAGATTTAATATCGATAATAGATTTACATATCTGTCCTGTAATATTATTTATTGCACTATTTGTAAATGCTGTAACATGAATATATATAAGAAACCGACAAGAGACTAGGTGATCATTTCTGCCACCATCTTCAATGGTATAGCATCAATAGATGCCAAAACTATTCTCAGAATAATTCTCAGAATGGAATTAACAATCTGTTTATAATGTGATGTCAGCATAACAATATTGCACTGTTTTTTTCTGTGAAATACACATAACTGTGTTATTTAGTGACTAATAGTCTGTTAGCCAATAAGCCAATGTGTTTAGGAAAATATCTTGAAGGTTTTCTGTGAATGGATTCAACAATAAAACCAAGTGAATGTAATACTGAAGATTAGAAGCCTATATATTGAATCATACAATGTTAACGTTTGTGTGAATACTGAACATTTTTGCAAAAAAGAACAGATACATGGAGCTGCATTACAAGAATATATAAGGTATGCCTTTTTAAAACTAGTTATATTTTATACAGGGCTGTAAAGTCATGTTTCTGGTTGGTAAAAAATGGGGAGGGGAAGCTACCTACCAAGAAAAAGGTCACTCAGCATTCCCACTCTAAAAATTCATGTTACGCCATTGATCTTCATGACATTATACACAAATTCCTTACACTTGTTGCTATGTATTTCAATATCACTGATAATCTTGTGCAGGTCACTGTAATGAAACTTGCTTCACTAATCATAGAGTTATGTACTCGCTTTAGAATTGTTATATATTGCAATATGGTACACTTAAGCCATGTAGTATTAATACAAATCATTCATTTATTTAAATAGGGAGACCTTTGTTATTTCGCATCCCATTTGTTTCCAGTCCTAGTTGTTTACCTTCATTATCACTTCTCTAGTTTTTTTAATATGCATTTCTAATACCATACATGAGTATGTATCACACTTTATCTCTGCTTAGTTTATTTTCTGTTTAAAGTGTCTACAGTTTAATCCATTTGCAATATCATATATTTATTGTTTGTTCTCAGTTGTCCTGTATTTTTTCTTGATAAAGACCTTATGGTTGAAATGTATATTTAGTGTGTTTTATATGTTAAATATATATTTAATAATATCTGTTTTTGAAGTGCATTTTACAATCCTTTGCATTTATGTAAAAGTCTTTTAGAAAACAGTTTCACAGAATCTAAGCAATCATCAATTGTTAAATTCTGACTGGCTGATGGTTACCAAAATTTTGGTAAAACATAAGGCACAGGAACAGATATTAAATCAAGATTAACATGTCTAGAACAGCTTTTATGCTTCTTAATAAAAAATGAGCTGCTAAAAACAAAATACTAGATACCAAACCCCCCCCCCTCCAAAAAACAACCACAAAAACAACTGCTAATACTGCATTTTTCCTGTTAAGGAATTACAGGGAGGGGATTGAATAGCTATGTGATAAAGGTCGCATGTTCTTGCTTTTGCCACATCATGTACAGGATGAGTTTTTTTTAATTTACCCTCCGACAGAAAAAAACCCAGTCCCACTGGAGATCGAACTCTGGACCTCACTAGTGTGAGACCAACGCTCTAACTTCTCGGCCATGTGCCACACATACCAAACTGAGACCACAATAAAAGCGTAAAAGACTTGTTTTGTATGGCTTGGATACATGGATGAAATGCAACAAAAACTTGTGAACAACTACTTGAGAAAGATTTTAAATATTAAATGGCAAGAAATGAAAAGGTCTGAATGAGAACAAGGCATGATCTTGTTTGTAAACAAATCATATTTAGAAAATGGAGATGTATTGGATACACTCTGAAGGTGGAGAAAACAAACTATTGCAAGATAAGCATTGACATGGAATTCACAGGGAAACAGAAGGCAGAGAAGATATAGAACAACTTGAAGAAGAGAAGAAGTACTTAATAATGTTGGCATCACATGAAAGACCCAGAGTGAGAATCTAAGAACTGGGTGGACTGAAGAGAATTTGTCCAAAGGTTTATTCTCTTATGAGGGCCAGGGGCTTGTTTGATTGTCTATCTATACGCTGTGGTCCTTGTTTGCCTTGCGGTGTCAGGGGTAGAAGAGTTCTCTGGAGATGGCTTTCTTGTGTGCCATTTGTAAACTTATTCATGTGGCTTCTTTGATTTCTGTGGCCCATCTTTTACATGGTCTGCCTCTAGCTTTATAGCTGTGATGTCTATGTGTCATGGTAGCCTGGAAGTGTGTGAAAACCACTTGATCTGTTGTCGTTTGATGTGTTTCAATACTGGTATTGTTTGGATTATCTGTCTGATGTTATGGTTTATAATTCTATCACTTAATGACACTCTGAGCATTCTTCATAGACATGTTATTTCTGCTGTCACTATTTTTATTTTGTCATTGTCCAGGTTTGGCACTGGTAGCACAGTGATGGGATAATAATAGCCTTGTATAATGCAACTTTAGTGTCTATGTTTACATTTTTGTTCTTAAAAATATGTATCATCTGTTCTATGATCTGGTATGTTTTGTTTCATCTAATTTGTATCTCTTTACTGTTTTTCCCTTCACTCGATATAATGCTTCCTAAGTAAGAAAGTGGAAAAGCCACTTTCTGTTCTTATAGATTGCTGTGTAAGAACAGAAAGTGGCTTTTCCAGCTGGTTCCCAGTAACAACGGATGTGTTTTGTCCCCAGTACTGTTTTGCATCTCGATTGACTTGGTGATGAGGAAATACACAGACCAAAAACAGCTAGGAATCAAATGGGTAAACAACAAGACCCTGGAAGATCTAACCTTCGCAGATGATATTGCTCTCCTGAGTTCAACACACCAAGATCTCCAAGAAAAAACAGAAAGACTCACATTTTTTGCACAACAGATAGGCCAATAAACACACATAAAACAAAAATCATGAACTTTACCGGCCTGACAGAATCAATCTTCTTCATCGTTCTTCAGTCAGATATCAGGTTACAGTGCCAATAGCTTCAATAGCTTTGTGTGATTCGCTTCAGGTCATCCATGGAACCCCTCAAGCCTGGAAGTAGTGCCATCTCAGTAGACCATATTTTCTCACTCTCTTTTTTGGTGGAGTTGACAGGCATGAAGAATATGTTCTGCAGTCTCTGGGCTCAGTCCACAGTTGCACAAGTCTGTCTCACCAATCTTCAGCTTTCTGAACATGTGGCTTCTCAGTCTCTTGTGGCCAGTTCGTAGTCTGAAGATGATGGTTTGTTCCTAGCGTGACATTTGATGGTAGGGGTCATTTGGTTCTGAAGTTGGGTGCATTTGTTTCCACTTTTGACAGAATCAATTAAACTAAATGATAATATACTAGACAACGTTTCAAATTTTGTATATCTGGGAAGCAAGATAACAGCAGATGGGGATACCAACTCAGAAATCAAGACTCAAATCGCTCTCGCTTCCAACACCTTTAACAAACTCTCAAACATCTGGAGATCGAAGATCGCAAGTAAACACATAAAACTTATAAGAAGTAGAGGGGATAGGATACACCCTTGGTGAAGTCTTGATTGGATTTTGATCTTATTGGACACTCCTGTATTTGTTCTTACTTCACATTGGCTTTTAGTATTAATGCTTTTGCATATATTGATTAAATCTTCTGGTACTCCCTATATTGATAGTGTTTTACAAAGTTGTTGTCTGTCTACTCTGTCAAAGGCCTTTTCCTGGTCGAAGAATGCAATGTTTAATTCTTTATTGTTGTCTGTGGCTCTTTCTGTTAGTTGTCTAAGTGTAAAGATAGCATTTGTACAGTTTTTGTTCTTACGGAAGCCCATTTGGGTATTTTAAAATTGTGGTTCAATGTATGATCGTAATCATTGTTCTAATATTTTGTTTAAAATTTTCTCTGTGTGGCTTAGTAAAGATATTCCTCTGTATTTTGCGCAATCTTTCTTACTGCCTTTTTTCTTCCATGTGAGAATTATTGTCGCATTTCCCCAGTCATCTGGTGTTTCTATTTTCTTCCATATTACATGAAAAGTCTGTGTAACCATTTTTTTCCCTTTCTCTGCTGTTGCTTTGATAATTTCTGTTTGTATGGTATCAGAGCTTGCTGCTTTATTTATTGCATTTTCTATTTCTGATTGTAGTATATTTGGTTCTAGGTTTGCTGTTGTAGTGTTTATTGTTGTGTCTAATTCTCCTTCCTTTATTTCAGTACCAGGTAGTTCTTTGAAATATTATTGCCATCTTTTCATTATGTGCTTCGTTTTTTTTTAGTGCATTACCGTTTTCATCATTTAATATTTCTGTTGGTTCATATATATCTTCTTTGTTTCTCATGTTCTTAATTCTCTTGTAGAACCTCATTTGTTTGGTTTTAACATAATATATTATCAAGGCCATTCTTCAATGTACTCTATAGAAAGCATTGCTTTAAATACTTTTTAAAAATTGTCTATTGTATGTCCCCAGTTGAATTATGGTTGATCATATTCGCACTTGCCTTTAAGCGTAGGAGTGGGAGCTTAAGCTATCATTCCAAGGCCAGGTGTGTCGTCTTCGTTGCATTTAGTCCATGTTTGTTCAAGACTATCTTGATGTTTTCTATCCACCATTTTCTTGGTCTACTTTTGGCCTTATGTTCGGGTATTCTTTTGTTATAAGCTGTTATTGATATTTGCTTTAGGTTCATTCTCATAAGGTGACCTAATCATTTTACTTGCTGTCTTTCGATAAGCTCAATACATGATATTATACCAACTCTTTTCCTAATTTCTTCATTTATTATTTTTATCTAGTTTAGTAACCATTTCAGCTTTTCTCAGACACTTCATTTCACATGTAAAGATTTTCCTCTGCTGCGAGGTTGTTGTTAAGGACTATGTTTGACATTGGTAGCAGAGTGCTGGTATAAAAATTGTAGATATTATCTGTCTTTTGATTTCCATCTTGATGTATGGGTGAAGAAGTTATAGTAAAAGTTGGTAGGTCACTGTTTGCTTTATGGCACCTTGTTTCTATTTCTCTGTCTAGTCTTTCATTTATTGAAAAAATGCTGCCTAGATAAATTTGTTGGTGTTATCTATTTTTATATCCATTGGTGTTACAGACATGCAAATTTTAAAATCTGTATTTTGTACATTAATTTTTATTTTGTACCTTTTACATGCTAATAACAATGCATTTATGTGGTTTTGCAAATTTTCATCTTTGTATATTAAACTTTTATTGTCGGCAAATAATAGTTCGTTGATTTCATTATTAAGTTCCTCATCAAGTTCATTTGCAATGTTTTTCTCTTTGTTGATGTGAGCTTGTTTTATTAGTATGTCCATGTATATGTTGAAAAGTAGGGGTGAAAGTATGCATCCTTGTTTTACTCCAGATCTTGTTTCGAAAGGTTGTCATTTCATCTGTATTTCTTACTGAGCTTTGGCATCTTTGATATATCACTTTTATAAAATTTCTAATGTCTCTCAGAGAATGTTTCTATCTACTCTGTTGAATGCCTTTTTCTGGTCTACAAATACTGTGTTTAGATCTGGATTGTATTCGATTGCTTTTTCACTTAGTTATTTCAGTGTGAATAGTGCATCTGTCCAGCTTGCCCTTCTTCTGAAGCCAAATTGAGTGGGTGTGATTCGGCAATGTACTGTATTCTCTGTTCTATTATTTTTGCACAAATTTTACCTGTTTGACTTAATAAGGAGATGACTCTATATGATTCATTCTCTCTTATTACCCTTGTTTTTCCATAATGGTACAATTACTGATTTTTACCAGTTGTCTTGTACTTTTCTTTCTGTCCAGGCTATCATGAATAATTTTGCTAGCCACTAGACCCCTGTGTTTCTACATGCTTTTATTGCTTCGCTTGGTATGCCGTCTTCTTCTGGTGATTTATTACTTGGGCTATGTTTTAAGGCTTCTTTTATTTCTTGATTTAGTATATCTAGCTCTGTGGTTTCTAGATCCTTTTGCTAGATGGTGGGTTTATATTCTGTTGTGATTGATGGATTATATAATTCCTAGAAGTATTCTTTCAAACTTGCTTTCCTATATATGCTGTTCACTAAGGGTTTGCCATTTTTATCATTGATGATTGTTATTGGATTATAACTCTCTTCTCTCACTTGCATTGATTTAATACTTTTGAAAAATTCTCTTGGATTTGATTTACATATGCCAGTTAAATGTTCTCCATTCTTTTACTTTTTCCATGAATTTACTTTTGCTTCTTTGATTACATGCTTGAAGTTTTTCTAGGTAGTTGATATTGTAGATAGTTGTCATGATGTTTGATTTCAACCATTTCTGGAAACAATGTTTTTTCTCTTGTACATCCTTTTGTGTCTCCACACTTCACCATGACCTTTTTTTTGTCTTTCTTGGGCATCTTGTGTCGCATATATTTTGTAGTTGTTTTGCCATTGCATTTTTGAAAATATCCCATTCTTTTTGGATGGTATCAGTGTCCTTTGGTAGGCTTTGAAAATTTTGAGTTTTTATTATTAAACTATTTTTTATTGTAAACAGTAAAATGGACATGAGTTCCTTAAATGAAAAACACTATACATAATATTGCGGATACTATGTTTATGTAGTACGGCAATCAAAATATGAGACTATTGTCGTGGTGATTTCTCTAGAGCAGGGAGAAAGGGTTATTTACCTACTCTTAGGCAAATAGAACCTCACAATAGAACCTTGTAATGAAAGGTTAACATCAGCCTGTCAGAGGAACACAAAAAAACATGAAAAAGACAGCAACAAGCCCCATTCTTTACAGCAGCAGCACAATCCATTTCCCCTTTTTTAAAATACCATTTTCTGTCATCTGGTTATGTTTGATAACACAAACAAGTCTTTTTTTTTAAATGTACATTTTGTAGGTTTTATAAGTAACATGAGAAATGTAATATTTGTTATTTTATTTTTCATCTTCAAACATAGAAAGGGGTTTTTCATTGAGAATAGAAAGGCTTCCTTCATCAAACAAGGAAGCAAACAAAATCACATTTGTTATGTTAACATTTTGATTTATATTTTGCAATATATGGTGAAATGTATACACAAACTTATTATCTTTTTTTTTCACCCCCTTGATCATTCTTGTGGATGAGTTAGTGCCTGTGATAAACAAATTACATGATGGACACTACTGTTTTATTTTTTTACTGTATCTCCTACCACTTTTAACCATACTTCTGTCACTGCAGACAAAACAATCCTTTCTTGTGTGCCTCTTCCAGCAGAACTAGACAATGTAAGGCATTTTGTTGACCTAAGTGAGGGTTATGTAAACTATATATCATAATAATACAGGTATATTTGTATTGAGCAATGATGTCAAGAAATTAGCATAAATTGCGTGCATTGCTTTTAAACAAGATATATAAAAAAAATTGAAGCATATTCTGTATAGGACATTGCTATTCAACAATTGATGAATTTTTAGTCAACATTAATATATCCACTAATATATAGACAAGCTTCTTCTTCTTCTGCGTTCATTCTCAAACTCCTGCAGATTAGCAGGATGTAGTCCAGAGAAAGGAATGCGTTGTGTCATGGTTTACAGCATTGCTGCGATATCTGCGCCTTTCGGCCTGACACATCCGACTTCAGCATGGCTTTGGGTCACTGACCCTATATGGGATGGGACAGCCAACTCCATCCCATATAGACAAGCTAAAAATGAGAACAGGTGCTAAACATAAAATACATGAAGAGATACTACAAGTAGAACATTTTTCAATATCTGAAATGCATAATCACGAATGATGGCAGATGTGAAAAAAGAAGTTAAAAGGAGAATAGGAATGACTAAAAGTACTTTCAAACTAAAAATTACAAACAAACTAAAAATGAGACTTATAAAAGCTACATATATTCTATATTAATGTATGGCTCAGAAACATATACAATGAACAAACAATTAAAAGACAGAATTGATGCCTTTGAGATGTGGATATATAGAAGAATAGGGAGAACTTTGTGGAAAGTAAAGAAAATGAGCAAAGAGGTTCTAACAACACTTCGTATGAAAAAAGAACTATTAACAGAAATACAAATAAAACAAAGTATTTTGGACATATTAAAATACCTTGTTGAAGACCTTTATTGAAAGTAAAGTCCAGGGCAAACAAGAGGTAGGCAGAGCTACAAATGAGAGAAAATATGAAAATGAGAGAGAAATATGAAATAGACTAGCAGAGTGCACCACCAATGCAAGAGACAGGGGATGTTGGAGGTCCATTTCAGCCAACCTTGTTGTGGAGATGGCATTTAAAGATGCTGATGAATATATTCACTCACATCATTAGTACAATGTAGATGATCGCCTTGCAAACCACGATCACATTTAATCTAGTTGTGTTTATGAAGAGGGCTTACTAACCACTCTACCATCATGCCATAAATGAGACACACAATCATACAAAAATTAAATAAAACAACAAAATTCAAGTTTGGTTGTTCACATGTACTTTAGAAATAAGCCAAAAACAAACAAAAAACAATAATTATAATAAAGCATAACACATTTAGCTGGTATAAACAAATAAACAAATGCAAATAAATGAAAGCAGAAGGATGGTAAATTAGATGAAGTAAAATAATGACAATATTTTTGGGGATAAGAATGAAGAAATGAATAAATGAAAAAAATTTACATAATACAGCAAAGGAACGTTGTGAAACAAAGAAAAAATAATTAAAATATAGAATATAAATTATCACAACAAAAAATAATTGTGTATGTATAAAAAATAATTATACACATAACAAATTTTCCAGTCTGTGCACAAACAAAACCAAGGGAAATGTTTTTCTGTTTTACAGTAATACTGACAACAGTTCAATAGTTTCAACAGAGCGTACAATATGATTGGTTGAAATATTTCTTCTTGGATTTATTGGTAGCTACATGTACAATAACATGGCAGACATATTAACAGATCATAATTTCTTAATTTTAGTAGCATGAAACTTTGAACAATTATAACTCAGTGGATCATTTATATTTTCATGCGCTTTGCCAGAGAATATCAATCTAAAGGCAACTTAATATATCAAAGAGTTTATCTCATTAAAGCCAAGTTGAAATGAGAACAAAATTAATTCAAGTGAATCAGAGAATATATCCCATTAAAACCATCCTAGCACATCAGAGAATAGGCATACACCTAATTAAAAATTTGTAAACAAGATAACCTAATTAAAATCTAGCAAAGGATCAACCTACTGTATTTAAAACCTAGCACCGAATCAGCCTAATTAAAACCTATCAAAGACTCATCCAAATTAAGTCTAATGAGTCATAGATTCAAGATTATTGATTATAAGGCAACATCACTGCACACTGTAGGGTGCAAAGGGAATGCATTGCTCTAGGCGGACCCAGGGTTAGCAGATAACCAAGATCCCAAATGTACCTCCACGCGGTGCACCCTGGAAACAGAAATACAGCAGCTCGAGCTGATTCTGGCCAAATCATTTGGGGATCGTGTCCGAGAATGTGGAGGTAGCAGATGGAAAGAGATTTGACTGCACAAGAGACAGACAATATCTCCGACACCACCAGCACCACCACATATAGCAACACTGTCAACATACAGTGAAGCTAGTCAGTCCAGTCCGAACATTGGAGGGGCGGCCAATGTAAAATGCACGTAAAGGTAATGATGAAATATCTGCTGGTTAACTACAATTGCAATCTTATTTTGTTTTAGGAATAAATGGTTGGGGGTGAATAAAAGTGCCTTAAGTAGTGAATACAGGGGTTTGTTGACTTGGAAATGCACTCTAATGTCGAGCCTTCCTAAACCGGAAATATGCTCGCGAAGAGAAAGGGTTCTGTACCCGATGGGCTTAGGCAAGAAAGGGACAACGATGGTAGTCCTGGCCCAACTCTACTGTCAAGGTTTCCTATAACGGAAGTACACTTGCAGAGAGAAAGGGTACCTGATGGGGTCAGGCACAAAAGGGACAACGATTTAGCCCTGGCCCAACTCTACTGTCGGGTTTTCCTACACCAGAAATACACTTGAAGAGAGAAAGGGTTCAGTACCTGATGGGCTCAGGCGCTATTGGGACAAGGACGCTCAGCCCGAGAACGCCTTGCTCTCAAACGCGTGGTGTGAGACTCGAACTTGGACAAGGGGTACACAATGTCGGTGAATGACACCTCGGCTAAGAGGGCGAAAGAGCCAGGGTCCAACTCCTCTGTTGAGTTCTTCCTCTTAAGGAACCAGGCTCACGGATGAGAAACGGTTCAGTACCCAATGGGCACAGGCACAGCACGTCCAATTACATGAGGCAAGTTCATAGACAGTGGAACACCTCGTTCGAGTCAGACGAGAGCAAAAAAAGTCTGGGCGAAGAGTCGCCACTACGCGTGCTTAGAGACAGATATAGAGGCTGTCACAGGCTAAGGGTAGCCCACCCGAATTGTCAAGGCATGCCGAAATTGGATTTGCTAGGCCTACAAGGCGCATAACGGTGGCACAATGTAATCACGCTCCCGGCGGAAATCGCATGGATATCCGTGATGTTTACAATGGAGCGAACGCAAAACAAACAAACAAACTGCATACTGTGCAAAACCATAGATGCACAGCTTCCTCAAGTAAATTTTGAAATGTATACATATGGTTCTCATGGGTTGAATGCAATCCTCATTCTGCCCTTCAGATACCAAATCTTACTCATGCCACATTGAATACCAAATTCTCCAAATCATATCCTAAATGAATCATCTATAGTCTACATTCAATAGATGCTTGCCCAGCAATTTCAACAAAATGTCTTCTTTTATCTATTCTCAATTCACTGAACTTAGCTGCATTAAACGCAAGCCTATCTGCCCTCTAATTTCCACAAATGCCAGCATTTCCAGGGCAGTAAATCCATATGACACTTAAAATGTTGTAACAGACTATATGGCCCATCCACTCGTAGCAACATCAGCCGTTTCAAATCTTTGGCAGCATGGACTGAGAATCAGACATTATAACAGCACTCATGGATTGCAGATTCAACCTTACAAATGAGCAAATCAGAGAATCAACCTTGTACATGCATCATATTCAATAAACCATACAAATATATATATACACCCACACGATTGCGCATGCGCACTCGTGCGCCCACACACATGCAAGCGCACACAAACACACACAGATATGCACACAAGCAAACAGACACATGGGCACACGCATTTACACCTCATAACCCATTAGTCTTTGTGATTGTCCATCTTTTGTGTTCAAGTGAAACATCGAAAACCTGTGTTCTACATAAGTACAATTGATGTTGATTATGTGATCTTCATAACTTTCCATAGAGGATACACTTTTTTCTCCTCACCTCTGGTTATCCCTATCTGTTATTCTTTGTATGTGCACACTATCAGCTCCAGCATCACCATTTTTCCTCTATAGTAAATCAATGATCACCTTTATTAGGTCAGCCCTATATCTCTTCAATACTCTGCAATCAACCACAGCATTCCTGCCAATTTATCTGATCTTTCAAAATTGAACCTAATAGACCAAACAGACTATAAAATGAACCTAATAAAACCTAACCAATCACAGAATCAACCTAATAAAACCATGCAGATAAAATCTACCTAAATGTAACTATCACAAAATCAATCTAATAAAACCAAGCAGATTAGAAAATTAATCTAATAAGACCTAATAGATCACAGAATCAACCTCAATAAACTAAACAGATCACAGAATCAACATTTAAAACCTAGCATATCATAAAATCAACCAATAAAAGCCTAGCATATCATAGAATCAACCTAACTAAAACCTAGCATTAAAAAAAATTGACATAATTAAAGCCTAAAAAATTATAGAAATTCCAAAAATATGCCCAATTAAAACCTAGCAAATCAGAGAATTATACCTTATAAAAACACATACAATCAACAAAGCGTCTTTCTAATTAACACCTAGCAAATCAGACAATATATCGTATAAGAACATATACAATCAAAGCATCCTTATAATTAAAACCTAGAAAAGAATCAAACTCATTAAAGTCTGGTGTATGACTTAATTTTAATAAATATATCCAAGAATACCACTAATATTGGATGTGTCTGGCCATTGCCACTAATAAATAATGCAAGACATCATTCTCTTTACAACATCATGCAGGAAATCTAATAAGATCACTGTCCTAATATAATCCAGTGTTAAGAACTGTACTCTGTAGTACAGTAAAGTTTAGTACAGTAAAATTCCTCTAAAGTGCATTCTGTTATAACAAATTTCCCTATTTAACAACATTAAAAAAATCCCCAATTATATTTATCCTCTATTGTTTGTGCTGTATATAATGAATTTCTGTTATTACATACATATTTCATCGGTCCAGATCATGTTGTTATAATGAGATTCTACTGTATCATTTGTAGCTGAAGTGTTTCTATTACTAAAGTTTAGTATTATTTATAATTGTAGTTTTTGTATCAATAAAGTTGAACGGAGTCATTTTTGTTCCTGGTTATCCGATGTTAAAGGCAATGGGAGAGCAGACAGATTGGAAAGTTCTGCCACTGTACCTAGTGCGCAGACCAACAGATCGGGTCAGTATATTGAACTCCTTATGAAGAATTGCAAGGTTAAATGAAATTAATGAGGGTGATAATTCTTTTTCCATGTTCAAAATATAGAAGTTGACTTGAAAAGTGGCGTCACTTAAAATGAACTTAATTAATGACTAAAAAAATGTTTGTCAATCAACACAGAACTGGAACTGTCAGTTTTTGTGCTATTGCAGTTATACTTTGGAGTAGATCTGAGCATCTATGGATGTTCTTCTTCTTCTTTCATTCATTTGAAACATGTCTATATCTTTAATTTTGTCTCCTGAATAAATCTCACTATCTTTTGTAGTTCACACAGTGGCCCATAGAGATTTGATTCTAGTGTTGTTTTCTCTGGCCAATATGTCTGCCTCAGCATTTCATACTCAGAACACTCTTGAAGTAATATTTGGCACTCTGTGCTGCCTGTCCACATGTACACATGGTCGTGTTGCCAATATTGAACTTTGTGTACATGTGACTGCGGAGTTGGTTGTGTTCTGTTCTGAAGCATAGAATTACAACTTGTTCCGATCTATTTGTAATTTGATAGTCATCTTGTGTTGGTGTTTGTGGCTTTCTTATTGACTTGATCATCTATTTTTTCTGATGGTAGATGATTGGTACATCTGGTTGATCTTTAGCAGCACCTTCCTTAGCCAGTTGGTCTGCTTTTTCATTTCCTGGTATTCCACAGTGAGAGGGTATCCACTGCATAGTTGTTCTATACTGGTAAGACAGTCCATTAAGTAGCTTTTGTAATTCTGTTAATTTTCCAGACTGGAGAGCTTGAAGCACTGACCTTGCATCTGTCAGGAATATCACTGATTGTGGACCAAGGTTAGAGTTCAGTAGTTTTTCAATTATCACCCACATTGCCTGAATTTCTGCATCATAATTATTGAAGAATTTCCCTATCGGTGTTCTGATCATATCTCTAGGCTTGTGTGGATATTCTATATATACAACTACACTCCTCACTGCATTCTGTGCTGACCCATCTGTGTATACTCTGACCCATATGTCTTGTGGATATTCATCATCTAGGAAACTGAGGGTGGCTGTCCTTCATTGCACACTGTTCTGTTCATCCTTGCTTAATATTCCTTTAACGTGGGTCTGAATATACATTGGTATTCCATGACTTTTACTCCAAGGGGTTTGTTCTGGTACAGACCTTAAGGGACTGTCAACCACTTCAGGCATGTTTGTAAGTTGTTTACATAGTTGTTTAGCTTGGTGGATAAAGCTGCTTCTTCTCAGTTCCCCCATTGCTAGATTTTGGAATATTTCCTTCATTGGATGACTTGGCATACACTAAAACTTTTCTGCTTGTATTAGTACCTTTGTGTCTCTGCGTTTGCCAAGTTTTTACGTTCTCCTTATTTTGTGCATCTCTACTATGGGTGTTGATTTCATTGCTCCCAATATTATCCTAAGTGCTCGGTATTGCACTTTATCTAGATCCTGTAATGTGGTGTTTGATGCAGGACACCATGCAGCTGAACCATATTCCAGATGTAGTCTTATGCCTTGCTGGTAAACTTAGTGGAGTATATTCCCACTGGCTCCCCATGTGGTTCCACTTAGTTTTCTCAGGATAGTTAACTTCCTCCTGGCTTTTGTTGTTGCTTTGTTTATTTTTTGCTTCCATGTCAACTTATCATCAAAAGTAACTTTGATGTATGTGGGTGGTTTGTCTTCTTTCTCAAGAGCTCTCTATCTTAATATGACCAGCTTTTTGTTTTAGTAAGAGGGTAAAGAGTGTAGTTCTGATGCACCATCTATTTGCCCATAAGGTTAGGGCATCGATAGCTCTTTGTATTTGTTTAGTGGTCACTGTCACATGTTCTTCCGTGCACTAGATCATCAGCATACATTGCCACTTTGATTCCGTGTGGTAGTTCGACAACTAGGTCATTGATGTAAACCAAGAAAAGTGTGGGTGAGAGGACTCCTCCCTGGGGGACTCCATAATGCAATAAGACTTTCTTGCTCTTGCGACCATCTAATTGTACCCTGACTCTTCTATTATGCAGATATGCTTTTACACATTTGTTCATTCTTCAATTAACCCTGCATTTTCACAATTTCTTTACGAGTCCTTCTTTCCAAACCTTGTCAACTGCTTTCTTGAGGGCTATCCATGCTGCTAGTACGAGTTTATTATCTTGATAGGTGCCTTCAATCTCTTGGGAGAGGTAGGTTGCCTGATCTTCAGTAGAGTAGCACTGTCTGAAGCTTGCTTGCTGCGATACCAGGTTTTCACTTTCAAGGTCCACTGCATCCTAAGATTTATAATTTGTTCCAATGTTTTGCATAGATAGTTTTTGAGACTGATGGGCCTGTAATTGGAGACTATGTTGCCATCTTTTCCTGATTTGAGGAGTGGTATCATTATTGCTTCCCTCCATGTCTGCGGAACATTACCTGTGGTTCAGCTTGTGTTGATGATCTGCAGAAACTTTGCTCTTGCTGCAATTCCCAGGTTTCTAATCATTTCATTGGACACTCCACCAGCTCCTGCAGACTTTTTCATTTGTATATTGCATGCTCCAGTTCTTTCAATGTGATTGGTGTATTCATGACTTCAGGTATAAGTTTGTCTTGTCAAATGTTTTGCTGGCTTTCTCGAAACTCCTGTTGTTTGTCTGGGCTAACTTTGATGTTGTTTTCTGCAAAGTAATCATCTGCATGTTTACCAGTTAAAATGTTTCTATCTTTATAAAGTGTGATTCTTGTATTTCTCCCTGTACATTCATCAATTAGTTGTTTTACCAGTTTCAATAATTTCCTAGTGTCTCTTTCAAGGTTCAGTGATTCTGTATTTTCTTTCCAGCTGTTCCGTCTGGCTTGTAACTTGCCTCTGTGAAATTTAGCCATTGTTTGCTGATATTTGTTGTGATGTTCTTGGCTAGATCTGTTCTCAGCCTGCTGTCTAGATGTTTCTGTCTCATTATGCAGCTTCTTCGGTTCATCAGTCCAATAGGGTTTGCAGTTTTTGCGTATCCCCCCCCCACCTGGGTATGCTTTTACTAGCAGCATGTAGTATGCTTTTATTAAATTCGCTCACTACTCTATTGATGTCTTTTCCACGTTTATGTCCTTAGCTAGAACACTGGTTAAATGCTGGTACATTTTCCAGTCTGCCCTCTTATAGTTCCACCTAAATGTCCTTAATAAATTCATTGTAGATTTCTAAAAATACTGGTCTGCTCTCACTACACCCAAACTGCTTTCCAATGACTCAAGTGTTGTTCTTTGTAGGCCTGGTGAGTGGAATGCCAGGTCTGGTGTAGAGGTGGTGTGTTATGCCCTGGAGTAGAAGGTTAGTGGGTCTGCTGGCTGGTTAATAAATATGAGCTTATTTTCATCCTACCAGCTCTCAAGTTCCTCAGCTCTCTTGTCCATGTGATAAGTTTCTCACACCATAAGTCTCTCTTTTTCTGGGATTGTGTCTAGTGCCAATTGTTTATAATTTAGGCAGTAATAGTTTAGAGGATGGAATTCTGTACTACCTGTTTGTCGGTGGAGCATCTGGTATTCTGCCCCCTCCATATACACTTCCAGCCAACAAGCAAGTGGTTATAAGTCAACATAATGCTTTATACATTAGAACAGTAAACAACTGGTCATAATATACAGGTAATAAGTTCCATAATCATGTAAAGTTTGTTAGAAAATGAAAATGAAAAAGTAGACTTTCCAGTATGGCCACAGAGAATGGTGGTAATTCAATGGAGAGTGCTGATATTTTTCATGCAATCAAGAAGCTTTCATGCAATCCAGTTGGAAAGTATGGGGTATTTCTTCTTCCAGGTCAATGGCTAGAATTCAGGACCTAGGAGTGAAGCATAGCGTTGTAAGAAACAAGTAGCACATAGGAATCAAAAGAAGAGTTATCAACCAACACAGAACTGGAATAGTTCGTTACCACATGCTGAAGGACATACTGAATACGAGATCGGAGCACCTATGGATGTGTCCAAAGTGCCATGATGATGATCTGACAATTAACAAGTTGTCATAGGTCAATAAGCTGTTGTATACACTAGAACAGCCATAATTCAGAAACCACCTGTGTGTACTACAACAGTTACATGACTGGCCAAGTCAACAAACCCCTGTATTCACTACTTAAGGCACTTTTATTCACCCCCAACCATTTATTCCTAAAACAAAATAAGATTGCAATTGTAGTTAACCAGCAGATATTTCATCGTTGACAGTGAGTTGCCTTGAATTCTCTCTTTGTCATTCTAGTATCTCACACTGTTCTATGCTGACTTCTTCATGATGTTCTATGACTGCTTATATGCCCTTAAGAGCAATACAGACTAGTAGCTAAGCTATTATATGTACCAAGACTGATAGTAAATGCTAAGAATTAGACTAAGAGAGACAAACTAAATGTTTGCGTTACAGATATAACTTCAAAAATAAAAGTCAAAACAATATAAACCTAACATAACTGCCTGATTTACTGAAAAGATTTATGGTACTCTACACACACAAAAATGGTGCTAGGTAAATTCATTAAAGATGATGAATTTAATTAGCCCCTTGTAGAATTTGTCCACTGGTATTTGTACTAGATCCCGCATCTCCACTAAAGTAATAGACATAAGTGCCTGACTAAATCAATCATTTCATATTTAAAAACAAAAGAGAACACAGCTGAGACTGTATCATGGAATCTATATTTCAAGCAACAAATAACATACATATAAACAAAAATATATAATCTCACCAACACATAAAATCTGTAATTGTATCTTGTTATAGCAATACAATCAACACTGAAGGCTCTGTTCTTTAAAAAAAATGATTCACATATTTTGTTAACTTGGTATGACTATCCATTGTGTTTTGCTTAATTTTGATGGGTATTTTACAGAACATACATACATTTTTGCTGATCTTGATTAGGCGTGATGGACCACTTAAAAGCAGCCCAATGATGCCAGGTTAATGTCACAATTAAAAGTTATAGGTTCTTTAACATATTATTTGTATATTACGAACATTTTTAAAGCTATTATTTTTAATGGTTCTAAAATTAAGCTATAAATATGTGAACTTGGCAAATATAAAAATAACCAGTGCTCTTCAAAATCTTAGATGTTTCGAAGTTGGATGTGTCAGGTCAAAAGGTACAGATATTGCAGCAATGCTGTAAACCACTACACAACGCATTATGTTCTTCGGAGTACGTCCTTCTAATCTGCAGGAGTTTGAGAATGAATGCAGAAGAAGAGATGTTGCAGATTATAGAAGCCATTGTTTTTTCTGTTCTCATTGTCTTTATCAGTGATTTTCAAAGTTGGTTAGCTGATCTGACATAGTCAACATTCTAATATTGGTTGTGTGGCATAACAATCAAGTTGAAGCTTCAAGAATCAGGTTCCCTACTGTGAAGTTGTCTTCAGACCACTCAATGAACCAGCTATGAATCTTGGTCTCTACTGTGAAATTGTCTTCAAACCACTAAATGGACCATCTATGAATATTGGTCTCTACTGTAAAGTTACCTTCAGACTACTACGAGAGCTATCTTGCTTGCATGGAACTGGGGCCTGGATATCTAGTTGAGGTTGCAAAGAATAGGGCTACTATCTTCTTTCCAGACATGTCGTAAGAGGCAACTAAGGAAAGTTGTCGAATAGGCTGACAGCAAAAATCATAGTCACTGCATGTCTTGTCTTGATTTATTACTTTTGTCTTCTGTCTAATCACCTGCATGGATGATGAAGAAATGCAGGAAAGTAACCATTGCACATTTGTCCTTTTGTGGCAGACTCCTAGGTGGTGAGGGATGCTAAGTATACCATCCCCGCTGATGGGTCAACAAATCTGACAGAAGAGTGATGAATCCAGAAGTATATGCTCTACTCCTGGCATGATCTGATGATCTTGGGATAATGTCGCATTGGATTGCCTTCTTTCATTGACTAAACATGCTATTCACAAACCCAACTAACACAAGTATGCCTTTGAGATAATAAACTTTATACAAGTTTGGGTATCAATTTACTTACTCAACTGAGGAAGATCTGTACTTTTGTCAGGAAGGCTATAAGCTGTCAAGAGCTATTTGCCCACAGCTGAAGGGATTACTTCATTGTCATAATCAAGAAAGCTATCTATGAGCTTCCTGCTGGTGTCCATTTTATCTGGCATAAAATGAACATCAGAACAGTAAAAAGGCCATCCACAAGTCCTGAACATTACTTTGGAATTATTACTAGTCTACTAAAAAGGCCATCCACAAGTCCTGAACATCACTTTGGAATGGTTACTAGTCTACTAAAAAGGCCATCCACACATCCTGAACATTACTTTGGAATGGTTACTAGTCTACTAAATGGTCATCCACAAGTCCTGAACATTACTTTGGAATGGATACTAGACTGCTAAAGGGGCCAACCATTACTCTGAAACTTAAAAGTCTTTTAAATAACAATCTGCAACTGCTGATGACTTACCTTCTATATGATATTTTTCTGAAGCAGAAATAAAAGGATTGTATTTAACATTATCTATTTATATATTATCACTACTCTTTCTGACAGATCCTGTTTTATGATATATTTTAGGTTTGAATTGACAGTGTACAATAAAAAATGACAGTCCAAAAAATGCAAAGAAATCATCACAATTCAGTAAACAGAGTGATCAGTATGTACAACCTGAACAAAAACATAAAATCCATCCAGCAAATTGTATGAATGTATACAATAGAAAACAATAAAAATGTACAATAATGTGAAACAAAATAATTTCAATTCTGCAAATGAAGCTCAGGAGTAGAGATGGTGAAAGATTTGTAACAATATGAAAGAGCAAATTTATGTACAAAACTATGTATGCAACATGTTATATATGATGAATAAACACATCATACTGTGAATAACAACTGGACACATAATGTATCAACTTATATTATGTACAATAACACTTGAGAAATGGTACATAAACACTGTGTTTATACATTAACTGTTGATATTAAAAAACACATACTGGAACATGACTTGGGTAACAAGTTGACCAACATATCACCTTGATAACAATCTGATAATTCTTTGCATCAACTTGACACCAATATAATAATTTGTGGCATCACCTTGACATTATTCTGATAATTCTTGGCATCAGCTTCACATTATTATAATTCCTGACATCAAATTAATATTAATATAACAATTCTTTAAAGCAACTTGACATTGATCTGATAATTCTTGCTATTAATGTGATAATTCTTGACAAAACTTTACATTAATCTAAGAACTCTTTATATCTTCTTTTCTTCTTCTTCATCGTTCTTCAGTCAGAGATCAGGTCACAGCGCCAATAACTTCAATGAATTGTGTGATTCGCTTCAGGTCATCTATGGAACCCCTCAGGTCTGGAAGTAGTGCCATTTCAGTAGACCATATTTTCTCACTCTCTTTTTTTGTAGAGTTGACAGGCATGAAGAATGTGTTCTGCAGTCTCTGGGCTCAGTCCACAGTTGCACAGGTCTCTCTCTAATATTCAGTTTTCAGAACATGTGACTTCTCAGTCTCTTGTGGTCAGTTCGGAGTCTGAAGATAATGTTTTGTTCCTTGTGTGATATTTGATGGTAGGGGTCATTTGGTTTTGCAATTGGGTGCATCTGTGCTTCCACTTTTTCTTATACCGGTATTGTGCTTTTATCATAGTCTTACATTCATAGTATGTATTATCACATTCTATTTGTTCTAGTGATTCCCCTTTCCTTGCCAGGAGATCAACTTTTCATTTTCAAGTATGCCACACTGACCAGGAATTCACTGCAGTACTCTTTCTTTAGTTGTAGTGTAGTAAGCAGGCCATAAATTCATTCATGCTTATGTACTTTGGATCTTCCGCTGCTTGCACTACTGACTTTGCATCAGTTAGAAAGACTACATGTTAGTTGTGACTCTGCATGCAATTTATGAGAAAATTCTTTATAACAAGCTGATAATTTTCAGCACCTATTTGAATACCTAGTATTTATTGGTATCTGTGTGACATCAATCTGATATTTCTTGACATCAACTCATATTTTACATTAAGCAAATGTCAACAAGATGAGGAATCAATAATGTCAGAGTCAATAATATTGCTTAGGGGAGAGCTTCAATCAAAAGTTTTACTAAACATGTCAGAACCTAATAGTCATCCTGAATTAAATGATTGCTTTAATTAAACATCATAATCATCATCCAGTGCTGTCTCCAAAATGAAGGTTGGCTGTAATGAATCTCCAACATTTTATGTTTCTTGCCTTGGTGGCATTCTGATCCTGTCCATCTCACTATGTTTCCCTCCCTTGTATCCCTGCCTACCTCTTGCTCATCTCCCACCTACCTTCAAGTAAGGTCTCCAACAAGGTGTCATGTATTTTAATATGTCCAAAATATTTCACTTTTATTTTCATTAATAGCTATTTTTTCAGACTCAAGTGTTGCCAGGACCTCTGCTTTATTCTCTCTACATGAGTTATCCCTATTCTTCAATATGTCCACACATTTTTATTAAACAAGAATGTTTAATCCATCAAAACATGACAAAAATGTTCATATTAAATTTTGTATCCTTCTTGTATCAAATATTGTATCAAATAGTCTTACATTACAAGTCAGTTTAATGATGCACAACAAATGTCTAACAGCAAAGTAAAATCCAAGTCAAATAAAATATTTACGAAATTTACAGACAATTCTCACAAGACACAAGCTTATGTCTTGCCAAAAAATGTCATCACTGATGATTTAACAATACAATTTGAAATAACTGATAAACCATTCACTGATTTAACTGACTTGCTAGATGGAGTAGGCTAGTGAATTTAGACTGATGAATGTATACCAATACTAAAATATAATCTCATACAATCAGACAATTGTAATGCTGATGTTCATTCTCAAATGACATTAACATCTGCTAGTGGGAACTGATAAGCATCTGTACAGTCTGTAAGGACACTTGTATGAACCAAAAACACATAGACACAGTACAGTGATCACCTCCAAGTCCATCTGTGAGAGTGCTTGTATAAACTAACCAAATATAGCCACATTATGCTGATCATCTTTAAGTCTGAATTTTAAGGTGCTTATATAAACTAACCAAACAGCTACAGTATGAAATTCATCTCAAAGTCTGTCTATGTATAAATAATTCAGTCTAAATATGTCTGTTTGTTCTATATATGTCTGTTTGTATAAACTAACCAAACATAGCCACAGTGTGATGATCATCTGTAAGTCTGCCTGTGAGGATGTTTGTATGAATCAATGACACATAAACACAGCATGATGATAACTATCACAAATCTGCTGCTTACTAATGACTGTAAACTCACTGCCAGTTCTGAGAAAGATATGCAAGTCAGAATGGAGAGGATTTTTGCAGCTTATGATATGTTGGGCCTGACCATTGAAACTAAGAAGACTGAGGCAATGTTTTAACCCACTCCCAGAGAACAGTACCATGGCCCACCAACAAGGTCAACAACAGTTATCTCCCACCAGTTGACAGATTCACCAATCTCAGTTGTACTCTCTCCAGAACTGATGGAATTGATGCCAAAATCAACAGCAGAATTTTAAAGATAACTGTTGCATTCAGTAGACTGCATGGCAATGTGTGGGAATGAAAGGGCATCAGTCTCACTAAAAAACTAAGTCTCTTAAGTCATTGTGCCCACTGCCCTGCTGCATATGCATTATGCATGTGAGACCTGGAAAGTGTACAGAAAACATGCAAGAGTGTTCCATACATGCTGTATACACAGACTTCTCAGAATAAAGTGACAAGATAAGCATCTGATACTAGTCCTTACTAAATATCTCAAATATTTATGCAATGTTGAAGAAGACCCAGCTGAGATGGGCTAGAGCGCATGACTTACAAATGTATAGCAAAACAGCTGATTCGTGGTGAGCTCTTTAAGGGTAAATTGGCTGGATGGTGGATAGAAAAAATACTTCAAGAACTCCCTCAAAGCGTCTCTAAAGAGCTTCAACATCAATGTCACCTCCAGCAACTCTTGTCACTAAAAATCACCCAATGTAGTGCAGTAACACTAGATTTTACTCAAATCACTGAAAAGCATCACATTTCAGAGGCACAATGTGCTGCCTAAAAGGACAGAACAATAAACACACACGTGTCCACATCTGACTATACATGCCCCAACTGTGGCAGAGAATTCTTTGCCATATTTGACTTTTTAGTAATCTCCAAACATACTGGAGAGATGCAATAACACATCTGAAACTGTTGTTATCATTGCCTATGATTAGTGGCTATTATGTGAAGGACATCTGTTTGTCTGAGAGGATGCTTTCATGAACGAAACATAAACATAATAGAAGAACCAGGTTACAGTCATGGTTATCTAACATTTAGAAATGATACTCCTCTTATAAAGCCCAAACACAGCCTCAGTAGATGTTTCCAGAAAATGACATTGATTATTCAAAGAAATTAACACATTAAAAGCCACAACAATGGCACTAATTGGAAAAACAAAGGTCAAGTAATCTATTTACAAAAAATAAGGTGAGACTTTTGACAAAAATCAATGAAAACATGAAACCTGGCTCCAATATCTTGACTTTTACAGTTAGTGCAGAGTAGAACAATGTCCAAAAATAGTTTGATATCTTAACAAGGCATAAAAAACTGTCAATTAATGAGTTATTGTAGCTTTTTTTTTACTATCACATGAGATTGAATGTATTGTGTACTTGTTTGAAATTTTGTGCTGTCTAGAGGATCAAGATTTATCTGCACTTCATTTGTTGCATATCTCTTCACAGATACAATATAGTATGTCAACATTATCTTTCTGTTCATAGCTGTAGTCAGCCTGCAGCAGCAGCTATAGAATAAACTGTTATGATTGCTCAAAAAGATGCATGAATAATGTCACACAGAGGGAGAACAAAAATATGTACTTGAGTAACTGTACACTTAATAACATCTTATATAGTAAGGTTCGTTTGTGTGCACGGCACACATTTAACGAAATATGCCAATCACAAAATACAGTATCAATTGTTTAAAAATATCAACAAACAACATTGAACAACTGTGAAAGCCATCATAAAAGATCATGTTGGATTATAACAAGTTCTATCATTAGATTTCATGAGGATGAGCTTTTCAAATGTTGAGAACTTGTCTATTGAAGGTTGAGAACTTTATTGAATTTTGAGAACTTTATTGAATGTTGAGAACTTATCTATTGAATGTTGAGAACTTGTCTACTGATATAAAGATCACTTCAAAACTTTAGAAATCACTTCAAAAAATTTCGAAATAGTTGAATATAGCATATAAAAACATATTAGAAACCAGATGGTACAAGGGTTTAATATGTAGAAATGTGATGGCTAAATGTTATAGATAAACTTATGCTTCTAAAAAGATAGTAGATAATTATTGTACATCCTTATACCTTTCTCCATTAATGTATAATATATATGATTGCATGTAAAACCTAACCTGTGTTAAATATTAAAATATAACAGCCATCTTGTATCACTTTATATAACTTTGCAAACTTTCATCTTCTGATATGCAACTTCTTGGGAAGCTAAGAGTTCACATGTAATAATCATTTATACTACAATATGTGCAAGAAGAATGTGATGGACATATTCACTGCTGACTTGATTTTTTTTGACATCTAGTATAGGCCTATACTAAAAACAAGTGTTTCTTCAGAAATGTAATATTAAAAATGAATTGACATAAATAATCATTGCCACTTTCATGATAAATCTATTTTTGTTTTCAAGCAATATTATCATATTTATTCTTTACTACTACTACTTGCTCAAATGCTATAACATTTTTCCTCATTCTCTGATTAGATTTGAAAACCTGGCAATTTGTTCATCTCATCATAAATCTCCTTCCTGTACCATGTACTCAGCAACTGTCTTATACGCCAATTGCATACTTACACATTTTATTTACTAATATTATCCAGAAGCATAAGATAATTAGAATATAGTGAACTTAGTAGTTGGTAGCATATCATATTTAGTGATCAGTCTAGCATTTTTGACTGTTGTGACTCTCTAGACAATATGTAAATTCAAGTAGGATGTAGTCAATTTTATAAGCCATAATTATTTATCAATTAAAGGCAAGACAATCACAAGTAGGTATACTATACATTATATAAATAGTGTGTTAATGTATGAGCTGTTTTGTTGGGAATAAAATCTATAAAAGCTTTCATGTGAAGCGTGTTAGCTGATAATAAATATCTATTTACTAAAACAAGTCCACAAATCTTTGCAGATCTTTGCAATGTAAACTCCAATGTAAAAGAATGGTAGAGGAGAAGTGGAGCATGTGTTATATTCTTGTGAGAATATTTAATGACTTACAACATTAATGTTTTAAAAAACAGTTAAAATATTTTTATAAAACAGAAATGACTATTGATTTTAAAAAAATGGGTTGTTACAGTATATTCCCAGTTAAGGAATCACTAAACTTAGCAAGATAATGAAAGATCTCATAAAACAATTTATGAATTCCCAGAAAATCAAGAAATAAATAAAGTCTTATTTATGTTGCACAATATTTTGAGGATGTATATCACTCTTGTATATCTTTCATTAGATCTCCAACACTGAAAGTTAATAAATTTGAGAGGATTATATGTGATAGTCAGTGTTATTACTGATTAAAAAAATATGTATCCTTAAATAATCTATTTTTCATAGAATATCTGTATTTGCTAGAATGAATGTAAGAACAAAAATATAAAATGGGTTGAATATCAGTTTTACATGGAACCAATATAAAGAGTTAACTTTCCATATATTTGTTCCATGCATAACTGATATTCAACCCATTTTATATTTTTGTTCTTATACATATTTACCATAATGTGCACAGTATTACTGGAATCTCCCGTTCATTCAAATTTTAGATTCCTTGTTCATAGAAATGAAATCAAAGAATTGTAAGTATCTCTGGTTGAGAAATATTGAAATGTAACATTAGGGAAACAAGAACAGTGAATTATCTATAGGCTCAGCAGAGACCACATAGATACTTCAGATTCAACAAGATCAAGATAGCAATTTCTGATATGTACAATTCTGGAACTCATAACACAACTTTCATTACAAAAGTCTGCAACAAATGAGGACTACAGATATTGACATCAGTTACTCCCATTTTTGGTAATTCTGTGTGGCGGTTTAGATAGCATTACACTGACCACCTTCTGTACAAAGGCTATTTACAAAAGTTTCAGAACAAATTTTTTAAAGGGAAATTATAAGATGCAGTGAGATGATATTAACCTAGTGCAGGTGAGAACCACATATCAATGCATGTATCACACCGTAATTCTGCAACTTAGTGTAAGGACTTTGTTGAATCTGATATGTGAAGGTGACCTAGTAACGCTAGTTGCATTTTAAAATGGACATTAATATTCAATGTGGGGTGCAAAGGGAACGCATTGCTCTAGGCGGACCCAGGGTTAGCAGATAACCAAGATCCCAAATGTACCTCCTCGCGGTGCTCCATGGTAACAGAAAACAGCAGCTCGAGCGGATTCTGGCCAAATCATTTGGGGATCGTGTCCAAGAATGTGGTGGAAGCAGATGGAAAGAGATTTGACTGCATAAGAGACAGACAATATCTCCGACACCATCTGCATCACCACATACAGAGAGACTGTCGACATACAGTGATGCCTGTTAGTCCAGTCAGAACATTGGAGGGGCGGCCAATGGAAAAGGCACGTAAAGGTGGATAAAATGAATATATGTCAAAATGAGTACAATGACACAATGAAAGGGCAGAACAGTGCTAGAGGGCAGCGCGATCTGCAAATAAAAAGTGAAACGCTCCTTGGATAGGGAAACTATAAGCTATGTTAGCTCGAGACGAGCTTCTAGTTACCTGTAATCCTTATAGGCAGAGACCCAGACCCAACCGTGGCCGCGCGGCAAAAGCAAGAAGACCTAAACCAACTCTAATGTCGAGTCTTCCTATACCGGAAATATGCTCGCGAAGAGAATGGGTTCCAAACCCGACGGGCTTAGGCAAGAAAGGGACAACGATGGCAGTCCTGGCCCAACTCCACTGTCAAGTTTTCCTATACCGGAAATACACTTGCAGAGAGAAAGGGTTCAGTACCTGATGGGCTCAGGCACAAAAGGGACAAAGATTTAGCCCTGGCCCAACTTTACTGTCAAGTTTTCCTATACAGGAAACACACTTGCAGAGAGAAAGGGTTCAGTACCTGATGGGCTCAGGTGCTATTGGGACAAGGTTGCTCAGCTCGAGAGCGCCTTGTTCTCAAACACGTGGTGTGAGACTTGAACTTGGACGAGGGGTTCACGTTGTCGGTGAACGACACCTCGATAGGAGGGCGAACGAGCCATGGTCCAACTCTTCTGGCGAGTTCTTCCTCATACGGAACCAGGCCCGCGGATGAGAAAAGGTTCAGTACCCGATGGGCACAGGCACAGTACATCCAACTGCTCGAGATGAGTTCATAGATAGTGGAACACCTCGTGCAAGACAGACGCGCTCGACAAGCGTCTTGGCGAAGAGGCACTACACACCAGCGTGCCCGGCGACAGATAGACAGACTGTCACGGAATAGGGACCAAACCTGAAATAAAGGAATGACGAAAACTGATGTGCTGGACCTCGGATGTCCAGGTCACAAAGTGGCCAACCGAGGTGCAAATAATCACAGTTCTACTGTGGAACTTGCAGCACAATGTACTTCACGCTCCCCTGCGGAAATCACACGATAATTTCGTTGTGGTTACTTGAGAGCGAACGCTGAAGAAGAAGAAGAAGAATATTCAATGTGCGTGCATTGATTTCTGTTTTCATCTTGAAAGAATCAGTTCAGAAACTTTTGAAATGCTGTAATACCTGATCAAATTTCAAAGAGTTCTATCTAAGTCAATGTAAAATATTTGAGTATATTCCCATATCACAAGATACTTTGAAGTTGACCCCTGTCCAAAATTGTAGATAAGTAGGGGTAAGGATATTAAAAAACCCCCTTTAGAGAAATAGAACAACATTTAGTACTAAAAACAAGTTGGTAAAGCATCTTCTTCAGCAGTTTTCCCCAAAATAATCAAAATTACACCCACGAGACAATTATATATATATTTTTTGTGTGTGTGCAAAAGGCATCATCCTTCTAACCAAAGTTATATCTATAGCCCTGCCACCATCAAAGCAGACTGTCCCTCATCAATTATACAGTTCTGTGTACTCATTTGGCTATCCTCCTTCAAAAGTGCTGCTATTTGACTTTTCCCATGATTTTTATTGGCTGTCAACACAGAGTAAACAAAGTGATGAATCAAAATTATAAAGTAAAATAGTGTCATTTTTAGAGGATGATTCCCAATGAGTTAACATGCTTGTATAATTGACAAGGGAATCAGGCAAAGCACCCACCCTCAAAGTCCAATGTTGATGAACATGTTGATTGTGTTCTTCAACAACTGATGGGCTAGTTCATCATGAATGCATCCCTGGAGGACAAGGTTTGTTATCTATTTGTATTTTTACAAAATAGTCTGCAACTTGTGCTTGTTCCCACAACTTAAAAGAACAATGGAAGGTCACTGTCTGTCAAAAACTGTCAATAGTGCATGTTTCCCCATTAAGAAGTGGCAGAGAGGCTGTGTGTGTCTTATGTGCTTTGCTGTTGCCATGTCATGGTCAGTTTTCTAATTTGCCCTCTGGTAGGAAAAAAAGCAGGTCTTTACGGTCAATTGAACCATATTGGAAAGTCACGGATTCTATTAAATTTATGATATTCAAGCCATTGTGCAAAAATGAATGAGAGCTATTACAAAACATGTCTACAAAAGGTGCTTAACTCTGTGGCAGGAGTGCTGGAACAAATCTTTCTCCAGAATAGTCAATCAGGCTGTTCCCAAACAGTGTCAAATATCTTGGTTGAAGTGATCATTGGTCACTTTTTGTATACTTTGTTCTGTCAGCAAATATTAAACATGCAAAAGGTTGGATCAGTCAAGATAAACAATGCTGTTTAGGATTAACAAAAGGAAAATTCTGGAGAAGGATGGATGGAATCATCCATCAATTTGTACACAATCACAAGGGAACTACTCTGAAGGAGATGGAACCAACTAATCTGTAAGTCTTTTACCAAACCATACAAAAAAAATTCCTGGACATTAATGAACAGTCCTCATACAAATGTTCAAGTAGACAAATGAGAGAGAGATGTGATAAAACATAGTTGTATGTTATTTTAGATCTGTCTTGTCAATCAATTTTAACAGATAACAAGAACTACTATGATGGTTCCATGAAGCTTACAGGATCAATGTTAAAATATGTGACAGCTAATTTCATAGTTTATTATCAACAGTATTACTTATATTCTACTACCAATAACTGACAGTCTCCTATTAGTAATATTACTTACTACTACAATCTACTAATGGTAACTATCAGTCGTATCAGTGATATTACTTAATACTATAATCTACTACCAGTTACTGCTGTCAGCAATACTACTTGCTACCACAATCTACTACCAATAACTGTCAGTTCTTTCAGTAATATTACTACTAAAATCTACTACTAGTCCTATTAGTAATATTATGTACTACTACAATCTACTAACAGTAACTGTAAGTCCTGTCAGTAAAATTACTTAATACTACAATCTACTATCAGTAACTGTTAGTTTTATCAGTAATATTCTTTTCCTTCCTTTTATTTCCTTGTGAAACACAGGACTGCAATCGGTAATATTACTTAGTAATAAAAATCTACCAGTAACTGTCAGTTGTATCAGCACTGTTAAATAGTAGCATATCCACTTTATGATGTAGCAATCAACCCATAATTTAAAAAAAATTGTTTCTGTAGTCTCAATTTTGTGAATACATAACTGCCTGCAGCAGAAATTTTGGATCTGGTACCTTGGTTGTCTGAGACATAATCTGTATCTCTGTGATCATTAGTTGTAGCAGTAGTAGACATCATTCCAGATCATAGTATTATTGTTGTTCTATAAGAAACATAATCTCTTGGTGATGATGGATGTGACTCACAAGACCAATCTCAGTCACAAAGAGTCTTCCACACGATGTACAAGGAAAAACAGATCCACTTGTACTATCGTGTGCTGTTATCATACCAGTAACTGTCATTAAAAACTGAAGAGAAACAAACTGACATCTTTATTGTCAAGAAACTCCTGAATGAAAAGTGATATCTTTGGCAGCTGGATCATAGAAGCCTGCTACAAAGAATACATTAGGTTTGAGCTTTCGTCCTTTTTTGGTCACATTATTCAAGTGTTTCTTGTACTGAGCATAGGACAAAACCTGGCACTTATGGGCAATTGTTTGAATATCATTCTCATCCTCGTGCTGTGATTCAAACAGTGCATTCTGTGGATGTAACATGATTATGTGAATTTAAAAAGCGCATTCTGTAGATGTATCAGGATTATGTGATTCAAAGAGTGCATTCTATGGAGGAATTCAGTTTATGTGTCTCAAAGAGAAAATTCTCCAATGTATCAAATTTATGTGATTCATAAAGTGAACCACTCTATGGATGTATCAGGATTTTGATTCAAACAGTGCATTTTGTAGATTTATCAAGATTATGTGATTCAAAACGTTTATTCTGCAGATTTATTAAGTTTATGTGACTCAAAGAGTACATTCTGTGAATGTATGAAGTTTATATGGCCCAAATGGTGCATTCTGTGGATTATCAAATTTATGTGATTCAAAGAATACATTCTGGGATGTATCAAGTTTATGTGACTCTTAGAATATATTATGTGGATGTAACATGTTTATGTGACTCAAAGAGTACATCTGTGGATGTATCAGTTTATGTGACTCAAAGAGTACATCTATGGATGTATCATGCTTATATGACTCAAAGAGTACATATATGGATGTAACATATTTATGTGACTCTTAAGAGTATATTATGTGGGTGTAACATGTTTATGTGACTCAAAGAGTACATCTTTGGATGTAACATGTTTATGTGACTCAAAGAGTACATCTGTGGATGTAAATGTTTATGTGGCTCAAAGAATACATCTATGGATGTAACATGTTTATGTGACTCAAAGAGTACATCTATTGATGTAACATGTTTATATGACTTACTACTGCACGTGAGATCAACACAGACATAGAACCATTACAACTAAGAAGACAACAAGCAGTATTACAGACCTTAGAAAGATACATGAGAATGGACACCACAGAAGAAAATAGAAAAATGATAGAAAAGTGGCCAGAACAACACTAATACTAACGAAATTGTTCCTCAATAATGTAAGAGAAGCAAGCAAAAAACACTATCTACCAACAAACAGAGAACAAAAAAAAAAGAAAACATAGACATTGAATCACCTTGCAGACTCTCTGACCCCTCGGCAGATAAGAACATTGTATGTAACCCCATTCCTGAAAACCATTGCCCTAGTAACAATACACACATACCTACCAGATATAATCCATGTATACATAAACAGATGGATCTGCACAAAACACTACCACAAATACTGGACATGGAGCTGTGATAAAATAACTAAACACAGACCCAGAAGTTTGGTCTATGTGGAGATATCCGCTCTAACTACACAGCAGAGATCATAGCAATCAAGAAAACTTTGAATTTAATTATTGTGGACTTCGAGAACGGAACTACTCCACCTGAAGACATAGTCATGTTCTCAGACTCAAAATCAGCAGTCCCTGGAGAACAAAAAAAACACCCCCTGGTTGCAGTATCAACAGACAAATAGACCAGCTATCCACATCACACAGTGCAGGTCACCCTCCAATGGATGCCTGGCCATGCCGGAGTCCCTGGAAATGAAACAGTTAATAAACTATCTAAGAGAGGAGCTGCTGTCCCCCATGTTTCCTATAAAATCTCCCTACATTCTCATCAAATTCAAACAAATACTCAGCAAAAACTTGAGCTTCCAGCTGAAAGACTGGAAGCTCACTATATTAACACCAACAGAAACCCAACCCAATAGACCTTCTAAGACAATTCAAGAAAGCAAACCAGAGTCTCACATTCCAACTAAGTTAGTTAAGTTAGGTAGTCATCGGATCATCATCACTGCAAACTGGACACATCCATAGTTGCTCCGATCTCCAAGCCCCTGTTAATAAACACCTGAACAGAATAAATCCATTACATGAACCAAATTGCAGACACCTTAATGCACAAGAAGAGACTGTGTGATGGTATTGCTACTACTGCAGTGCTCAAAACTAACAGACATCCGACAAGAACTACTACCACTTCTTCCAACTATACACAACACACTCTACACAATTACACTTGATAATTATGTTAGGGATATCTTGGTTCACACAGATATCTCAATGCTGATATCTTGAATCATTTTGCTATTATCTGCCAATGTATTATATGTATCACCCATGCCTATGTCATAAAGACCTTTCCGTAACATTCTTCAAAGCCATTTTCACTATAAAAGAGGGCTTTACTTGTGTGACCTTAATGTTACTTACGCTATCATTTACATATATGCCATGACTTACATAGGGGAGATGAGTTAAAAGGAGTTTATAGACAAATTATGTCATTTGCACAATAGTAACCTGGCATGGCCTGGCCATGCCAGTTTAGGGACTCTTGTTACTGTCCATTTCCATGGATTTGACCTTCTGGCTGTCAGGGATGTACAGTTAACTGCCATTAAATTGTGCTCCTCAGATGACATGATAAGGTACACACTTGAAAAACAGTATATTCAAAAATATTTGGTACACTAAAGCCTTTCAGTCTTAATACCCTTCATTTCTACATGGAGACATCTGTTATATTGTGTAAATTTTCTGTTCGTTTTTTCTGTCTCATTTCCTTCGGTTTTTGCATAATCATTTATTATTCATACCCTTCCAGTATTTGTGTTTTCATTTAGCTTTGTGATATGATCATAGGAATTTCTGTCCTTTACTCATCATGTATTATGTTGGGGTCTTGATAAAGGCAGTTTGATAGAAATGTCAATTTGTGTGAGTTTTCTGTGTTTCCAGTGACTAGCAAAACTTTCTCACACTGGTTCTGTGTCAGAATCATAGAATTGACTTTGTAGTTACCTGATGTAGCATTATTTACTGTAATCTTCTTCAAATGATTTTTTACTATAGAAATGTTCAAATGTTGTAGTGGATTGACATCACTGTACTAGGTTTTCTATGTCTATTCTGTCCCTTTAGCAAAAGGACATACTGCTTACCATGAGTACCACTCACAGCAGGAAACTTCCTCTTAAACTTCAAGTGATAATCTCCAAGAAATGTTGCATTCCCTGAGATAAAATCCTGAACTGCTAGATGAATATTGAAAAGCACAACTTTCTGAAACCAGGTTACTATCAGCATTACCAAATGATGTTGTTGGTCAACATGAGCAAATATATCTATCTTGACTGTAGACATCCATAAATCACTTCAACCACTCATCATAATCATTAAGTGTCATCTCCACAATGAAGGTTGGTTTCAACAGACACTGATATCCTCTGTCTCTTGTCTCATTGGTGTATTCTGACAGACTGTATCCTGTTTATCTCATGTTGTCCAGTCAATAACTCATATTTATTCAAATGACTGATCCCCATGTTCAGCAGCAAATAAACAAAAAGCCATTATTTAATAGGGAGTTATCACTTATTTCTTCTTCTTCTGCGTTCGTTCTCAAACTCCTGCAGATTAGCAGGATGTAGTCTGGAGAACGGAATGCGTTGTGTCATGGTTTAGAGCATTGCTGCGATATCTGCATCTTTCGGCCTGACACATCCGACTTCAGCATGGCTTTGGGTCACTGACCCTATATGGGATGGGACAGCCAACTCCATCCCATAACCTTCTTAGTCACCTTTTACGACATGCGTGGAAGGTAAAAAGTGCTACTATTCTTTGCTCACATTTTGGGTCCTAGCAACACACGGGCGATCACTTATTTAATAGTGACTTATTTAATAGGATTTATCACTTCCACTAATTTTAAACAAACTAGGTATTCTATGTTCTGAAATAGTTATCCTATCACTGTTCTTTGATCTTTCAAAAGTGTTGACGTCTCCTGTGTAAGTGACCAGCTTCAAAAGTACCTACACCTAATTCAATCTTTTCTGATAATTTTTGTTATTGAGCTAATTGCGACTATAACGATAACTGCTACTGCAATCTTCAGTCTCTCTATAAATAAGAACTATAGCTTGTTTCACACTATCCAGAAGCAGTTGGACTTCTTATAATTTCTCAAGAACAAATGTTAGAATCTAATTTTAAAGGCAAAAGACGTGTGTTTTAGTGAAAATATAAATGAAAGTATTCTCGCATGTGGCAATAAAGAATTGGGTGGACATAAAAATCCATATTAGGGAGCCATGAAGTATAAACTGATGAAATTACTATTGATTGAAACCAAAACAGATTTATCGGTTATTGGACCGGAGAGTTAATATTACTTACCTTGGGATCTGTCAGTTTCTTGTTAGATTCTGTCTCCTCGGGATGATAATACCACTGAACCCTGACCATCATTTGACCATTCCAGCCCTCCCATAGACTTTCAATACGGCCAACATAAGGACAGTTGACTCGTTCTTTGGACACAAAAATAGCAGAGTCTCCAACCCTCACAATTTCCTTGCCACGACAAATAGCTTTATAAAACACCTTCTTGGCCTTGCCCTTTAGACCGGGTCTTTTGGTGCTTTTGCCATCCCATTTCCAGAGTTCTCTTTTCACCTTTTTACCTGTCAATGAAATAACAGTCCTGAAGTACAGCATAAACTCTTCAACAAATAGTAATTCTTGAGTACAGCGTAAACTAACTCTTAAATAAACAGTATTCCTTGAGTGCAACATACACTAATTCTTATACAAACAGAAGTATTCGAGTACAGCATAAACTAATGTTAAACAGACAGTAGACTTTGGGTACAGTATGAAATAGCTATTACACAAACTGGTTATTGAGTACAGCATAGACTAACTCTATTACAAGAAGTAGACTTTACTTGTTAAAGAAACAGTAGCCCTTGAGTACAGCACAAACTAACTCTTAAACAAACACTGGTTCTTTAATACAGCATAAGTAACTCTTAAACAAACAGTATATTTTGGGTGCAGCATAAAATAAATCTTAAACAAACAGTAGATTGTGGGTGCAGACAGGAAAAGAAAACAGGGAAGACCAAAAACAATGCTCAGAAGAACATTTATGAATGAATTAATATCAACAGGCATAAATGCACAAGACCTGCAATCCTTGGCAACTGACCGACAGGCATGGAGAACTATGACATCCTATGTGCCAAACTTGGCAAAAGAGAAACTGACTGATTGACTCACTGATAAAATAAATCATAAACAAACAGTAAATTTTGGGTGCAGCATAAAATAAATCTTAAACAAACAGTAGTCCTCGAGTATGTCATAAACTAAAAACATAAAAAAGTATTAAACCAACCAGTGTTGTCTGAACCATCAGAATCTGCATCATCCTTTTTGTTATCATTATTACCATCATTATTGATATCCAGATCTTCTTTAGAAGAAAGTTTACTTGACCTAGGCACTGTGTCTAATGATTTTCTCCTGTCTGAAGAATCTGATGGTGTCCTCTGCTTTCTCTTGGGTAAAGCTTCTAATGGATCAGGTTCATACTCTGTTGAAACATTGAGATTTATTCTCAGAATATTCACAAAGTTTTTAAAAATGATACACTGATAATAAAATAATTTTCTCTTTTTATTTTATACTATCTCTTTGTTTTTACATGTGGAGCAATTCATCCACAATGGATATTTCCTTGACTTTCTAATCTGGTGGACCAGGATCAGGAAATGGGTATAAATGGGGAAATTATTAGGTTCATTTTAAGCAGATGTGGCCTATTGTTTATTGTTTGTTTGTTTGTTTTTCGTTCGCTCCATTGTAACCATCACGGATATCCGTGCGATTTCCGCCGGGAGCGTGATTACGTTGTGCCATCGTTATGCGCCTTGTAGGCCTAGCACATCCGATTTCGGCATGCCTTGACAATTCGGGTGGGCTACCCTTAGCCTGTGACAGCCTCTATATCTGTCTCCAGGCACGCATAGCGGAGACTCTTCGCCCAGACGATTTTTTGCTATCGTCTAACTCGAACGAGGTGTTCCACTGTCTATGAACTTGCCTCGTGTAATTGGACGTGCTGTGCCTGTGCCCATTGGGTACTGAACCGTTTCTCATCCGTGAGCCTGGTTCCTTAAGGGGAAGAACTCAACAGAGGAGTTGGACCCTGGCTCTTTCGCCCTCTTAGCCGAGGTGTCATTCACCGACATTGTGTACCCCTTGTCCAAGTTCGAGTCTCACACCACGCGTTTGAGAGCAAGGCGTTCTCGAGCTGAGCGTCCTTGTCCCAATAGCGCCTGAGCCCATCAGGTACTGAACCCTTTCTCTCTTCAAGTGTATTTCCGGTGTAGGAAAACCTGACAGTAGAGTTGGGCCAGGGCTAAATCGTTGTCCCTTTTGTGCCTGAGCGCATCGAGTACGGAACCCTTTCTCTTCGCGAGCATATTTCCGGTTTAGGAAGGCTCGACATTAGAGTTGGGTTAGGTCTTCTTGCTTTACCAAACGCCAATGGATGGGTCTGGGTCTCTGCCTGTAAGGAACGCAGGTAACTAGAAGCTCGTCTCGAGCTGACGGAGCTTGTAGTTCCCCTTTCCTAGGGACTTTTCACTTTCTATTTGCAGTTCGCGCTGCCCTCTAGCGCTGTTCTGCCCTTTCATTGTTTCATTGTACTCGGTATGAAATATATTTGTCTCTCGCCATGCATCTATCTTTACGTGCATTTTACATTGGCCGCCCCTCCAATGTTCGGACTGGACTGACTTGCTTCACTGTATGTCGACAGTGTCGCTATATGTGGTGATGCTGGTGGTGTCGGAGATATTGTCTGTCTCTTGTGCAGTCAAATCTCTTTCCATCTGCTACCTCCACATTCTCGGACACGATCCCCAAATGATTTGGCCAGAATCAGCTCGAGCTGCTGTATTTCTGTTTCCAGGGTGCACCGTGTGGAGGTACATTTGGGATCTTGGTTATCTGCTAACCCTGGGTCCGCCTAGAGCAATGCGTTCCCTTTGCACCCCGCCTATTGTTTATGAAACTAATTTCATACATTATTTAACAAAACAAACTTTCGCTAAAAGTGCATACAACACAGCATCCATCAATCAGTGCGTAATGCTGAGAGACTCCCCTTCCCCTAAAACAACCCTTGGGGGTGGGGGGGGGGAAGGGTAGCTCTCATATGAAGATGTGTCATGTGGGGATGTGTTATATGAAGATTGAATTAGCGCTAGCAGACGCTTCACATTTTTTATCTCTGTGTCACAGAAGCCTCAATAAAATCAAACCTACTACTTCCGTTGAAGATGGATGTGCCGGGCCATTGGCGCAAATAAAACGGCAACACAATGCATTTCCATTCTCTGGACTACATCCTGCTGGAAATCTAATAGGACCATGGTCCTGTTACAAGGGAGATCCAACAGGAGTTTGAGAGTGAACACTGAAGAAGAAGAAACCTACTATTAAAAAGATGGACTGTTATCACATGACGAGGCCACATTTACGTAACATGTACTAATTATTAGTTCATAAAAAACTAATGGATTCGTCCAGCTTCAGGAAATGGGTAGCAGAACAAAGATGAGAAAATAAGGACATCTGGTGTATATCACCACAACATGCTGTCAATTTCATAAAAATATGACTGAAATACAATAAGTCTGAAACATGTTTTATTTTTATCAACAACCTCTACTTTGTCTTACATCTAGCCACTACTACAGGGGCTTGTGTGAAGAAATATACTACCAACAGTATCTTACATGCGTGACCAGAATACTCAAGACATCCAGCAATCTATGTCCTTTCAGTTCCTTGTGGAACATAATGCAGTAAATGGGTGGAGGTAGACACTGAGAAGAAATCACTGACTAAAGTAATAATACAACTAGATAAAGCGTGTTGAAAATGGACGGCAGTCAGGGCTCAGGATACAGTGCACGAACTTGCCTAACTACACTCGAAACCACAAGACATAATTATATACACAGATGGCTCTGTTAGCAGAAACACAAATAAAAGCGGTTGGGGTTTTATTGCCTACAGAAATGGCGTGAAGTATGTTGAGAAATCTTCAGCATATTCTACTGTTACATCAAGCATGAGGATGGAGATAGAGGGAGTTACAGCTGCTCTTAATTGGTTGATAACTGATACATCAACACACGTGGTAATACTCACAGACTCTCAAAGCATGTTGCGCAAGATAGAAAAGTTCATGCTAAGAAAAGAATGGTGGGACTTATTGAACAACTCAGTTGTCCAGAGCATTACATGGATATACTGCCCTGGTCATGCTGGGGCCAGAGGAAACGAGAGAGCCGACTTATTGGCAGGCAATGCGACGATAGACGGCACATTGCTGAGAAGAGATAAAGCAGATTTAATAAAGGCAGTAATAAATTCATTTCAAGATGCAGATGATGTCAATGAGGTTGAGAACATACACATACAGAGAATGTTAGAAATGGGAGTATTCAGAGGAGAGGGGAGGAAAAGTAAATTTTTTGGAAAGTCCTGAAGATCACACAATCAACACCTGACCGGAACTATGAGTCTACATACACTGGGATGGCTGCTGGAGCGGAGGGCGGAGCACTTATGGGAATGTCCCGCATGCTGTGAAGCCAGTTTGTAATCAAGAATCAAGAAGAATCAAGAAACATAAGGCTGCAAATGTCACTCTCAAATGCTTTCTGTGCTGCACTGTCATCTTCATCTGTTCCCACAAAATCCTAATTGATGATATCCTAATCCCATCTAATGTAAAGTAAACAGTGGATTACATCTATTGATAAATGTCTGCAACTTTGATATGATTTTCTGGGTTACTTGCTATATTTCAGAATCATAAAGCACTGCAGACTTCATATTTATATTAAACAATCCAACCTTGTTTCTCTAAGACAATGCTGAGAAATTTCATATTGGGTGAAGAGAATTGAAAGCAAGCCTGACCTTATTAATCAATTCTGATGTTTATATTATGATCTATTCCTCACTCAATGCCAATGTTGTTTCCTAATTAGATAATACTTTGTACCTATTCAATTGTTTGGCCATTTACTTTTATAGGATTTGTGTGTGTTATTAATGTTCATTTTCTTTATTTTTACTTACATTTAATTAATTCTAGTTTTTGCTGCTGCTTTTACAAGACTGTTTTTTCCTGTATATCCTGTTGTTTGTGTAATAGTAGCCATAGGTCATCTGCAAAATTCAGATCCTCCAATTACTAATCAAGTGTTTACTGTATTCCTGTTTTCCTTCCTTTAGTTGTTTGCCTTATCAACTAATCTATAAAAATGAGAAAGTTTGTCATGGATAGTAAACATCTGTGTCTGACTCCTGTTTTAGCTCCAAAGGATTTTGATAGCCAGCCCTTGTAGACTAACCTGCATGTTTGCATATAGAATTCCTGTATAATTTTTATACAGTGTTTAAATCTCTGGTATTCCATGTCTAAATATTTTCCACATGACGGTACAATCTATACTATCAAAAGATTTTTCAGTCTACAAAATTCACATACAAATGTCTGCCATTCATTAGATGTTCTATAATAATTCTAAGTGAATACTGTTTGACATGTACATTATCTTTTTGCTCAAAATGCTACTTGTTCTGCCTCAATTCCACTTCTATTGACTCTTTAAGATGTTCCAAAATTATTCTATTCAGGATTTTCTCTGTCACATCCAGTAATATTCACTCTCTCTAGTTATTGTATTGAGCCATATTTCCTTCCTGCAGTTTTATCAAGTGTCCATGTTTCCATTTCTTAGAAATGGTTTCTTGTCCCCATATTTTCCTAAAAAAGCAGGTGAAGCATGTCTGTAGTTGTTTGTTTGACTGCTTTCATGGTTTCTGGTGGGATTCCTTCAATCCAGCCATGCAGCATTCCGGAATCACTGTAGTTCCAGTGATCTCCTGCTCAGCTGTGTGCTTAATTTTTCATTTACAAGTATAATTTCTGAGAGTATCCATAGCACCACAACTTTACATGGTGAAACCTTCACCTTCTTCCTATTCTTTTGTGTTCATTTTCACATTCTACATCAGGATGTAATCCGGAGAACAAAATGGATTTTCTCATAGTTTCAAACTTAGCTGCAATATCTGCACCTTTCAGTCTAACATATCGGATTTCATCATAGCTTCTAGGTCATTTTGACTCTATGTGGAATAAGACAGCCAATTCAACCTAAAAACCTACGTAGTTGCTTTTATGACATGCATGGAAGGTAAACAATGTTGCTATTCTTTGCTTCCCTTTTGGGCCCCTACAATACACCGGTTAAACCCTCATCTTAATCTTAATTAGATAAAGTTACAAAGATATGCTATAAAGTGAAGACCAAATTAACATTAATAAATTGCAATCTGACAGGTCACTTAAAATTATACAATAGAAGGTTAATTAAATAGTAATAAAATTGGTAATTTGATGTAACACAGTAGGGACAAATTACAAGATTGTCTAGTATAACTCACAGATATGAAAACATTTGGGCAGTGGTAACACGGCCAAATTTGAGCATGAATTTCCAGTTTTAATTTTGACTATGAATGTTGTAGGTAAGTTCACAAATTTTAGATTTTTACACATTTTAATTCTAGTCATTTTACTTTTAATCTCTTTCCTATCAATGCTAAAGCCATCAGTTGTTTGACTTTGACTGAATAATTTTCATCAGAGATGTACAGTGCCGTTTTACCCTGAGACTGTAGTTTTTGCCAAACGTTCTGTCCAAAGTGAAAATAACATCCTGATACTTGAGCTCGTGGAAATGCATATTTAAAAGCTTTAATTGCAGCTAATTCGAAATCAGTAACTATTAAAGATGCAGCTGCATTTCTGTTACTTCCCATTTTTTTTTTTTGCATGACCCGAGACCCTCCTATTGACTATCTTAGAGGTACGCACTGACAACACAAAAACAGAACATAACACAATCAGGTAAAATAATGTGCAGAGGAACTATATTCTAAAGTGCTGTTAATACACTCACTGCCCCCACATTCATTTATCATTGCCTTTTTAAAGCAAGATTTTTTATCTCCATCTTTTGGCAATATTTTGATAAAACATGTAATATTGCAGCATATGAGGCACATGTGAAAGGTTCCATCTACAGATCTCTTCCTGCTCTAGAATCATAATGAATAGCAGACTTAAACAAAGACACCTGCCGAAGACGGATGTGTCTGGCCATTGGCGCAAATAAAACGGCGACACAACGCATTTCAATTCTCTGGACTACATCCTGATGGAAATCTAGGACCATGGTCCTGCTACAAAGGAGATCCAGCGGGAGTTTGAGAATGAACGCTGAAGAAGAAGAAACAAAAACAAAGATTGGAAAAATGTTGCCATAACTTTTGTTAACAAAATAATGTAGATAATTTGATTTTGGTAACCATGATAAAAGAAGAAAAAAAATATCTGGCATTTGATATTTACCAACAATAGGAAAATCAGAAGGTAAAAGACGTATGTGATCAAGTTCTATCCGTCCATTGTCTCCGTCATCAAACTCCACAGAGATCACAACCTTTTTACCATTGCTAATTGGACTGGCTGTAAGCAGAAATATTTTCATTGTTAGTAACAGAAACATAAATGTAACATATGATAAGATTCATCCATAACATGTCTGATGTTTTACGTTTATATTAATTAGTAGCTGAGGGATATCCTGAGATGGGAATTCAAACACTAGTGGACTAATGCATAATGAGGATTATCTATCTACTAACCAACCAACCAACCAGCCAGCCAACTAACAAACCCACCAACCAAGTATAGTCATGTATTTTTCTGTGACTATCAAAATTTAAAGGATGTGTAAACAGCATCATGCCAGCTGCCTATAAATTGCAAGATTGTTAAAAATATAAATTTCTTGAGGTTAGGTAAACCCCAAAGTAGTTTCTCTTTAACTGAGAATAGAACCACAAACTACCAGAAAGGGAACCACTAACAATTGAACTTATATGGTTCCCTGATGTACATAAGGATGAGATAATTACCGACTTATGGAAGAAATTGGTAATTATTACTTTGTGGATGAGATAAATATTTCTCTGTGGATGATAACCATTTATTTGTTTATGATATAGCTATTTCTTTGTAGATGAGGTAAGTAACTCTTTATTTGTGGATGAGATATCTTTGTAAATGAGATCATTTCTTTTTGGATGACTACTATTTCTTTGTGAATGAGATAGAGAACTATTTTTTTTGTAGATGAGATAGTTAACTATTTCTTTGTAGATGAGAAATCCTGGTGCTGACAATGACACATTATTATAAATGAATGGTTTCATTAATAACAAGTTGATATAACATGCTAAATGACATGAATCTTTAAAAAAAATCAATGTAATAAACTATCTGATATGTTTTCATAAGGATATAATTAACAAGATATAGTTATCTATGGCAGGACACCCACACAGAAAGTAGTCAGAGTCCACTAAAGTTGGAGCTGCAACAGCCCTTGTGGCATGGAATAATCAGTGCTCACGTTTTCCCTCCTAAACCGAGGAACAAAGAAAGAAAGGAGATAACAGAAAGCTTTACAACACATAGATAAGTGAATAGGATAAGTGGATAACAGCAGGTCTCATGACACATAGAAAAACAATACAATTGGCTAACAGTAGAAAGAAATGATAGAATGTTATTGAGGTTCAAAATTTCTGAAGTTAGCCACCACAGAAGATTATTATGTGATATGCACATATGAATATGAAGCAAGATTGGCATAGTAATGTAACCATATATACATATTAGTACACATACATTTGGCAACTGTTCCTGGGTAGAGACATGAAAATTGTTGACTCCAAAATGCACAAACACGTGTCCCTTCAGTGAGGTGCAATAAGCTGCCAGGTTTTACATCTAGAACCTGGGAAGGCAATTGTAATTTCTATGTATACATCAACATAATCTCATGCTTTCAGGATATCACAAACATTTCTCTTAATCACATAGCTATATCCATTACAAATTATATACTGAGTTAAATTTGTAACATTCTGGGCAGACAAATAGATGTCCAATTTTTCACAGAAGATATAAACAGGTGCATGATAATGATGCTTCACCTTTACAAGAAATTATGAGCATGTGGTAGAAAAAGTAAATTAATTTTAGTGTTTGTTGAGTCCTCAGATAATTTTGGAGTTCAATCCTGATTTTTTAAAAATCTTCTACAGTATGAAAAGGAACAAATTAGGTCTTGAGGAGGAAAATATGTCTTACTTCATTCATTTGTGTATCTTTTAATCCAACTATGTTCTAAATTTCAAGTTTTTAATGCCTGCTTTAATCAGGCTGGGCTGTGATTGGATATGGATTCCCAAGATGTCAATAAGTACACTTGGTACTATGATTGCAGTCCAATCTCCATTTTCATTCATGTTTTCCATTAGTGCCTACCTATGTATTTTGTGGTTAATTGATCTAAATGTTGTATCAATAAATAATCAATAATTAATTTAAATATTCATTTTTTAGGGTCAGGGGTTGGGGTTAGTTATGTTTTACATAACTAATCTAACCCCTGACAATAAATATAATTATATTTAAATTAATAACTTATAAACATAGGCAAGGGAAATAATCACACAGGTAGGCACTAATTGGCACAACGGGGGTTGGACTGTGATCATAGTACTGTACACTCTCAATGGCTTATGGTTAAACATATTTTTTTCTCTGCCCCATAGGTACTCACTTGTACTTGCATCACATTTGATGCTCCAAATAATTGTATAATCACATCACAAATTGACATTATCTATTTTGGACACTTCAAGGCATGGATTGAGAGTTGGACACAATTGTAATATTAAATGGAGTCTTGAAGACCTAAGAATTGTGGAAAAGGGACAGGTGTGATGGTGGTTGTGGCCAGAACAAGAAATCTCAGCCACAAAGAGTCACAGTATGAACACAGAATTTCAGGACTACTTGTGTCATCATGTGCTGTTGTGTACCTTCTTAAATGTAGTTATTTATTTATACACTATCATTTCTCCTTTGTATTTCCTGATCTTTCCCTAACACGATCCACAGTATTATGTTCCTACGACTACATATAAGTGCCTGTTTCACACACATCAAGAGTATGTTACAAATTTGCTTTAGAGAACACAAATATATTTGAGCGAGACAAAATAAATAATTTTGCAGTTTGGCAGGAACCATTATTGACAGAAGGGAAATGGAATAATCTTGTGTGGTTTGGATTCGTAACAAAACACAATTCACTTTCAAAGGCTATCCTGCAGGAAACAGTTATGGGTTGAAAGAGAATAGACCACTAAAGAAAATCATGACTTGATAATATCAAAGAATAGTCAGGATGTGATTACTTTCTTTCGTATGACCAAATGTAGGGATGTTATGGAAATATATATATATATATATATATACTTCAGACTTAAACTAAACCAAATCCAAATCTAGTCATTCCCAACGGTCCATTGATGATGCTGGTTGAACCATTGCAGTTGGTTCTGGTGATGCCGGTCTGTAAGAACAGGACCTCTGTAGACTCTTCTGGCCCAAAGACCAGCATCCTGACTGTTTGATCCAAAATTCAACAAGCTGTTAGCATTGACTGGAATGTGGATGATACAAATGCAAATTGATTCCTGAGGTGCATTGACTCCTGCTGCATGAAGTGGTCTTCGGTAGGAGTTGTGACTCTGGGTCTTCCTCTGCACTGCCAGTCTGCCACCGAGCCAGTTTGTTGAAATCACCTCCAAAAGTGACTGATGGTGCTTCTAACCACATTAAATTGTCTGGCCACTACACTTTGTGATTGTCCAGTCTGTAAGCATTCAGTGATGCTGTATCATTGTTCTGTATTGAGATGAGCCATACATGCGCATATAATTTTCAACTGAATTTGTTCCAGGATTGTTAATCTTTTATAGGAATGGTCAGAGAGTTTTGTGTTCAGTAAGTTTCACAGGATTCTCAAAAACCTGCCATGAGTTATTGCCAAAAATGTTGTTTTTACCTTGACCTCTTTCATGACTTCATGAGGTGAGTACAATTCAGGTAACCATGAGCACTTAGACCAGGCGGACACAGTCGATATGTTGAATGATGTCTACTCTGCAGATATCTTTTATAAAAGTAACTCCAAAAAAGTTGAATTTTTTTTTAACAGTATAGTTACCATTTATGAGGTAGCTTCAAAATGTTCCTGGAATAGTCGACTAGTGTTTGAATGAAAGATGATATTATGGAGATTATATGATTAAAAGTTGGTAATGACCTAGATGAAAGGATATGGCAGACATGACCTTCACATATACTCTCAAAGAGAAGATACAGATATTTGTTTGTGTGCTGTGCTAGTCGCATCATCAGACTTGAAAATGTCCTTGATTGAACAACGTACAAATATCAAATTGTGTGTTTTACTTGAGAAATCACCCTCAGAGACACTAACATTTCTTAATTAGGCATATGGTGATACCAGCGCAATCACAGGTATTTCTGTGAAGGTCGTATTTCTGTGAAGGTCGTATTTGTATAGATGATGATGATACATATAGTGGATGACTGTCTTGATCAACATTGAGTGTGTTCAGAATGAGTTGTTCATGCTGACTTAGTGCCAAGTAAATTACCTCAGAAGTTGGAATATCAGTTGGAAGTTGCCACAGTATTCTCCACAATTTGCGAACACATGGTTCCAAAAATATTATTTTCCAAACAGAAAGAAATGAGATTGACCCTGGTAGGTGATCTAATCACTACAGCTGATCATGATAGCAATTTTCTAAACAACATAATCACAGGAGAAGAGACCTGATATTTTTTTAATATCCTCCTGTAATTCCCCGGACACAGACATTTCATTTGGAACAAGAGCATAGGAAAAGTTTTGCTGGAAGTTTTTTTCCCAGGGTAATGTCTACCATAACTTCATTCCTGAAGGCTGAATTATTAACAAGGAAATTTACATTGATATCCTCAGTCAACTAACTGAAGAAAATGACTAGAAAATGGAGAACAAATAGTTGGATTATGCTGCATGACAATACAGTCACATTGACCCCTACTGGTAAAGCAGTACCTCGCATAGTGCAAAACAAAATCTTTGAACAGCCTCCATATTTTTCTAACCTTGCACCAGCTGAAGTTTTTTTTCCCCATGGCTGAAATCTGCACTGAAAGCAAAGCGTTTCAAGGTTGCAAATGACGTTATCACCAATGTGACAAGGCAGCTGAGAGAGAGGTCAAATAATTTGAAGGAAATATAGTGTAGATAATTCTATTATTACTTATTTCTATATAATCCGCTAGACACTGTAACACACAAGAGGAGACTATTAAACAAAACTAACAGACATTCGATAAGAACTACTACCACTGATTCCAACTATACACAACACACTCTACACAACTGCACTACAGCTGAGGAAAACCTGTGCATTCACCAGAAGGGCTATGGGCTGTCAATAGCTGCTTGCTCACAGAGAAAGGGATTGAAACATCATCATCATCATCATCATATAATTCACTAATTCAGGGAATGTTTTGAAGCTAACTCATTCATAGAACTTCACATCAGCTTTCATATCCTCGAAACATGCAGTCAAACACAATACATGAAGCACAAGAAAGCAAGAAGTACTTACTGCCCACTTGAGAATCTCTTCCAAACATAAGATGTGTGGTCTGTTACCTCTTTGTCCAGCAGTTAGTACACCATAACTAGTTTAGAAGGAAACATACAACAGTCAAGTGCTGCAATCATTAAAAAAATTGCTGATAGAGATTGCATCTAATAATATATTTTAAAAAAAAATTTGTTAAATGTGATCATCTAGTAGGAGCATGGAGCCAACATCCAATAAGATCACAGAGCCAGCATTATTCAATTGGATCATGGAGCCGACATCCAATAAGATCACAGAGCCAGCATTATTCAATTGGATCATGGAGTCAGTGTGAACAGATGAACGTATTAGAGGTAGTCCTAATCACTTATAACTAACATCTATAACTAACATTTTAAATGATTCCTTCTTCTTTTTCAATTATTCAGCAACATTTGAAAGTGTTTTTTTGACTTTCTCCAGCATTCTGTAATAAATTATTGTCAGTTTCTTCATGGTTCTTGTACTTTAACATACTTGCTCTTTAACCATAATCATTTCCTTTGTTAATTTTCCAAAACTATAGAATGTCTCTTGATTCTAAAGATATTTGTTTGTCTATATTAAAATAAAAACTAAATTAAGCATTTAACATTTCATCCTAAATTTTGTTGATTTCTCTTTTCAACCTAATTTCTATTGGTTTCTTTTTCTTCTCACATTTTGTTGGTTTAATTTTTTTATCTCAAACTTTGTTGGTTTTCCCCCCAAATTTTATTGGTTTAATTTTTAATATCAAATTTTGTTAGTCTATCTTAACACCTGAAATTTAGTTAAGATTATTTTATTGCTAACTGCTTTTATGAAATCTGTTTATTTGTAACCATGAAATATTTTAACACGCAATGACCATCACATCTCACTGCAGAGCAGCCATGGTTGATTGACAAATAGTCAATGCTGTATCGTGCAGGATAGCTGTAGAATATCTATACAGTCAACTTTCACCACATGTGTTGCATTCAGCAGAGCAGTGATGGAACATCTAGTCAATGGCTATCATACTTTGAATCTCTTATGAAAACATGGTTAATCTAGTCCCAAAATCTATTGCTTATCAATATAGAACTATCATTTTAGTTACACAAAGTGAGCTGCTTTTGTTTATTGATTCTATTTGAATGACCCTTACACTTGCATTTTAAAATTGAAACATGGATTTCTATTCTGTCCTAAATCAAAGTGATTGAAATTTTGTCTTCTAGTTGTTTGTTCACTGTCTACATTCCTGTAACATAAATCAAGACTGCCCTGTAACATAAATCAAGACTGCATAAGACTTTATTGTTCTTACATTTCCACCATTAGTAAATGAGACAAAATTAAATAAATGTATATTTGGTAACCATCAGGGACATCACTTACACATCTGGTGGTTGCAGGGCCTTGACAGTGCCCTCATGAAAAAGTCCATCAATTAGGTACAGGACTTTTAATCCTTCCCTCAGATCTGACTGCTGTATTTTGCATGAACGGGACTCTGAGACGATACATTTATAGGCAAATAATTAGTCCAGGTAAATAATGGTACTGCAGGTAAATAATGGTAGTACAAGTACATTTTTGGGGCTAGAAAGCATGAATAAATAAACCTAGAAAGACTATTGTATCGAATCTTCAATTAAAACATTAAAAAGTCCGCAAAAAACGGTAACACAAGTTGGTATGAAACAACAAATATTTCAGCAGAGTGTAACATCCATATTCAGAATAAATTTGCTGTTTCAATCTGTGTCCTTATATATCATAGTTTATGTTGCAAGATCTGGAAAACAGGTATGCCCAATAAGAACTGAAAATGACCAGTATACATTTTTTAAATCAAACAATGACAACCTACAAATGTGCTCCAACTTTAGAACTATCACTTGAATAAATCATGCTAGCAAAATATTACTAAATACTATAATGAGGAGATTTCAGAATAAACTAGAAGCCGAAATCCATGAAGCACAAGCTTGTTTTAGTTCTGGCAGAGGTACTAGAATCTTTATATCTATTATCATTTTCACTTGTGCCATTAAGCATTATGTGGGAATGTTGAATTTGTCTATCTTTGACCTTTTGGGTCACATTGGCCATGGTCAGTCCATCTTTCTAAGGTTTCTTTGATTGCCACCATCCATCTAATTCTTGATCTTTCTAGTGCCTTGCAGTCCAAATTTCTACTGTTGAATGACGAAGGCCTATTTGCATTGGTTCCATTCTCATAATGTGGCTAAACTGCCTGGTTTGCTGTCTCTCTATGTAATCTTGACCTGAGATGGCAAATAAATGTATAAACCAGAGATCACATGTTCAATATGAGAATTATTTTAGAAAAATGTAAGGAATTCAGCATTGATTTACATTTTTGTTTCATTGACTGCACCAACATTTTCAATTGCGTAAAACATCACCAAATGTGGACAATTATGGAAAATATGGGTTTCTCAAAACACCTCATACACTTAACTGCAATACTGTATCAAGAACAAGAGACAGCAGTAAAAGTAGATGGTGAAACATCAGATTGGTTCAATGATGTGCAGTAAGTCAAGGATGCTCTATATCCACATATTTATTTAACATCTATGCAGAAAACATAATGAGAAATGTAAGAGATGACCAGACACATGCAGAGTTCATCCTCTTAACATCAGAGGACAATATATCCTAGAAATTAGATATGCAAATTACATAATTCTTTTAACAGCTAAAAAAAGGTAGGTCTGAAACAACTGATTCTATCAACAACAAAAACTGAGGCCCAGAATGTATTCTTATACCAAGAAAACAAAAATAATGACAACAGATTAAGTCATAACCCCCAAAAACATCATAATTAACCTTTAGCATACCATCATTGCAAACAAACACAACAGACTTACAATCATATACTGCTAAACATTGTGATATTTTCATTGCAAGAAGTTGCTTCGCAGTTTGGTAACTACAATAAAAAGTTTTAATTGATTTTTAATCCAGGAAAAGTGGAAACACTGCTAGCATTAAATCTAGCATCTAGCTTCCTTTCCTGACAATGCTATGTCAAAGAAGATGAAAAATCCAATAAAATTTTATATTTACAGTCAAGTGTTTCAATTATTACAAACTGGGTTGAAATAGAAGTAATTTTCAGTTAAATTCTTATGGATTGTGTTTCTAATGGTGAGGAATTATTGGAAATTATGTTTATTTTAAAAGAAGATATTATGAACACATTATTTTCTTTATGAAATGATATCAGGAACATTAAATCTATACATTTTACATTGAATAATTAATATTTCCGCCGGAGACGGATGTGTCGGACCATTGGCGCAAATAAAACGGCGACACAACGCATTTCCATTCTCTGGACTGCATCCTGCTGGAGATCTAGTAGTACTGCTACAGGAGAGATCCAACAGGAGTTTGAGAATGAACGCTGAAGAAGAAGAAGAATAATTAATATGTTGTGTGTTGAAGAAATATTCCTAGGCCTAGCCAAGATCTAATCAATAAGATTAATGACATCTACATGTTTTATTTATTTTCACATATGAGCACGCTATTTAGGTTATGAAATAGCATTATAAATATTATGTAGCAGCATTATGGAAAGGGAATTTTACGTGTTCGTATCCGAACACTAGTCAGTAATGTTATATTAATTTGTGTGTGTGTGCATTTTTATTTGTCACAATTTTTTCACATATCACACATACACCAACAATACTAAATAATTAGATTCAGTATTCAAATCTTATTTCCATTAAAAAAAATAATTTAAAAAATCTCCAGAAACAAAAAAGTTATTGCATTCTCCAAACACCCACCTAAATTACACAACTGTCATAATAAATGAATCCTTTATGCACAGGCAAAATTTATCTTACTGGTTCTATAGGCGCCTATAGCCACTGACACCATTACTTAGCTAAGCCCTGTGGGTGTCCATTCACCCCTGTCACTAGGTTCTGATTCATCAGTATGGAATCAAACGAAGTTAAGCTCATATGATGTAGAATTCTTTCCACACGAAGCTAGGAATACATCACAGCCTAAAGGTAAAATTTCTTTACACATTACGATTGTAAGAAGGGAGAAAGCAGGCTAATTTTGTCTACTAATTTCAGTATCGATTTTTGATGCCATATTTTACTATCAAATGTAGTACTGCGTGGCATGGTAAGTGATTGTTATGAAAAGAAATATCTACATGTTTTAATTGTTGTTTTTGTGTTTTAGCTGTTGTTATATTATAATGATGTTTTGTCAAGATTGTCAACAATGAAAAGCATGGAAATACTGGGGTATGCATATGGAAGAAAAATTATGGTAAAATGTGAAATGTGAGTGTCATTTATTTTTGTTTATGCAATACTGTGTAGCAAAATATGCTTTGTGCATTTTCCAATCTACCTATAAATTTGTAAAATAATATTCCTATGATGTATAAGACTAACTTCGAAATATGGTTGCTATGCATCAAGTAGTTTTCATGAAAATTGAGCTCAAGTGAGTAACATGAATTATGGAACGAACTATAGTATCAATGACAGTCAAACAAGTCTTCTCTTGTTCCTATACATTAGGGACATTTCCGTAAAACATGTATGGTTATCATTCTCTAAGTTCCACAATCACAGACAAGTTTACATGTTTATGATTTGCAATTTGTTAACACATTGGTATCAAAGGCTTGTTGCTTTTTGATCTCTTTATATCCACGTACATCTAAATGACTGCAGTTAAGGAGCAAGCAGAGATGCTTACCTGGAGTTGATGGATTTATCTTGTATGACACCAGGGGGATGTTGTCAGTATCACTGGAGTCAGTGCTGATCTTACGTTTTTTATTTCCTGTCTTAGAACTCATCTTCAACTAAACAAGGACAAATTTGCAGAATAAAAATATACAGAATTTGAAACTGTATAGAAATTAAAAACAGAGAAATTAGTATCATGACACTATATTTCTAATCTTAGTATAAAGAAATCTGTCACCAGTGTCTTGAACTATTCACTAATACCTAGTTACACTTTATATAATTTGAACATATTTAGATATAATATTTTAAGCTTAATTTACCTATATAATATTTTTGGAACTAAAACATAGTTGAGCACAGGGCTTAAAGGATTCTGTTTCAAAACAGGTATTTACAAAGATATTGATGGAAAACAGCAATATCTCCTCTAATGTGTGGCTCCTCACAAAGTGCAGTGCACCAAATTTAACACTCCAAGAAGAAAAAAAGGTCATTAAGTAACGCACTCTGAGAGTTGCACATATGATTCGTGTTCACCGAATCCCCAGATAGTAATTCAACAGCAGCCTATGCTTAAAATGTACACCTTTCTCAAAAGTAGCCAGTATTACAAATATGACATATCTTAAGAGTACCCAGTACTAAAATACAGTTACACTTGTCTTAAGAGTAACCAGTACTAAAAAACAGTGCCATTTGTCTTAAGAGTAGCCAGTACTAATAAAGTGATACTTATCTCAAGAGTAACCAGTACTAAACAAAAGTGGTACTTATATTAAGAGTAGACATGCCACGAAAACAATGGGTTACTTTTCTAAAGAGCAGCATTACTAAATAGTGGGCTGTACTTTACTCTCTGGTTCTGAAATTTAACTAGAAGTGAGAAGAGTAAAAAAAAAAGAGAGAGAGAGAGGTGTAAAATAATACACAAGAGTGTACAAGAGAGTGAATATAGAGAAGGAGGTGTAAAAAAGATTTATGGAGGATATTAATGGCTGCAGGCTCCATTGTTCCCATGGTATGGATAAGGCGGTTCTCCACCAAGAAGCAACTCCTATTGTCCAATCTGTATGACCGAATAGACATGAATGAGATGTCGTGAGCATCACAATGACTAGGATCATTGGAATGGGCTGTTGTCTGTGTCATTTTTTCATACTGAATGGTGGCAGCAAAAGTGATCAAGTCTAAGGCCAGTTTCCCCTATGTATGTCATGTGATAACGCATGCAGATAGATGAATGTCTAAATAATCATCCTAGACTTACAAGTTAAGTTCTCATGGGTAGTGAAAGTAGCCTTAGGGAAGTGAACTGCATTGGTTGGACTATGAACTCACAGGTGTACCAAGACTTCCCACATGGTGATATGCCTCTATGGTTGACCATGTCCACCTTGAATCTAATATGGACCAAAAGGTCTCAGAGGTTATGGTCACATCTTAAGACCATCAAGAAACCATCCTTGAAGATCTCACATCTTAGGGTCTGACACAAGTAAGAAGAGGTAAATGTCAGAAGAGAACCCTGTGTGCTGCTTTGCTAAGGGAGTGGAAGGTAGTGACAAATTTGACTCTTGTCGGATGAAACCGTGTGACAAGCGGCATGACCACCAATCATGTGGTAATCTAAACCCATTGAAGAGTAGTGACAAGAATGTGTTCCAGACAGAGATACTGCTGGAAAAAGTCAAGCATCTTTTGTGCATGGTCGAGGTTGGTTGGTTGGTTGGTTGCTGATCCAGCGGTCCATGGGCTCATGCCCTTTGACCTAATGCCATTAGATGGCATTATATTGCTGGGAAGTCTGTGGATTTTCGGCCCACCCCGGGACAGAGCCAGATAATAACTATCACACCTCCAGGAAGTTAGGTTTCAACCTTTGCACTGCTCCTAGCCACTGTAGCCAAGATAGGGTTCACTGTGCTCATTCCCCGCCACCAATTGACTACTGGTTATGCCGAACTTCTCTATTGCTCCAGGCATGCAACCAAATGTTCAAGTGAAAAGGATTGTCACGTCCTGAGTCACTGTGCCTCTATGATGGGCCTCAGCCATAGGAAAAACAGTGATGTCAGTTTCCTCCTCCTAGGTGCTGCGCAGTACATCTCTGGCTCCCTCCCAACCACAGAGGGTGCATACATATATTCAGGCAAACATGAAAAAATATTTAAACAACAAAACAAAATCCTAACTGTATAGATGACATGCCATGAAGCTTCTAAAAGAAGATAACCTCAATATAACGGCATATCATCCACTAAGGTTTTCTGTTGCATGGATGGTATGTCTAGTGGGCCATTGGTGAGACCCACAGACGCAACCACATGCGTGCATGGTCGAGGAAGTAAATGTCATCTTGACAGCCTATAGAGATGAAGAAGCATTGAGAATGGGAGAGACTGTTGTTGTACGTCTATCACAAGTGATGATGATCATTTGTTACATCCACTTTTGAAAATTCAATTAGAGTTATGTCCTTGATTATGAGTTCATAGATGGCTAATGAGCCCTATTCGAGCTGTAAATTTTCTTGGACAGTTCGGACATGGAATGACGACTGTGGACGGATCTTGGTCTATCCGTGACTTTCTAGCTGCTCTCCACTGTTGAGCTGCTGCATTTCTCCTCTTTTCACAAGATGATGCGCTCTTTTTGATTTTAGAACGCCATGTAGATCTATTTTGTGCAAGTTCTTCCCATGTATCGTGGTCTATTTCAAAGGCTTTCAGTGAGTTCTTTAATGAGTCCTTGTAGCGCTTCTTTTGGCCACCTTGAGATCGTGCACCCTTCTCCAGCTCACCAGAGAAGTATCTTTGGCAGACGATGGTCTATCATACGCACCAAATGACCTGCCCAACGAATCTGTGTCAGAGAATGGGAGAGACTAATGACATGAGCAAGGTGGGAAGAAGTGTACAACAAATATTTGTGGACCTCAGTAGGTTTATAGTACATTGAAGTAGAGAGACTAGATGGACCACTAGAGACTGTGATGTCTTGGAAATTGATGAAGGATTGTATGAATTCATTTGGTGGCAACATTTTGAATGTGCAGATTAGATGTCTTTAATATGAGATGTCTCGTACAATACTGGAAGATATAGCAAAATGTTGGGCACCAACAAAATTAGCAACATTCTATATAACAACATGCAACATAATAATAGTGCTTCTGTTGAAAGAAATATGAATATCACAGGATCTATGAGATCTTTCTGATTATATTTTTTTATGGATCGGTCTGACACACTTCCACACTTTAGATGATTGACTGTAGTAAAATGCCAAAAGTGATTATTTTAAGTGGTGCTAGTATTAATAAAGTTACACTTATCTCAAGAGTAAAGTAGAGCAAAAAAATAGGGTACTGTACTGGTAAATATCACAAATAGTTCAGATGTTTAATTCCACCTTTTTAGATAGTCAGTGCTCATGACAATAAAAACAAATATGGCTTCTATTGCAAAAATAAAGGGGTGCAAAGGGAACGCATTGTTCTAGGCAAACCCAGGGTTAGCAGATAACCAAGATCCCAAATTTACCTCCTTGAGGTGCACCCTGGTAACAGAAAACAGCAGCTCGAGCTGATTCTGGAAAAACCATTTGGGGATCGTGTCTGAGAGTGTGGAGGTAGCAGATGGAAAGAGATTTGACTGCAAAAGAGACAGACAATATCTCAGACACCACCAGCAACACCACATACAGTGACACTGTCGACATACAGTGAAGCTAGTTAGTCCAGTCCGAACATTGGAGGGGTGGCCAATGGAAAAAGCATGAAAAGGTGGATGCATGGCGACAGACAGATAGGTTTCATACTGAGTACTATGAAAAAATAAAAGGGCAGAACAGCGCTAGAGGGCAGCGCCAACTGCAAATAGTAAGTGGAAACGATTACGGAAATAGGAACTATAAGCTCTGCTAGCTCGTGATGAGCTTCTAGTTACTTTATTTCCTTATAGGCAGAGACCCATACCCAATAATGGGCATCTAGCAAAGCAAAAAGACCTGGCCAAACACTAATGTCGAGCCTTCCTATACCGAAAACATGCTCGCAAAGAGAAAGGGTGCCGTAACCGATAGGCTCAGGCAAAAAAGGGACAAAGATGGCAGTCTTGGCCCAACTCTACTGTCAAGCTTTCCTATACCGGAAATACACTTCCAGAGAGAAAGGGTTCAGTACCTGATGGGCTCAGGCGCTATTGGGACAAGGTCACTCAGCTCGAGAATGCCTTGCTCTCAAACGCGTGGTGTGAGACTCAAACGTGGGCGAGGGGTTCACGATGTCGGTGAATGACACCTCAGCTAAGAGGGTGAAAGAGCCAGGGTCCAACTCTTCTGTTGAGTTCTTCCTCTTAAGGAACTAGGCTCATGGATGAGAAACGGTTTAGTACCAAATGGGCACAGGCACAGTACGTCCAGTTACATCAGGCAGATTCATAGACATTGGAACACCTCGTGCGAGACAGACGTCAGCAAACATCGTCTGGGCGAAGAGTCACCACACACACGCGTGCCTGGCGACAGATAGGGAGGCTATCAAAGGCTAGGGTAGCCCACCCGAATTGTCAAGGCATGCCGAAATCGGATGTGCTAGGCATACAAGGTGCATAACGGTGGCACAACATAATCACGCTCCCGGCGGAAATCGCACGGATATCCGTGCTGATTACAATGGAGCGAACGCAAAACAAAACAAACTACTTGTACCAAATTGTAGTGTGAGTGAAAAAAGACAGTGTCAACGTAGGATCTAAACAAAGAGTTCGCGAATTTCAGTTTCAGATTCTTTAATGTGAATCATACCTCTTATGGTGAGGTATTCTCTTTCAACCGAACTTTCAATCACAGCTCTGTTAATACAGTCACCATGCCAAAGTCGTCCACATGCAGAATATTGAGCAACTGTGGGGTAGTATCAAATTGAAGAACAGAAAACTCAGTGGCACATCTTGAAAGTTATATTGCTGAATACAGATATAGGCATGTTTCAAGTGAACGAAAGAAGAAGAAGAATATTGCTGAATTTAATTGGAGATCACAGCTAACAGCAACAGATACGGCTTCATGATGCTATTCTTGGTGACTTGAGAGAATAATGGTGTCAATAAAAAATTTCAACTATGACTGTTTCTCTCATATTATTTTGTAATGTGACCCTTGGTTATGGCAATATTTCATTTCACTCAATTTTGTTTCATTAAAAATGTAGTGGCCTCTACTGGTGTAATACTAAAAAATAGTAACAGCATCGCCAGTCATGTATGTTGCAGGAGGAGACTAAGAAAGTTTGGTATAGGGTTAACACATTCCATGATCTCTACTGTGATTAAATATGTTGAAAACCCATGTCTGAAAACAACGCTTTCAACTGCATCCTATCTTGAGATTGCAAGAAAATCATGGCAAAGATCCTTCTAGAGGATTGTCTAGTTTGTGGTATTGCACCTTGCAGCCACATTGAGTCAGTCATCTGGGATCTTGAAAAGCTATGAAAAACTTCCCCATCAAAATGAGATGCCAGAAAAATACTAATTTAGAGCTGAAAATAAAACTCCACCAGGCATAGGGCAAAAGAGTGATAAATTTGTAGTCCCTTTGGCTTCTATCATCATCATCATCTCACAAGTAGCCAGTAGGCCTACTAAAAAACATTACACTTATCTAAAATATAACGAGGACTATAAAAGTGACACTTATCTCAAGAGTAGCAACCACTAAAATTATTTCTTCTTCCTGGGCTAAATATCTGTAAATAATGCATCTCTCACCTGGTAGTCATCTTGCTTTTTCATGCCAGCTTTAGAAAACTTTTTCTTGACTCGTTGGGTCAGCTCATGCAGGCTCTTGGCTTTCTGTAGCTTTATCTTGGAATTCTCTTCGGCCCGCCTTTCCTTCATTTCTAAGGTTGGTACAGGTTGTCTTGCTGGTAGAACTTCACTTTTCTGAACTTTTTTCTTAACTGTTTTTTTCTTGTCTAAAACCTCTGATTTGGAATTTGTTTTGGTTTTGTCTGCTATTGGAGACAATGACAATATTGGTGCTGCATGTTCCAATTTAACGATCTTCTTAATATCTTCCAGTTTTGGTGTAGAAATCTCTAGAGTTTTACTAGATGCTGTCCATAGTATGGATTCTTTTCCTTCTGTTTTGACAGTTATACTTGAAGATGAGGTCACGTCTGAAGAACATGGAAGAGTCTTGGTAGATTCCAAGCTTAAAGAAGGAGATTGGTCTTTTGTAAGATCTTTACTGTCTTTATCAGGTTCCTTGGTAGACTTACTGACGTCAGGCACTTTCTTACTTTTAGGCATGAAGTGTGAGAGCTTCCACACAGGCTCACCCCTGGGTGCAGGTGAGAGAGCAGGAGAAGGCTGAGGACTTGATTCACTCAAGAAAATTCGCTCACTGCGACGTCGTGTCCATTCCTCATCAAGAAATAATGGTTTCATAACACTCTGATCCACCTGTGTAATATTAAAAACATAACACTCTAATTCCATGTAACATAAAAACAATGTAGGTACGCAAACTGAAAGAAGCAAAAGACATAAATAGATTATGTTTATAGCCATGTGGTAAATTGTGTCTAGCATTCTAATTTTTTTTAATCGAAAGCAAAAGTAAATGATTCTCATTATCTTAGAGGCATTTAGCGTGTTAATACAGTGGAATCCCATTATAACAACTTAATCCGAACAGACAAAATATGTACGTAATAACATAAATTTTCTATTTACAGTATAAACAATAAATATAATTGGGGATTTTGAAAAGTGTTGTTAAATAGGGAAAATTTGTTATATAAAGGGATACACTATAGAAGGATTGCACTGTATTAAGGAAGAGAACTATCAGTGGGGACAGCAAATGATCTTATTTAACAGCAAAGTATTATGTTGTCTGTATAATGACTCTGCAGGCTGTATGCAGGTCACCATAAATCAGTTTGTGTGTTGCCTATGATGACTTCGGCTACCTCATCAACACAACAAAAACTGGTCATATTTTAGCCTGTCCCAAGCAATCCACATCTGTTCCCATATACAAATAAAAAAGAGAAAGAACTTCAAGTAGTTAACATCTTCACCTACCTGTGCAACACTCTCTCACAAGCTGTAAACACTGACACTGAGATAAACAACAGAATAGTAAAAGTTACTGTAACACTTGGAAGACTAGGCAAAATGTATGGGACAGAAGAGTAATAGTAACTACCACAAAGCTTATAGTTTACACAAAGCAACAGTAATACCATCTCTTTTTATGCCTGAGAAACATGGAAAGTATATGTCAGATACAGAAAGGGGACAATTATTTTTTTCTGAGATGCTACGTAAGATACTCAACATCCACTGGTGAGATAAAATACTGGTGAGACAGTGAGGTACTGATGAAATATAAATCTGCAGGTATTCAGACAAAGGTGATAACAGCACAGACACATTGGGCAGATTACTTGATCTGCATGAAAGATCTTTGTCTGCCAACAAAAATGTTATATGGAGAACTTTAGACATGCCCAGCAAGACTGGAGGAATGAAGAACAAGACACACTCAAGACATCACTGGCTCACTTCAACATAGAAACTAATTCATGAAAGAGTCTTGCACAAAAAGATCTGACTAGTATTGCAGAATCAGGAGTGTAGAACCATAGACAATAATGCTGCTCAACAGAAACAGATCTGCTCAATGTCTCACAGACTCCTCCCAAAGTGGAAGAAAATTGCAAATATGCATAGGATTTGTTAGTCACAGCAGGACACACTAGTCACCATCATCATCTTTATCTTCATCCCAGTTGAGCTAAAGGGTCATTCTTGATTCTTGATTAGAAACTGGCCTCACAGCACGTGGAGCATTTCCATAAGTGCTCCGCCCTCTGTTCCAGCAGCCGTCCGGCTTGATGGTGTTTCGAGTCTAATGCCGCCGAAACAGACATTGACATCAGGGCACAACTCTGGCATTTGCGACAGGTTTCTTTGTTGTTCCGCCCACCCACACCATGCCTGCAACTAGTTCAAGCACATCATTGGCCTGTTGGAACAACATGGTAAATGTTATCAAAGGTTACGACCACGGGATTGTATAGATGACGTGCCATGAAGCTTCTATAAGGGTCTACGAAAGGGTCATTGTCAACTACAACCATTAAACAACATGTGGTCAGTAACACTTTGATATTTATCATTTAAAAATAAATAAATAATGGAAGCAAATCTTGCACAAGACATCATTTTTTAACTATTGTTTCATTTGTAAGTACCATTAATATATTCAATCACATTGTACAATGTAGGATTTCAAACCACAAGTAAGTTTGAGAAAATTGAGTTAGCAAGATGTGCCCACTAACATCTCTACCACCATCCATCATTTGCTTGAATAATTATTTCATTCTTAAGCAGTGCTCTGTTTAATTTACCTAACATAGCCATAGTGTTCATTTCAGAAATCTACTACTGATGGTCATTTTGTCTACTCTTTTATCTTTGCCAGTATGTTGCCTATTTTTGCGAGGCAAATTTGTTCAACATATAGTACTATAAATAATATGTTATACTCATATTAAATATTATAAAATCATATGTTATACTCTTGTTAGATATACAATCATAGGTTATACTCATGTTAGGTATCATACAATCATAGGTTATATATACTCATGTTAAGTATCATACAATCATAGGTTATACTTGTGTTAGGTATCATACAAGCATAGGTTATACTTGTGTTAGGTATCATACAAGCATAGGTTATACTTGTGTTAGGTATCATACAATCATAGGTTATACTTGTGTTAGGTATCATACAATCATAGGTTATACTTGTGTTAGGTATCATACAATCATAGGTTATACTTGTGTTAGGTATCATACAATCATAGGTTATACTTGTGTTAGGTATCATACAATCATAGGTTATACTTGTGTTAGGTATCATACAATCATAGGTTATACTTGTGTTAGGTATCATACAATCATAGGTTATACTTCTGTTAGGAATTATATAATCAATGATAATCACCTTCTTCCCATCATCATCTTGAGACTGACTGACATTTGATTCTGTCACCTGAAGCAGTGAACCCATGTTAGGGCATTTCTTCGTCCATATTGTTTCTGTGGATATTAGAGGTGAAAATATTGCTGAAGATAATCATGGTGTAGGAAATACATACTGTATAATGAAATACAGAGGGGTAAAGGTAGTTGATTAAAGAGAGGAAAGCCATTGATGAGGCATGAAGTGCTGAAGCGGTCATACAAAATGTGTGCTTGCTGAAGGATGTGGCATCCACTGTGGAATGGATAAGTGTCCTATAGATTGTTAGACTTCCTTTTAGGTAGTAATCATCATCATGTGACATTCTTTCCAGAACGTGGTCTTCTTTATGGAATATCTGAACACTCCACGATTCTCGGCGAGTTGACCTGTTGTAGTTAGAGACATATTTAAGTAATCTGATATATCACTGCACCACCGTTGTCTTGGGCTTCTCTTCCCCTGTTGCTGTTAACTCTGCCTTCAGCTATTAATCTTTCCATGCTGTTATGTCTCTTTATATGACCAAAAAAAAATACAGTTTTCTTATTAGGATGTTGTTAAGGAGCCAGCCCTTTCCATCGTTTACTGATCTTAACATTTGTTCAGAATATCCAAAATATAATTACTAGGCACATTACTCCTGTAGTAATAACACTCAATAAAGAAAGTAGGAATTGAGCTCCTACTGTTGTTGAACCTGAGATCCGTCGAAGACGGATGTGTTGGGCCATTGGCGCAAATAAAACGACGACACAATACATTTCCATTCTCTGGACTACATCCTTCTGGAAATCTATTAGGACCATGGTCCTGATACAAGATATCCAGTGGGAGTTTGAGAATGAACGCTGAAGAAGAAGAATCTGAGTTGATTAGTGAGAATTCTAGGGATAGTGATATAATTACATACACTAATGGTTCTGTTGATAGACGTGTGCTGTTTGTGGGCTTTTGCAGATCAGTGTGAAGGGAAGACTTAAAATTGGTAGCATATCCTTTTCAGGACATAGCCACCAACTCAGCATTTTTTGGATGCAGTGATTATTTTTTAGGGAAAACCATTACAGAGAAATGTGAAGCTTTCATGTGACTACAAGTTTCAGTGACTATGGCAAATATAACAGTGACCAAGACATTAAATGGGAACATAGGGTGCAACTCATCTCTGTATTCTCAGCGACTCGATAAACATGATCAGAAAAATGATCAGCAGGGTGTATTTATGAAAAATTAATGAGGCCGTGAGAAGGTTGATGAAGTCACAATAATTTTTGTGCTTAGTCATTTGGGTTCTCAAGACAATGAAAGTCTGGCTTTCAGGACAATGAGCGAGCTTGGTTTTGCAAGGCAATGAATTTGGTTTTGCAAGAGTTTGGTTTTGCAAGACAGAGAGAATTTGGGTTTGCAAGGCAAAGAGAGTTTGATTTTGCAAGGCAGAGACAGTTTCGGTTTGCAATACAATGAGAGGAGTTTGGTTTTGAGAGGCAGAGAGAATTTGGGTTTTCAAAGCAACGAGGGGAGTTTGGGATTGCAAGGCAATGAGAGGAGTTTAGTTTTTCAAGGCAATAAGAAAGCAGATAAACCAGTCAGTTCTGCAATTATATTGAGTGGCAGGGCAATGGACCAAGCAGACATATTGAGAAACAAGAAACTGCATGGTCAATCTAAATTATTGAGGGTGATGATTCATTTTCAATGTTCAGAATAAAGGAGGTTTGCTTGAACTGTAGTATTACCAGAAATGAGCATCATTATGGAATGAAAATGTTTGCCAACCAACGGAAAACTGAAACTGTCAGTCATCATGTTATTGCAGATATACACAGATGAAGATTTGAGCATCCATGGATGAGTCCTGTGTGAAACAGTGATGATCTGATGACTAACTAATAATGGTCAAACTAATGATAAAAGTAGAAGTGATAAATAATATATAAAGTAAGAATGTTATAACTGTATATAGTATATATTGTTTATTTGTTTTGTTACTGTGGTACTCTTCACTTTGTTGGACATCTTCTATAAAAAACAATTGCAAAAATGTATTTCATACCTGTATCACAAGTAGACTTCTCTGGGTTATTCATTTTACGTGGCCGGCCAGGCTTTCTTTTCTTATTGAGACTTGTATCACTGGCGTCTGTGTCTGAATCTATTGGAAACAACAAAACAATTACATCTGCACCACAATATAAACAACAGTTAAGACTGTTCTGATGTTGTAAACACAGTGACCAATAAATATCATGGAAATACTTGGATATGTCAACAGAAGTAAACTATGAATAAAGTGTAACTAGAAAATAATCTGAATAATGTAAAATCTACAATTTGACTACATCTATTTGCAATAGTCTTAAAACATCAAAACAATTCGCTATGTGTAAATTCCATAGCATCTATGGACTAACTAATAGAAATGTTTTAGCATAATTAATATTTGAAATCTACATGCCCAAAATCGCTGCTATCTAACAGGTCGTTTCATAGAAAATTAATTTAAACCATGTTTATAAAGAATTAATATAGGTGGAAAATATATATTTTAACAGAACATACTCTCAAATTTCATTGAATATGTCCATATTTAGCCTGAATACAGAAAACTGATATGTAATTTAATTTCAAAAGGTTTCAAATTTTATGTTGTAGACTCAAGCAAATTTATGGAGATATGATTGATCTTCAATGGAATCAAACCAATCAAATCATTATTCTCAAAAAACAACTTCACCACATGACTACTTTGGGATTTCAAGCATTATATCAGAGATTAATGAAGAAAGTTAATTTAATTTTTTAGTGAATATAATTATTTTACTAGAAACATCGATCAACTTTACAAACATATATTTCGGTTTCACCAAGACAGTGACAACAGCATACATATTTTTTGTGTATGTTCTGCACATTCTTCACAACACAGCAAATCTAAGGAAAGTCATCTGAAAACTAGTTTCCAGGCAAGTATCAATAGATACTACTCCACCATAAAAGTCAGAAACACTGGCCCATGTGGCATGTGAAGTGAGAACGGACATTGACACTACACAATCAAATTAATGCACCAAACTTCTGAATTGGTAAGCAGTAAAAATGTGGTTCAACAGCGCAACCACAAAATACTTGAATAGAGAAGGATCGTCTCTATAAACCCAATTGTGTGGCACCCACATCGACCTAAACCAAACCACTACACATGACCAAAATCAAACTGGATGCATAATGACTGATCACAGAAGAAATACTGATAAGTTTTTCTTTCTGTTTTAATGTATATTATTTTTAATTAGTTTTATTAAACTATTTTAGTCATGCCATCAACAACCATTGGCTTATTAGAAACCAGCATCATAGTACAAGGAACATTTTCATAAATGCTTTGTTCTTTGTTCCCTCATCAATCAAGAAGTGTTAACTCAAAGTCCCAATTACATTTTTATTACTAGATTTCTTTATATATTTCTAGAGAGTATACATCTTCTTCTCTCATCCCTGGTCATTTCCATTCTTTGTACATATATATTATTACCTCCAGTCTTACTTTCATTATGTAGCCAATCTATGACTGCCTTATTTGATCTGATTTTGTTAGCCCTAACTTTTTCAACAGCAGCGTTTTCTGCCAATAAGCCTACTTTTACATTGTCTCTTTCAAGGCACAAGAAACACACCGGTATATCTAACATTAACATCTACGCCTAGTCATCATCTGGTAGTATATCCTGAAAAAGATGTAGCAGTCATCACAGCCTTTTGAAACTTCTGTTTGAAATGTTTATTTCAAAACACCTAGTATTTCAATAGATATTTCGATATATTCAATCCAGGATGAAGCTACTCTGCTGTTATTGTATAACCAAACTAACGTGTTCATATAATATTGTCTTTAAAAACGTATGAAACATGTTGACAGTATTAACATTATCGGCTACGCAATATAAATCAGAAATGAGAAAAATATTCCTAAAAAAATGGTTGCTATTTCAAACAATTTTGATGGATTATATCAGCGGCTAAATGCAGTCATAAATTATCTATATCTCATTCTATTTAGTTGAATACTAGTGGAAACGAAAGTTAATTATGCCTCCTTTCATTTCCTGTTAAACAGATGAGTAACATTTGTTTACAATGACAATATCTTTAGTTTAAAGATGTGCAAAGCAATTGGCAATTGTAGTCGCAAACAGCTAGGAAATTACTTGCATCTTTCAACTATAGTCGCTCACAACATGGTGAAGGTTAAGATGCAGTTCATGATAAAGGGATAAAATTAGAATTAGCAAATGTATTTAAAATGTGTAACAGAAATGTCACAGAAAATAGTGATGCAATTATATTAAGAGTAAAAAATTTTCTTCTTACAAAAGAAATGACACCATACATTTTATATGCTCGCATTATTTTGTTCCTGTGCATCAAGAATTGCAATCAAATTTTTGTATTGGTGATTCATAGAAATATATTGACTTTTGAATTGTGGAAACCTCAAAACTTATTTATAATTGAATGATACACCTATATTCTAGATAATCAAAAAGGGAAGATGAATCAAGCATGGAAGGAGAGGAAATAAATGGATGACGTGCAAAATAAAATAGTCTTTGAAAAATGTAGCATTACAACTGGGTAGAGAGTAACATGAATAGACTGACATTAGATCAGAGGTAATGATTCAAGACCTTGTCAACTTGCACTCAAACTACAAGACACAATTATATACACTGATGGCTCAGTCAACAGAGAAGGTAAGAAGTACTAATGAGGCTTTGTCACCTACAGGAATGATACCACAAGAATGATAGAAAAGTGCTAAAGAAATTGTCTGCCTACTTTAAACCCAAATTAAACCATAAGAATTGAAGTGGAAGTAGTGGCAGCAGCACTCATTTGGCTGGTGACTGAAATGCCAATTTATATAGTGATACTTTCAAAAGCATGGCTCGTAAGATAAAAAAAGTGCCTACTAAGAAATGTGTGCATTTTTCTGAATACACTCATTCACATTAGTAAACCGTGATTCTGTGTTCTTACACAGAACAAAAATATCACAGGAAATAAGTATGGCATCTGCTCTTTCAATAGTAACACATTTTACAGAAACTGGTGCATTCCAGATTCAGACACATTTTTCAGACTGGTATTATTTTGTTTCACTTGAATCCAATTCTTAACTGATGGAGCTTTTTTGTTACATAAAAGTAATCAGTCATTTACTATTTAGTTAAATTATAATGCTGTATTTTGGCACTACTCTGAGATTTATTTTATAGTTAAGTTAAGATGACAAGCATTGGCTCCCTTGTTGAGATGGAGTAACGAGATGCATGGTCAGTTACACCTGCTAGTCCTAGTGACATTTATTAAAGTAAAATATGTCTGAAATGTTAAAACATTTAAAAAAATCTTCAGTTAAAACATGCATAAATGGCCATAGTTTACCTTCTTCAATTTTACGTTTTGGGCTTACACTTCTAGCATTTGTGATACTGCTGTTAGCTGGACTACTTATTCTATTGCTACAGTTTTCTGTACTGTTTTTAATAATGTCAATAGCACAGCTTTTTGCTGGCTCATTTGTGGCTGTAGCATTACTAGAACTCTCTGCAATGATCTGGGGAATTTCTGGTAAGGGATTAACACCTTTTTCAACACCTTCAGGTGTTCCTAATGGTGCTGATATCTTTTTAGATGATGCTGGTGGTACAGTTGAGGAAGATGTTGTCACTTTTGTAAATATTGGTGATGGCATATTAATTGATGATGTTGAAGTTGATGTCGCTAGTGTTGAGGTGGTTGGCGTTGCAGCATTTGTGGTACTATTGAAAATGGAAACAACCAAGCTTGGACTGCTGAAGCTCATCATGCTGGAAGTGACAGCAGGTAGGAAACTGCAGATGGAACCAAATGTGACATTTGGAGTGTGACTGATAGTGCTTGAGCTGTGTGTGATACTGCTGCTACTATTGATGCCACCGCCACAGGTGTTGTTGTTGTTGATACTACTTGTGCTGCTACTGAAAAAGTTTACATTAGATGTTATGATGTTGTTGACACTTGATGGGGTTGTTTGTATAGATGAGATTGTCGATGATGATACTGGTCCTGTTGATGCATTCAGTGCAAACTTTGCCAAAAGTACTAAGCCGGATTCTTGGTTGGATGAAGGTGAACATATTTCTGGAAGAAGAAAAAAGAATACAAACTGTCAAAATGGAATGAAATACATACAAAAGTTTCGAAGATATATTTCTGCTAGATGATCTGCAAACTCTGCACCAGCGTGTTACCTGTGCCTGAGAGGAAAGCAAAGAATAACTGCACTATTTCCTGCCATGTATCTTGTAGGAGATAACTTAAGATAATTTTTGAGTGGAATTGACTGTTCCATCTCATAGAAGGAAAAAGTTATCAAGAAGTCATGCTGAAATTTGATGTGTCATGCTGAAAGGCACCGATATTGCAGCAAAGCTGTAAACCATGATGTAACATATTCTGTTCTCCAGACGTCATCTAACTAATCTGCAGGAGTTTGAGAATGAATGAAGAAGAAGAGAAGAAGAAGAAGAAGAGGCCTTGTCAATCGAGGCCCCATATTTCCTCCAAAAGAAGCTCTTACATATGTATGAAGCTATAAGCTTTTTCTTTCACAATGCATTAATTTTCAGTCAGTCATATTTGGTCATGTAAATGTTACATGACTGATGTAAACCCTTTTTCATAATTTTCAAATTAAAATCTTGCCTGTCAAAGCAAGTGTAGTTAAACAGTTTCACCTATCTGGGTAGTTCTCCCTCACAAGATGCAAACATTGACACAATAGAAACAATGTCTTTTGGTATAGAACAAAAAACCTTGAACTTCGTATTGTTTACATATCAATAGTGTATCTAGTTCCTCTATTGTGGTAATATTGTTTTTATTATTTTCATTGTTTTTCACTTGTTTTTGTTTGTTTTATATATTCTTGAGAAAGACCTAAAGGTTCTTTGTTTATCAAAATGTTGAAAATGTTGTGTGTATTGTCATTTGTATGTTTTCGTGTTTACATCTCATAACCAAATAGTCTAGTGATAGTCCGTCTGTTGTTCTCAAGTGAAATATCAAAAAACTGTATTCTACGTAAATACTATTGTTGTTCCATTTTACTGCAGTATTACCGTATACAGAACATATAAACAATTCATGCTACAGAACATATAAAAAGCCGTGCTAGAGATATATTCAGAACATATAAATAACCTGTATAAAAGAACATATGGAATGTGGTAGCCTGGTTGATAGTGAGCTTGCTTACTATCACCGGGATACAGCATGCCAGTTTTTAAATGACATCCAGACACACAAAAATCTAGCTCGTGATTTCTTGCATGACACTCTTCTGCTCCTCCAGTCAACCCAGCTGTAATTTTCTAGTCATCTCACCTTTTTTAACAGAAACAGTGTCCACAGCAATAGACAATGACTTGCCCTGCTTTGGTGAATGATGTTTAGGTGAGAGACCTCTCATCTCCACACAATCTTGTGAATGTTTCTTCTCACCATAGTCTGACCCATAGTTCTCCAAATTGGAAAATATATTTCCAGCATCTGTAACCAGACCAAGATATGGTATATGTCTCATAAAGAATGAATGACTAAAATACAGATAGTGATTTAAATATCTCTTTAACTGTATTATCTCGTGTACAACTTTGGGAACTAACATGCTATCATCATATTCTGTCTGAAGAGTAGCTAGGTTAACTAGTTCATCATTCTGTCAAATCTGTTGACCCATCTGTAGTGATGGTACATCTTGCACTCCCCACCACCTAGAAGTCCCTTCATCATTCATAGAGAGATCATTTGACAGAAGACAAAAGTAGGAAATCGAGTTAAGACATGCAGTGACAATAATGAATTTTTTATAGGTTGTCAGCATATATGTCAACTTTCCTTAGTTGTCTAGTACAACATGTCTGGAAAGAGGACAGTCTTCCTATATTTTGCACAAGGACTTAAAAATTTAGGCCCAGGTTGCCACATGAGTGATGCTATACAGAAATTACAGGGAAACACCCACATGAAATCTACACTCAAAAAGCTTGCCAAAAGAAATAATCTCAATACAGGAAACCTAAACTATTCCATCTGCCACTCACATACCAGTCAATAATGAATATTGCTGCAACAAGACACATGGATAAATTAATAATAATTCTATTGATATCACTAAGTTGGAATGAAAATGTAGAAAAAGCATGACTGTCAAAAGAGGTAGCTTCAAAGACATAGTAGAGAGCCAGAAATAGAAGGCAGAAAAATGTTGATGAGGTAATTATGACATCTGCTTCATAGCCACTAGTTGCTTAAAGAAATGGGCAGTGATTCCTAGAATAAGATTTAGGACACCTTTATATCTCAATTTGATGGTGATCAGTATACAGAAACTCTAGCAGTTGCATCAGAGAACAAACAAGAGAAATATACTTTAATTCTTTCCAAATTTACTTGACTTGTAAATAGTTGTGTCAACAACAGAAGCAGACATAGAGCATAATATGTTTCATTGATATGTGACTATGTGGCAAAGATAACAAAGAGTGATAATCATAACAGCCATGAGAGGTACCGTAACCACTGATGTGACCATGCTAATTAAATTTAGAATACAGGATCTCAACTAATGTCTGGAACAAAACAAACTTGCACTGCAAGTTGTTATTACTCCAAGAAGAGTGAAAATTGCTCTTTGAAAGAGTGCATATTTTGAAAGAGTGCTTGTTAAAATAGTGCATGTTTTGAATGTTTTAAAACAGCTGGCTTTGGTAAGAAATATAAATGGGCATCAAATCGACACAAATTACTGGTTGTTTAGACATCATGGCATGGTAGAAAGTCAGCAATGGAAATAATATAAATAATTGAAAATATAATTTTGTGTCAACCAATGATTACAGAAATATTCATGATCACAGTTCTCTTCTACATTCACTCTCAAATAAACATCACAAATTTCAAGTGATTTCTGTCAGAGAGTACGAAGTAAGCTGTGCAACCATCCACGTTGCACCATGTAGGTCTAGCATATCAGATTTCAGCATGCTTTTAATTCAGATGAGCTTCCCTAGTCTGTGACAGCATTCCTATCTGTTGTCAGGCAGCGAATCTGTATCAACTCTATGCCATGGTTGTTTATTCCAACTGTGCCCTTGGACATTAAAGGCCAAAACATGTCCCTAGGTGGATGTCTCCAAAGAGGAATTGAGTAGGGATATAGACTTCTGTTGATCATGCTCATCTCACGTGAGGTGTTCCGATGCCAGTCACATGCTATTAGATGGCCTATTGTCCTCTGTGCCCTTGAATGCCTTGAGCATGGATTTGGAATAGGAAACACCCTACAGTATAGTTGGACTAGGGTTGGTTTGCCCTCTTAGCCAAAGTATCATTCACTGAAGAAATCATGAAAACCTCATCAACTCATGTGAGGTGTTCCGATGCCAATGAGACAACGAGAGAAGGAAGGGGAAGGACAGCCAATATATTGCACTAACAAGACCAAGCTCTTTAAGTTTTGTAGCCTGTGACAGCAGGAGTCCCGATTATGCACTGATGGTTATGCACCAATATCACCGTAAATCAGCAAACCCATATGTGCATAGTCTTTTCCAGCAGATGTCTCAAAGTGTATGCATACTAGAGGTTCCAGTGTCTCATTTATTAAATATAGTCCTCATTCTATCCTTCAGATGTCCAATGTTAGTCATGTCACACTTAATACCAAATGCTGTCTATTTTAAAATAGTTGTGTCATCTATTGTAGTGTCCACATCTAACAATTGAAAAAAGAAGAATATAAATCTTACCTTGACTATGTTTACTGTCCTCACTGTGACTAGAGCTAGATCTCTGCCTGCTTGGACTTTTTCCTATATTATAACACAGATGTAGAATTCAGCTGTTTAATAAATTATTCTTCTCATGTATTATATGCTCCATGCGGAGCATTGGGATCACATTAGGATCCATGAAGAAAGGTCAAGGTATTACAATCAATAATTATGGTGAAAAACCAATATTTTTTTAAAAAAAGGTTACAAATACCTAATTCTAAATTTGATTAAAAAAATTATTTGACCCACTTAGCGATTGTAATTTTTGACGTTGCTAAAAAAAATGTTAGCTCCGCCACAGCTAAATCAGATGACAGTATTAATTACATTAAACATTCTCCATCTGCCATGCAACATAAAACAACAGTGAACAGTGATATGAATCCTCTCTTATTCAGTCATCTTTACAAAAACCATCTTCATGTCTTTTCTTTACACGTGCAGTTTGAAGGCAAATCTAAAAGATGACCTGATCCATTCAATTCATTGACTAGGCTTTGAATTTACTGCAATGGCTAATGCTATCATTGCAGCCAGCCTTAGTTGCTGAGACAGCACTGAATGAATTATATATTTTGGAACACTCTGGTACCTGGTGGTTGTAGGTTTTATGAGACTGGCAACGCCTCTGAGGAAAGGTCACACTATATTACGCATCCGACTTCAGCATGGCTTTGGGTCACTGACCCTATATGGGATGGGACAGTCAACTCCATCCCATAACCTCCTTAGTCGCCTTTTACAACATGCATGGAAGGTAAACAGTGTTGCTATTCTTTGCTCCCAATTCGGGTCCCGGCAACACACGGACGGGTCACACTATATTATCCTCGATGTTTTTTATGTGAGTACAGGTAGGATGCGTTTGTTGTGTTTGACCATTGCTAAAGTCTGTACTACTTTCCTTTTAGCAATAATTCACTGGTACCTTTATTCTTATAATACAAGGATTGCGCAGCATTATTACCAGTATTATTTTTTAATTCTTTGGTTTATACTTGGGTTTTCATCTCTGGTCACATTTTGAACATTAATAATTATATCATCTGTTTATAAGGGGATTGGCTTATATTCTGAAATATACAGTATATTTTATTGACACACCAAATTATTTCAATTGCATTGTTCATTTACAATACTTGTTATTACAGACCAGAAGTTAAGATTACATGATCAACTTCCATTTCAATGACATTTCACAGCACTACAGAGATTTATGGTAATATCCATGTATGTCATGTTTTTAGTGGCATAACATTTTTCACTAACCAGTGAAAGATCAAGAGTACCCCATACAGTTTTGTTATTTGTTTGAGAACCCCAGGAATTGCAAGTGATTAACTTTTACTTCCTTTGGGCAGTGGAGTGGTTTTCTTGAGATTTCATATCCACGAGACTTCGGCTTTCGGTTTAGTGAATTGCCTATTGAAGGAGTCTTTTACTCAGAGGGGGTCTATAATTGTATAGATGACATGCTATAAAGCTTCCATAAGAGAGCCTCAATATATTGGCATGTCATCTAAGATTTATGTTGCCTAGGTGGTTTATCTAGTAGGTCATTGGTGAGACCCACAGATGCAACCGCATGCATTACCCCACACAGTTGTAAACACACACATCTAAGCTACTAGGTACAATTATATGTGTATGCACATACACACACTTACCTGTGGTGCTTCCACTTCGTCTGACCTTCTCTTGATGCTTCCTCTCAGAAAAACTTGGCCAGTTACTCTCATCAAAGCCAAACAGATCTGTTAGGAGATAATTCATCATTGTGATATGGGAAGACATAAAATAATAGATGCTACAATACAGATGTTATACGTCATCATAGACATGGCAGCTATATGTTTTATACATTTAATTTATGTCCTTTCAACTTCCATGCCCAATTCTGCAGATCTCATCTTCATTGGATTGGTCACTTTGCCTGCATGTCTGACAAGTGTTTTTAAAAAGACTGTTCTATGGTAAGCTCGGTGTAGGTAAATGTTCAATTGTTGACAAGAAAAAACAGTTCAAGGACTACTTAAAGATATCTCTCAAAGTAAGTTTCAAGCACTGCAGCATTGATCCAAGTTCAAGTCAACCACCTAGTTTGCCCTGTTGATCTTGCCCCATAACATTACAGAAAAAAAGTTTAAATGTCAATGATCAATCCAGATATAGCTTGACAAATACAAGACATTGAAGTAACAGTACAAGCACATATATAGCTTGACAAATACAAGACATTGAAGTAACAGTACAAGCACATATATAGCTTGACAAATACAAGAAAGACTTGAAGTAACAGTACAGGCACATATATTGCTTGACAAAAACAAGAAATATATGTTGAAGTAACAGTACAAGCACATATATAGCTTGACAAATACAAGACATGTTGAAGTAACAGTACAAGCACATATATAGCTTGACAAATACAAGACATGTTGAAGTAACAGTACAGGCACATATATAGCTTGACAAATACAAGACATGTTGAAGTAATAGTACAGGCACATATATAGCTTGACAAATACAAGAAAGACATGTTGAAGTAACAGTACAAGCACATATATAGCTTGACAAATACAAGAAAGACATGTTGAAGTAACAGTACAAGCACATATATAGCTTGACAAATATAAGACATGTTGAAGTAACAGTACAAGCACACATATAGCTTGACAAATACAAGAAAGACATGTTGAAGTAACAGTACAAGCACATATATAGCTTGACAAATACAAGACATGTTGAAGTAACAGTACAAGCACACATATAGCTTGACAAATACAAGGAAGACATGTTGAAGTAACAGTACAGACACATATATAACTTGACAAATACAAGAAAGACATGTTGAAGTAACAGTACAGACACATATATAGCTTGACAAATACAAGACTTGTTGAAGTAACAGTACAAGCACATATATAGCTTGACAAATATAAGACATGTTGAAGTAACAGTACAAGCACACATATAGCTTGACAAATACAAGAAAGACATGTTGAAGTAACAGTACAGACACATATATAGCTTGACAAATACAAGACATGTTGAAGTAACAGTACAAGCACATATATAGCTTGACAAATATAAGACATGTTGAAGTAACAGTACAAGCACACATATAGCTTGACAAATACAAGAAAGACATGTTGAAGTAACAGTACAAGCACACATATAGCTTGACAAATACAAGAAAGACATGTTGAAGTAACAGTACAGACACATATATAGCTTGACAAATACAAGACATGTTGAAGAAACAGTACAAGCACATATATAGCTTGACAAATACAAGAAAGAATTGAAGTAACAGTACAGACACATATATAGCTTGACAAAAACAAGAAAGACTTGAAGTAACAGTACAGACACATATATAGCTTGACAAATACAAGACACGTTGAATTAACAGTACAAGCACATATATAGCTTGACAAATACAAGACACGTTGAATTAACAGTACAAACACATATATAGCTTGACAAATACAAGAAAGACATGTTGAAGTAACAGTACAAGCAGATATATAGCTTGACAAATATAAGACATGTTGAAGTAACAGTACAAGCACATATATAGCTTGACAAATATAAGACATGTTGAAGTAACAGTACAAGCACATATATAGCTTGACAAATACAAGAAAGACATGTTGAAGTAACAGTACAGGCACATATATAGCTTGTCAAAAACAAGAAAGACATGTTGAAGTAACAGTACAAGCATATATATAGCTTGACAAATACAAGAAAGACATGTTGAAGTAACAGTACAGACACATATATAGCTTGACAAATACAAGACATGTTGAAGTAACAGTACAAGCACATATATAGCTTGACAAATACAAGAAAGAATTGAAGTAACAGTACAGACACATATATAGCTTGACAAATACAAGACACGTTGAATTAACAGTACAAGCACATATATAGCTTGACAAATACAAGACACGTTGAATTAACAGTACAAACACATATATAGCTTGACAAATACAAGAAAGACATGTTGAAGTAACAGTACAAGCAGATATATAGCTTGACAAATATAAGACATGTTGAAGTAACAGTACAAGCACATATATAGCTTGACAAATATAAGACATGTTGAAGTAACAGTACAAGCACATATATAGCTTGACAAATACAAGAAAGACATGTTGAAGTAACAGTACAGGCACATATATAGCTTGACAAAAACAAGAAAGACTTGAAGTAACAGTACAGGCACATATATAGCTTGACAAGAACAAGAAAGACATGTTGAAGTAACAGTACAAGCACATATATAGCTTGACAAATACAAGAAAGACATGTTGAAGTAACAGTACAGGCACATATATAGCTTGACAAATATAAGACATGTTGAAGTAACAGTACAGGCACATATATAGCTTGACAAAAACAAGAAAGACATGTTGAAGTAACAGTACAGGCAGTAATTTCAACACACTTTTAAAATTAAAACAAAATATCAGATATGCTGAATAAAGATAAAAACTAATTTCTACCTTTATTCCGTTTGACAGAACTAGAAGCAGACTTTCTCCTAAAGAATGGGCCTGTCTTACTCTTAACATAGTGAATAGATCGACTTCCTTTGCTATGTTTAATGACTGGAGGTAACTGTAAAAGAAGATGGAACAGCTGTAACAATCTTATCTTGTATTAACACAAGATCCAAGTAATACAAGTTTATAAAAAAGTAGCATTCTTGAAAATTTAGCATACCTGTATTTTTAGTAGTCTATACACACTTTTGGAATGTGGTCATTTTTTACCAACAATGTCTATGTTACACACAACATAAATTTCTACTCAGAATAAGCTATTGCTGAGTCAATGAAAAGTTAGAATATTTGAATGTACAAACTAAGGACCAAATATGCAAAACCTAGAACATGGTAATGAGGTTTTGCTAATCCCTTGTAACACACATAATAACGCACACAAAATCATATTTCAACCAATGGACTTTTATCAAGAACCATCTCTATCTATATTTATTTGTCATTACCATTTGTAAGAGCATTACACAAAAACTTACAACGCATAATCAGAATTACTGATGGCACAACTTATCCATTGGAAATAAAAACAGGCATCAGACAAGGTTGCGCACAATAACAACTTATGTTTGTAACATACATTGGCTAACTAAATAACCAGATCCAAGAAATAAATCAAATCCTGAAGAAAGATCAAATAAGGAACACAGTTCACTAAATGATTGTAGCACAAACACCTGATTCATTCAACATGAAACTAAACACATCTAAAACAGACTATGCAGATAAGCAGAACACCAGGCCAGTTAAATGTATCTGTCAATGGTACAAAACTAAAGTACCGGTAGGTCTCAGAGTTTGAATATATAGGAAGTGTCTCTACAGAGGATGGCAAACTCGATAGAGATATCGAAACAAGGTATCAGAAAACCAATGCTATGACTTACCAGCTGTCGCCAATACTCAAACACCCATCAATCTGCATGGCTATGAAATGACAATTGATAAACATTAATATTTTTATACAAAATCGGTGTACCCAATATCAAATATGGTCCTTGACAAAGACACTAGCAAAAAATATCACAATATGTGACATGACATGTTTGAGGAAAGCTATAAATATCACCAGAAGAGACAAACAGAGAAATGAAGATATCAGAAAATAAATAAAGACTATCTCAAGTCAAGACTACATCGAAATACAGCACACCAGGTGATATGGTCACGTCATGAGAATGGAACCAATGCAACCAGCCCTTTGTGCATACATTAGCAGAAGATTAGGCTACAAGGCACGAGGAAGACCAAGAACTATATGGGTGTAGACAATCAAAGACACCTTAAAGAGACTGAGCATCATGTCCAATGCGACCCAAACGGCCAAAGATAGACAACTCCAACTTCCCTCCACAATGCTTAATGGCACAAGTGGAAATGACAATAGATACCATGTAGATAGATTATCTACCATGAATGCTGACAACTCTTACTCACCATATGATGATGTGAATGTGTTATTTATAAAGACTTTTTGGAAGAAACATTGATTTTTGTGCGTTACCAATGATTAGCAAAACTTCATTACCATGTTCCAAGTTTCACCTGTTGGATTAGTTTTACTGCAGTTATTACCTGCCCAGTAGTATCAATTTAAATGTCTTAGAAGACTTAAATATTGGTTGGGAAGAGTTCAGGTCAAATAAGCACGTAAGATAAGACACCAAACAGCAATATATTCCTACAACAATAAGGAGAAAACATAGAAGAAAGTGGTTACATTTATTTTCATGCCAGGGCATGTGGGTGTTCGAGGCAATGAAAGAGCAGATCAACTGGCATCATGCGCGATTGTGGCACAGCGCAATGGATCGAGCTGACATTTTGAACTCCTTAAGAGATATAGCACGCGAGAGTGAGACTAGTGTGGATGATGATTCCTTTTCAATGGCCAGGATTCAAGATCAGGGTTTGAAATGCAATGTTGCTAGATATGAACATTTTGGAGGGCGCAGAAGAATGATGGTCAACCAGCATAGGACCGGTACTGTCAGTAGAAGTGTAATGGCAGATACACTCAGAGAGAGATTGGAGCAACTATGGACATGTCCAGTTTGCAGTGATGATGATCCAACAACTAACTAATTAAGAAGAAAATGATAGACTTATATCAGACATGTAATTAGAATGAATAAAAACAGACTGTCACTACAAGTATTAAAATGGGTATCAGATGTCACAAAAAAAGAGGAAGATCAAGAGAGACTCTTCGCAGAACAACCATCAAAGAGTATGACTATGGGTCTCAAAAACATACAAGAATTACACAGTAGAATCATATCACTCAAACTGAAGAGCTTTGGTTTCTGCCCTATGCACCACGTTAAGCGCTGCAGCAACATAGATAGATAGACACTATCAATTTGAATAAAATAAGATCATTTCACACAAGGCATTAATATAGATCAAACTGATGCTTCAACTAAAATAACTCAATCCAGCAAAGAGTTTCAGACACATTACTGAATGACAATCATTTATAAATAATATCACAAAATTAAGGAAAATACCTTTTCTTGATAAAGATATTTTGTGGAATTTTTTTTTTAATATTTCACAGTTGGTTTTGTTGAATTTTTGTTTTAATATTTCACAGTTGGTTTTGTGGAATTTTGTTTTAATATTTCACTGTTGATTTTAATAATTTGTTTTAATATTTCACAGTTGGTTTTGTGGAATTTTGTTTTAATATTTCACAGTTGGTTTTGTGGAATTTTGTTTGAATATTTCACAGTTGGTTTTGCTGCAGTTTATTTAAAAACAGTATAAAGAATAGAATTGTTCAGTTCCATGTCAGTTTCAGTGATATTAACAGGAATAGTTAGGGATGTCTTTGTTATTACTTATATTATTGCATACTAAGTGATTCTCTGAATATGATTCAGAAAGTCAAAACAGGTGATGTAAGTAGGAAATGGGTGGAGTCATTTGAGAGAGCAGAAATGCGGGCATCACTACAAAGACTAACACTTATTTTTGTACCCGGACACGCGGGCGTGGAGGGAAATGAACGGGCCGACCAATTAGCTAGTCTCACCACCACAATAGACGATCAGCCTATGGACCGAGCAGACATACTCATTGCTCTTTGTGAATCCTCACAATCAAAGGATTTTGAGATGAATGAGCATGAGTCAATATCGAGAATGCGCGAATTGGGAGTGAGGATCGGCGTGGCCTGTAAAGAACTTCTGACAAAGATTTCAAAAAGAGCAGTGAACCAACAGAGAACCGGAACCATCAGCCGTTATACCCTGAGAGATTTACTGAAGCGGAGATTTGAGCACCTATGGACTTGTGTGCGAAGAGGATAATCAACATACCTAATACCTACTTATATTATTACATTATCTATGCCATTTTTATTTACTGATTACCGGGTAGTTGTATTCCCACCGTATATATTTCTACCTATATCTATTAATATCTCCATGTATTTTTACCTATGTCTATTAATATTTTCTTCTATTTGTGTTACTGTGGCTATCACTTGTTTGTTGAATCTTCTTACATTCTGGTTATTTGATATCCGTCACACTCATATTTTCTAGAGCCCTAAAAAGAGCAAAGAATAGCAACATTGCACCCTGTAATGCATGTTATGAGAGGCAGCTAAGGAGGTTCTGGGGGAGTGGGGTTGATTGTCCCCTCTCAGGGAGGGTCCAAACAACTAAACTAAGCTGTAAACCATGACACAATGCATTCTGTTCTCTGAACTGCATCCTGATAATCTGCAAGAGTTTGAGAATGAGCGCAGAAGAAGATATCAGTTGCAGAAGCCTGTCTCTACTGAAATATTGCATAAACATTAATAGTCTCTTAATTCAAGTTCTCTGTGCACTGCTTAAAAATAAATCAATAGCATTCATCTCACATGTTCTATTGTATTTTTACCATAAACTGTTTAGTAACCTCAAAGCTGTCAATATTTTATCACATGAGAACAGTGCTGGAACTGATTACACAGACATATACAAGATCAAACATACCTTCCTAAAGACTCGGTCAACAAGTTCTTCTGCAGGTCTTTTCTTTTTCTGTGGATGTTGATGCTCTTTGGGTTTTGAGGAACTGCTTGAGCTGGAGATAAGGAAATATAAGTAGAAATGTGGTTATAGGAAATTTCACGTAACTACAAGTATGTTCATGAGTAACTGATCACATAAGAGAACATAAGTACAGGTGTGTTATATGAGTAACTGGTCACAAATAGGAACATAAGTACAGGTGTGTTCATAAATAACTGAGAGAACATAAGTACAGGTGTGTTCATGAATAACTGGTCACATAAGAGACCATAAGTATAGGTGTGTTCATGAATAACTGAGAGAACATAAGTACAGGTGTGTTCATGAATACCTGGTTACATGGAAGAGACATAACTAAAGTCATAAATAAATGTTTACTTTGTATTGTAAGTTGCATGTGTAGAGAATTCAAAGCTGTAGATAAGGTGATTAGAAGGTTTAACCCCCCACCCCTTGTTCAAAGAGTGGAGCAAGACATGTTATACTAATAAACATGCTAAATAATGTAGTGATACCAACCCCACCTCTTTTACTGGTTGACGCAGAAAAGATAATAAAATATAATAACAAATATGTTGTATTTGCCAAGCCCCACCCTTTCAGGTAAAGTCATATCTATGGCCATACGTGGATTAAGTGATTGAAAGTTTAACCTTCACCGCGCCTATATTAACACTGGTTGCCAAAAAAAAAAAAGGTGACTAGCGCCGTTGGCGACATATTCCATCCAATGAGATATTGTTGTAATAGACGCCCCACAGCCTGATTGGTTACTCGGGAAACATGCGCAATTGAAGCCGGTTCATTCCTACGTCCACCATGATCGTTGTAACAATGGCTAGCCAGAAGATACACGTTATAGAAATTAATCTGACCACATCTGCACACCGGTACGATGCCATGATGGTAGATCGGTTTTATACACCTTCTTTCATCATATTTTGAATAAAATAACATTGAGTCGTGGCTTGAATTATGAATTATTAGGTTATTTAGTTTCACAGCAGTGAATATACAGAATGCCGCGTTGGTTTGGGGACTTGTATGTTTGATATCGAATATGTTGAAGTGGCACCAAAAATGACTCTAGGCCTAAGCTCAAAGAACGATTTTACTGCAAATCTACATGTTTTATACAGTTCCCCCGGCAATATTTTGATAATTTCGCAGGGAAAGAACATAAATACAACAGATTTGCATGTGATTTATTGTACAGTGTTGCCAAGGAATTCGATAAGTAAGGTAAGTTATTTTTTTCCTAATTTTTTTCCTCTTTATTTGTTATAAAATATATGTTTTTTTGTGAAAAACATCTTTACCACTTTCTCATACGTCTGGTATCACACACACACGTACATAAATTACACAAATATATGCATAATTCAATTCTTTATTTATATGTGCAAATATTATTTAAATATCTCTAACAACCAAAAAATTATCACATTTTCAAAACAGTCACCATCAATAACGCAAATTTTCAAAAAAGAATCCGGTGGCAGGGAGACGTTTCGTATATTTTAATCTGACTTGCTAAAGGTTAATTTGTATTTTATTATGTTTTAATTAGCAATATATTTATCATAACAATTGGTTCTGGTTTGGAATGCTCACACACACATACACCCCCCCCCCCCCACCTTTTCCATGTGATTATTAATTTGATTATTTCTATTGGTAATGTTTGCTGATTGATATTTATGAATTATAAATTTAACTACCAGTATTACTTTGTTTAGGGTTAGGCTTAGGGTTTGGATTATGGCAGGTTTTGTCTTACATAACTAACACTAAACCTAAATAAATTTATATTAAAATTAATAAAAGATAAACATAAACTGACAAACATTGCCTAGAGAAATAATCACATCGGTGTGTGCTCATTCCAAACAAGAACATAACATTTTCTATAGCAGACACTGTTTACTTTTTGTTAGCCACAGATTATTAGTTCCTCAGCATTTATCATTAAATTTTCTATAGCAGACACTGTTTACTTTTTGTTAGCCACAGATTATTAGTTCCTCAACATTTTAATATATGGATATGTTGAAATTGTGTGGCAGAACAAAATATTTATAAGGAGTCTGCAGGAACAAAGATAACAACCACTATGCTAGAGAAATATTTAATACTGACCTCTCATCGTCTGACTTTTTTGTCTTTTTTGGAGGTCTACCTGGTCCTCGTTTGGAGAGTTTACTTTCCCTGAACAAAAACATGATTTATCAGTTTAAAAAAATAAATATAACCAATTCTAATCAGATCAATGGAAAATCAGAGTCAATCTACAAATAATCACATAACAAATCACATTTTGCCTTTCCATTCATTTAACAGCATTTTTAATAATAGTCAGTCATCACAGACTGATTACAGCAGCTTCAGGCTTGCCTTATTGAATCTAATTTGTGCAGTGCAATGTGAGGAGTTCAAATCTTTCACAGAATACTCTGTCACAGATGAAAAGAAAAAGATCAGAATTCAAAATTGTTGTGTTAATTATTCAATCTATTTGAACTATTTTTTTCCTTTCTTCAGCGATCTGTAGTCCCTTGTCAATGTGTAATATTACTGTGTTGTGGAGGTGTGCTTGCACATGTGTTCTCCAGGACTTGAGTAATATCAAATATTTCTACAGACACTTTCAAGAGATTCTTTTAAAAACATTTCTCTCTGTCCACTGGTGTATCATTTTTAAATGTGAGACTGGTAAAACTGTTTACCAACAAGTATTAATTGAAAATGCAAAGTAATCTGTTTTATAATTCACAAAACAGACTGACACGAACAAATATAATTAACAGTTTACAAAACAGATTTAATCAACATTTCAACCAAAAGGTCTTTATCAAGAGAAAGTATGTCATCACTGCTTAGGTTTTTCTGTTATTAAATGTTTGCAGTTTAGTCCATCTGCAATATTATTTTTATTGTTTATCACCCGTTTTGTATTTGTGTCTTGATGAAGACAATTTTGTTGAAATTTTGCTTGCCTATTTTGTAAACTGTTAACTATATATATTTGTGTGTGTGATTAAGTCTGTTATGTAAAATTAACTATAAATTTGTGTGTGTGATTTAGTATGTTTTGCAAACGTAAAATTTATTAATTCATGTTTTTTTGTTAATACTTATCATTTGTCAAATATTGCTAAAAACAATGAAAAATGGGTTCTTCGGATGACATGATGATTCCACAATGACCTCCATTATTTTTTATATTCATAGCTCTGATATAATCAAAATTGGACTAACAGATGTGGTTGAAAAGAGTGTTTATCACTGCAAGAGGTCTTTTCACTTATTAAAGAATAATGAATAATACCAAAAGTATTCTTGAAATTTTTAATATTTAATCTTCTGCTTGTGCACAGAATGTTACATGTACATTTTGGGACTAATATTAAAGTGAGTGATCAAAATAAGATAATGTGTATTATTTTGGTGCTGGACAGGCCAATGTAAGCAGCCTCATATTCAGATTTCTTAGTGCTGACCATATCTCTGGTCCTCAAGTGTTTGTTGGTGTTGGACAAGTCAATGTGAGTTGTCTCTGGTCTTGATATGTTCTTGTTGCTGGACATAGCCTCATGTGCACAAGACAAATGGTGTAACCACTATGCTAAAAAAATATCACCAACTTAATATAAATAACTTACTCTGTTTTTTTAATCTGTAATTTAGCCAATCCTTTCTGTTTCTCTTTGTACTGTCTTTGTACCTCAGCTAACTTCACTCGTACTTCTGAGTCTTCTGGATTCTCAATTTCTACATGACATAAATGACATACACATCATATTAAGTAGATGAGCTACAAGTGTCAAAATAGTATTTTTAGATTTTCATAAGTTAAACAATACTTTTTTGCATGTCTGTGGCTGATGCACAGTGTAGTTGACTTGTAGTGATGCAGACAAATTTAAAAAGGTCAAGCAAATTTGATTGTGGTTAGTTTTGAGGTTGATGACCAGGATATAAGTACAGGAATAAGTTCTCTCGAACAGTTAGTCCACTAGCAATATGGTTACAGATGTCCACCATTCAGTAGAAATGGTAAAAACACTGAACATCTTAGCTACCCCTACTAAAATCAGATGCGTCTGGCCATTTGCCCAAATAAAGGGATAATACAATGCATTTGCATTCTCTGGACTAGATATGTTGGTAATCTAGTAGAATTATAGTCCTACTACAAGAGTTTAGGAGTTTGAGAATGAATATAAACAAAAATACTTTTAATATCCAGTGAAATCCTTCACAGTTAGGATAATTTCTGAACAAGTTAGATATTGGATGGGTTTTAAGAGTTGACATATATACGCACACACTTCTAGGAGACACACACACACTTCTAGGAGACACACACACACTTCTAGGAGACACACACACACACTTCTAGGAGAATATAATATAGCATTTAGTGATGATGATGATGTTCCTCTTTCACAAGGGAAGATGAGCATGGCATGAAAGACAATAAATGTGATGAGCAAGTAGAAAAACAACAAAACATTTGTGATTGTCTAATCTGCTTTGTGAGTTTGTAGATGCCCGATGAGTCTGATTTGTGCAAGGAAAGTTCTATTGCAGTGCATGCATGAGTGTAGAGGGTTTGGAGTAGGAGAGTTTTCGGATTTGTCTTTCCGCTTCCATCACTTGTAAATTGCCCACAGTGTTCTTTCTTTTTCAAATTTAGTGATGCCGGCAGTGTTCTGGGTGTTCCAGGCTGAGCGATCAAGTGCTGTAGTCTCCATGCTACTGTAGGATCCATGCTGCAGTGCTTAAGAGAGTTTTTTAGGTGATCTTTGAAGTGCTATTTCTGCCCTCCATTTAAACGTTTACCATTGCACAGGTCCCTATAGAATAATCTCTTTGGTAGGTGATTGTCTGACATATGGACGATATGGCCAGTCCAGCAGAGTATGGACCTAGTCAGCATGGCAAGGATGGTTTGCATACAGGACTTCTGAAGGACTTTCATGTCTGGTACTCGATCCTGCCAATGTACGTACTCCCATGAGGTTTCTTGGGCACAGAAGGTGGAAAGAGTTAAGCTATCGAGCATGACTTGCATAGACAGTCCAGAATGGTGCAACATAAAGCAGTGTTGGTAGAACCACTGCGCGGTACATGTCCAAATTAGTTGTCAAACTGAGACCACGCCTGATCCATACATTGGCACGAAGGCTCATGAATGCAGCACTGGTACAAGCAATACGCAGGGCAACATCCTCATCAATTACCACAGTTTGCGATAGGGTGCTGCCGAGATATACAAACTTATTTGCAGTATTGTATTTTTGTCCCTTTACTGTGATTACTGGTTCTGTGTATGGGACACCTGGTGCTGGTTGATATATTACTAATGCCTTCGCGGTGCAGATGGTGAGTCCGAACGCATCACAGGCCAAAGAAAAAAGTCCATGTTGTCCTGCATGTCTTTCAGACTGGTAGCGTTTAGTGTACAATCACTGGTGAACAAGAGGTCACGAACAATGTCTTGTGACTTGAGTACACAGATTGAATATCTTAACGAGATCACATCTTATTTTGGGAATGTGGTTGGTCAAGTATGGAAAACCTGTTTACTTGTGTTGCAAAGCGATTTGATTCTGCTAGAACAGACCTGGTTCAATTCCTGTCAGCTGTAAGAATTGTTGTCAAATTCATGTGATAAACATGGTTGGCAACTAAGCAGAGCTCTTTTGACAGCACATTGAATAAATAAAGGGCTACCAGCCAGCAGAATATATTGTTGCCCCTTCTCTTTTTAAAAAAAAAAAAACTCCTGGTAGTTTCCCTGCTGTGTTATATATCATTTCATATTACAGTTTTGCTAAATTTGCATGTCTATTAAACAAGAGAGTACCAAAAAATAATTATAATTTCTCAGATTGTAATCAAAGAAACAGGAAACTTGGAGCAGATGATAATGAGAGTATCTCACCTGATGGAGTTTTAAAATCTGCAAATACTGACAGTGTATTAACATCTTTCTTGGGAAGTGACCACTTTGGTGATAAATCTCTTAAGATGTCTCTTCTTGGGGTGCACTGTCCACTCTTGAAGTCTGTGTCTCCTGGTGACATTGTGTCTTCCATTGCAACAATACTCGCAGAATCTGATTTGAAAGAGTCACTAGGTGATGGAAATATTCTTTTAGGATCATCCAGGGAAGAACATTTGGGTCTTTTCTCCGCAAGTGTGCTTAAAAGTTCAAGTCCATCAGCTGCTTGAAGGATTTGAGGGTCTGTAAAAGGATTGTATGAAGCACGATCAGAATTAGCCTTGCTCTGAAGAGAATGAGTCAACGGGTTAATAGAATCCAAGTCAGGACATTGTACAGACAAAGGGTTAAATGTGTGAAAGTCTGGTGCTGCTGTCTGAACAGCCTGATCATGGGAAATAATTTTCCTCTTGTAACCAGACCTCATTAAACTATCACAAGTCTGGATGCCCACTGTACAAGTTGTTGCTTTCTCGTATGATAAGCAGGATACTGTTGATAATAGTGACAAGGGTGAAGAGATATCCTCAAAAATGATTGGTGAACAGCCCCTGGATTCCACTGTAGGATGTTCTACCTTGACTAAAGCAGCTGGAGAGATTGAACTCACACTAGTCACAGGGTTAACTAAGACTGTTGCTGTTGTGGTTGCTGTTATCAATATCTGAGATGGAGTTCCTTTACTGCTACCAAGTCCAGGCTGAGATATGACATGACATTTGCCATCATCTGAAAGACAAAGTTTAGATGTTTAATGTTTGTTTCCTAGAGACAATATTAATATGAAGTAATTGTTTTTTTCGTGTTTAGCAAGAATAAATATTTTGTTTTTATATAGCTAAAACTCATATTTTTTTTATATAGACCGTTTTACAGACAGTACATATCAATATTATGCCCCCCGCATATGCAAACAGTTGAAAATGTGACACAGTGCCACATGGAAAAACAATAAACATCCTTGGACTGCAAGAAAACATTATGAAAACTACCCAGTCAAATTCATATAATAGACACACTGGTAGCTAAGTAGAGAAAAATAGATTACTACTGACCAGTCGAATTAATGGTTGCCCTCTTTGTTCTCTTAATTACTCTTGGTTGCTACTCTTGTTGTTTATATAATTTTCTATCAAGTTTGTTTTGCTAAATTTACATGATCATTAAATTCGAAAGAGTAAATACTTTCCTGCATCAATCTCACTTGTCAATACAACTTATCAAATTTGGTCACATTATCAAACTGTCCAACACCTTTGATCTTGTTTTCTGCATCTCTGGCTCTTCGACTTTCAAGAATGTGCTCAAAGAATGTGGACTGTTTTCTTCTAACAAGCAATTATTTCAATACTATCTTTATTTTGTTTTTATCTCTCTAAGGTGTTGTCTAAATATCATTTCTTATTATGTTTGTTTTGCTAAATTTGCATGTCCACTAAACAGTCCTATTAACATCAAACGAGAAAGACTTATTGAACATAATAAAATCAACAAAATGCTTTAACAAACAACAAAACCTCTGTTTCTAAATATGAAAAAGACAAAAGTAATGACAACCGACATAGTGAAAAAAAGACCTAGAATTAATATTGATAATAATGTTTTATCATAATACAAAATTAAATGAAGCGGATAAAGTCAAGTGTCTTGGCATCATTTTAACATCAGATGGCAGGTGCTCCAATGAGATCAAGAACAGGATAGCACAGACCAAATCAACATTTTAAACAATGTGAAACATTCCATGCAATGGAGTAATATCAATGTATACACAAGTTTGAGTGTTGGGATGTTATATAGAGCCAATCCTTCTTTATGGAAGTGAAGCATGGAAAGTAATGAAAAGTGCTCAAAATAAGCTGGAGGCAACTGAGATGTAGTTTTTAAGAAGAATGAGGAAAATTCCATTGACATCCAAGAAAACTAATGTAGAAGTTCTTAGAGATGCTGGGGTAAAATGACATATTATATCAAAAATTAGAAACAGACAATCAAGATTTTTAGGACATGTGATCATCATCATCATCAGGTGCCATGCCGGGTGGCGTAGGCGGTCATGGCTCTTCACAGCTCTCTGTCCACAGTATTATGTATCAAAGTCGTTGTTGTTTCTTTGCCGTGCCAGGTTGTCAAACTGTCTAATATTTTCTCACGTTGTCACCCTCTGTCTCTGGTGCCTTCAATCTTGCCTGTTGTGATTATGTTCTCTAAACCTGCCTGTCTCATGAAGTGGCCAAAAAAAGAAGATGTGATGAGAAATGTAAAACTTGAACATTTAGTAACCATCGGAAAGATCAGGGGGAGAAGAGACAGAGCAAGACAAAGAGAGAAATTTCTGGATGGGTTGTCACTGTGGCATAAAAAGAAGTCACCAACTGAACTTATTAACAACACAAGAGACAGAGAGTTGTAGAGAAGCATGATCGTCTACTTCACTCAGCATGGCACTTGAGTGATTCTTCTTCTTCATTGTTCATTCTCAAACTCCTGTTGGATTTCTCTTGAAGAAGGACCAAAGTCTTAATAGATTTCCAGCAGGATGTAGTCCAGAGAATGGGAATGCATTGTTCTATCGTTTTATTTGCACCAATGGCCCGACATATCTGTCTTTGGCAGGAATTGATTGCCATATTTGATTCAGCAATGTTTTAGAAAAAGTGACAAATTTTGAATATTTAGGAGCTATAAACAGTGCAAGTGCAGTCAATATCAGGAGGAGAACGGCAATAGCGACTGGTTATGGAAAAGACTTTATGGTGTCACCTGGTTGTCTAGTTTTAATCCTCACAAGGGAGTATGAAATACCATACACCAATGCATAAGTTGCACTATATAAACCTATGACAGCTGTTGTTTGCAGATTTCTTCTAGTCAATCATTATATTTTAGCCATATAACAATGCGCCTGTTTTTATGGTGCTGTTTATTTTAAATTAGCTAGAATTGAACAACACAAGAACAAGTATATACAGAAACAGGAAATAACATACACACATAATTTATATTATTACCTGTTGTCAAGCCACCTTTATCTTTACTGATGGTCTGTGAGGATGGAATGATCTTGCCGGAAGGGTTTGATGAAGATGCTCCCTTGTCAGTATTGTTCTAGATAGTGACAGAAACACATAAGTAATATGAATAGTAGATGACATGTTAAACATGGGACAGAGAGACACAACTTGTGTGTGTGTCATTCCTTACCAGCGCTGACTGCTTGTGGTGCTTAAATACTTATAATTTGTGATACAAAGTTTATTAGTGTCTGTGTGTGTGCGTTGCTATTGCTCTACAGATATGAAAGATAAAGTAGCCATACATTTTATTAATATCACAGTAACATGAAAAGAGATAAGACAGAGTATTTGTTGATAACCCACCATTCCAGTTTACAGTAAATATTTATTTGAATCATTGATCTGTAAACCTATAACCAGTCAGGGTCGTAGGGTATTACATTGGATGCATCAACACACAAGGTTCTCCAACAATTTTTATTGTCAGTGATGCGGACGGGTCTGAAACAATTTTGACCTGTCCACTCTTTGATATTGTCTGCCCATTGTTTTCTTTTGCCTCCCTGCTTCTTCCACCATCAACTGTACCCTGTAATATCATTTTTGACAAGGAATCATGTCTGCATATCCAAACCATGCAAGATTTCATAATTTTACTATTGAAAGTAGTGATTCTTGTGAACCTGCAAGATTCTCTATTTTATTTCTTGCATACACATTTATCCTATGCTCTCTATAGGAATGTGCAAAATGTGTCTATAATACTTGTATTCGAAGGCCTGTATCCATCTCTCCATGTCCAACTTTCACAACCATACAGCATAATAGATAGCACTAGGGAACTATAAATTCTGATCTTTACTCCAACACTGGTGATGCTTTCCATATTAAATTTAGTCTTGACATGGCAGTCTTTGTTCTGAAGCATATTCTGTGCACGAAATAAAAAGATTTTTAACTAATGTTAAATTTCTAGGCACCATTTCATCTGTGTGTTGACAGGGTCCTGAAAGGGAAGCAGACTAACAATACTATTACCTGTAATGCATTCAGGAGATTTAGGAGTTTTTGGGGAGGGGATGGCTGGCCCTTCCCATAGAGAGTCAAAGAGACCCAGAAGCCATGCTGAACCATGACACAACACACTCTGTTTTCTGGACTACATCCTGACAATTGCAGGAGTTTGAGAATGAATGCAAAAGAAGATGTACAAGCTTACAATTAACCTTGCTAGAGCTAAGAGAAACAGCTCAAGATACACCATATTTTTTCATACTCTAACAAAGTTCATATCCACCTGGACTAGGGTTACCATATGTCTGGGTTTCCCCGGGCACGTCCTATTTTTATGCCCCTGTCTGGGCGGCTTTCCAGAAAAATGGCTTTTGTCCGGGTTTTTCTCCGTCCCCGACTGTCCGTCTGTCCCCGATCGATCGATACCATCTTACTTACTTTTCTGTGCTATATACTTTAATCTATTATGTATAGTGAAATAAACACACGGGCCACCTATATTTAGTTCAATATTAACATTAGCCACAGAACTTCTGGTTCCGTTAGCCATTTTCAATTTTTCGTAAACATAACGCATTTCGCATAGCAGACGGTAACGCGAGTTCGTTAGTGATAATTATTAATTAATTAGTTTTCATTTGACGATTGAACTTACATTTTTTAAAATGCACAACTTGGTTAATACAAGTTTATAATTAAATAAGAACAATATTTTATGTAATTTAACTTTAATTTTATTTGTGCAACACTTAATATTGGCCATATTTGATGAAAATTTTGCATGTCCTCTTTTTCCATCTGACAATTATGGTAACCCTAACCTGGACTATGTGATTGTTTCATTGGGTCATCTACCATATATTCTACATGCTCACTTCTGGAGCTTCTTGTAATCAAGGAATGATGTGTCCCTTTAACAGAACATAATAAAAAAGCTGTGCTATTACTTGACAATATAAACAAAATAATGAGAGAGAAAATCAGATGAATACACAATGGCTAACACTCAGCACACAAGAGGGCAGTCTGCAGAAAACAAACACTTCTACCCCTGATGCCAAAAGGCAACAAAGAGTTTCAGCGAATAGATAGGTAGATAGATAAGCTAACAAAATAGGACTTGAGATCAGTTAAGAAAAGATTAAAGTAATGAAGGATCTAATTACATAGAAAGAAAATGTGTATCTGTAAAAGATACAGAACATGTAAACCATTTTGTATATCTAAGAAATTAGTGACAATGGAGATATTGTGCCTTTTGGTCTGATACATCAGGCATCAGCATGGCTTCTGGGTCACTTCGACAATCTATGGGATAGGACAGCCAACTCCACCTCAAAACCTCATTAGTCATAATATACTTTTTTATACAATTGGATCAGTACAATAATAATACCAAAATAAGAGCAATGTGCAAGCCAGAAATAGTTTTATCAGCAATGAAGTACAAAATAAATGATGACATTATGCAGATGTAATCCACATGATGTGAAGAAACAACCACCAGATCAGCTCCTACATCCACAACAAAGATTGGCTGCAATAGGTCTCACTCTAAAACTCTTGGTCTCTTGCCTTGGTGGTGCACTGGTACACTCCCACTTGTTCATCTTTTAATATTTCCCTCCAACTTGTTTCTTTGCTTGTCTTTTGCTTGACACTTTCAACTTTTCCACACAGTAAGGTCTTTGACAAGGTGTCATGTCTTTTTATATGTCCAAAATATTTTGTCATGTTATTATTTTCCCTTAGTACTTCTCTGTTTCCAATTTCACATTTTCCAGGACCTCGTAATTTTGTTTCTCTTTCTATAAAATTTTTCTTATTCTTCTGTACATCCACATTTCAAACGTATTAATTCTGGCCTCTAAAATCGTGTTCATTGTCCACGTTTCCGATTAATGTAGCTCTAAAGATTAATGTAGAATAGAAGGACAAAAACAACCAAAGAATCACAATGCATTCTTCCAGCTGGGAAAAGAATAGTTTGACAACTGATAAAAGAAACCAAAATTGCTGAGATTGAAAACCTTACAAGTGATCTATATGTGGTTGATATGCAGCGACCCTTATATATGACATGTAACAACAAGCAACGGCTAAAAGAACTGTGAGTGCTATGTCTATGTTTATGTCTGTCAATTGCATCCAGATGTGCTTTGACTACAGGACTACAAATGTCAAGTATGCACACCTCATCTATAGCATGCCTTCCATCTCTCTTGTCTGTGATACCATTGACTGTAATAGTTAGTGGGCTCATTGTGGTCTGGTAATGTGTACTTGCTGTGTCTGTCACCTGGGCAAAGCTTGGAGTCTGCCACACACCTCCTGGTTTCACAAAATCTGTATAATGAAAAAGATGTGTCAATAACTAATCACAATTGTAGAAGAGAATCATCATGCAGGGGAAACAATCATGGATCTTCACAAACACATTACTAGCTACTGAATACCAATTGGCATGCTCTCATGGTATGATCCTATGTTATCCAAAAATGTTTCTTTATTTCGGACCTCTAGCTCATTCCTGATTTGGAGTTATCATAACATGTCTAAAACCTAATATTCTCATGATATATTGGACTAACTTGAAGGCCTATATTGAACAAATATTGATTGTCTTCTTCTGATATATAATTCATTTGGATGTTAGTAAATTACAGTGAGAGCCACCCAAATTGTTTGTGTTAAAGCATAGAGGATTGACATCAATTTACTTATATACCCCGGTATGTACATCCATCTCTCAATGAAGCGGCATGCCTCCTACCAAGTGTAGCTCATAAGATTTCAGTAGCTTCAAGAGATAATCCTAGGGATCTCTTTAAAAAATCCACTTTGTAAATGCAACAGCCACCTCTTACAACATACATGACATATGACAGGGTAACTGTATTTTAGTTTACAGATTCTCTTCTTCTTCTTCGTTCATTCTCAAACTCCCGCTGGATCTCCTTTGTAGCAGGACCATGATCCATTCTAGATTTCCAGCAGGATGTAGTCCAGAGAATGGAAATGTGTTGTGTTGCCGTTTTATTTGCACCAATGGCCCGACACATCCGTCTTCGGTGGAGTTTACAGATTAATAGAGTATATTTTTGTAACATATAATCATACGTACATATTAAATGTTTCATGCACACACAAAAAATGGAATGACAAGAGACATCAAAAACAAGTAAACAAAATACATGGAGACATGGGACTACTGATAATAATGTAAGGTTGCGAGTATCAGAAAGATGATTCTATAGTTAAGAAGGACATAAGCAGAATAATTCTATAGTTAGGAATGAAATGGCATAAGCATAGGGTAGTGCTATAGTTACATGAATGCTAAACTGAAGTAAAACTATATATAGTGTTATAGTTAAGGAAAGGAAACAAACATAACAATGATATAGTTAAAAAGTAAAGGAAACAAGCAGGACAATGATACAGTTAAGAAGGAAAGGACACAAGCATGATAAAGAAACAATTTCGAAGGAAAAGACAAATGTAGGACAATGCTATATTTAGGAAGGAAAGGACATACATAACAATGCTGCAGTTAGGAAGACAATATCCTTATATCCATAATCTATTGAATTCTTTAACATAAATGTCATCTGATCTGCAAATAAAACATACAAACACATTCAGTAACAATAACTCAGAAATTATCTATACCTTCATTAGGAATCAGAAAAAACTGTCCAGTCAGTGAATCCTGTGCAAACTTAAAACCACTTGGAGCAGTAATTGGGAAACTTGGGTCAAATGTACCAGATGAGTTCATTGCTTGGTGAAGAGGGAATGGCATTTGTTGTATCCATGGTGATTGGTTGACAGAACCTGGATCAATGAAAAATGAAGATCCCATGCCTTTATCAGGTAAAACATAACATGGAACAAATAAACACAATATTCTAAAACATTCTAGGAATGTACATGTTAGCTGAAAGAACATTAGCTATGTATTTACAGTGAACTGAAAATAACATTTAACCTATGATGTGTTACCAGGGCCTGAAAAGGGAGTAAAGAATAACAACACTGTTACCCCCATGTCATAAGAGGCAACACGTTTTGGTGTAGTACTGCAGCCCCATCCCATACAGGGTCATAGTAATCCAGAAGCTATTCTAAAGTCACATTATCAGACCTAAAGGTGCAGAAATATTGCAGCTAAGCTGTAAACCATTGCAAAATGCATTACATTTTCCAGACTATATCCTGCTAATCTGCAGGAGTTTGAAAACAAATGCAGAAGAAGAAAGAAGAACAGGTGATTACAAGTTATGGAGCAATTTTTTATAAATATTATATATTCAATTTACAACAGCCATTTACCTGCAACAGTGTCAGCTATACAAGCTTTATTACATCCAACATCCATTAGAGTATTTATACTTACAATATTATTAATTCTTCTTCTTCAGCATTTGCTCTCAAATAACCATAACGAATATTTCGTGTGATTTTCGCCAGGGAGCATGAAGTACGTTGTGCTACAAGTTCCACAGTAAAACTGATTATTTGCACCCCTGTTGGCCACTTGTGGTCAGGACGTCCGAGGTCCAGCACATCCATTTTCGTCATTCCTTTATTTTGGGTTTGGTCCCTAGTCCTTGACAGCCTGTGTATCTGTCGCCGGGCACGCTGGTGTGAAGTACCTCTTCGCCAAGACGCTTGTCGAGCGTGTCTATCTGGCACGAGGTGCCCCTCCGTCTATAAACCCATCTTGTGCAATTGAACGAACTCTGCCTGTGTCCATCGGGTACTGAACCTTTTCTCATCCGCGAGCCTGGTTCCATATGAGGAAGAACTCGCCAGAAGAGTTGGACCCTTGCTCGTTCGCCCTCCTACCCAAGGCGTCGTTCACAGACATCGTTAACCCCTCGTACAAGTTTGAGTCTCACACCACGCGTTTGAGAGCAAGGTGTTCTCGAGCTGAGCGGCCTTGTCCCAATAGCGCCTGAGTCCATCAGGTAATGAACTCTTTCTCTCTGCAAGTGTATTTCCGGTATAGGAAATCTTGACATTAGAGTTGGGCCAGGACTGCTATCGTTGTCCCCTTCTTGCCTACGCCCATTGGGTTCAGAACCCTTTCTCTTCGCGAGCATATTTCCGGTATAGGAAGGCTCGACATTAGAGGTGGTTTAGGGTTTTTTGCTTTTCCGAGTGCCCACAATTGGATCACAGGTAACTAGAAGCTCGTCTCCAGCTAACAGAGCTTGTAGTTCCCCTTTCCTAAGAACTTTTCACTTTTCATTTGCAGTTCGCGCTGCCCTATGGCGCTGCTCTGCCTTTTCATTATATCATTGTACTCATTATGACATATATTTGTTTCTTTCCATGCATCCACTTTTACGTGCCTTTTACATTGGCTGCCCCTCCAATGTTCTGACTGGACTTACAGGCGTCACTGTATGCTGACAGTGTAGCTGTATGTGGTGATACAAATAGTGTCGGAGATATTGTCTGTCTCTTTTGCAGTCAAATCTCTTTCCATCTGCTTCCTCCACATTCTCGGACATGATCCCCAAATGATTTGGCCAGAATCAGCTCGAGCTGCTGTTTTCTGTTACCAGGGTGCACCACGAGGAGGTACATTTGGGATCTTGGTTATCTGCTAACCCTGGGTCCGCCTAGAGCAATGCGTTCCCTTTTCACCCCAATATTATTAATAATATCAATAATTAAAGTATTTGTACTAGCACTAATAATATTAATAATTAAAGTATTTGTACTAGCACTAGGAGCTGTCAAACATAGTACAAGATAAACTAATGTTTGATGCCATTTTTCATTACAAAATTCAAGCATTAGAAACTACCTGGAGGAAAAGCATATTCTTATTAAATAAAACCAGCATGGGTCAACTCTTAGTATGTTCATATTACAAATAGTAAGTGAAACAAGCTATGGTAATGTAATTTACTATATTTCATAATGTCGTATTTTTAAATTTGGATTTATCGATAAACATGTGGTTTGTTGTTGTGAGTCTGGATAGTTACCAAATAAAATATCAGGCATTTGTTGAAATAGAAAATGATTGTTAGAAGGTGAGATATCTGAAACAGAGCTGAGTTCAAGAATCAGAGGAGATGAATGGAAGCCTAACCTGTGACTACCAAGCTTGGTGCTAGTGCTGTCGCTGGAGCGGTCAGGGAGGAAGTAGCCGTTGTCTTAGTCTTGGTGCTGATAGAGGTATGAATATGTCTGCAACATTCAAAGGAAGGTGTTAGTGGGCTATACGAAACACAAACCTGACACTGATGTATGAGACACAAGATAAATATGAGCGTATCATTTCTGACATATTGACTTTGTTCAGATTTAGCACGATAAGTGCACTAACCAATTGTCATGTTCCAATCACACACAAAAATCACTCAACTAAGCAGTATGTCCACTTTGTTAAATATGTCCACCCTCCTGTCCAATATGTCCATCTTGTTCAGTATGTCCACCCACTTTCCTGTTCAGTATATCCACCTAGTTCAGTAGGTTGACCTTTTCCAGTAGGTTCACCATGTCCAGCAAGTTCACCCTGTCCAGCATGTCCACCCTATTCAGTATGTCCACCTGGTTCAATATGACCACCCTATTCACCTATTCCATTATGTATATCACTGTCCAGTATTTCCACCTTGTCTAGCATGTCACAGTGTCTAGTATATCCACCCAAATCCAGTATGTGCACACTGTCCAGTATGTTCACCTTGTACAACCCCAACACAATGTAAGTACAAGGGCTGTCCTCCATGATCTCACAAAACAAATTAGACAATCACAAGTGGTTTTTTTTCTACTTCTTCATCCCATTTATTGTTTTTCATGTCATGCTCATCTTCGCTTGCGAAGGAGGAACATCATCATTACAAGGGCTGTTCAATAAGTTCCCAGGCATTTCTTCCTCTAGAGAACCATTTGGCCTATACTTACAGACTAGCTGGTTCTATCTCCTTCAAAGTAATTCACCTGAAATTTTATACACCTATTCCAGGTCACTTTTTGGAATATTCCTCATTTTTGTCATCATGCTGTCTTGAATCTGCTCAATGTCATTGAATTGACAACTTTTCATTGTTCTCTTAGATTACAGAAACAAGAAAATGGTAACATGGAGCAAGATTGGGTTAGTATGCAGATTGTTGGATTCATCGAATGTTGTATTCTGTACCAAAATTTGTTTGTGGTGACAGTCCTATTTATATGGGCATGTCATGATTGCCCATTCCAATGCCTGTGCACCACTTCTCATGTCGTTGTCTGCGCAGTGTCCCTGAGGTATTCCTAAACTATTTTTTAGAAATAGGCCTATGCATCGACAGTCTATCTTCCAGTGATGTATTTATGCTGAATCAACCAATCAATGTCAAAGAGCAAAATTAACATGGTCTTGACATTGGACTGAGCCTGTCATGCTTTGATGGGGATCATCTTCAAATGATTTGCATCCATTTTTGAAACAATAATACCATTCAAATGTTGTTGATCTAGACAGGACTCTCCAAAAGTTATTTGCAGCATTACGCAAGTTTTGAAACCAGTTTTTCCAAGCTGAAAGTATAAATCAATGCACACACATTGTTTAGCACATTGCTAATTTTCATTTTTGAAATGCGACATGACAAACCAGGTCACCTTCACTTATAAGATCCGATACACAGCATATAGGAAGTTACATACTTCCAGTTTCGTACATACAGTGGCACAGTCATCACATACACCTGGTAAATAGCAACACTTTATCTATAATGTATTTCCAGAATAAAAATCAGCCTAGGAACTTACAGAACAATTCTCATGGATTCATGTAAGACTGATGGTTATAAACATCTTTAAATGGCATCCACTCATACCAAAACCAGCCATTTTTTAACCTCAAAATGATGGACTAAAACAATTTTCTGCTCAATAAATAGTATGAGAAAGCCATTGAAAAACAACAATAATTGCATTATCATACTGACAATAGTTAATCTTATTTTTTGCAGCACGCAGCAAAGAAACTAGCCAGATAATCTTCAACAGGTGCACGAAAGTTGGTTGATAAGTAATACACTCACTAATATCTTGTAAACGGAAATATATATGTGAATGCAACACAATTTTTAAAAATGTATAAAACTATATCCAATTGACCAAAAGAGTTTTAACTACATCCAAATTGACCACTTTCCAACAGTCACCATTACAGCAGAAGTTGCGGTTTTCTCATCCCATCAGTGAATAATTTTTCTGTCTTTTCTGGATCCACGAAATCCCAAGCATCCTTCACCTCATCATCCATGGTGAAATGAATGCCCTAAAGGTATTTCTTTAAATATGGGAAGAAATTAAAACTTTAGGGCACCAAATCAGGCAAGTATGAAGGTGTATAACAAGTTATAATCTCAAGTATAGAAGACCCTTGACTGTATGTAATGCACGATGTGTGTGCCCTAGTTTGCATGACACCATAAACAATTTTGATGGTAACCCAGTTGTTAAATAATGTGAACTAGTCTTTATTTTTTTGCTGAACAACACTCAGATGTCTCATACCCCTTGCACACAAAAAAGCCATATTTGCTCCCTAAACTTTTACTACATCCTTCTGGAACTCTAATTTGTTTGTTTTGCGTTCGCTCCATTGTAACCAGAATGGATATCCATGCGATTTCCGCTGGGAGCGTGTTTACGTTGTACTACTGTTATGTGCCTTGTAGGCCTAGCACATCCGATTTCGGCATGCCTTGACAATTCAGGTGGGCTACCCTAGCCTGTGACAGCCTCCCTATCTGTCGCCAGGCATGCGTGTGTGTGGTGACTCTTCGCCCAGACGATTTTTGTTCACGTCTGCCTCGCACAAGGTGTTCCACTGTCTACGAACTTAACTTGCCTCGTGTAATTGGACGTGCTGTGCCCATCGGGTGCTGAACCATTTCTCATCCGTGAGCCTGGTTCCTTAGGAGGAAGAACTTACCAGAAGAGTTGGACCCTGGCTCTTTCGCCCTCTTAGCCGAGGTGTCATTCACCGACATTGTGAACCCCCTCAAAGGAACTCTAGTAGTACCATTGCCCTGCTACAAAAATAGATGCAGCAGGAATTTGAGAATGAATGACAAAAAATATGCAAGTAAAGATTTGTTGTTATGTGATGGTTGCTTTGAATGAATTCCTCAACCAAACCAGCAGCGGATGGAGCACTGGTTCACAGAGACAAACATCCAGAGAAAGATGTATGAGAGTTCTGAGAATTATTACATCAACATTTATCATGAAAAACAGACTTGCTATGTAAACACATTAAACTGAAAATTCTTCAACCTTATGTTGATGCTTCTCATCAATCATAGAGACCTCTGTGGGGTTCACCCTCAAAATCCCTTTTGTTAGATTCAAACTCATGAAATTTTATTGCCAACCTATTCACAGCAGGTCCAAGTCAACAATTTCATCACTATAAGCAATGATCATTTTTCTCCCTAGAGTTCCATTTTTTCAGCAGGTAATACAATCACTGTACATCGTTGTAAACAGACTTGAAATAACAGTCACCCTAGACTTCATGGAAATGGTTACTGTCAAACAAAGACAAAACAGGATTCAATGAGACCTGTTTGTAGTTGGGAAATGTTGCTAAAAGATGACAGCAATATTGCTGTGTAGGGTATTTTATTTTTCCATTTCATTCAACTGTGCATTACTTTTGAGATGAATCTCATATTACTATAATGTACTGAACAATCTGTGTATATAATAAAATTATAATAATTTTTTTTAGAGCTTAATTAGATTGATGCAGTGTTTTTTTTCTCTCTTCTCTGATGGAAGAATAACCTTCATATGTTATATACTGCGGTAACTGTTTTCTCTTGCTAGTCATACACGTAGAGGTGAGAAAGATAGTTCTTCAGTGCTACAAAACTCCTATACCATCATATGGATGCGACTCTTGGACAATAACCAAACAGGAAAGTGGAAAATTAGAGGCAATTGAGATTTGGTTCTACAGAAGAATGCTGAGATTACCATGGACTGCCAGAAAAACTAATGTGGAGGTGTTGAAAGGAGTCAAATGTGAAATGGATCTTAATCAATAATATAAGAACAAATCTTCATTTTTTGGCCACTTCATGATACAGGGAGGTTTGGAGAACATAGTCACAACAGGCAAGATTGAAGGCAACAGAGACAGAGGGCAACAACATGAGAAAATATTAGTTTGACAACCTGGCACAGCAGGGATATAACAACAATCTTGAAACATAATGCTGGAGATAGAAAGCTGTGGAGAGCCACGATCGCATACACCAGCCGGCGTGGCACCTGATGATGATGAGTCATACACATGATCACTATGGATTGTAACTAATATTCCTTATAGCACAATCATCTAAGAAAATAGAAAGATGCCAGTCAGATGTAAAACTGCAGAAACCTCAGTTACTAGGAGTCCCAATGTCTATAGTAATTTCCCTGTGGAGTACATGCTACAAGTTTAAAGATATGAGATGGATTTATCTACACAACAATTACAACTTAAACAGGTGAAGGAATCCAATTACTTAGGAAGCATTATATCAAGTGAAGAGAAAAACAGTAAAGAGATACAAAATAGATGCAACAAAACATACCAGATGACAGGTATTTTCAAGAACAAAAATGTAAACATAGACACTAAAGTTGCATTAAACAAGACTAATATTATCCCATTACTGTACTACCAGTGCCAAACCTGGACAACAATAGCACAAGACAAGAAAAATATTGACAGCAGAAATGCTGTGGTGTCTATGAAAAATAATTGGAGTGTCATTAACAGATAGAATTAGAAATAATAACATCAGACAGATAACCAAAACAATACCAGTATTAGAATACATCAAACAATAACAGATTAAGTGGTTTTCACACATGTCCAGACTGCCAGACTGTCGACAGCATGCCAGAAATAGCCATGGCACATAGACATCATGGCTATAAAGCCAGAGGCAGACCATGTAAAAGATGGACCACAGAAATCATAGAATCTACAGGAATAATCCTACAAATAGCACACCAGGAGGCCATCACCAAAGAACTCTTCTACTACTTGTGCTGCAAGTCACAGAAATGACACAGTGTGCAAGTATAGATAGATAGACAATTATAAGATTGATAGAAAAGCCATGGAAAGAATTAGACTCAAAACACATATATGACTGAATTCATTGTGACTGGGGTTGTTCATACATTCTCTCACAAAGTTACATGTTGCCCGCCAATAGTACAACTCATATAATCATGTAACTCCATAGTCTCAAGCAATAATACCCAAGGATCTGTGGACAAAATATACTTTCAAACAATATTATTCCAGATCAAACCTGTGACCTCATGAGTGCAAGGTAAATGGTTTAGCAACTACGCCAGGAAGATCCTCAGGATAGAACTAGAACTAGATGAAGATAGAGAAATATGGAAGAAGTTTATTGAATACCTGTGTTTTGTAGGGAGTTAGAGGTAAACATATAGATCAAGAAACTAGTAGTGGAAGGTGTTACAAGTTTCTGTCTAGTCACCTTTCACTCCCTGTGGAGCATTGGCCCTCAACAAACCTCTTTCATTTTGTCTTACCTTTAGTTATTGTTTCCAGTTCTTTCCTACCCACATTTTGTGTATCTGTATGCTACAAAATTCCAGGCAAGAGAACAAGAAACAGATGGATACTAAGATGGACACAGGGCATTGCAGACCTTCTAAATATGACACTAGAAGAAGCTGGGAGACTTGCACAGAACCAAGAGGCTTACAGGGTGACACTGAGAAAAGAAGAAGCTGGGAGACTTGCACAGAACCAAGAGGCTTACAGGGTGACACTGAGACAAAGAAGAAGCTGGGAGACTTGCACAGAACCAAGAGACTTACAGGGTAACAGTGAAACAATGAATAAGCTGGGAAGCTTGCACAGAACCAAGAGGCTTACAGGGTGACAGTGAGACAATGTTCTGTAAAGGGCACATCCCAGATACCGGTAGATGTCCTCCAAGTAGTCTATTACTATTGGTCTTCCTATTTTCCTCTTGTTCCAGAAAAATACCTGTCTTACAACACTTGGTCTTCTTAGTGTATTTCCTCTAGCATCATTTCTTCAAACAAGTATGCCTATACTATGAAAGAAACAAAAATGGATGCACTCTCTCTCTCTCTCTCCAAAATTTTGGTAAATGTTACCTGGCATCTCTGGTTATTCCTCCCGTTGATTGAGATTCTGTAAAAACACAAAAATAACTTCACAAATCAGGGTATTTTCATCATGAGAACAAGTATAAATCACAATATGGATGCATTAAATAGATACAGATATGAGAAAGAACAATTATTATACATAAAGAGACTGAAGTCGTAACCTTCGATAACAGTTACCATGTTGTTCCAAAAGGCCGACATTGTGCCTGAACTAGTTATGGGCACAGCGTGGGTGGGTGGAACAACAAAGAAACCTGTCGCAAGGGCCAGAGTTGTGCCCTGATGTCGACGTCTGTTTCATCGGCATTAGACGCGAAACACCATTGAGTCGGATGGTGCTGGAACAGAGGGTGGAGAACTTATGGGAATGCCCCACATGCTGTGAGGCCAGTTTTTAATCAAGAATCAAGTGTCAGTATTGGAATTAAATGTAAGAATACAAGAGAACACACTTGTTCCCCAATATGAGTGTCAGCATTGGTGTTGAATGTAAGAATACAAAAGAACACACTTGTTCCCCAATATGAATGTCAGCATTGGTGTTGATTGTAAGAATACAAGAGAACACACTTGTTCCCCAATATGAGTGTCAGCATTGGTGTTGAATGTAAGAATACAAGAGAACACACTTGTTCCCCAATATGAGTGTCAGCATTGGTGTTGAATGTAAGAATACAAGAGAACACACTTGTTCCCCAATATGAGTGTCAGAATTGATGTTGAATGTAAAAATACAAGAGAACACACTTGTTCCCCAATATGAGTGTCAGCATTGGTGTTGAATGTAAGAATACAAGAGAACACACTTGTTCCCCAATATGAGTGTCAGCATTGGTGTTGAATGTAAGAATACAAGAGAACACACTTGTTCCCCAATATGAGTGTCAGCATTGGTGTTGAATGTAAGAATACAAGAGAACACACTTGTTCCCCAATATGAATGTCAGCATTGGTGTTGAATATAAGAATACAAGAGAACACACTTGTTCCCCAATATGAATGTCAGCATTGGTGTTGAATGTAAGAATACAAGAGAACACACTTGTTTCCCAATATGAGTGTCAGCATTGGTGTTGAATGTAAGAATACAAAAGAACACACTTGTTCCCCAATATGAATGTCAGCATTGGTGTTGATTGTAAGAATACAAGAGAACACACTTGTTCCCCAATATGAGTGTCAGCATTGGTGTTGAATGTAAGAATACAAGAGAACACACTTGTTCCCCAATATGAGTGTCAGCATTGGTGTTGAATGTAAGAATACAAGAGAACACACTTGTTCCCCAATATGAGTGTCAGCATTGGTGTTGAATGTAAGAATACAAGAGAATACACTTGTTCCCCAATATGAGTGTCAGCATTGGTGTTGAATGTAAGAATACAAGAGAACACACTTGTTCCCCAATATGAGTGTCAGCATTGGTGTTGAATGTAAGAATACAAGAGAACACACTTGTTCCCCAATATGAGTGTCAGCATTGGTGTTGAATGTAAGAATACAAGAGAACACACTTGTTCCCCAATATGAATGTCAGCATTGGTGTTGAATATAAGAATACAAGAGAACACACTTGTTCCCCAATATGAATGTCAGCATTGGTGTTGAATGTAAGAATACAAGAGAACACACTTGTTCCCCAATATGAGTGTCAGAATTGATGTTGAATGTAAAAATACAAGAGAACACACTTGTTCCCCAATATGAGTGTCAGCATTGGTGTTGAATGTAAGAATACAAGAGAACACACTTGTTCCCCAATATGAGTGTCAGCATTGGTGTTGAATGTAAGAATACAAGAGAAAACACATGTTCCATAATAAGAGAGTCAGTATTTGTATTTAATGTAACAATACAAGAGAGCACATTTGTTCCACAATACTGATAGAGGTAAGGATGAGGAAACAAACACAAGAAATCTACATACATGAAACAAAACATGACATATATCAGTTGAACATACCCTTAGTTTGTTGGTTGTGATGTGGTCTTATCTGAGCCACCGCAATTCCCACAGGGATGCTGTTACCTGTATTTAATAAAAATACATGGTCAAATATAGCTACCCGGTACATTATTGTTTCTGTGTTTAGATCTCAGGTATAACAATATAACTCGTGTGTCCTGTGAAATTGAATGAAGGATTCTCCAAAGCTTAATTTTATATTCACAAGACTCCCAACTCAGAAGTGTGTAATGCTTTGAGAAGTTTGCCTCCTATTCAGAAAGGTTTAAACTACCAACAACCAACCAGACGTACTTATTACTTAACATCAGGATAAACAAATAATCAAGTCAACGAGAAAGTCACAAACACCAACTCAAGATTACTATCAAATTATTAATAGATCAGAACAAATTGCAGTTCTACATAGTACAGGATACCACAGACTTCTCAATTACATATACACAAAAGTAGGCAATACAGCCATGTTTACATGCATCAGACTGCAGAGCATATACTTCAAGAATGCCCTGAACATGAAATGCCGAGACAAATATATTGGCCCATAGAAACAACACTAGAACCAAAGCTCTATGGACCACTCTATGAGCTGCAGAAAACAATGACGTTTTCTTTTTCTTAAATGACTCCGTCCCTGTATAATGTGAATAGACTTGATTCCATGCAGTGAGGTCAGGCCAGAAAGAGTGTTTAGGATCCATGTAGGAATCTTTCATTTTAGAAATGGGAGATATAAATATAACTCAATGGCATTATATAACAGATGAAACTAAACTATGACATTTAAAAAGGTTCTGCCATGCCTGTGACATGGTGTTGACTTAATCAATATGGAAGTATAACTAGAACCTCCAACCTTCTTCTTCAATGTGACATGTGTTATGTAACACCATGCTGAGCTCGGATGTATCATACCAAACAGCAAAGATATCACATTCAAGCTGTAAAGATTTTTTTAAAAAACCTCCGGACTGATAAGTTGTAGAAGTTTAAAAAATTACAATGAAGAATACTACCAATCTGCAAACTTGTCAGTTCTTTGCAAACTCCCCCCACTTCCTCCAATATAATTTTGGAGGTCCTCAGTGCCCTATGTCAAAGATGTTTCAGGCAACACATTTTTCTTGGAATATGTCCTTCCAATATCAGTATTTTGAATCCACAATGTCTTATTAAGTGTCCAAAAGTGTTGGCGTGTGTTTTTTCAATTGTTTTATAGATCCCAGTCATCCTCTATATTCAGGTCTCTGTGGGTGTCTGCATTGGATCCCTTCTCTACTCGTGAGATTCTGTGCACTTTTCTATAACATTTAATTTCATATACTATTTTCTTTTACATTGCTGATATCATTGGCTAAGTCACAAACATGTTACCAAAAGGGCTGTGAAAAATAGAATGAAAATAAACCATCAACCAGTGTGTGTACAAACAAACAGCACCATATTTGCAAGGGAAATGTTGCTATACACCAAGTACTTCACAATAGATCCCAAATATCCTTGCTTATCCTACCTTTTCCTTTCTTTTCATTGGTTAGCGACACAAAGTACAATAAAAGTGTCCAATGATTAGTTATATCAGTCTAGTTAAGTGATGCTATTTAGGATATGCACACATCACTATTCTGGAGACGGACTTGCATAAATAGACGTCCATTTTAGGGCTAACCAATCAACAGTTGTACTTCACAGTAGATGATTTATTAACTGCTATTGCAATAGAACAAGTTTTTTGCAACTATCAATTCTCATTTCCTATATTTTGTGTTCTCATTTACTCAGCCATATCTACAGCCATTTCTTAGAAAATTAATGCTGACACCATTCAACACAATTAGTGCAGGTCATAATCCTGGGATATAATTGAAATCCTGGGATACAGTTGAAATCCTGGGATACAGTTTAAATCCTGATATACAGTTGAAATCCTGGGATACAGTTTAAATCCTGAGATACAGTTGCAATTCTTGTATACAATTGCAATAGAATGCCTACCTTCGAGAACTAAACATGCATCTATAAACATCCACCTCCCCCATGCAGCCATTCCTGTGAGACAACATGCCTCACACGAGTAGATCACAGCTATAAGCTGTCAAGAGCTATCTGCTCGCAAGTAAAGGGGTTTCTTCAATATTATGTGGTCAAGCTCTTTAACCACTTTGTAAAATCTTTGTCCATTATAGATTATTAGCACCGGCCATTGACAAGATTAACACATGCATTACAAGCAGCAACAATAAAGTCATAAACGGATAACTTAACCATGAACTTTCAGCAGAAGCAGGCATTTTAACTATGTCACTACCAGAGGTTTTTCCTAGCTTATTGGCCACTTATACTTCATGCCAGCAACCAATGAAAAGCTCAGAGTGTCCTCTTACAGTGATGCAGTCTGAAGGCCTGCTACTATTGAAAAGGACTTAATAGTACAAATTTTGTATAATGAACAGTGAAAGAAGATGGCATTTACCTGAAACTGCAACAGAAAGCACTGGTTGTGTTTTTGCGTAGACAGTACGGGTAGCCGTTGATGTCCCCGGCAATGTAAGCTCACACTCACTTTCTATTCGTGTAACGCAGTGTAGGGATATGTTTGAAGGATCTAGTTGTGAACAACTGTGGGATACACATTCATCCTGGTCACTCTCAATATCTGAATCTGCAGTGGATGCTACTCTCTCTATGGTTTCTTCGATAGCTCTCATGTGCTCTGATTTTTTTGAAGTTACTATCTCAATATGAGTTGGTGTATCGTCACTTTCTGTTGAGTCGACTATGATATTAGAAGTGTCATCTGCACTGAGTATCATGCGATTGGATATATCTGCTCGATTACTTTTGTTAGTGGCAGAGTTGCCCTTAATAGACCTGCACATGTTACCATTAGAATGACTAGCTGGCATGCTGTGATCACAGCTTGCAGTGTTAGAGAACAGTCGATCAGATAATCCACTAGTAGTACTCGCCTCTGGGGCCGATATCGCAGTATTCGAAGAAGAATCATTTCCGATTGAAGTATATATCAATATATCTGGTTGCTGTTTTAGAATAACTGTTTTTGTGGACACTGACGAAGCAGCAGCCGATGATGGAGATGCAAGGGCCGCCAGGACCACACTGTCATGATGAATAGTGGCAAAAGCAACAGGCGATAATGCTTGAGTGGGCACACTGACAACTGGAGATTCTGAAAACAATGGAGAACTTGATGGTGTACTGACTTTGTTACTAGCAGATGCTGAAATCGGTGTCTGCAGCGATGATTTTAACATTTGTGATCCCCTTTTCTTGGAACTCGAAGGCTGTGTTTGATTGATACCATGAATGTTTTGGGGCATCTGAGCTGACACTGCAGGCTGTATGGGTCTATTCTGCCTATTTCTAGCTTGCGTTTTTGTGACTGAGCTAGACTCAGATATCTGTGTTGAGAATTTCTGGACGTTATGAACAATATTACTAATTCCACGAGAAGTATTACAATTTGAGCTCGTCTTGTCAAATTTTCCAGAAGCCTCCAAATTGGATGATGGTGACAGTTTCGGTTCTTTAAGATGAACATTTAATGAGTTACCTGATGAAGTGGGCGTGGATGGAGACTCTTTGTTTCCTCTGCCCATGTCAATGTCCAATTTGAAACTAACAGCCCCCCTCTCATTCGGTTTGGCTGTTCTGTCTGCATAAGGCTGCTCCTTAGGTTCCTGTTTAACAAGGCTTAGAGAAGTGCTGCCTTGTGATGCAACTGTGACTGGGTCTAGAAAATGAGACATGGCGTTGCTGGTCATCCCATACAGAGCTGAATGGTGGTTTGCCGCCACTGACATGTTAGCAATATAGGCTTCTGTGGACAATTAAACATATTGTTGGTTCAAGAACAGCACATCTTCACAAATATTACTATAAATAATTCACATCATTGTCAACACAACAAAGATAATCAACATAATTTAGATAATAACCAACACAATTCAGATAACAAAAAATATAATACTCATAAATAACATAACTCGGACAATAACTAAACTAATACAGAAACTAACCAACATAATTCAAATAATAACAAACAATTCAGATAACACCCAACACAAGTATGATAACAACTAAGATGATACAGGAAAACTTGGACAATAACTAAGAGAATTCAGATGTATACCAATATAAGGAAGATATAAACCAACACGATCCAGGTAGCAACCAAAATGATCCAGGTAACAACCAAAATATAAATATATTTTTCTTGTAGCAAATAAACCCACATGCGGGTTATCAAGAACCACTTTTGGCAGTGGTAAAACAGCGCAAACGTGTTTGGTTTGGACATGTAACGAGACACAACTCACTTTCTAAAGCTATTTTACAAAAAACTGTCGGGAGTTAATGAGAAGATGAGAAGATGAGGCCAGAGAAGATCCTGGGTTTATAACATCAAGGAATGGTATGGGTGAGATTTTTCTACACTCCTCTGATTGGCTGAGGATATATATTTTTGTAGAGTTTTTTAATGCTGTGTATCCAGTGTGACACCCCTACGACACTGACGAATTATATCTCCAGTGTGACACCCCTACGACACTGACGAATTATATCTCCAGTGTGACACCCCTACGACACTGACGAATTATATCTCCAGTGTGACACCCCTACGACACTGACGAATTATATCTCCAGTGTGACACCCCTACGACACTGACGAATTATATCTCCAGTGTGACACCCCTACGACACTGACGAATTATATCTCCAGTGTGACACCCCTACGACACTGACGAATTATATCTCCAGTGTGACACCCCTACGACACTGACGAATTAAATCTCCAGTGTGACACCCCTACGACACTGACGAATTATATCTCCAGTGTGACACCCCTACACTGACAGTTATGGGTCGTATTATTATGATTAGCTTGATACTCATTGTAGACATAAATGGTAGACAACTATGAACTACTGTTATTTTACTAAAACTGGTGCACCGCTTTCACGTCTTTTTTTAAAAAAAATACTGAACAAATGTTTTTCGATAACACATTGCTGGCAAACATTAAGAAAATGAAAGGGCACAGGAGTGGGCCTCTCATTGGGTAGCGCGCAGATAGATGCATCCGGCAGCAGTCCTTGCGATTGTAATTTGCGTACTGCGTATCCTTATCGAATACTTAGGCTAACACTGCTTAATTTATCTGTCCCTATTTCGTTTCGTTTAATAATGTAAGCTCAGCCTGTTCGAGCTTATGATTCGTTTCGTTAAATAATTTAGGTACTGTTCCCCATATTGTACCATTAATAATAATAATAATAATAATAATAATAATAATAATAATATAACACGTAATTAGATCTAGGGGTGCGACAGCGGGACAATCAGCACAAACATCCCCAAACATTTGAGGTGTCTTGTTTTCTAAATCAGGTAATCTTACACGTTCACCACTGTCAACAGTGCCTTCTGCAGACCTGCAAGTTGGGTTATTTTGTCTCAGAAAAATACATTCGTTATATGTTCTTCAAAACGCATGTTTAACAGACGTCAATATCAATTATTCAAACATCTGAATTCTTATTTCTGTATTTGCAGTGAGTGTCAGGTCTCACATCGATATTAATAGTTCGTTTGTCCGGTTCTGCGGTGGAGCGGTACAGAGTTCGTCTGTGGCAGCCAAGATACCGGGTTTAAATGCCGCACAGGCATCCGGACCGCGCAGAAAGCAATGACAAACTGCTGAATGTATTTATATTGCTCCGAAAATCATTACAAAATGCTGCGTTGATGAATCCTGAATAGGACATGATACCAACTTTTGTTATGGTGCATTTACAAATTCGGATACTTAGAATCGATATTCTCCGAAAAAAGTTAGATCGTAGATATTTTGGGCATGCAACTATCGTCTCAATGACGCTATATACATTTTTGCACTTAGAAAATGTATCTAGTTTTAAAAATGTATTTCCTCTATAAGTTATATAGTTATCAACCTCATTTAAATGCACATAATATAACATTTTCTACATGTCTACAGTAAACAGTTTTCCTTTTCCAAAAATAGTTTTTAGCAGTGATATGCCGCTAAGAAATTACAATTCTCAATTTTCACCTGCACCAAATAGACCCAATAGAGACCGGAACTAAACAATTTTCCAAACTGAGAAATTGTCGTTTGGTTCACAATGAACTTGAGATTTCAAGGCAAACTGAATGACTGCTTCACTTCTTTTGACATGAATATTTATGTGCTTTTCATTTTAAATGAAGATCACGGAAAATATTCGGGTATGCCAACCGGAGTAATTGATTCAAATGTAGCTATAAAATATCCTGCGTACTGTAAAATCTAAAATTTGACTACAACTTTATTTGCATCGTCATTAAAAATTTGAGGAATTTGCTATCTATGCGATGTCTCCCTTGGTTGCCTTGCGGTGTCAGTGATAGAAGAGTTCTCTGGAGATGGCCTTCTTGTGTGCTGTTTGTAAGCGTGTTTGTGTTTTTGATTTCTGTGGTCCATCTTTTACATGGTATGCCTCTGGCTTTATACCCGTGATGTCTATGTGTCTTAGCAATATGTGGCATGCTGTATGTTGGTAGTCTGGAAGTGTGTGAAAAGCACTTGATCTGTTGTCTTTTGATGTGATCCAATACTGGTATTGTTTTTGTTATCTGTCTGATGTTATCGTTTCTAATTCTATCTAATTACACTCCATTTATAATGATACTCCGGGTATTCTTTGTAGACATGTCATTTCTGCTGTCACTATTTTTGTTTTGTCTTGTGATGTCATTGTCCAGGCTTGGCACTGGTAGCACAGTGATGGAATAATAGTAGGATTGTATAATGCAACTTTATTTTCTATGTTTTAGAGGAATTTGCCGATGTGCACAATACATAGTATCGATGGACTAAGTAATAGCTATATTTTAGAGTCATTAATAATCGAATGTTGCATCCCCAAAATATCCGCTACCTAACAGTTTCTGAGAAAATAGCCTCCAAACATGTTTATGAATTAGTACACCGACGACAGTAATTTGTATAGTTTGATCTTGAAAAATATATTGATTTTGCTTTTCAATGTCACGTTAAACATTGCAATGGCAGGTATTTCTACAACAGAGCATCGGTCTTTTCATATCGTGGATGTCGCATTTTAGTAGGATGATGGACAATACCAGAGCCAATACTAGAAACAGTGACAATCTGGGCAAGTTACTGTTCCCTTTACATAACTAAATTCATTTCCGTGTTGATGCCTCTGTAATTGCTCCTGGATTATTCGTTTGGGTGATCGTCTCGGTCTAGTTTTGTTGCTGGACAGTGTTTTGTGTTTGCTGTATGTATTTACCAGTGTTTTGTTCTTCAGCATGGCATCTAAGTCCATTTTATTCTCTATGGTATGAGACAACCAACTCAAATCATCATTAGTCTCTCATACAGACATGTCACAGCATTGATATGATGTTGATGATTCCTTTCATATCACTTCTATTTTTTTTCCATGAATTAAACCTACGTCTTGGTTGGTTACATAGTTCTGGTTTAGCTTTTACTCCATTGATAATTATAATATTCCTTTTCATGAATTAGTGATAACAGTAATAATCATATAGTTCTTCATATTTTCAAGATAAAATTTTGGAATCTGTTACGGCGAAAACTTAGACACACCTGTGGTTCATAAAATGTCACTGGTTAAATTATCATAATTTACATACAAATTACAATTACTTCGAGAACAAAATAATTCTGATCTGAAAAACAACAACGAAATATGCCCTTTCAAAGAAATGACAACAACTAAATAATTTTCAATTACAAAATCATAGGCCATCTGAAATATAAAGTTACATGCAAAAACCATGTTCATTCAATGATTGAGATATTAAATTAAGTTTAGGACCAGTTACTCACACTATAGTTATTCTAGCGAAACTTGGTTCAAGGAATTGGTACCTAGTTTGACAAGTTTTCATCAGTAACGCTCACAGACATATTAAAAATAACTATGTAGGAAACATACTGGTCGTTGTGATTGTACTTTGTGTGACAGTCAATGAAAATTAAGGGAATAATCGTATTTTAGAAGGCTTGATTTTTCCATCAGCCACTATGTCTATATTGCCGAGAGTTGTGCGCTTGTATCACGGTGTCTGTGAATCAAGACACGGCTACTCACAGAATGTGACTTTTCGTGAGTAACAAGCCTTCGAACTACACCTCTACGCTTCCAAGTGAGAGATTTCTCTACGCTTCCTGTTGGTCACTGTCCGTATACTTTGTGTCGACAGCCAATTAAATACTCGAAGTAGAGTGTCGCAGTCCGTAGGTATATATCATGGATCTCGACAGTACATGCCTTCTAGCTGAATTAATGAGGCCTTCATTCGGTATGTTTTTTATTATTGTCACGCTTTCCATTAGTTCCTATTTATATACTTGGGAGTAACCCTTAGCTATATTTGATATGCAATTCCAAGTATATAAATATTGGCCAGCGGAAAACGGGAATAATCAAGAAAGGGAACGAATGAAGGCCTCATTAATTCAGCTAGAAGACATGTACTGTCGAGAGCCACGTCTATACTGTCGAAAAGTCATGACCAGAATAACTGAACGCCGGTCTTCGTGCGTCCACAAGATCAGACGAATTTGAGATAAATGAGCATGAGTCAATATCAGAAATGCGCGAAATGTGCGTGCGGATAGGCGTAGAACGCGCAGAACACCTAACAAAGATTTTAAAAAGAGCACTGAACCTACACAGAACGGAACCATCGACCGTTATACCCTAAGAGATTTACCGAAGCGAAGACTTGAGCACTTACGGACATGTCCGGTAAGCGAGGAAGATAATCACAAAACTAATACCTAATAGTAATACCTAGACACCATGTTGAACACTGGTTGCTATATTTAACATACGAAGCTATATAAAAGAAATATAGTTTTCATTGACACACCTCATAATAGACAGTTTAGAAAATGAAATATACCCGGAGAGCGACTACTGCAAATATATGTTCCACGTGGAAGTAGATGTGGCTGGGCGAAGTCATGTCACTGTCAGCTAATAAAACATGTTTGAAAGGATTGAGAATTTAAAAATAAAACATAATTCCGTGTAATATATCTTATCAAACATGGTAGGGAGCAGCGACTCAATATATTTCTTCTGATCTTTACTATTTCAAGGGTAGGTTTCTGTCCGTGCGTCTTTTATTGCTAGATAGCACACAGAAACGGCTGTTGACAGAGTTCACATAAACATTGTGGCTAATATTGGAGGAATATAGAATATATAGACAACTATTAGACAACATAAGAGCTTTATATAAAAACTGCGACAGCATAACAAGAACTACTGAGAGCACAACAGATCCATTTGAAATGTATTGCGTTTTTCGTCATCACAAGTAATGATGTGTATTTTTTACATCCACTTTTGAAATTCAGTAACAGATATGTCCTTGTCTATGAGTTTGTAGATGGCTAATAAACCCTATTCGAGCCGCAAATACCGTCGGACAGTTCGGGCATGGAATGGCCACTGCAGACGGTTTTTGGTCTGTCCGTGACTTTCTAGCTACTCTCCGCCGTTGAGCTGCTTCATTTTCCTCTTTCCACAAGATGATACCGCCTCTTTGACTGTAGAGCGCAATGTAGATCTATTTTGTGCAAGTTCTGCCAATGTATCTTGGTCAATATATCTATCAAAGGTTTTCAGTGAGATCTTCAACAAGTCCTTGCAGCGCTTCTTTTGGCCACCTTGCTATCGTATACCCTTCTCCAGCTCATCATGGAGAAGTATCTATGGCAGGCTATGATCTGCATAGGCCCACCGAATCTGTGTCTGTATCAGAATAGTTTCACTAGGGATACCATATCTGCACATTGGTGACACATAGTTGGTATGAAAATACTGTTTATCAATTTTCGTTTTGTAGCCATGAAGGTTGTTGGATGTAAATTGAAATAAAAACAAGCGTCAGACAGTAATATTACCGCTTCTGTTCCTAACATACATGGACAGGATAACTAAAGCTGCAGATCCAAGAAAGAATACACCATTGCAGGGAAACCAAGTGAAGAACACAGCTCACTAAACGAACTGTTAATTGCAGATGATCAACGTTTAATATTAGAATCTGAAGGTGAATTATAGCGGCACACACACACACACACCTGCTCCATAGTGCCTGCGAAAAATGCAACATGAAACTAAACACATCCACTTCAGAAACTATGAAGATAAACATAACGCCAGGAGAGCTAAATTTATCTGTCAGTAGTGCAAAACTAAATGAGGTTTAAGAGTTCAAATATTTAGGAAGCGTATTTACAAAGGATGGCAAACTCGATAGAGATATCGAAACAAGATATCAGAAAGGCAGTATGACTTAGCTGACGCCAAAACTTAAACATCCAACAATCTGTATGGCTGCAAAACGAAAATTGATAAACAATATTTTCATACCAATTCTGTGTCACTAATGCCAAACATGGCCCTGGACAAAGACTAACGAAAAAGACCACAATTTGTGAAATGAGACGTTTGAGGAAAACTATAATCAGAAGAGACCAACATACAAATGATGATATCAGAAAAGAATGAAAGGCCATCTCAAGTCAAGATAAGCAAACTAAGATAGAATCAACTCAACAAGTGTTTTGCGTATACAACAGCAGAAGATAATGTTACAGGGCACGAGGAAGAACAAGAACTAGATCCATGAAAACAATCAAACAAAAGAAACTATTATTTGGCAATTGGTCATGGTTGCTCTTTTTGCACCTCAAATGGCCAAAGACAAGACAGCTCCACCCCGCCTCCAGGACGTTTAACAGTACAAGTAGAAATGACAACAGATAGATAACACACTTTGACCATCCAAAGTTTGCTGTAATCTACACTAATTTCCCGCAATTATTTACAAGGTTTGTTTGTTTTTCGTTCGCTCCATTGTAACCATCACGGATATCCGTGCGATTTCCGCCGGGAGCGTGATTACGTTGTGCCACCGTTATGCGCCTTGTAGGCCTAGCACATCCGATTTCGGCATGCCTTGACAATTCGGTGGGCTACCCTTAGCCTGTGACAGCCTCTATATATGTCTCCAGGCACGCGTAGTGGAGACTCTTCGCCCAGACGATGTTTTGCTCTCGTCTGACTCGAACGAGGTGTTCCACTGTCTATGAACTTGCCTCGTGTAATTGGACTTGCTGTGCCTGTGCCCATTGGGTACTGAACCGTTTCTCATCCGTGAGCCTGGTTCCTTAAGGGGAAGAACTCAACAGAGGAGTTGGACCCTGGCTCTTTTGCCCTCTTAGCCGAGGTGTCATTCACCGACATCGTGTACCCCTTGTCCAAGTTCGAGTCTCACACCACGCGTTTGGGAGCAAGGCGTTCTCGAGCTGAGCGTCCTTGTCCCAATAGCGCCTGAGCCCATCAGGTACTGAACCCTTTCTCTCTTCAAGTGTATTTCCGGAATAGGAAAACCTGATAGTAGAGTTGGGCCAGGGCTAAATAGATGTCCCTTTTGTGCCTGAGCGCATCGAGTACGGAACCCTTTCTCTACGCGAGCATATTTCCGGTTTAGGAAGGCTCGACATTAGAGTTGGATTAGGTCTTCTTGCTTTACCAAACGCCAATGAATGGGTCTGGGTCTCTGCCTGTAAGGAACACAGGTACCTAGAAGCTCGTCTCGAGCTGACGGAGCTTGTAGTTCCCCTTTCCTAGGAACTTTTCATTTTCTATTTGCAGTTCGCGCTGCCCTTTCATTGTTTCATTGTACTCGGTATGAAATCTATGTCTCTCGCCATGCATCTACCTTTACGTGCATTTTACATTGGCCGCCCCTCCAATGTTCGGACTGGACTGACTAGCTTCACTGTATGTCGACAGTGTCGCTATATGTGGTGCTGCTGGTGGTGTCGGAGATATTGTCTGTCTCTTGTGCAGTCAAATCTCTTTCCATCTGCTACCTCCACATTCTCGGACACGATCCCCAAATGATTTGGCCAGAATCAGCACGAGCTGCTGTATTTCTGTTTCCAGGGTGCACCGCGTGGAGGTACATTTGGGATTTTGGTTATCTGCTAACCCTGGGTCCGCCTAGAGCAATGCATTCCCTATGCACCCCATTTACAAGGTAAGTTGGACAGAGCCGCGGAGGTGGAAAAAGAGAAAGTACGAGCATAGAGCGGACATTTGCGTATGATAACATAGTGGATTTCAATACTTTTGCCACTCTAGAACAATTTGACTTCACTGATACGTCGTGTTTAGTTCTAAAAATGTATATACACTATTGTTTTTCCCGATTACACAAGAATTGAAAGATTATTGAAATGACCAAAAAACATTAATTCTTTAGGAAGACTGTTTCTGTCTTTATTATATATATATCTCACATAAGACATTTCGAAAATATGTTACTCGTTTTAACTGGGGGAAAGGAGTGATGTGTCATACAGGAACTAAAAAGAAGTACATGTACAACAAATTTCATGAATTTTTGCCGAATGGTTGGAAAGTTACAGATTTTTAAACAGGACCAAGCATTTTAGAACACACTATAAAGAGTTCTTACTGAAGACGTAGTTCTTACTGCGCGTTCTTGCCATAGCCGTCTGCAGTGAAGATCACTTGCGCATAATTAATTAGGACTTCATCATTACATTTTTGATTATTTTCGTGTGTTTCGTTGGTCACTATTTATATACTTAGAGTCACGTGCCTAAAATAGTCAAGGCGATTCCAAGTATATAAATAGTGACAAATAAAAATCATGACAATAATCAATCAAAAACGTAACGAATGAATACCTAATTAATAATGCTCAGATATCTGTCAAGAAGACTGTCAATGTTCTTACGTGCGGATGAATTATTATGCAGATAGTGATAAAGTTCTCTTCCAGAAAAAAACAATAGTGTTTGACTGTTTCATATATTCTTAAACAAGACAACGATTGATTTTTGACTCAACCTATGGCATGCATGACTGCATTTAGTCTTATCCAGATTCATACTATTACTATTTAACCTCCTTGTACATCGCCGTTGATATATCCAATAAATAACTAGGACGCGGTGTGAATTATTCTTCCTGCAAACAAACATGGTTCCAAAGAAATAATAGAATTGCTGCATTCTATGTAGTACATTCCAGCTATGCATTTTATTTTGTCTCTATTTTGATAAAGACTCGCTGTCGAAACGATGATTACATGTAGTTATGTAATATAACCTTGTAGTTTAACCACGTTTTAGGTCCAATCCAAGATCAGATGCCTACCTCGTTTGATTATTTCCCTTGACTATTTGATCCTTTTATGTTTATTATTTATTTACATATTAATTTAGTTAGGATTAGTTATGTAAAATACAATTCTTAAGACCTCATACACATACGAATGTCCATGTGCATTCGTAACCCAGACTTCTGAACACATACTTCAGGATTTCCCAACATACAAAGAGCAGAGACAGCAGACCTGGCCAGAGGATACAATTTGAGGCAAAAACTGTGGGGCAGTCGCTCTGACATGGATAAGATAGTGTACTTTGCCCTGCCGATAGGCCTGACAATAGAACATGACTGCAGATGCTGAACGCAAAAGAAGAAGAACAACTCTCCTAACCTTAAATAAATTAATGTTTAAATTAATTATTGATATAATATTTGGAATAATTATCCCAAAAATAAGCAGGTAGGCATCTGATCTGTGATTGGACCCATTTTTATTTTGTTCATATTCCCCAAAACATTTCGTGGATATTCCTCACCTTTCTGCATCTCTAGGAGTTGTTGATAGTGCGCCATGTGGTGAGGTTGCGAATGCCCTACGCCTGTGGTAGCTGCCCCCGCTACACAAGCCACGCCAGTTCCCAGCAGTGATAGAGATTCCGCTGTGCCTGTCAGCAGCGGCGAGTAAGACGGATAAAGACCTCCCGGTATTAAGTACCGTGGAAACGCTGTAAGAATACACAAAATAATGCCAAATATAATGTCAGTAAAGCAGAGCTTGATACAATGACATTCATGATACAATTATATATAATGATACAATAACATACATTAACACGTGATATAATGACATACATGATACCATGATACACATGATATGACAGATATGATTAAATGACCGAAACGATACAATGATATACATGATATAATGACATGCATGATACACATACAACTAACAAGTTATATGGCATCAACATACCATACTCCCATAAAAATATCTGTAGTTAACATGTGAATGTCAGGGTCACCATCTCTGCGATTTCAGAAAATAGACGTTTCATCTCTTTATATGTCTCATACACGCTCATCACAACAGTAGTGTCCACAGAGACGTAGATACGTCTTTGGTAAGGTAGGAGTGTTACTTTAAAAAAGGTCATTTTCTTGCTTTCGCATGATTTTTGGGGGAATATTATTAAAGGGGTTGTGGGGAGCACATTCTGGGGGAGGAATGGGGGGTGATCGGAGAGGGTTATTGGAGGGGGTTCACGATGTAGGTGAATGACACCTCGTCTAAGATGGCGAACCAACCTTAGTTCAACTCTACTGTCGAGGATTTCATATACCAGAAGCAGGCTTTTAGATAAGAAGGGGTATGTATCAATGGGCACATAGCGCAATTGACCGTCTAATAACACAGCAGAACACCTCGTACAAGATAGACGCTGTTGACCTATGTCCAACTTCCAGTCTACCACTTCCACCTCGGAAAATGTAATAGGAATATATTTTGGCGTGTAAAGTGCAAGGGTACAGTGGGTGATACGCCGCCACTGCATGTAGATGTAGTAAGTAGTAAAGTAGCCCATAGCATTTATTAATGCCGTAGGGGTGTGATATGTTAGCGATCTCACATTTCAGAGGCTCTGCAAATGAGGGCGGTAGCCATCTCCTCTCCCTCGCAGTCTTTACTTCCCGGATTAATCCGGTACCCATTTAAGGCTGGGTCGACATGGGGAGCCGTTGCGATCTGAAAAACATTTCCGCCTCAACTGGGGAAGGAACCCAGGACCACTCATATGCGAAGCCAGTGCGCTAACCACTGCGCTACGCGGCTCCCTATGTAGCTGTAACATACTGGTCAACTGGCGACATATAGGAAGGCTGTCACAGGCTAGGAAAACTAACCCGAATCAAAATCACACGAAAACGTATGATATTCCTATATGTAACAGATACTAGCAGTATCTCTTTGTTATTAGTACAATCCTTTTTCATTCTTCGTCTGTGTTCGTTCTCAAACTCCTGCAGACTAGCAGGATGTAGTCCGGAGAACAGAATGCGTTATGTTTATTGTTTACAGAATTGCTGCTGTATATGCGCATTTCGACCTGACACATCCGACTTCAGCATGGCTTCGGGTCAACTTAGCCCTAAATATGATGGGACAGCCAACTACACCCCATAATCTCATTGGTCGCCTCTTACGACATGCATGCAATTTAAACAGTGTTGCTATTCCTAACTTCATTATCGTGCACCGGCAACACACGGGCGTACAATCCTTTAAATCTCCCTTGTTAGGTAGTTCGAGGCAATATCCTTCTTTCAAGTCTGTTTATATTTTTGTATTTCTCTTCCGCGTCTTTCCGAGAAGTTTGTAACTTTAACTCTGTTGAAATATTTATTTTAACGGTCTCTGCTGGGAATATATCTGGGCCAGCTATCTTTCTATCTTGCAGGACTTTATTGCATTTTCTATTTATTATTAATTTGGTCTTTTCTCGTTAACCTGCAATTCCATGTCTGCATGTTATACCTATATCTTGTAGGACCTGTGAATTTTTATCTATTGAAAGCTCTTTGAAGTTGTCTTTCCATGGCGTCATCTGTTTCTTGTATAACTAATTGCCTTCCTTGTCTTTAATAAGACACCTTGATTATTTAAGCGTATTTTCCCTTTAGTTCCCTTGTACTGTACAGGTTCAGATATTTCATATTCCAGAAGCTTCTTCTGTACCTCTTGCCAACTCATCTAAATATACCTTCTGGTCCTTTCTGATATCTCTTTTGACTTCCTGGTTTTATTTTTGCATATGCCTTATGTGTTTTAGCCTTGGCACGTCTGGTTTTACTTCTTTATATGTCGTTATGTTTTAACCCCTGGCACTTTTGGTTTCGCATTTGTTTATGTCCGCTTTTCTATTAATGGCATATGTTCGTTATTTATTCTTTATATTTACGTATTGTATTCCCTAAAACTACTGTATATGTTTCCTTCCATATATTCTTTATCTGTTGCCAATGGTCTTCTATATTCAGTTCCATTTCTAAATGTTGGAGTAGTTCATATTTATTTCATACTATGACTGCAAACTTTTCCTTTGTTTCCTGATTTCTAAATTCCCTCTACCTTCAATTGATAACTGTGAGTTTTGATGTGTTAGACGTGTTTAATCTAAACTTTACTTTACTTAACAAATTCTGATCTGATGGCATGCATACGCCTCTCAATACTTTCACATTGTCCTGTTTTGTTTTATTGCATGTTTTTATATATACCTTTTCATCTATATTTATTCATAGTTAGGTTTTCCTAGTAACCTATTTAACTAATTTTGCAGCAATACTTTAACATACTGCGTCAGAAACTTCCTATTAATAGTCTTGGGGGGAGTTTCACTGGAAGAAAGTCTTCGCAATACAGTTATTTCATCTACTAGAAATATAACTAGCGGCACAGTTATTTCCTCTACTAGAAATATAACTAGCGGCACAGTTATTTCATCTACTAGAAATATAACTAGCGGCACATTTATTTCATCTACTAGAAATATAACTAGCGGCACAGTTATTTAATCTACTAGAAATATAACTAGCAGAACAGTTATTTAATCTACTAGAAATATAACTCGCCACATACATGATAATCATCTTCACACGGCACGGAGCACTGCTTTCTTTATAAGCAAGGCTACGACAGGAGATTTGTGGCATCAATAAGGTTACGCTTGAAACAGGATAATTATGTTTTACTAATCACTGGAAACACACTTGATCACACACACAAATCGACGTTTTGACAAGAAACTGGACAATTGTATAGATAAAATCACACATGATCACACACACAAATCGACGTTTTGACAAGAAACTGGTCAATTGTATAGATAAAATCACACATAATCACACACACAAATCGACGTTTTGACAAGAAACTGGTCAATTGTATAGATAAAATCACACATAATCACACACACAAATCGACGTTTTGACAAGAAACTGGTCAATTGTATAGATAAAATCACACATAATCACACACACAAATCGACGTTTTGACAAGAAACTGGTCAATTGTATAGATAAAATCACACATAATCACGCACACAAATCGACGTTTTGACAAGAAACTGGTCAATTGTAAAGATAAAATCACACATAATCACACACACAAATCGACGTTTTGACAAGAAACTGGTCAATTGTATAGATAAAATCACACATAATAACACACACAAATCGACGTTTTGACAAGAAACTGGTCAATTGTATAGATAAAATCACACATAATCACGCACACAAATCGACGTTTTGACAAGAAACTGGTCAATTGTATAGATAAAATCACACATAATCACGCACACAAATCGACGTTTTGACAAGAAACTGGTCAATTGTATAGATAAAATCACACATAATCACGCACACAAATCGACGTTTTGACAAGAAACTGGTCAATTGTATAGATAAAATCACACATAATCACGCACACAAATCGACGTTTTGACAAGAAACTGGTCAATTGTATAGATAAAATCACACATAATCACACACACAAATCGACGTTTTGACAAGAAACTGGTCAATTGTATAGATAAAATCACACATAATCACACACACAAATCGACGTTTTGACAAGAAACTGGTCAATTGTATAGATAAAATCACACATAATCACGCACACAAATCGACGTTTTGACAAGAAACTGGTCAATTGTATAGATAAAATCACACATAATCACGCACACAAATCGACGTTTTGACAAGAAACTGGTCAATTGTATAGATAAAATCACACATAATCACGCACACAAATCGACGTTTTGACAAGAAACTGGTCAATTGTATAGATAAAATCACACATAATCACACACACAAATCGACGTTTTGACAAGAAACTGGTCAATTGTATAGATAAAATCACACATAATCACACACACAAATCGACGTTTTGACAAGAAACTGGTCAATTGTATAGATAAAATCACACATAATCACACACACAAATCGACGTTTTGACAAGAAACTGGTCAATTGTATAGATAAAATCACACATAATCACACACACAAATCGACGTTTTGACAAGAAACTGGTCAATTGTATAGATAAAATCACACATAATCACACACACAAATCGACGTTTTGACAAGAAACTGGTCAATTGTATAGATAAAATCACACACAAATCGACGTTTTGACAAGAAACTGGTCAATTGTATAGATAAAATCACACATAATCACACACACAAATCGACGTTTTGACAAGAAACTGGTCAATTGTATAGATAAAATCACACATAATCACACACACAAATCGACGTTTTGACAAGAAACTGGTCAATTGTATAGATAAAATCACACATAATCACGCACACAAATCGACGTTTTGACAAGAAACTGGTCAATTGTATAGATAAAATCACACATAATCACACACACAAATCGACGTTTTGACAAGAAACTGGTCAATTGTATAGATAAAATCACACATAATCACACACACAAATCGACGTTTTGACAAGAAACTGGTCAATTGTATAGATAAAATCACACATAATCACACACACAAATCGACGTTTTGACAAGAAACTGGTCAATTGTATAGATAAAATCACACATAATCACACACACAAATCGACGTTTTGACAAGAAACTGGTCAATTGTATAGATAAAATCACACATAATCACACACACAAATCGACGTTTTGACAAGAAACTGGTCAATTGTATAGATAAAATCACACATAATCACACACACAAATCGACGTTTTGACAAGAAACTGGTCAATTGTATAGATAAAATCACACATAATCACACACACAAATCGACGTTTTGACAAGAAACTGGTCAATTGTATAGATAAAATCACACATAATCACGCACACAAATCGACGTTTTGACAAGAAACTGGTCAATTGTAAAGATAAAATCACACATAATCACACACACAAATCGACGTTTTGACAAGAAACTGGTCAATTGTATAGATAAAATCACACATAATAACACACACAAATCGACGTTTTGACAAGAAACTGGTCAATTGTATAGATAAAATCACACATAATCACGCACACAAATCGACGTTTTGACAAGAAACTGGTCAATTGTATAGATAAAATCACACATAATCACGCACACAAATCGACGTTTTGACAAGAAACTGGTCAATTGTATAGATAAAATCACACATAATCACGCACACAAATCGACGTTTTGACAAGAAACTGGTCAATTGTATAGATAAAATCACACATAATCACGCACACAAATCGACGTTTTGATAAGAAACTGGTCAGTCGTATAGATAAAATCACACATAATCACACACACAAATCGACGTTTTGACAAGAAACTGGTCAATTGTATAGATAAAATCACACATAATCACACACACAAATCGACGTTTTGATAAGAAACTGATCAGTCGTATAGATAAAATCACACATAATCACACACACAAATCGACGTTTTGATAAGAAACTGGTCAATTGTATAGATAAAATCACACATAATCACACACACAAATCGACGTTTTGACAAGAAACTGGTCAATTGTATAGATGAAATCACACATAATCACGCACACAAATCGACGTTTTGACAAGAAACTGGTCAATTGTATAGATAAAATCACACAATCACACACACAAATCGACGTTTTGACAAGAAACTGGTCAATTGTATAGATAAAATCACACATAATCACACACACAAATCGACGTTTTGACAAGAAACTGGTCAATTGTATAGATAAAATCACACATAATCACACACACAAATCGACGTTTTGACAAGAAACTGGTCAATTGTATAGATAAAATCACACATAATCACACACACAAATCGACGTTTTGACAAGAAACTGGTCAGTCGATAAAAACCATTGTTAAAGCCGACGGGAATTTAGCCAGATCCATTCTAGCGACACCGAATCCCCTTGCAACACAAGTAAACGGGTTTTCCGTACTTGACGAACCACATCCCCATAAAAAGATGTAATCTCGTCAGGACATTCAACCTATGTATTCAGGTCACTGAGAACGGACCAATCGAAACAAAGACTATTACAACATCAACGAACATCTAGTACAAGTATTTAAGTATACTCAGGAACACAAACATAGAACATTCATATTCGTACTACAAGGACCTAAAGACCTTCTTGTAAACATAAATAACATAGAAACAACAATATTCCATCATATAATATCTTATACAAGTAAATTCAAGTATAATGCACGAGGATAAATGAAAACAATTCTTACAGCCGACGGGAATTGAACCAGGTCCGTTCTAGCGGCACCGAATCGCCTTGCAACACAAGTAAACAGGTTTCCCGTACTTGAACAAACAAAACCCACAAAATAAATTTTATCTCGTCAAAACATTCAACATGTGTACTCAAGTCACTGAGAATGGACCAATCGAAAAAAGGACTATTACAACATGAACACACATCCCATCCCGTACAAGTATTTAAGTATCATCAGGAACACTTATGTTCTATGTTTGTGTTGTTAGAACGGATCTGGTTCAATTCCCGTTGGCTGTAAGAATTATTTTCATTTATCCTTGTGTTTCCTACTAGAATTTACTTGTAAAAGATAAAAACCACACATAATAACACACACAAATCGACGTTTTGACAATAAACTAACTGGTCAATTAAATAGAATTAAAAACACCTCACATAATCACACACACAAATTGGCATTTTGACAATAATAGTCACTAGTATAGAATTCTATGAGTCTTCATTATATGTTTGTGTTATACTGGTGAAAAATTGCCTTTGGAAAGACTAGTATTCATATTTATTATTATTATTATCGTTATTATTATTACCATTAATTGTTATTATACTAGCATATAGATACTGTAAAGATCAGATAATATCAAACTTTTGTTCATACATAGTCAACAAAGACTGTTATGGCCAGGACACACAAGGACGGCTTGGATATGATAGAATACCAAAGGACCTACTTAACTGCGATTTTCACTTGGTGTTCAGATTTCTGGAGCAACTTATATTTCGCTACAAGGGTGTGCGAGTAGGGAATATGAATACATGATATAAACAATGACATGGGAGTCATAGGAACAGGACTCCATGACACTTGCTGTATGGAGAAGAAAGGTCAGAAATAGAATAAAGACAAAGAAGAAAATGATAGCAAGTAGGAACAATACTATATTCTTGAGAGGATACATCACAACACGATATGTTACAAGTGATTCAATCACGACACGTTATGTTACAAGTGATTCAATCACGACACGTTATGTTACAAGTGATTCAATCACGACACGTTATGTTACAAGTGATTCAATCACGACACGTTATGTTACAAGTGATTCAATCGCAACACGTTATGTTACAAGTGATTCAATCACAACACGTTATGTTACAAGTGATTCAATCGCAACACGTTATGTTACAAGTGATTCAATCACAACACGTTATGTTACAAGTGATTCAATCACGACACGTTATGTTACAAGTGATTCAATCACAACACGTTATGTTACAAGTGATTCAATCACGACACGTTATGTTACAAGTGATTCAATCACAACACGTTATGTTACATGTGATTCAATCACAACACGTTATGTTACAAGTGATTCAATCACAACACGTTATGCTACAAGTGATTCAATGTTCATCCTGTAGACGAATCTTTGCAGCTAGATTTTCTTTCAGTAATTATATTATGAATCCTCATGCATTATGGTGTTCTATCTATATCAATAACCATATAATCCGTCAGGGTCATGTTGTTCGTCCATCATATATTATCAACTGATAATAAACATTTGTTACATCCACTTTTGGAAGCTCAGTTAGAATTATGTCCATGCCTAATAGTTCGTAGATGGCTAATAAGCCATATTCGAGCTGCAAATGTCCTTGAACAGTTCGGGCACGGAATGACCACTGTAGAAGAACTTTGGTCTATCCGTGACTTTCTAGCTACTCTCCGCTGTTGAGCTGCCTCATTTCTCCTCTTTTCACAAGATAATGTGACGTTGTTTTTTACTGTAGGTGCCATATAGATCTATTATGTGCAAGTTCTTCCCACGTGTTTTGGTCTATTTCAAAGGCTTGCAGTGAGGTCTTTAACGTCAATATGGTACCTTGCTAACTCTCTCCCAATCAGGGCTTTTTGTCGAATCGGTCTATTTGTGCTAAGAGTCTTGTCGAAGAGTGTGGATACTTTTCCATGCTCCTAGAGTTGGAGGGAAAACCTTTTCTCTTCTAATGAATTTTCGTGGATGTTTGTTTGTTTGTTTGTTTTTCGTTCGCTCCATTGTCACCATCACCGATATCCGTGCAATTTCCGCCGGGAGCGTGATTACGTTGTGCCACTGTTATGCGCCTTGTAGGCCTAGCACATCCGATTTCGGCATGCCTTGACAATTCGGGTGGGCTACCCTTAGCCTGTGACAGCCTCTATATCTGTCTCCAGGCACGCGTAGTGGAGACTCTTCGCCCAGACAATTTTTGCTCTCGTCTGACTCGAACGAGGTGTTCCACTGTCTATGAAGTTGCCTAGTGTAATTGGACGTGCTGTGCCTGTGCCCATTGGGTACTGAACCGTTTCTCATCCGTGAGCCTGGTTCCTTAAGGGGAAGAACTCAACAGAGGAGTTGGACCCTGGCTCTTTCGCCCTCTTAGCCGAGGTGTCATTCACCGACATCGTGTACCCCTTGTCCAAGTTCGAGTCTCACACCACGCGTTTGAGAGCAAGGCTTTCTCGAGCTGAGCGTCCTTGTCCCAATAGCGCCTGAGCCCATCAGGTACTGAACCCTTTCTCTCTTCAAGTGTATTTCCGGTGTAGGAAAACCTGACAGTAGAGTTGGGCCAGGGCTAAATCGTTGTCCCTTTTGTGCCTGGGTGCATCGAGTACGGAACCCTTTCTCTTCGCGAGCATATTTCCGGTTTAGGAAGGCTCGACATTAGAGTTGGATTAGGTCTTCTTGCTTTACCAAACGCCAATGAATGGGTCTGGGTCTCTGCCTGTAAGGAACACAGGTAACTAGAAGCTCGGCTCGAGCTGACGGGGCTTGTAGTTCCCCTTTCCTATGAACTTTTCATTTTCTATTTGCAGTTCGCGCTGCCCTCTAGCGCTGTTCTGCCCTTTTATTGTACTCGGTATGAAATATATTTGTCTCTCGCCATGCATCTACCTTTACGTGCATTTTACATTGGCCGCCCCTCCAATGTTCGGACTGGACTGACTAGCTTCACTGTATGTCGACAGTGTCGCTATATGTGGTGCTGCTGGTGGTGTCGGAGATATTGTCTGTCTCTTGTGCAGTCAAATCTCTTTCCATCTGCTGCCTCCACATTCTCGGACACGATCCCCAGACGATTTGGCCAGAATCAGCACGAGCTGCTGTATTTCTGTTTCCAGGGTGCACCGCGTGGAGGTACATTTGGGATCTTGGTTATCTGCTAACCCTGGTCCGCCTAGAGCAATGCGTTCCCTTTGCACCCCTTCGTGGATGTGAAAATGACATGCACTTGGAATTTTGATTTCAGTGAAGATGAATAGTGCAAAGCGTTGACTGTACTCTCCTGTAGGACCTCATTTGAAACTAGTGGCACGACAAGTCAAGAAGACTGCAAGTGAAGTTTGATGCAGTGAATAGCCACGATTTTCTACGTGTCTCACCATTTCCAATGCGGCCCACACCACGTTGCTGACGTTCGCCTACATTACCCAATGGGACGATAAAGTATATTCGCCGAATAGACAGGGTCATGGTGGTACTACGTTGGATGTATCAACACATAGTCATCATTCATGGATACTGTAGTGGATGTATCAATACATAATCATGATTCAAGATACTGCAGTGGATATATCAACACAGTCAAAGTATAGGGAAACTGTATTAGACGCATTACACAATGAGGGTATAGGGTTACAGAATTGGACACATCAGCACAATCAGGGTATAATGTTACAGAATTGGACACATCAACACAATCAGGGTATAATGTTACAGAATTGAACACATCGACACAATCAGGGTATAGGGTTACAGAATTGGACACAATCAGGGTATGGTATACTCGGGTATAGTAGTATGTAATTGGATGCATCAACACATAGAGACCGTGTCGTCGAGGTAATGCAATAGGTGCTTTAAACACAGTCTTCCAGCGATTTATATCTTCAACGATGCGAATGAGAATAGAAAAAAAAACGTAAGCGGCTCAGTCTAATGTGTGTCCTGGATTTTCTTTTGTCCCCTTCTGCTCCTTTCACCTTCGGCTGTTTCCTTCTGGATTATTTTGACAGGAAATCATTGCAACTGATATATTCAAACCTCGCGTGTTCATCCTTTAATTATTGGAAGCAATGCTTCTTGGAGACATGTATGCATTTCTATTTTATGTTTTTCGCACACATTTGACTTATTTTCTCTAGAAGAAATGCGGAGAAGTCGTCTATAATGCTGGTATTGGAAGGTATATAGTCGCAACATATAAGACATTCCCTTAAGTGCTCCACCCTCCGTTCCAGCAGACATCCCAGTGTATGTAGTAGACTCAAGAGTCCCAGTCAGGTGTTGTAATTACATCACGTGTCATGGTGTACTGTATATTCGGTGTTTAAGTACAAACAGCTATAGCTCGAAACTGGGGAAAGATGATAGTGTTACGGTAACTGTAACCTCTAAATTATCACAAGAAATCCGTTGTTTATTTTATATATTTTTTTCTCAGGTTGGGATCTTTTAGAAATGCGATTGCAGTTACATAATCTGTTATATAATAGTCTTACTTGCAGTTAAACACACGGTACGACCAGACATTTTAAACACTGACATTACTCATTTAGATCTGGAAAATTACAAATATCGATAGTAAAAACTTAAATTAACAGAAATTCAGCCATTGAATTCAACCACGTTTCTTGAGTGTGTGTTGTTAAATATCTTTTTTTTTTAAAAAGCGAAAAGTAACATCGAATAAATGTGAACATTATGTCAGTATTACTAGGTAGGGCATTCTTATCAGTGATAAACATACTCTTACATGCCCACAACCCCCTATGCGCATAGTAAACAGCTTATGCAAGGCTCAGAATATCGACCAGACTACACATACGCACAGTTCTAAACTGGGATTCATGACTCATGGCAGCTTGCCCAATCTGGATCGACCGGACCAAGTCTAGGGATTGGCTTTGGCAAAGAAGTTTTATATGTATGATATATATATATATATATATATATATATATATATATATATATATATATATATATATATATATATATATATAGCAAACATACATATATATATATATCTGTGTTCTTCTTTATAGGTGTTGTGTTTTGAATTATCCAGATTTAGGGCCGTCTATAAGTTACATCGAAGAGGAAGGGGGGATGGGAGGGCTAGGTGTCCTCTACAAATGTAAATAGTTGTTGACAAGGAAAAGGGATTTGGGGGGAGGGGGGGAGAGGGGTGGTGGTTAACAGTAGTTGACGTCGATAATAATGTTTTTATACACCAAGTGAGTTGTTTATTATTTTATAATATTTATATGAAAATGTAAAACATAACATATTTGTATGTACGTTTACTGTTAAAAAATTGAAGATGGGGTGAGAGTTTTATGTTTTGCCATAATTAAGATGGGGGGGGGGCGGTAAGAGGTCCCTGGATTCTTCACAGTTGTTGACAGCGAGGAGGGAGGGGGAAACTGTTGCTGTAATTTATGGACAGTCTTTCTGTGCGAATTGAGTACCGCGGTGTCAATGACATGTTTAGAATACAGTTTTTGTCTATCGTCGTCTAGTGCTCCTTTCTTACCAGCAACCACACATTCTATTATAAATATGCGCTTGCTGTCATATCTCTTTGTATGGCTAAAAACATCAGCTTTCTTGATCAAATTTTAATAGTAATAAACCTTCTTCGACGTTTTATGTTCTTACCTTTAGTGTGTGTGTGTGTGTGTGTATATTATATATATATATATATATATATATATATATATATATATATATATATATATATATATATATATATATATATATATATATATATATATATATATACTAGACAACTAAATATTTAAAACTTTTTTGAAAGGAACAGGTGAAGGTAAAAGGAGAAGTGGATATATACTAAAATCATGGATTGATATCATCAAGGAATAGTTCAGGGGTGATTTTTCTACACTCATTCGATCGGCAGAGGACATAAGTGTTTGGAGAGCTTTTTGTGATGATGACTTCGGGTTATAAGTTTTCCTTTATTTATATAATATTTAGATTAATTAACCACAAAATATGTATGTAAGCACTAATTGCAAACCAGAACCCAGATGTGTATAATTGCAGTGAGGAATTCGTGACGTCATCGTGTAGGTGTGAGCATGTAGTTTTGGATACTACATTGAATTAACAGGAGAAATCAACATAGCAAGATTTTAAATCCACCGCTGATTGGTGAAACATATTCACAGAGACGGAATTTTACACAGCTGAGAAAGGGGTGTACACTCAAAATATTTCATAAATCATTCGGGCCCCAAATATGTATGAAGGTTGCACTTCCTCGGTCATGTAGGATGGACGTCTAGATATACAAAATGGCATGAAGTTGGCTTGTAATACGTCACAGAAAAAATCAGTCAAAAAATATCCGGGATTTCACTTACAATACGCCGCCGAAGACGGATGTGTTGGGCCATTGGATCAAATAAAACGGCAACACAACGCTTTTACATTCTCTGGACTATATTCAACTGGAAATCTTGTAGGACCATTGTCCAGTTACAAGAGAAATCCAGCAGGAGTTTGAGAATGAACGCTGAAGAAGAAGACTTACAATATGTACCTAGTCCTTCTCCAGAATAGTCCAGCGTGCTAATTTCACAGTGTCACTCATCTTGGCTGATGTGGATCATCTGACCCTTTAAGTATACGTTACGCCGACATTCACAGAAAATCATGGAAAAGTCGTATATAACAAGATAATGACAGTGAAATAATCCCTTTAATTGTGAGCAGGTAGCTCTTGATATCAGACCACCTTCCTGACAAAAGCACGTGTTCTTCTCAGCTCGGTAACTGAGGCGACACCCAGATTCATATAAGAATTCAAAGGTATGAATGTGTAAGGCATGTTTGAGTTCTCCAAGGAATAGTGTGTCAGCATCCCAGGATTACCAAGTCCTACCAAAGGCACAGCACACACACCTGGGCCAACTGTCTCATCATTTTTCTGTGTTAGATATGTTGACACATCCGTAGTGATGGTACATCACACATAAGCTAGGAGTCCGCTACAAAAGGCCAAATGTGCGATACTTTGCACCAAGAACAAGAAATTCAGGTCCTCGTTGCCATATACCAAGATAAGAGACTGCATTAGATCAGCGTGCACAACTATCCTGCAGGAGGACTTGCTTTCTAGTTATACTAGTGTGAATTGAGTATTATCTTCTTCTTATCTTATGCGTTCGTTCTCAAACTCCTGCAGACTAGCAGGATAAAGTTCGAAGAACGGAATACCTTGTGTCATGGTTTACAGCATCTATGCGCCTTTCGGCCTGACACATCGGTCTTTAGCATGGCTTTGGGTCACTTTGACCCTATATGGGATGAGACAACCAACTCTCCCCCCCCCCCCAAATAACCTCCTTAGACGCTCTTACGACATGCATGAAAGTGAAATAGTGTTGCTATTCTTTACTCCCCTCTCGAGCCTCGTCAATACATGGGCGAACTGTGGTTCATTTGCCTATTCTTTACTCCCCTCTCGAGCCTCGTCAATACATGGGCGAACTGTGGTTCATTTGCCTATTCTTTACTCCCCTCTCGAGCCTCGTCAATACATGGGCGAACTGTGGTTCATTTGCCTATTTTTTACTCCCCTCTCGAGCCTCGTCAATGCATGGGCGAACTGTGGTTCATTTGCCTATTCTTTACTCCCCTCTCGAGCCTCGTCAATACATGGACGAACTGTGGTTCATTTACCTATTCTTTACTCCCCTCTCGAGCCTCGTCAATACATGGACGAACTGTGGTTCATTTACCTATTTTTTACTCCCCTCTCGAGCCTCGTCAATACATGGGCAAACTGTGGTTCATTTACCTATTCTTTACTCCCCTCTCGAGCCTCGTCAATACATGGGCGAACTGTAATTCATGTGCCTATTCTTTACTCCCCTCTCGAGCCTCGTCAATACATGGGCAAACTGTGGTTCATTTACCTATTCTTTACTCCCCTCTCGAGCCTCGTCAATACATGGGCGAACTGTAATTCATTTGCCTATTCTTTACTCCCCTCTCGAACCTCGTCAATACATGGACGAACTGTGGTTCATTTGCCTATTCTTTACTCCCCTCTCGAACCTCGTCAATACATGGGCAAACTGTGGTTCATTTGCCTTTTCCCAGTTTAGATAATGCCGACACAGAGTATGCACAAAGTGATCAATGACAATCACAGAAAAAGTCAAATTATTCACTTTAGAACGCTGTTTTCTAATGAGCCAGTAGGTCTTAACTTGACGATTGTTTACAGCTGATGTGTGATGGCAAATAGTTATCTGTGCAGAGTGAAGGCGATTGATATTAGCTGTGCATAACCACGGATATCTAAATATAAGGATATACTACGAATGTACCAATCACATGACAGTTTGCAAACACACAACTTTCTGGGAATCCCTTTACAGAACATATAATTGTTTAACTAGCTGGTGAAAATTGTTACAATGACGTTATAACCGGTTTCATAAGTTATCACTAGTATCACTGATAAACTTATAGAATACCTGTGACCTTCGACAGTACTTTTAACCTTTCAACAAAATTAATTAGGTCTTCATTCGTTCCTTTTCCTAATGATTGTCATTGGTCACTATTTATATATTTGAAATCGCATGCCAAATATAGCCAAAGTGACTCGAAGCATATAAATAGTGACCAACCGAAACACGACAACAGTTAAAAACGTTACGAACGAAGACCTAATCAATTATATTGAAAGGTCTTTATTGGAGACGGTTATGAGAAAACCCATAGAACTTGTTTACAAATAACTGTTGATTATTAATTTTCTGAACCAATTGTGGTACACTATGGCAATACTATGAAATTCCGTATCTTTCAGTACATTGCGAAGTGCATGTATGTTGATCATTTCCGTAGCTCGGTGATTGTATACATTCCTTAACTTGCAGCGTTAATATTCCTCCTTAATAATAATAAAAGACGCATACATGGAGAATGAAAAATTCCACCCCACTCCCCTTGTCCAGATACATGTACTCTTAAAGCCAGTATGTGAGCTCTCTCAATACCCTGAACTATAACTTGACCAGGACAAACTATCTACGTACGTTTCTGCAGATGTGAAACCTGAATATACTACATACACGCAGAATGTTGCTATCCATTCTGAATATTGCGGATCATGAAGAATCCAACACAATAACGACACTGACTGCCAAAGCTTGAGAGACCCATGTTAGAACTACCGTAGCTGCCTTGACTGTCATTCTCATACTGGAGGTTGTCGTACTATACGCTCCACATCTTACAGCATTGCAGAACCTCTCACGCCTTTTAGAATGACAGATAATTCCCAGCCTGAATTTGGCGCTTTCAGAACAAAACGCTCTGTGTATAACGACTACATGTTCAATAGTGTTGTCAGCTATTAATTTTTTTAATTCTTAGATCAGTGTTTCCATTGTCCCACTCTTTGTACTCCATGCCGAGTGTAATTATAATTTTTCGATAACTTCATAGTTTCTCTCCAACTCTTAACCATTATTCCCCTTCAGAGATTTATTCGACTGGGGTGACATGGGCCATCATGACACCTGCCATCAATGACACATCTTGGAGTTTTCATCCTGCAATAGATACGTTTCCATGCGGGAGGTGCCTTTCATCGCTATTAACTCTCATATATTTGATCCGTGCCAGTGCATATTTGCATGTGATAGAAGCTAATCCAAATATGTGTCTCATTGTCACAATTGGGGTAAAGCATATTTCCAAGGACTATACGCATACTCTCATTATGAATATGTTTCACGCACGGACGCAAAGCAGCTAGTGTAGGAGTCTTAAGCTATAATATATCATGAAAATTACCAGCTACTAAAAGAATAATCTTTAATCTAGACCTACAGCTACCATTGCTTTTAAAGTTGCCAGGCAATGTTTACTTTTCTGGATATTATCAACCTGATTATAGGACTGGTAAAAAAAAAATCTAGATCTTTAATTGCATCCCAATCCATTCGTCCAGCCATATAGCATCACATTGTGTAGTCATGATGTTATTCAAAGAACACCACACAACGCAAGTATTACAACCACCTGTTATCGTGATGTAACAAATTCATAGTATATCCCTGTGTCTAGAACAGGGGTCGGCAACCTACGGTTCACCTCAAATCATCCAGCCCGCAAGTTCCCAAACAAAAATCGTAACAACTACAACAGTGCACTTAAAAAAATAATAATCCAAGTGCTTATTTCGAACCTGGTTTAGAACAACATGACTTTAATCAATTGTCTACACCTAGATACACATGTAAATATCCATAAGTTTATCAATGTTAAAATGTATAACATAATACACTTCTGGAAAGTGGCCGACCTTGCCTCTTGCGGTCACGTCTGACAATTTTATTACTGGTACTTTCCGTAATTTTATATGCACATTCATCGGGTTTGCCATTTCTAAACTCACCGATTTGGTGCGAAGAAAACCAAAAAGATACTTTTATGACTATGTCAGCTTAGCCAGCGGGTGTATATTTTTTCTGTTCAGTTTGGACTGACCACTGGAACAGTGGCTCACTAGGGGGCGTGGACTGAACCGTGTGATACCACACATGGGGTGACACCATAAGGTAAAATATTACTGTCTATGGTTTTATGTCAATCTATAAAATTATTCTCAAGCATTGTTTCAGCGCAGCGACAGGAATTTATTATTGAAATATAAAAATATCTTTATTCTGTTAGTTATATACAAATAAATAATGTTATAGTTTTGCGTGTATAGTAACTCCTTCAGAAGATAACATTAGTCTAATAAAAAAAAATACGAACAAACCTTATGATTAGGTTAGTTTTTTTTTTTTTTTTAACTAACTTGTGATAAGTTGCACCGAAATAACTCAAATTTAAAATATGTGCAACAATTCACATATTAGTTTACGAAAAACGAACTTTAGAAATGAACGGATTAAGTGCAGTTTCGCACAGTTAGCTAGTTGACGTCTAACCTATAATGTTGTTTATTTTGCTTTGCTGGTGTAAAGTAAATTTGATTATTATCAACAGGAGTGTAGTGGTGCCAAGACGGCAGTATTTGACGCTTTAAAATTCATAGCTGAATGGGACTTCTTGGAATCTCAGTGAACCTGAAATTATTTCTTAGTGGCTTCATGTGAGAGAAGTTTTTTGTTTTTTCCAAAGCTGAAGTTTATAAACAACTATTTGCGATCTACCAATGGACAGTCAAGGCTTTCTAATTTTGCAATATTATCAATTGAAAGTGATTTGGTGAAAGGAGTTGATTTCGATGAAGTAATTAACAAGTTTGCAGCTTTAAAGGCCAGGAAAGGAAATTATAATTTAGTCGAGATTTAATGTGATTTGCACTGTTGGATACTATTCTGGTAGTTGCTGATTGTGCAAACCCAATACAAAATGGTTGCAAACCTTATCTTCTGAAGCAATTTAATGTTAAAATAAAAATTAAAAAGTAACATATTTCTATGAAGTTCTTACTACTTAACTTCTTACAATCTTTTACCCCCGACTTTGAATTCGATTTTTCTTCTATGGCCTTTGTAAATATAGGACCTGCATTTATAAACGTTACTAAGGACAATGTATGGTCCCGCTATTTGGGGCTAGTCGTGAAGGGGTGACACTGTTTTACCGCACTGAGTGACACCAACCCCAGTGACGCCACTGCACTGGAATATATTATTGCTATAATCCAGCGGGTGGAAGTCTTTCGGATAAAAGTTCCAGTGTCGGGTAACAACCCTAAACAGGAAATGGGTGGCAGGGGTACCACAGGAAAAATATCAAAATAGACAAAATAGGTACAAGTGTTACCAAAATAAGTCGGTAAAACAACCTAACAACGAGACACTGTGTGCCTCTTATTGCCCGAGGATGTCTTTCATAGGGTGGGACCTGGTCACCGTCTGCTATATAACCTGACATCTCGGTTTCATAATTTCTGTTTTCACGCCGACTACTTTCAAGATAAGTATTTTACATTTTTCTTGCATTATACCGCATCTATTTTCACTTTTTTTCTGTGCACTCTCCCCTCCTTACTTACCACTATCTTCCCCTCACACCCTCTTCTTCCCTGTCATACTGCTCTATATTTATTTCCTCAGTAATCCATTAGCTATTGTTCCTCTCCCTTCTCTTTCCTTCCTCCTACAACCATGTGCGTCTCTATTTAAGATTTATTAGCCGTGGTCTTTTGTTTGTCCTGATGAAGGCTTTTAGTCGAAACGTCGTCTGTCATCGTGTCTCGTTGTTAGGCTGTTTTATCGACTTATTTGTATAACTCTTATACCTATTTTTATATATTTGGAAGTATTTCTTTGTTCAGTTTGAACTGACCACTGGCATAGATTGTTATAAAAATACACTAAGACAAATATTTTTTTCTTATGTTTTGCATGTGAATTAATTGAAAAATATTATTTAACAAACATTTTCTACGAAAAGCAGAAATGTTGATACATAGTGCAGTGTCTTACAAAATACGTATACGGAACAATATTTTTTCACATAATATTTGGCAAACCTACTTATCTAATTTGCCACGAAAATGTTGCTGTCAATATCAAAATTCAACATCAAACGACACTATGAGAAGACTCAAGAAAATACAATGAATTTAATGGACAGACAAGGAAGGATGGAATTCAGAAACTTAAAATGAGTCTGGAAAAGCAATTGTTGGTGTTTCAAAAATAGAGCGCAGAGGCGGAATTAAATACACGGGCTAGCTATGCTGTGAAGAAGTTAAGAACAGAATACATAGCCATTCACTGGCGGTTATTTAGTTTAAAAATGTGTAATGGTAGCTATAGATAACACATGTCCGGGAAAAAAGACGTTGTTTCCAAATGTTAGTCTATCTGCAAGAACAGTTACACGGCGAATAGAAGAAACGTCAGCTGATGTGAAAACATACTTTAACAACATGTCAAAGTTTTCAGTTCTTCTCACTAGCTCTTGATGCGAACACTGATAACAAAGACAAAACGCATCTTGCAGTGTATGTACGGGGAGTCAATTCAACTTAGACATTGTCGAAGTTTTATTGGTCTGATACCTATAAAGGACACACCAAAATATGCAGATATTGTTGAAGCATTACTGAATTGTACTACATATATTGTACTTCACAGCTCAGTGCGCAGGTAAAACGGTCAGGGAGGTGAGTGGGGCCTGTGACTACGAGTAGCATGACACTAGAGATTATGGCGGTGACCAGGGCATTTGAGTGGGTAGGCACGTATAACGTAACGCAGGTCTGCATCTTGAGTGACTCTTGTTCATCATTTAATAATTTAAATATTAATTTATTTTAGGGTTTGGGTTAGGGTTACGGTTAGGATAGTTGTGTTTTACATAACTAAGTCCAACCCCAACCCTAAATAAATAAATATTTGAATTATTAAATGATGAATATGAAATATTTGAGTATGTTTTTTTTTTAGTTCCATTTCGTTGCAGCTTTTCTATCAGTCCATCTTTTCAGACATTGTCGAAAGCTTTTTGGAGACCTATCCATGGGTTGAAAACTTTCTTCTTTTCTTGAAATGCATCTTCTGTGATCTGGGACAGGAATGTTTTATCTTCTGTGCTGTTACACTCTCTAAATCCATATTGTTCTAGAACCAATAGCTTCTCTGGTTGTATGTATCATTTCAGTCTTCTGTTGGCTATCCTTTCCATTATCTTGCAGACACAACTGGTTAGACTTATTGGTCTGTAGCTGTCAGACTTCTGTTTGTCCTTGCTTTTCTTTATAATAGGACACATGATTTCTCTTCGCGACGGTGGTACATTGCCTGTACTCCAACTGTAGTTGTATATCTGTAGTAATGTATACAATGCTGCATGTTCTAGGTTCTTAAGCATTTCATTGGTGATGTCGTCTTGTCTTGGTGATTTTCTATTCTTTAATTTCCTTATGGATACTTTTAGCTCTTCTAACGTGAATAGTTTGCACATGGCATTTGGACAGTCTGTGTTGTTCTTATCATTGTTTATTTCTTGACGAATATTTCGTACCCTAAATTCATGATGGTGCTTTGTTTTCTGTAGGATTCTGCGAAAGTGTCTGCTGCTTGTTTGCCAGTAAAGAATTTACCTGAAAATTCCAGTGTAATTGTTTGTAGCTGGGATATGTTATCAATTCTGTGATTAGTGAACTGAGATCTTAATTTGCATTTCATTTTGCTGATATTCGTTCTATGACACACGATTTGAGGCTTTTTAGTACTCTCCTTTGATGTAGAAGTAGGCACCGTTCCAGAGAATGTTCAAATGGAGCTTATTGAATTACAGTGCAATGATGTATTAATATCTAAATTTCGAGAAGACGATGTGACATTATTAGATTTGGTACAATACAAGTAGACGCCAACACGCAGTCGAATTATTTTCCTTGTCTATATTTATAAATGTTTACCATTTAAAATTTAAATATTAATTTATTTTAGGGTTTGGGTTAGGATTACGGTTAGGATAGTTGTGTTTTACATAACTAAGCCCAACCCCCAACAAATAAATATTTGAATTCTTAAATGATGAATATGAAATTTACAAACATAGACAAGGAAAATAATTAAACATGTGGTGGCGTGTACTTGTACTGTACCGTATATTTCTACAGATAATACCTTCTCGAATATGGGACTTACACCAACTTTGTAACACGCGAAATACATGGCCACTATGTTCTGTAGAACTTACATGTGTGAGCAACTCTTCTCCATGTTCGGCAGTACTTATATGTGTGAGCAACTCTTCTCCATGTTCGGCAGAACGTACATGTGTGAGCAAATCTTCTCAAACATTAAATATACGAAGAGCAAGTTAACAACCTAGATGACCAATGCCCATTTAAATTATATTATGTCTCTGATTTCATTCAGCTTGTGTCCTAATATTGAAAGACTTTCACGCCACAAATAGCATCAAGCCGCACATTAATTTATATGATCTAATTATTATATATTATGCGACTTCAAGACATAAATCTCATGTAAGTAAAATATACAATTTTCATTGTTTATTATGAATTGTATTACCTTAACATAAATATAACATCACGTTTTATTAAACTTTCAGATTAGTTCTTTTTAAGCCATTTCTTCGTCCGGCCAGCGAGCAGTTGTTCATCTTTAAATCCGCCCATCGGATAAAAAAAAAAAAATTTTAAAAAGGTTGCCGGCCCCTGATCTAAATATTCATGGTAAGATACATTTATAGAAAATCTCAGAGCATAATAGTTTAACAAATCATCAGAGAATCATCGTTACCATGACAACAGTAATAAACAGAAATGGTGCACCTACTCTCTGCTTGGGCACTCCAGTAATGTTGAATATCTGGCAACAAACTATTTATCCTGGGTTTCAAACTGTGTGGACCACTCAGCAAACTGGTCATGAGGGCTAGGTTGGAACCTGTAATAATAAGATAAGATAGTTAGTTTCTATTCTCGTTGAGCTGCGTGTTAACTGTGACATAGATCGGACATTAGCGTTCGAAATTGGACACGTATTATTGCGCAGTCCTATTTCTCCTATTACCACCTAATATTTTCATCTTTAAATAAATGTTTATATATAAATATATATATATATATATATATATATATATATATATATATATATATATATATATATATATATATATATATATATATATATATATATATAAATATATATATATATATATATATATATATATATATATATATATATATATATATATATATATATATATATATATATATATATATATACAACACACAAGATAACCGGTGAAATTGTTAACAGAAGAATAGGCTGGTTTCTGTAAAAACAGAAGTACCACAAAACAAATTTTTAACCTTCAAACATTTATAGAGAAGCGCTTACAACATCAACGTGCTTTATATTATTTCATTGATTTCATAAAGTCTTTTGATCGTGTGTGGCACTAAGGTATGTGGCAGATCGTGTGTGGCACTAAGGTATGTGGCAGATCGTGTGTGGCACTAAGGTATGTGGCAGATCGTGTGTGGCACTAAGGTATGTGGCAGATCGTGTGTGGCACTAAGGTATGTGGCAGATCGTGTGTGGCACTGAGGTATGTGGCAGATCGTGTATGGCACTAAGGTATGTGGCAGATCGTGTGTGGCACTAAGGTATGTGGCAGATCGTGTGTGGCACTAAGGTATGTGGCAGATCGTGTGTGGCACTAAGGTATATGGCAGATACTGAGTCAATATAACTTCGACACAAACATCATAGAAGTCAGTCAAGCTCTGTATAAAGATGCAAACAATGCTATTTTCATAAATAATTATAATCGTTAATTTGTCAAGACGGATATAGAAGTGCGTTTTGGTCGCATACTTTCCCTGGTACTTTTCTTTAACATCTATCTAGAATATATAATGCAGGATTCATTACAGGATCGCCAGACATCAATAACTATTGGCGGTAGATGCCGATAATATTGATCTTGTGGCTGGTTCCAAATCTAACTTCAGGAACTCACCACAAAATTGGAAGAAGTTAGTCATAAGGCATGGACATTAGTTTTGATAAAAACGAAAAATTGGTGACTAATGAAACCAAGCAAGATCCCACGAATATCCAGTAAAACGGTCACAAACATGAATTTACCACCTTCATATATCTCGTGTCGCAAATATGTGCTGATGGCAACTCGAGAAATGAGATTAAGCTACGGCTCGATATGGCAAGGCTGGACATAAATTGGAAAAGTAGGATCAGTATTACAGTAATGAATAATCTATTCAGATCGCAGGTTCTAAGTATACTTGTATACAGATGTGAAAGTTGGACACTCAGTGCAGACACAGAGACGGATTCAGACTTTTGGAAACAAGTGCTAAATACGTTTGTTAAGAATTAGCTATATAGAACACAAAACAACTGCATGTGTCCAGCAGCAAATAAACAAACTTGAAGGTTATCAAGAACCACTTTTGGCAGTGGTGAAACGGTGTAAACATGTTTGGTTCGGACATGTAACAAGACACGACACGCTTTTAAAAATTATTTTGCCGGAGACAGTCGAGGGTAGAAGGAGGAGACGGAGAAGCAGAAACAATCCCGAATTAATAGCATCAAGAAATGGACTGGGAGTGATTTTTCTACACTTCTACGAATGACTGAGGATACAGTTGTTTGAAGAGTTTCGTTTGATGATGTATCCAGCGTGGCACCCCTGCGACCAAGACGGGCTATGAGTTTTATTATTGATTTGTACCAATGCTATGAGTGATACCATTTATATATATATATATACCATTTATATATATATATATATATATATATATATATATATACCATTTATATATATATATACCATTTATATATATATACCATTTATATATATAGCGTGGATATATACTATATAGCGTGGATAAGGTTGATGTGAACTGGCTTGCATCACGCAGATTTGCCTAAGTACTCACAATTCATATGACGTAGTGTGACCAGAAAAGTAAATCAGTACACAGTGATTTTGTAGATATTCGGTATATCCATGTGTTGTTACTGCTACACTACGATTTTATTCAATCTTTTAATCAATTATGATTTTTAACAAATTATCATAGCTTTTGTTTTCGAAATACTTGACAATAATATTTTCTCTTCATCAGTAATTATTTTTATTAATGTGTCTTGGTCTTCTTTATTTATTCCAATCTTTTACTAGAAATACTCAGTTCTTCAAGAAATTCCTAACTTTTCAGTATGAAAATCAGTTTACTATTCTTCCGCTGATATCTTCAGTAAGAAAATCAAATAGTTTAATATTCCTAAGTTGATGTTTATCAGTAAGAAAATCAAATAGTTTACTATTCTTCAAATAATATCTAATACTATATTTTGTTTCCTTATTATTGCTTTCAAACTCCATATTCCGCCGAAGACGGATTTGTTGGGCCATTGGCGCAAATAAAATGGCGATACGACGCATTTCTATTCTCTGGACTACATCCTGCTGGAAATCTAGAATGGATCATGGTTTTGCTACAACAGAAATCCAGCAGGAGTTTGAGAATGAACGCTGAAGAAGAAGAAACTCCATATATGCTCTAAATAACACTAACTCGTAATAAAACATTTTTTATTCATGCATTTTTTTATTTTATGTACTTCCTAGATTTTAAAATTTAAAATTAATAAATGATTGTCCCTATCTTAAACCAGCATATCTTTGGATATTTGTAAGTTATATAATTATTTTATCGCTGAAAAACGTAATTTACAGTAATTTAGCTGTTGGGAAAACATTATTAGCCCTTGGTGTATCGTTCACTATTGGGTGCTCCAAATGTTGAAGTGGTGTATTTTACATGTTGATTCCATTTGTCTAATCATGTCCAGAATTAGAAATGGACATACTTGTATGTGCTGTACATACATATATATTGTCGTCGCTACAGACAGCTGGGAACAGTGGCAGAAGATCTCGTTACATAGAGAATATTCCAGCGAAGTGCTCATATGGCATTTGGGAATTCAGCACTGCGCAAAACAGAAGCACATAAGCCCAGACATAATTACAAGAGTCCATTGGTGATATTATCCCATGCTTATTCTGCAACAAATGAAATCGCGTATGGATCATCAGATTTAGTCATGAAGAGACATGTTCGACTCCTGTCTGATTAACTAGTTATTAGAGAAATTAATCTAAACCCTAATCTAAATTAATATAATAAACCCTAGCCATGTCGACTACTGTAAGACCAATATGTACGTAAGAAATAAAGTAGAGATGTATGCAGGTGTACAAGAACCATTGCTTTCACTAGTGAAATGTTGAAAACTAGCACGGTTTGGACATGTATGCAGGCATGATTCCTTGTCAAAAACAATATTGCAGGGAACTGTTGAAGGGGGAAGAAGCAGAGGAGAACAAATAAAGGCATGGACAGATAACATCAAGGAATGGATAGGACAAGATATTTCCACACTCATCCACATCGCTGAGGATAGAAATCACTGGAGGACTCTGTGTGCTGAAGCATCCAATGTGGTACCCCTACGACCCTGAAGGGTTACGAGTTGATTGATTGTTTCTCACTCACTGAAATGGCCACTCTCCAATCGACAAATCGTACAAACATGTACTCTACTTGCACACTTGGCAAAATTAAAAACAACTAAGAAGCGCACTGTGCCTTTGACTTCAAAGAAAGCTAAAGTCCAAAACACATCTCCGTGCTCAAGACACTCTTAAATGCGAACTTGTAATATCCTGATACTTATCGATTAGTTAGTTCTTTAGTAGATAACTTACACCCTTACGGCAAAATTGAATACACACTCCGCCGAAGACGGATGTGTCGGGCCATTGGCGCAAATAAAACGACGACACAACGCATTTCCATTCTCTGGACTGCATCCTGCTGGAGATCTAGTAGTACTGCTACAGGAGAGATCCAGCATGAGTTTGAGAATGAACGCTGAAGAAGAAGAATACACACAATAAATAGTTTGTATTTATAAATACTTTGTGTTTGTAATTCCCTTTTTGAGGAAAAATGTGATGACGTTTTGTGCAAAATAAGTATGGGTTAGGTTTTACCCACATTTTAGCTAAATTCCTAGAATAAGCAACAGTCGTGTTCTGCATCAGACAAAAGTTCTACTAAAATTCCAGCAGAATGCAGTTCAGAGAAAGGATATTCGTTGTGTCGTCGTTTTATTTGCGCCAATGGCCCGACACATCCGCAGTCGACGTTATAGTATACTAAGTACTACAAAACAATTATTGAACCCCCCCCCACACACACACACAAATAAATAATAATAAAATGACACTAAATATTACACACATGTACTATGAACTACAAAATGAGTGCACACATGTACTATGAACTACAAAATGAGTGCACACATGTGCTGCAAACTACAAAAATACTGTGCTATAAACCACCAAAAATATTGCGCACCAGTGCTATAAAATACCATAATATTGCACACTTCTGCTATAATCTACCAAAAATATTGCACACCTCTGCTATAATCTACCAAAAATATTGTACACCTCTGCTATAATCTACCAAAAATATGACACACGTGCTATAAACTACCCCAAAAAAATGATGTTGATTTAAAACGTTTCTCACTGTAGCATTAGCTTTCTTGGACAACGTAACTGTTACAGACGATCAAATTCACAATTAGTACGGTGAACAAACATATTCCCAAAGCGAAGTTTGGTGTCTGGCATCTTGATAGCTGTTAACGCCTCTTGGCTGATTGCCTCCGTCTTCAGCATCTGTACTTGCTAGGGCAGACTGTGGCTTTGCTCGATTTTAGGAGGGCATGTATTACATGTGGACAGGCATCTCAGGCAGCAGAGCATATTCTTAAGGAATGCCAAAATATGAAATGCTGAGGCAAATAATTTAGTCCTAAGATACAACAATAGAAGGAAAACTCTACGGACCTCTGAGCTGTACGAGTTACAAAACACAGACACGTTTGTAGAAGAAACAAAATTTCAGATATTGGCATTTTCCAGGCGAATGAAAGAAGAAGTACATTAAATGGAACAAGATGATGTTAAAGAAAGTCAATTATACATTCACAACCACAGCAACTAGTCATCAAGTGTACTTGAAGCTCATTTAATCAGCACATCTAATTAGAAAGACGGTAACAAGCCAGGCAGCTTAACAGATGTATCTTTGACACGTACGTGTGTTGCCGGGATCCCTAAGGGAAACAAAGAATATCAACGTTTCGCATTGTCATGCATGCATTACGAAGCGACTAATGAAGATTTGAGAGGTGTTGTATATCTCGTCCATTAGTTACAAGCGACCCAAAAGTTTTATAGAAGTATAATGTGCATATGTCAGTCTCAAGTTTTATAGAAGTATGATGTACATATGTCACCTGGGCCGGTCTTAGGCCATTGCAACCTATGCGGCCGCATTGGGCCCCGCACTTCATAGGCCCATAAATTCATATTATAATTTATTTTATTATCCTCTTCCCTACCCAGACTGGGCCCCGCGCAATCCGTTTCGCATTGGGCCCCTCAATTGTTAGGGCCGGCCCTGTATGTCACACTCAAGTTTTATAGAAGTATGATGTACATATGTCAGTCTCAAGTTTTATAGAAGTATGATGTACATATGTCCCACTCAAGTTTTATAGAAGTATGATGTACATATGTCAGTGTCAAGTTTTATAGAAGTATGATGTACATATGTCCCACTCAAGTTTTATAGAAGTATGATGTACATATGTACACTCAGGTTTTATAGAAGTATGATGTGCATATGTCACTCTCAAGTTTTAAAACCATGACACAAATCATTGCATTCTTTGAACTAAAAAAAAGACTTAAAAGTTGTAGAGGATTGATTTCGGATTACCCCATACGTACTCCGCCCCTCTCAACGAAACGGCACGCCACCTGCCGAGAGTACCACTCTTAGCACGTACTATGTAGCTTAAACCGATAATCTTCAAGGATCTCCAATTAAATTCACTTTATAAACAAGTCGACGAGAGCCGGATTCGAATTCGCAACCTTTTGAGCACAATGCGAACGGCTTAGCCACTACGCCAGGCAACTCCAAAGAAGATATTTGGACTATATACTGTTAACCAGCAGAATGTGAGAAGTAACACAGAAATCATTAGCTGAGGCAGAGATCGAGATACGTTTACATGCGATAAATACGAGGGTAGTGAGTAATGAGACTAGACAAACAAGAACTATAAATACGACGGTAATGAGACTAGGCAAACAAGAACTACAAATACGACGGTAATGAGTAATGAGACTGGATAAACAAGAACTATAAAAACGACGTTAATGAGTATTGAGATTAGACAAACAAGAACTATTAATGAGACTAGGCAAACAAGAACTACAAATACGACGGTAATGAGACTAGGCAAACAAGAACTACAAATACGACGGTAATTAGTAATGAGACAAGACAAACACGAACTACAAATACGACGGCGATTAGTCATGAGACTAGAGAAACAAGAACTACAAATATGACGGTGATGACTAATGAGACTGGACACACAAGAACTACAAATACGACGGTGATGAGTAATGAGACTAGACAAACAAGAACTACAAATACGACGGTGATGACTAATGAGACTAGACAAACAAGAACTACAAATATGACGGTAATGAGTAATGAGACTAGACAAACTAGAACTACAAATACGACGGTAATGAGACTAGACAAACAAGAACTATAAATATGATGGTAATGAGTAATGAGACTAGACAAACAAGAACTATAAATATGATGGTGATGAGTAATGAGACTAGACAAACAAGAACTACAAATATGATGGTAATGAGACTAGACAAACAAGAACTACAAATAAATGTACGTTATATCGTAATTACATTTTTTTTTATTCCTGGAAATAGTTCCATCGCCATTATTTTGTTTTTATAAGATACAGAAGAGTTTGAACTTTGTTCCTGGTTATGTTTACAGTTGCTTACTACTGGAACATATTCGCTCGTCTATGATTTCTCATTTCAGCATACACAATTTTGTGTTTGTTCTCAAATTCCTACTATATCTCTCTTGTACGAGAGCATGATGATACCACAACATTTCCAGCAGGATGTAGCCCAAATAACGGAAATGCGTTGAGTCGCCGTTTTATTTGCGCCAACAGCCAGATACATCCAACTTCGGCGATAGCATAAGTATAACATATTCTTATGTATCGAAAGATTTAGACTCATCTCTAATTGTATTATCCAATACTCTACATTGATTGTATTATCCAATACTCTAAATTAATTGTATTATCCAATACTCTACATTGATTGTATTATCCAATACTCTAAATTAATTGTATTATCCAATACTCTACATTGATTGTATTATCCAATACTCTAAATTAATTGTATTATCCAATACTCTACATTGATTGTATTATCCAATAATCTAAATTAATTGTATTATCCAATAATCTAAATTAATTGTATTATCCAATAATCTAAATTAATTGTATTGTCCAATACTCTAAAATAATTGTATTGTCCAATACTCTAAATTAATTCTATTATCCAATACTCTAAATTAATTGTATTGTCCAATACTCTAAATTAATTGTATTATCCAATACTCTAAACTAATTGTATTATCCAATACTCTACATTAATTGTATTATCCAATACTCCACATTGCTTGTATTATCCAATACTCTACATTGATTGTATTATCCAATACTCTACATTAATTGTATTATCCAATACTCCACATTGCTTGTATTATCCAATACTCTAAATTAATTGTATTATCTAATACTCTACATTGATTGTATTATCCAATACTCCACATTGCTTGTATTATCCGATATTCCACCTAAATTACATAACCGAAAAATCCACATTAATTGTATTATTCAATACTATAATAGCACACTGTATGATACTCCACCGTAATTGTATTATCCAATATTCAACCTATATATAGTGTATATATATATATATATACTCACTAATATAGTTCAAATGCTTCCAATGAAATATGAACAACTGATATACACAAATAACCACTATACTTATATTAATATAAATAACCAAAATATCGGAGGATGTCCGACAAAATGGAAAGTTCCGCAGTAAAGAGACAAATAAGAGGTGAATACTAAATAAAGTAAACATGTTACTATGAATACCTAAGTCGATATTACAAAAATAATAAATACAACTAAAACATAGAACAAAGACAATTATCAACGTGTCGGTCCTATTAGAACGTTTATCAAGAAACAAATAACATATTGTTATTTATTATTATTTTATATCGATAGTTATGTATTCATAGTAATATGTTTACTTACTTTAGTTTTACCTACTTATATTAAACTTGTTTGTAGACTAAGAACTATAAAGAGAACAAAAGTTACACTAGTTTGAACTTCAACAATTGAATCAGTCATCCAGTTTATACTTAACAATTGAATCATAGTCATCCATTTTAAACTTCAACAATTGAATCATAGTCATCCATTTTAAACTTCAACAATTGAATCATAGTCATCCATTTTAAACTTCAACAATTGAATCATAGTCATCCATTTTAAACTTCAACAATTGAATCATAGTCATCCATATCGTCATCTTTGAGTAGTGTGCCTGAAGTTTACTATATCTGCCTATTATTCACTCTTTCTACATAACGTTGATGACAACGGATTTATGTAACGTAAGCCATTATAGTTTTTTGGCAGTGTCTACAAGTGACACAATTATTTCTTGCAATAGCTTGCTTTGCCAATAACCAGTGTGTTACTGTAACCTATTATAATCTCATTATACTATAGTTAGTGCTATTTTCACTATATTTACTTGTGAGAATATTCTTTCCACGCCTGCTGATGAATGTGGAAGTGTCATTAAGCCACACATAAAGTTTGAAAGTATTTAACACTTCTGTTATGTTGGTATTCTTAATTTTCAAATCAGAATTGTGTCTGTGTTTGTCAAACAATAAGGAACTTGTGTTCCCATTTCTAAAATTAATGTTTCAAACCTTACAGTGAACAATGTATCTGTCCGTTGTATCAGATTGTAACCCTTCCTTTTCCTCTTCGTCTTCTAGCCTTTCATTACAAAATGGTTGTTTATACCATATCTTTGTTTGCTTTACGCTTCTTACATGGTTTCAATGATGATGACGGAGACGACGCAATACTTCAATACTTGAACCACCATATTTATTATTGTGGATACTCTGAGAGACTTTCTGTCTACGGAAAATAGACCTGCATTGACTAGAGACATGTTCATACATTCCGCGATGTCGAAGACGAAGGTCCATCGCCTTTTTTTGTCTTCAACTTCCTCTTTTTCCTGAACCCAGCCCTCCTGAATCGGCCTTTCAATACCATCGTGTCTCTTTGGTGCCCAAAATACTGAAGCTTCCTTCTTATGATGATATTTAGAAGCCTTTTAGTTTCAGTAACTTCAGCAAAATTTCAATGTTCTTCTTTTTCTCTATCTATGATATTTGTAGGATCAATGTGTAGCACTTCACTTCAAATGAACTTATTCTTCTGGATATTCCATAGGATTATAGGCTTAACGCGAGATATATAAATTAGATAAACAACATTTATAAAATGTGGTGATTTGCTGATAAAGCACGACTCACATACAAACTTCAGTAATGGGGAGTGAGAATTTAAACTATTATTGCATATCGTACTTATATATTATGTAGCTATTAGAACGACATCAATTACTGCAAATCCGGAAATATCGACGAAGAAAATTGAAAATAAGCGAGGGAAAGTAACTCAAAACTAGGATACAACAAACAAAAACAATCAACAGGACGTCTTGTGGAACAGTTAGCGATACTTTTAAAAAGGATTTGAGTTTTTAAGAAATTGGAAAAAAAACAGCAGTTTTTTTTAATAGAAAATAACCCAGGATCCCCAGGTCTGATTATAAAAAGCGCAGATTTTTGAAGAAAAGCCCGGCAGTGGCAACGCTGAAGCCAACATACTTTTACAATGATTTGAGAGAAAAGCTATAAATATCAACTATGGGTTATTTGCCTTAAACCTGTGACCGCAACAAAAGTTACGAAACAGATAAGAACAAGAGTATTACGTTTCTAAAAGCATACACAACAATTTCAGTGTGTGTTGTTGGTTTAACTAAGCCGCACTTCTTTCAACTACATCTGCTACCATTAGCAGTGATGTCAGAACACACACATTACACAGTGTGTACCAAGATACTTTATCATGGCGTTCATTTATCAACAGTTTAGTAATAATGAATACGGCTTGTGTGATCTGATAGAAGGATCTAGACCAGTGTTTCTCAAACTCTTTTCATCCACCCCCCTTTTCGTACAGTTTTATAGATCAATGCCCCCCTCCCCACCTAATCAGCGCCGTAGATATATCTTGGGTAAGAGGAGGAATTTTTAAAAATGTAATGTCTTTGTTGTAATTAGATTTTTTTTGTTTTGACTTTACCAAATGGTCACGTACTCCTGGTGACATTTTTAGCCTGATTAAAAACAGCAAGCACAGTGGCGATTTGTTATGAGTGAGGAAAATTAATGAATCCGTCCGCATGTAATGTATTCAACACTTCTGACGAATTTGCTTTTTGCGGAGGGGGTTCTTGTCATGATCAAGGATATAAATTATAGAAACAATAGTATGATTTACGAAAACTCTCTGCCCCAAACTGTCAGGCGGTACTAAATATAATTATTTTTTTTAAACACGTTGAAAGCTAGAACACTTTCTCCTGGCTGAAGCTGCATCGAGTTTACAAAGTGTATTTCCAGGATTCACTATGTCTGTAAGCTATCATTTACTGTTGGATTTCCAGGATTCACTATGTCTGTAAGCTATCATTTACTGTTGTTGATATGTTTTAGATTAGTTTCATTTTGATGCGGTTAAAACGTTTCTCGTTTTCAGCAGAAGCTTGTCACTGGTTTCAGCAATCTTTGTTGTGGTCATGTTTCAGATAGAGTTCACGTATTATCAACAGAATTGTACCTTTTTTCGTATTATAAATAAAAGTATCCATCACTTTCAATATGTATTGTGACATTATACATAAAAATATCCAGTACTTTCAATATTTATTGTGACATTATACATAGAAAGTATTCAGTACTTTCAATATTTATTGTGCAATTTGATGTGTTCCGTGCTCACTAAGCTCTACGACCCCCACCTCCCCGAAGTCTGTCGTCAACCCAAATGGGCGCTACGGCCACTTTAAGAAACCCTGATCTAGGCGGCACAGCATGTTGCATCACCTGAATTATATTTCATTAAAGTACACGAAGCAGTTGGAAGACAACGTCATGTTCTGAGATAAGTGTGTCATCCGTGTTAATTAACTCGCCCGTGTCAATGGGGAATCTCACAAAAATTACTGTCTCATTCATATAGGGTTTTTTTTAAGCTGTCTTTACCTACAACAAAAAGCCTCGTTGCACTCCCTTAACAGGAAAACACGCATTAATGAAAGTTTGTTTTTACCTACAATCTTGATTGTGGCAGTAATTTAGCAGCGTCTACACTCACATCGTCACAATGTATCAAACTGTTGATAGCAAAAAAAGTAGTAGATATGAAGGTAGAATTTATACCCGGTCCATACGCCGAAGACGGATATATGCCATTGGCGCAACAACAAAAAATAAAGAAAAAGCAACAACAACAACAACAACAACAAAAACACACAACGCATTTCCATTTTCTGAACTTCATCATGTTGGAAATCTAATAAGACCATTGTCCTGTTACAACAGAGATCCAGCGGGAGTTTAAGAATGTACTCAAGAAAAAGAATCTGACTCGTTCAGCCGCAACTATAGACATGCCCGTGTATTAAAGGGGTCCAAAGAATAGCAACACTGTTTACCTTCCATGCATGTCGTAAGAGGCGACTAAGAAGGTTATGGGGTGAAGTTGGCTCCCATGGGGTGAATATATAGGGCCAGTGACTCAAAGTCATGCTGAAGTCGGATGTGTCCGGCCAGAATGCGCAGATATCGCCGCAATGCTGTAAGCCATGACACCGCTCATTTCGTTCTCCGGACTAGATCCTGCTAATCTGAAGGAGTTCGAGAACGAACGCAGAAGAAGAAGACATGTGGGCTAACTTTGGAATCATCCTTTTAACGTGTCACATTTGATATTTCCCGTGATTTTGAATGGCTGTCGACACAAAAAATATACAAAACGATCAATGATATCACAGAAAAAAGTCAAATGCGTCACCGTGGAAGGGTGATTCCACATGAACCAGCAGGACTATATAATTGACGAAAGACACGATTCAGGTGACCTGGTTCAAATAATGTCTGCTATTTTGTGATTTGCTAAATAATTCCCCGATGCTTCCTAATACATTCAATATTATTTCGGTTTAATACGGGAAGAGGCACCTACATTCCAACTTTTTATCAAACCTTGTTGTCGGTTGATGGTTAATTTAATCAGAGATGAAACAGTCGCTAGCACTGCTTGCGCATGAATGCTACGCACTAAGAAATTCATCCAACCCCCCCCTCCCTCCTTTCAATCTCCAGGGTCATCCAAGGCGAACGGGGGTGGGGGTCTCTCAGCGTGTAGCGTGCATTTCGATGCATCCTGTAAAATACGTCTTTATCGATATTTCGTTGCGTTAAAGAATTAAATGATTTGTTTCCTTAAAAAATTAGGTATTTCTCCCCGTATTGTACCGTTATTTTTTAAAATCCAAAATGTAATGAAGTGTTGCTATGGCGTATATTCCAGTGTCTACACTGGTATAGAATGCACCAACAACATAGTAACCCGTCTCAAGTCCTTAGGCCTTGCATAGCTACACAAATTGTTAGATTACCCCCGTATCGATTTTCTTGGCCTTTACGTATTGTTAATATAAATGTCATCCTAGCGGGTGAGATCAGTCGTGGCCGTCTCAAGTATAAGACCTACTGGCTAACTACTGGAAATCCGGTCTTCTTAATAACGCATGCCTGTTCCTTTGATCTTCATTGGTTTTCACACATAGTATTATCATAGTGGCCAATGAAGAAAACGTAAATATTTAATGAGTCATTAAGAAGGCTGGATTTCCAATTGACTAGGTCTTAGAGCGTAGGCAGTCCTGGACTAAAACATGGACTACACATAAAAATACATAGAACTATACATAGTGCAACAAGTAGACTAGTACATGTATCCTGGACAGATAATCACAAATGATGGTAGATTACTTAACATGGGTTAAGAGGAGAGTAGGAATAACCGGTTTAGTCGCCCGTGTGTTTGTCGGAGCCCGAAAGGGGAGCAAATAATAGCAACAATGTTTACCTTCCATGCATGTCGTACGAGGCGACTAAGGAGGTTATGGGATGGAGGTGGCTGTCCCATCCCATATAGGGTCAGTGACCGACGGCCATGTTGAAGCCGGATGTATCAGGCCGAAAGACGCATATATCGCAGCAATGTTGTAAAATATGACACAACGCATTCCGTTCTCCGGACTACATCCTGCTGATCTGCAGGAGTTTGAGAACGAACGCAGAAGAAGAAGCAGAAGAACCAGTTTAGCAAGTTTTCATACGTACAGCTCAAAAACCTGAAAATAACTTATAGTACTGTAAATAGACTTCCAGCAATGTTTGCTTACAACCAACTGTTATCGTGACGTTGCAAATCCCGTGGTAAATCAGTCTATCTAGAGATCAGTGGATCAGTTCATTCTTAGATCACGTCAGATACTATATTAAGAACGTTTTATGCCGTTGCTTTATCTGAAGGACAAACCTTACTTAGAAATAACAAGCCATGTGTTATATAATATCGTACCAGGATACACACTACACAGGAGCAGGAGAGTAATGATTGTTGACTATACACTCTCTTTATGGTGGTCTCTATTGTAAATATCTATATGTATGAGATGTGAGATCAGTTATAAATAAAGTGTGTTGCAATTGTGTTGACGGCGAGTAAATGAAACACACATCTGCTAACGAAAGTATAGGATGTTTAAGAAATTTTAAAAATCGAATAAAACAAGGTACATGTATATATGTATCTGTCTATCTATACGATGTATCCCTTGCGGCGTCAGGGGTAGAAGAGTTCTCTGGAGATGACCTCTACAAAATACTGAAGCACAGAAACTTTACTTTCTTTTTGGCAGACAGAGATAGCAAACCGCCATCTCCCGCAAGTCATGTCAAGGTACATGTACTGGCGGTTATTAAAAAAATTTGACCTTATAAATTATGCACGCTTCAATTCATGGCTGCTTGTGGTCTATGACCTGTGTGTGGCTTTGGTTATCATGTCTTTCCACGTCATTATGTTTTGTGAACTCTCAAACATTTCGACTTTCATGCCATAATGCCACGTATATTCACTCTTGGTCCTCCCCTACCCTTATCAGCGCCTGTTGTCACGATGTCTTCCATCATTCCTCTTCTGGTGTTCAAAAATGTGGACTGTCTCTTTGTGATGCTAGTGAGCAAAACTCTTTTTTGAATAAATGTTTTTCAATACATATTCATTGCGCTTTTTACTTGTCCATGATGTTTTTAATTATTTTTTTTCCATACAACCACATATCTGTTGCCTTTATAAAATGTTTCACTGTACTGCTGATTGTCCAATATTCACTTCCATACATCAGAATTGGTTCTATATAACTTGCAATAATTCTTTCTCACCTTAATTGGCAAAGATATATTACATAGGATGTTCTTCATCTTGTGAAAGGTTTCCTTTGCCTGGAAAATTCTACATTTTATTTCTGTAATATATCTTCCATCTGATGTTATTAAAATACCAAATATTTTAATATGTTGCGCCCATGTGTTACCTGGGCCCGAAAGGGATGCAAAGAATAGCAACACTATTTACCTTCCACGCATGTCGTAAAAGGCGACTAAGGAGGTTATGGGATGGAGTTGGCTGTCCCATCCCATATAGGGTCAGTGACCCAAAGCCACTATGAAGTCGGATGTGTCAGGCTGAAAGGCGCAGATATCGCAGCAATGCTGTAAACCATGACACGACGCATTCCGTTCTCCGGACTACATCCTGCTAAACTGCAGGAGTTTGAGAACGAACGCAGAAGAAGAAGAAGAATATGTTGAAATTTCAAAGCTCATTCAGAACAACATGGAACAACTGATATTTTCATAACAAGATCTGGAGTAAGACAAGGTTTCACCTATACTTTTCAATATATACATGGACAGAATAATAAATGAAGCTCACATTAACAAAGAGAAAAGCGTTGCAAATAAATATGATTAGGAACTTGAACGAAATCAACGAACTACTGTTTTCTGACGATCAAAGTATAATATACGAAATTGAAGAACATTTGCAAAACCACATTGATGCATTGCTATTAGCATGTACAACACAAAAATGAACGTACAAAAAAACCATAAGTTATGAAAATCAGCAAGTCTGATACAACAATAAACAACACCAAAGTGAAACAAGCCAAAGAATTTAAATATCTAGAATAATTTTTTTCCGAAAATGGAAGACTAGACAGAAATAGAAATACAGTGTCAGAAAGAAGCACAGTGACTTACCAACTTTCACCCAAGGATAAAGATGGAAATCAAAAGACAGATAATATCTACAATTTTTATACCAAAACTCTGCTACCAATATCAGAAATGGTCTCTAATAGTCTCACAGCAAAAGAAAATTGTCACGTGTGAAATGAAGTGTCTAAGAAAAGCGGCAATGGTTACTAAACTAGAAGAAATTAGGGGGACATTTAGGCATACTATCATGTATTGAACATATCGAAAGACAGCAAGTTAAATGGTTCGGTCACCTTATGAGAATGTTTGTTTGTTTGTTTTGCGTTCGCTCCATTGTAACCATCACGGATATCCGTGCGATTTCCACCGGGAGCGTGATTACGTTGTGCCACCGTTATGCGCCTTGTAGGCCTAGCACATCCGATTTCGGCATGCCTTGACAATTCGGGTGGGCTACCCTTAGCATGTGACAGCCTCTATATCTGTCTCCAGGCACGCGTAGTGGCGACTCTTCGCCCAGACGATTTTTGCTCTCATCTGACTCGCACGAGGTGTTCCACTGTCTATGAACTTGCCTCGTGTAATTGGACGTGCTGTGCCTGTGCCCATTTGGGTACTGAACCGTTTCTCATCCGTGAGCCTGGTTCCTTAAGGGGAAGAACTCAACAGAGGAGTTGGACCATGGCTCTTTCGCCCTCTTAGCCGAGGTGTCGTTCACCGACATCGTGTACCCCTTGTCCAAGTTCGAGTCTCACACCACGCGTTTGAGAGCAAGGCGTTCTCGAGCTGAACGTCCTTGTCCCAATAGCGCCTGAGCCCATCATGTACTGAACCCTTTCTCTCTTCAAGTGTATTTCCGGTGTAGGAAAACATGACAGTAGAGTTTGGCCAGGGCTATTTCGTTGTCCCTTTTGTGCCTGAGCCAATCGGGTACGGAACCCTTTCTCTCTGCAAGTGTACTTTCGTTATAGGAAACCTTGACAGTAGAGTTGGGCCAGGACTACCATCGTTGTCCCTTTCTTGCCTAAGCCCATCGGGTACAGAACCCTTTCTCTTCGCGAGCATATTTCCGGTTTAGGAAGACTCGACATAAGAGTTGGGTTAGGTCTTCTTGCTTTACCAAACGCCAATGGATGGGTCTGGGTCTCTGCCTATAAGGAACACAGGTAACTAGAAGCTCGACTCGAGCTGACGGAGCTTGTAGTTCCCCTTTCCTAGGGACTTTTCACTTTCTATTTGCAGTTCGCGCTGCCCTCTAGCGCTGTTCTGCCCTTTCAATGTTTCATTGTACTCGGTATGAAATCTATTTGTCTCTCGCCATGCATCTACCTTTACGTACATTTTACATTGGCCGCCCCTCCAATGTTCGGACTGGACTGACTTGCTTCACTGTATGTCGACAGTGTCGCTATATGTGGTGATGCTGGTGGTGTCGGAGATATTGTCTGTCTCTTGTGCAGTCAAATCTCTTTCCATCTGCTACCTCCACATTCTCGGACACGATCCCCAAATGATTTGGCCAGAATCAACTCGAGCTGCTGTATTTGTTTCCAGGGTGCACCGCGTGGAGGTACATTTGGGATCTTGGTTATCTGCTAACCCTGGGTCCGCCTAGAGCAATGCGTTCCCTTTGCACCCCCTTATGAGAATGAACCCACACCAAATACCAATAAGAGCACATAACAGAAGAATATCCGGGCCTAAAGCCAAAGGTAGAAAAAAGGTGAATATAAAACATCAATATAATCTTGAACAAACATGGATTCCACATAACCAAGGCGACACAACTGGCCGTGGAACGAAAACTGAGAGTACCATCCCTAGGCTTTACGGCAAGTGTGGACAATATAAACCATCGTGCACTTGGGAAAGGACAATAAACTTGCTTTAGACTGACGTCAGCTATTTTGATTTTGCATTGTTGAGGACATTTATTCTATGATATGACCATTATTTCCATTTTTCTGCTATTCAAATTAGAATTCATGGTAGCGATGAGAAACTTTTGTCTCAAGGAAGAAACCCGAGTGATAAACGGTTGGAGTTTTTATCTACTGCTGCTCAATTGTTAGAGATACAAATGAAAATGGTGTAGTTGTGTAATTATGGTCTAGAAAAATGGCCGGAAAGTTGTGGAGAGATCTGCTGTTTATACTATGTCGGCAACAGCACCAACATGATTATGTCGGCAACACTTGACACAAATATGCATCAGTAATTTCAGAGCTGCTAATTCACATTTCTGTTTTTTAACTAAAACAAACAATTAAAATAGGTAACAATTTACTACTATTTTATTGCTTCAGCGAAGCTACCAAAAAAAAATTCCGCGCGCACACACACGTACGTACGTGCATAAGTACGCACGCAAGCAGACATACTAATGCATATCAACAGAAATGGACTCGCGCATACAATTGTCATTGACGAAGAACAATGTTAGAAAATTTCAACAATTTTGAATATCTCTAGTCAAGCATTAACACAGCAGGAGATAGACCGGCAGAAATGAGAAATATATTAGTAATAGCCCTACAAAAACATCATATATTAAAAATATATGGCAGACAGAAAAACAAAATTACAACTATTAAAAAGTTATATTCGTCCAATGACAACATATGGTTGTGAGACGTGGGTAATGACATCCGCAATGCAACAAAAAAAAATCAGCATTTAAAATTAAATATTATAAAGATGGTTTAGTAATATCATGGACGGGGAGATACGATCCAACGCAGACGTTTGTAAAGACCTGAACATTGAAGAAAATTTTGTTCTCAAAACTTTAAAGGAAAAATGCAAGATATATTTTGGACATATTAAAAGACACTACTTTTAAAAGATTAATCATAGAAGGAAAGGTTCCAGGAAAAATAACGAGAGGCATGCCAAGATCACGATGGACACAGAACATCTAGGACCTTCTGAATATAGCACTGAAAGATGCTGAACAGCTTGCGCAGAACCGATAGTCTGCCATACAGCGTGACAGTGAGGACAACGTTATGCAAGATGTACAGCGATGCACAACCACGGTAATGAGATGAGATCGATTTGCATGCTGAAGGTCTCACCAGTGATACATATACCAACCGAGTCTCTGGTCAATTATAGTCATTTGTACTCACAAAATCATCCTTTTTAAGTGACGATATTGGATTTTCCCTGTGATTTTAATTGGTCACTTTGTCTATATTTTGTGTCGACAGCCAATGAAATTCATGGGAAAAGTTCAATAGCATCACTTGTGAATTACCATCTCCGACGTGTTCACGGGATTATATAACAGACAAAAAACTGACACCAACCAATAAAGAATTAGTAAAATAGAGATGAACTCAATACTCTATATAATGAAGGTTTATCTCTCATGGAAGCCCTACAAAACTTCGTATGTACATACAATAACATTTTGACCTTATCTAAGTAGAAGAATTTTTTCTTCAAGCAATGTGCACCGTTCAGAACTGGAGTTTGTGTATAAAATGAGCTCTGGAGAAACACATCAACCCTATCTATTGTATAAAAGGATACAATAGTTCTATTGTTCACGAGTCATGATAATCAAAACGAAAACGAATGGTTAATGAATGTTCAACTAAACATGTTCTTGGTGTGGGTTTTTGTTGTGTTCAAAGCTGGCAACATCACAAAATGTACACTTTGAGAGCCGGATACCAGACATTATTTTAAATCAATATACTGCGTTTGAACAAACCCAGACTTCACTTTACAAGAAGTCAAGATAAAGGAAGAACCAGACTTCACTTTACAAGAAGTCAAGACAAAGGAAGAACCAGACTTCACTTTACAAGAAGTCAAGACAAAGGAAGAACCAGACTTCACTTTACAAGAAGTCAAGACAAAGGAAGAACCAGACTTCATTTTACAAGAAGTCAAAGCAAAGGAAGAACCAGACTTCACGTTACAAAAAGTCAAGACAAAGGAATAACCAGACTTCATTTTACAAGAAGTCAAAGCAAAGGAAGAACCAGACTTCACGTTACAAAAAGTCAAAGGAAGAAGAAGAATATCTCACATGTCAAGTTATTCAAGACACTCTCCAGAGTATAGGTCATGCATGCTGATCTCACACAGCGTAACTCATTTTGGCTGATACGACTGATCATTGGTCACTTTGCATCCTCAGCTAATGAAAATCGCGGGAAAATTATGATCAGCCACGATAGGTCACAATGTGCTGAACCAGGGCGCAGAACTATATTTTAGAAAAGAGTTTGAGTTATTCATATTCTTGCCATTGGATTGTCAAAGTCCGAAAGGAGAGCAAAGAATAGCTACGCTGTTACTTGACAGGCACGTCGTAAGAGACGACTAAGAATGTTTAGGGGATGAAGTTGGCTGTCCTATCCCATAGAGGGTTAAAGTGATCCAGAAGCCATGCTCAAGTTGAATTTATCATGTCAAAATGCGCAGATATCGCAGCTAAGCTGTAAACCATGGTTAATCGCATTCCATTTTCTGGACTACATTCTATTAACTACAGAAGTTTGAGAACAAATACAGAAGAAGAATAATGCATATTCTATTTCAAGGGTTCTTTGTATGTCACCTGACTCGGTCTCACAGCAGAATAAAATGCATACACTTCCGCTGTAAGACAACAGTTACACAACAATTAATCACCCTTGAATGTGTTAGTGGATTAACACATTCAAGGGTGATTCATTGTTGTGTAACTGTTGTCTTACAGCGGAAGTGTATGCATTTTATTCTGCTGTGTTATTTTCTTTGTGTTTATTTTCAAGGACAAAGAATCATGCAAGCAAAGTTTTCAATTGCTTGTTTACCTAATGGTACCAGGTGCTTCAAATAAAAATTGGAAGACACCCCCCTCCCCCCAACCCGTCTAAGAGGGAAACATACATGTAACTATTTGAACAATATATAATAAAACAGACGATATTAAGCCTTCAAGAAAGTTGATGAGCAAAACTTGGAACAGGGTAATGAAGTTTTGCTAATCATTGGAAACGTACAAAATAACACACATCGACGTTTCGACCAAAGGGCTTTTATCGAGAACACATTCACAATAAAAAACAACAGATAAGAACGGCACTATATGACGTTCACGTTCACTTAGCCTGAGCTAAATATAACATGCCTCGTGAATATGTTTTTGATAACGCATTTTGGTTGAAACGTCGATCTGTGTGTGTGTTATGTATTTTTTCAGTGATTAACAAAACTTCATTACCCTGTTTAAAGTTTCGTCTGTTGGATTTAAGTCTTGCTGTAGTGAATACATATTAAGGAAGGTTGATAAGTAGTTATTAGATCTCAGTGAGGTGTAGGAAGAAATTGATTCCCCCAAAAGAGTGCCACATGCACACAAAAAAAGGCTGAGACCCACTGAAACCCCTCAAGAAAGCTTACAACGGACGACATCAATATTCAGTGACGTGTGAGCCCAATGCATAAACAGAGTTGCTTTAACTAGTGAAAACGAGGCTAATCAACCTAAAAATCAACATGTACGCCATTTTGAGCTAACCTAAGTTACATTCGATTAGATCATCTGTATGTACTGAAAAGACATATTTGAAACTCTACTAGGGTATATTTGTTAACTATATAAAAAATTAAAATTGATCCGAATCTCTTGTGTTTCTTTCAGTGTAATAATGGTCTTGCTAAAAATAGCGGCCATTTTCCAAGTTGTGCAGACATGATACACAGTTATATACGGAGATTAATTTTTTTGGGTTCATTTTCAAATTGCAATTGGATCTCTCTTATAGCGGATTGGTCACACTAGATTTTCATCAGGATATAGTTCAGATGAAGGAAAATGCGCTGTGTAGTCGTTTTATTTTCGCCATTGGTCCGACACATCCAACTTTGGCGGTAAATACAGATATAACAAGCTGAGAAACAATACAAGAAATCATCATCATGTAGCATATCCTGAACAGGATGTAGCAGTCATCTCAACCGAAACCTGTCAATTGAGCTAGTCTTCCTGCTTCTGTTACTATCATGTTCAAGTGGTATTTGATGTCTTGCTTTCATTTTCTCCTTGGTCTGCCTCTTGTTTGTAACCCTGGCATCATACTTTCCATTATGGTCTTCTCTAGACTTCCATGGCGTTTGATATGGCCAAAATATTGAAGTTTTCTGGAAAGAACCAAGCTATTTAGCAAAGAAGTAAAAGAGATTGTAATCACTTCCAAATTGTAAAAACTAAAAACAATAAAGGGTACAATCACCTATCACCGGCCTACCTAATATTTTGTTTATTTCAGAAATGTCGAATGCAGTTATATATTGTGCGCAGTCCCATTCCATGTTTGTTATAATGCGCACAATTCTCGTGCCGTCAATGAAATTACGTCTCTAGCAGATCGCGTTCTCAGAAAAATAAAACTGCTAATTTCAGCGCTTTATTAAATTATGCCACGATTTAATGCCACGAATGTGCACCAAAAGAGATGCGATGATCGTAGTTTACGAAAAGGGGATTGTTAGAGGTAAGGTAACTCTTAATCCTAATCCTAACATCCACTCCCTTCCCTTATAAACTCTATACATCTCTTCATCCTATTTTTACATTTATTTAATTCCTCGAATGCACATCGGAGGAGAAGGGACGCTCGTTGAGATTAAGGATGTGGGTGGGTGTTAGAGGTAGGGTTAGATCTAATCTTAACACCCTATCCCCCTCCAAACTCTATATATCTCTGCCTCAAGATGTCCTTATTAGAACCTATTTGTTTGTTTTCAGTCAAAGGCAAGTTCAGAATCGATACGGCAGCAATTTCGCTAATAGTAATGAACCGGCAGAGTGATGTCACAATCTACCAATAATTGCAATCGGCGATGACATCACAAACAGCTAAACAATTACGATCGGTGCAAATAAATTAAAAACTGTGAACACGGTAAGCCCGTGAACTTACCAAATAAAGGCATACACTTTCTCATCATGATCATGTGCCGTCTCCACAACGAAGGTTGGCTGCAACAGACTTTCAACATCCACTTTCTCTTATTTTGGTGGTACGCTCTGATAGACTGTAACATGTCCATCTTGTGACGTTACTCTCCCACTTGTATCTCTGACTACCTCTTGCTCGCCTCCCTTCGACTTTACCCTCAAGTAATGTCTTCAACAAGGTGTCACGTCTTTTAATGTGTCCAAAATAGTGTGTGTGTTTGATATTTATTTCCTTTAATAATTCTTTCTTCACATTAAGTGTTGTTAGAACCTATTTGTTTGTTTTCTTCTCTTTCCATTATGTTCTCCGTATTCTTCTACATATATCAACATCTCAAAGGCATAAATTCTGTCTTCTAATTGTGTGTTTAGTGTCCATGTTTCTGAGCCTATACATTAACACAGAATATATGTAGCATTTTATCATTCTTATTTTAGCTTGTTTATAATTTGTTTAGATGTTCGCCCGTGTGTTGCCGGGGCCCGAAAGGGGAGCAAAGAATAGCAACAGTGCTTACCTTCCACGCATGTCGTAAAAGGCGACTAAGGAGGTTATGGGATGGAGTTGGCTGTCTCATCCCATATAGGGTCAGTGACCCAAAGCCATGCTGAATTCGGATGCGTCAGGCCGATAGGAGCAGATATCGCAGCAATGCTGAAAACCATGACACAACGCATTCCGTTCTCCGGACTACATCCTGCTAATCTGCAGGAGTTTGAGAACGAACGCAGAAGAAGAAGTTTAGATGTTAATTTTTCTCATGTCACTGAAATTACTTTTAGCCATTTCTATTCTCCTTTTAACTTCTGTTTCACATCTGCCATCATTTGTGATTATGTATTAAAGATAGTGATATGGTTTTACTTGTAGTTGCCATGTATTTTTATGCTTAGCACCTGTTCTTCTGTGACTATGCTGATTATCATGGGTTTTTTTTACTTTATATCGAGCCCATATTCATTAGTTGATTTACTGACTTGATCTATTAGTCTTTTGTTCACTTTCTGCTAAACGAACAGTGTCATCTGCATATCTCAAGTTGTTTATTATTTTCCCACTGATCTTGATTGAGTCCTGGCATTTCCTCTATAAGTTTAAAGATATTCTCTGTGTAGATATTAAATAGGCTGGGTGATAAAATACATCCTTTTCTTATCCCTCTTCTTATTTCTATGTATGGTGAGTAGCTATTTTCACACCTTATCGATGCAGCCTGTTCCCAATATATATTTCAAATAAGTCTGATGTCTTTTCAATCTATGCCTATTTCTTGAAGACATTCAATTTCAGGTAAGTCTCTGGCAAAGACCTTGTAAAATGGGCACAGAAGGCCAAAGAAAAAAATGGAAGACTAAGAGAGACTCTTTGCAGAACAACCATCAAAGAAAGTACGACTACGGGTCTCAACAACATACATACACACAGTAGCATCACATCGCTCGAACTGGAAAGCTCTGGTTTCTGCCCTATGCCATGTGTTCGTTGCCGAGGGAACAATAGATAGTCCTAAGAATAACTTTTTCATGATATTAACTGAATTGACTGTCTGGGTCACTGCTGGTTCTGGGTCACTCTGTCCAGTTTCCAATATCATTTTTAAAATTATTTTTAAAATATATTTTTAATGTATATTTTATTTTTTCATTTATTTTATATATTTTTTATATTTTATACAATATTTTGTTTTGTTTATACACTAAAGCTTATTTACAGTATTATTCCTTTCGTTCTCACTTAACTTTCTTACTTGTGTTCCTATTGTGTTTTGAAAATGGAATTGAAATGAAAAAGCAGACAAACTGACTAAGGAAGGTGCTACCGAAGACCAACCAGATGTACTAATCCCCTACCATCAGAAAAAAACAGATGATCAAGTCAATAAGAAAGCCACAAACACCAACACAAGATGACTATCACATTATGAATAGATCAGAACAAGTTATAATTCTACGTCTCAGAACAGGACACAACCGACTCCGCAATCACATGTATACAAAGTTCTAGATTGTCAATACGACCATGTGGGCAGGTAGCACAGAGTACCAAGCAAATAACTTCAAGATTGTTCTGAGTATGAAACACTGAGGCAGACATACTGGCCAGAGGAAACAACACTGGAATCAAAGCTCTATGGGACACTGTATCAAGTAGACAAGTTTCAAGTGAACGAAAGAAGAAGAAGAAGAAGAATCATAAGACGAACAGGTTACATTTAGTATAGTACCCCACCAAGAAAAGAGACAATGGAATGTTAGAGATCTGTTGCAGCTAACCTTAGTTACGAAGACGGCACTTGATGATGATGATGAACGATTTTTTAATAGTGCATTTTGTGTACTGATATTTTCAGGTGTTATATTTATTACCTAATTCTGGACTTTTCGACCAACTCTTCTCAAATTTAAACACAACTAACTTTCTTGTCTGGTAATACTCAACTCTGGCAATAACAATTTTTAAAACAAATATAATTTTGGTAATACAGAAAATTTGGCCAGGTTCCTGAGATAGTACCATCACAGAATTCCCACGTTACAGTTTCCCCTGACCGTGTCACCAGACAGATGTATCCAGTTCTCGGGAGGTTGTTAAGAAAATGCCGGAAATATTTGCTTGTATTCTTTGTAGGTCAGTTCTTTTTAACCAGGACATTAGATGTCTCAAATATGATGTAAGCCAATTCTACATTTGTACACAAAGACTCCAGTGCCATACTCTTCAGTCAAGCGATAAATACATTTCGGTAGCCAAACCTCACCGTTGAAAAATAATACTTACAGTTATAGAGCAACAATTTTTAAATTTAAAAAAGAATTTTTTAAAGAATATGAACCGACATCATCGTAACCCGGGAAGACCCATGGGAGTTCAACTTCCCCTAACAGATGACGAAGGGTTTTTCACCTTGATGGTTCTTGTAGGTCTCATTCTGCCGCGCAGGCGTCCATTTCTACGCAATCAATCAATTAAGTGCCCTGTCAAATAGTGCAGGCGATCATGTTTCTCTACAACTCTCTGTCTCTTGTGTTGCTAATAAGTTCAGTTGGTGACTTATTTTCGTGTCACAGTGACAACCCATCAGGAAATAAAATTCTACTAGTATCACACTTAACACCATTTCCCCAAACTTCAACTTAGATGTTTCATCAATCTCGGTGACCGCATCCAGCCGGCGCTCTACAATCTCGGTGACCGCATCCAGCAGGAGCTCTACAATCTCGGTGACCGCATCCAGCAGGCGCTCTACAATCTCGGTGACCGCATCCAGCAGGCGCTCTACAATCTGTTTCAGCACATCCTTATACGTTATCAACTCCCCGTCTATTAGGGTCTTGGATTCAAGCTTATAGGCTCTCTCATTATCACGTACACGGGCATAACCTGGTAGGTCGATCCATGTGATACCTAAAGGTTGGATGTAGCTATAGTTTTCTTATCAACTCTTATCAAAGACCATTTTGGGCATTCGGCAGCATGAGCTAGGAGTCTGAAACAATAGATGTTCTAGTAAATGAGGACCCCGAGAGCTATTTGAGGACAGCAGTAACGGACGCATTGATTTCCATCCAGGACAAAATTGACTCCTATGCTCCGCTATGACTCAACCGCGAGAACTAGCTATAAAAACACATCTAACATTTCACCACGACCTACAGATCAATTGGTGAACACAATGACATCGTCATATCCAGAGTAATCAGAAATCAACTGATCGATTACCAGGTTTGCTTTTCAAATGATCCAATCTCATTTTTTTTTAAATCTGAGTGATTATTGCATGTGAAAACTTGTCATCGACTCATCGATTGTTCGCTATTCTTCTCCTGTTGGTACGGTCGAAGCTGTGGTTACCTTTCATACTGCTTCTTGCGTCATCCATGACATGGCGTGCTTAATTTTTGTTTATAAAAATGGAGGTTTCAACACCACACCCCAATACTAAGTCAGAATATGATATTGAGCACATGGAAGTACGCTTAAAAGCGCAATATTAAGTACTGTGAAGTAAATCACATATTTATAGATACACGGTGACGTAAATCACATATTTATAGATACACGGTGACGTAAACCGCATATTTATAGATACACAGTGAGGTAAATCAAACATTTATAGATGCACAGCGAGGTAGCTCACATATTCATAGACACACTGGGAGTTGAACCACATATTTATAGATACACGGCGTCTCTTGAAGTCTGTGGGTAAAATATTTTCATTTTTTATTACAATATTTAAAAAAGTCACTCTTTCGGTCTCTCTTTCTATGAACTATTGAATGAAAACATAAACAAAATAGATAAAGAGGATGACCTAATAGTAATGGGAGATTTTAACGGAAGGCCAGGGAAAAGAACGAATGAAGACAGTAGATACCTAGGACCTTTTGGGGATACACTAACAATAAGAAATGAAAATGGAGACAGATTACTACAGATATGCAGTCAAAACGAACTATGCATCACGAATACTTTCTTTAAACACAGATAGTCACACATCTATTCTTGGCACAAATGGAACAAGCCTGAATGCAGAAGCCAGATTGACTTCATATTAACAAAAACCAAGAACAGAAGACAAATCACGGACAGTAGAGACGTACCTAATTTATCAGATGATACAGACCACCATATGGTGATGGCTACCATCAGAAAGCCAAATGCAAACGAACATATTGATAAAATACACAAGAAAGACAATGACAAGATCATTAGAATTAACAAGCTTCAAGATGAAAACATATTAAAACTCTTTGAAAGACAAATAGCAGAAAAATACAAGAAATTAAACCCAGAAACAAGATCAGTAGAAGAAGAGTGGACACAATTTAAAACCTCAGTAATGAACACAGCTAAAGCAATATGTGGTACTAAACAACGTGGTAAAGCGGGGAAAAAGAGCACCACGTGGTGGAGTGAAACTATAAGACAAGGCGTGAAAGAGAAAAAGAAACTATACAAAGACTGGAAACATAACAAAGAACAAGAAACATATAAAAAATATGCATTAGCACGAAAAAAAGTAAAACAACTGATTAAAGAAGCTAAAAGTAAATCATGGTCTGATTTTGGCAAGAACTTGAATAAGGATTACAAAACAGCTACAAAACGCTTCTACAAAACAATCAAAGTTATGAGAACCAGAACAGAAAATCACGATCCTACAGAACTAATAAATGACAGAGAAGGTAATCCCATTTCAAATAAGCAAAGAGCATTAAAAAGATGGAAAGAATACTTTTCTGAGTTACTAAATACAACACCAAGCAATAATACAGCAAAAGAAACCATAAAGAGTTGTAATGAACAAAAGCCAAATATTCTCATAGAGGAAATTTCCGATTTAAAAAAAGGCAAAAAATAACAAAGCTCCAGGGATAGATAGCATACCACTAGATATTATAAGAGAAGCAGGAAAAACAAGATTATATTGGCTACACAGAATTTTTAACACATCGTGGAGGCAACAGAAGACACCAACAGACTGGAGAAAATCATAGTGCCAATATGGAAAAGGAAAGGCAGCAAAAGAGACTGTAACCAGTACAGGGGAATTTCCTTGTTAAGCCATGCAGGAAAACAATATGCAAAAATAGTAGAGAAAAGACTGAGACCTGTAATAGAACAACAACTTAGCAATACAAAAATGGGTTTTAGAAGAAACAGAGGATGTACTGATGCAATATTTATTCTGAAACAGTTGGCAGAGAAGTCAATAGAATACAACCAAAATGTATACATATCCTTCATAGACAAAGAGAAAGCATTTGACCGAGTAAACAGAGAAAAACTATGGGAAAACATTAAAAATGTATGGAGTATGCCAACATTTAATTAACGTTTGTAGAAGTCTCTATAACAACAGCAGTTGTACTATAAGAACAGCTGCAGGCTACACAGAGGACTTTGTGATTAGCACAGGAGTAAAGCAGGGATGTGTATTATCCCCACTACTTTTTATTACATACATGGACCATATAAACAAAACAGCAAATTCTAATGAAGCAAATGAACTGCTTTTTGCAGATGACCAGGTTTTATTCCACAACAGCATTAAAAACCTGCAAGACCACCTAAACATAATAGACACAGCAGGCAAGCAATTTGGAATGAAAATCAACATAGACAAAACAGAAGTAATGAATATTGCAAGAGAAAAGGAGAACATCAACATACAGATAAACAATAAACAACTAAAACAAGTAGATGAATTCAAATATCTGGGCAGCACATTGAGATATGACAACAAACAAGAAGCAGGAATAATCGTAAGATGTAATAAGGCCTGTCAGATCATTGGTCAATTAACACCTTTACTAAGAAACAAAGATATTACATTAGAAACAAAGAAAGCGCTTTTCAACACCATTTTCTTACCAACATTGTGTTATCAGTGTCAAACTTGGACATTAGATTCTAGAACAATACATAAGATTAACACCACTGAAATGAAATGTGTGAGACGTATGATTGGAGTTAGCTTGAGAGACAAAATCAGGAAAAAAGCACTAAGGAAACAATTAGGGATCAAGCCAACAATAGCATATATACAGAAACAACAAGTTAAATGGTACGGCAACATAACCAGACAGAAAGAGCAAAGTATTATCCAAAAAACACTTAACAAACGATAGGAAAACAGGAGACCTATTGGACGCCCTCGTAAAAGGTGGATAGATAGTGTATTAGAGACACGGAAATATTACAGCAGAGGAGGCAAATGACCGTACACTCACTCTCCCCTCAACACCGAAAGGTACGGTACATGAGGACAGAAAGAAGAAGACTCTTACGGTGAGGCACGCTGCTTTCAATCGTGGACGTTAGTTCAATTTGGTTATATCAGAACTTTAATCATAAAAAAATTATGTAGGCGATTCGATGAACTACAACTGCCAAGGTATATAGCACAGCTGTGTCCTTATATACTTTGGGTCCGCCCTGGTGCTGAAAATCGACTCTGGCGTTTAGCAAGAAGATCCTACGTTCGTCAACACGAATCTTTTTTATTTTTTAAGCTCTCTCTCTGGATATAAATGTGATGTTCAATCGTAACGGAAATTCGGAATGAATTTGGCGGTCCCAAGTTTGTTTGTTTGTTTTTCGTTCGCTCCATTGTAACCATCACGGATATCCGTGCGATTTGCGCCGGGAGCGTGATTACGTTGTGCCACCGATATATGCCTTGTAGGCCTAGCACATCCGATTTCGGCATGCCGTGACAATTCGGGTGGGCTACCCTTAGCCTGGTGACAGCCTCTATATCTGTCTCCAGGCACGCGCAGTGGAGACTCTTCGCCCAGACGATTTTTTGCTCTCGTCTGACTCGAACGAGGTGTTCCACTGTCTATGAACTTGCCTCGTGTAATTGGACGTGCTGTGCCTGTGCCCATTGGGTACTGAACCGTTTCTCATCCGTGAGCCTGGTTCCTTAAGGGGAAGAACTCAACAGAGGAGTTGGACCCTGGCTCTTTCGCCCTCTTAGCCGAGGTGTCATTCACCGACATCGTGTACCCCTTGTCCAAGTTCGAGTCTCACACCACGCGTTTGAGAGCAAGGCGTTCTCGAGCAGAGTGTCCGTGTCCCAATAGCGCCTGAGCCCATCAGGTACTAAACACTTTCTCTCTTCAAGTGTATTTCCGGTGTAGGAAAACCTGACAGTAGAGTTGGGCCAGGGCTAAATCGTTGTCCCTTTTGTGCCTGAGCGCATCGAGTACGGAACCCTTTCTCTCTGCAAGTGTACTTCTGGTATAGGAAACCTTGACAGTAGAGTTGGGCCAGGACTGCCATCGTTGTCCCTTTCTTGCCTAAGCCCATCGGGTACAGAACCCTTTCTCTTCGCGAGCATATTTCCGGTTTAGGAAGGCTCGACATTAGAGTTGGATTATGTCTTCTTGCTTTACCAAACGCCAATGAATGGGTCTGGGTCTCTGCCTGTAAGGAACACAGGTAACTAGAAGCTCGTCTCGAGCTGACGGAGCTTGTAGTTTCCCTTTCCTATGAACTTTTCACTTTCTATTTGCAGTTCGCGCTGCCCTCTAGCGCTGTTCTGCCCTTTCATTGTTTCATTGTACTCAGTATGAAATCTATTTGTCTCTCGCCATGCATCTACCTTTACGTGCATTTTACATTGGCCGCCCCTCCAATGTTCGGATTTAGACTGACTAGCTTCACTGTATGTCGACAGTGTCGCTATATGTGGTGCTGCTGGTGGTGTCGGAGATATTGTCTACCTTGTGCAGTCAAATCTCTTTCCATCTGCTACCTCCACATTCTCGGACACGATCCCCAAATGATTTGGCCAGAGTCAGCTCGAGCTGCTGTATTTCTGTTTCCAGGGTGCACCGCGTGGAGGTACATTTAGGATCTTGGTTATCTGCTAACCCTGGGTCCGCCTAGAGCAATGCGTTCCCTTTGCACCCTGGTCCCAAGTTGAAAGTTCGCGCCTTTAAGAAAATTATGGGCAGTTCAGAAATCGGCAAGAGTTGAATTACCTTTTTTTAAAAAAAATAATATTATAATTATTTATAGATTATTGATCAATCAATCATTTATTAATTATCAGCCGACATCACTATGCTCCAATCACACACATATGTGCTTTGTCTCCCCAAGTAAATATCGAAGTGTATGCAAGAGTAATGACATTGGGGAACCTACCTCTGTGCATAGCTGCTAGGATAATTTTCTGTATGAATGAGGTTGGGATACAAATGGAGGGGGCACCGTTTATGTCCACAGCTCCTGGAATCATTCTCTGCATGAATACGGTCGAAACACAAATAGGGGAGGGGGGCATACCGAGTCTGTGCACAGCTAGCTGCTGGAATTATTTTCTGTATGAATGGGTCGGAACACAAACGGGTGGAACCTATCGCGTCTATGCACAGCTGCTGGAATCATTCTTTGTATAGGGAAGTACATTAACAGTTATACTCTAAAACTTCGCTAGGTGATGTCCATAAATTACGGCAACAACTTTTTTGCAAATTTTTAACTCCCTCCCTTCTTATCAACAATTTTTAACTCCCAACCTTCTTATCAAAAATCTGTGTCAACAATTCTGGAACTTAATTTGTCTTTTAAAGAACAACAATCTAACACCACCTTTTCCATGATATACAATTTTGGCAGGAAAGATACGAAAACATTTTTCAGATTTTTCGAAAACAACAATTTCATTTTAAATGATTTTATTGGTATATTAATAAATATTTTGTTGACGTCAACTTTTGTCAAACCTTCCTTATCCCACACCTGGCAACAACTGTCAAACCGTCCTTACCCTACACCTAGCAATAACTGTCAAACCTCCTTAGTAGGGTCTTTGTCCTGCTACAAAAGTGATCCGGCTAGATTTTGAGAATGACCGCAAAAATAAGGAATTGTTCACAGTTGTATCCAAGAACATTGAATAGAATAACATAAGACAGAAAACAATGTATGGACATATAGGAGATTGGCTTCATGGGGAACTGAGTGGCTTAATGGGGAACTGAGTGGCTTCATGGGGAACTGAATATATTCTTATCATATCACCGGTTTTCTCTAGGCAAACCTGACGATACCGTGAAAAGAAATTAAAGTCATTGGTTTCTAGTAGCTACTTGTTGACTAGAATATTGATGGAAAAGGGGGGGGGGGGTGTTCCCCCTGAGAATTATTGATTGAGGCTACGGAGTTACGTGCTATGAGTAATACTCTTGGCAGGTGATATCTTACTGTATTGATAAAGGCGGAGCAAATATGGAAAATCACGAGCAACCGGAAGTAAATTCTTTCTCTGCGCATTTTGTTTTGAATCCTTTTTATCCCTCATATCTGACATTAACTTGTCCTGGAAGCAGATAGTAAATGGAACAGTGCACTAGAATAGGGGTCAGGGTACTTATCTATTACCCCAAACTATATCTGTTTGCACTTATATAACCCCTTCGACACCAAAATGAAAGCATTTGCTTTTTTTTTTTAAATGAAAATTAATTTTTATAATCCACTTAATATGATCTTGTCATTAGAGGTGAGGAAGAGAGTTCTTCAGTGCTATATAACTCCTACACTAACATATGGATGCGAGTATTGGACAATAAACAAACAGGAAAGTGGGAAATTAGAGGCAGTAGAGATGTGGTTCTATAGAAGAATGCTGAGAATACAATGGACTGCCATGAAAACTAATGTGGAGGTGGTGAAAGAGTCAAAAACGAAATAGAGCTTAATCAATAATATAAGAAAAATACAACTTTCATTTTTTGACCACTTCATGAGACAGGCAGGTTTGGAGAACAGTCACAACAGGCAAGATTGAAGGCGAGACAGAGGGCGACAACGTGAGAAAATATTAGTTTGACAGCCTGGCACGGCAGGGAAACAACAACGATCTTGATACATAATTCCGGAGATAGAGAACTGTGGAGAGCCATGATCGCATACGCCAACCAGCATGTCACCTAATGAATGAATGAACTCACTAGTGTTTACGATTGGGTTTTCGATTTGGAAAAACTTGCATGATTTGGATATGTATGCTGACTGGATTCCTTGTCAAAAACTAGACCAGAGTACAGTTGAGGATGGAAGAAGTAGAGGAGGAAAAAAACAGCATGGACAGACAACATTAAGATCCAGATTTTTTCTCTCACTCGTCCACCTCGTTGAAGATAGAAATCGCTGGAGGACTTTGTGTGTTGAAGGGTCCGATGTGATAACCATACTACATTGACAGGTAATATACTCGTATATTAGATAGATCTCTTAAACTTACGAGCAGTGTTGCCATTTTCGCCATTTTTAAAGACTACTAGCCATGAAATATATTTTCATTTTTATGTTTTTCGCAACTTATTAGGTCTATTTATTTTTAAAAAAAAACATAAGTACTGTGACATATTATCTTGTTTAAATTTTGCTTCAAAATGTGTGGCGTGAACTTGTGTGGATATTAACTAATTTATAAACAATGTGTGTTCTACTCACGTATACACGTGAAATAAAGAGTACATATTTTAAACAAGTATTTGATTATATTTTATTCATGATGTCCAAGTGAAATCTGTGAAAATATAGGGAGACAAGATCTGATTTAACATCATGCACGCAGACGTTTTCATTGTAGCAAAATGTGCTAGATAATTGTAGGGACTATAATTAAGCTGCAAATTTATTTGCTACATAACGAAAAGTACAATGTATAATTTTTACAATTTAAAAAAACTTAAGTACCCTCAATGCTTTCATGTCTAGTGAACTGTCATATCAGACTGTCAAGATAACAGAATTAACAATCAAATTAAGTTAGCAATAGTACATATATGTCATTGTACAATGAATGAATGTTGATAGCTTATGAGAGGTAATACAAGTTTATAGAAAGATTTCAATCTTAAAATTCAGCATATTTTTAGTAGTTTATACACACAAAAATTTTAATTTAGCTATTTTGTCTTTTTTTTTTAAACCAACAATTTAGCCATAAACAATTTGAACCATTTGGTAACCCTGGTAAAAAGAAACTAAGCCTCTCGGTCTTGTATCTCCTACTTTAGTCAGTCTTAGAACAGACTTTTCGAGATACGGACTATTACAACAGCGAACACATCGTACCAGTATTCAAGTATCCTCAGGAACCAGGACCGGATTTAGACTTGATAAGGCCCTAAGCTATTTGAGATATGGGACCCTACGCTATTTGAGATATGGGCCCTAAGCTATTTGAGATATAGGGCCCTAAGCTATTTGAGATATAGGGCCCTAAGCTATTTGAGATATAAGGCCCTAAGCTATTTGAGATATGGGGCCCTAAGCTATTTGACATATGGGGCTCTTTAACGATTAAGAATATATAGTGAAATTAAAAAATTGGGGGGGGGCCGCCCAAATAAGTGACTGACCTAAGCTATAGCTTGTTTAGCTTATAGGTAAATCCGGCATAGTCAGGAACACACACACACACACACAGATAGAACATCCGTATTCTTATACATTCGTAATGAATTTACTCATATAAGCTATTATTTGAAGCAATAGTGTCCTGTCTCTCTGTTATTTGTGAATAAGAAGTAAAGTAAAGTAAACCCATAGCATTTATTAATGCCGTAGGGGTGTGAGATGTTAGCGATCTCACATTTCAGTGGCTCTGCAACTGAGGGTGCTGTAGCCTCAACATTTCCGCCTCAACTGGGGAATGAACCCAGGATCACTCATATGCGATGCCAGTGCGCTAACGCGGCTCCCTATTTGTAGGTATATCGATCCTTGTATACGAATATGGATGTTCTATGTTTGTATTCCTGAGGATACTTCAATACTGGTACGGTGTGTTCCTAGTTGTTGTAGTCCTTGTCTCGATGTGTCTGTTCTTAGTGACTTGAGTGCACAGGTTGAAAGTCTTGACAAGATCACATCCTTTTGGAGGGGGATGGGGGTAGGTGGTTGGTCAAGTACAGAAAACATGTTTACTTAAGTTGCAAAGCAATTCGGTGCAGCTAGAACGAACTTCCTTCAATTCACGTCAGCGTTACAGGTGTTTTCCTTTATCCTCGTGATTCCTACTTGGATCTCCTACTTTAGCACCCGTGCTTATTTCAGAAGGACTGTGCAGATAGGCGTGCTACGTTTTATAGTCGGTGAATTGAGAATGAATAGGGTCTTCTTCCATGGAAAAATATGATAAAACAATACTTATTTCGCCCGTGTGTTGCCGGGGCCTAAAAGGGGAGCAAAGAATAGCAACACTGTTTACCTTACATGTATGTCGTAAGAGGCGACTAAAGAGGTTATGGGATGGAGTTGGCTGTTCCATCCCATATAGGGTCAGTGCCACAAAGCCATTCTGAGGTCGGATGTGTCAGGTCGAAAGGCGCAGATATCGCAGCAATGCTGTAAACAATGACACAACGCATTCTGTTCTTCGGACTACATCCTGCTAATCTGCAGGAGTTTGAGATCGAACGCAGAAGAAAAAGAAGAATACTTATTGAAAATTGATTTTAAATAGTATATTTTATCTATATATTTTTCGCCTCCATTCCCCTCCCTCAACCACCCAAACAAAATTTCAGTTTTGCTAATATTGGTGTTATTTATCTCGGTTCCTCGACCACTTCACTAGAAGATGTTATGCTTATGCTTAATAATTGGGGAAACTATATAAAATGTGTGTGTGTTTTCAAATTGCGAGCGATAAAACTCTTGTTCCTATGTTCAGAAGACAAATCTATGGTACATAAATGTAAGCGCTTTATCAATCACTAATATAATCAAATGTGTTTCAATCACTGCGATATCAGACATTGAAACTAATCACATCAGATAAGTCAGGAGATGATGATGTTGTAGTGTTCTCAAACAGATATGTCCGTCAGCTGAGAAATATGGCTGGAATTTATGATTGTTAAGCACAACGGATCATACAGGACAACTACTTCCAGTACGAGGGTGAAATTGATATTGTTACCGAAACTCTACAGTGGCTCTATGCGATATATTTTACTGGGATAGTTAGTGTCTGAAGTTGAGATTGTTACCGCAACTCTACAGTGTGATATATTTTACTAGGACAGTTAGTGTCTGAAGTTGAGATTGTTACCGCAACTCTACAGTGTGATATATTTTACTAGGTCAGTTAGTGTCTGAAGTTGAGATTGTTATCGCAACTCTACAGTGGCTCTATGTGATATATTTTATTGGGACAGTTAGTGTCTGAAGTTGAGATTGTTACCGCAACTCTACAGTGGCTCTCTGGGATATATTTTACTGGGACAGTTAGTGTCTGAAGTTGAGATTGTTACCGCAACTCTACAGTGGCTCTCTGGGATATATTTTACTGGGACAGTTAGTGTCTGAAGTTGAGATTGTTACCGCATCTCTACAGTGTGATATATTTTACTAGGACAGTCAGTGTCTGAAGTTGAGATTGTTACCGCAACTCTAGAGTGTGATATATTTTACTAAGACAGTTAGTGTCTGAAGTTGAGATTGTTATCGCAACTCTACAGTGGCTCTATGTGATATATTTTATTGGGACAGTTAGTGTCTGAAGTTGAGATTGTTACCGCAACTCTACAGTGGCTCTCTGGGATATATTTTACTGGGACAGTTAGTGTCTGAAGTTGAGATTGTTACCGCAACTCTACAGTGGCTCTCTGGGATATATTTTACTGGGACAGTTAGTGTCTGAAGTTGAGATTGTTACCGCAACTCTACAGTGTGATATATTTTACTAGGACAGTTAGTGTCTGAAGTTGAGATTGTTACCGCATCTCTACAGTGTGATATATTTTACTAGGACAGTTAGTGTCTGAAGTTGAGATTGTTACCGCATCTCTACAGTGTGATATATTTTACTAGGACAGTTAGTGTCTGAAGTTGAGATTGTTACCGCAACTCTACAGTGGCTCTATGTGATATATTTTACTGGGACAGTTAGTGTCTGAAGTTGAGATTGTTACCGCAACTCTACAGTGTGATATATTTTACTGGGACAGTTAGTGTCTGAAGTTGAGATTGTTACCGCAACTCTACAGTGGCTCTCTGTGATATATTTTACTGGGACAGTTAGTATCTTATTCTCAGCCTTTGTTTCGAAAGATTAGAAACTGTTGGTGCCCGTACGAGTGGGTGGACTATATAAACTGTTGCATTGAATGCACATATAACAGATGAACTGAGAATGGATAAGGGAGATTTTTCATATTCTTGGCGAGCGTAGTTCAAGGTAGCCCGTGTCTCTTTGCTTATTTTAGGATTAACTAACATAAATAGTGTATCGATAATTATTAATAATTAATTTAAATATTCATTTTAGGGCTAGAGTTAGTTATGTAAAACATAACTGTTTTACATAACTGACCCTAACCATAAAAAAATTATATTTAAATTAATAAATTATGAAAATTAATTGATAAACATAGTCAAGGGAAATAATCAAATATGGGAACACGGGTTCCAAACCAGAGCCGTTCAAAGTCTAAACTATTAACTTTTATATGTTGCATATAGATACAGTTGGGAGAATTTTCGTATTCAGTGTGATACCAGTATAATTGAGCATCTGAAGGCTAGAATGGAAAATGTGTTCAACGAGCGAGCGACATGGACAATCTATATGCATACACTTTTGATTTTTTTTTGGATTGACTTAGCCCACATGGGTTTTCCCAGAGTGCAGGGTGGCGTCTCCTCGTAATCAATAATCAATAAACATCACTAACAATATGCAGGACTTACCAGGCATAGCAGTTGGTAGACTGTACCGATCATGGTAGTGAGACAGTGTTGTCATGCTGGTCGGTGTGGAAACTCGAGCAGCGTATTCACTGACAGACGGCGCATGACTACCACCCACGCCAGTGCTGCTGCCACTCTCTCTAGTGCTGCCACCAGACACGCCTTCGAGCAGCCTTGGCCTTTCTATTGGCGAATATTTACCGTGGTTGTCCATGTGTGGAAGCGGATGCTGGTATTATATCCAGATAAGAACACCACTTCCAACAAGGAAAGAATACATCCGAGATGAATTTCTCAACAACACAATACACAGTTTTCACTAGAACACATCTTTTTCTATGGCACAATATCCATTAAAAAACAAACTAACCGACATGTTTTTCACCCATAATCATATGCACTTTTCTGTAGCTGTGATTAAATGTAGTTAAAACAATACCAAATGTAGTTAAAATAATACCAAAGGTAGTTAAAATAATACCAAAGGCATTATTTTGAAACTATCAAACATTATCACGTCTAGCAAAGATGAAATAATATTTCTATTTAAATATGCTTTAAAATTGAACAATAACGCACGCGTCATGTTAACTTCCCAGCAGACTTCAGATACAACATGATATGAATACTGGTTCATGTATTACACTGCATAAATCGATACAGCACAGAAAGATTGCAGTATCAATGGCTATTTAGAGTCTTCAGTTGTCGGTTAAATATAATCGCCTGCACAACAACTCTGATGGAAGACGTGTCGAACTAGGGACAATAATGACTGAAAGATGATATTACAACCAGAAACGTCGTGTAATGATTTATGGAGAGCTGCCGGTGATGGGTGTGTTTAGTATGTTTTTTGTTGTGCAAGATACATCACAGTAGGGTAGTCTGTTGCATGGTGGTGGTCAATACACGCAATGAAAAACGTTTTAAAAAACCCGACAAAACCTAAAAGTTGTTTATCTAAAAAAAGGCAGAATTCTGTTAATATAATTTCTTAAATTCTAACATTTCTTTGTTATTCTTTCTTTAGTCTTAAAGATTCTTCTTCTTTCGTTCGCTAAAAATGTCTATATCTGCAGTGTTGTTTCTTGTATAAATTGGAAAGTGTTTTTATTTCTTGTTTTGTACCATAAAGTTTAACATTCAAAGGTGTATCAGAAGGCCAGTATGTGCACCTTAATGTGTCATAGTTTGCGCGTTCTTTAAGGATATGTTCTGAAGTCTGATTGGCTTACCCACGTGTACACTTTGCTGTTGTGCCAATTTTAAATTGTGTATACATATGGCTGTTTATTCTATTGTGTCTAGTTCTGAGTAGAAATATGATGACATGTTCTTGTCTGTTAAGTAGGTGGTAGTCGTCCAGTGAAGGTAAGTTAAGACTTTCTTTGTGCTTATATCATGGATTTCTTTTGGTGATAGTTGATTGGTACATCCGGTTGCTGCATGTTAGAACCTTCCTTGGCCAGTTGATCAGCTCCAGTCTTAACGATAAATTACAACGATTGTGTAGAAACAAACAACGATTGTGTAGAAACAAGAAAGTATGTACCTTACTAATGTGTTACAATGAAAGATCAAGAAAGTATGTACCTTACTAATGTGTTACAATGATAAATACAGAATGTATGTACCTTACTAATGTGTTACAATGATAAATCAAGAAAGTATGTACCTTACTAATGTGTTACAATGATAAATCAAGAAAGTATGTACCTTACTAATGTGTTACAATGATAAATCAAGAAAGTATTTACCTTACTAATGTGTTATTATGATGGATCAAGATAGTATGTATCTTACTGTGTTACGATGATGTATCAATATATTATATACCTAACTAATATGTTACAATGAAAGATCAAGATATTATGTATTTTACTGTGTTACGATGATGTATCAATATATTATATACCTAACTAATATGTTACAATAAAAGATCAAGATATTATGTATTTTACTGTTATGTGTTACAATGATTGATCAATATAGTATGTATCTTTCTAATATGTTACATTCCTTTCAAAACAACTCTGGATGTTTTCGTGTGCTAGACGTGTGTTGTAATCCAAAACGTTTGTTTAGGATTCCATGAAATTCATTCTTTATTGCGTCAGAACTCAAGTAATTTAAATATTCTCCAAAATCACCTATAAGATCGTACATATGTATCTTGTTTATGATGTTGTGATAGACAATATTTATATTCAGTATATTGTCATTGTTTTATTAATCTTATATTGATCGTTTTATACACAGTTCAAATGCGAATTGTTAACATTGCGGAAATGTGCAGTCGTACTTTATTTAAAAGTGTATGCCTGCAAATCATGACAATATTCACACCATACCCGCTTCAGTAGTTTAGATATGTGTTTATATATTGTTTGTATGTTTGTCTCTGGCTCACATGTGGCGTAATATTGAGCATTATCTTCTGTGCTGACATGTGTAAGAACTACTAATTGTCATTCATGTGTGATAGCTATTTATAAAAGATATTTACAAATAGGCGTGCTCATTGTATACTCCCATAACCGGAACATGTTCACAGACGAACAAACGACAGTAGTTAGTATCTATAAACATTATTGTCATCCTGGATTGTCATCCTAAAACTTTACTCGTTATTGCGACAAAATTGACCTCTCTTATGATTATGGCGGTCGGTCTCAGACTTGTCGCTTCGCCATATGGTTTTTGCCCTCCTGGTGTGTCGCAGAAAGCAACATTAATGATCTGCTTCCTTTCATTAAACCGACAGTCGTGGAACAAGTGCTGCCTCTGCTTATCTGACCAATATCGGGTATATCACTTAGGTAAAGGTGAATATCAGTGTCATAGCTTACGAATAGACTCAAAAATTATGTGATGTGCCTAGCCAGTAGTGGGGCAGGAATTTATGGCCTCGTCTTTAATACATAATTTGTAGCAATGGCATAATTCCTCCTTATCCTCAGAAAATCAACACTGGTGCCCATTTCATCGTGACTGGATCGGTGGTATGTGTTCTGTGAGTGTTGCAAACCTCAAGCGACAAGTCAACTCGAGTAAGTATCGCGTGGTTACAAGTTGAGTGTTGCAAACTCCAAGCGACTAGTTGACGTAAGTATCACGTGGTTACAAGATTGTGAATTAGCTATTACCCCATCCTTTGTCCAAAATAGTCCTCGCTAATCCTAAACAGCTTCACTTTTTTTGGCTGATCCTACTTTTTCCATGATTTTCATTGGCTTGGAACACGAAGTGTGCATAAAGTAACCAATGATCAATCGCATTAGCCAAGATTAATGACGTATGAAATTATCCAGAACAGCGTTTACCAACGTGGGACCCACGCCCCAAAGGGGGGCAATTTTATTGTTCAGGGGGGGGGGGGGCATTCCGAACAAGCTGTAATTAGGGTTCATTTAGGTATCAATTCAATTTTTTAATATAAAAAATATGTATATATTTCGTGCGGGCACCAAAATATTAGAAAGACTTAGGTGGGGCATGGTAAAAAAGAAAAAGGTTTGGAAACAATGATCCAGAAGGACTATTCTGGAGAAAGACTTGTAACACACTACCACTGCTCTGAAAATTATTTTTTTATATGGTTTCCAACATGTTCGTAGTAAATGTCTGATTGCAAGAGTTGTTTTTCTTTGTCTTGTTTTTGTCTGCATTTGTTCTAGTGTAACCCACTTCACGTTGTCGTGTAGTTTCTCAAACACAGATAGGTAACTGTGTTTTAAAATCTGACCTCTATAAATATCTGGTATATGCTTGGGCTGGGAAGAGAACTCATCTACATTGCCGTTAATCTCTCGCACCGCTTAACTATGCCAGGGTTGTTTATTAAAGCTACTAGAGGGCTTGTTTGTTTGTTAAATGGGGGATTAAAGCCTCTTAGCTGAGGCACGACCTTTTCAACCTAAGACAGAAGTCTATGTTGGTTATATCAGGCCGTAAAGTAACTACTAGAGGGCATTTAAAAAACAACAATAAGAACACAGTATTAGAAGAAAGTACAGCAACTGACGACTTGTCAAAGTCACTGGATGTCATAAAGTAGCAATTGCTCTTGATCCTACATAGGGGGTATGTGCTCCGTCCTCATCCGTGTTGTTCTCTATCCTACATAGGGGGTATGTACTCCGTCCTCATCCGTGTTGTTCTCTATCCTACATAGGGGGTATGTGCTCCATCCTCATCCGTGTTGTTCTCTATCCTACATAGGGGGTATGTGCTCCGTCCTCATCCGTGTTGTTCTCTATCCTACATAGGGGGTATGTGCTCCGTCCTCATCCGTGTTGTTCTCTATCCTACACAGGGGTGTTTCATGCAACGAGTACCGTCCACATCCATATTGTTCCTTATTCTACACAGAGGCATGTTTCATGGAAAGAATTCTGACCAGAACCATATTGTTCTCGATCGTAGGAGAACTCTGTCCTGGTTATATAGTTGAGTACTTTGTCCTGGTGATATAGTTGAGTACTTTGTCCTGGTGATATATGTGAGTACTTTGTCCTAATGACATTTCTGAGGACTTTGTCCTACAAAACAGTTTGCTGATACAGTGCGCTGAATAACAACTATTAATAATTTATTGTAAAATGTTGATTTATAACTGACATGTCTTACATTCTGCTTTGTAACAGCAAGAGCGCCTTGTTCTGTGTGATATGATAACATGGTGATGAGGGTTTAATTATAAAATTCTGTCGGAAAAAAAGCGGACTCCCAAACGACAGAGACTGATGAAATAGTGTCAGAACAAATTTGAAAGAAGTAAAGGCACCGGCTTCACGCTGACCGCTTATCGGCGAAAAATATGCTTAAAACGTCATTTCTTAGTTCTCTCCCCCCCCCCCCCCTTTTCATTCGATGGGCATAAAATGGAAATTTACTTTTTACTTCCTGTTTTAGTTTAACGTTTCCTTTCGAGTCTGAGTAGTGAACCAAAATATGTTATGTAACATTTCTCTATTCTAACGTTTCCCAGTTCAGTTAATGAACGGAAATTTATTTTAAAAACACTGATTTAATTCAATGTTTTCTAAAGTGGAAAGTGAACCAAAATAAGTTCGGAAACACGGCTATAGTTTAACCGCTGAAACTTTTTTAAAAAGTGAACCATTTGAACAAAAGCGTGATGTGCTACAAGTTAACAACAAAACTGTGATATCTGCGCATTATGAAATATCACATTGTTTATCGGTAATTTGTGTGTTTGCATGATTTGACCTTTCTTTCCAATCTCTTAGTCTTCTCTTACGACATACATAAAACGTCACATTATCAATATTTTTTGTGATGCATTTTCGGGCTTTTGTAACAATATGAGGGACGAAGTCACAGTCTCATCTTGTGTCATGAGCATAGGTTCTACGACAACAATAAAAAAAAACCTGGACTGCACAACATATATCTACGTATACATATGGGCATAACTAAGACGTCACAAAATAGTCGATTACCGGCGCGTTTTTCCGTCATGAGCCTATTTTCAATAATCTGGTTGGAAAATATGAGCCTCGTATATAGCAAGTGCTATAGAACAGTCATGCAAGCTGTTCTTCGCCGCGCCACTTATCCTGTTTTATCATATTTTCCCAGTGCTCTGCATTGACTGGGGACAGAAAGTTTACACACAACGTGCAATACCCGTCGCATCAGCAACAATTAGTGATGTGTGCCATCAACACGTAGGACTATTCTAGAAAATAACTTGATACATTGTTTAATTAAGTGAAACGGCAAGACTATTCTAGAAAATAACTTGATACATTGTTTAATGTAAGTGAACTGGTATGACTATTCTAGAAACTAACTTGATACATTGTTTACTGTGAGATCCCAGCATTAGTTGTTGATAACCCATAGTTTTTGTGACGCTATTACCCCTCTAGCTATCCGTGATTGCACATACGTGTTCCGATTTTCATGTCACAAGCGAATACATTAACCCTAATTTGACTTTCAAAGTTATGATTTCTTTGTCCTTATTGCTATTAGGTTGACGATTCCACTGTTATGGCAGATATCTGAGGTATGAATCAATGTCATTACATGTTGCTACGGTAGATAGTTGAGTTATGACTTAGTGTCATGAAATTATGTTATAATCGATAGTTGTGTTATTAATAAACACCATTACTATGAGATAGTTGAGTTACTAATAATCGCCATTACATGCAGTTATGAGATAGTTGAGTTAATAATAATCGTCATTACGTGCAGTTATGAGATAGTTGAGTTAATAAAAATAAAGAGGTATTAGATGTTTTCTTCTTTAGTGCTTAGCTGGCTAGTCAGTGGTTTATCAGATTGTACTTCACTAGAATCGCCTAAAGTACACACTCAAAAAAGAGGGTTCTAAATGGGTAGAAGATAAACTTCATTGAATCCTGGTTTCACCATATGTATTTCGTTCATCTCAACTAATCGGCACGACGCCTACCACGAGAGTATCATTCATATCAGTATGCTAATTACAGAGCTTCAAGACATAATCCATTGGGATTTTCAAAACATGCATTTGTAAACAAGATGTTACGACCTCCCGAGCACGACAAACCACTATGCCTGGAAGATCCATGTACAAACATTGCGAGGAACGCGTCATTCCTCGACCTTCCCAGCGTATAGGCTCTGTAAATGATTTCCTATTGGCTGGATCCACTGGGGGAGTTTTTCTATTTTTTTTTTGCAAATATGAGTAACACCGAATCCAGGACTCAATGATCGTCAGGCTAGTGATTTGGTAATGTAGTGATTCGGGGCTGTAGATACGTATTTGGTAAATAGGGGGTTGGGGGTTATCTAAATTAAAATCTCATTACTTTGTTTTCATGGGATTTTTGGTGACAATTTTGAGGGAAAACCATGAAAGGATCGTGTCATCTATAAAAGACGTAATTTTTATTTTTATTTAAAAAAAGCAAAAGCAGATCTTTATTCTGCAACGGTGGGGGCGGGGTATTGTATTTTTTTATATACATAATTGGTAAGCAAGTCCTTGAGTTGTTGATATTGATTGAAAATGGGCTGGGTGTCAAAAATTGGCAAGAAATATGTTAGACGTATTTCATGAACAAAAATAAGGGAGATTTTAAACATTTTTTGATGTGTAGGCGGGGGTTATTTCGTGGTACTAAATGTCAATTTCTGACTTCCTAAGAGTAGCATAGTGGTTAAGATGTTCGCATTCGACTCGTGATATTTTGTTTACCCGCTGTGTTCTTTGCTTTTTGAAAACATATGGGGGCTATCGCTTGAAATACGCGCTGTTATGATCGGTACTCTTGGTTGGTTTGGCGTCCGGCTTCGAATATACATGGGACATATAATATAATAATATGTATAACATATGGGGACATCTGAGCATAATGATGCCAATCCTCTACTCTTTTTTTGTTATCCCTTCTGCCTGTCTAGGTGGAGGTGGGGAGATGTTGAATTGACCACCATATATTATCAAATTTAATGTTTTTGACTAATTTTTCACGTATGACAAAAAGTCTACGTTCAATGTCTTCTTCTGTGACAGATAGTGAAATTAATCATTAGAAAATTAAAAATTTAAATTATCAATTAAAAATATTATTACCGGAAAAAAGAAATTATACTGAAAGGCGGACATATGGTATTTTTGCTACAAACTAGCAAGGCAATATGAAAAAGGAAGCCTCGCCTTCGCATATTATGGATGAAGAATGCAAAGTGTATTCTAACGCGACCGATCGGCAGAAGAAGACCTGTTCTCTGAATTAATTAGGCCTTCATTCGTTCCTTTTCTTGATTATTCCAGTGTTCTATTGGTCAATATTTATATACTTGGAGTAGCATGACAAAACCAAGGATACTCCAAGTATATAAATAGTAACCAATGGAATGCGCAACAATAATTTAAAAAATGTACCGAATGAAAGCCTATTTACTTTTTGCAGAGATGTCTTATAGTACTGTCTATAGTCAAGGGATAAAATCCATAGTCACGAGATTCTAGCGTACAGTGTGAACATGTAGTCGTGGATTTACTACATAGAGAAGAGGAGTATGATGCTGTGTGTGATTTTGTTTTATTTTTATTCTAGCATCCTCCATAATAATCTACACGAAGATTCGTGCGTTTCTGCCGGAAGCGAAATTACGTTGTGCCACCGTTTTGCGCCTTGTAGACCCCGCACAGTCGAAATCGGCATGCCTTGACATTTCGGGTGGGCTACCCAGCATGTGACAGCCTTCCTATCCGTCTATACACATATTTACGTCACCGGGGACGATGTTTGTTCTCGGGCAGAACAGAGCATGTCTCCTTGGACGTTTGTGTCTGTGCCCATCGGGTACTGAACCTTTTCTCTCCGCGAGCATGATTCCGGTATAGGAAAAACTCGACAGTTGAGGTTGGACCCGGTTGGGAACACCGGTAACCAGAAGCTTATCTCGAGCTTACAATACTTTGGTTCCGATTTCCTTGAAACGTTTTCCTGTTCTCTTTGCACATGGCGCTGCGCTGCCCTCTCAGTGTACTCAATATGTAATCCTTAAGGAGTCTGACACATCGACTCTTTATATTTCGCATAACATCTGTCCCACTTCGTAATATCTGCTTTGGCCGCACCCGTAATGCTTCCTCTGAACTGATTATCGTCACTGTGTGTCGACAGTGCCGCTGCATATGTCGGCGATATGTCTCTTTTGCAGTCAATTCTCTTTTAATCTGTTGCCTCCGCATTCACGGATCAATCAAACAATCAAGTGCCATGCCGACTGGCGTAGGCGATCATGTTTCTCCACGACTCTCTGTCTCTTTTGTTGTCAATAAGCTCGGTTGGTGAGCTACCGTGCCACGATACAAGCCCATCTAGTAACTTTTCTCTTTGTCGACCTCTATCTCTTCTCCCTTTGATCTTTCCAGTGGTTGTTAAGTGTTCACGCTGTGTTCTTCTCAGCACATGCCCTAGAAACCTTGACTGTCTGCCTCTGTTTGATATGATTGATTTTTTTACGCCAGCATCAATGAGAACCTCTGCATTAGTTTTCTTGGCAGCCCATGGTATTTTCATCATTCTTCTCAGAAACCACATTTATGTAGCCTCCAATTCACTTTGAATTTTCTTGTTTACAGTCCATGCTTCACATCCATTAAAAAAATCGGTTCGATATAACATCTCAGCACTCGAATTCGGGTCTGCATTGATAGACTTCCATTGCAAAAAATGGTTCTCATTTTTTTGAATGCTGATTTGGCTTGTGCTGCTCGGCTCTTTATCTCACTTGAGCATCTACCTTCTGATGTTAACAGGGTGCCAAAATATTTCACTTTTTCAACATGTGCCAATTTTGTGTTATTAATTATTATGTTGCATCTTGGTGGTGTATGTCTCTTTGATACAACCATTGTTTCTGTTTTCTTCTTGTTTAAACTGAGGCCTTTGTTTTCACTTTCCTTCATTACTTTATCTAATAGGGCTTGCAGTTCTTGTTCGCTTCCTGCGATCAGTACTGTGTCATCAGCATATTTCAAGTTATTTATATTGTATCTTCCCACTTTTATTCCGGTCATATCTTCTATATTTCGTATAATGTATTATGTAAACAGGGAGAAAAGGTCCGGTGACATTACACAACCTTGCCTGACACCCATTTCTATCTTTTGAAATCTACCTATAGTGTTGTTAACTCTCATCGCAGCTGTTTGTTTCCAATACATATTTTTTTACTATTCTTAGATCTTTCCCATCAACGTTAAGACTTTCTAGCAATTTTATAATCTCTGAATGCTTCACCTTGTCAAATGCTTTGCTGTAATCTATGAAGTACAGATGAATGTCTTGCTGTACTTCTATGGCCCTCTCCATTAATGTTCTTACTATATATAGGGCATTTCTTGTGCCTTTTCCTTCCTTTGTAGAAGGATCACCAAAAGCTTGTGCCATAATCAGTACGAGCAGCTGTTTTTCTGTTTCCAGGGTGCACCACTAGGAGGTACTTTTGGGATCTTTGTTATCTGCTAATCCTCGGTCCGCCAAGAACATTGCGGTACTTTTATAATGTGATAACACACGGGCTCGGCGAATTTGGGGTAGGGGTGTCCTTCTAAGGAATAATACGAAGCTCACATAATCAAGATCTAACTGGGACTTTGAGTCTGTATACTATTGGATGGATACTAGGATGGAGAGCAAATCACTTATGGGAATGCCATTATACCGGATTCTAATTTAAGAATCATTGTACTACGATATGGTTTATTTATTATGTCAGGAGTCTGTGCCGTTCCTCACTGTCCGAATAATGTTGTTCATTTTCAATTCAGAGTTTCTTATGTCAGGTATCTGTGCTAATGCAAATTCCTGTTTAACTCTGTTTGCTATAGGAAAAGTTGCACATATCTTCCATCCTAATGAACTCAAGCTTTCATTCATTCATGGAATTGATGTACTATTGTTATAAATGTGTGTGGGCAACCATAATCTTCCACAGACCTTCTCTACTTACTGTGTCACATACTTTTGTTAAATCTATGAATGCCGTGTACAGGCCACAGTGCTGTTCTTGACATTTTTTTATTGAAGTTGTCTGAGCAAAAGCCATATCAATTATTTCACTCTTTTCTGAAACTTCATTGGCTTTCGAGTAATAATCATTCATTAATATGAGATATTAGATGGTCCTCTGTCAAATATCTTTACTATGGTGGACAGTAGAGAAATGTCTGGATGGTTATTACATGATTGGTGGTCCCTTTGTGTTTATACAGGTGTATAATTGTTGCACCCCTGAAATTGTGTGAAAGTTTCACTTCTCTGTGACTGCAAGAAAATTTTATGAAGTTTCTCCGTTACCTTAACACCGCCATACTTATATTTTCAGGTAAATACTAAATAAAGTAAACAGGTTACTATCAATACCTGACTATCGATATAAAATAATAATAAATAACAATAAAACATAAACAAAGAAAATTATCAACGTGTCTGTCCTATTGGGTCCTTTATCAAGAAACAACAGTTAAGAAACCACAACCATAAAAAAATATATTTAAATGTATAACCAAGATGGCTGGGACAATGGTTTCATCACCAAATAGTTCTATGTTTTATTGTTAATTATTATTTTATATCGATAGTTAGGTATTCATAGTAACCTGCTTATTTTAATTAGTATTTACCTCTTATTTGTCTGGTTACTGCGGCACCTTCCATTTTGTCGGACATCCTCTGATATCTTGGTTTTTTATACTTATATTTTCGATTGATATTGAGTCAGAGCCAGGTGCTTTTCCACTAGAACGCTGGTGAACTGTTTTCTAGTTTCTTTCAATGCAGGGATGTCACCTAGCACCTCATTGACAACAATCTGTGGTATGTGGTTGATAGCCAAATATGTTATTGATGAATTATTCAAAATCTTCTCGAAGTGGTGTACCCAGCGGTGAATATGCTACGTCTCTATGGTTAATTATGTTTCATTTGCATTACAAAGGGAAAATGTTCCTGGCAAGGTTGGAGCATATAACGCTTTAAAACACAATATGAGTTTCTCAGATTTGTTGGTGTCCGTAAAACTTTGTATCTCGTCTGATTTCTTACTCAGCCATAAATCCATCATCTAGGTTAGTTTATTATGAAATATTTTCCGTTTGCAGTTCAATGCGTTTTTTATATTCTGATTGTGGATGGTTTGTGAAAATGGTGTTTGTCAACCAATATTTATTCTATTGTCATTCTCATCAAACCAGTCATTTTGTTTCTTGATAGAATGTCGTATTTCTCCATCGCAGTATCGTGAATTTGTTTGCTCAGATGTGTCCTGTTTTTATCCAAATCTTCCTCATCTAGTAATGCAGATTGCAGACTCGTCCAGAGTAGAAGCTATGGACTATTGTGTGTTTACATTTGATAGTTTCCTGACATATATACGTGTCTTTGCTTTGCATCCCTGTATGTTTGACAGGCTGGGTGCGAATTTTTAGTTTTGATACAATAGGGTGATGGTCAGTCCAACAGTCTGTACTTGTATTTTGTTACTCGAACATCTTGGTGGTCCTATCTTCTCACAACTGCATAACCATGCAAGTGTCTTGAAAGTGAATGCATCCAGGAGTTCCATTTTCTGGTTGGAAGTTGAATAATGGTATTAGTAATGAGGAGGTCATGTCACCACATCTTTTAAGACAAACTCCATTTCCTGTTGTCCTGACCAACTCCATATTTCCCGATTACACAATTCCAAGAGATATTATGTGTACCCACTCTTGCATTGAAATATCGAGGTAGAATTAGCTTATCAATCTTTAGAACTTGACCATAGCTGCATGCAGTTCATCATATAACTTATCTTAACTTCTGGATTTGTCAGCGTTGATGATGGTTGCATATTTTTTTACCATAGAGAATGGGGACTTTAACCTTCATGAGGCGATAATTTATTGCCCTTAGCGGCCTGCTAGTTTGCTAGCCAGTGATGTTTTAATATGGAGACCAATTCCTGCTTCACGTCTTTCCTAAATTCCTCTTGCGGCCCACAAGAATGTATACGCAGCACCTCTTTTGCAGCGCTGATTGAAAGGCGAATTTCACTCAGAGCTGCTATGTTAATATTGTACCTTAATAGCTCTTACCCAATCGGGCCGTTCGTCTAACAAGTATATGTGTGTGTTAGTCATTATGGAAATGTGTGCGCACATTCCATGCACCTAAAGTCTGTGGGGAAATCCTTTTTCCTTCGTAATAATTTTCGTGGATGTGAAAATGACGTGCATTGGGAATTTTTATTTTAAGTGAAGAAGAGTTGTGCAAAGTGTCAACCTCACTTGAAACCAGTGGCAAGGCGAACACAAATTGTGTTCGTCTGGAAATCCAATGCAGTGTTTGACCATAGTTTTCTACACCGCCTTGCGTGTATTCGCCTTCATGCCCAATGAACCGATACATTATCGTGCATCATGTGCGTAAATTCGCAGAAAACCATACTTTAGGTGCAATGTTGCCAAGACCGTATTGCTTTTGGAGACAGCCTCAATAGAATATACCAACTTTATGACTTCCTAACAGGCTGTCAGTTGAGAGTGGAGCCTGAACGCGTCTCGGGCTGCCCACTGTTGATAGTTCTCATGCCATACGTCATCAAGTCATTACATAAACTTTATAACATTAAAATACATTCAGTTGACAGCTTCATCTTATCTGATCTTGAAAACACTTCTGATGTTATACAAAGATATGATAATAACACAAACTTTGAAAACGTAGTAGTCCGCACAGGAGAAAAAAAATGTGCCATGTTGGGTGACGTGGTTCACATACTTTGTATTAGTTTACATCTTCATTTACTTTCTACTAAAAACATCTGACTTTAGTATTTGTCGTCTTATCGATTTCTTAATTATGCGGGGTAGCTAACTTCAGATTCGAGCCCATAGATAAGATAGAAGGTTTGGGATCAATCCCCTTCCAGTTTAGTTATTGTATCTACGGTCTTGTTCAGATTCAAGCCTTAATTGTCTCTTACAACACGCATGCATGTTACAGTGGTATTATTTTATACAGCAACCTTTCCTGGTAATGGTAGAAAATAGTTATTAATCACATTAATGGACCACTTGTTACGTTTTCCCATTAGACATTTTTTATTTGCCTGTTTGGACTTCAATAGTGATTGAATGTGCATGCAAAATAATTGTGGGAAGCTTCACTATTGTTTCTGGATTGTTGATATATCTCATTGCACATTCACTCTTTTGAATTTAATATTTCTTTTTCGGTGGACTTTTTTTTCCAGAGCATGGTCTTCTTTATTAACGCTTTGAATTCTTCTTGCAGTTGACTCGCTGAAAAGGAATTTACAATCTGAGATATCTCTTCTCCGTCGTCGTCTTGGGTGACCTGTGTTCTATTACCAAAAACAACGTTTTCCATGTATTAGTTTCATTTGTATTTATTCTGAATTTCTAGGCGCAATACTAATGTAGTTTTTTTTATTCCTTTCGGGAGGGGGGGGGGGAGGGGAGAGAATCAATTAACTGATCAAAGATAGGAACACATTCATTTTCGACCCCCATTGTGAACGAAAGTTAATTTTAAGTTTTATTATTACTGAATGAACGGGGTGCAAAGGGAACGCATTGCTCTGGGCGAGCGCAGGGTTGGCAGATGGCCAAGATCCCAAATGTGCCTCCGCGCGGTGCACCATGGAAACAGAGGTGCAGCGGCTCGAGCTGATTCTGGCCAAATCATTTGGGGATCGTGTCCGGGAGTGTGGAGGTGGCAGATGGAAGGAGATTTGAATGCACAAGAGACAGACAATGTCTCCGGCACCACCAGCATCACCACATGTGGCGACACTGTCGACATACAGTGGGGCTGGTCAGTCCAGTCCGAGCATTGGAGGGGCGGCCGATGTGGGGTACACGTGGGGGTAGATGCATGGCGGGAGACAAATATATTTCATACTGAGTACAATGAAAGGGCAGAACAGCGCTAGAGGGCGGCGCGAACTGCAAATAGTGGGTGGGGGGGGGGTCCCTAGGAAGGGGGAACTGCAGGCTCCGTCAGCTCGAGACGAGCTTCTAGTTACCTGTGTTCCTTACAGGCAGAGACCCATCTATTGGCGTTTAGTAAAGCAAGAGGACCTAATCCAACTCTAATGTCGAGCCTTCCTAGACCGGAAGTGTGATCGCGGGGAGAAGGGGTTCTGTGCCCGATGGGCTCAGGCACGGGAGGGACAACGATTTGGCCCTGGCCCAGCTCTACTGTCAGGTTTTCCTACACCGGAAATGCACTTGGGGGGAGAAAGGGTTCAGTGCCTGATGGGCTTGGGCGCTGTTGGGACAGGGACCTCGGCTCGGGAACGCCTTGCTCTCGGGCGCGTGGTGTGAGACTCGAACTTGGACAGGGGGGTGCACAATGTCGGTGAGTGACACCTCGGCTGGGAGGGCGAAGGAGCCAGGGTCCAGCTCCTCTGTTGGGTTCTTCCCCTTGAGGAGCCAGGCTCACGGATGGGAAACGGTTCAGTGCCCAATGGGCAGAGGCGCAGCGCGTCCAGTTGCACGAGGCAGGTTCGTGGACAGTGGAGCACCTCGTGAAAGTCAGACGAGAGCGGGAATCGTCTGGGCGAAGAGTCGCCACTGCGCGTGCCTGGAGACAGATGTGGAGGCTGTCACGGGCTAGGGGTGGCCCGCCCGAATTGTCAAGGCATGCCGAGGTCGGATGTGCTAGGCCTACAAGGCGCATAACGGTGGCACAACGTAATCACGCTCCCGGCGGAAATCGCACGGATATCCGTGATGGTTACAATGGAGCGAACGCAAAACAAACAAACTGAATGAACGGTATCTTCCATCAAGAAATTAAATCATTACCAGTAACTTTTTTCTAAATTGTAAAAAAAAACATTGTGTGTGCATTATTATACATTTAATGTAAAGTCAAATGTGTTGTTGGTCAGTCGAAATATTAAAAAAAACACCATATGGGCTCATCTGGGATGACGATAACAAAAAAAAAGATGACTTCGATGTGTCTGTGACTAATGAACCATTTGCGTTCCTGGTTTTTCCTTCCACAGTAGTGTGGGAAGCATTATACATTGAACAATTCTTGTTTTGTAGTACGCATTTGTTGAGCAGTAGCTTTTTCCTGCACCAATCATTATTCTGAGAAGTGAACATTTTTCAACCCTAACGGTATTCTAACGGGGTTATACCAGAGCTGTGACCATCAAAAATAATGAAGGTCGTGGTCAAACTATAGTTCGTTCCATAATTCATGTTACTCACTTGAACTCAATTTTAACGAAAACTATCTGATGCATGGCAACCATATTTCACAGTAAATCTTATACACAACCCGACCTTATAAAATCACATTTTACAGTAATACATAAAATTGTGGATGCAAAGGTGTATCCCAACTTCATATAATAACAGGAATTGCGATATAGTTATTACTTCCAGGATGTATGTAAAATAGTTGTTTTTTTATCTTTGCTTATCAAATAGTCTTATGTTTTTCTTGTAGCATTTGTGTTGAAGATGAATATGTGTATTTGATAATTCATAAATAAAGGTGACTACAAACAAATCGTTGAGAACTTCCAGAACGTTGTCTTCCCAATGAACTCTCTGAACCTCTCTCTGTCTTGGGCGATGTGGCTTGCATTTTCTAGCGATGTATTCATGTTATATTTAATGTCGTCAGTCCATCGTCTTCTTGGTCTGTCCCTTCTCCTCTTCCCAGGTACTCTTCCCTCCATTATTTGTCTTTCTAAACAGTTATGTCTCTTTATATGACCAAACAGGCGTAGTTTTCTTTTTGTTATTGTGTTTAGTAACCAACACTCTGGAATATTCAGTGTGTTTATAATATCTGAGTTTCTGATTTTATCCTTCCATGATATTCTAAGTATCTTCCTGTAGCATTTCAGCTCGAAGGCGTTGATCCTCTTTGCCGCTGTTTTACTTAGAGTCCATGTTTCACAGCCGTATGTTGCAACCGGAAAAATAAAAGTTCGTAACATTAGCACTTTCGTTTCTATTTTGTTGTTTTTCCATATGTTTTTCAGCCGTGTTATTTTGCAATATGCCATTGCCAATCTCTTCCTTATTTCTGCCATGCAGTCTCTTGCACCGTTGATGTTTGCTCCTAAGTATTCAAATTTATCCACACATTCTATCTCGGTATTGTCTATTCTGATTTTTGGTTGTTGTGTTGTTATATCTGTTGACATGATTTTTGTTTTCTGCGTGTTTAAATACAAATTTTGTGCTTCGCCATATTTCTTTGTGTTCTTTATTAGTTGTTCCAATCCCTTTATATCGTTTGAAAGAAGTACTGTGTCGTCTGCGTAGCGTAGTTCCGGGATTAGGAATCCACCTATGTTTAAAGCGTGGTAGTCAGTGTTGTGTATGTCTTCTCTCACGTTCCTCATTACACTTTCAGCGTAGATGTTGAACAGGTATGGGGAGAGTGTGCACCCTTGCCTTACTCCACTCTGTACCTCAAACCACTCTGAGAGATCGTCCTCTAACTTCAATGCAGCCTTTTGATCTTGGTAAAGTTCCTCTATTAGATGAATCAGATGTCTTGGGAAACCCATGCTGTTCATTATCTCCCATAATTGCTGGTGTTGGACGCAGTCCAATTTAGTTATAAGTCCGTGATATTGCAAGATATTTTGCTGATGCGAGAACAACAGAAATTGGTACATCAATATTTTATTCTGATTCTGAAGACTCGAAAAGATCGACTGCAGCCACGGGCTGGATAAAATGCAAACCTTCTCGTTGTCAATATATATCTTCCTCTTGAAGCACGTTCTCCTCGCATTTTCTCCAGTACTCAATATCTATTTGTGCGAGGGCACTGGTGTTATATTTGTTACATCACAAAGTTTGAAAGTCTTGTTTAGTGCGGCAACTTGACCTTTGACTGCAGCCCACACAAGTTCAACAGGATTGAGATGTGAATAGTAAGGTGGTAGCCGAAGAGAAGTATGACCATGCTCAGCGATGCTTTTGTCAATTACAAAAGTCTTCGTCTTCTTTGTCCGTCTCACAAGTCTTTTCTTTTACGATTAAACAATTAGGCCATAAAATACAGCACATAATGTATCTTCTATAGGCATACCCCAGTATGTCCGTGCTTTTCATTGATGACAAGCTTGACAACACATCACAATGACCACTGAAAATCACGAAAAATTCATGCCAAATAAATTAACGAATTCTGTCAATAACAATGAAATCTCTAAATAAACGACAACACATTCCCACTCTATAAATCGTGGTTTCCGTACCATAGTAGGTCGACTTGATGTCAATATTATAGTTCATCTGCATGGAGAGAAAATTCCGTCACTGATTACGCCTTCGTATTTTTATTGTTCTTTTAATTTGCCAGTATATTTATACTTTGCGTCATAGCCACTTAAAATTTGGAGAGAGAAAAAAAAACAATAAACAAATAAGGCTCCCCTCATCAACAGAGACTTCCACAGACCCGATTTTACTGTAAAAAAATGGAGCATTCACAAAACCTTTGTAAATGTAAAATAGGTTGAGAAAATGTTTTAATCTAATTACATTTTTACGGGCAAATAAAATGCTGTCATGGGGATTTGCAGTTGGATCTAAAAGATCTTTTCTATCTGACTAGAAGTTTTGGAGAAAAATAGTTCCAACTTAGTAACGTGAATTATGGAACGGATTGTACGTCCCCTGAAGCATAGGCAGAGACGGCGACGACAGTAGGGCCTGTGTTCTGTAAGACATTTTTGTGAATTTATATCTAAATTGAAGTGAGTTAGTGCCATATAAAGTCAAGATAATGTATGCTAAGTAATGAAACAGAGCCATCGCACGCGATGTTCCCAAAAGTGTTCAGCTGACCATCAACAATATAAAATGTGGGGCTAGGCTAAACTGAGATTCGTCCATCTAACATGGCACATTTTACTATTCATGTGATTTTTATTGGATGTTGACACAAAATATGCACAGACCAACGAAAATCACGGTACATCTTTGTACTGAAGTAGTGGAGATCAGTCTTGAATATTTTTTTCTTTCTGTCACATCCCATCTTTTACTCACAGAGTGCCCATCTATCTTTCTGCCACATCCCATCTTTTATTCACAGAGTACCCATCTATCTTTCTGCCACATCCCATCTTTTATTCACAGAGTACCCATCTATCTTTCTGCCATATCACATCTTCTAGTCACATAGTGCCCATCTATTTTAGTCTTCGCTGACTGAACATTATTTATTTTAAACGTGGTATTCTTGATTCTTGATTAGAAACTGGCCTCACAGCACGTGGGGCATTCCCATAAGTACTCCGCTCTCTGTTCCAGCAGCCATCCGACTCAATGGTGTTTCGAGTCTAATGCCGCCGAAACAGACGTCGACATCAGGGCACAACTCTGGCCCTTGCGACAGGTTTCTTTGTTGCACCGCCCACCCACGCTGTGCCCGTTACTAGTTAAAGCACAACGTCGGTCTATCGGAACAACATGGTAACTGTTAACGACGGTTACGACTACGACTACAGGTATTACCTGTTCTTAGTCCTGCCAAATAACTTCAATAGTCATACATATGCATACCGAATGTGAAAGCCATATAACCGTTTCTCGCGGTGAACATATAATATAGAGGGAGGGGTGGGGTTTGAAATGTTCAAGTAGAAATCTAGGAAATTAGAACATGACTTACCGCCGAAGACGGATGTGTTGGGCCATTGGCGCAAATAAAACGGCAACACACCGCATTTCCATTCTCTGGACTACATTCAACTGGAAATCTTGTAGGATCATTGTCCTGTTACAAGAGAAATCCAGTCGGAGTTTGAGAATGAACGCTGAAGAAGAAGAAAAACATGACTTTTATTACTAGGAATGTAGTCAAAAGGTGGGTTTCACATCCCCCCTCCCCCAACGAATTTTCACTAAATGGTCATGCAAAATTTAAACTTCCAGGAAAGTGGATACAAGAATCGGCAAATGACTTTTGTTGTAAACCGTAACTCCCCCCCCCCCCATATTTATTGAAGACTATCTATGACCCTGTGCACATAGGTTGATCACGTGTCATATAATAAAAAGCCGAGGAGTAGAACATGTTATCAATTAACGCTTGTCACAAACTTTAATTGAATCCACGTTTTTGTTATTGAAAACGACTGTATTTGATGTCACGTAAAAATTCATTATAAACCGTATATACACTTTGATCAATGGTGGGGTGCAAACGTAAGCTAATCACTTTGTTATTGTGGGAATTTTTTGTCATATGAGAAAAAAATTTTAATGGCAGACATTTTCAAAAATGTCTGTGCCCTTTCGTGAAGAAACTTTACTATTGTTTTCAATATCTCGGAAAACACCTCCTCATTGTCCACCCTGTAAACCGGCGGCTTCGAAGTTCGTGTGACATATCTGGCTACTCTTTATTGATTGTCCGGATTTGCAGATCAAAATAGAACGAGATACGCTTGCATCTAGACCAATGTTCCCCAACCTTTTTTTTTATCATGCGAAGTCTTTCTAAAATTCTGATGCCCCCTCCCCCTATGTAACATACTTTTTTTTATATTCAAAAATTTAATTATTCCCTGCATGAAGCCTAATTACAACTTGTTCAACCCCCCTCCCCCCCCCAAAAAAAAAACCAATCAAATTGTCCCCCCTTGGGAAACACTGATCTAGACAGTAAACACCTCTGATCACTCACTACCTGATGGTCCCCAAAGCACCAAAAATTAAACTATCGCATTTTAAAATGACAATGACTAGAATGGGGAGTCAGGTTGTAATTTCTAAGAACACGTTTGTGACATTCAAGGAATCAAGTACCATTAGTACCTCTATGATAAGTTCATTACTATAGAGCATCGCTAATTTCAAGAGACGGCAGGCACACTCGCGATAACGGTTTAAGATCGAGAACAAGCTTGAAACCAGCTTTAAAAAGAGTGGAAAGAAGCAAAGTCGCCTCAGTCCACAAAACGAATGTAGAAACTCGAACTTTGACGGAGCTTTTACGATGTTAATGAATGAAAGCTTCTCTAGCAGGACGTGACAACCATGCACAAATCTAATGTTAAGCGTTTCTTATACCGATACAGTGGACTCAGGTGATAAAGGGTTTAGTATCGTTGACAATCTGCCTTTTAAATACACGAGATAAGTCGAGACCTTAGGAGACCCGTCAACTAAAACGTAAACATGAACTAGTTTCCGATTTGCGTGAAATCTATTGGTTGGATCTGGTTATTTTTGGTATGCACTTTCAAGTATGAAAATAGCCACCCAAAAAACGCCCAACAGTAATAAAAAAACGTAACCTGGCCCTCATTAATTCCGCTAGAAGGCATGTAGTACTCTAACCATAGCCACGGATAATTTTACTGGCAGAGAATCACTCTATACGAGATAAACACAGTCGACCTAAGTCCAAATTTCAATTTACCGTTCATCCCAGAAACTACCATTCTAGGACACGATTTGAATTTGATCAACAAAGTCCAAAGTAGGTAATAAATCGTCATGGCACATAAGTGATACACACATTCCTTGGAGAAAGATAAGAGACCGACTCAGGCTAGGGAAACCTACTCGAATTAATGGCATTCGAAGGCGGATGTGCTTAGCCTATAACTTATAGAATAGCACTAGGCCTACGTGTCACTATGTTGCACTTCCCGCTCCGTGGCACGTAAATTTCGTGCTGGCTATCTGAGAGCGAACACAAACAAACAAAATTAATGTGAAACAAAACGTGAATGGGCAACTCGATGCTGTAGTTTAATTGAAACGTTCAAGGGGCCCAAGTTGTATAGTACAGTATAGAAAAAGCCACCAAGACATGTAACAAGTATCTACAGAAATATAATGTTAGTCTGGTCTATAGGCTATAATAACTAAATAAGTATATGCCTATATAAACAATTTGGCAACCATCATCTTATGAGAAGAATACATAATTTATTCTTATCTCTACACTCTACGGTAATATTGTTTTATAAATTATAAACACGATCTGCCTGCGAAGTTCACATGTCGCTACCGCTATCATGGCCATGATAATTGAATATAGGCCTACACCAGCCAATTCAGTAACTAGTTTGTAAGTTTGATATATGAAAGGAATCGTAACTTTCAAACATATGAATAAAATTTCCTACCTATCATTTCCACATACGCAATGGATAACACATGTTAAACAGTATAATCCATTTCAGAAAACAACTTCACTAAAAATATAAATAATACTCCATTGTATGAAATAATGACGCTTCCATTTTCGCTGAATAATATCCGCGAGTAGGCCAGGACAGCGATAAAAACACAAGTGATCGCGATTTGGTACAACACATCTCGCAACTTCTGCAAGAGCACACGAAACTGAGGTTCGACCGGCAAGACAGGCAGACCGAGCGTGGCAGCCATTGGTTGAACGACTACCCACAAGCCACTTCGCAGTGTGCGTGTGTGTGTGTGTGTGTGAAGCAAGCGAAGCCTCGTGATCGTGCCTTGGCAACCACTCACTTCTAGGATGTGTGTCCCTGTTCATAACACCTTCTACGTCTTAATTTGTCTCCGTGCTATCCTGCCCTCGATCTAGCCTAAGATAAATACCTTCTGTTTTTATACACGATAATAGACTACTAATTTATTAGTTAACAACCGTTATCAATACACTCCGGGCATACCCATAAAGGGCTCACTCTCAACAGATATTGAAGGATATGTACGCTGACGGTTCCCATGACTTAAAAGATTCGAAGATTAAAAGTTTATAAATGACGTAGAGAATTTGCATCACTGTACTCAAGTTACCCTCATATGTGATCCGTCCCTCTCGACGAAGCGATCAACCGCCTGCTTAGAGTACCACTCATATCGTATAACTACGAGGCTTCAAGCGATACTCCCCATAGACATTTTTTTAAACATACATTCGGTAAACAACACGTCGCGAGCGGGGTTCGAACCTGTTAACTCCTGAGTTCAAAAGGAGCGTCTTAACAACTATGCCAAGGAGGTCTCATCTAGATAATACATTCCTCATGCTACCCTCACATAGAGGTATTGGTGTCAGGATTACCTGAACTGTTACCTATATTATTCGTCATGGTAATAAGCTGTGATATTATTCGCCCGTGTTTTGCCTGGGCCCGAGAAGGAAGCAAAGATAAGCAACACTGTTTAAATTCCATGCATGTCGTAAGAGGAGGCTAATGAGATTATGGGATAAAGTTGACTGTCCCATTCCATATAGGGTTAGTGAGCCAAAACCATGCTAAAGTCGGATGTGTCAGGCCGAAAGGCGCATATATTGCAGCATTGCTTTAAACATTGACACAACTCATTCCGTTCTCTGGACTACATCCTGCTAATCTGGAGGAATTTGAGAACGAACGAAGAAGAAGCTGTGATATATCCAAACTGGACTCACGCCCACATTTGAAAGTGTCGTACTCACAACAATATGTACAGATTAAACCTAGTAAGTCAACAGTGATTTTAATATTTATGAAGAACTGATTGAACTAACCCCAATGCATGACACTACAGCGAGCGAAGACATCTTTGAAAAAGTCGAGCAGATTCTGCATGACTATGATTTTGATTTGTGTATACTTGTATGTTTATCTACTGACGGTGATGCGAATATGGTTGGCAGACATAATAGTGTTGCTGCCAAGTTGCGAACAAACATTGAGAACTCGTATCCAGATTCATCATTTGCACTTTTCACTGCATTATTCATCAGCAAAATTTGTGTTCAAAGACTTTAAAATTGAATCACGTACAAACTTATCACTCAGTTGTACGACGACAAAAAGTATTTCATTACAAAACTAAGCTTATGGAAGACACAGTTGTCACGTTTGTTTGTTTGTTTTGCGTTCGCTCCATTGTAACCATCACGGATATCCGTGCGATTTCCGCCGGTAGCGTGATTACGTTGTGCCACCGTTATGCGCCTTGTAGGCACAGCACATCCAATTTCGGCATGCCTTGACAATTCGGGTGGGCTACCCTTAGCCTGTGACAGCCTCTATATCTGTCTCCAGGCACGCGTAGTGGCGACTCTTCGCCCAGACGATTTTTGCTCTCATCTGACTCGCACGAGGTGTTCCACTGTCTATGAACTTGCCTCGTGTAATTGGACGTGCTGTGCCTGTGCCCATTGGGTACTGAACCGTTTCTCATCCGTGAGCCTGGTTCCTTAAGGGGAAGAACTCAACAGAGGAGTTGGACCCTGGCTCTTTCGCCCTCTTAGCCGAGGTGTCGTTCACCGACATCGTGTACCCCTTGTCCAAGTTCGAGTCTCACACCACGCGTTTGAGAGCAAGGCGTTCTCGAGCTGAGCGTCCTTGTCCCAATAGCGCCTGAGCCCATCAAGTACTGAACCCTTTCTCTCTTCAAATGTATTTCCGGTGTAGGAAAACCTGACAGTAGAGTTGGGCCAGGTCTATTTCGTTGTCCCTTTCGTGCCTGAGCCCATCGGGTACGGAACCCTTTCTCTTCGCGAGCATATTTCCGGTTTAGGAAGGCTCGACATAAGAGTTGGGTTAGGTCTTCTTGCTTTACCAAACGCCAATGGATGGGTCTGTGTCTCTGCCTGTAAGGAACACAGGTAACTAGAAGCTCGTCTCGAGCTGACGGAGCTTGTAGTTCCCCTTTCCTAGGGACTTTTCACTTTCTATTTGCAGTTGGCGCTTCCCTCTAGCGCTGTTCTGCACTTTCATTGTTTCATTGTACTCGGTATGAAATCTATTTGTCTCTCGCCATGCATCTACCTTCACGTGCATTTTACATTGGCCGCCCCTCCAATGTTCGGACTGGACTGACTAGATTCACTGTATGTCGTCAGTGTCGCTATATGTGGTGATGCTGGTGGTGTCGGAGATATTGTCTGTCTCTTGTGCAGTCAAATCTCTTTCCATCTGCTACCTCCACATTCTCGGACACGATCCCCAAATGATTTGGCCAGAATCAGCTCGAGCTGCTGTGTTTCTGTTTCCAGGGTGCACCGCGTGGAGGTACATTTGGGATCTTGGTTATCTGCTAACCCTGGGTCCGCCTAGAGCAATGCGTTCCCTTTGCACCCAAGTTGTCACGTGAAAATTTGGTTCATTTTCCTAACTGCAAAGAACTCAAAAACCAGGCCAATGCTGAATCTGTACTTACCTACGAATATGCATGTTCTGTGTTTGTGTTCCTGAGGATACTTTAATACTTGTACGGGATGTTCGTTGATGTAATAGTCCTTTTTTCGATTGGTCTGTTCTCAGTGACTTGAGTACACATGCTGAAAGTCTAGACCGCGCCACATCTTTTTTATGGGGATGTGGTTGGTCAAGTACGGAAAACCTGTTTACTTGTGTTGCAAAGCGATTCGGTGCTGCTAGAACAGACCTGGTTCAATTCCCGTCAGCTGTAAGAACTAAATATGAGAGTCACCTAGAGTTATTGTCAAAAGAGCTCCATGAAAGATTTAGTGATTTCTCATCTTTTGAATACCATTTTGCACCATTCAACTTTGATGGTGTCAAAGCAGAGGAAAAACTGGAGCTATTAGAAAAATAGTCTGATTCTACACTCAAAGCAAAGTATCTAGAAGTCGGGATACCTGGCTTCTATTCATACCTGCCTGAAAAACTTAACAAACTTCAGAAAGTTTTCAACTAGGATTATGGCAATGTTCGGTTCCACCTATGTGTGTGTGAACAGTTATTTTCCTTCATGAAATTAACAAAAACTTCTCAGAGAACAAGGTTGACCGATTAACACTTGTCATCCCTGATGAAGGTCGGAACTGCAAATACATTTCAGCCAGATATACGAAAAATTGCCATGAGAAAGGCATCAAACCTCTGGACAAAACACTGATTAAAGAGTAAAAATAATTGAATGTTCTTAAATAAATGTTGCATTACAATTGTTATATTTGGCGTTGTGGTGCGTTAACTTAATAAAGCCGTTGTAGTATGCGTGCAAACTAATTAAATATAATTCAATAAGATAACAGTGTTTCACAGATTTGCTGGTGTGGCCCGCCAGTATACTCAAAGTATCTTGTGCGGTCCATGGTGCTTTTTTAGTTTGACACGCCTGGATTAAACCACCAAGGTGGTTCATCCTGTGTCATACTTAATATCGCCGTCACTCAATCGTAGTCGATGTGCACTATCTATCAAAGTGCTTACAAGCAGCTGGAGCTATCTTCTTCGGTGTTCATCCTGAAACTCCTGAAGACTCGACGCCATATACTGTGCGTGGTTTACAGCTTAGCTGCGATCTCTGCACCGTTTACCCTGACACACCCACCTTCAGCACGACACCCTTGTCACTGACTCTATATGGGAAGGAACAGCCAACTTCATCTCCAAACCTCATTAGTCACCTCTTACGACATGCATGGCAGGTAGCAATGTCACTATTCCGTTTTTGGACCTCGTCATCATACGGGCGAATATTCATAATCTTCCAAACTTTCAGCATTTACTATTTTCAGTTACATGATCGTAGACAATATCGTTCTTTACTTGACGTGTGTTATGGTGTGTTTGGATGTGAATGTCCGTGTTTATAAGAGCCTTTCGATCGAAACTTCAATCTGTTTGTGTATTTTCCTTTGTGATTCCAGCGATTAGCGAAAACCTCATTACTTTGTTTTGAAGTTTAGCTTGTCTGATTACAGTTTTTTTGCAGTTATAACCAATTACAGAATACAGTATCAGTTCTAAACTGAGAGAAATGGGTAACTGATTTTAAAAAAGAGTGAAAAGGTGTGCGAGATAGGATTATATAAATATGTGAAATGTATTCAGACCTTCAAGCTTCAAGGAAGTCATAGTGTGAATGCGGCAGTTCTCAGTCGTAAAGTGACTTATGTGGTTTGATGTGGTTTGCAAAGCCGGATGACAGTGACCAAGATATTCAGAGTATCACTGTGTTTAGAATATTTTTAAGAGGAGGTCACATAAATCACTTAGTCACGTTCTCACAATGAATATCATATATATCTCGGGAAATCAGATCATACAGTCGCAGGTTGGTTTCTCCCATGCATTCCAATTGACAACGTTTACATGTGATCGCACAGACACGGTTCTTATACTCATAAGGGAAGCTCTCTATTGTCTATCCCCAGTTGGATGTTGGTCAGAATATCCACACTTGCCATTAAGTGTAGAATTGGTGACTGGGAGCTTTAACTGTCTATTCAAGACCAGGTATGTCGTCTTGGCTATGTTTAATCCATAAATCTCTTTCAGGACTTTATTATTTTTAGGTTTGGACCAAATAAATTTTCAGAAGTAGAACAATTCCTTACATGTGTTTTTCATTGTATCACTTGACATACTAATATTGATAAATAGTGTATGTAATATATCATTGGAAAGGGGAATTGATACAGAATATGAATATATAAGTACATTGATGATATTTGATTACTTCACAAGGTTAGAGTTAGTAAAACACAAAACAAGAAAATGAAAATGTTAATTTATTAGTATAAATATTGTGACTTACCCAAATGTATCCATACTTGTCATTGATGATATCCATTTTTCAAGAATGTTAACACAAGTATATCCAATTGTCTTCATTATGCATTTTATTTGATGAATTTATATCAATAAATGTTAAAGTTATGTACATTTTTCTGATTGACACCAGAAGCAATACAAATATAAAAATATTTCAGGAGTAAAAAAATTTTCCTACGGTTGTTTTCCATTGTATCACTTGACATACTAATATTGATAAATAGTGTATGTGTAATATATCATTGGAAAGAGGAATGGATACCGAATATGAATATATAAGTACATTGATCATGTATGATTACTTCACAAGGTTAGAGTTAGTAAGACACAAAACAAGAAAATGAAAATGTTAATTTAAATTTATTGACTTAACAGTTCTGTCTCCGCCAAGATTTTTTCAGTCATGTCATATTTAGAACTCACTGTAAGATTGAAAGATTTATTGACATATAATTCTTTCGGTGTCTCCGCCAAGGTTTTTTAGTCTTGTCACATGGAAGTATACAGCTGTAAGTTGTAGGCTGAACTTACTCCTGCCACCTAAGCACTACAAACATTTGCTACATTATTTGGTAACCAGTTTTACATCTATAGCAGAAGAGGCAAACCTAATTTTGTCAGCTAGCTAAATTTAAAATTGCACATCAAGCTAAACCTTTTAGTTCTATGAAGTGCCAATAAAGTCACATTTTTCACCAACTGCCAAAAACATCAGGAGATGAAGACTTCCTGCCTTGGAAGTAAAACATTTTTGATTCAGTGTTGAATATCAAACGTTTGCAGTGGGCACTATCTCCAGAAGTCTATTCTGTTCTGAACACTGTTTCTTCTTCTTCTTCAGCTTTCTTTCTCAATCTCCCGCTGGATATCTCTTGTAACAGGACAATGGTCCTACTATATTTCCAGCAGGATGTAGTCCAGAGATTGGAAATGCGTTGTGTCGCCGTTTTATTTGCGCCAATGGCCCAACACTCGTCTTCGGCGAGGAACACTGTTTGAAAACACATTTTCTCCATATGTTGGCTCGGTGGTAGAGGTTTTTTTTGGTTCACTTCACAGACCCAACTTGGTTGAATTAACTTGTGGTTTGAAAGCCAATTGTTCACATTGTACTTGCGATGTCATTGCATGCATTAGTCGCGTCATAAAATTTGATCATAGTTAAATGGCAGTGGTAGGAGAAGATGAGGTGGGTAAAAGATACTGATATAGTAATAAAACCCATAGTCCGCCAGGGTCGTAGGAGTGTCACATTGATAAATTTGGTACAGAAATTTGGAACAGAAAACACAAAGTTATCAAAATATACATGTGATTATTTGGAGATGTCTTTCTTACTCAACAATATTAAAAAGTTGGACTATGGACACGTGATGTGGCCACATCTCCCCATAAAGCACCATAATTTTTTTTTCATACACAGTATTGTCAGAATTGTTTTCACATTGTGCTAGCAAGGAGACCAAAAACAACGCTGAATGAAATATGTTCTTGGTTCACAGCGAAGGTACAGAAGCACAAACCAACAGCATGATAAATTGGTATAAATTTGAGGACTTGAATATTTTCGAATACCTCGGATCCTGAATAGGCCTATGCAGCGATGGAAAACGCAAAACAGACTTAGAGATAGGTCCATACGGCTGGAGATTGATGTAGCGGGTATGTCAAGGTTAACTTTAATGTGGAAAAGCAAAATCATTGTTAGTGTGAAAAACTAACTTCGAAACTCACTTATGTTGTCTTTTGTGTTGTGTTGATGTGAAAACTGAACACTCACTGCAGTCATGGAGAGAGGTTATAAACCTTCGAATACAAATGTTACAGACGAAATCTGCGCATCTCCTATAGAGAGCATGAAACAAATGTGTCAATCAATCAAGTGCCATGCCGAATGGCATAGGCGATCATGTTTCTCCACGACTCTCTGCCTCTCATGTTGTCAATAAGCTTGGTTGGTGAGCTTTTACCAAGCCACAATACTAGTCAATCTTGCGACAAATGTGTACGTTAGAAATAAAATAGATTCATACAGGTCTATAAGAATCATTACTGTCAATAGTAAAGCGACAAATATACCTACTAGCATGGTTTATATGTCTGTTGTTAAGGGAGGTGGGTGTTCAACTTCCCCCTCCCACCCTTAGGAAATCATAACATGTTTTTTATTGCTAGGAATTTAGTCAAAAGGTGGGTGAAACCCCTACATTAACGATTTTTCACAAAAAGGTCATCTTTCTCATTAAAAAAGTCATCTTTCGCATCAAAAAAGTTTATCTGCTTTCTCATCAAAAAATTCATCAGCTTTCACATAAAAAAGTCATCAGTTTTCACATAAAAAAGTCATCAGTTTTCGCATTTAAAAAGTCATCAGTTTTCGCATCAAAAAAGTCATCAGCTTTCGCATAAAAAAGAGGGAATTAAATACAAAAATGGACGAATGCCTTTTTTCACATTATTTTATTTTTTCACATTATTATTCCCCTTCCTAAATTTGTCTACGGCCCTGATGGTTTTTTTGTGGACTTGTGATGATATGATTATTTGTCTTAAACTATAGGGAACAGTCGAGGTGGAAGAAGCGGACGAAGTTAAGAAAATCATGGACATGCAGCATCAAGGGCTGGATAGGTCAAGGTATTTTCACACTCATCTGCGTTGCTGAAGATATAATTTGCTGGAACACTCTGGGTGTTATTTCATCCAATGTGGTACTCCTGTGAACCTGGCAAGTTATAGCAGTGTTACCCAACCTTTTGTTTAAACCTTTCTCCACCTCAATCTTTCAAAAATTATGTTGTCTCCCCCCCCCCCCCATGTAAACATAAAGGGGTCCTATATTTTTTATAGGTCTATTCAAAAATTGACTTATTCCATAAATGAAACCTAATTATAACTTGTTCAGGACACAAGACTTAGGTTTTAGGAAGAAAGCACTAGAAAATTATTAGAAGAATAAAAACAATTAAGTAGGCTAAATTTTCAAAACATATAATAGACAACTAAATCTCAAGTACAAAATTCTTTTTTCGTAGTGTCCCCCTAAACAATGAAATCCCCCCGCCCTTCCACCTGTCGGGCGTGTGCCACAACAACGGGTTATAAGCTTATAGTATGGTGCGATAGCAGGGAAAGGAACATGAGGTAAATGGGGACTGTTGCTGACCGTTCATGCGAAGACGGTACCTCATCTTAAATGAATAGCCTATTTTAATGTTAAACTTCTGTCATGTTTACGGGGAAATGTCACTTTCTTTTTTTTTAAAAGTACGTGCCAACCCTGATTAAGAATCTCGAATAAATAGGTCAGACTTAGGCCTGTTCAATCGTCTCATTTTATCCTCACGGTAAACCCCCACCCCCTCTCCCCACCAACACAAAAAAATAACAACCATAAATACAGGAATACTCAAAAACGTGTAATAACGATGTACACAGGAGACACATTTACAGTGCATGAATAAATGTCTCCTTAGTTCATGATTGGTCGATAAGGGATTAAAACCTTTCGGTTAAGGTATGTTGATATCATGGACTGCCAGAAAAACTAACGTGGAAATGTTGAAAGAGTCAAATGCGAAACGGACTTTAATCAATAATATAAGAAAAAGACAATCTTCATATTTTTGGCCACTTCATGAGACAATGAGGTTTGGAGAATATAGTCACAACAGGCAAGATTGAAGGCGACAGAGACAGAAGGCGACAATGTGAGAAAACAGACAGTTTGATAACCTGGCATGGCAGGGAAACAACAGCGAACTTGATATATAATACTGGAGACAGAGAGCTGTGGAGAGCCATGATCGCCTACGCCATCCGGCATGTAACCTGATGATGATATAGTTTTAGCAGAAATAGGCTTCAATTTCTAGCAAGTGTACTTGCGTTACAGCAAACACACACATAGTTAGGCTGCTTGTTGTTTGGTGAAGGTTCCACTGGCTTCGTGAACTGTTCTTCCACGTGATCTGGTTGTAAAAGTCCATGCGAACCACTGATTGTGGATTATTTTGATCGTCTGTGTCTCACAACATCCGTGTCATGAAAATGTTCGGAGATGAACTCCGTAAACACAGCATTCATTCACATCCATATGTTTATCAATGAACTGCCTAGTGATTGGAAAGATAGTCTTGAAAAGATAATCCATTCTTCACCAAGATCAATGCCTTCTGGTGTACACATCTGTTCAAGATCGATGCCTTCTGGTGTAAACATCTTTTTCAACTTCTTGTTTCATCTTCTGTATCCATTCTCAAGCTCCTGCAGATCAGCAGGGTGTAGTCCAGATAAAAGTTGTGCCATAATTGACAGCTTAACTAACAAATCGAACTTCAGCATAGCCTCTAGGTCAATTTGAGACTGTGGGGTGAGACCAGTGTTATAAATATGTTATAAAGTAGGGGGAGGAGTAATTCTCTTAAAAAAGTCATTCGTGTGTTTTCGTGTATCCGATCTTCTTCGTGTGAATTGTGATGTTCCTTTTGTGAAAATCTCTACGTGGGGGGGGGGGGGGGGAGAAAGAGAACGGGGAACTTTTTACCCGCATTTTGACCAAATTTCTAATGCTAAAAGGCATAGACCAATTCTGATTTGCTAAATGACGGGAAGTTGAATATCTCAACCCTACAACCTCCTTATCTACGGGCCTTTATGGGACAACAAACTCCACCTTAAATTCCTATTAGTTGCTGCTTACGATATGCTTGACCGGTAACAGTTTAGCTCCCCATGCTCCCCTTTCAGACCCGCCAACCAAGGACGATTTCTATTGGAAATTAAGTTTATCTAACTATCACTACGTTCAGATTTTTGTTTACTAGAAACAGATTCTTGAAGAGATTCTATCTTTTTAATTATAACAAAGAACACGGATCAGCTGTGTTGGAAATTTAATTTATTTATTGGATGATCTCCGTGACAGAAGACACATGACAATCACATAATACTGTGAATTAATTAATACGTCTACAGAAATACCTTATGACCACTGATCTATGTATAAATAAATCAAAGTCTTCACGCTCGACCGCTTTTAGGGTTACCAAGCGTGTTTATTCGCTTAAACGAAGCGAGACTAAGTTTGTTGATTTGAACACGTAACACATTCGTTGTATTTGTAAACAGTTATAGAAACTGGTACATAGGCATAACAGGGCGAGATATAAGTAAATGTTATAAAACCAAGACAATCTCGGTGAGACCTGGACACATCTTTGCACTCAATACATACAATTACAATACATATGTGCCATTAACATAAACAAATTTATATTTCCGCAATTTTAGTAAGCAATGTAACAAGACAAAATATTTTGACCTTTTTTAAAAAAAATTCAACTGACACAGGTGGATGTCGTTATATTGTGAAATTGCGTTATTGTTGAAAGTAAATTTTCTCTCAAAAATAAAGCGTTTTAAAACTCACAAATTGCAATCCCATTTTTTTTCCTCGTGAATACTAAATTTATTTTCTTTTTTTAACGAAATTATAATTAGATAATTAAGATCTTTTAAATTACGAATTAAGAATTACGGCCATAAAAAACTGTAAGACTACATTACTACTTTTTATCAAAATACTTTATTTATTCTTTCCAATAAATAGCAGTATCCAAATGTTAAAATACGTTCAAGTGTAAGGGTGTAAATACAAATAATACTAAAATTTAAGTAATTCCAAAGTTATTTCATGACAAAAAAGTCGAGTGAAGCACTTTCTAAGCAGCTCTCCTATACCCCCGTAATCCTCTTTCGAGGCGGTATGACATAGCAGGCGCCGACATTCGAAAGCCACTCGGACGCTAAGTATAGCTCACCACTTAGCTGAGCACGTTTATGCTGTTAACATTCCGTACGACCGAAAACTTCACCCCGGTGACTTCGTCCTGTCTTAACATGTCATATGGGGAGGAACCAGCCTAGATCCCAAGCGGTACTGTGACGAGCGAGCTGACTCGACACTGGCTGAACCTTGACCCCGCGGTGGAGTCTAAGACATGTGAACGGCCTACTGACACTAGTTCCCATACAAAGTCAAGAGCCAACTTTTGTAAAGTTCCGCGGGGAACTTGAACCTGATACGGACATTATCCCTTAACATCCAAAAGTTTATGTGCCACACTTTTGTTCACCATGTCAACAGTTAGGGAAGAATGTCGTGCATATTGCTTTCAAAAAAACGTTTTTATAAATAGTAGAACGGGGAAGAGTTACATAAAATCACTCAAAATAAATGAGAGTTGTTTATTAAAATTATATTACCACATGATCAGATCAAAATATTTGTGTTCTTATGATTTATTAATACATTTGCACATATTAATACATTTCACATGTATTACATCCCCTTATCTGATAGTATCTGCGGGGTTATGACCCTTAATGAATAATGGAAATGTCCACTCTCTATAGCCCTGCTATCCTAGACAGAGCCTCAAAATATATTTCACAAAATTATTTTTCCATACAGAGCCTCAGTTTTTATCCTATTTTTGCATTGCAATCACGTTTTTATCTTTTTAAAACGTCAAGTTCCAAAAAGAGTCATGTTTTTATGTTGTGAGTTTAATTCAAGTACAATTAGTTTTCTCAAAAACAAAACACTTGACATTTGTTTTGACAATCATTCAATCATGACTATTACATTTTTGTTTGTAAACGTTTTATGAGATTGTCTTTTGCTAGGTCATGTCGACTTACTGTACCGTGTCTCTCGTCAAAAACAGTCACGTGAACTCATTCTTCTAAATGACTTTACTTGACGTTGATTTGTCATTGGCTGTCGACACAAAGTATACAAAAGTGACCAATTAAAATCACTGTAATGGTTAAATAATGTGACTTCAGATGGATTATTTTCAAATAGTCCACACAACTAATTGAGAGACAAGATTATACAGTGTAGTAAACAATGTGTAATTGGGAATTTTTGATACCAAATCGGTATATTCCGGTCATTTCTATTTGTACTGGTGTCTTTCAGCAGACATGGGTTACATGCGATCTGTTGCATTCTTTATCTTTATAATAACTAATGAAACCAGTATTCTGGTTTTCACACTTTTCTTTTATTAATATATGATATGCAAGTTGTTTGGGAAAATTAGCGGTATATTGCCCTGAATGATTGATGCACAAAATAACCATCTTTTAACACGTATTGTGTTTAGGCACGTGCTACCAACTCGTTCCGTCAAAAGCACTAGACAACACAAATTGTTTTGAAAAAGTCACACACCATTAGTTTTTTTTATAAAGTCTCGACAGGGGAACAAAGAATAGCAATACTGTTTGCCTTCCATGTATATTTTAAGAAGCGATTAAGGAGGTTATATGGTGGAGTTAGCTGCCTATCCTATATAAGGTCAAAATGATTCAGTGCCATTCTAAAGTCGAATGTGTTGGGTCAAAAGCGAAGATCTCGCATCAATGTTGTGAACCATGACAAAACGCATTATGAACTACATCCTGTTAATCTGCAGGAGTTTGAGAACAAACGCAGAAACTTAATTATCCAGAGTGAGAACTAAGATGGAAAGCATCTATGTCTTGTTGACCAGATCTCAATGTCCTTCTTATCTCCTGTTACCAGGGTTGATAACATCATTCGTAATATCACTCCCTTAATATCTACTTGTGCTTCACTTCTTTCTATCCCACTTTCATCATCCCTTGCCTCCCATTTCGTCATATGTGTGTTTCTATTCATTGTTAGTCAGCTATAGTTTGTCCTGATTCTTATTCAAAACGTCGTATGTCTTTGCGTCTATTCGCTAGTATGTCGTGTGTATACATATTGATAACATTTGTATCTAAATCCGTTTTTTCCTTATATTCCACTGTGTTGCCCCAGCCCTCGTATTTCCAGCCGATGTGTTGTTCCAAGCACTAGAGATTAATTCCTATAGACCAGAAAAAAGCTTGTCATATTTTCTCAAGGATTATTATTAGCGTATATCTTATGCGTCGCATAATTCTTTTCTCCTTCTTCCTCGTTTTCCTACAGGTAAGATGCTGATATGAATTCCATCAAAGAACTGTTCTGTAGTTAGCAGCTCCAGTGCAGTAGTTAGACAGTGCAGTAGCGCTTTCCGCCAGAGCTGTTTCAGATAGCCATCGTTTCCCACTTGTGCTGTGATATAGTGGGCAGTTTTGTAAAAGAATAGAAGTATTCAAAAACATATTTTTGTGTCGCAGATCTGGAAGAATCTGCACCATAGTTTCATTTTTTGGTGCAATTATCCCCCTCCCTTCAAATAGCCCCAAACGTGGACCTAATTAAATTTTGAGAACCACTGATCTTTATTTGCTTCTTCTTTTTATGCGTTTGTCCTCTAGCTCCTGTATGTTATTAGGATGTAATCCGGAGAATGGAATGTGGTATGTCATAATTTACATCATGGTTGCGATATCTGTGCCTTTCGATCTAACACACCCAACTTCAGCATGACTTCTGGATAACATGATCCTCTATTGAATAGGAGAGCCAACTCAACCCCCCAAAACCTTCTTAGTCACATATTACGATGTGCATGATAGGCAACAATAACAGTACCACTAACTTTGCTTGATTTTCCACACCACATTGGCACCACTGATCTAAATCACATTGCACAGTCCACACCACACATTGTTTGTGTTTTGGTTTTTCTTACTAGTCCTAATGTTATCTCAAGCGCAATCTTACTTTCGTGAACTGTGCTCACGAGATAGAAATAGGGCACTGTTTACTGGAAGAAAACTTGACTATTGTGTCTTTGATAGTCACACGGACTAAACATAATGCTTCATTAATAAAATATAATTTAGTCACAGTAAACAGAGAACTTCCCACTTTATAGAAGGTGGTTTTCAATTTATAGAAGGTGGTTTTACGTTTGCAATGAAGGGGAGATAATATGCACAGTTGTCAACAGATCTGTTTTAATTAATTATTGTGTCAAAACAAAGCTGAAAAATCTACTCCTGATGTACTTTCACTTTAAACTTGCATTTACCAATTAGTGTGTTATTTTTTTAATTGTATGCATCTGTCTAAAATATTTTAACAAATTATTGTTTCCTATATACAAAAACGAGAAATTTGGATGAGATCCCCTTGTTCTATCAATTAAAAAAAATAATATCGTTACTGTTTCACTGTTACGGTTACTCTTACTGTAATTACTGTTACTCATTGGAGCACCTGCCATCTGATGTTAAAATTGTGCCAAGATACTTGAGTTTGTCCCCATGATTTAATGCTGAATCATAGATAGTAATACTGTATTTTGGCGGTGTGTATTTCTTGAAAAGGCCATTACTTCTGGTTTCTTCTGGTTTAGACTGAGAGCTTTGTTTTCACTTTTTTTACTACCATGTCCAACAAGCTTTAAATGTCTTTTCTCTCCCTGTAATCGGAACTGTATCGTCAGCATATCTTAGATTATTCAGATTTTGTAAACTCCAACTGCTATTCCTAGCATGCTTTCTAAGTCTCACATAATATCCTCTGTATACAAAAAGAAAATATCTGGTGATATTACACATCCTTGTCTGATGCCCATCTCTATCTTTTGAAATTCTCCTACATTACCGTAAACCCTCGACACAGCTGTTTGTTTCCAATACAGTTTCTTACTATCTTTAGATTTTTCCATCAACATAGCTGTCATCTTATTTTTACATACAGTCATATGTAGTAGAATTTATATGCGTATTCTTATACAACTTCTGATTTATGAAACAACAGAGAATGAACAACGTAAAAACAAACTCAAATAACTGCTTTTCGCTGACGATAAAAACATCATGTATAATGATGAAGAAAACTGCAAACTCACATCAACTCACTATCAAGAATATGCAATAAATACAACAAGCGGATCAATAGACAAAAGGCAGAAACTATACAAATAACGAGATCAACAGAGCATTTAAACATTCAAATAGAGAACACAAAAATAATACAAGTCAAAGAGTTCAAGTACCTACGAAGTATCTTCATAGAAGACGGACGAGTCAATTGAGAGATAGAAACAAGATGTCAAAATGCAAATATTGTGATATACCAGATGTCACTTTTGCTTTAGCACCCAAAAAAACAACAACATGGAAGTAAAGAAACACATAAGTAAGAGCATCTTTGTTTCAACATTATGCTACCAATGTCAGACTTGGCAACTAACACCTACACATAAGTAAGATCATCTTTGTGCCAACACTATGCTACCAATGTCAGACTTGGCAACTAACACCTAAACGTAAGAGAAAGATCGAAACTTGCGAAATGTCTAAGTTAGGCTATTTGAGTCACCAGATTCGACAAGGTGTGCAATTAGAACATCAGACGGATACTAAGTATAACATAGTGCATCAAGTATATAGAGAAACAACAGATAAAATTGTTTGGACGTCTTATGAGGATGAACGGTCCCATAAGAGCTTATAACAAGATTTAAATAATGATACAAAGCCAAGGGCAGACATAGGAAAAGATAGATAGACAACATCAAAACCATCCTGAATAAACATAACTGCACTACAACCATAGCAACACACCTGGCTCTGAAACACAGACTACATCTTCTGTACAAACCTCTACGCTCAGCGGCAAGTGTGGACGTTATGACAATAGACAATTCTTATAAAAACGTCCGTATTAGTAATAATTACTTAAATTTAAACCCCCTCCCTCTTTGTCCAAACTATTTTATCTGTTGTTTCTATATATATTCTATGCATGGTGTTTTATCTATTCTCTTTCTGGCGTTATGTCCTCATTGCACATTTTGGTTGAGTCTGGTGATTCCAATGGCCTTCTTCGGGCATTGCATTTTGCAAGTTTTTATCTTAAATAAATCAAATATCCTGTACACCATTCAACATAACTGCAGAATGTTCACAGTGCTGAATAATTACATATTTGGGTTATACATTGTTCACTTTCTCCACCTTGGATTCACTGGACATTTATGGATCACATTTATGGATTTAGAAGTTATTCATCTGACATTGAACTATTCAACAATCTCAAAAACATTAATCTATTGTTTCTTTTGAGCCCTGTGCTCGTTTTTATTGCGGCATTCTTTGCCAGAGAAACTTCTACCATTTATTCATTTTAACACAAGTGGGAGAGTTGTAAGGAATATAATTTTAACACAGGTGGGAGAGTTGTAAGGAATATAATTTTAACACAGGTGGGAAAATTGTAAGGAATATAATTTTAACACAGGATGGAGAGTTGTACGGAATATAATTTTAACACAGGTGGGAGAGTTGTAAGGAATATAATTTTAACACAGGTGGGAGAGTTGTAAGGAATATAATTTTAACACAGGTGGGAAAATTGTAAGGAATATAATTTTAACACAGGATGGAGAGTTGTAAGGAATATAATTTTAACACAGGATAGAGAGTTGTACGGAATATAATTTTAACACAGGTGGGAGAGTTGTAAGGAATATAATTTTAACACAGGTGGGAGAGTTGTAAGGAATATAATTTTAACAGTGTGTTGTCTAGTATTATTATGTATAAGGGTTAGTCATGGTCACTGTAATTTATTGAGTAATGGATGATAAGTTTGGGTTTTCTGTAACGTGATACACATGACAAACTATCACTTTCATTTATTCCAAAGACAGTACGTGAGAAAAGGAAGAGTGGATGTTAGAGTGGGAGGTCTATGGCACCATCTTTGTCCTTAGGTGGTATGCTAGTCATGTTAAGCACCTGTGATTCAAAGTACACACATTGAGTAAACTGTAGCTTATAGGGACACCATATATATTGTTAGTTTCTTTGCCATTCCTGCAATACGAATGTTATGAATATATTTGTGAATATATAGTATATTCACTGTTTACCGAAATAATCACGCTTCTTCAGTTTTTCTTTTTTTTAAATAAAGAAAGTAGGCCTATCTTATGGCGAGGTATGCGCCTTCCAGCTACAAAAAGGGGGCGGGGGGTTACTGTTACAGATAATCTAGTCACCATGATTCCAATATTAACATTGTGATGACACAAACGTATTGAATATATAACTCGGTGGTTATGGTTCTGCGCCACTCCCTTAAATACATAGGCCTACTCTCGAACTCGTGGTGGCTGGATTATACGAGCTCTATTATTATTTTATGGTTAAAAAACTATGATATAACCAAATTGGCGCCCGTGTGTTGCCAGTGGACAGAAAGGGGAGGGGGTAAACAATTGCGACAGTATTACCTGCCACTTATGTTGTAAGAGACGACTAAGCATGTCTTGGGCTCGCGTTGGTTGTTTCATCCCCAAAAAGGTCAAAGTAATAGGATGTGTCAGACCGAAAAGCGCAGATATCGCAGCTAAGATATAAGCTATGACACAATGCACTTCGTTCTCCGGACAACATAATGCTAATATCTAGGAGTCTGAAAACCAAAGCAGAAGAAGAGAAATTGGACCATGTCCGCGTTTGAAAAAATCGCGCCTCACCATAAGAGTACCTTAAATAAAATTAAGTATAATAATACCATAGTTTGTGGTACAAACAAGGGTTAGGTAATAACGAAACATGAGGATGACAAAACTGAGATTTATTACATAAACATATTGTAATCAAAATTATTCCTGGATGACACACACATAAATCTACGTTTACACAAGGGACAGCTTTACCATCATGAAATAATGAATACATACATATCTGTGTGTGTGTGTGTGCGCGCGCTTGTGTGTGTGTTTGTGTGTGTATGTTCGTCCATCACAAGTGATGATGACCATTTTTACATCCACTTTTGAAAATTCAGTTAGAGATTATGACCATGTCTAATAGTTCGTAGATGTCTAATGAGCCCTATTCGAGCTGTAAATGTTCTTGGGCAGTTCGGGCATGGAATGACCACCGTAGACGGATTTTGATCTATCCGTGACTTTCTAGCTACTCTCCGCTGTTGGGCTGCAACATTTCTCCTCTTTTCACAAGATGATGCGCTCTTTTTGACTGTAGGGCGTCATATATATATATATATATATATAAATACAGTGGTTTTTTTTTCTAGGAAAAAGGTGGGTATACGACGTTTACAGAAGTGGATGGTCAATATTTCAACATGAATGGTCACCACCTCTCCTCCTTCACCCCCCCCCCCATATAATCGCCGTCATACTTTGCACATAGGGAGTATTGAAGAAAAAAAAAACACCAAGCCTACGTATGAAACATTTTGAGTAATAAAATAGTTTTCTTATAGTTCTACTGTCATATTAAAAACGGGCGGCGGCGGGGTTTGTTGTGTATTCTCCGTAGCGTTAATTATGAGGGTACGTTATCTAAAGAGGGAGGGTTCAATCATTTCGTGTGTTGACAGTGTCAGAAGAAGGAGCAAAGAATATTAACGCTCTGATCTGCTATGCATGTCATAAGAGACTAATAATAGAAATGAGGTTAGTGTTGAGCATGACAACTAGCAACAAAAAGAACCACTCAAACCTTCCCATACATGATGATGATGTTTGTCCGTCGTAATGGACGATGACCAAAAAACTCAACCATAATAATAATAACAATAAATAATAAAAATAATAAAGTTAATAGTGCGTTTTTAAATGACTAACAAATCCAATGCGCGCACAAAATGTTCTTTTACAGAATTGACAACAATAGAAGGTATCTGTGTGAGGCTGAAATGTTTTTTTTCTTTTCTATGTGCCCGTTTCTGTCTTGTAGTATCTTGTCTGGACTCTTCCGCAGCTAGTGCTCCTGTTCTAATGCTGTAACGCCATGCTGTTCTATCCTGAGCGAGGCTCTCCCAAACGCCTACGTCAATATTAAGATGTTTCAGTGATGACTTGAGCGTGTCTTTGAAGTCCTTTTTCTGTCCAACAGCTTTTCGAAATCCTGCCTTGAGTGCTCCATAATATATTTGTTTTGGCAGACGCGAGTTCTCCATACGCACAAGATGGCCTGCCCAGTGCTTGCGCCTTCATAAGTATTGTGTCGATGCTTATTGAGGTTGATTTTTCCAAGATCTCGTAGTCTGGTACTTTGTCCCAAAAATGGATGTTTAGTAATTTACGTAGACAGGTAAGATGGAAATGATTACATTTTCTTGCATGTCTAGCATACACTGTCCACGTTTCGCAAGCGTATAGTAAGGTTGGTATAACAGCAGCATGGTATACTTGAAGTTTGGTGGTTGTTCTTATACCTCTTCTGTCCCATACATTGTTGGGTAATCTGCCAAATACAGTACTAGCTTTTGCCAGTCTTTTGTTAATTTCCACATCAATGTTGACATCACGAGAGAGAGAGTGCTTCCAAGGTAAGTAAAATTGTCGACTACCTGCAGTTTTTCCTGATTGATGATGATAGAAATAGCAGTATGTTGGCTAATTGATGTTTCTTGGTGCATGACTTCTGGTTTTTTTGGGTATTAATAGTGAGACCAGCGTTGTTGCAGGCCTGTGAGAAGCGGTCTATGGTGCTCTGCATGTTTACGACAGTCAGCATACAATGCAAAGTCGTCAGCATAAAGTAATTCTCTAACAGTACTAGATTTAGTTTTCGTGTTTGCTTTTAGACGACGTAAATTGAAAAGACCACCATCTGTTCTGTAATTGATCATTATGCCAGCTGTTTCATTACTATGGCGTGCTTCCGTTAGCATGGCCGTAAATAACAGGTTTAAAAGAGTAGGGGCCAGCACACATCCCTGCTTTACACCATTTGTGACAGGGAATTCAGGAGATACTCCTCCGTCGCAGATAACACTAGCCATCATACCGTCATGAAATTGTCGTATCACAGTGACAAGTTTTGGGGGACATCCGAACTTTGTAAGCACCTTCCACAGTCCTTCTCTGTTAACGGTATCGAATGCTTTAGTTAAGTCCACAAATGTTGCTAAGAGTTCACTATGTTACTCTTGTGACTTTTCCTGAATTTGTCGTGCAGCGAATAGCATTTCAACTGTACCACGACCTGCACGAAAACCGCACTGACTCTCTGGGAGTAGCTCGTTTAATAGTGAGTTATTTAATATATTGAGTATGTCACGAGACAGAATTTTACCAGCTATAGACAAAAGTGATATACCCTGTGATTATATAAAGACTATGGTACCTTTGCCTTTATATAGGTGTACTATAGAAGCATCTTTTAGATCTTGAGGCAATGTACCTGAGTTCCAGAAAATACCAAAAATGTCAGTTAGTTTTTTAATCAGCAGTGGTCCGCCATTTTTATAAATTTCAGCAGGTAAGGCATCCAAACCAGGAGCTTTATCATTTGACCTTTGTTTAATCGCTATCATAACCTCTTGACTGCTTGGAGGTATATCGAGTTCTTCTCTTATCCTAAGTTGTGGCATTCTGTTTATGACTTCTTCATTTATTACTGATGGTTTATTTAGGATTTCTTCAAAATGTTCAGCCTAACGATTTAAGATGTCATTTTTGTCAGTGAGAAGCTTCGACGAATCGGCATTTAATAGAGGTGGTGATCCAATGTATTTTTGCTCACTTTTAATCGCAACGACATCAAGCGATCGCTAATTCCTCGAGGCAGACCTGGAAGTTTCTGCACCAGAGATGATTTTATAGCAAAACCAACACCTGATTCACGCCTCTCTGTGTTTTTACGTCCTATCCAGAAGAATGTATACCCTCCACCTCTCTCTGTCAACTGACCCTCATCTGTAAACCGCGTTTCACTAAGTGCAACAATATCCAGATTATAACGAGCCAATTCTTTAGCAATTAGTGCTGTTCTTCTTTCTGGTCTGTTTATATCTGAGATATCCGTAAGTGTGCGAACATTCCATGAACCAACTAGGATTGATTCACACTTTGTTCTCTTCAAATTTAATTAGTAAAGATAAGTAAATGATTAGGTTGAGAAATGACTATCGCTGAAGTTGGTTTATAGTGTGGAAGAGTTGCGCTAATCGTCAACCACACTCTCTCTCCTGAGTTTTATCTTGGTCCAGTGGCAAGACAAAGTCGAGATAACTGGGAGAAAATCAGGTGCAGTGGATGGCCAGAGAGTACTATGTGTCTAACTGTGTCCTATGCTGTCCACACAGCTCTGTTGTTAGCGCCTATGTACCCGTTGAGTTATCTGCCAACTTCTTCCGAGTATTTCGCCGCAGACTTTTCAAGATAGACAAAGCCTTTCTTAACAATGCCAGGTTGGCTTATTTCTTAGCACTGTGAGTGTCCATAATAGCTACAGTGTGTCGCCCAATATTACATCGACTATAACAGGTTGACACCGTGTAAAAATAGCTCTTCCCATATATATATATATATATATATATATATATATATATATATATATATATATATATATATATATATATATATATATATATATATATATATATATATATATATGGGCCTCACAACCTCCACCCATACAGAGATACATACAGATATACAGACACACATACATACATAATACATACATACTTACATACCGACATACATGCACTAATATAATGCTTACTTTAACCAGGTTGATAATAAAGGCCATAATTTGTATATGTCTTTATAAAATTCAATATTTCTATTTCTTTCCTTGCTATTTTAATCTGTTTCTGCCTGGTGCCCAAAAAACCGTTGTTGCTTTAGTAAAGCATCCAAGCTGCCATGAAAAGAAACAGGACATATTATTTGATCATCTTTTCTATCTCTATTGTAAATAGGAATTCCTTGCAAAATTAAAGACTTTGCAACTTGTACAGCTTTCTGGCAGTACTGTCCGGGCTATAATCGCCTCCCTACAAACAAATATATAGTGCGCTTAATTGCTTTATTGGCATCATTTGAATATATGTTTCGTTCTTGCGATATCAGGCTAAGTTCAGAAAGCTCTTGAAGTGCCTAACACATTAATTCTAAGTCTAAAATAAACTCCACAATAGTAATCTTCTGCATCAATCCCTTATATGTGCACCTATCTTCTTTTTTTTTTTAAATCTCTGGCATTATCATCTTAAGCATTCTAAAATGTCAAACTACTTTATGATCCAACCAAACTGCAGATACTGAGCGAAAGCTGGATGTTACCCAACTAATGCTTAATATTCGTCTAATTTTCAACAACTGCGCTTCCAGTGAACTGGCACATACATGGAGTTCGCGATTATTCTTTGGTCGATGCATGATAAAAAACGTATAACTTGTCAATAAATTATTTCAATCTATTAATTTCAGAAACTTTCTTATCAGCATCGTGGACTGATAATTCCAGATTATGCTTAGCACAGTATCAAACAATTAATGACGGAAATTTATCTTTTAATAACTTTTTTTTTACTACGAGAACCCAACATTATTGCTACATCATCACAAGCAACAGAAATTAAACATTCATTCATGCACTCCTCTGTCAATCCAATAGAACGAAGACATCTAATCAAAGCGGAGAAGATTCCGGCGGATGGTACATCTTCTAGTTCAGCTAAGTCAATAAATAAATTAACTATAGTCTGATCATTTCACAACTTGAAATTATTGCGCGAATATACAAAATAATGTAGATATTCTGACTGATTGTTATCGCCTCGTCGATGATTAATGAAAATCTTGATTTTATATTTACAATTGTATTGGTAAATTTAGTTTTCATCTCCTTGCTAATATGATGTATAATATTAACACAATAATTTGTAGAGCGAAGTATCCGTCCCATATCAACGCCGTTAAGTTCTTGCAGATTAATTTCCATTTCAAAAGTATTGAATGACTTTGTGAAACACCTTTGTAGTTGTTTCTTTTTGGCGTGATTGCAATTTTAGTGATACCGTTTAAGTGTCTTTTTCTTTGCGTCTTCTAATATTGTTATGAAAAGTGTGTGACCATCGTTTGCTTTATGTTTCAATATTTGTATTTGTAAAGATGCTGTTCCCGAGTTTTGATAAAATAAGTTACTTCACTGTTTGCTCATTCTTTTGAAATCTTAGATCCCATTTTAGCCTCCGTACCGAGTGTTTGAATTATGATGCAAGTACTGCAACATATTTTCCCATCCTTTGTTAGTAACCAAACATTTCTTTCCAAGAAATCATTCGTTTGCTCCATTGTCCAACAGGACGGCCAACTATATTTCACTTGTTCATTCGTCTTAGTAGAACATGAAGATGCTGCAACTACAAGCGATTCCGACGTTTTCATTATTGTTTCCGCGCAATCTTTTCCATATTTTTGGTGCTTGTGTTGGGAAAAAAGTTGTAACTTTGTTAATTAAATACAGAAATTCGTGAATATTTTGCGCCGAGTATTTGTCACAAACTGAAACAGTTCTGTAGTATGTGCTCTGGGAAATGACCTTATATGGTACAGAAGACCTATTTACTTAATTAATTAGGACGTCATCCGCACTATATCGCTGGCTACCATTTATATACTTGGAGTCGCCTGGCTATTTTTAGTATGCGACGCCAAGTATACAAATAATGACCAATGAAAATCACGACAATAATAATTTTTTTAAACGTAACTAATGAAGTCCTAATTAATTACGTACAGAGGTCTTCTACCGTAGAATGTTTTATTTGGGATCAAGTCCGTTGATAAGGGGGCAGTGGGTGTTTCTTTCGCTTAAGAAGTCAGATCATGACACTTAGTACTAGGAAAAAATGCCAATAAAGAGTAGACCCCCCTCCCCCACGAATAAAAAATATAATTGGTTGTCTAAAAATAAAAATATAAAAGAAAAGAAAACCCAAGGAAAATGAAGGAATGACTCATGAGATTGAAGATATAGCCATTTTAATTCGGTACATTATCCCCTCCCCCTTTTCGAAGACGTATCTATGACCCTGGTTCTGGGGAATGCCCCTATAGGTCCCCTATGTTATTCCTGGGCAGATGCAAGTCGCAGAGTGTTGATGACGATCGATTTGGTGTAAATGTGCATTTAGACGGCAAAGTCCCGTTCACAGTCGAAAACTCTCGACTTGTTTATTGCTGCTCAATTTGTTGCTGTTGTCTTCCTGTAGTTTCCCGTAGTTCTCTACACTGTCATTATTATCAAGTACCGCCTCCGCAACGAAGGTTGCATGCAACGGCACTGTAGTTACATGTTATTTATCAAAGCTTTTACTTCCATGAAACTTTGAAGTAGTCCTATTCTCTATTATCATGTATATTCTTAAAAATTTCTAAATTTCATGCTAAAAAAATAATCTAGATATTTAGATATGGTTCTATTCTTTGGTCACAAAACGCACGTTAAACTCATATTTAGTCTTATAATTTTGAATTTGTGTCAGGCAGTGTCAAAGGTCTTGTAAACATTTACTATAATCACTATCGAAATCATCATTATCAGATTCACTAATTAGCAAGCTCTGAAACATAACCATAGATTGTTCTGCACTGTATCTAGAAGAAGTGGGCGTTGCCATTTTTTCAGAATTTCGGAAATAACAAACGCAACGTATGGCGGTCATAGAAATGGTTTCTTTTGCAGCCACGCGAGTCGTCTTCAGTTTTCTAAAGGAAGTGGTTTCCTGGATATTCAGAGATTACCATAAAAACTTGAACTGGGCAAAACGAAATATAACTGATCAATATATGATCGATCTAAAATCGAAGCCGTTCAAGTGGCGAAAGGTCCTGTAGACCCTTACTATAAAGCCGTTATAATGGCGATCGGTCCCCAATGAGTTAATCCATATATTGTCTATCCATCTTCTTCTAAAGAAGGTCTCGTGAGTGATAAAGTATTAGACACATTTCCGTCTTTCCAGATAATTGTATTATTGTTGTGCTATAAGAAATATAATATATAACTCATGGCGATGATGGATCTGACTCAAAGAACAGTAAACAGTATTTCACAGTATGTACAAGGAACCACCGGTCCACTTGTAGCAATTGTGTGCTGCTGTGTGTCTATTTCGACGAGCATCCACTGAACTGCTTTCATGATAAAGGTTACCTTGGAAAAAGCCCATTGAACTAGTTTGAACCACAAACTTGTAGGTTGTACAAAGTCTGTCGTATCGCACCTTGCCTATGCGATCATCAGTAAACACTTAGTCGGCAATGAAGTCCCTCGTTTTCTGATGACGCCTAAAAGTCTCTAATAAGACATCATTGAAGACATCAAATTCTCTAAATCGATATTAAAAGAGGTATTTATATATGTCGGAACAAGATTTGATTGGCAGCACTGCTATTGGAGTTAAATGCTGTTACAAGTTTGAACCAGTCAGATTGAGACCTGCGGTGAATGGTGAAAGTCACTGGTCGAGTGGTGAGAGTCACCAGTCGGGAAGGGAAAGTTACTGATCGAGCGGTGAGAGTCCCTGGTCAGGTGGTGGATATTCCAGATATACCACGAAGAAGCAATTATTATTGAAATATAAAAGTACATCTTTTGGCGAGATGCGCTTTTCAACTGCTAGCCTTAGTCCAATTTGGCTGTATAAGAGTTTCCCATCGACGTCGGATTTGTAGAACCATTGGGTAAAGAAAACAGCGACACAGCGCATTTCAATTATCTATACCGTAGATAATTATATAGTATTATTATATATTGATATTCAATAATATGTAAAGTTGTAAACAACATTAAAAGAAATAGAGTTTCTTGAAAGATTTTTATAAAAACTTTTATTATTAATGGGAGCCTTGCCCTTGCATGGTCTTGGCCAGTTGCTCAATATCGACAACATACTTTGTCACTGAGTTTGACACAATTTATAGTGGGTATCGTTAAAATATCACCTAAAAATTATATCTGTTCTTGTATACAACGAAATCCAGATATACACACAACAAGTTTTAAAGCAAATGCGCCACAATTTTTTTGTGCAAGAATTTTGATCTCGCTAGTTGATGTTACTGTCGTTAGTTTCTGAGATTTCGCATATAGACTGTTCCCCTCACCTACTTAGACTGCTGTTACAAGTCTGGATAAGTCTGTAGCTGGTACCCTGCTACACCCAAGTGCCGAAATGAGCGAGGAAACCCCGCTAATCGATTTATAATCAACTTTATACAGGAAACGTGAAGATTCTACGTGCCATTTGAAATTGCTTGGCGTGCCAAGTGTGGCACGCGTGCCATATGTTGCCGATCCCTGTTCTATACTACAGCCTGCTGGAACTCTAGTAGAATCATTGTCATGCTACAAGATAGATCCGGTGGAAATATGAGAATCAAGATTAATAAACAACATATAAAAGTTGTGACTATCAAAAACAATGGCACTGGACACAAAGTATTCACAAAATAACCAAAGCTCGGATCAGTAGGAACAGCCAAGATGAGTGATATGGTCTGAAGGGCCCATATTGGAGAAGGATATGGGCAAGAGTAACCTTTGACCCACTTAGATGAAACTCCAGATGTCTGCATCGGAAAATTGTTATATGCTCAATGTTATATGTATAACGATGAAATGTTATGCTCAATGCTAGAGGTATGACATAAGGTTGCAATGTTATGCTCAAGTCAGATTATAACGATGAAATGATATTCCCAATGAAGATTATAACAGTGAAATGATATGCACAATACAGATTATAACAGTGAAATTATATGCACAATACAGATTATAACAATGAAATGACATACACAAGTCAGATTTACAACGGTGATATGACATGCAAAAGTCAGATTTGTAAAGATGAAATGACACGCATAACGCAGATTTATAATGGTGTATATATTTGTTGAAATAACTCCATTCCACGACATTCACCTCTGACTTGAGTTTTGATCCAACGAACTCAAATAAGGTCACATTGTAATTAGTAACTATTGAACAACCCTCTGCCGAAGACGGATGTGTCGGGCCATTGGCGCAAATACAATTGCGACACAACGCATTTCCATTCTCTGGACTGCATCCTGCTGGAGATCTAGTAGTACTGCTACAGGAGAGATCCAGCAGGAGTTTGAGAATGAACGCTGAAGAAGAAGAAGAAGAACAACCTGTCCTTTATATATGAACCGTGATTCTGGTCCCTCATATGCCTTTATGGTTCTGCTAGCAAACAAGTTGAATAACTCTATCGCGCGAGACGAACCGACATCGAGTCCATCCGTCACAAGTTAACCTTTTTTAAAAAAAAGTTTGATGATTCCATTTATCATTTCCCAGGAAAGTCATATATTAGAGTGAAATGGTAGCTCTTTCCTGGGAAAATCGAATAGTCGAGTACAATGGTAGGTATTTTCCTTGGGTCTTGACAGTTTTTGGTTGAATTGTATGCGGTGTCAACTTGACGCAAGTTTGAACGTTATCCGTTCGGTCGTCACTTTAGGTTTATTTAATATCGTATGTGTTATTTAAAGTGAATGGCTAACAACTGAATTGTGCAGAAAATACATTGTGTATTTTTTTAATGTGTAAATTTGTATATTCCTGGAGGGAAGTCTGAGATTAGACGTCACTGTTGCCGTCATGATGTTCGACATCATTTCTTCTTCTTCTTCTCGTTCGCAGTTTGACATGTCTACACAGCAAGTCCTGCTTTCTTAATAAATGCTGCTGTATTTGAAAGCTCATCAGTGCTCCCATACATCTTTCTGTGGATATCCATCTCTATGGGCCAGTGTTCTTCCCGTAACTGGTTTAGTGTATTGCAGTCTTGCAGGATATGTTCATCGGTCTGTGTTGTCTGCCCACAAGGGCACAGCGGTGAAGGGACCAATCTTAGTCTATTTAAGTGGCTGTTTAATCTGTTGTGTCCTGTTCTGAGACGGAAGATAAATAACCTACTCTGCTCTGTCGAGATAGTGGTAATTGTCTTTTGGGTGGTAAACTTTCCTGATTGTTTTGATGAGGGTCCTCTTTTCTTGGTAGGTGATTTCTTGGTATTTTTTTCATGTGCTGCTCCATCCTTTGCCAGCCTATCTGCCTCTTCATTTCCTGGTATGCCACGGTGGGATGTATCCACGGTAGTACTACCCTTCTTTGGATGCTAACCTCTGGCATGGCTTCCTTCAGGTCTGGCAGTTTATCGCTCTCAAGGGCTTGTAGGACAGACATAGCATCAGTAAGAAATACCACCTGTTGTCATTGGCTTGTTGTGTTTTTAATTATTTCTGCAGCAATGTTTAAAGTTGAATCTGCCATTGGAAGAATATTGCAGCAGTGGGTTGAGCTCAAAACTAATTTTAATATAGCAAGAATTTGTGATGCTGTTATACAGCAGAACTTCTATATTCTATGTTTTGTGACATGAAAAATTATGTTTTTTCGTGTTTCTCAAGCATATGCTTGGAGAAGTTAAAAGCGTGAATAAAAAGTTTGAAGTAGAAATACAAGATGCAACAAAACTACTCAATGATCTTGTCCATCTCACTGATTCTATCAGTTCAAAGATCGTTATTCCTGGAACAAACATTACACAGACTGATGCTATTGAAGACTAGATCCTAATCCCTATCTGGGTTATAAGTTTGAAAAAGAAATGACTACTTAAGAATTTCCGGATGTGAAAGAAATTCGTGGAAGATGTGTACAGTTTTTAGTGGAGTTACGAACACAGCTGTGGCAAAATAGTAATAACGACACTAAAGTAACCCTTTTAAGATCGTGTGTTTTCCCATTGGCAACATATGGATGTGAGACTCGAATTTTAAACAAGACAATATTCACAAGAATAAATTCATTTGAAATGAAATGCTACAGAAAGATCCTACAATCTCATGGATAGAGAAAAGAACATTGAAGTTTTGAAATTACTGAAAATAAATGAAGGGTGGTTTCTACATACCATTATAAGAAGGAATCTACAGTATTTTGGACACTTAAAATGACATGATGGTATCAAAAGGCTGATTCTTGAAGGGCAGCGTGCCAGGAGAGAGAAGAAGAGGAAGACCAAGAAGACGATAGACCAGCGACATCGAAGAATATATGCACATGTTTCTGGCCAATGCAGACCTGCTGGCCCGGAACACAGAGACGTTCAGAGTATCCACGACGAAGACAACGTTCTGGAAAGAATATGTCACTTGATATATATTAACGCAGCTGCGTTTACATTTGCCAGATAACGTTCACATATTGCAGTCCATGTCATCGTTTAGTGGAAGTTTGTTTGTTTGTTTTTCGTTCGCTCTATTGTAACCATCACGGATATCCGTGCGATTTCCGCCGGGAGCGTGATTACGTTGTGCCACCGTTATGCGCCTTGTAGGCCTAGCACATCCGATTTCAGCATGCCTTGACAATTCGGGTGGGCTACCTTTAGCCTGTGACAGCCTCTATATCTGTCTCCAGGTGCGCGTAGTGGAGACTCTTCGCCCAGACGATTTTCTTGCTCTTAGTCTGACTCGAACGAGGTGTTCCACTGTCTATGAACTTGCCTCGTGTAATTGGACGTGCTGTGCCTGTGCCTGTGCCCATTGGGTACTGAACCGTTTCTCATCTGTGAGCCTGGTTCCTTAAGGGGAAGAACTCAACAGAGGAGTTGGACCCTGGCTCTTTCGCCCTCTTAGCCGAGGTGTCATTCACCGACATCGTGTACCCCTTGTCCAAGTTCGAGTCTCACACCACGCGTTTGAGAGCAAGGCGTTCTCGAGCTGAGCGTCCTTGTCCCAATAGCGCCTGAGCCCATCAGGTACTGAACCCTTTCTCTCTTCAAGTGTATTTCCGGTGTAGGAAAACCTGACAGTAGAGCTGGGCCAGGGCTAAATCGTTGTCCCTTTTGTGCCTGAGCGAATCGAGTACGGAACCCTTTCTCTCTGCAAGTGTACTTCCGGTATAGGAAACCTTGACAGTAGAGTTGGGCTAGGAGTACCATCGTTGTCCCTGTCTTGCCTAAGCCCATTGGGTACAGAACCCTTTCTCTTCGCGAGCATATTTCCGGTTTAGGAAGGCTCGACATTAGAGTTGGGTTAGGTCTTCGTGCTTTACCAAACGCCAGTGGATGGGTCTGGGTCTCTGCCTGTAAGGAACTCAGGTAACTAGAAGCCCGTCTCGAGCTGACGGAGCTTGTAGCTCCCCCTTTCCTAGGGACTTTTCACTTTCTATTTGCAGTTCGCGCTGCCCTCTAGCGCTGTTCTGCCCTTTCATTGTTTCATTGTACTCGGTATGAAATCTATGTCTCTCGCCATGTATCTACCTTTACGTGCATTTTACATTGGCCGCCCCTCCAATGTTCGGACTGGACTGACTAGCTTCACTGTATGTCGACAGTGTCGCTATATGTGGTGATGCTGGTGGTGTCGGAGATATGTCTGTCCGTGTGCAGGCAAATCTCTTTCCATCTGCTACCTCCCCATTTTCGGACACAATCCCCAAATGATTTGGCCAGAATCAGCTCGAGCTGCTGTATCTCTGTTTCCAGGGTGCACCGCGTGGAGGTACATTTGGGATCTTGGTTATCTGCTAACCCTGGGTCCGCCTAGAGCAATGCGTTCCCTTTGCACCCCTTTAGTGGAAGTGAATGTCTACATCCAAACCTTGCATATTAGATCTTGATAAAATGTTTATTGGTGATGCAGATACTCTCACTAGCATAGATTTCCAGTGGAGAAAACATCACCATATGCAGTGAACACATACCTATGACACACCTGCGTTGTGGGAAGAAAAAGCTTCATACAGGGATGCAACTGGTGAAAACACTTTCCAAAATCTTACAGATTTAGTTTTAAATGTGCTTACTTTACCTCATTCCAATGGCATATATCTGACGTGGCATGTGTTTTCAACCAGATGGGGTGGGGTGGGGGGGTTGGTGGGGGGTGTGGGGGTTTACAAAAAATATTTCAAAAATTTAAAATAGACTGAGCATCACGAGTTTGAAAGCTGTTCTGACTATTAAATATGAACTGAAAAGATATGGTAAATGCTGTTTTGATTATAAACTGCATAAGGATGTCCTGCAAAAAATTGCATCACAAGATGCTTATAAAAGTTTGTTTCAATCATCATTGTCGGATACACAAGTACAGCTAGAAAATGCAACATAAATTAAAAGACTTTCTGACTGGAATTTGGCAGGTAAATACAGGAATAGGGTAATGAAGTTTTGCTAATAACTAAAGACACACATAATAGCACACACAAATAGACGTTTCGACCAAGAGGACTTTATCAAAACAAAAATTGAAACAAAATTAAAACATACAACAGAAAACGAACAGTAAGGATATGGACGGTCACATTGGCATGTGTAATATAGATTTACTGGAAGAGGTGAAATGACACCGGACAAGGAATATACAAAAATGACTACATACATGTGACACGAAACAAACAGAAACTACGGAACAACTAGAATCATACATGAGACATGCGCTCATTACTGCCGTCGGGTTTAAGAGTGTCATATTGGTAAATGTAGCAGTTCTCAAGCACCAGACGGGTTCGGTCGTCAGAGAAGTACGACTTAATGACCGTAACCTGAATATCATGGGCAGCCCCGATGGCCCGTGCCAATTATTTTTTATGGCTGGGACGTGGCAGATCTTGAATTAACATACTTCTAATAGATAGTCAAGAATTAGAATGTGAAAACTTGAAACATGTTTTTTTTTCTCTCATTATTTTGTGTATGCATTCTTGGCATGAGACCAGTGCCTTTTGGCAAAAAACATGTTGACAATGCTAGATTCACCAGGAAAAAGACACATACAATGAAAAGAAAATATGTTGTCTGACTGTCATTATGTAATCTGGAATAATATAATTTATTAGATTAATTGGTATTCGTTCATTTTCCTTTAACTGAAGTTAGCGCATAGGGCAGAAGTCAGATCTCTCGAATTCTGTCTGTTCAAATCTACGTATTTTGTGCAGTTCTTGAATAGTATGAATATTGTTTGTTTTAATGTCTCTAAGTATTGTTCTTCTGAGTTTTTGCTTTGGTCTACCCATGGTTCTTCTGCCAGTTGGTATGCATGCAAGAGATTGGTGATGTATTCTGTTATTGGCTAAGCGTAGGACATGTCCTATGTAGGACCAACGGCGTTTTCTAATAGCATCTGTGATATAGTTTTGATGTCTCTTCTCTGATCTTTAAAATTTTTTCAGTTCGATTTAAATTCGCTCCAGTGGGTGTTATTTATCCTACAAAGGCATTTGTTATAAAAACTCAATAGTTTCTTTTCTGAAGATAAAGAGCTTTTCTAGCTCTCACATCCATATGACAGCACTGGAATAACGCATGAATTAAATATGCGCATTTTCGTGTGTGTGCTAATTGACTTTGACCTCCAGATGGAACAGTTTATTATAGGCGCTTGATGCTAATGCAATTCGAGTTATAATTTCTGCCATGACATTGCCGTCGAGCATTATTTGCTTCCAAGATAGAAAAATGCATATACCTTTTCAAGCTGTTGTCTATTTAAATTAATTGCGTTTGGGGAACCGGTGAAGTCTATAATTTTTGTTTTTGTTGGATTGATTTGAAGACCTATCTGTCATGCGATGAATTTTAATCTATCAATTTTTGTTTATGCATCTTGATGGGTTTCACTCAATAATGCAAGATCGTCGGCAAAGTCGAGATCTTCTAGTGATGTTTTGCTTATTCATTCTTCTTCTTCTGCGTTCGTTCTCAAACTCCTGCAGATTAGCAGGATGTAGTCCGGAGAATGGAATGCGTTGTGTCATGGTTTACAGCATTGCTGCGATATCTGCGCATTTCGGCCTGACACATCCGACTTCAGTATGGCCTATGGTCACTGACCCTATATGGGATGGGACAGCTAACTCCATCCCATAACCTCCTTAGTCGCCTCTTACGACATGCATGGAAGGTAAACCATGTTGCTATTATTTGCTCCCCTTACGGGCCTCGGCAACACACGGGCGCTTATCCATTCAATTCCTAAATTTACGTTGGTTGTGCTTTTTCTCATTACCCAATGAATTGCGATATTGAATAGCAATGGTAACATAGAATTTGAAATCCATATATTTTTTTAATTGCCCAAAGCGATGCTTGATGTATGCTGTCGAAGGCTTTTTGAAAATCAACAAAATAAAGTTAACTGATATTACTACATTATAATGTGTTATCTTGTATGAAAATTATTTGGTACTTTTTTTAGTGCTTCCAAAATTATTTTTAGTACTGGTGCTTTTTAGAAACGAAACTAGTGCCATTATAATGAAATTAGTTGGCAACCCTATTTGAATCCAACTTTTGCAAAAATATGTTTCCGTCAAAAACGAAATTACTTTGTAGAGCACATGCGAAGTTGTTATTTGTATTTTAGTTTGTCTAGACACATTGGATATCGCGTATTTTGATGATCTGAAAGCATGGCAGAGGAAGAGGTTGATGTTTCTTTCAAGGACCTGGTAACTATCTGAACGAATTTAATTATGTCTAGTTACAGGTCGAGATAAATTTGTCATTTATAATTTAGGCCTAAAAAAACTAGGTGCTTGAAGTTGGATGATAAAATGTTCAAAATATTGACATCAACATAATTTACATGAAACATGTAGGAAAATATAAATAAAACTGAGTTGTGACCACAAAAATGTAGCCCATCTGACTGATAATTTCTAAATTATCGTCTTAGTAATTGTCAATAATAATAATAATACAATACACAAACTATTGTTGTTGTGTTTGTGGAGACTACGCTTATGTTAACATTTCTGGACTGGTAAAAGTACAGATTAGTTCTCCACTGTGCTATAAATAGCACAATGTTGACAATGTTGATCATTTCATTCCGGGCTTGTCCAATGACCTAGTATGTAGCCAGCGTATGACTTATTGTCCATTTACTAATGCATAGACAAGGGCATAACTCTAACTTGAAGTCTGTGTAACAAATAGTCATCATCTTTTGCAAATGATGGGTAAAAGTACAGATTAGTTCTTCACTGTGCTATAAATAGCACACTGTTGACAATTTTAACTATCCAACGTCATGGATTCCCGTGTAACACCAATCAAAATAATGGCTGCCGTGACGTCACATCCGACAATCACACAGTTCAACTCTAGACACAGACGAACTTCTGTATAATCTTTTTGTTTTCCAATTTACACATTTTTTACAATTTCTTATTATCTGTGGTGAGCGATCAGTATTTCTGCCCGCTACAACACGGAGCGAGGTGCGCACACACATTAGAAATATTATTTCTAATCCTATCCTTACTCTAAGTACTTAACCGTAAGCTTGCCAAATCACACAACAAAGGTCAGGTAACACCTCGAAACTAGAGCAAAGGTCACAGTGGAGAACTATACTGTACTTGAGCCCACATAACTAATTGATATTCAAAATGGTGGCTAATTAGCATAATTATAATTAAAATAAATTATATATCTATTAAACATAATATTAATAATAAAATACCACAGAATCTATATATTTTTGTATTCGCAAAGACATACCACATCTGTTATGACATTGCTGTGATTTTCAGATGCAAGTACAACTAATTGATATTCAAAATGTTGACTAATTTGCATAATTTAAAACAAATGTTGATGTTTTAAAAACCTAATTGCTGTTTTCAGTCATGTTCAGCACTCTTAAAAGTTACATATATAAAAAGAAAAATGGTTAAAGAACTTAATAAATCTAGTTTCAAACATGAAAAATGACGAAATCACTAAATATAAACCCTGACACAAGAAAATTATAGTGTAAGCAAAATTTTCCAACATGTTAATCCCAGATGTCCAAATACCTACTAACACTAAAGTACAAATATAATAATTATAATATTATTAAATTTAATTAAAATGAAATCGATTTAGCATAGGTTTAGGCCAACTACTCCACCGTAGTGTAGTCTACAGTTACTAACTTTACTTTATTCAATTTATTATAATATATTATAGGTGTAATATTTTATGGTTGGGACTTAGGACCTATGTCATCTACTTACTAACTACTATAACACTAGGCATATCGGTACGCCGGCATATCATATTCATATTGCCGTACTTTACACTTACAGAATAGAGTATGTAGCCCTAATTTTTTACTACATTAATTATATTATAATGGTGCAAGTTGCATTTAATTCTTCGTTGTGATCTTTGCTCTAGTTTTTCGAGGTATTACCAAACCTTTGTTGTGTGATTTGGCAAGCTTAAGGTTAAGTACTTAAGAGTACGGTTAGAATAGAAATAATATTTCTACTGAGTGCGCGCACCTCGATGTGTCGCACCACTATGTGTAAGGTGCAGAAATAATGATCGCTTAGTACAAATCATATGAAATTTTTTTAAATATATAAATTGAAAAATAAACAGATTATGCATAAGTTCGTCTGTGTCTAGAGTTGAACTCAGTGATTGTCAGGATGTGATGTCACTGCAGCCATTAATTTCATTGGTGTTACACAGAAATCTGTGACATCGGCTAGTTAAAAATGTAAACAGTGTGCTATTTATAGCACAATGAAGAATCAAAAGCAACTTTTACCTATTATAAAATTTTTTTTACAATTTGGGCATACCAATTATTAATTAATGTAATTATGAATTATTATCCTAGATGTAGGGGGGAGGGGGGGGGCTAGAGGCAATCACCATTACTACTCTGCCTACTCATACTTTCATTCTCCTTCATACAATCTACATTTGCATGTTACAAAATAATAATTACTAATTGCAAACATATGCCTACTAATTGATGCTTAGGCCTACACTAAATAAAAATTAGTTTAATGTTACATTAACGTACAAAAGGTTGGAGAAGTATGCATCATATATTTATATTTAAGCTTAATTATTTTTAATCAATACCTTACCTGAAGACAGAGACTATACAGAGAAATAGAGAATATTCCAGAAGGCAAACACAGTTTTATATTAATTATTACCACTGCTGAAATACCAGAATATTGACATGATCTCCAAAAGAAAGTTGATAAACACAGTGTTCTACCAATGCCAGACTTATTTTTATTTATTTGTTTGACCTAGGGAGTAGTAGATGTTCTGATTGAAGCTTGTGATAGATTAAAATGGACAAAGCCAACAAAAATACAGAAAGAAGCGATTCCCCTCGCTCTAGAAGGTGAGTGCACATTTTCAATGTTATCATATTTAACTTTTATTTCAGAATTTCTAATTCATATATTTATATCAGATTTCTGTATAGTGGGCATCTTTCCAGACAATAGTATTATTGTTGTCCTATAAGAAATATAATATATGATTCATGGCAATGACGGATGGTACTCACCAATGGGAGTCATATTTTTTTCACAGTGTGTACAAGGAATCACAGGTTTGCTTGTACCATCATGTACCATCATGTGCTTTTGTGTGTCCTTTTAGATGTGCAGCCCTTAAACTAATTTCTATCATTTTCTCCTTTGTCTTTATACTATTTCCCCTCCATGCAATAAGATCCATGGCATCCTGGTCCCATGATTCTGTATTTTATTCCCTGCCGAAGATGGATGTGTCGGGCCATTGGCGCAAATAAACCGCGACACAACGCATTTCCATTCTCTAGACTACATCCTGCTGGAAATCTAGTAGGACCATGGTCCACTACAAGAGAATTCAGCAGGAGTTTGAGAATGAATGCTGAAGAAGAAGTATCTTATTCTTCAGCGTTCATTCTCAAACTCCTGCTTGATCTCTCTTGTAGCAGGACCATGGTCCTATTAGATTTCCAGCAGGATGTAGTCTAGAGAATGGTAATGCATTGTGTCGCCTTTTTATTTGTGCCAATGACCCGACACACCCATTTTCGGCGGATTCTGTATCAATGCCTGTGTCATTTATATCGCATTTGCATACAACTTTATACCAAAGTAGCGGTCGACCCTGAGATCTTTTCCAAGATTAATTCTCCATAAAGTAGATCTTTTGGTATTTTGCCATCTTCCATCCTTCTATTGTGCCTCAGTCTTCTAAGTCTTTGGAGACTGAGCTTAGAAAATACTGTGGTATTGCCTGTTCTCTTCAATACAGCAGTGTTAGTGACTATCCTGCTACCCAACTCTAAGAATTCTATGCAGACACAGCTTGTGAAAGCTGTTTAGTGTCTCATGGTGCATATAGGTTGCACATCTTTCACTGTCATGGAGGATGGTTCTGAGGATATAAGCCTAGTAAAACAAAAGGGTCTATCTATACTTGTGACACTTGTTTGCCATGCGGCATCGGGGGTAGAATTATCTGGAGATGGCCTGCGTGTGTGCTGTATGTAACCTTGTTCATGTGACTTCTTTGATTTCTGTGGTCCATCTTTTATATGGTCTGCATACCCCTTTGACCCATTATGATGCTGGGACCTGAATGTGGAGCAAAGAATAGCAATGTTTACCTTTCCCTTAATTGTAAGAGGCTACTAATGTGGTTATGTGGTGGATGGCTACTAAGGTGGTTATGAGGTGGAGTTGGCTGCCCATCCAATGTAGGTCAAAATGTCCCAAAAGCCATGCTGAAGTTGGATGTGTCAGGCTGAAAGACATAGATATCATAGCAAAACTGTAAACCATGACACGAAACATTCCAATCTCTGGACTATCTTGTTCATTCTCAAACTTCCGCACATTAGCAGGATTTAATCTGGAGAATAGAATGTCATGTGTCAGGGCACAGGAGAATAAAAACAACTAGCTATATTTGTGAACAAAACTGAATCATTGAAGTTTTTAAACAACCATTTGTCATTACAGGGAAAGATGTCATTGGCCTTGCAGAGACAGGGTCAGGTAAAACTGGAGCATTTGCCCTGCCTATACTACAAACTTTACTGGAAAAGCCACAGAGATTATTTGCCCTTGTCCTAACACCCACCAGGGAGTTAGCATATCAGATCTCTGAACAGTTCACTGCCCTTGGCTGTAGTATTGGAATCAAGTGTGGTAGGAACATGTTAATTTATTTAGTATTGGAATCAAGTATGCTAGGAATATATTTTTTGTTGTGCAAATGAATACTATTACAAAACTGAATTTCTAAACAAAATTCTCTTTGTGAAGACCTACAGCAAGTTTGTTTGTTTTTCGTTCGCTCCATTGTAACCATCACAGATATCCGTGCGATTTCCGCCGGGAGCATGATTACTTTGTGCCACCGTTATGCGCCTTGTAGGCCTAGCACATCAGATTTCGGCATGGTACAGCAAGTGAAAGAAAGCAAGTAGCTAGCAAGACCCACATGTGATAGCGTTATGTAACATAGATATAGAACAGGTTATATAACATATATAGAACAGGTTATAGAACAGGATATATAACATTTATAGGACAGGATACATGAATTACAATTACATATTTATATTATATGTATTTTCATATTTGTGTTGCTAAACCCACTCCTGATTGTCAGATCTTATATAGCTTTCTGGTGCCTGTGTGTTGCCGGGGTCCGAAAGGGGAGCAAAGAATAGCAATACTGTTTACCTTCCACGCATGTCGTAAAAGGTGACTAAGGAGGTTATGGGATGGAGTTGGCTGTCCCATCCCATATAGGGCCAGTGACCCAAAGCCATGCTGAAGTCGGATGTGTCAGGCAGAGAGGCGCAGATATCGCAGCAATGCTGTAAACATGACACATCGCATTCCGTTCTCCGGACTACATCCTGCTAATTTGCAGGAGTTTGAGAACGAACGCAGAAGAATAAGAGAATACAGCTTTCTGGTAATTTGATATAAATCAATCAAGTACCATGCAAAGTTGTGTAGACAATCATGTTTCTCCACAACTTTCTTCTTCTTCTTCAGTGTTCGTTCTCATATAACCACAACGAATATTTCGTGTGATTTCCGCCAGGGAGAGTGAAGTACGTTGTGCTGCAAGTTCCACAGTAAAACTGTGATTATTTGCACCCCGGTTGGCCACTCGTGGTCAGGACGTCCGAGGTCCAGCACATCCGTTTTCGTCATTCTTTTATTTCGGGTTTGGTCCCTAGTCCGTGACAGCCTGTGTATCTGTTCGGGCTCGCTGGTGTGTAGTGCCTCTTCGCCAAGACGCTTGTCGAGCGCGTCTATCTGGCACGAGGTGCTCCACCGTCTATAAACCCATCTCGTGCAATTGGACGAACTCTGCCTGTGTCCATCGGGTACTGAACCTTTTCTCATCCACGAGCCTGGTTCCGTATGAGGAAGAACTCGCCAGAAGAGTTGGACCCTGGCTCGTCCGTCCTCCTATCCGAGGCGTCGTTCACGGACATCGTGGTTCCCTCGTCCAAGTTCAAGTCTCACACCACGTGTTTAAGAGCACGGCGTTCTCGAGCTGAACAACCGTGTCCCAATAGCGCCTGAGCCCATCAGGTACTGAACCCTTTCTCTCTGCAAGTGTAGTTCCGGTACAGGAAGCTTGACAGTAGAGTTGGGCCAGGACTAAACCGTTGTCCCTTTTGTGCCTAAGCCCATCGGGTTCGGAACCCTTTCTCTACGCAAACATATTTCCGGTATAGGAAGGCTCGACATTTGAGTTGGTTTAGGTCTTCTTGCTTTTCCGAGCGCCCACACTTGGGTCTGGGTCTCTGCTTATAAGGATCATAGGTTACTAGAAGCTCGTCTCGAGCTAACAGAGCTTATACTTCCCCTTTCCTAGAAACTTATTCACTTTTCATTTGCAGTTCGCGCTGCCCTCTGGCGCTGTTCTGCCCTTTCATTGTGTCATTGTACTCATTATGACATATATTTGTTTCTCTCCATTCAACCACCTTTACGTGCCTTTTACATTGGCCGCCCCTCCAATGTTCTGACTGGACTAACAGGCGTCACTGTATGTCGACAGTGTCGCTATATGTGGTGATGCAAATAGTGTCGGAGATATTGTCTGTCTCTTTTGCAGTCAAATCTCTTTCCATCTGCTTCCTCCACATTCTCGGACACGATCCCCAAATGATTTGGCCAGAATCAGCTCGAGATGCTGTTTTCTGTTACCAGGGTGCACAGCGAGAAGGTACATTTGGGATCTTGGTTATCTGCTAACCCTGGGTCCGCCTAGAGCATTGTGTTCCCTTTGCACCTCCCACAACTCTCTGTCAGCTTCTTTTCTGTTTGTCTACCTCTGTATCTTTTCCCCTTGATCTCTCTGGTGGTCGTTAAATGGTCAAGTTGTGTACTTCTCATATGTCCAAAAAAATTGACTACTGCTAATGCTTGTTATAATTTGTCTTATTCTTAGCAGACCATGGAATTTTCATCACTCTTCTCAAAAACCATATCTCAGTGGCCTCCGCTCACTTCAAACTTTTTTGTTTACTGTCCTTATTTACATCCATAAAGTAAAATTGATTCGATATAATATCTTTGAATTGGAATTTGCATATGCAATATGATATATATGCATGAATTGCTCAGTAAAGAATATCATAAAATGGATCTTGTAGTGTTACATAGAACTAGTACAGCTTTTAAGGTGTACAGAATTATGGGATCTGTTGCAGCACAGCTTTCTCCATAAGTGCTCAGCTTCTGAACCAGAACCTCAGATTTAGTGTTGTCTTCAGAAATGACTGTACAGATTGTCATTTTTTTTTACTTCTCCCGAGCATAAGCCATGGTGCCCATTTCCTGGGGCCTACATGCTTTGGCTGTGTGCACTACATGAGTGTTTGCAATTAGTAACCCCCAATATTGCTGGTGGAATTGAACCCGTGTCGGCAGATGAGACTAAACCACCACACCAGCGTGGCTTCATAGAGATGTGCATTATAGACAATGGTCTATAGGCTGGGCATCTCCATATATGTTATCCTCTGGACTACTCTAATGGGATAGTCTCATGCTCACGTTGGAGACAACATATGATGATGATCGTGTATCAAGTACATAATATATCAAGATTGTAAAAATAGTAAATACATTTCCTGTTGATATGTGATCTAATTCTGCACTTTGACTTGATTAATCCTATACTTAGCTGTCATTGTTGGTGGCATTGACATGTATGATCAAGCATTGATGCTAGCGAAAAAGCCTCATATTTTAATTGGTGAGTAATTTTGTATACTACTAGAATGTATTATTGAGTTGCTTATTTATGTTCAGTGTTTTATATTTTGATTCAAAACTGTTGTTCTTGAGATGATTTGATCTTTTACTAGTTCATGTATGCCTTAACTTTTACTAGTTCATGTATGCCTTAACTTTTACTAATCTGGGTAAAATACTAAAAGATAGTTTTAAAGTAGTGATGCATTCTTTAGCAATTTGGTTTTGCTAGGTTTATGTTGTGAACTTTCAACATAAAAGATATAATTTCCCAATCCCCTTTTTGTAGTTTCATTCAAATCTTACAGAAACACTGGGCTTTCACATCACACATTCTGTGTGGACATGCAGAACATGTGATTATGCTAAAATAATTTTTACGCGCAGCATATTTTCATTTTGACATGATATTTGTGAGTTATGTCAATTGGTTATCTCTATAGCCGAGTTGATAAGGACTCTCTTCACAAACCCAATGAGATTTAAACGCCAACCATACACATTGTACTGGTGATACAATGGGATATCTTCTTCTTCAGCATTCATTCTCAAATTCCCACTGGATTTCTCTTGTAACAGGACAATGGTCCTACAAGATTTCCAGTTGGATGTGGTCCAGAGAATGGAAATACGTTTGTGGCTTTTATTTGCGCCAATGGCCCAACACATCCATCTTCAGCAGGAAATGGGATATAATATTGGAGCCTTAAAAGTCAACAGTAGCTGATCAGCAGTGTCTTGTACATAATATGTTTCAATTGTTATTTTTATAGAAATCTGTTGCTGTACACTTGGTCTACTTTATATTTAACTCATGGTAACCACTACCTTAATGTTAATAATTGGTCATAATTTTGATATTTACTATTTGTCAATCATCAGCTACACCAGGAAGGCTTGTTGATCACCTGGAAAATACGAAAGGATTCAGTTTGCGATCACTGAAATATCTGGTAAGTTGCTAGCTCTGTGTACCATTTCAGTGCCACATATCAGAGTTCTAAAGGGCATTATCCCACAGTTCATGCAGATTATTTGAGAGCAAACGCAGAAGAAAAGATGGTAAAGACTTATGTTGATAAGTTTTAATGTAATTTTCTAGGTTACAGGCCATGTTCATTGTGTTCATATGATAATCTGAGTGAGAAATAATTCATGAATTACACTGAAGATTGATGTGTCAGACCATTGACACATTGAGCAGTTCAGTTCTCTGGACTACATCCTTCTGGAATCTTGAAGGAACATTGTCTTGTTATAAGAGAGATCTAGTGGAAGTTTGAGAATGAACGAAAGGGGGTGAGGGGGAGATTAATAAATTCATGAATTGATTGCCTGTTTAATCATTATTTGGTCTTTTCTTCTCAGGTGATGGATGAAGCTGATAGAATCCTGAATATGGATTTCGAACAAGAGGTTAGCCTTATTTATTTACAACAGATACCAAATGATTGTTGTAAAACCTCTAATATATGTTATCAGGTTGTTTTTTAATATGACGTGTTGGAGTTGAACTTATCTATCTTGTGTGTGCTAGGAGCGTCAGAAGGAGAAGTAAAGATAGTAAATTTGTCATGCATGTTAGAGGTAACTGTAGAAGATTAAGGTAGTGTTGATTAGCTCATTCAAATGCATCTCAGTTCATTTGATTGAATCATTTGATTCAAGTAATTCCAGTTCTTGTCATAATGATACAATATTAATCAAATAAACATCTAATGATACAGACCACAAATGTGGGAACTAACAGTAGATATGAGTGCAAGATGACTGGTTCCAGCAAGCATTGGAACCAACCAATCAATCTCCAAGAGCCTACCTCCCATCACTGTGATGGTCCAAGGACAACAGGTTGTACAAGGCAATCTCATAGAGTAGGTAATCAAGGAAGAATGATTGCCGGGACTGAAAGGGTAACGAGTACCCAAAATTGTTGCATAGAAGTAGGGTGTGTCCGATCAAGAGGAAGGAAAACTGCATAAAAACTAATCATAAGAGGCAACTAATGAGAGCTGTAGGTGAAGTTCACTGTCCTATCGCAGGGTTTAACCTTTAGCAAGCCAGATTAAAAAATACGTAACGTCTCCCTGCTATCGGATTCTTTTTTGAAAATTTGCGTTATTTATGGTGACTTTTGAAAACGTGATAATTTTTTGGTTGTTAGAGATATTTAAATAATATTTGCACATATAAATAAAGAATTGAATTATGCATATATTGGTGTAATTTATGTACGTGTGTGTGTGATACCAGACGTATGAGAAAGTGGGAAAGACGTTTTTCACAAAAAACATATTTTATAACAAATAAAGAGGAAAAAAATAAGTTAAAAAAATAACTTACCTTACATATCGAATTCCTTGGCAACACCGTAAACTAAATCACGCAAATCTGTTGCATTTATGTTCTTTCACTGCGAAATTATCAAAATATAGCCGGGGAAACTGTATAAAACATGTAGATTTGCAGTAAAATAGTTTTTTGAGCTTAGGCCTAGAGTTATTTTTTCTGCCATTTCAACATATTCGATATCAAACGTACGAGTCCTCAAACCAACACGGCATTCTGTATATTCATGATTCAAGCCACGATTCAATGTTATTTTATTTGAAATACGATGAAATAAAGGTCTATAAAACCGATCCACCATCATGGCATCGTACCAGTGTGCAGATTAATTGCTCTTAAATGTTTACGAATAGCTAGCCATTCTCAAAAACGATCATTTCGGAAGTGGGGGATGTACCGGCTTCGATTGCGCATGTCCCCAGCTATGTGCACGGACTGTGGTACAGGTAAATCTCAAGATATTCTCGTTGGGTGGGACGGGCCGCCATTTTGTTTTTCGGCGGCCGGGGTTGATATAGGCTTGGTGACGGTTAAAGTGACCTAAAAGCTATACTGAAACAGATTTGTCTTGTCCAAAAGTGCAGATATTGCAGTCAAGCTGTATGATGCGCAGAAGATGTAGAGGATATAATCCAGTGTGCTCAGGTTTTCCTATATGTATTCCGTGCCTTGTAACAAAATGAGATGCTTCCTGCCAAAAATACTCATAGCACGTAACTCTGTAGCTCCTAGTGTTAATTCCCATGGATGTACGAAAAGATGCACTTGTAAACATGGCGTCATAACCTGAACAAAAAAACCACAACATCCCCATCAAGGCCAATGCCTTGAAGTGGAGATGGGGCTCAGTCCAGCAAACAGAGGCTGGAAACTAAGATTGAGCATGACCGCAGTCACCAAAAATAGGACAATGGTGATTTCTTTCCTCATTAGTGAAAGATTGTCAGCCTATCCCCAAACTGTCCTTAGATGCCTCCTATATGTCTGGAAAGATGACCCTATTCTTTGCACCCTGAACTAAAAGTTCAGATGTTGTTACAAGGATACTTACCTGGAAAAGACAGTGGACCTCCCCCCTGGTGATAGTATTGACAATACAGTATGATCACTGAAGATAATTGATCTCATAGTCACTGAAGTACAAGGCTGACATAGATTGTTCTCAAATCAAAACATTACATCTTACTTGATTCTGTCAAGAGTGCATTTGTTATACAAGGCTGACATAGATTGTTCTCAGATCAAAACATTACATCTTACTTGATTCTGTCAAGAATGCATTTGTCATAACATTTTCATGTAATCATTTTCTTGGTTTGGTTTAAGAGTTAATCTCAATTCTAACTTATGTGGCGTACATCTGGATTCACATTACATTGTGATGTAAGCACATAGACAACATCAAGGAATGGACAGGGCAAGATATTTCCACACTCATCCACATCGCTGAGGATAGAATTTGCTGGAGGACTCTGTGTGCTGAAGCATCCAATGTGGTACCCCTACGACCCTGAAGGGTTATGGGTTTATTGATTGATTGATATTGAAGCACAAGCTGGCTGTATAAGCAGTTGTATAACAAAAATCAACAGTTGATAAAAAAAAACAACTCTCTAAACGATAACACTTCACTAATTATTCATTTCCTTGTTTAAAAATGTATCTTCTGATGGTGTTGGGCAGACATACACAGCTGTTTACTTTTCCTATAAATTATCTTATGCTAAGTAAAACTTGTGAAAACTTATTTATTCTAATGATATTTGTTAGGTGGACAAGATCTTGAAAGTTATCCCCAGAGAGAGAAGGACATTTTTGTTTTCTGCTACGATGACTAAAAAGGTAAGCAAAGTCATTTATATGTAGTATATATCTGTATGTTTGATTGCATGCATGGTAGGTATATCCATATGTTTGTTTGATTGTATGCGTATCTGGTAGGATCATCTTCATTATACTTGTAAATAACTGATTGTTTTTCAATTTCTATATGATATAAGATTTCCTCAGCGGTGCAGAAACACAAGCACAGGCAAGGGTCTCCAATGTCATGTGATTATTTTGGTGATAGTGTTTTTTTTTGGCAGAAAATTTTGAATTGATCAATAAAATGTCTAATGTAAACTAATTCTTCAGAGGTAACCAATAGTACTCTAAGATACAAGTTTACAGTTTAGTAATTTTACAGAGAAGTCTAAACAATCAAGCATAATTAAAACAATTGTTCTTCAAAGCAATTGAAACACATATTCCCTGAACAAGTGAAAGGAAAGAAGTCATATACAACTTAGAATAAAATTTCCATCTTTACCCTAGATGTGTGTGTTTCTTTGGCATTCTTTTTTAATGAGGATGGGGATTAGGTAACTGACTCTATGTGACTTTAGGGTGCAATGTCACATGCTAGTCACTTTTTCTTCCGGGGGGTTTTTGAAATGGGATTTCTGTTAATGGCAGATAAAAGGGTGGATTCCTTTCCAGTAGTTCAGGTATGGTTCTTCAGTTAGCTTCATCATAATGAAGCAGATCCCAGCATCCTTGTGGCAGTGTTATACATCCTTCATTTCTGATCATGTAACAAACAAGATAATAAATACACATGTTTAAGAGTTTCTCCAGCTCAGTCTTTCAAATAATAAACTTATATTTATTCTAGTTTTTAATGCATGTTGAGACTATTTAACAATGCCTGGTCACAACCAGATATCTTTCAGAAGCATTTAACACATTTTTATGTTTAACAATCCCAGACTAAACATTGGGCTAATTATATTGACTTAGTTCAAGTATTATAGTGCACATTTGACTTCTAACAGGTCCAGAAACTTCAGAGAGCATGTTTAAAAGATCCAGCCAAAGTGGAGGTTAACAACAAGTATAAGACAGTGGACAATTTAGTACAGTCGTACCTGTTCATACCTCTCAAATTTAAGGTGAGTAACCTGTATACGCTGCGGTGATGTAAATATACCTGGACAGAATCACTTTTATAGGAACACAGAGTTGATGCTTGGGCTAGATGAGTTGTCTACAAGTATTGTTGCATTTGTATGATCTATCAGTGTGTTCTACTTCATTCTGCCATTGTGGCTACCAGGGCATGGACTTCTATTCAGGGTTCGAATAATGGGACCACTGTCTTCTATCCAGGCATGGCATAGGAGACTAATGAAAGTTGGGGGATAGGCTTACAACCTGTACCTGTGAAGCGATAACAGCTATGGTAATCTATTATTGTTACTATTGCTTTCCCCAGGTGGTTTGTTATCCACTCTTGCCGTTAAGCATGGGGGTGATTGGAGCTCGAGCAGCACACATTGGGCGATGGTCGAGATAGCTTGGTTTGCTTTGACATCGAAATGAAGATTTGCTTACTAGCAACGTTGCCCACGATGTCCAGATTTGAGTCTCAAAACTGCTTCGGTCGAGAGTGAACAATATGTGCTCCCTATTTGTTTGACACTTTCCCTTGTCCAATGGGAAGCTGTATTGAAAGCACCCTTTCATACACAGGAGTACATGCTAAAATTAGCGTATCCAACACCTGAAACATGACTCCTTTTTTGAATGGGATCTATTGTAGTGAGATGTTTGCTATTGGACACACACATGTTGTTTTGATGACAGTGTGTTGTCAGCCATGAGCAACACTTTAGCTGGCTGGTCTCATGCTGGATAGTTGAGACTTTGTCACCACTTTAACTTTTCCCTTACAAAATTCTGCCTTATAGCATGTGTTGTTGTATTCAATATGTACTCTAGACACTACTATTCCTAAGGGCCATCTACTCATATCGGGATGTCGACATTTGCCACCCTTAAAATGACCTTGCATTCCAGCTGTGTGAGCTAGAATGTCATTCCTCATTGTGTGGCGATAGTGCTGCTGGCGGTGTAAGCTAATCAGAGGGTATCAGCGGTAATGCTTGTCTGATTACAATAACTTCTCATTCTATCTTTAGCCTCCAAACAATGGCATATGTTTCCAGATTACACTATGAGGAGGTACTTTTTAGGATCGTGGTTATCTGCTAACCCTAGGAATCACATTTGAGCAATGTGAAACCCTTTGCACAAATAATCTACCAATATGCTATTTCGGAACAAGAGTGTCTTGAATGATAAGCTGAAGCCAATCCTTCAGTTCAATGAAGCTATTAGTACTATGACTGAAATAATGATAACAGTCTCTTCGATATATTCCATCAGTTTATCCTTTCGCTCATGTGTTGCCGGGCCCGAATGGGGAGCAAAAAATAGCAACACTGTTTACCTTCCACGCATGTCATAAAAGGCGACTAAGGAGGTTATGGGATGGAGTTGGCTGTCCCATCCCATATAGGGCCAGTGACCCAAAGCCATGCTGAAGTCGGATGTGTCAGGCCGAAAGGCGCAGATATCGCAGCAATGCTGTAAACATGACACATCGCATTCCGTTCTCCGGACTACATCCTGCTAATCTACAGGAGTTTGAGAACGAACACAGAAGAAGAAGTTTATCCTTTATTTTTTTGTGTGTGTCCTCTACGAGACAAGGTGAACATAAAATGATGGACACAAAAACATGTTATATCATATAAAGATGCTTGGAAATATTTAGATCATAAAAAACATATAAAGATCATAAAAATTTGCCTGGAAATATTTTGTTTTGTTCTAGGATGTTTACTTGGTGCACATCTTGACTGAGTTGGCTGGCAATACATTCATCATCTTCACCAGCACATGCAGCAACACACAGAGGATTGCGCTCATGTTGAGGAACCTAGGCTTCAAAGCTATCCCTCTTCATGGACAGATGTCACAGGTACATTCTTGACTGGCATTTTTTGGGTCTGGTACACGGTACAGTTTGTTATGGATAAAGTTTGTTGTTTAGTAACCAGGTATCTCTCAGTGCAAGAGTGGCGTAGGGGGTTGAGTTTCCATTACCTCAGGAAATATTTTTAGATCATTAGTTCAACTCAATTCTAAGGAGTCAGGCACTGGACTGGAATATACAGGAAAAGAGGGAAAACTGAGCATAACCAAGAGAACAGTGCAGGAAGGAACAAAATTAATGACCATGCGGTCACAATTGAAGAAGATAGCACAGTACAGAAATTGTAACAGATACTGTTATAGACACAGTAACAGATACTGCCCTATGTTTTACAGAAGCCTACCGAGGTGGGTACCAGATCTTCTGGGAAAATAATGGCGGGGGGGGGGGGGGTGTTATGCTGACCATATCATCTCCAGGTATGCTTTAATCAATAAAAAAATTAGCTGCAACAATTTACTTTCACTTACATCTCAATGGTGTAAAATAACTGCATCAGTGTGACCTAATGTTCTTTATAACAAATTAACATGATGGCATGATGAAAATTCCTTTAGCTCTGAGAAGGTAAGTTTTGACAGCCCATAGCCTTTCTGATAAAAGCACAGGTTCTTTTCAGTTGTGTAACTGAGGTAACACCAGGAATCATATACTGTCTCCATGACATGAATTTATGGGGGGGGGGGGGTTGGTTGGTTATGAATGCATGTTATCATAGTCCTTGAAGAGAGGCATGTCAGTATCCCAGGATTACCACATTCTGGCAGGAGCAAAGCACACACTTCTGGGCCAACTAACTCATCATTATTTTCTGTTAGATTTGTTTACACATCCAAGTTGATGGCATATCTAATATTCCCTGTTGCCCGGGAGTCTGCAACAAAAGAACAAATGTGCAATGCCCACTTGCCTGCATCTATTTGTCCTCCATGTGGATTATTTGATACAATACAAAAGTTAGAAATTAAGACAAGATGTGACTTTTTTCACAGGTGATAGATTGTCAGCCTATCCCCCAACTTTCCTTAGTTACTTCCTATGGCATTCCTGGAAAGAAGACAGTGGCACTATTCTTTGCACCCTGAACTAGATGTCTAGTTCCCTCTTGCTAAATGGGCAGGGGAAAAAAAGAACATGGAAAGGAGAATCGTTTTCAACTGAAATAATTTACCGTATTCAAATATTATTTGATCTATTTGACAGGAAAAAAGACTGGGTTCGCTGAACAAGTTTAAAAGTAAAAACAGTTCCATATTGTTGGCTACAGATGTTGCAAGCAGGTGATTCTTGACATTATTGGTGCCTGTATTTTCAAATATTTTAAAACATTTCACAAACAGCTATGATATCCTTATTTTTAAGCTATTTTGATAAAAGTCTTGTAAAAATCTTGTTTATTATTTTATATAATTAGAATGAATATTCTTGACTGCAGCAGAAACACATGTAACTTTGCTGTAGGTTAACTATAATCCACAACTCATACACATCAAAGTGGAAGACAAACCTGATGCAGTAAACAACAGTGGACCACACTTGTGTCTTAAAACAGGCCACTGCTGACTGATGGGCCATCTCTACAAACTAAGGGACTATCACACAGACAAATGTCCCAACATTTTGAATGTCCAAAGATGTTGAAACAGAATTCAACCCTCTGAAAACATACTTCAGAACTGGCCAGAGGATACAGAACTGAGGCAAAAGCTATGAAGTAAATGCTCTGGCCAGGAGAAGACAGTGAACTTTGGCCTGGCTAAATGACTGACAATGTAGACCTTAGAAGAGAATGATTAATGTGATAGAACTAAAGTTAGTCAGTGATCTACTACACTAGTGTTCGTTCTCAAACTCCTGAAGATTAGCAGGATGTAGTCCAGAGAATGAAATGCCTTGTGTCATGGTTTACAGCTTTACTGTGATATATGCACCTTTCGGCCAAGAAATACCTGGAGGAAAGAATTAGATGCAGATTTAAAGACTTCACAGAACATTGAAAGAGTTGAAACAATAATTAAAGAGGACAAAATGGGAAGATTTGTTGAAGACCTAAATTCAAATATAGATACAAATAAAAAATTCAATAGATATAAGGATAACTGTCACAACAAATTCTATGGATTATATCCTGCTAGCCAGTAAAAGTGTCAGAATTATCACAAAAGAAGAGGATAACAATAGCAATGAAAACAATAGTTAGATAAGACATTCTATATATATTTGTTTAAAAATGATATTTTCTGGATGCAGGAGAAAAGTTGTAACATTTTCTTATTTCTTTAACAGAGGACTTGACATACCCCATGTTGACGTGATCATCAATTTTGATATCCCAACACACACAAAAGACTACATTCATCGAGTTGGTCGGACAGCCCGAGCAGGTCGTGCTGGCAAGGCTATTACATTTGTTAGCCAGTAAGTCAGAATTCATGTGGATGAAAATCTGTTATTATGACTTCAAATATGAGTTGAATGCAGCGTTTATTAATTTGTGATGTGTTTCTATTTACATTGTGATATCAAATATGAGTTGAATGCATCGTTTATTAATTTGTGGTGTATATTTCTATTCACAATGGACAAATTTCAACTGGTAGTTGTCAGATTTGATTTCATTAGCTTTTACTTATATTTACTTTTAGCCTGCAAGCAAGACAATAGTTGTTGTTATCTAGTCCTTTGACCTGTCCAGCTTGTAGATCTATGGTATTTCTGAAGCGGTTAAATTGTGTGTTTTAAAAAGAATGATACATCTAGTCCAGATGTATTTTTTTAGAATCAACTGAGTATTGTCTTTTACGTTGTGGAATTATGTGCTCCAAGTGATACTCCTTGCAGGCAGTATAATTACAAGTAAACTTTATAGGAAGATTCAGGACCAACTACTCAGAAATCTATTAGTATACAACAGACTGTAAGAATCTGAAGGACATTTCTTTATCGTCTCATATATAGACACAATATGTTGTGATTGTATTGCAGGTCATTATGTGATATTCATATATGACAGACCCGTACTATCGTTTACTAATGCACATATGTTATTGAGGATGAGTTAAAAAAATTATTTTAATGTCATCTCTTGTAAACATTGTCATATGATTTATATATTCGAGAGGCTTGTTGGCCCATTTCTGTGAACATCTGTGTGATAGATGCCATAGATCTTGTGACTTTTGTACACAACCACTGTAAAAGAATATGGGTGCTCGTATTATTACTTCCTTTACATTATTGCACAACTTTTCTTTCTTAATTTCCTTCTATTTGTAATTCTAATTTTTATTTTCTTTCATTACACTTTTGAAATGTTACTTTTTCTTAGATTACTTTCTTACTTCTTCTGTCTGTGACCGCTAGTTCTGGTATTGCTTCCTCAATATATCCTCTGCTTGGTAATGCCCTTTTGTTGAAACATCATTTGAGTCTAGTTTTTGTTATGTTTTAAGCAACTACATTACTTTATTATATTTTGCATTGTTTCTTCATTATTATACTGTAAACTGGTTGCTACTTGTCGTCTTAGGTACGACATTGAGTTGTATAAGAGAATTGAGGAGTTGATAAAAAAACAGCTGCCACTGTACAAAACAGAGGAGGAGGAAGTTATGCAGCTTGTAGAGAGGGTCAGTGAGGCACAGAGACTGACAAAAATTGTAAGTACACGCAAGGTACACATGGATGTGTATGTTGTAGTAGTCCACTCCTGTCACTTGAATGGTGGAAACTATGTTCTTGTAGGTCATTGTGGTTTTGTTTAATGCTAACATTTACATTGATTTCTCTTTTTATCTTTATACTAATTCAATTATCTGGCCCTTTCTGTTATGTATTCTAATTTCATTTAATTTGTTCCCATTTTTAGTCTTGTCTTTACTCCTTCAATTCCATCTATCTATTCATCTTTTTACTCCCTGTGAAGTCATCATCCTCAACAAATCTCTTTCATTTAGTCTTCTCTTTAGCTATTCCAGCTTCCTCTACCTTCCAGTTTTGAAAAAAAACAACTCAAACTTTTTACTAGAAGTATTTATTTTTCTCTTTGATTACAGAACATCTGTCTTAACAATTCTTACTGTTGATCTTGTTAATGTATGTCCTATCCATGGCTATTTCTTCTCATTCACAGTTTAACATGTCTACACATCATGTCTAGTATTCAAATCTCAAATATTTTCAAAAGTAACTGTGTAGCTTGACCATATCTCCAACTAGAGAATATAGACAGAATAGAACAAAATACAGTTACACAAATTGTACAAGTATGTACATTCCTCATGCCAGATTTTGTGGCAATGTGAGATATTAATAAGACAGTCTCACAATCCATCCATACACCCATACGGTGTCATGGTCGTAGGGGTACAACAATGGATGCATCAGTACACAGATTTTGCAAGCCATTTTTATCTAGAGTGATGCGAATGAGTGTGGTTTAGTTTAGTTTTATGAATTGATGTTGACACACTCTGGGTAAACCTATATGTGCCCAGTCTCATGCTGATGGTTTTTTTTAGTTCACTAGTTACGCAGATACCGTAAACCCACCTCAGTTCTATTTGTCCCAGGGGTAATTCCAAATTCTTTAAGTGTTATCACATCCCCTTCTCCACCAAAGGCGAATGTGTCAGGCATTGGCTCAAATAAAATGGCGCCACAACTTATTTCTATTCTCTGGACTACATCCTGCTAGAAATCTAGTAAAACCATTGTTCTTCTGCAAGAGAGATCCAGCAGGAGTTTGAGGATGAACACTGAAGAAGATATCCCCTTCCACTCGAGTGTCCTCATTTAGAAAATGTAAATGTAAAGATCTTAATATGTCATTCTTGTCCATATCTAATTCTCCTAGTATTGGAGTTTTCAACAATAATGTGTCTGCTCTTTCATTGGTGCTAACCCCTGCATGTAGAGGGGAATAAATCCACGGAATTATCCGCAGATCAGAATCTGCAATGCACTAATGTCAGTCACACATCCTCGATCTTTATAAGCATGGATTCAGAATCTGTGGCTATTACAGCTCCCAATAAAGTGCCAGAAAACCATTTTAGTGTCGATGTAACTGCCTCAATTTCCATTCTCATGTTCGTGATTGTTGTCATGTAAACTCCATTCTGTTCTTTTACAATTCTACCCCCCCAGCTCTGGCTGTAAATCCCCACCATGACTTTTTACCAGGAACCACAGAACCACCAGTGTATATAACAACATCATCATTATCTGTGGTGTTATGACAGAGCAACTGTTGTATTTAAAATTCTACTTTCCAATTGTACCACGTTCCAACTGCATCAGCAGAAGTATAATAATGATCTACATATGGTTTTCCATGTCCTCCCCAGTGTTTATCCACTCTTCCCCTCTAACTAAAAATTAGTTTTTAGTAACCATTGCATTTGTTGCTTCTGCTTGTGCTATCCATGGCATTCCCCTCATAAAACACTTGAGACCTGTGAAGTGGGCGTTTTTTTGTTTGTCACTGAAGATCCCCCTCATGTATGTCTTCATATATAGATGTCACTATTTGATAGACATTAGACATAGTATGTATTTTGTTACCACTAGTGCATTCCAGAAGCACTCACATTTCTTCATTCTGTATGAGCTCCAACCAATTACAAAAGTTCTTTCTCAAACTCCTGCAGATTAGCAGAATGTAGTCCAGAGAACAGAATGCATCATGTCATGGTTTAGTTTTGATCCTATATCTGCATATTTTGGCTTGAAACATCTGACTTCAGCACATCTTCTGAGTCCATTTGATACTATTTGATGGGACAGCTACTCCACCCCAAACCTCCTTAATCGCCTCTTGTAACATGCATAGAAGTTTTAAGATTAGTTCAAAGAAAATAAATTATTGACTAAATACTGTTTTCAGGAAATGAAAGATGCAGAAGAAAAGAAAATTGCAGCAAGAAAGAGAAAACGAGGACTTGATAACAATGACGATACAGAGGAAGCCAGCGGCATCAGGAAAAAGTTCAAGAAGAAAAGGAAACAATAATTTGTCTCTGAATTATTTCTTTTATTCATTGTTGCAAAATAATATTGACTGGTAATGTGTGAATATGAACACTTCATCAAGGTAAAGTTTATTAATAAACATTATCTTAGAATGTGGACGTCATGTTTGATTTCATTGACATCTGGAGATCACTACTGTAGTCCTTGTTCATCTATTATTGTTATCATCGAGTGTTGCTTGCTCTCACAGCAGTTTGATTTGACAAAACTGGAAATGCCTAGATTATCATGTTGTGATGCTGAAAATATTTCTCTCAAATATTTTCAGAATATTACGTTATAAAATAGACAAAAATATATGTATAACTTTCTTAATTGCAACTAAATACTGGTAGTTTGTGATTCAATCACAAAATTGTTGTCAGGATGGTTTGCACTGAGCACGCTTTGGAAATTTACATACATGTCAGATTATAGTTAGTGTCAAAATCTCTACCTTATGGCCAGACACATTATTTTATAGCACAAAAATTTAAGACAGTTAACCTTCCCTCTTTAATTCATAATTGCTAAGCCATGCTACAATTATTCATACTGTTACCAGAGCGCCACTTTGACTCACTGACTGTGACATGCCTGTGCTGTAATGTAAAAATGTATTATTATGCATTCTATCTCAAACTCTTGCAGATGAACAGAATATAGTTCAGGGAATGGAGTTTGTGTGTCATGGTGTACAGCTTAATTGCAATATCTGCACCTTTTGGTCTGCCATATCCAACCTCAGCATATCTTTTGGGTCACTTTGACTATCATTTTATAGTTGGTGAGCAGAGGATTATAGCCTTATTTGATGAGGTATGGTCCTTTCATCATCTGTACAAATTCCTGCGGGATGTAGACTGGAGAACATAATGTTTTATCTTGTGGTTTACAGCTTGGTTGCTATATCTGTATTTTGACCTGACAGATCCAACTTCAGCATGGTTTCTGGGTCCCTTTGACCCTATATGGCAGGGCTATTCAAATGGCGGCCCGCTGGCCAAATTCGAGGCCTAGTAAGTGCATGCGGATCATTGCTAAAACAATGAAATAGTTATAAAAAACTTGATTCTTGATTAGAAACTGGCCTCATGGCACGTGGGGCATTCCCATAAGTGCTCCGCCCTCTGTTCCAGCAGCCATTCGACTCGATGGTGTTTTGGGTCTAATGTTGCAGAAACAGACGTCAACATCAGGGCACAGTTATAAAAAGAACTAAATGTATATAACTATATTCGGACCTCTGGCCCGTGATGATCCCCATTTTCTATATTTTGGCCCCCGAAGAAATATAATTGAATAGCCCTGCTATATGGGATGAGACAACCAACTCAAACCTCATTATTCCTTCATACAACATGAAATGAAGGTAACAGTGTCTTTATTCTTAGCTCCCTTTTCGGGCCCTGATAATACATGGGTGGTGGATTAGTTTTGTGGTTGTGTAACTGCAGCAAAACAACCATGTAGCATGGACTGACAGACAGTAACCAAACAAGCAAGCAACAGCTGCTGCGCAGCATGAACTGGCAGGAACCAAACAAATGCTGTATTATTCCAGAATATTAAGTTTTTTATCCTGCATAGTTTTGTCAGTTCACAGCATGATTTTTGTCATACATTGTTCATATGTCTTCACTGAGATGATTGTTTTATGAGATTACATTTTAACACTACAATGACTTTGTTGATAAAATTGATGTTGTTTGAAGGATAGATTTATATTTATGAACTTGTAATTGTCCCTTATTTGTAGACAAATTACCAAGACACATCTTGTCTCTCACATAACAAACACATCTTTCTCAGGGTGATTACAGTTAAACATCACAGACCATTTAGCTGATTCACACAGAATGTTTACACAACATAGAATTAAGTGAGGATATCTCATAACAATCATGTACGGCATGATTGTGTTTGATCACGCTTCTGTCATGAGATTCTGTAAAGAGTAGTCAAAAAATTAACAGATCAGGTAGTGAATGTTGAAACCAGCATGTTTCTTCTGAACTCATATGCTCAAACACCTGCACTTCGATCGAATGTAATTAAGAATCTGGAATATGTCCGTTTACATTGACAGAACAGACTTAATGGAACAAGTCGACTCATATTGACGGAACATTATATGGAACAAGTCGACTCATATTGACGGAACATTATATGGAACAAGTCGACTCATATTGACGAAACATTATATGGAACAAGTCAGATGAAATATCTTAGAGATGTATTCAGACTAAGAAATGTTGCATGATAGAAGACCTGATGAACTGCAACAAAGAGACACCATGAGCACAAGGCTTTAGCCAACATAGCTCATGAAACCATCATCACTAGTACAAGGCTTTAGCCAACATAGCTCATGAAACTATCATCACTAGTACAAGGCTTTAGCCAACATAGCTCATGAAACTATCATCACTAGTACAAGGCTTTAGCCAACATAGCTCATGAAACCATCATCACTAGTACAAGGAACTACAGCCATACATATATGTGTTTTGCTTGTGAGCCAGTTTTCTTCATATTAACCCACAGAAGAAACCATCAATAATATGTGTCATGATGTATGCTGGTCGGGTAGTTAACAAAATACACACAAGTTGTTAAATCACATGAAGATGAAACACATGAGATGGCCTAGTTATACCAATTCATGTTTTATGATGAGCACAATTTTGATCACTACTTCTCTCTGTTGCCAGATGTCACAGAAACTAGAAGTAGTAATCACACTTTCCAAGAGACGTGACAATGACATTAAGTATATATAGATTCAGAAATACAGGCCTAACCTGTGAGAATTCCTCAGATGTGGACATTACTGTTTTCTACACTAATGGGTCTGTGGTTCGGTTTGGCATGTGCACAGTGCTTGTGCATTCACAGCTTTATGCAGAGAGAAGTGTTAAAGGGAAGAAAGTGGTTCTTTCAACCACTAGTAGTATGACAATGGAGGTGTTTGTTTGTTTTGCGTTCGCTCCATTCGGCCCAACTCTACGGAATTTTAAAAAAAAGGTAAGATACCATACCAGCACAAAGAAAATGTGGGTAGAAGTGCAAACTTTGGTAAGATGTTCACGTTATCAGTGAAAGAAACCTACTTGACAAAAATTATTTGTGCAATTAACTATACTGGAACCAGGCTGACAGTTGTGATCAGGTACAGTTCCTGATGACACAGGCGGCAATGGACCATCTAATTACACAAGATAAGTTCACTAGCAGCAGAGCACCTTGTACAAGATAGATGTACTCGACCCACGACTAAGTCCCTGCTCAATGTCTACTCGGAAATTGATAACCAAAGATATATTTTGGCCTGTAAGTTCAAGGACACTGTGATAAACCATCAAAGTGTAGAGCTAATACACACTTGTTTGCCTGATGATAGGTAGGAAGGCTGTCACATGCTAGCGAAACTCACCTGAACTAAATGCATGCCAAAATCAGATGTTCTGGGCCAAAAGGCACAAATAACAGCTGTATTGTAAAACTAACAGCATAACATTCTTTTGATCAAATCACAAGAATACTCGTGCTGATTATTTTAAAGCAAGATCAGAAGCAGGAACTTCAAAGGACTAAAAAGAAAATACTTTTTGGTCACGATCCCACACTGAGAATTCTGACTTTGTCCCACTGATTCCCAAAAGGTAGCCCAACTCTAGTTGGTTAATGAAACAAATGCTCCTACAATAGTTTAAAGCAATGTCCTAAATGTTCAATTATTATTGTCATATTGGAGATCAATGAAGAGCCCTCAATTTACTTTCATTTGCTTTGTATCATCTACTACTACTACTACATAGGTCTATCACCCAATTATGGCCTGAATTGTAGTTGTCATACTGGTAGTTCAGGATGCATAGAACAGGGTCTAATAGGTATAGGTAGAATAGGTTTGTGCATGCAGTTGAGTCTGTGGGTCTCACCAATGACTCACTAGACAAACCACACATGCAACAGAAAACCTTAGTAGATGACATGCCTTTATATTGAGGTTATCTTATTATAGAAGCTTTATGACACGTCATCTATACAATCCTGTAGTCATAATCTCCGATAACAGTTACCATGTTGTTCCAATAGGCCGACGTTGTGCCTGAACTAGAACGGGCACAGCGTGGGTGGGCGGAACAACAACGAAACCTGTCGCAAGGGCCAGAGTTGTGTCCTGGTGTCGATGTCTGTTTCGGTGGCATTAGACTCAAAACACCATTGAGTCAGATGACTGCTGGAATAGAGGACGGAGCAGTTATGGGAATGCCCCACGTGCTGTGAGGCAGTTTCTAATCAAGAATCAGCATAGAATAGGGTCACTTATCTTTACAGGCATATGTCTTATACGAGTATGGTGTATGTCAAAGACTTATCTTTACTTTGTATGAGGTGACAAGAAAGTTGGTGGTAAATATGTTAATGTCAAATATGCTAATGACAAGCCACCATAAATTTTCACACATTTTCAAAGAAAACTAGTATTTTAAATTTGGTGCGGTCATTTAGAGGTCAATTGAACCCCACATGTTATTTATCTTTGCTGAACCAACATTTCTTGTGTCTTTCATTGGCTGGCGAATTAAAATTACATGCAAAGTGGCCATTCATCAGAAACATCATCCAAGTGACGCTTTGTCGATCAGCGCACATGATTAATTAGGAGAAGGGCGTGGGCAGGTATGTTTCACAATACTTTAACATTCACAATTGTTAAAGTATTGTCAGTCTTAATGAGTTGAGCAGAGAATTGGATTAAATTTAACATAGCATCTGAATTCTAGATAATTCAATTCAAAAATGCGTCCACACATAAGAATTCTTCATAGCCAAATATCGAACTATTTAAAGGTACGTTTCATATATTAACATTTTTATAAATATTTTGATGTCATAAATTGTGTTTGTGTTATATATGGGGGAGGGAGAAGGTTCCAGTAATAATTAAGTACCTTTTCTCACAAATTAAGCATAGGCCCATTTTTTTATATCAAATATACATCAAAGTTCTTGATTTCAGGGATCTACCATAAACTTGCACATATTTTCTGAAAAAGTAAAGTTATCCATAGCATTTATTAATGCCATAGGAGTGTGAGATGTTAGCGATCTCACATTTCAGTGGCTCTGCTATATGAGGGTGGTAGTTATCTTCTCTCCCTTGCAGTCTTTACTTCCCGGATTAATCCGGTACCCATTTAAGAATGGGTCGACCTGGGAGCCATCGCAATCTGAAAAACATTTCTGCCTCAACTGGGAAATGAACCCATGACTACTCATATGCAAAGCCACTGAGCTACGTGGCCCCCCCCTCATATTTTCTGTATTCTGTACTGAATATATTCAAGTTTCATTTAACAATCTCATATTTATCTTAGTAAATAAAGTGATCTAAACATTTTGTGTAAAAGTGCATAATTTCAGGTTTTATGGGGGGCTGAATTATACATAATCTTTCTGGGAATTTAACAAATATGACCTTCTAGTAGTTGGCAGAAATTCTAGGATTAATCTCACTGTCATTAATCAAATTAGCTTTCAGTCTCCAGTTGATGCTTCTAATCCAATCATTCATGTCTTGTTCTGACACTGAAGACATATAGAAAACCCTCCAACCTAGGTCTAATTTGAACACATAATTTCTGTTTTTCTTACTGAAGTCCTGACAGCATGATTTGCATTCATTCAGATCCAAAACACGAATGTGGGTCCTGCTAGACTTCTCTTTAAAATATTTCAGTTCATTATGTTGAAGTACAAACCAGCGTAGCCGCCATGTTTTAAAATGGCCACCCAACTTTGTAAGAAATCCTTCCTTGGAATTAACAGAAAAATTAATATTTCTAATGCCGGAGTCTCTTGCTGTGCAGAATTCAGCATGTAAAGTTACTGACTCATATGTGTCTGGTTCTTGTATGTCACGCGGATAGGGAGTCGTTAACAGAACAACCTGTCCTGACTCCCCAGACAAAAGTGGCTTATTTCTGAAATGATCCACAAATTCAGCAGCCGATTTGAAAGTGCACTGACCAAATGTAATCTTTGAATTCATCCACATAATGTTGAAGTGTTTCACTGCCTGCTCGCACTTCACCGAAAGTGCATATTCCCCTGTGCCCTTTGAGCTAGGCCTCAGAAGATAAGTTCCATCCTTTCCATTTTGCATTAACATACTTTCTGCAACATGCCTGCTCAATGTGGGATGATACCATACCAAATTATCGACTTCATTATTACTACTATTCTCCATCTTGTCATAAGAGTTAATATTTTTGCAGTAATCTCACAAATGAATATGAATGCACTGAGGCAAATCTTCAGTGTAAGAGGTCACAGTTGAGTGCACTTGAAAACTTGTCCTGCATCCTGTTGATAATAGTTATGCAACATTCAAACACTCCTCTGACAATGAATGGGTACCTCTACTGGTTAATTTTAATAATGTGGTTCAGGTAACAGCAGAACTGAGGAATAAACAAAAAAAACATAATGAACTTACATTTAAACTTCTAGTCAAGTAGATAAATAGTGCGCATAAATAGTTTGTCACTCTTGTTACCTGTGCTAGGCAGCTTTATTTTACTTTCAGCTCCATATTGCTATTTCTCAGGAATTCTTTTTTAATTGGATGATTGATTTTTCAGAGCATTTGCAGACCTCGATTATTTCACTCAGTGTGACTGTATGATGTAGTAACTGTTTCACTCATTGTGACTGTATGATGTAGTAACTGTTTCACTCATTGTGACTGTATGATGTAGTAACTGTTTCACTCAGTGTAACTGTTTCACTCATTGTGACTATGATGTAGTAACTGTTTCACTCAGTGTAACTGTTTCACTCATTGTGACTGTATGATGTAGTAACTGTTTCACTCATTGTGACTGTATGATGTAGTAACTGTTTCACTCATTGTGACTGTATGATGTAGTAACTGTTTCACTCATTGTGACTGTATGATGTAGTAACTGTTTCACTCATTGTGACTGTATGATGTAGTAACTGTTTCACTCATTGTGACTGTATGATGTAGTAACTGTTTCACTCAGTGTAACTGTTTCACTCATTGTGACTATGATGTAGTAACTGTTTCACTCAGTGTAACTGTTTCACTCATTGTGACTGTATGATGTAGTAACTGTTTCACTCATTGTGACTGTATGATGTAGTAACTGTTTCACTCATTGTGACTGTATGATGTAGTAACTGTTTCACTCATTGTGACTGTATGATGTAGTAACTGTTTCACTCAGTGTAACTGTTTCACTCATTGTGACTGTATGATGTAGTAACTGTTTCACTCATTGTGACTGTTTCACTCATTGTGACTGTATGATGTAGTAACTGTTTCACTCAGTGTAACTGTTTCACTCATTGTGACTGTATGATGTAGTAACTGTTTCACTCATTGTGACTATGATGTAGTAACTGTTTCACTCATTGTGACTGTATGATGTAGTAACTGTTTCACTCATTGTGACTGTATGATGTAGTAACTGTTTCACTCATTGTGACTATGATGTAGTAACTGTTTCACTCATTGTGACTGTATGATGTAGTAACTGTTTCACTCAGTGTAACTGTTTCACTCATTGTGACTATGATGTAGTAACTGTTTCACTCAGTGTAACTGTTTCACTCATTGTGACTGTATGATGTAGTAACTGTTTCACTCATTGTGACTGTATGATGTAGTAACTGTTTCACTCATTGTGACTGTATGATGTAGTAACTGTTTCACTCATTGTGACTGTATGATGTAGTAACTGTTTCACTCAGTGTAACTGTTTCACTCATTGTGACTGTATGATGTAGTAACTGTTTCACTCATTGTGACTGTTTCACTCATTGTGACTGTATGATGTAGTAACTGTTTCACTCAGTGTAACTGTTTCACTCATTGTGACTGTATGATGTAGTAACTGTTTCACTCATTGTGACTATGATGTAGTAACTTTCACTCATTGTGACTGTATGATGTAGTAACTGTTTCACTCATTGTGACTGTATGATGTAGTAACTGTTTCACTCATTGTGACTATGATGTAGTAACTGTTTCACTCATTGTGACTGTATGATGTAGTAACTGTTTCACTCATTGTGACTGTATGATGTAGTAACTGTTTCACTCATTGTGACTGTATGATGTAGTAACTGTTTCACTCATTGTGACTATGATGTAGTAACTGTTTCACTCATTGTGACTGTATGATGTAGTAACTGTTTCACTCATTGTGACTGTATGATGTAGTAACTGTTTCACTCATTGTGACTGTATGATGTAGTAACTGTTTCACTCATTGTGACTGTATGATGTAGTAACTGTTTCACTCATTGTGACTATGATGTAGTAACTGTTTCACTCATTGTGACTGTTTGATGTAGTAACTGTTTCACTCATTGTGACTGTATGATGTAGTAACTGTTTCACTCATTGTGACTGTATGATGTAGTAACTGTTTCACTCATTGTGACTGTATGATGTAGTAACTGTTTCACTCATTGTGACTGTATGATGTAGTAACTGTTTCACTCATTGTGACTGTATAATGTAGTAACTGTTTCACTCATTGTGACTGTATGATGTAGTAACTGTTTCACTCAGTGTGACAGTATGATGTAGTAACTGTTTCACTCATTGTGACTGTATGATGTAGTAACTGTTTCACTCAGTGTAACTGTTTCACTCATTGTGACTGTATGATGTAGTAACTGTTTCACTCATTGTGACTGTATGATGTAGTAACTGTTTCACTCATTGTGACTGTTTGATGTAGTAACTGTTTCACTCATTGTGACTGTATGATGTAGTAACTGTTTCACTCATTGTGACTGTATGATGTAGTAACTGTTTCACTCATTGTGACTGTATGATGTAGTAACTGTTTCACTCATTGTGACTGTATGATGTAGTAACTGTTTCACTCATTGTGACTATGATGTAGTAACTGTTTCACTCATTGTGACTGTATGATGTAGTAACTGTTTCACTCATTGTGACTGTATGATGTAGTAACTGTTTCACTCATTGTGACTGTATGATGTAGTAACTGTTTCACTCAGTGTGACTGTATGATGTAGTAACTGTTTCACTCATTGTGACTGTATGATGTAGTAACTGTTTCACTCAGTGTAACTGTTTCACTCATTGTGACTGTATAATGTAGTAACTGTTTCACTCATTGTGACTGTATGATGTAGTAACTGTTTCACTCATTGTGACTGTATGATGTAGTAACTGTTTCACTCAGTGTAACTGTTTCACTCATTGTGACTGTATGATGTAGTAACTGTTTCACTCATTGTGACTGTATGATGTAGTAACTGTTTCACTCAGTGTAACTGTTTCACTCATTGTGACTGTATGATGTAGTAACTGTTTCACTCATTGTGACTGTATGATGTAGTAACTGTTTCACTCATTGTGACTGTATGATGTAGTAACTTTCACTCATTGTGACTGTATGATGTAGTAACTGTTTCACTCATTGTGACTGTATGATGTAGTAACTGTTTCACTCAGTGTAACTGTTTCACTCATTGTGACTATGATGTAGTAACTGTTTCACTCATTGTGACTGTATGATGTAGTAACTGTTTCACTCATTGTGACTGTATGATGTAGTAACTGTTTCACTCATTGTGACTGTATGATGTAGTAACTGTTTCACTCATTGTGACTGTATGATGTAGTAACTGTATCACTCATTGTGACTGTATGATGTAGTAACTGTTTCACTCAGTGTAACTGTTTCACTCATTGTGACTGTATGATGTAGTAACTGTTTCACTCAGTGTAACTGTTTCACTCATTGTGACTGTATGATGTAGTAACTGTTTCACTCAGTGTAACTGTTTCACTCATTGTGACTGTATGATGTAGTAACTGTTTCACTCATTGTGACTGTATGATGTAGTAACTGTTTCACTCAGTGTAACTGTTTCACTCATTGTGACTGTATGATGTAGTAACTGTTTCACTCAGTGTAACTGTTTCACTCATTGTGACTATGATGTAGTAACTGTTTCACTCATTGTGACTGTATGATGTAGTAACTGTTTCACTCATTGTGACTGTATGATGTAGTAACTGTTTCACTCATTGTGACTATGATGTAGTAACTGTTTCACTCATTGTGACTGTATGATGTAGTAACTGTTTCACTCAGTGTAACTGTTTCACTCATTGTGACTGTATGATGTAGTAACTGTTTCACTCAGTGTGACTGTATGATGTAGCAACTGTTCACTTCCGCCAAAGACGGATGTGTCGGGCCGTTGGCGCAAATAAAACAGTGACAAAACGTATTTCCATTCTCATGACTACATCCTGCTGGAAATCTAGTAGGACCATGATCCTGCGACAAGGGAGATCCAGCGGGAGTATGAGAATGAACGCTGATGAAAAAGAAGGGGTAGTTAACCACACACTCAACCTCCAATGATATGCAGTGTTACTTTCTTTGGTTCCCTTTTGGGCCGAAAATACACAGGCATGTACATAAAGATATGCTACGGTATGATTCTGGGCTGTTCATCTGTTACACTGTCCGTGTCATCACCCTTGTATTTGAGCCATATAAATAACTTTTAAACATTACTACTGACTGATGTTTACCGTATATACTTATTTGGCGGGATGCTAAGGGTACCGCATTACTCTCGGTGGACTCAGGGTTAGCAGATAACCAAGATACAAAAAAGTGAATCCTCGTGGTGCACCCTGGAAACAGAAGTACAGTGACTCGTGCTGCTTCTGGCAAACACTTTTTGGCTAATATGCAGGTTGCAGATGGAATGAGAATTGACTGCAAAAGACAAGAAATATTTCAGACACCTCTGTGTGCCAACACATTCGACATAGTGACGTAGCAAAGTCCGGCTCGAGCATTGGAGGGGCGGCCAATACAATTGTCTATTGTAATGCTTACAGATGCAAGGTCAGTACTAGAGGCACTACAATCCAATAAACTTCCAGAGTTAAAAGAGGTATTGTCCATAGTACAAAATAGGTGTAGTTATACTGCAATGGATTCCATCACACTGTGGAATAGCAGGAAATGAGAGAGTTGATCAACTCGCCAAGGAATGTGCTAACCATGCAGCAACCGGATGTACCAATCAGCTATCACCAAAAGGAATCCATGATAAAGGCACAACGAAAGCCTCCACGGACGACTACCACTTACCGGTACTTAACAGACAAGAACATGTCATCATATTTCGACTCAGAACTGGACACAATAGACTAAACAGCCATATGTATACAAAATTTAAAATTGGCACAACAGTAAAGTGTATTTGTGGGCAAGCCAACCAGACTTCAGAACATATCCTTCACGAATGTGCAAACTATGACACATTATGATTAAGATGCACATACTGGCCTTCTGATAGTGATAACCGATGAATGTTAAACTTTATGGTAAATATTAAATATATTAGAAAACACTGTCCAATTTATTTATAAAAGAAACAACATTGATGATATAGACATTATTAGCGAACGAAAAAAGAAGAAAGTATTCTAATTTAAAGTAGAAATTAAGTAATTAAATAACCTTTCTCTTGTTAGAATAGTCCAGTTTGTTTTTTTACACGCACACAGTTTTCTACACAAAGTAAAAAGTAAACCTAAAAGTCTTCGGCCTGATACTGGTTTTCTCCTTATATATTCGAATGTTTCTCCGCGTTGTGAGTGATTGTGTGGAAGTGGGTGGTATTTTCCCGAAATTTGTTGTGATGATTAATTAAACTTCACTTATGGGGATTTCCGCTTCATTTGTGTTTACAAGTGAGACTATAATCTCTGTTTACTCTAAGAATGGAATGGGTCAAAACACACCCCCACATTACTCCACGTAACATGTTTTTTTTCAACAGCTGATGACATGTAAAAACAATATTATTTAAAACATTTAAAAGCTATAACAATATTTAAACTTTAAAAAAAAAACACATTTAAAAACAATATTATTGGGCACTTTACAATTGGTAAATGCGTTCTACGTCCAACAGCCAATCAGAAGCACCGATCCACTTCATTCTTAGAGTGAAAATATTTATAGTGTGGATGCTGATTTATGCTGTTATATGAGAGCGAACGCAGAAGAAGAAGAAACCATTATCTTTAAATTATGACCATGATAACTCTTGATGTCGGTTGTGTTTTTGCGTGGCTTTGCCATGGGGAGGAGGTAGCTGTGTAGCCACTCTTATGGTAGATACGACAGGAGAATGAAAATAAAATTATTCCTGTGGTCGCAAAGTGCCCTCTGGTTGACCCAGCCACCCTAAATGAGATGCGATGATGCATGACCTGAGATTGCACGAAATCGTACAATCTCTACGTTATATACGCATGTGGTTGCGTCTGTGGGTCTCACCAATGGCCCACTAGACATACCATCCATGCAACAGAAAACCTTAGTGGATGACATTCCGTTATATTGAGGTTATCTTCTTATAGAAGCTTCATGGCATGTCATCTATACATTTATGATTTTGTTTTTGAAATGTTTTTCATGTTTGCCTGAATATAATATGTATGCACTCTCTGTGGTTGGGAGGGAGCCAGAGATGTACTGTGCAGCACTGAGGAGAAGGAAACTGATAGCACTGTTTTTCCTATGGAAGAGGCCCTTTGTGGAGGCACAGTGACTCAGGACGTGAGTCCTTTTGACTTGAACATTTGGTTGCATGCCTCAAGCAATAGAGAAGTTCGGCATGGCCAGTGGTCAATTGGTGGCAGGGAATGAGCACAGTGAACCCTATCTTGGCTACAGTGGCTAGGCGCAGTGCATAGGTTGAAACCTACCTTCCTGGAGGTGTGATAGTTATTCTCTGGCTCTGTCCCGGGGTGGGCCGAAAATCCACAGAGTTCCCAGCAATATAATGCCATCTAATGGCATTAGGTCAAAGGGCATGAGCCCATGGACCGCTGGATCAGCAACCAACCAACCTACGTTATATCTGCTGAATACTATACTAGTTTCTGGCCATAATACTGGTTTGATAGCTAGCTCATCATCAAGTGCCGTCACCGCAACGAGGGTTGGCTGCAACAGACCTCCAGCATCCCCTATCTCTTGTTTTGGTGGTGTACTCTGCTAGACTGCAACCTGTCCATCTTGTGGTGTCACTCTCCCACTTGTATCTCTGCCTACCTCTTGTTCGCTTACCTTCGACTTTACCCTCAAATAAGGTCTTCAATAAGGTGTCATGTCTTTTAATGTGTCCAAAATATTTTATTTACATTATCTTTATTTCCTTTAATAATTCTTTCTTCATAGTAAGTGTTGTTAGAATCTCTTTGTTTTCTTATATTTCCATGATGTTCTCCCTATTCTTCTATATATCCACAACGCAAAGGCATCAATTCTGTTTTCTAATTGTTTGTTTAGTGTACATGTTTCTGAGCATTAATTAATATAGAATAGATGTAGCATTTTATAATTCTCATTTTTAACTTGTTTGTTCATTTGTTTAGATGTTAATATTTTCCTCATGTCATTGAAAGTACTTTCAGCCATTCCTATTCTCTTTTTTAACTTCTGTTTCCCATCTGCCGTCATTTATGATTATGTGTTCAGGATATTGATATCTAGATGCTTGTGGACAAAAACCTAAAGTAGCTCCACTTCTTTTACCACTATCCAGTTATGGTACGGCAAAGTGATGCGGTAGTCAACTTTGCCATTTTGGGACATCATTTTACCGTGACCTTCGATACAACAAACAGACCTATGCCGGTGTCACTGCGTTCAAACTACCGTGACCATTGTCATGATTTTTATTAGTCATTTGTTTATACTTTGTTTCGCAAGCCTATGAAAATCACAGCAATAGTCGGGTTAGCATCACGCAGTGACGTAATAATAGGATATCACTCCAATCTGTTAAAATAGACACTACCACATATCTTTAAGTCACGCTTCACCCCATCATATAATAGGCCATGATAAGTGTGTGCTGGGAATTTACATACTTAGCCTATGCAATATGTGTGTTGTCTGTATCTCAATCTATCGGTCCATATGATTGCGTGTCTTGATAATACACACTTGGGATGTCTTCCATAAAATCACACCCTATTTGAGTGGTTAGTTTGTTTGTTCCTTTCGCGCCGCATGCAGCACATAGTATTATAGTTTTTTATTTGTATTATAACCCAAACAAAAATTAAGAGTCGCTGATTATCTAACTAATGGGAAGAGGGTTGCATAAAAATTCGGAAATTCTACGATATCGTGGGCATTCTTTTGGTAAAATCAAAGAGATTACACGTTTTTTTTAAAATTGCTTTTTAGTGCTAAATGTCATACTCTGATTTTTTTCGGGACGGGGGAAAAGGAGAAGGGGTTACACAATTATTTGCTAACTTACAAATATGAAATTTTGTGTTCAAATACACTATATCGACTTATGACTAAACTAGATGGACATGACTAAACTAGGTGGACTTATGTCTATACTATATATCACGTGACATATTCTTTCCAGAACGTTGTCTTCGTCGTGGATACTCTGAACGCCTCTATGACCCGGGCAAGCTGGTCTGCATTGGCCAGAGACATATACATACATTCTTCGATGTCGTTGGTCCATCGACTTCTTGGTCTTCCCTTCATCTCTTGCCTCATACTTTGCCCTCCATAATCAGCCTTTCGATATCATCATGTCGCTTTAAGTGTCCAAAATACTGTAGCTTCCTTCTTATGGTGGTATGTCTAAACTAGGTGGACTTATGTCTAAACTTGAAACATGTTGTATTCACATACACTAGGTGGACATATGTCTAAACCTGAAACATTTTGTGTTCACATACACTAGGTGGATATATGTCTAAACCTGAAACATTTTGTGTTCACATACACTAGGTGGATATATGTCTAAACCTGAAACATCGTGTGTTTTTATACACTTATGTCTAAACCTGACACATTTTCTGTTCACATACACTAGGTAAACTAAATGCCCTCGAAAACAAATGTCTCCGGAGAAACACAAACTGGAAAGAATTTAAATCAAACGTGACACTAAGAGAAGAGACAAAACAATAATACATCATAGGCGTTATTAGAAAAGACGTTTTGGCATACATTGGCTATGCACTCAGAATGAATGATAACAGAATATCACGTCAAGTCTTTACATAGTCACCGAGTGGCAAGAGAAAAAGGGGAGGACAAAAAAAAAACACTGAAAAGAACTATAAAAAAATACCAGCTGATATGAATATGAAAATGAACGATCTGGAACAATTGGCTGTTGATCGACAAGCATAGAGAGCTATGACATCTGCCCTATGTGCCAAGCTTGGCACAAGAGGAAAATGATGATGCTACACTAGGTGGACTTATGTCTAAACCTGAAACATTTTGTGTTTTCATATACTAGGTGGACTTATGTCTAAACTTTAAACATTTTGTGTTTCCATATACTAGGTGGACTTACGTCTAAACCTGAAAAAATTTGTTTCCCATAGACTAGGGGGACTTTAGTGATTTATTTAAAAATATAAACACAATAATAATGAAGGCCTGAGCGCAAATTTATAGACGCAAACCCATTGCTGTATAGTTGTGCACAAAGGTGATTTAAGCAGGCGTTTATTACATGCACTCTTACAGAACTTTTTAAATCGATACAACTAGTTTCTGCTAACGCTGTATGCTGTAACGCTGTATGCTGGGTGACCTCTACGTATCCTGACAATCTACATTGTACCAACAGTTTCGGGCAAGGAACACACGTGGAAGGACACGAGCCTTATCATAAGATGAGGGAATGCAACCTGAAACCAAATGGTGTGGCATTGCAGAACGGGTCTTTTGCCGTGGTCGGAAGCTGGTCTAAGTTAGGAGTACCGATAGCGAACAGAAAGAACACAGTTCTAATGATTCTGCAGCTCTTGCAGCTTAACTTTTCCAAATGTATTAGTGTTATGTTCTCTTTGGAGGTAACAAGACAGGCAGATAGGTGAGTCATGCCGCATGAGCAACAAAGTCTCTATATTTCAGACAGGAAGAGATGCAGTATGGAGAGATATAACTCAATTCTTGGCATAAATGCGTTTCAAAATCAAATCGGGACATTGGAGATAGTCTCTTTGTAGTTCATATTGATCATACCAGTCCTCTCCATTATCATTTTGGATTGTAGATGAATGAACATGACTCAATGTCGAAAATGTGCGAATTGGAAGTGAAGATGGGCGTGGCCCTTAGAGAACACATGAAAAAGATTTCAAAAAGAACAGTGAACCAACATAGAACCGGAACCATCAGTCTTTATATCCTTAAAGATTTACTGAAGCGGAGATCTTAACACCTATTGACAAGCCTGGTGTGCGAGGAGGATAATCAATAAACTAATACCTAATATCTGGATTGTAGATTATATTCTTTGTAGCTCAACGAAAATGACATCGTATTGATAAACGGAAAGATGTTAGCATCGCATGTATTCTAAACACCAAAAAAAGCTTGGGTTTTCTGGGGTTTTTCGCACGGGAATCTGGGGCTATTTCTAAAACATCAATGGTAATCGTGGTGTAAGAAAAATCGACTATTGCAGTATATTTTCATGCATTTTTTATGTTTGGCATTTGTTCCTCGTCAAACGAAGGAGCATCAAATAACTCTAACAAAAATTGTTGTTACAAATTTTTTAATGGATATCGAAATCGGATGTAGCTTACTAGGTCAAACTACGTAAATAAAATGGTAACACACACAGTATTTGCATCCAATTACTTTGATAAATTAACGTGGCTATAGGTATCGGCAAACTAACAAAGAAAGTAAGAAAAAAACCACAACATAAGCATAGCCTACCTACCATATATGTCCTATATGTGATTACACCAGTATGTACAACACTCAATAATCTAAAACGGAACAGTCAAATAATCTCCGATATCTCGAAATGTAACCATCACGGGATACAGATAATATATGGTGCTTAGGCCTATAACAAAACACCATAGAACCATAGTAGTACCATAGAACGTGTCTTATACAAACACATCACTTACATACTGAACCAATATTATACGATGCATGTACATCCTCATCGGATAACAGATAGTTGCAGTAATCATTTGAAGTAATGGACAGGTAAAACGGGATTTTCCCGTTTTATCTTTACACCTAAAATAATCATTGTTTGGTAACTAGTTGGCATATAAAAAAATGTCTACACAGCAGGTATGGTTGTCTTCATACATGCTTCTGTATTTGAAAGCTCCTCAGTGCTCCCATACAGCTCTCTGTAGAAATTCTGTCTTTGTAGGTCAGTGCTCCATCCTTAACTAGCCAACTATATTACCAAAAAGGAGACTAGACACGTAAGGGGGCCATGGGTCCTAAGACTGGCCCGAGTACAATAAATGACACCCTCTTCTTGTAAACATGCAATTACAGAAAATAAAAGCTTTGACTGGTGTGTATTCCGGGATAATTATTGTGATTCTCAATGGATGCAACATTATTGTGATTCTCAATGGATGCAACATTATTTAGAGGCAGTAATATCTGCAACAGCTTCCACCCCATTCATTATTGGAGATCACGAGATACTAGAACTGAGATATGCTGATGATACAAGATTACCGCCCCACAAATACTAGAACTAAGATATGCTGATGATACAAGATTACCGCCCCACAAATACTAGAACTAAGATATGCTGATGATACAAGATTACCGCCCCACAAATACTAGAACTAAGATATGCTGATGATACAAGATTACCGCCCCACAAATACTAGAACTAAGATATGCTGATGATACAAGATTACCGCCCCACAAATACTAGAACTAAGATATGCTGATGATACAAGATTACCGCCCCACAAATACTAGAACTAAGATATGCTGATGATACAGGATTACCGCCCCACAAATACCAGAACTAAGATATGCTGATGATACAGGATTACCGCCCCACAAATACCAGAACTAAGATATGCTGATGATACAAGATTACCGCCCCACAAATACTAGAACTAAGATATGCTGATGATACAAGATTACCGCCCCACAAATACTAGAACTAAGATATGCTGATGATACAAGATTACCGCCCCACAAATACTAGAACTAAGATATGCTGATGATACAAGATTACCGCCACACAAATACTAGAACTAAGATATGCTGATGATACAAGATTACCGCCCCACAAATACTAGAACTAAGATATGCTGATGATACAAGATTACCGCCCCACAATTTAAAAAAAGTACTCGAACACCTCGCAATTTCCATCAAAGAGCACAGCAAAAAAACAAAATATGTTTCTAAACGAAAGTAAGACTTATGACAAGCGACATAACACGTTATCAAACCCTATCAGTAAAAGAAAAAGAAAACGAGTCTCCCAGATTTGAAAACTGCGGTTCTCTTAAGGGTTGTCCATAAATTAAGTTAGCACGTTTTTGCCAATGTTTGACACTCACAGAAGCAGAAGGATTGGTTCAAGATCGGCAGAAGTTTCAGATGGCTGTCTGGGATGACTGCTACAACATGTCCAGGATATGGCCTATGCTATCTTATGATGTTGAGCATTCAACATCATCAATCCCATAGCCCTTCAGGGTCATAGGGGTGCCACGCTGGAAGCATCAACACAAAAATTCGAACATGTCTCTTTGTTCTCAGTTCCTTGTTTAAATGTGGAGAATCTTAATCCTGCGCATGCGGTTGCGTCTGTGGGTCTCACAATGGCTCACTAGACAAACCAAACATGTAACAAAAAACCTTAGTAGATGACATGCCTTTATATTGAGATGATCTTCTTAAAGAAGCTTCATGGCACATCATCTATACAATCCTGTAGTCGTAACCTTCGATAACAGTTACAATGCTGTTCCGACAGGCCGAAGTTGTGCTTGAACTAGTTGTGGGCACGGCGTGGGTGGGTGGAACAACAAAGAAACCTGTCGCAAGGGCCAGAGTTGTGCCCTGATGTCGACACCTATTTCAGCGGGATTAGACTCGAAACACCATCGAGTCGGACGGCTGCTGGAACAGAGGGCGGAGAACTTATGGGAATACCCCCACGTGCTGTGAGGCCAGTTTCTAATCAAGAATCAAGAGAATCTTAATCCTGTCCAACCTTTAATATTATCGTTCAATATTTTCTTTTGTCACCCTCTTCTTCTTCCACACTCAACAGCTCACTGTATGATACTTCTGGAAAGGGAATCATGTCTAATCTCGTGGTCAAACTACACAAGTTTAAGATGAGCATTATCTCATTATGAACTATTTAAGCCCATTACATCTTTGTAATGTGAGCCTTCTTTGTTTGACTGACAATACAACACACATAGCACTCCGAACATGTACATATCTGCTCTGATCTCTCAACCAGTGTGGTCTCTCTTCAGCATATGGTAACTTCTTCTTCTTTCATTCTCAAACTCCTGCTGGATTTCTGTTGTAGCAGGACCATGATCCATAGATTTCCAGCAGGATTTAGTCCAGAGAATGGAAATGCGTTGTGTCGCCGGTTTTTTGCGCCTATAGGCCCGACACATCCGTCTTCGGTGGGGTATATAGTAACTGACTCCCGGTTATGTGTTGATTGATCCCTTCTTTTGAGTATGCCGCTCCTTCATTTCAACTCTCACTCTGAGTCACTCTCAGGTCGTGCACTCTGGCTATCGACACAGAAAAAGAAACACACACCACATCCTTCAACTTGCCTAACGTGTTGATTGCAATCAGGATATCCGCTCAGTGCATAGATATCCGCACAGATACTTGTCACTGTGGCCACGCTAGCAAGCTTGTATGGTGTTTCATATTTTTAAAAATATATACGTAAATAGGTAGGCTATAGTATATGGGAAGCCTAGTAGCGCAGTGGTTAGCTCACTGGCTTCGCATATGAAGTAAAGACTGCGAGGGAGAGGCGATGGCTACCGCCTTTATTTGCAGAGCCTCTGAAATGTGAGATCGCTAACATCTCACACCCATAAATGCTTTGGATTAATAAATGCTATGGGATACTTTACTTTTTTTTTTTTAAGGCTATAGTGCCGTCCGCAATATCGTAGGCTATGTATTGCCAGATTATAAATTGAAAACGTTCATTATCATCATCACGTGCCGTCTCACATCGAAGGTTGGCTGCAATAGACCAACATCTGTCTCTTGACTTGGTGGTGCACTCTGCTAGACCTGCCTATCTCATGATATTTCCCTACCAATTTTATTTCTGCCCACCTCTTCGTCTCACCTTCGACTCTTCCTTCAAGTAATGTCTTCAACAAGGTGTCATGACTTTTAATATGTCCAACATATTTTATTTGCTTGATTTTTATTTCTTTCAATAGTTCTTTTTATACGCAGAGTTGTAAGAACCTATTTGTTTTCTTGCATTACCATAACGTTCTCCCTACTCTTTCATATATCCACATCTCAATAGCATCAATTTTGTCAACATCTGCCATCATTTGTAATTTTGTATCCAAGGTATTGATAATGGTCTGCTTGTAATATCTCTCCAAGTATTTTTATGTTCAGCGTGTGTTCCTATCTGATCTTGCTGATTAGCGTGGTATTTGTTTCTATAAAACCCGGGAACTTTATTGAACTCTTTAAACTGCATTAAAATCATTCTTATGGAACATTCCACGCCCCCTTTCCCTTTTTTACTAGTCATATCTACGGTTATGGCTCCGATTACCATCAGCGAAACATAAATATAGGGGGGAGGGGTAAAAATTAGTTTAAAACACACACAAACCCCCTCTTTCCATAGACGCTAAGAAGTGTATTTGTCGTCAAGAGCTAACCTGCCAATTTGATGCCCCCTATTCCACAATCAGATAACTTTCCCTCCTTAAAAAAACAAGCTCAGTTTTCATGTCATTTTTTGGTAAGCTTGTTATTCTTTTCCTTGTACTAAATGTCACGCTTTGACTACTCATATCTACCCCACCCCTCCCCTTTTTTAAATCTACGCACTTGGGTCTGGAAGAGTGATACCTTGAACGTGGATACCCCTCCCCCTCCATTTTTCTTCTATGTAACTGTTTATGCATAAGGGAATATGGTTGTCTACTATTTTAAAATGTACTCAATATGTATAGTCATCTATTTAATGTGCATAGCATAGCGTCTATTCAATATGTCTAGCATCTATTCAATATGTCTAGCATCTATTCAGTATGTCTAGCATCTATTCAATATGTCTAACATCTATTCAATATGTCTAGCATCTATTCAATATGTCTAGCATCTATTCAATATGTCTAGCATCTATTCAATATGTCTAGCATCTATTCAATATGTCTAGCATCTATTCAATATGTCTAGCATCTATTCAATATGTCTAACATCTATTCAATATGTCTAGCATCTATTCAATATGTCTAACATCTATTCAATATGTCTAACATCTATTCAATATGTCTAGCATCTATTCAATATGTCTAGCATCTATTCAATATGTCTAGCATCTATTCAATATGTCTAACATCTATTCAATATGTCTAACATCTATTCAATATGTATAGCATCTATTCAATATGTCTAGCGTCTATTCAATATGTCTAGTTATCTATTTAATGTGCATAGTGTCTACAAATTTCTCATGAGCTACCATAACGTTTTCTTTACCAAGATGAATCTACGGAATAATGGCTCGGGTTAGATTCTCTTCCGCCGCCGAAGACGAATGTTTTGGGACATTGTTGGAAATTTAATCGGCGTAGCAATACATTACCATTCTCTGGACTACATCCTGCTGGATGGTAGGATTATTGTCCTGCTGCAAGAGAAATCCAATGGTCTTTTGAGAATGAACGAGGAAGAAGATACTCTCTTCTAGTCTGACACAGGTGAAGTCAATTATTCCAAAGGTCGTGGTAACTGGATGAACATAACCGTGATATCTACTATTGTTTGAAGGTTGTAAAGCTCTGATATAACCAAATTGTTTGAAGGTTATAAAGCTCTGATATAACCAAATTTGATTAATGTTCGCGGTTGAAAATAGCGTACCTCACCATGACAGATACATTTAATTAACCAAACATGAAGTAAATGAGTCAATGTACCGGATAATCATTAACATCCTTTTCAAATGTGTACACACCAGAAACAAGTACAGGACTTAGTAAGGTTAACATGGTTCGAAACCAAACCTGCCACAACATACAGATAACAAAAACATATCATTATCATGTGCCGATGACAGGAATAGGTTATAACGTTCTTCCAATATGCTATGCTACGCTCCTGGTAGAACATTGTGATCCTGTGATACTGCTGCACCGAAAGACCTCCCTTCGGGAAACTAAATGTGCATTAATAAACCCCCTGAATCAACCATGGCTTTGAGAAAGTGAACATTATTGTCAGAAAGGTTATGGGCTGCCAGGAGGTATCTGCTCACTGCTAAAGGGATTACTTCATTAGCATTAACAAGAATTATGTTGCTTATTTGTATATATTTGTGTGTTTGACCTTGCTTGTCGTTAAAGTCGATGGGCTGCGGGAAAGAAGTAGACCGAAACAAATTGGAGGGAAACATGAGATTGACATGACTCTGTCCAGCAGAGTACAACACCAACGCAAGAGATAAACGATGTCGGCGGTCCGATGCAGCCATGATGATTTGTGTGGTATTTTTGTATATTTATACTAGAAGCAATACCCAGCATTGCCAGGGTGAGAGTAAGAAAAACAATTAATAAAGTATAGATTTTATAGATTAATAAAAATAAAACACATTGTCCGATTGAATGGCGTTTAGATATAGCCTGTTTTACACAGCGTGTACGATTTAATTTGTTAATAATTCGGTATTCCGATCGTTTAGAAGTCGCTTGGGTCTTACAAACAAAAAATATTAGGACTCTACATACAGAGAAAATTATGTACATATACAGGTATATGTAGACATATGTGATTTGATGTATATGTTTATTACAACAACAAAAACAACAACAGCAACAAAACAACAGACGCGAATATTCTAATTTTGATTAAGGACTAATGTGTTGTTATTTTGTATAGATTAATGGTAAATTGACAGATCAAAAAATCAACAGCTATTGCCCTTCAGTGGATACCATCACACTGTGGAATCATGGGAAATGAGAAAGCGGATGCTCTGTCAAAGGCAGGAAGCGAAATGGAGCAACACAGACACCCACTGTCTTACGGAGAAGTAAAAACAATAATCCGCAACACATACACAGCAAAGTGGAAGAAAGAAATGGAAGAGGAATACGAACATGATGCAATACATCTCCTCCAAAGGGGTGCAAAGGGAACGCATTGCTCTAGGCGGACCCAGGGTTAGCAGATAACCAAGATCCCAAATGTACCTCCACGCGGTGCACCCTGGAAACAGAAACACAGCAGCTCGAGTTGATTCTTGCCAAATCATTTGGGGATCGTGTCCGAGAATGTGGAGGTAGCAGATAGAAAGAGATTTGACTGCACAAGAGACAGACAATATCTCCGACACCATCAGCATCACCACATATAACGACACTGTCGACATACAGTGAAGCTAGTCAGCTCAGTCCGAACATTGGAGGGGCGGCCAATGTTAAATGCACGTTAAGGTAGATGCATGGCGAGAGACAAATAGATTTCATACAGAATACAATGAAACAATGAAAGGGCAGAATAGCGTAGAGGGCAGGGCGAACTGCAAATAGAAAGTGAAAAGTCCCTAGGAAAGGGGAACTACAAGCTCCGTCAGCTCGAGACGAGCTTCTAGTTACCTGTGTCCCTTACAGGCAGAGACCCAGACCCATTCATTGGCGTTTGGTAAGCAAGAAGACCTAATCCAACTCTAATGTCGAGCCTTCCTAAAACCGGAAATATGCTCGCGAAGAGAAAGGGTTCTGTATCCGACGGGCTTAGGCAAGAAAGGGACAACGATGGTAGTCCTGGCTCAACTCTACTGTCAAGGTTTCCTATACCGGAAACGTACTTGCAGAGAGAACGGGTTCCGTACCCGATGGGCTCAGGCACAAAAGGGACAACGATTTAGCCCTGGCCCAACTCTACTGTCAGGTTTTCCTACACCGGAAATACACTTGAAGAGAGAAATGGTTCAGTACCTGATGGGCTCAGGCGATATTGGGACAAGGACGCTCAGCTCGAGAACGCCTTGCTCTCAAACGAGTGGTGTGAGACTCGAACTTGGACAAGGGGTACACTATATCGGTGAATGACACCTCGGCTAAGAGGGCGAAAGAGCCAGGGTCCAATTCCTCTGTTGAGTTCTTCCCCTTAAGGAACCAGGCTCACGGATGAGAAACGGTTCAGTACCCAATTGTCAAGGCATGCCGAAATCGGATGTGCTAGGCCTACAAGGCGCATAACGGTGGCACAACGTAATCACGCTCCCGGCGGAAATCGCACGGATATCCGTGATGGTTACAATGGAGCGAACGAAAAACAAACAAACAAACAATCTCCTCCAAAGACATCAACAGACCACAATATTTCGCCTTAGAACAGGCCACTGCAGACTGTTGGGTCACCTTTATCGATTAAGGATCTCATACACAGATGAATGTCCATGTGGATCCGGAACCCAGACTCCGGAACACATACTTCAGGACTGCCCAACATACAAAGAGCAGAGACAGCAGACCTGGCCAGAGGATACAGACTTGAGGCAAACGCTATGGGGCAGCGGCTCTGACCTGGAGAGGAAGAAGAATGGTAAATTATAAAGAAACTACAGGACGGAGCTACATGCAGTTTTTGAAGTATCAAAGGCACCAGAGCAGGTGTAGGAACCTGTTATCTTTGAGCCGGATTCGACCGCCTGCCAAAATTATACTACCGCGACTCCTCAAACAAAGATTGTGTCTGCTGACCCACAGTGCTTCTAAAACACTAAAACAATAATTCAAGTGCTTATTTCCTACCAGATCTAGAACCAATTGACTTTAATAATACATTTTATCAATTTGTATGCATCGAAATATAGGATACATAATGACATATAAATATGTTTTTAAAATTGTAATGAATATTTAGTAATATTAATACGATTCTATAAACTAGTAGAACTCGTTCCTTGAGATCTTTTCTCTCGTTCCTTGAGTTGCCTTTTTTTATTACTGGTCCCCTCCATTATCTAGTTCAGATTTTGAGTTCAGTATTACATTTATACACGTATAAATGTATTACATTTATACACGTATAAATGTAACAGATCTTCTTTCTTTTATTTTCTCTTTATATCCCTTTATGTCTTGTAACGTCAGGGGTTGAACAGCTCTCTGGAGATGGCTTTTTTGTGTTCTTCATATATGTTTGCTTTCGTTAACTCTTTTATTTATGTAAGCCATCGTTTGCAAGGTCTGTCCTTTGCTTTATAACCATCGTTTAACAAATGACTTTTATAATTAAACTTTCAGGTTAACTTTTTCTCCTCATCCAGCTCTCGACATCTGTGTAGTTGTGCGTCTGGTCCTTGTACCATAAAAGGCTGCTGGCATCTGCACTAGGGGAACAGAGATTCAAAGGAGCAAGCCGTCTTCCTGTGTGACTGCATATCAGTTCTCCAGATCATCCAAGCTGACAGACATTTTGAACGCCCTACGGGAATACGCACGAACAAATGACTGTATAAGTGACTATGACTCTTGTTCCATGACTAGAATAAAGGAATTTGGTTTGAAATGTGGAGTCGATAAAACGTACTTCATGCTGCATGGTAGAAATTACTACAATATTGATTAAGCGAACGCTGCGATCTTTACGTCGAAGAAGAATGTTTTGTTGCGCTGATTTTTTTCTTTCTCAACGATAGTTTATTTTAGTAATTTCAAGGGGAAGGTGGGATCATCTAATCTCCCTCGACCTATGCATAGGGGTCGCCCATACGAGGGATAGTACATTATGGGAAACAGCTCAGGAACTAAGTACATAATGTTGATGCTCTTGAAAACCTCCGGTTGGTTCCTTACTTTACATGAGCTTGCTATCAAGATGATATAACTGTTCAGTGGATGTGCTCCACGGTGAGAAAAAAGATGAAAAGAATATCGATTCCTTATGATATTTATAATATTTAAAAAAGGAGCAGCCAACTCATTCTTCCTTAGGATCTAAAAGGAGAGAGTTTGTGTCCTAACCCCAACCCAATGCACTTATCTATCTATTGTCCTTTCGCTGCTTTTGTTGTAAAGCGTTAAAGGATTGAATGACGATCAATTTTCGGGGTATGGCACGTTTGGTCACTTGACATGCAGTAATATTGTGATGTCTCAGAATATTTGTAACACTTCTTTCAATACACATGCATCTTGTCTTCCTCTGTGTCTTGCTGTTTCCATTTTCAAGTTTTAGGGCCTATGCTCTTGTCATTGGCCAATAAGGATTCATTCTCATTAAGTCGCCATACCATATCGAATGACTAATCACCCACCGAAGACGGATGCGTCGGGCCATTGGCGCAAATAAAACTGTGACACAACGCATTTCCATTTTCTGGACTACATCCTGCTGTATATCTAGTAGGTCCATTGTTCTGCTACAAGAGAGATCCAGTGGGAGTTTGAGAATGAAAGTGGAAGAAGAAGAAGAATGACTAATCACAATATGAATAACCACGTGCAGTATGTACACAATGTTACACATCATTCAAGTTGCTAGGAGAGCGCGTGGCATGCGTCACACAGGACAATTATAACAATTGATATTAAAGATACGACATGAGAATGTGGGTGAGCTGTTACGGAGACAAGAATCTATTTACGAGAGGTCTACGTGAGGTATCTTCGCTAAAGATGTATCATAGAATGATATTATTTATTGTTATTATTATTATGGTTGAGTTTTTGGTCATCGTCGATCACGACGGACGAACATCATCATCATCATCATCATAGAATGACCGTCTACAGTATAAAATCTATTGGTTAATGGGAAATCCAGCCTTCTAAAATGGCTCATTTGACTATTGATTCTCTTGTATTTAATTGGCTTTCACATAAAGTATAATCACAGTGACCAATGAACAGCATGGAAGTCGTCAAATGAGTCATTAAGAAGGCTTGGTTTCATATTAGCCGGTAGGTCTTATATTGTAGACGGTCACAACGTGTCCTAAATTTACTCTCCCAAAAACGTAGGCGGAACAACCACTTAGAATCTGGCTGAATTACGGATTTTAAACATTAACCAAAATATTTCTTAACAAAATTCAAACACAATATGTATCTATACCCTGTTCACTCTAAGAATGAAGTGGGTCAGTTCTTCTGATTGGTTGTTTGACGCGGAACTCATTATAATCGATTGTTTAAGTGCCCAATAATATTATTTTTAAATTTCGTATTAAATATTTTTTTTTAAATGTTCTTTAAATATTTTGTTTTTAAATGTTTTAAATAATTTTGTTTTCACATGTCATAAACTGTTTAAAAATCACATGTTGTCGTGGAGTAATATGGGGATGTGTTTGATCCACTTCATTCTTAAAATGAATACAAGTACAATAATACGGTTATATCACACTATTTCCCCATAGAACAGATCACTGCGGACTTGGGTCCACTTCTACCATCTAAAAACCTCATACACGACTGCTCTAGGAACTACGGATGTCAACCATGTACCATATGTCACAATATGGAACACCAGGGACTAACATTTGTCAGACATCTACCATATTTAGAACGTGGAAGCCTCCAGCTCAACATATGCTACAGGCTAATAAAGCAGAAAAATTAAAACCGTATACAGTAGTGTGATACAGTAGGTGTTCCTCCTTCGCAAGCAGAGATGAGCTTGCCATTTAACAATTAAGAATTGGTGTTTGTGAGTCCTCATAATTAGTTAGTCGTCATATTATCATCATGTCACTCCGGAGTCCAACCACATGAATAGGTGCCCTGATATACTATGCAGTATATACTTCAGCATGGGGTCACTGACTGTTCTGGTTCTCTGTAGATTAATAGATTTTCTTTTAATTCCTATATATGCTAGTTTCGTTGAATCACCCCGACTTACTCTCAGTCCTGAATTATAGCCATGGACACGAAGGAAAAATACACTTTACATATTCCAACTGATCTAACTCCTGGACTGCGTTCACAATATCAGCACAATAAGTTTTAACTACCACTAATCGCTGTGGCTACGCTGGCAAGTCTGCTATTTCATTTCCCTAACGCCCACTTGTCCAGGTACAAAAATGTAGGTAACTCTTTGACAGACTTTATCAACTATTGACGCCCAAATGCATCTTTTGAAGAATGCTCATAGAATAAGTCCAAAAAGCAGATACGTGTAGCACTCTGAGCTTCCATTCATATTATATCTGAGATCACCGTTATCATCTCTACCGACATACTACTAGTGAGTTCTCAAATAGCCGAGAATCCCAATCTAGGCTAGGAAAACACTGTTACAGTGTGAAGGTCTTGGTATGATTGAAGCGATCTAATTTTGCCTTTATTTTCTGTTTTTTTTTCTCTTCATATTTCCTGCACTGTTTTAATATTTTCAAAGATGTTAATACCATGACTTATTTGGCCATGCCAAGATGGTCGATCAAGAGCTGTGGTTTTCGAAAAGCTTGAGTCAATGTTACAGTGCTTAAATGTCTTCAAGTAGTAATTAATAAGTGGATGAGGCTGTTTTTATGGCATTCACTTGAATGCTTACCTACGCACAGCTCACCATACAATAGACAATAGTCGCCATTGCACACCCATGGGCTTTCTCATGCATCGAACTCGAAAAGAGTTCGATGCTTTACTATCTATCTATCTTTTCGCTGAAACCCTTTGTTGCCTTTCGGCGTCAGGGGTAGAAGAGTTTTCTGGAGACGGCCTTCTTGTGTGCTGAGTCTTCTTCTTCTTTCTGTCCTCATGTACCCTTCGGTGTTGAGGGGAGAGTGAGTGTACAGTCTTTTGCCCTTCTATTTGACTCTTCGGCTGTTATATTTCCGAGTGTCTATAATACATTGTCTATTCACCTTTTGCTGAGTATATTGTGGAATTTTTCACCTCTTTTATTTCAGTGGTCCATCGTTTTCGTGGTCGGCCTCTAGGTCTGCCTTCGCTATATCTGTGTAGCATAGCTTGCTTTGGTATGCTGTCTGGTGGTAGTCTGCTGGTCTGTACAAACCATTTGATCTGTTGTCTCTTGATGTATTCTAAGATTGGGGTGGTGCCGGTTTTTTGTCGGATGTCCTCATTCCTCACCCTGTCTCTTAACGATATTCCTAGGATTCTGCGTAAGCACGCAATTTCAGCTGTCACAAGTTTACGTTTGTCTTGCGCTGTGGTTGTCCATGTTTGGTATTGGTAGCACAGCGTTGGCATAATAATCGTTTTGAATAGTGTTGTTTTGGTGTTTACATCTACGAATTTGTTTCTGAAGATTGGTGTCATTTGCCCTAGGGATTGGTATGCTTTACTACATCTATTATGTATTTCTTTACTGCTCTTGCCGTCTGTTGTTATATTACTTCCTAGGTATGTGAATTCTGTCACTTGGTTAAGTCTGTTGTTTTCAATATATATATATTGGTGTTTCTTTCTTTTCTTCTTATCTTCATTACTTCGGTCTTTTATATATTTATCTTCATTTTAAAGGTATGGCATGTTTGATGTAATCTATCATCTATTTGTCTTTGTAGTTCTGATGATGCCACTAGTGCTTGGTCATCTGCAAATAGTAGTTCGTTTAAGTTATCCTTCAGATTGTTTTCTTCAGTTGTCTTTGCTACTTTACAGATGTGGTCTATGTATGTTATGAACAGTAGGGGGATATTACACATCCCTGTCTCACACCCGAGTGAATTTGAAATTTATCGGATGTACCTGCGCTTGTTCTTACTGAGCATTGACTATTGACGTATATGCTCTGACATAGGCTCATCAGATGCTGGGGAACTCCATATGTCTGTAGTGTTATCCATAGTTGTGCTCTATACACTCTGTCAAATGATTTTTCTTGGTCTACGAAAGCCAAATATAAGTCTTGGTTAAGTTCTATTGCTCTTTCTGAAAGTTGTTTGATGGCGAAGATTGAATCTGTACATATTTTATTTTTTTCCGAAAGCACATTTGAGTGGTGTTGAGCCGTATATATAGGCGCATTCTTCTCTCCAGTATATTGCTGAAGATTTTTCCTATGTGGCTTAATAGTGAAATGTCTCTATACTTAGTGCAGTCCCTCTTACTGCCTTTTTTCTTCCAGATGGGGACAATCACTACTGTATTTCACTCCTGTTGTATTTTTTGTGTCTTCCATATCACAGTCTGCTTATGTCCAGAAATAAAGTCACCAAAAAGTAGTCCATGTAGCCACTTTATACCTGTCGCTCTTAGCATTTTTATTAGTTATCCGTCTATTCCTGGTGCTTTGTTGTTTGGCGCATGCTTAACTGCGTCTTCAATTTCAGATTTCAGAATGTATGGTTCTAGGTCTTCTTCTATTGTATTTATTGATGTTTTCATTTCTCCTACCTTTAAGTTTAACAGTTGATTGAAGTAATTTTTCCATCTTTCCATGATTTCTTGGGGACTTTTTATAATTTAGTATATAATTCAGCTAGAATACAAAGAACTGCGAAGCAAGACATGACCGCAATGGACCGAACTGAGGCAAAAACGTTGGGCAGCCGCTTTGACACGGAGAAAACTTGGAGCTTCGTCCTTGCGTGAAGATCTAGCAAGACCAAAAGATTCATGATGGCAGAATAAGAAGAACAGTATATTATTCAGCTGCATATAACGAGGGCAGACCTACTGCACGGTTGATATGCCTATTTAGTGAAGTTTCCAAAGTCAAACCACACAGGATCTAGACATTTGCATGAAAACCTCGAAACGTTGATTGTTGTGTGATTCGTTAATAATGCTATCGAGGTACCATTTTTTTTTACAGTTCTTGTGGCGCATGGCGGAGAGGTTAGGGTTTTGGTCTCCCGTGAAGTCCAGGGTTCGATCCCGGTAAGGAAGGTATTTTTCTGTTGGAGTAAAAATTAGAAAACCCACTCAGAACATGACGTGGCAATAGCACACACATTGAAACCTTCCTAACAGACAAATTGCAGTATTGACAGTTTTAAAAATCTATCTATAATAAAAGGTTCGATATAAAATAAGTTTGGCGTATCACTACTTTGTTTGATGTAAATATTGTGGGCTAAAAATCATTACATACCGATGCAAAGATGTCCATGTCAGAATTGATATTGTCCTCATTCGCAAGAGAAGATATTGGTGACAATATGAATAATCAGTGTCAAATTTGGCATAAGTGGGAGTCGAGTACTCGCAAGCCAAAACCAGCGTCTGAAAGAGCTGTTGCAATGTGAGTGGGAATGTAGTAGGCATTGAGATAAGGGAAAACAGTTGGATCAATTCTATTAGTATTTGTCTGTTTGAATCGCCTGCAATGTTCTACACTGTTCAAAACTTTTAATAACCACTCTGATCTGACTGTTCCAGGATGGACGGTCAAGAGTTGTGGCTTTTCCAAGAGCTTGGATCAATCGTGCAATGCTAGAGAGATGTTTTCAAGTAGTCCTTAAACATTTCTTCTTACCTCCACTTGAATGATTGTCTGAACACAATATACCGAAATCTCGTTGGAAGGTGCTTATGGGCGATGTGCCATATTCAACGAAGTTGAGACCCGGTCAACACGTTTTGATCATGAAATGAGTATGATGATGCGATGAAATTGGTTTAAAGTGGTGGAAACCTGCGCAATGTCGTCAGCCCCACTCTCTTGCCCCTAGCACACAGTCCCAATGGCAAGATAAAATCAGGATGATTGATTGTGCGTCGGGGTGCAGTAGATGACCAGGGTGCCTTTCTGTCTCACTGTGTTCGCAGCGCTATACGATACCTGCTGGATGACGCATTTCTTCACATTGACCCAATCTTCTTCTACTTCTTCTCGTTCGCAGATTGACATGTCTACACAGCAAGTTCGGTTTCCATTGACCCAATAAGAGATTGGGGTTTTTTTGCACAGTAAACTGCATCCAGAATTTGCATGTAGGCCCTATGGTAGAACTTGGCCCTTAATTAAATGACTGAGGGTGTAGAGCCTAGTAACTGCCCTCACATATTGAAAGGGGTGCAGAGGGAACGCTATGCTCTAGGCGGACCCAGGGTTAGCAGATAACCAAGATCCCAAATGTACCTCCTCGCGGTGCACTCTGGTAACAGAAAACAGCAGCTCGAGCTGATTCTGGCCAAATCATATGGGGATCGTTTCCGAGAATGTGGATGAAGCAGATGGAAAGAGATTTGACTGCAAAAGAGACAGACAATATCTCCGACACCATTTGCATCACCACATACAGCGACACTGTCGACATACAGTGACGCCTGTTAGTCCAGTCAGAACATTGGAGGGGCGGCCAATGTAAAAGACACGAAAAGGGGTTTGCATGGAGAGAAACAAATATATGTTCATAATGAGTACAATGACACAATGAAAGGGCAGAACAGCGCCAGAGGGCAGCGCGAACTGCAAATTAAAAGTGAAAAGTTCTTAGGAAAGGGGAACTATAAGCTCTGTTAGCTCGAGACGAGCTTCTAGTAACCTATGATCCTTATAAGCAGAGACCCAGACCCAAGTGTGGGCGCTCGAAAAAGCAAAAATACCTAAACCAACTCTAATGTCAAGATTTCCTATACCAGAACTACACTTGCAGAGAGAAAGGGTTCAGTACCTGATGGGCTCAGGCACAAAAAGGACAACGATTTAGCCCTGGCTTAACTCTATTGTCAAGCTTTCCTATACCGGAAATACGCTTGCAGAGAGAAAGAGTTCAGTACCTGATGGGCTCAGGCGCTATTGGGACAAGGCCGCTCAGCTCGAGAACGCCTTGCTCTCAAACGCGCGGTATGAGACTCAAACTTGTACGAGGGGTTCACGATGTCTGTGAACGACGCCTCGGGTAGGAGGGCGAACGAGCGAGTGTCCAACTCTTCTGGCGAGTTCTTCCTCATTCGGAACCAGGCTCGCGGATGAGAAACGGTTCAGTACCCGATGGACACAGGCAGAGTTCGTCCAATTGCACGAGATGGGTTTATAGAAGGCGGGGCACCTCGTGCCAGATAGACGCGATCGACAAGCGTCTTGGCGAAGAGGCACTTTACACCAGCGTGCCCGGCGACAGATACACAGGCTGTCACGGACTAGGGACCAAACCCGAAATAAAGGAATGACGAAAACGGATGTGCTGGATCTCGGACGTCCTGACCACAAGTGGCCAACCGGGGTGCAAATAATCACAGTTTTACTGTGGAACATGCAGCACAACGTACTTCACGCTCCCTGGCGAAAATCACACGAAATATTCGTTGTGGTTATTTGAGAGCGAACGTTGAAGAAGAAGAAGAACATATTGAAAACGCTATATCGGTTTCATAGGTGTAGCTTCGGTTGCATGTTGACAACTGTTATGACCCACAAGTGAGAGCTGGATATCCTATGGTACTATGTCTAGAGCTGACAAGGAATTTGCACTGTTTTCATGCAATCCTATATATATAGTTAGTAGATAGCCAAGATTATAAAAGTACCTCTTCGTTGTGCACACTAGAAACAAATTGCTTCGAAGCTCGTATGAAACAATCTGGATAACGCTTTATGGGTAATGTTGTCCAGGCAGTGTAGACACAGATGTAATTATAATTAATTGAATAATACAAACAGTCTCAGATTAACCCCCCTCCCCAGTCAAGACATTGTCGCAGAATCACAGTTCTAGATAATGGCCGACATGCCAAGTTGAGTCAGAAAGCTCACGAAGGCGAAATAGTGCTTTCCTTTCGGATAGCTTTCTGTAGCAGTAGTGTGTAAGGAAAAGGCAAGATATTTGTTGAAGAAAATATGCGTAGAAGCTCAAACTTGGATTCAAACATCGTTCACAATGTCTGTGAACGAAATCTCGGCTAAGAGGACAAACCAACACTAGCCCAACTTTACTGTTGAGCATTTTCCTACACTGAATATAGCTACAGTAGAGAAAAGGGTCAGTACCCAATGGCACAATAGACCTCATAATTATACGAGACAAGTACACTGGCAACGGAACACCCTGTACTAGAAGAGGAAGACAATCCAAGCTGGGCCGTGGAAACGTTCTTCTTAAGGGAGGGTTTTTAACCTAAAAAAGGCATGCATGTGTTTTTACTTGTCAGATCTTTTCATTGATGATCTTGTGTGACAATCGCTAGATTTGGGGGGGGGGGAGGGGGTTGATTTTTGACCAAGTTTATAGTACTAAAAGTTATGTTCCGATTTGCGAAAGGGGGGGGGGAGGTGTTTAAAAACCCACCCCTTATCTACATGCACGGATCCAAGCTTAACTCCTGCATACCGTCTCCTAAGAAACTGCCACCCAGGTACATGCTTTTGCCTGTAATGTCTACAGATAATACAATTAGGGGTGAGGTTGTAAGTGGTAAAACCGTCATGACATATAGATCAAACACTCGTCGACTGACGATGGATGATTGGATTAATGTCCACAACTGAAAAAAAGATGTTCCTTACCATAAAAGTTATTTAACGGAAAATGTTTTTGATGAAAAAAAACCCATTTTTCATCAAGGATGAAACAATTTGTCTTTGTTATCTCTCAAATTATCAGCACAAATTTGCAATTAATATGAGCCAGGGATTGTGCATATGGTGTGATACTTGCTAGTTTATATCAAAACTACAATATGTGTGTCTTTTGACCCATCACATCTGATTTCTGCATGACTGAAACGGTGATCAATCATTATGCAAAAAGGTGTCAAGGATTGACTTCATTGTACTCGAATCTATATCCAATATCCCTTTCAACAAAGTAGCATGCCTCCTGCTGAAAGTACCATTCCAAGCGTGTAGATTTATGCGATAAATTCCAGAGATCAAGGAAGGGGGGGGGGAGACATCAACTTTACAAACAAAACATCATGAGTAGGATTCAAACCCACGACCTATTGCACATAAAGCAAACGGCTGAACCTCTACATCAGGGAGATTCTCCCCATAACGCATTACCAAATATTAAGTGAAGAAAGGGAAATCAACCAATAAATGAAGTGCCATGCTGGATGGCGTAGTCAATCATGTTTCTCCACAACTTTCTGTCTCTTCTGTTGTTAATAAGTTCAGTTGGTGACATCTTTTTGTGCCACTGTGGCAACTCATCCAGAAATTTCTCTCTTTGTCTTCTCTGTCTCTTCTCCACTTGATCTTTCCGATGGTTACTAAATGTTTAAATTTGGCTTTTCTCATCACATGCTATAAAAATCTTGACTGTCTGCTTCTAATTTGTGCTATAATTTGTCTTTTTTTACTCCAGTATCTCCGAAGACTTCTACATTAGTTTTCTTGGTTGTTCATGGAATATTCATCATTCTATATAAAAAAAAAACAACCATATCCCTGTTGCCTCCTACTTATATTGAGTTTCTTTGTTTACCTTCCATGCTCTGCATCCATAAAGAAGGATTGGCTCAATATAACATTATAGCACTTGAACTCCCGTATGCACTGAAACTACTCCAATTAAGCATTGCATAGAATGTTGCTAATCTTGTGAAATGCTGATTTGGCCTGTGGTATCCTGCTCGTTATCTCATTGGAGAGCCGTATATCTACTGTTAAAAGTATGCCAAGATACTTGACTTCATCCACTATATTTAAATTTGCAACTTTGATATTAATACTGCATCTTGGCGGTGTGTATTTCTTTGAAACAACAATTATTTCGGTTTTCTTCTTGTTTGATTGAGGTCTGTCTTCACATTCTTGTATTACCATGTCTAACAGGAATTGAAGTTCTAGTTCGCTCCTTTCAATCAGAACTGTATCGTCAGAAATATCTCATATTATTAACATTGTAAGCTCGAACTGCTATTCCTGGTATGCTTTCTATGGGAGAAAAGATCTGGTGTAATTACACATTCTTGTCTGGCGCCCATTTCTATTTGTTGGAATTCTCCTACATTATAATTATTGTCAACCCTCATCGCAGCTGCTTCTTTTTAATGCTTATTTCTTACTATCTTTAGATCTTTCCAATCAACATTTAGTTTTACTGTACGCAAGAATCCCATCAAAGTAGCAACATGGAATGTGTATAGACTATTTACACTTATAGACTCAGTATAAGGGTCAGCTTCTCTCAGAGTCTGATATATTTTATAGCAGAAAAAATGTCAACAGAAGAATCACACATATGCGCACTTCTTTCAGCAACAATATCCGGTATACATATATATGCGCTCAATGTAGGTTAGAAAAATATTTCTTAAAAACAAATAATATTGCAATATATACAAACTATAACACATCACTATTTCTTTATTTTAATACAAGATGAAATAGTTGAGCATGTAAGTAAGATGTAATTGAAAACACGAAGAACTAATTTTCCATAATAAATGAGTACAAATGTCGTGTAATGATCTGGAAGGAGTGCTTTGGACCTTCGGAACGCCATTTTGATTTTGATGGAATAATCAAGAAGTGTCAAAATTGTTCAATTTTCAGACTTGGTCGTTGATATCCTTGTTGCTGTGCTCTATTGTAGCATGCAACATCTATATTTCTGTACAGTGTTAAGGCATGGCTGACAGGCGAAAGCTGCAAGGTACCAGAGATGGCCGTTGCGCGTGCATGATTGTATTGATGTTTTCATTGTCTGAAGACTGGATCCCTACAATATATTTTACTTTCACTTTTTTAAATGTACACTAAAGTGTAAGAAAAAAATACTGCATTCTTTCACTCATTTCCTCGCAATCAATAAAATATCCTCAAAATCACTGCTTATACATGTACAACATAACACGACAAAGACCAAACTCCTGTTTTGAAGAGAGACTGGGAACTCATTGATCATTGCAATAATTTGAATAATCATAACATTACTCAGTAACTGATGGTTAAGAACTTAAGTTGTTACCAAGCAATAAAAATTGGAAAAAAAACCGCACACCTAAGCATCATGGTCATGCATTAAAATAATAGATTCCTAGATCACAAATTGCAAGACAAACATTTTAAGCAAATGATATGAATGATGTAGGGTAGGTCTCTACACTTAAGTTTGCTTCCTGTTAATGTTATTGTTCCTATGAGTTAAAGTTTAACTTGCTTTCTTTCTGATAAAACATTCTAACCTTCTAAATCCAAGACTTAAATAAAGCAGGTTAGAGAGAGAGTCAATTTTATGTGCACTTGAAAATGAGAATCAACATAAACTTTGCAGTGATTATTATAAGTATAAGTGATAGAGTTGATATTTATGATTATCATAATCATTATGGTAAAATAAATGAACCATTTATAGTTGAGATTGAAAGGACAATAAATAACTTGGTAAAAGTACAGATTAGTTCTTCACTGTTCTATAAATAGCACACTGTTGACAATTTTAACTATCCAATGTCATGGATTCCCGTGTAACACCAATCAAAATAATGGCTGCTGTGACGTAACATCTGACAATCACACAGTTCAACTCTAGACACAGACGAACTTATGCATACTCTGTTTTCCAATTTACACATTTTTTACAATTTCCTATTATTTGTGGTGAGCGACCAGTATTTCTGCCCGCTACACACACGGAGTGGGGGGCGCGCACGCATTAGAATTACCCAAAATCTTGCCAAATCACACAACAAAGGTCAGGTAACACCTCAAAACTAGAACAAAGGTCATGGTAAAGAACTATACTGTACTTGCTCCAAATAACTTATATTGTAGATAATTAGATTAGCGATCTCCCTTGTATTTCCTGTTCCGAAAGGGAGCAAAGAATAGCAGCACTGTTTATCTCTCATATTTGCCTATGCAGTAAGAGGTGGGTGACTAAGGAGGTTATAGAGTGGAGTTGGCTATCCCATATGGATCAAAGTAAAACAGAAGCCATGCTGAAGTCAGATGTGTCAGGCTAAAAGGTGCAGATATCGCGGCAAAGCTATACACCATGACATAACGTACATTCTCCATACTATATTCGGCTAATCTGCAGGAGTTGGGTTAGCTATATAAATCAGTACTAGCATAGATCTATAGGAAAATTATGAAACCAACATTTTTTTGGATACCTTTTCTTGGACTTTCCATACAAAATATTAGTCATGTTAATTTGATAAAATGTATATGTCATTGCATGTTGTATTAATTCTGAATTGGTACACAAATTCCAGTGTAACTCACAAATGTCATAAAGAATTAGTAGAATTACAATTTAGTTGAACACTAGCGAAAACGAAAGTTAACTATGTCTACATTCATTTCCTGTTACCCGGATGAATGATGTTAGTTTACAATTATAATGTCCTTGCTGAAAGAGGTGCATAGCAACGAGTGATAGTTGTCATGGACAACTGAACAAATATTGTGTCTCTTTCAACTGTAGGCTCGCCCGAGTGTTGCCGGGGCCCGAGAGGTGAACAAAGAATAGCAACACTGTTTACCTTCCATGCATGTCATAAGAGGCTACTAAGGAGGTTATGGGATGGAGTTGGCTGTCCCATCCCATATAGGGTCAGTGACCAAAGCCATGCTGAAGTCAGATGTGTCAGGCCGAAAGGCACAGATATCGCAGCAATGCTGTAAACCATGACACAACTCATCCTGTTCTCCGGACTACATCCTGCTAATCTGCAGGAGTTTGAAAACGAATACAGAAGAAGAAGAAGAACGATAGTGCTGACAGCATGGTGAAGGTTAACTAGAGAGTTTACATTGTTTATTTCTATTAATACTACATTGTCATCATCAGTTGCTGTGCCATCGAATCTTCACAATTCGTTAATGCTAATATTGGAATCAGGATCATTGTTTACCTTTGCTATATCACAATATCAAACTAATATTTTTTCATACTGCACATCATTAGTTTTTCTAGCTGTTCATGGTGTTCTTCTCATCTTTATGGTCTCTACTCTACTATATACAGTAGAATCCCGTTATAACAACTTTGTCCTGATCGACAAAAATGTATGTAATAATAGAAATTCGCTATATATAGTACAAACAATATTTAATAAATAATTGTGGATTTTGAGAAATGTTATAATTTGGAAATTTGTTACAAAAGAGTGCGTTATATAGGGATTTGCATTCATATGTTATATGTGTTATCTCGTACTTAAGAACTCTCATCCTCGTCTCTTCTGCACTCACTCTCAGATAGTTAGCACAAAATTTTGAGGCTGAGAATGTAAAATATGTTGTGCTTTTAGTTTTATAGCAGAGTGCATTATTTTCGCTTTTAGACCCAGCACTTCCAATTTAAGAATGTTCCTAATTTCAAGTGACATGAGATATATTACACAGTATATTTTTCATTTTCTGGGAATGATACCTTTACTTGACCTGATCTATTTCTTATCTTTATTTAACTTCTATCTCTTGTTATCATTGTTCTAAATTACTTGAATTGTTGGACTTGTTTTACTATTGAGTCATTCACATTGAATGCTGAGGAATTTTATTTCTTACAAATTACCATCACTTTTGACTTCTTGTAATTTAAGACAATACCTTTCTCTTTTACTTGCTGCTATTCTTCTTCTTTCGTTCACTTGAAACATGTCTATATCTGTAATTCTGTCTCCTGAATAAAACTCACTGTGTTTTGTAGTTCATACAGTGGCCTATAGAACATTGATTCCAGTGTTGTTTCCTCTGGCCAATATGTCTGACTCAGCGTTCCATATTCAGAACACTCTTGAAGTATATGTTTGGCACTCTCTACAACATGTACGCATGGCCGTGTTGCCAATCTTGAACTTTGTGTACATGTGACTGTGGAGTCGGTTGTGTCCTGTTCTAAGGCGTAGAATTGTGATTTGTTCCGATCTTCTTTCGTTCACTTGAAACATGTCTATATCTGTAATTCTTTCTCCTGAATAAAACTCACTGTCTTTTGTAGTTCATACAGTGGCCCATAGAGCTTTGATTCCAGTGTTGTTTCCTCTGGCCAATATGTTTGCCTCAGCATTTCATACTCGAACACTCTTGAAGTACTCTGTGCTTTGAAGTACTTTGGCACTCTGTGCTGCCTTAAGAAAATGAGAGGGGAGAGGGAATGTGGGTCGAGACGATATTTTTAGAATCAAACAATTTTTTAGATGTTGTCTTAGCATTAGGAGTTTGGAACCAGAACAAATCTGGTAAAGAAAAGTGAGTGATATGACACATAGTGCTGCTGGTAACAGAAAAATACTAGCATAACATCGTATTCACCATACACCTTAACTGCGTGAGCATGGACTACTTTTTAGTGAATTTATTTCTGGACATGAGCAGAATAATAATTTGCACTACTGTACATTTACCTGTTATATATCATTTTAATATACTCAAACTTTCACTTGCATACTTTTTTCCTGAAGGAGAAATAGACAGATGTCTCAAAAAGGTAGACGAAGGCGTGGAAACCTTTGAGGATATTTGGAAAAAGGTAAGTTTATATTCTCTCACCTCATAACAACATTTCTTCTGTATTTACTCTAATTTAGCCAACCTGTTTCTCATGAGATTTGAGCTGAAGAGTGTGAACACATTGTGCTATGGTTTAAGTTGTGCCATATAGACCCAGAACAACTGATTTTAGCATGCCCTTCATTTGGTTGGGTGTTCCTAGCCTGTGAGTCTTCCAATCTGTTGACATGTGTGGAGAGTGTATCTTCTCTCTGTGATTTATCACCCTCTATTCCCTTCGACTGTGAAGGCCAATATGTCTCTACGTGTCAGTTTCTAAGGTGGAAATGGTCGACAGGGAGTTACACTGATCTCTCAATCATGGGCTATTGGTCATGACAGCCTGGCTATCAAGTTCAGCTGTTATCATCTTATACTGTGCTGCGACAATTTTGTAGATGGGTGACCAAGAGATACTGATCAGATATAGTGTTTTTCTAGATGGAAAAGATTTACACTCCATCCTTCGTTTACCACATGTGGCTACTGGGGTCTGGACTTCTAGTTCAGGGTACAAAGAATAGGGTTTCTGTCCTCTTTCCACAGGCATGTCATAGCAAGAGACTAAGGAAAGTTAAGGAATAGACAAACAACCTGTCATTTGTATAAACATCATTTCATCGAATGTCTTGTCTTAGTTTCTTTTGTATTCTGTCAAATGGTCCCTTGTATGATAAAAATATGCAGGCCAGTTGACATTGCACCTTTGCCCTTTTGTGGCAGACTTCTATGTGGTGGAGAAATGCTAGATGTGCCATCACTACAGATAGGTGGCGGGGTGGTCAACATCTGATGGAAGAATGATGAACTATATAAACCAGAATTATATGTTGCACTCCTGGCAGGATGTGATTATCTTGAGATACTGGAGTACCTTCTTTCAGGGACTAAACATGCTTCCATAAACTCCCCTAACACAATCATGCCTTTGAGACAACAAACCGTATACAAGTTTAAATGTCACCTTGGTTACTCAACTGAGGGACACCTGTGGTTTTGTGAGAAAGACTTTAGGTTGTCAAGAGCTACCTGCTCACAGCACAGCTAAAGGGGTTACTAAGCTGCAGCAACTGTTAGGTGGGGTGGCCAGTTGCCTTCCTTTTTGTCTTTACCTCCCCTAACTCATGCGTCAGGTACTTATTTACACCTGAGTAGATTGGAAAAGTGGTCGTGTCAAGAGAAAAATCACAACTTGGATTTTTGTTGTTGTTCAGATGTGGTTTCAAACCTGGCACGCTGTAAACCGGTGATAGCAAGCAAGCTCACTATCAAATAGGCTACCGCGCTCCTCACACAATCTAGGTCGTTCCCCTAAAGCATTAGCCAATTGATTCGCACAAGCTTCAAAAGAACTTCTTACCAGTATGCACCACAAGGAAGTGCATTTAGGTCTTGGCTATTTGCCATTCCTGGGATTAGAGCAAAACTTTTTTTTTGCATCACAACTACAATCATACATTCCAGTCACTTGTTACTAGTTCTATATCAGAGCTGCATGTAATAAATTTTTTTGGCAACTATTTTGGGTTGGTTTCCAGAGTATTCTTTTGAATCTGCATTGTTTTACTCTGGTGGGGTTAATGTTACAAGCTGGGTAGTCTCCTTTACTCTTGGGCAGCTTTCTCGTGGTTCTCTACGGCCTTGGCACCACTGCAATCTTTCAATCATTAAATAGGACATTTCTATGAAATTGAGTACCCCAAAATGCCCTGAAGTCTGCCAAAAAGTGAAAATAGAATGTGATGATTTTTTGCAAATAACAAAAACGTTTCCACAATTTTTTCACTAAAAGGTCTTATGATACACATATCTTATTATTTCATAATTTATATTCAGAGTCTGTATTGTGAACAATGCTTGTAATTTTCAGATGGAATAAATACAGATTACTTCTAGACTGCCATAAAATGTGATATGTCATTTTTCCAATAACGTCAATATCATATTTAAATTTTCAAGCAAGATTGGCCATATCCTCAGATGAGACATGGACAAAATAATAAGAATTGTCATATCTTGAATCCTTAAGGAACGGCAAGAGAGAGATTAATGGTAGAAAACGTCACGCAGAGCAGTGAAGTCTTAAGATAAGACAATCAGTTCATGGACAAAATGAAGTAACCTCTACTGAGCAGATTGCAGAGATGTTTATTCTGTCCTTTAATATGACATACACCATGATGGCCATTGATTGTGCTGTGTGAGGATAAGAGTAGATGAAGAAATGCTCAGCAATGTAGGTGAATAGGAAACTCACATTGATTTGTTCTTTGAGCATCAATAGTGAATAAAAATTCTGGTTGTAAAGAATATTGTAAAAGTATCCGAGAGAAATCATTAGCCATGTGGATTCACAAATAGATATAATGGTCTTCTAAAAATGTTTAATAGTACTGCTAATTTTCTAAAGTTTCTGTTAATGTTGTAGTTAATACCAAAATTACCTTTTATTAACTATAGTCTTCTGGTAAAATGGCACGAAGTGACAGCTGTGTTATTTCTTGTTACCACAAATGGAAGTCCAGTTCAATGTTTCAGAACTATTCGCATGGAATACATGGTTTCTTTCTGTATGTGTTAGTTAGAGCTCACAGTGTAGCCAGATGAATTTCCAGATACAACACTGAGACAGGATTAACAAACTGTGAGTACACAATGGCTCATAGTAAAATGGAGAGTTTTCTAATGGTTTGCACACATCAGCAGATTACCATCAGACAGCATAACATACACAGATATAGTGAAGGCAGACCTAGAGACATTCCACGCAAACGATGGACCACCGAAATAAAAGAGGCGACAAATACCACAAAATAATCAGCACATAAGAGTGCCATCTCTATAAAACTCTTTTACTCCTGACGCTGAAAGGCAACAAAGGGTTTAGCGAATAGATAGATAGTGTTGGCTCAGTGTTCGAATGATTCCGCCTCACAAATGCAGTTGGGTTAAACTTGCTTGTAATTCTTCTTCTTCTTCTGCGTTCATTCTCAAACTCCTGCAGATTAGCAGGATGTAGTCTGGAGAACAGAATGCGTTGTGTCATGGTTTACAGCATTGCTGCGATATCTGCACCTTTTGACCTGACACATCCGACTTAGCATGGCTTTGGGTCACTGACCCTATATGGGATGGGATAGCCAGCTCTATCCCATAACCTCCTTAGTCGCCACTTACGACATGCATGGAAGGTAAACAGTGCTGCTATTCTTTGCTCCCCTTTCGGGCCCTGGCAACACAGGGGCAACTTGTAATTCAAAAGCTGATTATCCACATTATACTGTTGATTGGTTTAGTGGTGTCTAAAAATTCAACAATAGTTTGTTGAATAGCAATGTTTTATATATGATATACTTCAAATATTTGTTTTCAATAAGCACAGTATTTACATTTTATGTAATCAATATTAGGCACGGATTCTAAAATAATGAAACAAACAACCAAGATATAATTAATGTACTTTTCTGGAAGTCACTTAACACATTCCCAGTTATTCCTCTGCACTTCATCAATGGATGTATATCCCATAATGGATTTTCCTCTGCACTTCATCAATGGATGTATATCCCATAATGGATTTTCCTCTGATGCACTTCATCAATGGATGTATATCCCATAATGGATTTTCATCTGCACTTCATCAATGGATGTATATCCCATAATGGATTTTCCTCTGCACTTCATCAATGGATGTATATCCCATAATGGATTTTCCTCTGCACTTCATCAATGGATGTATATCCCATAATGGATTTTCCTCTGCACTTCATCAATGGATGTATATCCCATAATGGATTTTCATCTGCACTTCATCAATGGATGTATATCCCATAATGGGTTTTCCTCTGCACTTCATCAATAGATGTATACCTTAGAATGGGTTTGTCTCAGCAATTCATCAATGGATGTATACCATAGAATGTTTCTCTCTGTACTTCATTTATGAAGATATGCCATAGAATAGGTTATTAACTATGAACTGGAAGGTGTGATTGATAGATAGATTGGGGTCAGCTTACATATAAAATAGATTCAAATTATGATGTGTAGAAGTACATCACATTTATATGTAAAAATTTGTGTATAGCAGTTTCACAGAATCGGTCCAGAAGACTTAATTATTGATTTAGTACCTTACCATAAATTTACAATTTAGAATTGCTTGAAATTGTATTCCAGTTAATGATAAAAATATCCGCATAGTTTAATAAGAAACATATCAATTGTGTTCTCTTGTTTGTGGCATTGTTTTATTTCTCATGTTTATGCTCATTACAGTGCTTCACACTGTCCTCATTATTTTCCAAGGTTCAGACTGCTACCAATAGTAATCAAAAAGAGAAGTTTGAAACTGATTTAAAAAAGGAAATTAAAAAGCTGCAGGTAAAATTATTTGTTTTTTTGTAATGTTATACATGAAGTATTTATTTTTTTCTTCTAAATTAAAAACATTGTGGGGGGGGGGGGGGGGGGATTGTTTTAATTGCCATCTTTGATAGTTTTTGCAATGTAGTTAGCTGATACTTTGTAACTTGCTTTATGTGTTAGTCAGCTTTCAGTAGTCTGTAACAGTATTGCTTTAATTGTATCATTGCTTTAATAGAGGCTGCGGGATCAGATCAAGTCATGGATTACCAACAGCGACATCAAAGACAAGTCTTCGCTTCTAGATCATCGCAAATTAATCGAGACGGTATGTTATTTGTATCTTTTTGTGCAGGAGATCATGTTTTAAATATACATATTTAAGGCATGTTTTCTGGGCTTAAATATCACTAGGCTTATAAAATGTTAACTAGAGCTAAATTAGATGTTGAACCAATTGTTCTCAACTGGGCCATGTAGCTCACAGATATTGTCCCCCAGGGACAAGAACATGTTGTATCTCTTTGTCATCCTTGGGGGTTATTTGATAAAAGACAAAAATTAAGCAATTAAAATAATATGCATTTAATCCTTGAGTGACGGACAACGGGACATACATATGAAATATGTAATGTAAAGACGAATGTTGGAGGGATTTTCACTGGATAAAAAGCCTCACTTTATAGTCGTATCGTCTATTTAGACATATGCAAGCATACTAGCTTTTCTGGTAAGAACCATAATATTCCATGATGAGAGCCATGGAAATGTAGTGTTAACCTGTAGCAACCCAGAAAAAAATTATGAACTTCCTTTGGAACCCGAATATTTTTGATGATTTCTGATTTTCTGGAAGTTTTTGCTTTTTTGGCATAACTTTGTTGATTGATTTCAAATTTGGAGATAATAGAGATATGTGGATGCTGGATATGGTGGTGTTGTTTGTTTGTTTGTGTGTGTCAGTGTAATATGGACAGTGATAACAATGACAAAAACATACACGCATAAAGGACTTAATGGTGTAGAGTTAATCAATATCTGTAGCAGCAAATAACAATGTAGATCTATACATCTTGTCAACTATTATTATCAACTGATTGTCAGCTGATTATCAACTAATCAATCATATATATATATATATATATACCATAATATAATAACACACTGAAACGTTCAAAATCTAATAATTTTTATATTTTTCAAATTGTAATTACTGCCAAAGACAAATGTATTGGGCCATTGGCGCAAATAAAACTGCAACACAATTCATTTCTTTCTCTGGACTACACCTTGCTGGAAATCTAGTGGTAAAGGAGATGTATTATGCCTTCATATTTTAGAGCCACTGGAATGTGAAATTGCTAACATCTCACACCTCTACGGCATTAATAAATGCTGTGGGTTAATTTTACTTTTACTAGGAGGACCATTGTCCTGCTACAAGAGAATCCAACAGGAGTTTGAGAATGAACGCTGAAGAAGAAGAAATTTTAATTATACTTTTCAAAACAATTTGTCAACAACTTACTGATACGTTGATTTTCTGTAATCATTTTCCTTTTCAATGATACACTGTATGCACACCATTTACCAATATTATGGTAAAATATTAAAAAATGTGATGAAATTTTCTGCTACTGAAAACTAATTTGGTCCAAACCTAAAAAAAAATAGTCCTGAAAGAGTTAAGTGATCTGTGAGTGAATTTGTACAGGTTGAAATGAAGAAGAAAATAAAACCGTTTGGAGTTCTTAGTTGTAAACATGTATATCTCAGGTTAAAGAGAAATAACTATTAGCTATGTCTTGTGTGTGACAAACAAACAACGTAAAGTCTATCTAACAATACGCTGTGACTCTTTTGTGTCTCGTGGCGTAAGGGACAGAAGAGTTCTCTGGAGATTGTCTCCCTGTGTGATATTTATAGGCTTGTTCCCATAACCTGTTTGCTTTCTGTGGTCCATCTTTTACGTGGTCTCTCTCTGTCTTTATAGCCGTGATGTCTATGTGTCATGACTATTTGTGGCATACTATCTATTGGTAGTCTGGACATGTGTGAAAACCACTTAATCTGTTGTATCTTAATGTATTATAATACTGGTATTGTTTTAAGGTAACAGTGAATCACATAAATGACAAGTTTCATGTATGCATCTGTATCAGTAGACCTGTTGTGTGTCTGCAGCAAATGGAACGCTTCAAGGTGGTTGAGCGAGAAACAAAAACAAAAGCATACTCTAAAGATGGTCTAGGAGCTGCTGCAAAGCTAGATCCTCAAACAAAAGAGAAAGCAGACACCACCCAGTGGTTATCGGTAAGTGTGTATCAACACATGAAGAGTTGATGAACATTATTATAAAAAGATAGTGTTGTAGAGCTAAATGATATAGTCAACAATGAAAGCATAGTCAATAGGATTAGTTCATAAAGTTTCTTCTTCAGTGTTGATTCTCAAACTCCTGCTGGATCTCTCTTGTTTACAGGTCATTCTCTTACTAGAGTTTTAGCAGGATGTAGCCCTGGCACTGGAAATGCATTGTATAGCTGTTTTATTTTCGCCAATGGCCCAACACATCCATCTTCGGCGGTGTTCCTAAAGTTTTAAACAGCTAATTTTTCTTCTCAGCTAAATAATTCTCAAAGTTCTGCAGATTAGCAGGATGTAGTCAAGAGATGAGAATGTGTTATGTCGTCGTTTACAGCTTGGCTACCCCTTTTGACCTGACATATCCACGTTTCTAGGCCACTTTGATCTTATGGAATAGGATGGTCAACCGCAACTCCACAACCGTAGTTACTTCCTGCAACATGCATTGCAGGTGTCTCTAATCTTAACTCCCTTTTTGGGCCCTGCGAAACATGGGCGAAATAGCTGAATAAAATCATTGTGTTGTTCTGCCTTTGTGCAACACATTAAATTCCTTATGTCTGCTTACTTAACTTGGCTAATATTAGAACAGAATAGTCACCCATATGTTGTCTGAACTTGAAAGAAAAGTTACTTCTTTGTTCTGTCGGAGTCATAAACTTAAACATAGATTTGTTCAATAAACTATATTGCGGTCACCAGCCTTGAGGCAGGGTTGTACATCGGACAGTTTAGAAGAATATAATCTGTGCTTTCTGTAGATTATCCTTGGATGTACATATCGATGTCACAACCACAAATCTCACTGTACGAGCCTGTTGTGGCCTATTCTCAATTTAAATATGATAGCATCTTCCTTCCCAGCTTGCTATCATTTTTTACTGCATGAGAGAGTTGTTCCATGCTTTCCATGAAGCTTTTATGATAAACTTCATTTTCTGGAAACGATACCAAGTTGTCTACTGTTGCTGGAAGTGGTGAGCTATCTCATTTTGGAAAAGGGCAGCAAAGAATGGTGACATCATGACCGCATTGCATGTTGGTAGACACAATTGAGGAGGCTTGAGCATATGGTTGGCAACCCATTCATTAAAAGGTTAAATTGCCATGCAGAAGTCTGATATGTTGGGCTGAAAGGCAAAAATATCACAGCCATGGCAGAATGAATTTCAATTTTTGGATTACATTTTCCTGCTATCGAGCAAGAGCTTGAGAATGAATGCAGGAGAATAGTATGATCCTCTATCATAGTATGATAACAGTATGGCTAAAAATCAAAGATTTATTTGGAGTGGAGATTGTCCAAGAAAATGTTTACAGGGTTAATTCAAAACCATGACCGTTGTGTAGTTCAGAGTTCAGGTTTCCTTTTTAAAGTGCGAGAATATCTTGTTGGACTTATTTGTTACTAAATCTTAAAAATTTGCTACGTTTAAGACAACTCGTTGGCAATGGAAGATACCATTCATATGTACACTGATGACACAGCCATATTTGCGATGAAAAATATGCACAGTGTAGGTAATTTTCATATCAAATATGATGTGGAAAGTGATGTTGAAATTCCTTTGTTAGATAGGTGTAGTATTTCAGACAATGAGAAGGAAATTTGTGATACTAATTGGGACATCACAAATGTTGACTGGAGTGATGTAGTTTTTCCTGTAGATTTTGAGAATTTTGTAGAAAACTTTAGTCTTCAACATAATCTTTATGCTACACATGATGAATACTTTAGCCTCATTGCCAATGAGAAGTTTTATCAATTTACAGCCAATTTGTATGTAACATAATGCAAAGAACAAGCAAGAAAAGAAGACACATGCTGGACATCTGTAACTGCCAGTGAGATAAAATATTATAAAAATATTAATATTATTTTGGGCATACATATTTTGTCGGAGTATAACATGTATTGGAGTACACCCGACAGTCTCAATGTTTCAGGAATATCTACCTTTTTTGAATACGGAGATTTGAGAAAATATCAAAATATTTTAATCTGAATGACTCCACTAAGCAAGACCCCAAAGTTAGGATATTTCCCCCCCCCCCCCCCCACATGTTGAGTTTGACAGTTTATTTTTTAAATATATAAGTATTAAGTTATTGTTGATTTAGTTTCTTGTGAGACTGTTAATTTTTCTTTTGATCTGTCGAGACTGAGTGCGATAACAGAAACAGTTTTAAAGAAAAAGCATTTTTAAAATCATATCAACAATTCCGTGATGTTGTTCCCCTTGTCTTAGTGATGGGGTTGCAACAATAGGGAAATCACTTAGTGGGGTAAGGTTTAAAGACAACGGCTTGTCTGGAGTGCCGTGTTGTCATGTCTAAAAGCTCACTAAGGCAAGAATAGTGAGGAAATCTCTGGAGAAGTACAATTCATCTATTGAATACACGCAAAGACAGCACAGCACTATACGGCATCTTATTCATGTGCAAGAGTAAGTAAAAGTACAATAACTATAATGAAAGCAATGTTCATGCTCAAGAACATGTTTTCAGCTGTCTTAGGCAGTAGGCTGTATAGAAAGGTAAAGAATAGATACCATACTGACCAGGTATGAGGAAAATGTGTGTAGAAGTTCAAACTTAGATAAGGTGTTCTTGATGTCAGTGAAAACCTCGGCTAAGAGGGTGAACTAATCATAGTTGAACTTTACTGTTTGAACAGTTACCTATATTAGAAGAGGCTCATGTTGAGATATTGGCCAGTATCAGAGGACATAAGACAATGATGTCTGATAACATGAGGCAAGTTTACTGGCAGTGGAACATCTCCTACGAGATTGACATTGGTGCTCACCGTCTCCTCGGAAATTGCCACCCAGAGACACATTTTGGCTTGCAATGCTTAAGAGTACAGTGGGTGATACTCATTTTTTTCCTGGCAACAGAGAGGAAGGCTGTCACAGACTCACCTGAAATAAATGCATAACAAAAACGGATGTGCTGGGCCGGAAAACGTAAAATGGTGCAGCTCTGCTATGAAACCAGCAGCAAGACATGCGTCATGCTCCTTGGCAGAAATGACATGAACTTTTGTGTTGGTTATCAGAGATCAAACGCAAAAGGAGACTAAATTGTAATTATCTTGACCAGTGAAACAGTACTTTTTTGCCCATGGTCCGCTTTCAGGACAAAATCTTTGTTGCCCCATTGAAACCTTTCTCAAAACTTATTTTTCATATCTTATCAATTATCATTCTTCTTCTTCAGCCTTCATTCTCAAACTTCGCTGGATCTAGCAGGACCATGGTCCTACTAAATTTCCAGTTGGATGTAGTCCAGAGAATGGAAATGTGTTGTGTCACCGTTTTATTTGCGCCAATGGCCCGGCACATCAGTCTTCGGCAGAAATATCATTAAAATAGTTATCTTTCTGTGACCTCACCTCATGTTGCAATTTGTTACCCAACACTCCCCCCCACCCCTCCAGAAAATTACTGTGAAAAATGTGAACATTTTATCACATTTCTAGATTCTATAACTGATGTGCTTGCACTTAGATTAGAGTGGTAAAAAAATGACATTCTGAGCCAATTTTACTGTTTTGTTAGGGCTAATTAAAAAATATTATATACACTAGCCCCTAAACCCCCAGAATTTGTTATCCACTCTTGCCGTTAAGCGTAAGGGTGATTGGAGCTCAAACTTGCGTTCTAGAGCTAGATGTGTGGCCTCGGCTGTGCTATCACCGTGTTTGTTTAGGATGTCCCTGACGTTATCTATCCATCTGTTCTGTGGTCTTCCTCTGGCTTTGTGCCCTGATCTCATTTGGTTATATGCCTGTACGGGCAAGTTGTCATGATGCTTTCTCACAATGTGGCCAGACCACTTGATTTGCTGCCTATGTATTCTGTGCAAGGTATTATACCTATTCTTTCCCTGATATCTTGATTTCGTATCTATCGAACTTGGTGACCCCTGCGGCTTTCCTCAAGCATTTCATCTCACGTCCCTATTTCTGTAATGTGAAATGAGAGAGACCAGGTCTGGCACTGGTAACACAGTGTTGGTAGGAATATACTGTAGATCATTTGTCTTTCAACTTCCATCTCAATCTTGGGATGAAGAATTGGTGACAGTTGGTATGTTACTGCATTTGCCTTTTAACATCTCGTCTCTATCGAGACTTCCATTTTCTGTAAAAATACTGCAGAGATATTTGAACTCTGTTACTTGTTTTACTTCTATGTTGTCTATCTGTACATTTAGTGGGCTCAGTATTCTGCATATTTTCATAGTTTCTGTCTTTTGTGTGTTGATCTTCATGTTGTATTTTCTACATGTTGCAGATAGTGAGTTAACAGTGATAAATACGAAATATTTATGTCAAATTGTAGATTTTGTGAATTAAATATTTATTTGGAACTAAAAGAAACTCTGGAAGATTGTTCTTCGACACCTATTTTTTTAATGAAAGTAAAAGGCTTAAAAATAGCTTTGACTGATAGGAGCAACACATTTTTTTGATTTGGTCAAAGTGCTAAAAAGCTCTTCAAATCTTCTGTGTATTAGATATTACCAAATTTGATAAAACATGCCTGAATTTGACTCCCCACATCGAAAGAGGTTGCTCACCTTTGATTTAGATTTGAGTGAATCTCACAATTGGGAGTAAGAGAAATATAGATATTTTGGTTATCTATACCCTGCATGTATTAACAAGTGTTTAGGGAAACAGCCTGTTGCTATTAAAAGATTATGTTGTTCACAGAACATCATTGATAGCCTCCAGTTGCAGCTTGATCAGTTTGAGAGTGAACTGGAATCAAGGGCTGGGACAAACAAAAAAAAGGGAAAAGTAAGTGCATATCTTAAAATTGTGTCATGTGCCTTGACCTTACACTCCCTTAATCAGACATTTATCAGACAGAAATTTCAGGAGTAATATTTTTAATACGTAAAAAGGTATACCACCTTATGAAGATTTTACTATATAGCAATGTGAAGTCAGATGAAAATACCCACATGGCAAGAAATATAATATGAGGAACAGATTTCAATATATTAAAAGAATGCACCATCAGTATTCTTTAGAGACCATTCATAAGTAATATTTAACCTTTAGCAAGCCAGATTAAAAAATACGAAACGTCTCCCTGCCACCGGATTCTTTTTTGAAAATGTGCGTTATTGATGGTGACTGTTTTGAAAATGTGATAATTTTTTGGTTGTTAGAGATATTTAAATAATATTTGCACATATAAATAAAGAATTGAATTATTCATATATTGGTGTAATTTATGTACGTGTGTGTGTGTGATACCAGACATATGAGAAAGTGGTAAAGACATTTTTCACAAAAAAACATATATTTTATAACAAATAAAGAGGAAAAAAATAAATAAAAAAATAACTTACCTTATTTATCAAATTCCTTGGCAACACTGTAAACTAAATCACACAAATATGTTGTATTTATGTTCTTTCACTGCGAAATTATCAAAATATAGCCGGAGGAACTGTATAAAACATGTAGATTTGCAGTAAAATCCTTCTTTGAGCTTAGGTCTAGTAATTTTTGGTTCCACTTCAACATATTCGATATCAAACATCTACATGTCTCCAAACCAACGCGGCATTCTGTATATTCACTGCTGTGAAACTAAATAACTCAATAATTCATGATTCAAGCCACGATTCAATGTTATTTTATTCAAAATACTATGAAAGATAGGTCTATAAAACCGGTCACATCATGGCATCGTACCGGTATGCAGATGTGGTCAGATTAATTGCTATAAAATTTGTAACAATGGCTAGCCATTCCATTGTTACAACGATCATGTCGGACGTAGGAATGAACCGGCTTCAATAGCGCATGTTCCCGAGTAACCAATCAGGCTGTGGGGCGTCTATTATAACGATATCTCATTGGATGGGGTATGTCGCCAACGGTGCCTATGTTGATATAGCGTGGTGAAGGTTAATGCAGAAGCAACATCAGATCTGAACTTGGGTATATGATCACTGACACTGAAGGCATCCTGTTTCATATTGTTTCATTTTTCAAGTCTGTGTTTGCATAACATCTCAGAGCTGCAAATATTACGCATACCATCAGTAAAAGTCTATATTTATTATTTCACAGAGACAATTTTGCTTGTTATATCTCATGTTTGCTGGCACATGAAGACTATTTGAAGGATCTGGTTTTACTTTGTTTCCAATTTGTTTGCCTGAAGTGCAATGATATCGGTTCATGACAAAGAACTGTAAACACTTATTTAACACAACATATACCTACAAAGTAATTGTTAAATTAAATTTTAATGATTTTAAATGCCACCATAGGGTGTTAGGTGTTATCATGTTTTATTATAGGGTGACCAGTTATGTGTGTCATATTAGGAAAGGTCTCATGTGTATGTTTATCAATAAAATGTATTTTCTTCTTCTCAGGACCCAAAATGTGAGGAATTAAAACAGCAACAAGAAAGGCATAAGTTTCATATAGAGACATTAGAGAAAATTATGAGACAAGTTGATAATGACAAATTGTCTATAGATAAGGTAAATGGCAGCAGTTATGACTGACATGTTCATCTGTGTTATTTTAGTTTATAGTCTTCAACAATATTCCCTCTCAAAATATTTTCTGTCTGTGCAGGTCAGACAGCGTGTGAGGCAACTAGAAACTCACATATAAAAATTAAAATTAAAAAGGTGGTATTTTCTTCTGCATTTGTTCTCAAACTCCTGCAGATTAGCGTGATGTTGTCCGGAGAACGGAATGCATTGTCATGGTTAACGTCAATGCTGCGGTATCTGCGCCTTTCAGCATGACAATCAGCATGGCTTTGAATCACTTCGACCATATATGAGATGGGACAGTCAGCTCCACCCCATAACATCCTTAGTCGCTTCTTACAACATTCATGGAAGGTAAACAATGCTTCTATTCTTTCCTACCCTCACGGGCCCTGGCAACACATGGACAGAGGTGGTATTTGAAGACTTTTTGTTTTATTTCTTTATCCCTCAGTGTAGATGTAATGCACGAGTTATAAATGTCAGTGCTCAGCATTTTTTTATATGTTCAGCTTAGAGGAAATATTATCTTAACATATTTGGTGGTGGCTGTTTTGTTACTGTAAGTTGAGGATATCAGATATTTTGTGTATGGCAGTTTGTACTGTATATTTAGAGCTTGAACGGAGTTTATCAGACAACCAGTGTTTAACCCTCTGACTGCGTTTTATTTCCGTAAGTTCTGTTTAAAAAAATGTATTGGCAGGCACGTAATTTCAGGCCCGTAATCACTATCATCATCAGATTCCCCTTCAATTTCATTAGTCCTTCAAATACATATTTAGCAACTCTGTTCTTACCTCAAAGCAAAATTCTGAATATTATAAGTATTTTAAATCGTGGGATAGGAATGCAAAGAAACATAAATAATTGCGAGCACGCGGAAATCGCGGATGCGCAAAATTAAGCCAGTGAGTGGAGCACGTGGAAATTGTGGGATACCCGGTCAGAGGGTTAAGAGATATCACTCTTAGTAAAGATAACTATACCATGGCAGGAGCCTTTGTGGCAGCCAGGGCTTAGATGTCTAATCAGGATGCAAAGAATATGGCCAGTCTTTCTAGGTATGTTATATGAGGTGACTAAGGAAAGTTCTGAGAACCTGTCACCTGTGAAACAAAAATAATCACTGTCACTACATGTCATTGTCTCAATTTCTTAATTTTGTCTTCTGTCAAATGGTCTCCATGTATAAGGAAGAGATGCAGGCAATCTTGACATCACACCTCTTTCCTTGTGTGGCTGACTCCTAAGTGGCAGGGAATGCTAGATGTAATATCACAGCAGGGGTCGGCAGATCTGACAGAAGAATGATGAACCAACTAGATGGTCCAGAAATATGTGCTAAAGCCTGACCAGAAGGGAGGGAGATATATATATGTAATATATTCCCCCTCCCTACTGAATTGTTGAAATTGCATATATTGTTTTGGACTATTTCATCATCTAAACTTAGATATAAATCATACCCTTGCATGACAGAAGAGTGACATACAGGCACGTAAGACATTGTTTTGACTAATTTCTACTATTGGCTATGATCATCCTTGATTACCGCTGAATAGAAGCTTCTGATTTGCTGACTCTGGTTTCTGTAATTCTAAGAAACTTAGACTTAAAAAAACAACTAACATATTTCCTTGTCATCGCTAGGAAGAAGAGTATATGAGAGAAAGCCAAAACTCAATCTACCAAAGATGGCTTGTGGCTGTTACAACATAGAGACTGGATGAATCAGACCCCTCACAAAAATATGAAGACATGTCAATCTGAGATACTTTCATGGCTTTGCTTCAATTCAAAAGAAACCAAGCCTGTCTTTACAAGGCTGCTGTCAGGTCTTGGGCCTTGTCCTAGCAATAAGTTTGATCATCCAGTATGTCCAAAGTTTTCATTATAGAAGTATAAGAGTTACTATCACTGACCATGAGATAAAAAAAACTACTGCTGATAAAAATAATATATCTTAGGTAACATGAAGCATATCACTGATACTGGAGAAAGTTTTGAGACTGTCAATGTTTCTATGATATTTGTTTTTCTTAGAGTTTGATTTTTCTCAAACTGTCTGCAGTAATAGTCTGTTTCTCCTGGTCTCATGCCTACTCTTCAACCTATCTGACATGAGAGACTTTTGATAGTAGTTTATCTAATGTGGCACCCGTGGAAACAAATATTAGAGCCAAACCATTCCATGACTAAAACTGTCTTTACTACAAAACACAAACTAAAGAAGACATGCGCTGACCACCTGGCATAGGAACAAAAGAATTCAAACTCTTAACCCTGAGAATCGAGTAAGTAAGTATCTACTGGGAAAAATAATCTCTGTGGTCAAGGAGACACTGAAACTTAATGATAGAGTAATATTTTTTGTAATGAGTACTACCAATATTCAACTGCAAGAAAAAAGTGCCACAGCAATAAATTTGACACTCTGTGTTCGCTCACAAACTCCTGTAGATTAGTAAGATTTAGCCAAGAGAATAGAATGCGACATGTCATGGTTTACAGCTTTGCTGCAATACCTGCACCTTTTAGCCTTACACATCCGACTTCAGCGTGGCTTCTGGGTCACTTTGACAGCCAACTCCAGCCCATAACATCCTTAGTCGCCTCTTACAAGCAACCCTGACCTGACATGCCTGTTATGAGTTGGGGGTGGGGGGAATTGACTGATCCATCCCTTAGATAATGTGAACAAAAGTCATGCTGAAATTAGATGTCTTAGGCCAAAAGGCACATATATTGCAATGAAATTGTAAATCATGACACATGTTCTTTTCTCAAGACTACATTCTGCTGGCCAATAGAAGTTTGAGAATGAACACAGAAGAAGACTGTTTAATTAGCTCATGGCATCCGGTGTATGATTTTTTAACTCATGCCAAGAAATGTATCAATTACCTTTTGTTGCTTCAGATCAGAGAACTGCGAGATGATATTGAGTATTATGTAGATTCAAACCAGGACCCCAATTTTCAAGAAAATGCATATTTATATGATGATTTAGATCTGGAAGAAATTGGCGGTAAGCACATCTAACTGTTCTTGCTGTTGGTAGTGGCAGACTGTATCACGCAACAGTAAACGCCCAGTAAACTATTGTGTTTTATGATATAAGTAAATGTGTTTATTATATTGATTGTATAAAGACATAAAAGCGAATGATTCAATACTCAAACAGATCCACCATTTAAAATATTTAGGAATAACGATAACATCAGATGGAAGAAGTTCACCAGAGATAAGATACAGAATAGGGCAGGCAAAGTCAGCATTCTTAATTATTCAGAGAACTTCAGTGTAACATGACTGAGAAAAGGTTGCGGAGCGCAACTTTGAGACATTGATTGCTTGTGTCTGGTGTTTTCTATCAGCTCTGTTATTATACCATCTTTGTCGCCATGTTGGCAATGAATTTCAGTTTGGATGTACACACTCTGTAAGCTGGCGGAGATTTAAACGAGGAGATCTCCTACTCAACGAACTAGCACAACTTCCTAGATGATATTTAAGAACAAATCCACTTTTTCAAGTGAAGTTGTTAATTAGTTACATAAAAACCTGTGTTGCTAGCCAACATTTTGACTGGATGATCTCGTGCCTAATTCTTGAAATCATGTCACTCATCTATCTCCTGTTCTCATAAAACTTGTCAGTGTTCTTGAAGTCATTCAATCATGTCACTCTACTGTGTCCTTTTCTCATTAGGTTTATGTGTTCTTGAGTTATTCAACCATGTCACTCTACTGTGTCCTGTTCTTATCTGGTCTGGTTAGTCAGTGTTCTTGAAGTCATTCAATCATGTCACTCTGCTGTCTCCTATTCTAATTTTGTTTGACAGACTGATGTTAAAGTCATCTGATGATGCAGTGTGACTGCTGTCAGCAGGTTAATTATTTTGAGAACTGGTGTTGGAGTGGTCTGATCATGTGATTTGATTTTATTAGTGATTCTATGTGTCTAGTCTAGTAAAAATACTGTTAATGCAAAGATCAAATACGAATACTTTTATAAAGTAGTCAATTGTAGACATTTTCTATCAATTAAAACAGATACACCAGCTCTGGCATCGTCGCCAACTGATGGTGATGAATTTTTGATGGACAAAATTGTGAGCACACCTTCATCAACTAACTCAAGTTCTCCATCTCCTAGTCCTAGTGTTAATGCCAATCATTCCAATGTAAGTTGAAACTGTATAGTTTCTGTAAGTTACCTATAATGAGTAGGTGTTGATTATAGTAGATCAATGATCATGTATTGATTTCAGTAGACCAAGGAATATGTGCTGAGCTCATTGGATTAGTTGGATTAGTATTTATTATTGTGCACCATTAAACCTTTCGTTGCTGGGGATAATCGCAAAGAACATATTGGGGGGGGGGGGGTGTGGCGGCACAGAAAAGAAAATTTGGATAACTAATGAGACATGATAGTAAGTTTGGAGGAAACCTGACAACCTTTATTTAAAAATTTTTTTAGTTACTGTTTTCATGTCACTGACCCTACACCAGGAATTTGCTTTGGGGAGGGAGGTAGTGTTGGATTATGGAGAAATTTGGGTATTGTAAAGACAGAAGAATACAACTCTAATCACCAATCAATAACAGAACTTAACTGTACTAGGGAAAATGAAGTTTCAAATAGTCTAGATCAAGGGCTGATTTTCCAAGAAGTAATGAAGTAAGAATATGAAATTGTCAGTTTTCTTTAAGTTTGAAATCTTTATCACAATTATGTCAGTGAGTTATCATAGTTGTCTTTGTTCTACTCATGTCATTCTGGTCTTGCCTTTTGTTGTTTGTCTCTTCTTCTGTGTTCACACAAGTGGTCCTGCTATATAAGGGCAATAGTCATCTATCCCTTGCAGTTTTTACTTCCTGAATTAATCCGGAACCAAATTACGGCTGGATCAACCCTGGAACCATTGCGATCTGAAAAACATTTCTGCCTCAATGTGGGAATGAACCCAGTACCATTCATATGCGAAACCAGTGTGCTAACCAATGCGCTACATGTCCCCTGCAGATATGATGGTAAAGTTAGGTCTGAATGTTGACTCACTCGCTATGTGAGAATGTGGGTGTAGATTCAGAATCTTGTAATATTATTAGGTTTCTGGTGTTTCATAATTACTCTGTTGTTTTCTCGTGGTGTTTCTGTTCTTGTATCCAGTAGCAGATATGGGTGCATTTAAATCTCCCGCAATTATCCCACTGTTTTTGGAGTTAGGTGGGCAGTATGCATTGAACAGTGTATACTGCAGACCTTTGTACCATATATTTATTTCTTGCTTATTGTTTTCAAGTTTATAACTTCTTGCATGTCATTTCTTATGAGTGTTAAATGTCTCTGCACTTCTAAGTTACACTTGTGTATGGTATTGAGTGTTCTTGCTTTGCTAATAGTGTTTCATGCAGAAGTGTGATGTGGGTATAATGTTTGTTTAGTGTCCTACTCTGCTCCAGGGTCTTGTTTCTGAGTGCAGATATGTTGTTGTATGTTTAGTGTGTCCCTTGTGGCTGATGTTTCACTCAAGGCAGCCAGGAGGTGAACAATGGGAATAAATTCTTGTATTTACGCATCAATATCTTGTTTGTGTATTTTTTTTAGTAGCAATCATTAGCTATTGATTCACATGTTTGTTTCTATAACTATTTTTATTTCAGGAAAAACATGAAGAAGTTGACAGAAAAAGACATAAATCTCAGTCAGAAGAGGTACATTTTTATATAGTTTCTTGACAAATAACCATTACCATATTTCATGTTTACTTTAAAAATAGCCATCATTATATTTTCTGATTTTGTGAAACTTAACTGTCACTAAATTTCAGGTTTTTAAAAATATATTTTTAAGTGGTGCCCTCTCGCAGAAGACGGATGTGTCGGGCTATTGGCACAAATAAAATGACGACACAATGCATTTTCATTCTCTGGATTACATCTTGCTGGAAATCTAGTAGAACCATTGTCCTGCTACAAGAGAGATCCATTGGGAGTTTGAGAGAGTGAGCAGTGAAGGAGAAAAATTGGTGTCCTGAGGTAAATGAAACCATGCTCATGTGTTTTCAAAGTCTGAAGGAAAGGAAAGAATAGTAACGCTGGCCAAACATGGAAGTTGTAATTGACGAGTAAGGAATTGACATATCACATATGTAAAAATGACTAAAAAACTGTACTAAACTCTGATGTGTCAGGCTAAAAGTCAGAGATCTGACACAACACATTCTTTTCTCTGAACTACATCTTGCTAAGAATCAGGAGAACGAATGCAAAAGAAGAATACAAATGAAACAAGTGGTGCACATGTCCCAGGTATCAATAAAAAATGAAACTAGTGATGCACATGTCCCAGGTAATAATACACATTTCAGTGTCAGTGATTGAAATTCATCTCTCTAGCCAGTTATGAATTGCAAATGCATCCATTGCTGTCTGGTTTTTTATAGTAGGCACCTCTCCATCTTTTCAGACGATAGTATATTTGTTGTGCTATAAAATATATCTACGATCCATTGCAATGATCGATGTTACAAGACCAATCTGAGCCATAAAGAGTCTTCCACAGTATGTATTAGAAATCCCAGGACGACTTGTACCATCGCATGCTGTTGTGTGTCTTCTTAGATGTGCATCCCTTGAACTATCTGCTATCACTTTCTCATTTGTCTTTATACCATTCCCAATCTTTTCCCTTCATGCAACACAATATATGGCATCCTGTTCCCATGATTCCATATCAATTTCTGGATCATGTATATATCGTTTGCGTAGGTCTTTGTACCGAAGTGGAGGTTGACCCTGACATATGTTTCTAGACCTTAATTCTCCATAAAGTAAATCCATTGGTATCCTGCCATCTTCCATTCATCTAGTGTGTCCCATTCCTTGACTTCTTGTATCACGCATATATACATCATCATTTCCTTTGACCATGTTGTCACTTTTGACATTGTGATGTTTATTTAGACTGCAGTTTTGAAAGCAATGTGTCCCGCCGAAGACGGATGTGTTGGGCCACTGGCGCAAATAAAACGGCAACACAACGCATTTCCATTCTCTGGACTACATCCAACTGAAAATCTTGTAGGATCGTTGTCCTGTTACAAGAGAAATCCAGTGGGAATTTGAGAATGAACGCTGAAGAAGAAGAAAGCAATGTTTCTGTGAAATGTGCAGTCATTATTTATTCACAATAGCAAGTAGCTGTTGACAGCATCAACAAATATCTTATCACATACATATTTATTCATATTTTGTCTATCTATTCACCAGAAGAAGAGTTTATCACCGGCACCTTCAGGAAATTGTAAACCTCAGTCTTCTTTGAGTAGGCAACTTTCGCAAAAGTGAGCATATTTTCCACATTTATATTGGCTATAGTCAGACTGTACACCCACCCATGTGTGGGGGGGGGGTGGCAGCAAAGAATAGCAGTGCTATGATCTACAGTGTATGTCGTAAGCAATGACTAAGTAGATTTGGAGGTGGCTGTTATATCTTAGAGTGATGCTGAAGTCTGATGTTTTATTCTGAAAGACGCATATATTGCATTCACGGTGTAAACCATGAAGCAACACATTATGTTCTCTGTTTTCAAAATCAACAGGAGTTTCAGAATGAATGCAGAAGAAGAAATACATATAGCTCTAAGGAAGTGGTGCAAAATACAACACGCAGACCAAATTTTGCCAGTCCTGTCATTTTTTACTAGCACACCATTTACAGCTAGTATGAACATTGGCTTCCAAGCTCAGAAAATGCTACTTAGAACTTGGAAGGGCTACAAAAAATGATTGTTTATTACCTTATCACACCACAAATGCTTAACCTGAACCCAAAAAGGTTGTCCCTGTTCTAGGGTCAATTCATCCGTAGGAAATAGATGTCAGAATCAGTGTGTAAAAGGTTCACATAAATAACCAGGGCAAGGAATAGAATTGTGGGCTCTGCCATCAAATGAGCAGGTGCACCAAGGATGTGAGAACATTATGCATTCTCCGTCGAGAGCCGGTAAATATAACCTGACTAGTAGAACTGGAGGCACGTGGGACAAAATGAGAAGCGTGTTCAAAAGTGAACTAAGGAACTATTAGCATTCATACCTTTCAAAACCACTGGGCGGGGACTAAGCATCTATGTGTCATGACTAAATAAAAATATAACACTTTATACTAGCATAAATTCATGAAGGTGTGTAGTCTACTAGTAAAAATGGACGAATGTGAGGGCAAAAAGATGATTATGTTAAACAGTTCATTCTTCTATATAATGAAACACATAACTTTGAGTCATGTGTTCTTTGCTTATATTAGTTCATCATATAATTAATACAGAATCTCTACAAACAATTGGATGACTCAGTTTCACTTGGTCATTGATTTGGACAAACAGGCAACTGCTAAAAAGTATTTGTAAATATTTCTACCAATTTGGTTTGATCATCGTATGACATGTAGAAGCCCACTATTGTATTGTACCTAATTTGTTAGGTATGAGATTAAAACCTCTTAAAACCAAGACATGCCCTTTCATCCTAGGACCGGTGTCTCTTTTGGTTATATCAGGGTGAGTCCATATGTTGCTGATGGTGAAGTGCAGAAACACTGTTTGCCTTCCATGCATGTCATAATCAGATGGAGTTGGCTGTACCCATTTCATATATGGTCACAGGGACTTAGAAGTCATGCTCAAGTTGTATGTGATGGGCTGAAAGGTGCAGATATTGCAACAATGTTGTAAACCATCACAACACATTTTATTCTGTGGTCCTGCTAAACTGCAGGAATTTGAGAATGAACAAAGAAGAAGGTATCATGGTGATATAAGCCTACACCTCTGAGATATTGATAAATTATGTTAAATAGTAGACCATAAGGCAAAGTTATGGTAGGTCCCATGGTAGCAACCTGCTGTTGGGAATGAAGATAACTTCATGTACTAATCCGCAACAATTATTAAGTGGGGTGGCCAATTCCCTTCTTGCTGTGTTGCCTTACCTAACTCGTGTCAGGTACCCATTTGCAGCTGAGTCGACTGGAGCGATCGTGTCTGGATGTGGTTTTTAACCTGGCACGCTGTAAACCTGTTGATAAACTCACTATCAACTAGACTAACACTCTCCCTAGGCTATAAGGTATAAGAAGACAAAATTTGCTGAGGGGAAGTAAAGGATGTCTAAGAAATAACTACATCACACAGGCATGTAAGATCACAAAGGTCCAGGTGTGTGTCGAACTGAAGCAAGATACTGAGAACACTGGGACAGTAAAATGATTATATGACTTTAACAGAAGTCTTTGGATTGACAAAATGTTGAGGAAACTTCCAAAACTAGTCTCCTTACTATCGAGAAATACTGTGGACTGACGGTCATATGACTTCAACACCAGACTGACAACTTGCTGAAAATGTGGAACTGTTCAGTGGCATTATATGTGGAATTGTTTAGTGGCATTATTCGTGGAACTGTTCAGTGACATTGTGATAGACTTGACACAGGTCTCCTGACTAATTTGATAACAGGGGACAGTGCCATGATTTGATTAAATGACTTCATGAGCTATCTCTCTACTGAACCTAACCTGATGGTGAATTTATGATTTCTGAGTTATGTTAGTTTTATGTCATTGTTTGTTTGTTTGTTGTTTGTTTTGCGTTCTCTCCATTGTAACCATCACGGATATCCGTGCGATTTCCGCCGGGAGGGTGATTACGTTGTGCCACCGTTATGCGCCTTGTAGGCCTAGCACATCCGATTTCGGCATGCCTTGGCAATTCGGGTGGGCTACCCTTAACCTGTGACAGTCTCTATATCTGTCTCCAGGCACGCGTAGTGGCGACTCTTCGCCCAGACGATTTTTGCTCTCGTCTGACTCGCACGAGGTGTTCCACTGTCTATGACCTTGCCTCGTGTAATTGGACGTGCTGTGCCTATTGGGTACTGAACCGTTTCTCATCCGTGAGCCTGGTTCCTTAAGGGGAAGAACTCAACAGAGGAGTTGGACCCTGGCTCTTTTGCCCTCTTAGCCGAGGTGTCATTCACCGACATTGTGTACCCCTTGTCCAAGTTCGAGTCTCACACCACGCGTTTGAGAACAAGGCGTTCTCGAGCTGAGCGTCCTTGTCCCAATAGCGCCTGAGCCCATCAGGTACTGAACCATTTCTCTCTTCAAGTGTATTTCCGGTGTAGGAAAATCTGACAGTAGAGTTGGGCCAGGGCTAAATCGTTGTCCCTTTTGTGCCTGAGCCCATCGGGTACGGAACCCTTTCTCTCTGCAAGTGTACTTCCGGTATAGGAAACCTTGACAGTAGAGTTGGGCCAGGACTACCATCGTTGTCCCTTTCTTGCCTAAGCCCATCGGGTACAGAACCCTTTCTCTTCGCGAGCATATTTCCGGTTTAGGAAGGCTCGACATTAGAGTTGGGTTAGGTCTTCTTGCTTTACCAAACGCCAATGGATGGGTCTGGGTCTCTGCCTGTAAGAAACACAGGTAACTAGAAGCTCGCCTCGAGCTGACGGAGCTTGTAGTTCCCCTTTCCTAGGGACTTTTCACTTTCTATTTTCAGTTCGCGCTGCCCTGTAGCACTGTTCTGCCCTTTCATTGTTTCATTGTACTCGGTATGAAATCTATTTGTCTCTCGTCATGCATCTATCTTTACGTGCATTTTACATTGGCCGCCCCTCCAATGTTCGGACTGGACTGACTTGCTTCACTGTATGTCGACAGTGTCGCTATATGTGGTGATGCTGGTGGTGTCGGAGATATTGTCTGTCTCTTGTGCAGTCAAATCTCTTTCCATCTGCTACCTCCACATTCTCGGACACGATCCCCAAATGATTTGGCCAGAATCAGCTCGAGCTGCTATATTTCTGTTTCCAGGGCGCACCGCGTGGAGGTACATTTGGGATCTTGGTTATCTGCTAACCCTGGGTCCGCCTTGAGCAATGCCTTCCCTTTGCACCCCGTGTGTTTGATAATTCCTTTAGCCTTCTGAGCTACTATTTCACACATTTAAAAAAAAAAGGGAACTAGTGTAGTGTAGTAAATCACTTACTACACTAAGTCTGACTACGTCACCTGGGTTCACTCATCACATTGTAATTTCAAAAGAGAACTCCTGTGGTCCACTCAGACGCTAAGAAATGGGTACAGGCTCATATTTTGAGAAGGTTGTCACCATCTCTAATAATTACTGACTGTGACAGTAAGGTGGTTTATTGTCAGTTTTTGGCTATGCTGGTGAGAACGTATGGGATTCTTGATTAGGAACAAGCGTCACAACACTTGGGCCATTCCTATATATACTGTGCTTGCCGTTCCGTCAGCCATCTAAAAGTGTATAAGCTGTGTCCCAGTCAGTTGCTGATTACGCGTTCTTCTGATCTTTCCGGAGAGGGAGCATTTTCTCCTATCGCCTCTAGTCACTCTCATTTCTACCATTCTCTGAATATGTACTTTGTCTAGTCCGACTTCCTCCTAGTCTTATTGTAGGGTATCCATGACTGCTCTAATCAATTCAATCCTGTCTCTTCTTATCTCAGTGCCGTTCACCAAGGCTTTACCAACCAACACATCGGCTCTTTCGTTTCCCCTGACCCCAGCATGACCTGGACAGTAGATCCATGTAATGCTCTGCGCATTGTTGAGAAGAATGACCCATTCAGTTCTGATCATACACTTTTCTATCTTGCGCAGCATACTTTGAGAGTCCAATAGAATCACTGAGTCTGTTGGTGGTTGCGTCGCCATACAAGTGAGAGCTGCTGTCATCACTTCTATTTCCATACTCATACTCAATGTTGTAGTGGGGTACACAGCTGACTTCTTGTGTAACTGAGCCATCTTTGTACATTATTGTATCGTGTGACTTCGAGTGCTGCAGTATGAGTTCTTGGATCATTCCCTCTGTTCTGTTGGCAGCCCAGTCGCCTGCACTCTCTTCCCATCTGTATCACAACTGTTGTCAATAACTTTCTCTCTTTGCCAAATGCCACCCATTCACAGCCTCTTCCCACTTCTTCCAGCTCACAAACTCTGAGTAGGGTATCTTCTGCTTCTGCCATCCAGGACCTTCCTCTAAGGAACTTATGGGAAATGGGTTTTACTGTAATACTTATTCAGAACTCAAATTACTTTGTCCTTCAACTTGTAAAATGGGTGTACTGTGATACTGATTAAGAGTTCAATTTACTTTGACCTTTAGCTTGTAAAATATTTCTTGATTGTAATAATTCTTTTATTAATTTCCCAGATGGCTTTGTGTGAAGGCTTTCAGATGTCTTTGATTACTAGTTTTTTCTAATTGTAAATAATAGTCCCCCTCAGCTACAGAAGTGTGTATATCCATCAATGTGTTGATTGGTGCATGAATTCATTGTTTGTCTCATGAGTGTATTCATCTGTGAGTAGTATTGACTTACCTGACTACAGTTCAGCTTGTTGGTTGACCCAGAAATATTTGTTCCTGGTTTCAGATATGGTTGAGTACTGGATTACCTTTGAAATGAAAGCAAGAACATATTGTGAAATATTAAGTGATAATATGTATGTGTATTATATATCTGGTGTGCAGCTCAGTAATCAGATAATATGTATGTGTATTATATATCTGGTGTGCAGCTCAGTAATCAGATAATATATGTGTATTATATATCTGTGTGCAGCTCAGTAATCAGATAATATATGTGTATTATATATCTGGTGTGCAGCTCAGTAATCAGATAATATATGTGTATTATATATCTTGTGTGCAGCTCAGTGATCAGATAATATGTATGTGTATTATATATCTGGTGTGCAGCTAGGTAATCAGATAACTCCATTTGATGTTAGTTGACAGGTGTTTCTTGGGTGAATACATGACAGTTACATTATTGTTGTATTTCAGTAGTACAAGTGCACAAAATTCAGACAGTAATTCTGTGAATAGCAACCATCATCCATCAACAACATCATCGCCTTTAACAGCGTATTCTGTAGCTGCAGCTGGGCAGCAGAGTATCTCATCAGGTACAAACTTCTTTAGAAATCACTATCAGTTATCATTCTCTGGCTACATGCAGGACACAAAAAGCTGAGACACTATACCACAGAAGACCGGAACATCACATCTGTATGATTGTAGTGACAGTATATCCTGCAAACCTGTCCAACATTTGATGTAAACTGTGTAGCACATGCAGTACCCTCTTGTTAATTTAATGACGATGATGTCATATACTAAATATTATTACAGTTTTCAGATTAAAAAAAATTGTGATTTCTTTTTTGTCTTAGCAAAAAATCATATGTTGTTTTGTCTCACATTTTATATCAATGACTGTGATATTTGCATGCTTCAACTCTTTGACACATCTATTTTCAAAACATAATTTTTTATTGGTATGCCAGAGTACAAGACAGTCAATCCTATCTTTTCAACTTTTGACAAGTGGTCAGATGTAGTTTGTAGACTTTGTAGATCTCATTCATAAGTTTTTTTATGTTTGTATCTCAGTATATTTGGTGATGTTTGTAAATCTCAGTAGTTATTTGATGTTTGTAAATTTCACTAGTTAACCTCATGTTTAAGTAACATGTTTGTAGATCTTAGTAATTATTTGATGTGTATGTCTCAGTAATTTAATGATTGTAGATCTTAGTTATTTGATGTTTAAGTATATACTTTGTAGACTTCAGTAGTTATTTGATGTGTAAGTAACATGTTTGTGGATATCATTAGTTATTTGATGTGTAACTTTTTTACCAATAAGCGGCCAGGCGTCTCTTATATTGATAGAACACTAGAGTCGCTTGGAGTTATTGTTTTTACTTGTTTCATTAAGATCCAAGTCTATTTTGAGTCTGCCTAGGGTTAATTTATGCGTAGTTTAGAACTCACACTTCCTCCTCATGTTTATATTGCGAGAATATCACATCTGACTGATTTGTTATAAATTAAATAAATTTGTGAGTTTTGAGACAATTAGATCGCAATGGGGGATATTATTCATATGTACACTGATATGTACATGAACAGTAGGTATTTGATATTTGAGTATTGTTGTTTGTAAATTCTCAATAGTTATTTGATGTTTCTAGATCTGTCTTTATTTTAAGTAACATGTTTGAAGATCTGACTAGTTATTTGATATTCAAGTAACATGTGTTGTTTATTTCCCACAGGTTCACGGTTATCTCATCCCACACCGTCTGTGTGGCAGCGAAGTTTACCTACTGCCCAAATAAGCTCTCATAGTGGTAAGATTTTAGTAGCGTCATGTCAATACATTTGTTTTTATGAAATAAATGAATTATTTTCTTGGAACCATGCTGTAAATGTTTTAATAATTTATTTCTGTCAAAATGTGTAATACAAACAAAAAATATTAGTTCAGGAACAAATTGATAAACTTGCAGGTTCTCAAGAACTAGTTTTTGCAGTGTAAACCTGCTTGTTTTGGACATGTATAATTAAACACAGTTCAATTCTTATTATTTATAATACAAAACATGATTAAATTGGTTCTCAATAGGTTTATACCTCTTTTAGCTGTCAGGCACACATCTTAGCAAACCTCTTCCATTTCTCTTCTCCACCATGCAAACTGCCTAGTAGATAACGTGCATGCATAATCATGCTGTTTTCTTGTTGAAGATCCACAACACTTCATCACAATTATGTGTTTGCCCAATAATTGTTACAATGGAAATGACTTGTCTTCATATAATCCTAGGTGTAACAATAAGAGATAGAATCAGAAACGAAAACATCAGAAGACTAACAAACATAATACCAATCCTGGATTACATCAGAAAACAGATCAAGTGGTGTTCATATGCTTCCAGAATACCATCAAACAGTGTTCCTGAAAAAAAACATTACTATACAGACATGACGGATACAAATCCAGGGGCAGACCATGCAAATGATGGTTTACAGAAATAAGAGTCAATGAAAACAAACATATATGAAGCACATAAAAGTGCCATCTCCAGAGAACTCTTCTACCCTTGGATACTGCATGCACAAAGGTGTATAAATCGAAAAGAAAGTAAATGGCTAATACTCAAAACATAGTACACCACTGAGTTGAAGCCTTCTGGGTGTAAAATATAGCTCTAGAGAAACCTCTCAATTGCAAAACATAGTACACCACTGATTTGAAGCCTTCTGGGTGTAAAATATAGCTCTAGAGAAACCTCCCAATTGCACAAAAGGATACAAGAAAATTACTTGTAATTCTCTGATCGAAACAAACATTCTTTTGATGTGTAAATATTTTCTCATATATGCAATATAACTTTGATTTTTTTTAATTTAAATATTTTTGTTTCTATGTTACGGCCAAAGCATTTGTATGATTTTACCTTCTGTGGAGCTATTTCATCTAGTTATATTTCAAATTTCATCAATTCATTCTTATTATCATAATCTTTATTTGTTTTCTGTGGGTCAAGGGGCATGAACCCATGGACAGCTGGATTGTCAGCCAACCAACCAGCTAACCTTGTTTTTTGAGCATATCCAAACCTTTTTCTCAGACCTGTCATTGAGAAAATAATTTTTCTTTCTTCCTTACATCTACATGTTGTTTTAAGACAACATTGCAAGACAGTGTGCAAAACCAGGTCTTGTGGTTATTTTTTAAAGGGTCCATTGTATTGAAAATCTATATTTCATTTATCTATTCTCTTACCGCTCTTGGGAAATCACAGTTTTTGACCGTCCAGCATGGAATGGTTAGATCTGTGCAGATATTAAATGTTTTGCACAGAGTAGAACACTGCTTGTGTTTCGAGAGAGGCAAAAATTGGAGAGATCAGGCTGTTTTCCTATGGCGTGAAGCAGCTGTACCATCCCATATAGGGTCAAAGTGACCCAGAAGTCATTCTAAAGTTGGATGTGTTAGGATGAAAGGCATAGATATCGCTGCAAAGCTGTAAACCACAACACAGCATTTTACATTCTCTAGACTACATCCTGCTAATTTTCAGGAGCTTGAGAAGGAACGAAAAAAGAGAAATATAAAAAGACTATTTTCTACCATCTCAAGACCTACTATATTCCTGTTGACATGGAAGCAGGTCTTTCAGAGCCCGTACTGGACTAATCAGCCATCGGAGAACTCCCAAACAATTAAACCTTATTACTTTTTTCAATGCTATTCGCATCTTTGCTTGTGAAGGAGGAACACCATCATCATCAGTCTTTTGTTCCAAATAAATCATTTAGTTCTGGTTTTCCATGCTTGTTACTGTTTAAATTGTAAGAAAGTTTTATATGTTTCATGTTTCTTTCTGAGAGCCACGATAGTGGTGTTATTCATTCAGCCGCTGACCAGAATACCCAGGTTTTGAATTCACTTGTTATTTGTGGTTTGAAATGAAAATTACCCTAGTGGTTTACCCAGTCAAAAGAAAATAATCACCAGTTTTCATATTTTGGGAAAATTGATGAATGGCATTATCACCACTGAGCAAGTGTGGTAGGTGACACTAGTCTGGCAGTTTCTAGTTTACCACTGACTAAACAGATGAGCACTTATGGGAAAACTGTGTGGTATGATGCTGGTTCAGAATACAACTTACCTTTTTACCTGTTATATTTCTTTTATTGGGTTTGTGAATTTGTGTGAAACTCTATAATTCTTCAATAGCTCCACAACAACTGTATTTAAAGCGAAAATCAATTGCCATAGTCCACATGGACTGTGTCCAATATGGACTGTGTTGTTCAAATTTGCTAAAATTTTCATTCCAAATACAAGTTTCTATTTCTATATTGAGTTATTTCTTTTTGGATAGTTTTTCTTTTAACAAGTCTGGTATCAATTGTTTCTTGTTTTAATCTTCAATGTCATTAAAGTGTTTCTTCCTACATTTATCTATAATTTCAATTAAAAAAATAATACTTAAATATTCATTTGTAAAAAAAACCTCAGTTCAACAAATAGTTGATTAACAAGTCATATACAGGACATGCTTAAATTATTATATGTAATATAAATGTGCTGGATTTTTTTATACTTAACTTCATTCTGTTATACATTGAATTGCTTGAAATAGAACAAGTTCAATTTCGGACTAATCTAGTTGTTTGTTAGGATGAGATGTAAATATCAGGTTCAATGAGAAAGGTAGACAGAATTGATTAGCCTGGTCTATATCTCATATTTTTGCACACAACATCTAAAATGGGTGGTAAAAAAATATTGCCAGTTGGCTAAACCCGGTCCAGCAAACTGCTTTTCTGGTCCATCAGGCTGTTTTCTCTAGCTCAGATAACACTACTTAGAGCTTCAAGGTTTTGCCTGTTTGTTGGTTGCCTGGGTCTGAAGGGGAGCAAAAAAGAGTTACAACTTGCCTGCCATGCCTGTTGTAAGAGGTGACTGATGAGACTTTTGGGGTGGAGTTGGCCGTTCCATTCCATAGTGGTTCAAAGTGACCCAGAAGCAATATGGCAGTCAGATGTGTCATGCCGCCAAAAGTTGCAGATATCACAGCGAAACTGTAAACCATGATATAACACATTCCCTTCTCCAGATTACATCCTGTTAATCTGTAGGAATTTGAGAATAATGAAAAACCTCAACAGACTTTTAAAAAAAGTTTTTTTTGACCTATGCCATGCGAGAAAGATTCAATCCTGTCTGCCAGTCCAAAAAGGTTGCAAGCCTCTGTTCTAAAATGATTACTTAGAGCTGTGATCTTATGAAATAACTCTAGTTCTAGATAAACTTGTAAAAACAGCCATGCACAAGAATGTCTGAAGCAAATCTGAATGTTTTCTGAAAGTTGATTCATGTAGGACTATTTTATTAAGGTTATGATTACATGCATCACACTTGCACATGCATTTACATCTGGTTTGCCTTGCGTCTCCATCACAAGGAGTGCTTTTACTTGTTACTACAGAATAGTTACAAAACAGGTCACAATAATTGGAACCTGCTTAACCGCAATCTAATTAGCTCACAGTATATAATTACTACTGTCCACAGAACACAAATCTTTCCGAGTAGATGCCACAATGGAGGAGGAGAAACTATGAAAAATAGCCAAAATCAATATGTTCAATGATAAGAAAACAAAACTGGCCTAGCCACTTCAGAAATTTGGAGAAATAAGGGAAGAAATTTGCTCACCACTCAATACAGCATTAGCAAAACATTGCTCATCTCAAAGTGGGTAGAAACAGAAGTAAGAAATGAACTGTGGAGACTACAAGAAGAGACAAATGAGGACAAACAAGAAGACATGATTTCATAATAAAAGAACTAAATGAAGAACAGACAGTATTAAAACTCAGAAATCACACAAACAAAATACTGCCATTCCTTGGAAGATCAGCAAAGAAAATGGGGTTGAAGTTTTTCAGCAATGTCTGTGATAAAGAATTAGTACTACATTTATGGAAAATGGTTGCTGTGATACACATAAAAGAAGACAATCCTACAACAAAAGTGACATAGACTACCAGTTGTCTGTACAGTCAGAACACCTAGTAAATATGAGACTGGTTTCTGAAGAGAACCAAAATCCTGCTGAATCAACAAGCTGACTTCAGACTGTGTGGATGAGGATCAGATGATATTATAACTCAAGGGAGGAGAAGACACCATGAGAAACATATTGGTAAGTGAATATCAAATCTTTTGATCATGAATGGATAAGTCAGATTACACATGTTCTCCTGCATAAGGCACTACCTGTACAGACAAAAACTGATGTCAGACTTTAAATGTAATACATCAGAAATGATGTTGAGTTTGCTAAAATAGATATAATCATCTGAAAGGTGCATATACCATAGCTTGACTGCAAACTGTCAGTACAATGTACTTAACACTCAAGTGTCAAACAAAAGATAAATATAAGAGGTTGTACTAGAACCAACACAGATAAAGAGGATCATATTGTTTAAATATAAAACTGCTACATTGGACATAAACAATATCAAGCAAATTCTCCCTAACAACTACAATGTATGATCATGAAAGCTATGCCAGAGACAACTAAAATGATGTAGACACATATTAGCAGGGAGATTATCCAAACTGGCACATCCTGAAACACTAAGAATAACAAGAATGAATATCTAACTACATCTCTAAAGAAACAGTGTTACTATGGAGTCAAGGCTACTGTAGCATAATAGGAAATGAAAAGCTGGATGACTTCTTGAGAACAGAGGGTGTTTCATTCAAACAAGTTGTAAATGACTTTTCATATCATGAAATCTAAGACAAGCAGAATTTCAGAAACTGAATGAAAATTGCAGAAGCACTCAATAGCAGAACATGGAGACATGAACCATCAAATTTTATGTACATAATAAGATATCTTGATATGCTGAATAAGACAGACAGTGTCATGTACATAAAGTGTAAAACTTGTGAAACAGACCTTTTTACTGAAACTTTATAGTCCATCCATCACACGTTAGCTTCACAGAGACAAAACTATGGCCTACCTGAGATGGTACTGTTTCTAAATCTATCCACATATGACCTGAAGCAAATCACAGTGTTCATTGAAGCTGTTAGTTCTGTGACCTGATGACATAACAAGCAGATAACAGTTTTAGACCATTGAAGAAATGGTCAATTTGCAGGTGATCTTACCCATGATCCCCCAAAATGCTTAACTTTGCTTCCAGAAGTGAAAACGGAACATGGGAGAAAACGGAACATGGGAGTGATGTACTAAGATGAGGGAAGTATTTAAAAACGAGATGAGTCTGATTAGGTTCAAGGTAAGTCTGAAAAAAAGTCTTAAATGTTCTGGAACCTTTTTAGCAGACCTCTTTCATCATAAATGTATTATGCTGTAGGTGACGGTATTTATGAAGTCATGAATGAACGATTTAGTGACTGAACTACATTGTTGTAGAGTTGTCACACATGACTATTCATGAGCTGAGAGTCACCTGTTTGCAGTACAAAGTGTTTACCACGGTGTGTGTGTGTGTGTGCTGAATATACCGAAGGCAACACTGCATATAATCACTGTTGATGTTTCTCTGACAGATTGAACTTGATAATGTTGAGTTCACATTGTACATGTTGTCATGACTTGTTACAGATTCATCAAAACCTCCTCATGTGAATTCTGTAGACCAATCTGCAGTGGGGAGCTTATCAAGTAGTGGCACTTTGTCAGTGACAACAAATACAAACTCTGTCTCCTTGACTTCCTCGGGAAATCCCTGTGTTTCCTCTGCTCCCTCACCACAAACAGTAACAGCAACTGCTGCCCCAATACTCAGTACCGTCAACTCTTTGGCAACGTCAGGAGTCAGCATATCCTCTCAGGTTCACAATAGTCGGGCAGACGGTCCACCTGTAATGAACGGACCATTAAGTGCAGGTGGTCCAATGCCACAAAAACATAAGGTAAATAACACACACATTTCTGTCTGTACTACAGAGTAGGTATCACTCATTAACACTTAGTATATTTTTTTTAAAATAGTGAATTAAGTTTGACACAACCAAGAAAGCTGGGTGTTTGTCTTAATTGTAACTGTTCAATTTTTAAAATATTTTAGTGAAGTGTTAGTATGTTGATACAAAACTAAAGCAGGTCTCAGTGTTGACAAATTTAGGAAGCATTCTTATATAGGATGGCAAACTCAATAGAGAGATTGAAACAAGTTGTCAGAAAGCCAATGCTGTGACATAACAGATCTCACTAATACTCACAACCCGTCAATCACCATGGCTACAAAATGTCAATTGATAAACAGTATTTTTATGCCAACTGTGTTAACAATGTCAAGCATGGCCCTTGACAAAGACTCTAGCGAAAAAGAGATTGTGTGAAATGAGATGTTTGAGGAAAGTTATAAATGCCACTAGTAGAAACCAACAAAGAAATGATGACATCAGGAAAGAAATAAAGACTTGTCAAGACTACACTGAGAAACAGCAAATCAGGTATTTTGGCCACATCATGAGACTGGATCCAGTGCAACTGGCCCTCCGTGTACACAACAGCAGATTGGACTACAAGGCATGATGAAGACCAAGAATTAGATGGCTGGAGATAATATAAAAAAATTGTAAATTCCATGGCCAAAGACAGACAACTCCAACTTCCTCTATAATGCTTAACGGCACATGTGGTAATGACAATAGATAGATAGCATGTTGTGTATGAATGAGTGTCTAAAATGTCACACATGTGCAAAAAATATTTCACCAAGATCTAGTTTGTAAATGCATTTGAAATACTTTACAGAAAATTATACTTAATTTTGACTCATTACTAAAAGTCGTGACGAGTCAAAATATACGAGAAACATAGTCCAACATTGCAGAGTTATGTTCGATGGTCTGTCTTGTTACCATCTGTTTTCCTTCTTGCAATAATATATTCAAATTTTCCTCTTGTTTTGAAGCTTGACTTGCTCTTGCTGAGATACATATTTTGCCAGTTTGTCCATTTGTTCTGCTGTTTGAGTGAATCTATTTGAAATCTATTGCAAGAAATGATCCACTGTCATTAGCTGTATGTATGTGTGCACCCTGTACAGCTCTAAAGATTATGTTTCTGGTCTGATGTCTATTGCTGTTCACTTAAGAACAAATTCTCAGAATTGCATGTTTAAATTTGAAGTTGTTTACATTCTTGATCAGTAGTAATTACCATGCAGAAATCAGATGGGTTGGGCAAAAAAAGTGAAACTAATGCAGCTCTGCTGTAAAACTAGCAGCACAAAGTAGTTCACCCTCTCCTGCTGAAATCACAGACAATTGGTCCTGATTATTTGAGAATGAACGCAGATGAAGAAGAATAGTAGCTTCTACTTGCATAAGATTTCAAAAGAGGAGCTAGGAATGATTATGGAAGTTTGTAATGACTCAGAAAAGAAAACTTAAGACCAACACTTTTCAGTTGGTGTCTGTGGCAGTGTCAATAGAGACACAAGACAGCGACAAAAGGGCAAGCATCTGTCACCGTGGTTAGCTTTGAGCATGGTGACCAGCGGTAAGTACAAGAGGCAGTCCTCTTGTAAAACTAGTTGATGTTACTAGTGATACGGTTACAGACATCCACAATTCACTCTTGTAAAACTGGTTGATGTTACTAGTGATACGGTTACAGACATCCACCATTCACTCTTGTAAAACTGGTTGATGTTACTAGTGATACGTTTACAGACATCCACCATTCACTCTTGTAAAACTGGTTGATGTTACTAGTGATACGGTTACAGACATCCACCATTCACTCTTGTAAAACTGGTTGATGTTACTAGTGATACGGTTACAGACATCCACCATTCGCTCTTGTAAAAGTGGTTGATGTTACTAGTGATACGGTTACAGACATCCACCATTCACTCTTGTAAAACTGGTTGATGTTACTAGTGATACGGTTACAGACATCCACCATTCACTCTTGTAAAACTGGTTGATGTTACTAGTGATACGTTTACAGACATCCACCATTCACTCTTGTAAAACTGGTTGATGTTACTAGTGATACGGTTACAGACATCCACCATTCACTCTTGTAAAACTGGTTGATGTTACTAGTGATACGGTTACAGACATCCACCATTCGCTCTTGTAAAAGTGGTTGATGTTACTAGTGATACGGTTACAGACATCCACCATTCACTCTTGTAAAACTGGTTGATGTTACTAGTGATACGTTTACAGACATCCACCATTCACTCTTGTAAAACTGGTTAATGTTACTAGTGATACGGTTACAGACATCCACCATTCACTCTTGTAAAACTGGCTGATGATACTAGTGATATGGTTACAGACATCCACCATTCACTCTTGTAAAACTGGCTGATGATACTAGTGATACGGTTACAGACATCCACCATTCACTCTTGTAAAACTGGTTGATGTTACTAGTGATACGGTTACAGACATCCACCATTCACTCTTGTAAAACTGGCTGATGATACTAGTGATACGGTTACAGACATCCATCATTAACCTTCACCGCGCCTATATCAACTCCGGCCGCCGAAAAACCAAAATGGCGGCTATCGCCATTGGCGACATACCCCATCCAATGAGATATCGTTATAATAGACACCCCACAGCCTGATTGCTTACTCGGGAACATGCGCTATTGAAGCTGGTTCATTCCTACGTCCGACATGATCGTTGTAACAATGGCTAGCCATTGTTACAAATTTTATAGCAATTAATCTGACCACATCTGCACACCGGTACGATGCAATGATGGTCGACCGGTTTTATAGACCTTTCTTTCATCGTATTTTGAATAAAATAACATTGAATCATGGCTTGAATCATGAATTATTGAGTTTTTTAGTTTCACAGCAGTGAATATACATAATACCGCGTTGGTTTGGAGACTTGTAGACATTTGATATCGATTATGTGGAAGTAGCACAAAAAAATTGCTCTAGACCTAATCTCAAAGAACGATTGTACTGCAAATCTACATGTTTTATTCAGTTCTCCCGGCTATATTTTGATAATTTCGCAGTGGAAGAACATAAATACAACCTATTTGCGTGATTTAGTTTTACAGTGTTGCCAAGGAATTCAATAACTAAGGCAAGTTATTTTTTTATTTATTTATTTCCTCTTTATTTGTTATAAAATATATGTTTTTTTGTGAAAAACGTCTTTACCACTTTCTCATACGTCTGGTATCACACACACGTACATAAATTACACCAATATATGCATAATTCAATTCTTTATTTATATGTGCAAATATTATTTAAATATCTCTAACAACCAAAATATTATCACATTTTCAAAACAGTCACCATCAATAACGCAAATTTTAAAAAAAAAATCCGGTGGCAGGGAGACGTTTCGTATTTTTTAATCTGGTTAAGTGGAAGTGGTAAAAACACGGAATGTATGCGTGTCAGGACATTGGTGCAAATAAAATGTCAGCACAACGCATTTCTGTTCTCAGGACTGCATCCCGCTGGAAATGGTGTAGGACCATTGTCCTGCTATAAGATAGATCTGATGGCAAATTGAGAATGAAAAAAAAAAGAAAAAAGAAGGAGAGGAAATCACATTCAAAATCTAGTAAAAGATCTAAAAAATAATTTCTCTACACACCTATACGTGAGCAGTGTCTGGTAACACTGATAAAATCCTCTTAAGTATCTATACATGTTGTATATATTTTGTTTCATATATAATACATATGGACTGAACAAACAAATAAAACATGTAGATGTCGGTCATCCTATATTTGGTCTAGGCCAACATACAACATAATTATTTTCTATATCGATCTGTTCCACCCCTGATAAATAGTGTATTTGGGGTCAAAGGCTACAGCACAGCATTGCTCTCGGCGGACCCAGGGTTAGCAGATAACCAAAATTCCAAAAGTAACTCCTCGTGGTGCACCCTAGAAACAAATACAGCTGCTTGTGCTGATTCTGGCTAAACCTTTTGGCGATTGTGTCTGTGAATGTGGGGGCAGCAGATGGAACTGCAAAAGAGACAGTCAATATCTCCAACACCACTGTGCCAACACATGCAGTGGCACTTAGAACAGAATTGATGCTATCCATCTGTTTTTGGTTATGTAATTCAGCTGTGTTCATAAGGCTTAACGCTGTGTCACCTCTTGCTCAACAAATATGCTATGGCTTTCTAACTAGTCAGTCTGGTCCAAGCATTGGAGGGGAGGCCAGTGAAAATGACACGAAAAGGTATATGCATGGCGAGATACAAAAAAAATAACATACTGAGTACAATGAAAGGACAGCACTATGTGCAGAAAAAAGAAAAAATGTTCCAAGGAAATTGAAACTACAGGCTCTGTTTACAAGCTTCTAGTTACAGGTGCTCCTTAACGAGCAGAGACCCAATTGTGGACGCCTGGCAAAGAAAGGCCCAACTCTGCTGTCGATCTTTCCTATACCAGAAACATACTCGCAAAGAGAAAAGGTCCAGTACCCAATGGGTTCAGGCCCAAATGGGACACGGCCGTTTAGCTCGAGAACAGCTTTGATCCCAAACGCGCGGTGAGACTTGGACAAGGGGTTCACAATGTCTGAACGACACCTCGGCTAAGAAGGCGAAAGAACCCAAGTTCACCTCTTCTGTCCAGTTCTTCCTTAACCGGAACCAGGTTTGCAGATGAGAAAAGGTTCAGTGCCCGATGGGCACAGGCACAGAATGTCTAATTATACAAGACAAGCTCACTGACTGTGGAACACCTCGTGAGTGAGAGATAGATGTGAACGACAATTGTCTCGGCGAAGAGTCATTACACACCCATGCGCCAGTTGACAGATAGGTAGGATTTCACAGGCTAGGGAAGCATACTACCCAAATTAAAGGCATGACGCAAACAAAACGGATGTGCTGAACCTCGACTGTCTGGGCCACAGAGTTAGCCAACTGAAGTGCAAATAACACAGATAAATTGTGGAACTAGCAGTACAACGTACTTCACGCTCCCCGGCGGAAATCACATGATTTATTCGTTGTGGTTATAAGAGAATGAGCTCAGAAGAAAAAGAATATTTTTATTTTATTTCATAAATGAACATATCTATGTTCTCATAATATTGAAACAAATGAAACACTAGGGGAAAAAACAAAATAAAATTCTAGGAAAACAACTAACAAATAATAAAACATGGAGATGTCATTTACCTACCATGACGATTGGGTCTATTCAATATTAGGCCTAGAGATATTTCAATCGAACACAATCCTAATTAATCTAATGTGCTAGGCCCATATGAAAATGACAAAATGTCTGGATCTATTCCTTGAAAGTAGCATGTTAATATTATAATTGATATAATTAATATTGTCTTTGAAAACAACTTTAATTCCCAGAAACTTATCAGAACAGAATCCATAAACATTGTATGAAATATTGCTTCAAAATCAACAGAATTTGTGCTAGTGAACTGGCAGTCAAATATTAAGCATAACTTCTTCATTTTACAACGTACGCCATAAAAAAATTAGCGCGGGTAATGTGATGTATTCCTAGCATTGAATGCCACAACTCATTTGTCACGTGAGCCTAACTTCATGTAGTTCCATACTGATGAATCGGACACATAGCGCTGGCGTATCGGTATGCCGATACGCCAATGGGACCACAGTGACATATGCTCATTGGTGTATCCACATGCCCGTGGTGTACTAAAGGTTAAAATTACTGCTACTGCAAAACCTTGCTCCCATGAAACAGTATTGATGCTATCCACTGAGATCTGTTTATGGTTATTTAATTCAGCTGTGTTCATAAGGCTTATTAAGCTTTGTCACCTCTTGCTCTACAAGATATGCTATGGCTTAGAATTTTTCTGTAGGATCTATTCAAGTGCATGTCTCCATTATCATTGGCTTTCCTCAATTTTTTAACAGTTTTTGTCATGTTCTCTTCTACAATTCTGTATTTGTTATTAGATTTTGTATGTCAAATTATTCCTCATTCAGATAGAAATCTATGAAGGACTGTGTTCATCCAATATGTGGTACTCCTATGACCCTGATATAGAACATTCTTTGTCATGTGCATGATAGAACATTCTTTGTCATGTCCCATGTCTTGAGAACTACAGGTCATAAATATTTGACATCCATGTCAAATTTTACATACTTGAGAGCTTATCAATCATTGCTATTTATTGCTGCCTGAATGTATAAAACCAGCAGTAGGTTACCATCAGTCTTTGCTATTTATTATTGTATGCAAGTGTACAAGAACCATTTCTTTCAATAGCGAAACGACAAAAACTAGCATGGTATGGATATTTATGCACAGTGATTTCCTTGTCAAAAACAATACTGCAGGCAACTGTCAAAGGGTGGAGAAGCAGAGGAAGGCAAATAAAGACATGGTCAGACATCAAGGAATAGACAGGACAATATTTTCCCTCACTCATCCTCATCGTTGAAGATAGAAATCGCTGGAGGACGATGTGTTAAAGCATCCAATGTGGTACCACTATGACCCTGACAAGTTACAGGTTTATAGATAGGTAGATTTATTACTGCCCAAATGTATAAAACCAGGAGTAGGCTACCATCGCTCTGCTAATTATTACTGCGCAAATGTGTAAAACCTGGAGTGTAAAACCCCTTTATTACTTTCATTTAAGATGTTTTACTTTATTATTATAATTTAAGATGTTTTGCTGACATTGACGTGTATTCCTTTTAAACTTGCCTCTGTTATTTATCTGGCTGTCTTTTGAAGCTTAACTGATACTATCTTTTTTTTTTTAACGTTAGTTTTTTTCAAGTATTCACTGGGCCATGTTGCTTTGTATAAAAAGTGTTTTAACAAAACTGACAAACAAAGTGGAATCTTAAATCATATGTTATCCTTGCTGGATAATTCTTAGATCATTAATTAATTAGATCACTGCTTCCTCGATGGAGAGAACCGTTGCAGTATGTTTAGTAGCATTGACTTCAGACATTACCTGTACATGTCAAACCCAAGAGGTCTGACATTGGGTTTCCCTCTTGCCAACTGTGCTATTCAACAGTAAAGATGGCCACAATGCAACTATCCAAACCTGAAGAGACATGGACCTTTGCAGATGATATTCTCAGGTTCAGGCAAGAAGTTATCCAATATGTTAAGTTTCCGATAATGGTGTAAGAAGTCAAGTTGCCAGATAAATCCTAAAGTAACATGCATGTTGCAACATTAAAAAAAAGTAATTGTATAGAGAAGGATGGCCTATCCATAGGGCTTTGCATGAGTACACAATTTTAATGGGAATCATTTACTTACATGTCCAAGCCATGCAAGTTTTCCTCATTTTATTTGTGAAAGTAGTGATTCTTGTGGATCTTTTTTATTTCTTACGTACACATTTGTCTTATGCTCTCTATAGGAAATGCATAGAATTCGTCTATAACACTTGTGTTCGAAGGCCTGTATCCTTCTCTCCATGTCTGCAGTGAGTGTTCAACTCTCGCAACCATACAGCATAATAGAAAAAAACCAGTGAGTTATAAATTGTGATCTTCACTCTAACACTGATATTGCATATTAAATTTAACCTTGACATAGTAGCTAAGGCATCTGCAGCCTTATGTATGATTCTGTTTTGGATTTTCCATACCTGCATATAATGAAAATGTGAGGCAACAAAAGCTTTGCCTCTGATTGGCACGTTTTAAAAGGATGTATCCTATATATTGAAATGAAGAATCAGATTTAATCTTCAAAGAACCATCAAAAAGATAACACAACACACCCCCTCTATTTCAGACACATTCAGCTCTAGTCTTAGTTTTAAAAAATATGTGTGGGGAAATGGCCTGTGGCTGGTTGCACAATTTAGCATTTGGTCTATGGACCAGAACAGGTTACACACTGCAGACTTAGATTATTTTCCCAAGAGGTGCACAAGTTGTCAACTAATCCAAATCATACAGTCCATGCTAATACATTCTTACTGCTCCAATTTTGTCTTTGACCTTGATTCTACTTTACATTTTCTTCATTCTTTGCTTTTGCTTCCTACTCATTTTTCTAATGTCCATAGTGGTTCTAAAATGAAACTTACTAAAATGATATTAGTTATGACCTTTTCACTTTTTTTTAGCCATCTTGAGCATTATTTCCTGCAGCTTTTCATTCTCTATATTTCTTTATTAGTAAACTACATCAGATTTAATTGTCTCCCCAGAGTGATGATTTATCCCTGAGAACAATGGCACAGCAAGTGATTACAAATGCTGAATTGGAAAAAACATTGCCTTCATCTCATTCACCTGTTGATTCTCCTAGTAAGTCATGTGATACTGCATTCATTCATTTTTGTTAAGAGTCCAGGAACATTATCTCATTCTTGAATTATCTCATTATTCTCATTGTGTTTTAAATTCTATTGTGCTGTTTTGTTTATTATTATGTACTGTTTTGTTTTATGCTGTTGTGGGGATTTCTGTGGCATAGTGGTTAGAGCTTTGTGCGAAGCGCTCAAGAGGTTGCGGGCTCATATCTGCATTGTGACATCTTCTTTACAAATTGGATCTTTTCAGAGATCCCTAGGGATTGCCACTTGAAGCTATGGAGTTACATGCAGATATGACAGAGCTACCGTATGACAGTAGTTGGTACAACTTGTTTCTGTTAACACTAAGTCAGTTGGTGTCTACTTGTCCTGACATCTCCCATTGTGATAACGGCTTCGGTTGGAGGAGTATACCCGGATGGATGATTTCCGGTTTATGAAGACTCGACGTTAGAGTTGGGTTAGGTCTTCTTGCTTTTCCGAATGCCCATGATTGGGTATGGGTCTTTGCCTATAAGGAGCACAGGTAACTAGAAGCTCGTCTCAAGCTAACAGAGCTTGTAGTTCCCCTTTCCTAGGAACTTTTTCCTTTCTATTTGTAGTTCGCGCTGCCCTCTGGCGCTGTTCTGCCTTTCATTGTGTCATTGTACTCAGTATGACATCTATTAGTCTCTCGACATGCAGTCAATCTCCACGTACCTTTTACATTGGCCACCCTTCCAATGTTCAGCGTCACTGTATGTCGACAGTGTCACTGTATGTGGTGATGCTAATGGTGTCGGAGATGTTGTCTGTCTCTTATGCAGTCAAATCTCTTTCCATCTGCTACCTCCACATTCGGACACGATCCCCAAATGATTTGGCCAGAACCAGCTCGAGCTGCTGTATTTCTGTTTCCAGGGTGCACCGCATGGAGGTACATTTTGGATCTTGGTTATCTGCTAACCCTGGGTCCGCCTAGAGCAATGCATTCCCTTTGCACCACTGTTGCATCTATTTTGTATGTCAAAATTATTTCTATAAGTGGATTTCTATATGAATTTCTATGTGAATGAGGGAATTTCTATGAGTGTTGTAATCATTAAAAAAAAAATTGAATGAATAGGAAAAGGTAAGTCCCATGCAGAAATCTTCCGTCGGGGATGAAGATAACGCTTTATGTACTAAACCGCAGCAACTATTAGGTGGGGTGGCCAGTTCCTTTCCTCGCTATCTTTATCTTCCCTAATTTGTGCGTCAGGTACAGCTGGATCGACTGTATTAATTTGAATGAATGAGTAGGAGACTGCAGTAAAATTGCACCATATGGTAAATATTTATAACAAATGTTATGTTGTTCATCCATCACAACTGATGACCATTTGTTACATCCACTTTTGAAATTCAGCTGGAGCTATATTCTTGGTTATGAGTTTGTAGATGGCTAATAAGCCCTATTCTGGCCACAAATGTCCTTATACAATTCGGGCATGGGATGATCACTGTAGATGGTGTGCACCTGTGACTTTCTGGCTATTGTCTCCTGTTGAGCTGCTGCACTTCTCCTTTTCTCTTTTCACAAGATGCTGCACCTTTTTGACAGAGAGCCATGTAGCTCTATTATGTGCAAGTTCTTCCCATGTATTTTGGTCTTTTTTAAAGACTTTCAATGACGTATTTAATGAGTCATTGTAGTGCTATTTTGGGCCACCTTGAGAATGTATGTCATTCTGCAATTCACCATGGAGAAATACCTTTGGCAGGTGCACCAGATGATCTGCCCAACGAATCTGTCTGCATCAGAATAGTTTCAATGCTGAAATACCAGATCTGTCAAAGATGGTGGTATCCGGAATCATTGTCTTGCCATCTGATGTTCATGACTTTTCGGAGACAAATTGTGTGAAAGTGATTGAGTTTCCTCTCATAACGTCTATACACAGTCCATGTTTCACTAGCATATAGCAGCATTGGAAGTACCACTGCTCTGTAAACTTTCAGCTTTGTCTGTAGGGTAACAAATATATAATGGATTTTATGTAGAGCAAATACAATATAAAACAAATCAACGTTGGATCTAAAGGTCTTTATCAAGATAGGGACACATTCTCTTCATCTCTCTCCCCCTCTATCTCTCACATGCGCGCACACACACAAACACACACACACAAATATCTTGATAAAGATATTTTGGTCAAAATGTTGAATATGTGCTCTACATAAAACTTTTTAAATTTTATTCTAATTTAAAAACTGTTTTTCTTTTTTTTTATAAAATCAGTTATTCAGAAATTTAAAATGCTTCAACCATTCTACATTAACATATGGCTCAGAAACAATGATAATAAACAAACAACTAGATGTGTCTTGATGTGTCTATTACACAACAAACCATCAAACTATCGCCTTTGAGATTTGAATATATAGAAAAATATGGAGAACTTTATGGAAAGAGAAGAAAATGCTCAAAAAGATTCTGACAACACTGCATATGAAAAATAACCATTAAAGGAAATGAAAATCAACCCCACCTGCATTTGAAAGGGGAGCAAAGAATAATGGCACTGTTACCTACCAAGCACATCATAAGAGATGACTAGGGAGCATTTGAGAGTTGAGTTGGTTGTCCTATCCCATAGTGGGTCAAGTGATCCAGAATCCATGCTGAAGGTGTGTGTCATGATGAAAGATGCAGACCGCAGCTAATCTGTAAACAACGACTCAATGCTTTCTGTTCTCCAGACTACATCCTGCTAATCTGCAGAAGTTTGAGAACAAGATGGACAGGATACAGTCTAGCAGAGTACATCACCAAATCAAGAGATATAGGATCTTGGAGGTTCACTGCAGGTAGTCTTCATTACAGAGACAGCACTTAATGAAGATGATATCTGTTAAAAACATTTTTCCAAAAACCTTACTTGCATGTCTCAGATTGTTAGTTGTCCTAGGGTAAGACAAGTAGCACTTGATAATGTATTTTTATAATGAGTTCAAGTCTAATATAGTATATCTCATTCCCTACCAGGTGTGTACAATAACTCTTCTTCACAAACACCATCACAACCCACCGTCCCTTCATCGTCAGAGCAGTGTTCAGTCAGTTTATCGGAGCAACAGTTGTCAACACAGATGCCACAGCAACAAACATTACTGCCTCAGATTGCACAGACCAACACTATCCATTTAAATCCCTTGTTAGGAATGGTACCATTAGGACCAGTACTGTTGACAAAAGACCAGCACTATCAATCAGCTATGGTAGATGCAGCATACCACCACCTCCCACATCCATCGGACTCTGAACGAATGAGGTTTGTCATTTACTGTTCACTATCCAGTCAATGTACAGAATTCACAAATTGCTGTTTCTGTAATTAGATGTGCATTATATTAACCCTATTCTCTCCCCCCCCCTCCCCCCCCCCATATATATTTCTGAGACTAAAAAGGGGAGCAAAGATTAGTAACTATTCTGCCATATATGTCTTATAGAGGCAATTAATGAGGATCAGATGTGGGATTGATTTTCCCATCCAATAGAAGGTTTGTTCTGAAACTACTAAAGCGTATCAGGATGTAATTCGAAGGATAAAATAGATTGTTGTGGTTTACACCTTGACTGCAATTTTGTCATTACATCCAAATTAGTTTTTTCGGTCACTTTGACCTAAAAAAATGGGATGCCCCACCTCCTAACCTTCCTGGTCATCTCCCTGACAGGTCACAGTATTGCTATTCTTTGCTCACACTTTGAGCACAGAAACACACAGATGAGAGGGACTTTAAAATGCCTGCTGAAGCTTGTTGTTTGTGGATGAAAGGCACAGAGTACACCTTTTCCTCTACAAGCTATAAACCACAACACAATCCATTCTCTGAACTAAATCCTACTAAGTGGCAGGAGTTTGAGAATAAATGCAGAAATTTAAGGACAAACTTATGAACAGCGCTTCTCGGTAGTAAGACACTTTATTGTAAGAAGAAAAAAAAGGCCCAAGTCTTGCTCCTCCTCATGAGGCGTAACCAGACTTTTGTGGTTAATGAAGCATGGATCAATGTGGTCTTCAAGGGGTGAAGCTGGTTAGAAACCTGCATTATCCTATTTGATGGTAAATTCTTTCATCGAACATCTCTTTGAAGTGAATCACATAAATGCTCCATTTTCTTCTGCAACGTTTATTCTCCAACTCCTGCTGGATCTCTCTTATAGCAGGACAATGGTCCTAGATTTCCAGCAGAATGTAGTCCAAAGAATGGAAATGCGTTATGTCATTGTTTTATTTCCGCCAATGGCCAAAATCCACTTCTATGAAAAAACTCCATTTAAAATAGATTACCTGACTTGTGATTTTGCAGTTACCAGGATATCGAGTCATGATTTTTGTGTGACTTCAAAGCAAGTCCTGAAAGTCTATTCAGCCCGAATGAGCTGGAAAGAGAAACACTGACCTTGTATTGAAATGACAAACTTAGCAGCATAGAGTAGTTATGAATGTGTTCTGTCTTCTAGGTGATTGTTTTACAAATTTGCCTGGAATAGTTTATTATGTTCACAATAGCAAGAACAATCAGCTCATTTACTAGTTGCCTTCTAAAAGCTAGCAAGGATGTTTTTCAGTCTTGTCAGGGCATGCAGAACAAGATCATTTGACTTACACATTCACAATTTTCTTTTATGTTTTATTTCCTTGTTTAAAAAATAAATAATATAGCAATGTTCCCTCCAAGCTATGTGGGTGAGTGGCAGTGAATCACTTTAGAAAGTACCACACATGAAATGTTGTACTGTACACATAAATGTTTACAAGTCACAGACAGTAGAAATTCTTAGGACACTACTTGCAGCAATAAAACTATCCAAGTACACAATAGTCCAAGTTAACAGTTTTATTGCATTTTCACCAATTATCAATAGTCCAGGTGACTAGAACCATGTCACCTATATCATAAGAGATAGAAAGATGGTTCAGACTATTTCTTTATTTTACGGACTCGCGAAAAGCACTGAGTATAGGTTGACCATCTGTTATGGCAGTGAGGCTAGCTAATGATTTGTGTAGTTCAGTTGACAATATAAGTATACTGATCTCAGCATGACTGGAAGGACAAGAACTGGACAAACGTGAGAAAGGATAGACAGTAGTCATTGTCTGTATTTATTGCTCCCTTGACAAACCTGTGAAGTGAACTTTAAAGACTTGAACAAGGCATGGCAAACTAGGTAGATATTTTGACAAGAAAAAGCTTATTGATGCAGTATAATAACACTGGCTGCCATCTATTGTTTATTGTCTCACCCCAGGTGGATGGTGACATTACTGGTCCACACTCGCCGGTGATTGGGTATGTTCCACTCTCATAAGATGGTCAAACCATTGTTTTTGACGGTCTCTTGATATATTTGATGCATGATGTAATATTATAATTATGATAATTGTGTATTATCATTAGCATCATTATAAACTTACACCAAGCCTCTGAAATGTGAGATCGCTAACATCTCACACCCCTAAGGCATTAATAAATGCTATGGGTTACATTAATTTTTATTTACACCAATCCTGAAACAAAACTATCGTGATGAAAACCAACAAAAGGCATATCATAAATCCAATCTTTATACCAACATTGTGTTATGTTAGATGTAAACACTAACTAAAGAGCAAGAGAGAATGCTTACTATGTGTGAAATGAGATGAGAGGAAAAAAAACAGTGAACAGAACAAGAAGAGATGAAGAGAGTAATGAAGAAATAACAAAAACTGTTGGAAGAACGTCTGTGGTCAAATATATTTAAAAAGAGAAACTTAAAATGGTTTGTCCACTTAATGAGAAGGAATTCATATTGGCCAGCAGCAAGAGCATACAACTTGAGAATGGAAACAACAAGATGCAGAGGAAGACCAAGAAAAGGTGGATTGAAGGAGTTACCATCTTGAGAGGTTAAAATATTACTGCTATCAAGCGACCAAATATGCTATAGCCCAAAAACAGATCATCATGCTGTATCTCGTTCATTCTCAGACTCTCCCCGGGTCTCTCTTGTAGCAGGATGATAGTTCTACTAGATTTCCAGCAGGGTTCAGAGAATGGAAATGCATGGTGTCGTCATTTTATTTTTGTCAGTGACACACCCATCTTCAGCGGTGGATTGTCATTAAATTCTGCAATGTCTACAGCAAAAGCAGAGAAAAGGAGTATAGACATCATATAATATGTACTTACTGCGCAAAACTGAAATCCAACAGGTAAATCCAGGAATAGGATAATGAAGTTTTGCTAATCATTAAAGACACACACAATAACACACAAATCGACATTTCAACCAAAATGCTTTGTCTGGTGCCATTTCACTTCTTCCGGTCAATCTATATTACACATGCCAATGTGAATGTCAATATCCTTACTGTCCGTTTTATATGTTTTAATTTTTGTGTTGCTAAAGGCCATTTGGTCAAAACGCTGATTTGTGTGTGTTATTATGTGTCTTTAGTGATTAGCAAAATTTCGTTATCCTATTCCTAGGCAAGATATAATACCTACTCTATTTCTGATGTGATCTTCTCGCGCAACCTGTCTAATCTTGTATTGCCATTATACTTTCTCAAGTGTTTCATTTCACATTTTATGTTTGACATTATATCTAGAAAGATGAGAAACCACTGAGTTACAAAGGTTTCTTGCTTTTTTTTCTAATTATGTGTACACTGCAGCCAGATGATAATATCTAGTATTTGAGTAATTACAGAGGACTGGTTGTGAGATGCCCGCATCATGTGAGAATGTGAAGAATTGTTGGGTAACAGGCAACCAGTTGTTCCTACAATTATTGATAGTGCTAACTTGGTTGTGGAACGTATGCATTCCTCTGAATGCAGCTTCCCAATGTCTGAGCCCACCTGCCACATGTGGTTTTAATAGCTGTAACATGCACAGCATCCATAATATTGGAGTGTGTTGGGGGAAGGGGGCGGGTCATAGCTGAATTGAAGTAACAAGTAACAAAATGTTTCAGATGTAGGCCTAAAGATCCTAAAGGTGAAAAGTTTCTCTGATTTACTGTTTGTCCACGTGAAGATTTATTGGAGATAAATTGAAGTTTTCAATTTGTACAACTGAAATGTAAAAATGAGAAAACTTATACAGACTTAACCTTTAGCAAACCAGATTAAAATTACACAATTTCCCTCTTGCCACTGGTTTTTTTGTGATAACATTTTGCAGTATTTTTTTGTGGCAGTTTAGAAAACATGATAACTTTTCTTGTTTTTAGAGATTTTAAAATACTTTTTGTACATGTTAATAAAGAATTGAATTCTGCATATATTGGTGTAAGTTTTGTTCGTGTGTGATACAAGAGGTGTGAGAATGTGGTGAAGTTAAAAAATTGGAGAATAAAAAATACTGACTTCTCTGACAGGTGGCATTCCTAATAACATTCTTCTACATACCTGGGCTTATTATTTGATAACAAAACTAAAATTACCATAAAACATAATCTTTGAAAACGAATAATACATGTAGGGTCACAAACCTTGTTGAATCTATTTCTCTAGGTCTAGTTGTTATAGTCCAGAATGCTTATATATTAGGCCTATTGTTTCCGATGGTTGGGATAAAATAATTTCATAATCGATTTCATGACAAAACTAATGTGTTGATATCTATCATCTGTCATAAACAAACGAAACACGTCTACCTCACTAATGTAGGCCTAGAGATCCCACAACTTCTGAAAAGTTGCGAAGCCAGATATGGCTATAACCTGAAGTTCGGGATCGCTTAAGTCATCTACCTCAGACATACTTGACAAAGAGCTTGTTTTATCTCCATTCTCAGTCGTATCAGGTAATGGAGTAAGATCTATGTCTGTAAATTCCAAGAATTCCTCCATTGCAGGAATCCGAATCCTTTAAAACAAAATGAAAAGATGCGTTCATGCCGAAAGATTTGTTCAATTGTAACATGTTAAGAATCTAAAATGATGGATCTGAAAATCTTAGTTGAACACTAAATGAACAAGAAGGATGTGACATATTCCTAGCCAGGATCTCACAAATTTCTGGTCTCGTTACATTAATGATTATGTGATCCCAGTTGCTGTATGAACGCACAGCAACTGCTATTACACTCAACAACAGTTCTTCTTTGTAATGGGAAAACTGCTGCTGAGTGCACCCGAAAAAGGCGTGGTACAAGTTAAAGTGGTTTTTAAAAAAAACCCTATGCTATTATTTTTCAATGATTAAGTTTCTTCTTCATCGTTCATTCTCAAACTCCCGCTGGATCTTCCTTGTAGCAAGACCATTGTCCTACTAGATTTCTAGCAGGATGTATTCCAGAGAATGGAAATGCGTTGTGTCGCCATTTTATTTGCGCCAATGCATCCGTCTTCGGCAGAAATGATTAAGTTTAGCTCATGCATTCTTCACATCATGACATGATAAAGAGCTTTTGGTTAACACATCATTTGACATCTAAATAATTTTTAACAGTCTTGTTACCCCTAATGCTTCATAACATTTCAAACCATGAAAAAACTTATTAAATGCAGACACAATTCCTCTCTTTGACAGTGGTCTGTATTCTCCAATTTTTTATTCTTAATACATGTAGATCTTTCTTCAAACTGCTTGAGGTATCTTCTTCTTGAGCTTCTTCTTTGTACTTTTTTGCATATACTTTTAAAAAAAATCATTCTTGAAATAGTATATAGTTGAAACTCTAGGTTCTTGTTTGCAATTAGTGCCTACCTATGTATTTTATGGTTAATTAATCTAAATATTATATCAATAATTAATTTCAATATTAATTTTTTAGGGTTAGAGATTAGGGTTAGTTATGTTTTATATAACTAATCCTAACCTTAACCCGAAATTTATGTATATTTAAATTACTAAACTATAAACATAAACTGATAAACATAGCCAAGGGAAATAATCAAATAGGTAGGCACTAATTCCAAACCAATTCCAAACTCTATATTCATGTAACCATGTTTGTATGTTTTTTTCTTCTTTCAGACACTTCTTGCCTCGCAATCCATGTCCCACACCTTCGTATTACCCGTCAGCTTCATTTCCTCATGCAGATACTGTTGAGTTTTATCAACGGTGTGGCACAGAAACACTTTTCTTCATATTTTATTATATGGAGGTGAGCTACATATCAAACCATAATATTCACACATTTATTTTATCTCTGTGTATGTGTATTTGATTGTGGGAGGGGGTGCATTCATGCAACATTTAAAGCTATTCCTTGCTCATGTGTCTGGGGACTGACAGGAGAGAAAAGAATAGTTAAAACCACTAAATAAAACATTCATTTTGTAAGAGGTAAGTCACTAAAGAGCTTTTTGGGTGGGGTTGGCAGTCCCAATCCCATTTAGGATAAAAGTGTCCAGGAAATAGCAATAGGAAATAAGAGGTGTCAGGCCAAAAACAAAAACCAGATATCGCAGCTAAACTGTGAACCAAGACACAATAGCATTCCACTCTCGAGACATCATCCTGATGATCTGCAGAAATTTGAGAATGAACACAGAAGAAGGAAGGCTAGACCTAACCTCACTGCAATCCCAGCAGATTTATATGAACATATATATATATATATATATATATATATATATATATATATATATATATATATATATATATATATATATATATATATATATATATATAGACATCTGAGTGGTAAATATCTTCATGTGAAGGTTTTTACTATCTCATTCGTTCATTCTTTATGTTCGCAGTGGTACATTTCGTGAGCAATACCTTCTAATTACGTACGCCGGAGGGTGGCCACACACATTCAGGAGGATGTTGGTCATAGGAGGTGACTAAAGAAAGTTGGGAAATAATCCTACAACCTATCACCTGTGAAAAAAAATCCATCATCACTGCATGTCTTGATTTTTGGTCAAATTGTCCTCATGGATGACGAAGATATGCAGATCAGCAGATATTGTGCGTTTTTGGCACTCTTATGTTGCGTGTAATGCTGGATGTGTGCCATTATTGCAGATGGGTGAACAGATTTGATGAAATAGTTGGCTCAGAAGTATATACTATGTTCCAGACAGTATGCAATAATCCTGGAATACTGCCACACTGGGAAGCCTTCTTTCGGGACTAAACATTAATCTCTCTTCCCCCCCCCCCCCCAACCTTGCCTTTGAGACCACAATCTCTTATACAAGTGTGAGTGTCACCTTGATTACTCAACTAAGGAGGACCTGTGCTTTGTCAGAAAAGCTATGGGCTGTCAATAGCTGCCTGTTTATAGCCAAAGTAATTATTTCATCAACATCTACACCAAACATTTCAACTGTAGCTGTATCCAGGAGTCATTCAAGAACTTCAGTATGTTCCCCATAATCCACATCTAAGACCTACAGGGTGTCCCACTCACCTTTTGACCATTGAAATTTCCACACAATGTATGAAACCATTCATTCACATTCTTCCATTTAATCAGTTTCTATAAAAATTGATGAGTTATCAGTTCACTGGCACTGTTGATGGGTCTAAGTTGCAGTTTTAGAGGTTTAATCTTTAGCACCCTTACTTAAAATTACAAAATTGTTCCCATTCCACTTGGTTCTTTAAAAAAAAATTTGTAATTTTTGGTGGGTGATTTGAAAATAAAATAATGTTTTTGTTATTAGAGATTTTAAACTAAAGTTTGTGCATTCAAATAAGGAATTGAATATTGCAAATGTGTCCAATTTGTTTTTTTTTGGTAAGTATCATATGAAGAATGAATAAATAATACATGTAAAAATTTACTTGTCCAAAAATGGTTCTAGAATCGTAGACCATATGTCGATAAATACCCGTCAAACCTTTGTTCCATGCATGTTCAGTGTCATATCATGACAAAATCAACTTGTTACTATATCTACTTGGTAATAACATTATTCCCAAGAATTCCCTACTATTATAATCCTCCATAATGATTTTATGTCAAGTATATATATTGACGACCATTGCAACCCACTTGATGGATTCTGAACTGGATGTTTCTCGATTTTGATATTTTTTCTCAACCATCATCTGTGAACACAGTTTGGACTGGGCGGAAGCATTGTTTTCCTACAATAGGTCACATCACATTTACCTTCGTATGATTAAAAATGTGTTTAATAGGCAGACATAATTACACTGAATTGTGCACGAACAGATGCCAGCAAAACCACAAAATAATGCGCATTTATTGGTGGGCAAATAGCATGCTTAAAACTCAGATAAAGTCTTACTAGATGCCAACAATAAAGAAGATACCTGTTGTTATATTTATTTTTGTGCTAAGATAACCCTGCCAGAAATCAACTATTGTTACATGTTAGATCAAACAGTATTTTTGAATGTCTGAGATGCATAAAGTGATGTCTTTGAATACAGCCCCCATTACACACATGACAAGCATTGAACAAATGTTGGGGCACATTGTTCAAATGTCTGACCGAAGCAGTGTTGAGACTCGAAATCTGGACACTGTGGGCTACGTCTACCTCTATTAGGGCACAAGTCTCTAACTACACTGCAAATTAGCCCAACTCAACTGTCAGCTGTTGACAACACAGCTCATACAGATAGAATTGTGTTCAGTACCCAAGGCCCACTGCAAAGCTCCTCATCCGAGATTCATATTTTGCCTTCCTATTTGGGTAGTATATGCAATTATGCAATGTCGAAGAGTAAAAATACACTGCTAAATACAGGCATTTTTATTGTATATTGAAATGATTTGTTTATTGAAATAAATTGTTAAAAATATGAATTTGTGAGAAAATAAGTTGACACATATGGTTTTGAGTGTCCAACTTTCACATCCGTATAAAAGTATACTTAGCACTAGCGATCGAAATAGATTTATCTTCACTGTAATACTGATCTTACTTTTCCAAATCACATTCAATCTTGTAAAGGCAGCCATCGCTAGGTAAAGTATATATTTTAAACTGAGTGGTGCTTTCTAAAAAAAATTATACACAAAAAAACAACAACCCAATACTACAATTATGTTAGCCCGTTGGAATACAAAAGTGGAAATTCTACAGAAGTCTTCTATGTTCTTAGTTCCATTGTAGAAACAGTTTTTGCATATGTGATCAAGACAAACTGGTCACAGCAGCTTTCTATTTCTGCAAGTTGTTTTCCTTATTTTTTACTGGTTTACTGGTTTAGTTCAGTTAAGTGTTGTTGATACAACTGATGTCACACTGGACAAACCTGTTGTGCTATCTCTTGCAGCACTAGATGACAATTATGCATGATGGTTATTCCCGTAGCTCACTGGTTACACTCCTTAACTAGGGTGCAAAGGGAACGCATTGCTCTAGGCGGACCCAGGGTTAGCAGATAACCAAGATCCCAAATGTACCTCCACGCGGTGCACCCTGGAAACAGAAATACAGCAGCTCGAGCTGATTCTGGGCAAATCATTTGGGGATCGTGTCCGAGAATGTGGAGGTAGCAGATGGAAAGAGATTTGACTGCACAAGAGACAGACAATATCTCCAACACCACCAGCACCACCACATATAGCGAGACTGTCAACATACAGTGAATCTAGTCAGTCCAGTCCGAACATTGGAGGGGAGGCCAATGTAAAATGCACGTAAAGGTAGATGCATGGTGAGAGACAAATAGATTTCATACCGAGAACAATGAAAGGGCAGAACAGCGCTAGAGGGCAGCGCGAACTGCAAATAGAAAGTGAAAAGTCCCTAGGAAAAGTGAACTACAAGCTCCGTCAGCTCGAGGCTAGCTTCTAGTTACCTGTGTCCCTTACAGCCAGAGACCCAGGGTTCTGTACCCCATGGGCTTAGGCAAGAAAGGGACAACGATGGTAGTCCTGGCCCAACTCTATTGTCAAGGTTTCCTATACCGGAAGCGCACTTGCAGAGAGAAAGGGTCCCGTACCCGATGGGCTCAGGCACAAAAGGGACAACGATTTAGCCCTGGCCCAACTCTACTGTCAGGTTTTCCTACACCGGAAATACACTTGAAGAGAGAAAGGGTTCAGTACCTGATGGGCTCAGGCGCTATTGGGACAAGGACGCTCAGCTCGAGAACGCCTTGCTCTCAAATGCGTGGTGTGAGACTCGAACTTGGACAAGGGGTACACGATGTCGGTGAATGACACCTCGGCTAAGAGGGCGAAAGAGCCAGGGTCCAACTCCTCTGTTGAGTTCTTCCCCTTAAGGAACCAGGCTCACGGATGAGAAACGGTTCAGTACCCAATGGGCACAGGCACAGCACGTCCAATTACACGAGGCAAGTTCATAGACAGTGGAACACCTCGTGCGAGTCGGACGAGAGCAAAAATCGTCTGGGCGAAGAGTCGCCACTACGCGTGCCTGGAGACAGATATAGAGGCTGTCACAGGCTAAGGGTAGCCCACCCGAATTGTCAAGGCATGTCGAAATCGGATGTGCTAGGCCTACAAGGCGCATAACGGTGGCACAATGTAATCATGCTCCTGGCGGAAATCGCACGGATATCCGTGATAGTTACAATGGAGCGAACGCAAAACAAACAAACAAACTCCTTAACTGCCTCCTTCAACTGCCCTCTTCTGCTATTTCTGAGCTAATTCCACATTCATTTAGTTAAAATATCATATCTTCTTCCAGTCTTGTGTTCACATTTAGATAGTATTCATGTAGTCATTCCCCTAGTATTGGTGCCTTCAAAGCCAACATACTTGTTCTCTCATTGCATTGAACTCCAGCTTATCCAGGAAATAAATGCACAGTAGTCTCCATGGATTAAAGAAAGCAATGTTCCTCACCTGTTACTCATTTTAACTTTCTAAGCATAGATTGAAGACAGTCACTACTACAATTCCTGTTGTTGTTGTGCTAGAAATTCAGTTTAGGGCCTATGTAACTGCCTCAATCTCCATTCTCATGCTGGAGGTTGTTGCCATGTAAACTCCATTTTACTCTGTTAGAACTACAGTTTTACCTCTAGCTCTGGCAGAATAGCCACATCCTGACTTTTTATAAGACATCACAGAAGAATTTTATGTTAAGTTCCACTTTTCCATTGCACCATGTTCTGCACTGTCTGTCCAGGGTAATAATGACCTGCATATAGTTTTTCAGGACTTCCCAGTGTTAATCTCCTTCTCCAATTAATCAAAATTCAATTTGATTACAATGTCCTGTAGAGGAAATATATAGATCTTTCTGTTGTGTCTATGTATGTATGCAAGTCCAGTAATTGTGTGAATTGTTTTTCTATGTTAAGGTCCAGCAAATTTATGTGAATTGTTTGTTTCCCAGGGAACAAAAGCTCAATATTTGGCAGCAAAAGCATTGAAGAAACAATCATGGCGGTTTCATACAAAATACATGATGTGGTTTCAAAGACATGAAGAGCCTAAGCAAATCACGGAAGAGTTTGAGCAGGTATTTATCCTTATTGGCTCAATATTAATATTTGTCCTTCAAGTTCTAGGTGATGGTAGCTTGTTGAATCTGAACTTTTCCAACAGGCCCCCATATCTTGAGATTATATTACATCTCATGGCATCAAATTAGTTATGTATAGCATACCTAGGCATATTACCTGGACTAGAAATGATAAATCAGAGATGTTAGCAAAGATAGATCATAAGAATAAATACACACTGGAATAATCTTCCATGCAGTCATGGTAATCAGAAAAAAAACCAGTCAATAAAACAATTTAAATGGACAGAACTTCCTAAATATGGTACTGGAGCTACAAAATTGCAGTGGACAGATATGCTGGACCGAAAGGAACAAAAAAAGTGTTGTAAACTAGTGTCCTATGCTTATCTTAATTCAAGTCACACTGAGAAATCTTCTTTGTGTTTGTTCTCAAACTCCTGCAAAGTAGTAGGATGTAGTTTGCAAAACAGAATGTGCTATGCCATGATTTACAGCTCGGATGCAAGATCTGCGCCTTTTGTCCTAGCATATCCAACTTCAGCATGGCTTCTGGGTCACTTGACCCTCTGTACCATCAATGATATGGGACAGCCAGCTCCACTGCCGAAAACTTCCTTAGTTGCCTCTTATGACATGCATGTCAGGTAGCCATCACTATTCTTTGCAACTCTTTTGGGTCACAGCAACACACAGGCGACACAGAGAATTGAGAGGCTGTACTAAAACAGACACAGAAGAGGAAGAAGCCTGTCCTGTGTGTGTCCAGTTCTTCTTCAGCGTTCATTCTCAAACTCCTGCTGGATCTCTCTTGTAGCAGGACAATGCACCTACTAGATATCCAGCAGGATGTAGTCCAGAGAATGGAAATGCGTTGTGTCACCGTGTTATTTGCGCCAATGGCCCAACGCATCCATCTTCGGCTGTATGTCCAGTTTAACTTGTGCAATTTTTAATGCCAGATTTGCTCAACTAGTATAGATACATTATCTATTGTTCAGTTGTCATCCAATGGACAATCTCTTAGTGGATGCTATGTTTATTTCCACCCACTCTTATCAACACCTTGACTGGATGCTTTGTTTCCAAGCAGGGTGCACTAATTACCTCTAATACTGGCATGTCCAGGGCAGTTGATCTATGTAATACTGAGGGTTAGGGTTAGCACACTTGTCATAGCACACTCAATGAATGTGATACAAACATTCCAGTAGGTTGTGCTCATAAACAGTGACTTGAGGCAGTGGATAGGTTGAAGTGTGGGATGTCCCAATCATTTTTGTGCCTGGTCATGCGGGTTATGAGAAAGCAGATGACTGGCTTGAACTGCTACAGTGGTAGAGCCATGAATCTGGCTAATATCATGAACTCCTTATGAGAAACAACATGGGACAAATGAAATTAGTGAGAGTTATGATTTCTTTTCCATATCTAGAATAAAGATGGGCTTGAAATGCACAGTCTAAAGAAGTGAGTGCTATAGTGGATTTTTAAAGATTAATTACACAGCAAATAATGAAAACAAAGTCAACCAGTTTTACATAGTGGAATAAAAGGCTAAATCAACATTATGAGTAAAGTGATAAATACCTCTTGTTGTATATAGATATATTTAGGAATAGCGACCATAGGTGGAAGAAGTTCAACAGAGATAAGAAACAGAATAGGCAGGCAAAGGCAGCATTCCTAAAAATAAAGAATATACTGTGAAATATTTTCCTGTTAATAGAGGTATTCTTCAGTGCTACATAGCACGGATTCTAACATGTTAATGAGAGTCTTGGACAATAAATACACAGGTTTGTGGAAAATTAGAGGCATCAGAGATGCGGTTCTATAGAAGGATACCGAAAGTACCATAGGCGACTGGGGTGCAAAAGGTCTTGCATTGCTCTTGTTCGAACCCAGGGTTAGCAGATAACCAAGATCCTAAACGTACCTCCTTGTGGTGCACCCTGGAAACAGAAATACAGCTTATCTTGCTGTATTCCTGGCTATCATTTTTAAGCTCGTGGATGTGAATGCTGTAGATGGAATGAGAATTGCCTGCAGAGAGACAGGAAATATCTCAGAAACCTCTATGCCATTACATCCAACATATAGAAGGCATTTCTACATTCAGACTTGGTCAGTTTAAAAAAGTAGAAACATTGGAGGGGTGACCAATGTCATTGTTCCTAAGATATGATGATCTTATGAGTACACACTGAATCTGGAAAAGGTAACACATGTTAGAGGGCAGCGTAGTGTACATGAGTCGATACAGTGGCAACTGAGCTACAATTGTCCAGCACGAGACCGACTGGTGGAAGTGCTGTTCATGTTCGAGAACACACAGAAACCCACATGTCCCATCACAATTGACCCATTCAAAATAGAAGTCATGACTCAGGTATTGGATAGCTTTGAATACAGCCCCCATGAAAAACATTGAACAAATGTTGGGGAGAACATTGTTTAAAAGCAGTGTTGAGACTCGGAATCTGGATACTGTGAGTAATGTCTACCTCTAGGATGGTGCAAGTTGCTAACGACACTTCATACCTAGCCCAACTCGACGGACAGCCATTGCCCAACATGGCTCATACAGAGAGAATTGATTTCAGTACCCAAGGGCTCACTACGAAGCTCCTTGTCCGAGATTTGTATTTTACCTACCTCTTTGGGTAATTATACGCAATGACGAAGAGTCAAAATACACAGACCTCGCCCGGCGATGGATTGGAAGGCCATCTCAAGTGGACTAGGCGAGTACGTCAAATCCCATACCACTGACGTGTTTGGCAAAGCAGCATCTCGTCTAGGAAGGTGTATAAACCCTGAGTCTAATTCGACAGTCGCTGTTACCCAACACAGTTCATACAGAAGAAATTAGGTCTAGGACCTAGGGACACAAAGGGTGGTAATGGAATGGTCTTCCTACACGAGGAACAGCTCACTGACTGCGAAGCACTTTGTCAGAGAATAGACAAACAATGGGTAACCCAAGCAAACTATCAGCTCGTCTTGTAACGTGTACCCCTTTGAGCAGAAGGCTCCTTCAATAGACATTGCACCATGTCAAATGGTGAAGTCTCCTCGGTATGAAAGAAACCTCAGAAACCTCCCCATTACACATAGGAAGTAAGAGGTATTCGCTTGTAATTCCTGGGGTTCTCAAAAAAAACCATGGGCTGCTATTTGAAAAAACCCAGGAGGTGCTGAGACAAATATGAGGTAAGGGTTACTTAATAATATCGGAAAGAGACAATCTGTAATTTTGTGGACATTGAGACAAGGATGTCTTGAGATCATAGTTACAGTGAGCAAGACCGATTGAGGATGACAGAGTCAGAAAATATGAGTCTGATATCATGTCATGGCAAAGAGTCAAGAACAGTTCTGACAACAGATACTGGAAGTAGAGAGTTGTAGAGGTCCATGATAACCTTTGCTATTCTGATGATTTCTTGTTGAAACATGAACTGAGTCTGTTGTGCTTTTTATATATATCTTTCTATGTATCTGTCCAGAATACTATGTTTATCTGTTGAATAAACAAAATTAGCTGGACAGGTGTTTTTATTTTAAAAACATAAATAGGTACAACTGGCCTTTGCCATTGCAGCCTTGCGAATATGACAGCAGAACATATCTTATAAGAATGTCACCAGTATGCAGACCTGAGGAACAAGACATGGCCCACCCCAACCAGCGTCGAAGAGAAACTGTAGAAACTGTAGAAACGAAGAGAAACAGCAGAAACTCTAAAACAGACAACAGTCTATATCATAGAATCCAGAGTCCCACCCTTACCGAGTGATGATCGCCGAAGAAGAATACTTTTAAAAACATGCAGTGTTTTTACTACTATTTGTTTGCTGTGTATAATATAACAATATTATTTCTCAACAGGGCACATACATTTACTTTGACTATGAGAAGTGGGGCCAAAAGAAGAAAGAGGGTTTCACATTTGAGTATAGGTATTTGGAAGATAGAGACTTGAACTAGTTGAGTGTTCCAGTACGCTGTGGTCATAACTCTGTCCGTCACTTTCGTCTCATGCTTGAGCTTGTCATGCAGATACTGATTGTTGAAATACACTACTACCAGTCAGCCACTTTCAAGCGAGAATGCTGTGTTTGTCCAGACAACACATTCAAGTACAAGTATTCAACTACATCTAGATGGAACTCATGTGCAAAGCTGAACTCCCTACGATCAAATCTTCCAGTGACTGGAAAATGTATATGGCATCAGGAAAACCAAGCAGACTATATTGTGTTATTTTCTGCAGTTTTCATTGGGCCTCCTGAGAACAAGTCAGACATCTGTGGTGTACATCATAAGATTCCGACATCAGATTTTCTCTGTTCATTTGTTAATCTTTCATTCATTAAATCATGTCTGCTCTAGGATCAGCCTGACTATCTGAATCCAGACAGAAGGATAGTACATGACAACAGCAAAGCTTGGCCTCTGTTATAGGATGAAAGCTGTCCTAACAGACAAAGGCAGGTGATGCTTGTGGCACTACTAAAGCAAGGAAATCACATTTTCAATTGATCCCTATCTGGCTGTGCAATCATGTCATCACTAAGAGTTAACTGTGATTTGCTCATTTCTTTTTTATATCATTTGTAAAATCTTCATTGGGCATGTGTCCGCTCTCTGTGATTGATTTTATAGTTAGGCTACAAGACCAGAATCTATTTATGTTGGGGATAATTGATCAGTGAATTGCTTTTGCAGTATGTTTAAAAATAGACTGAATTCTTTGATGCTACTTCATGCTAGAACTAGATGCTTGTGCAATAGCCTTTTAAAAAAAAAAACCCCAAGACTTTTTACTGTATTTTGCCAAGTGGCATTCACTGATTGATATCATTAAAAGGTTTTTAAGTTGATGTGGTTTGGTTTTTTTTCAAACTAATAAAGAGCAGTGGTGTTCAATGTGGGTCATTGACTTCCACCCCAAGTAGCCATGTAGACAAATTTTGAAATTGGTTTGGGAGACAGACCCATCCACGGGGGACTACAGGATAGTAACCACTCGAACAATAAATAATAATTTATAGCAATAAAGCTTGAACGGCCTTGTGACTTGTATAGAATGCCAAATGCTTTTTTTAAGCACCAGGGGGGTGACGGCATAAAGAAGACAATTTGTCCTAGAGGGGTTGGGAAGCATGGACCAAAATGTGTTGAGAACCACTGATGTAGATTATTAAGTTTGAATTTAAAAGCATGAAAGCCTTAGTTCGAGAAAGCACCAGTACATGCCTTAGATTGATCAGTTACAATCATTTGTTCTGATCAAATTTGATACGGATCAGAGTATCATCCTGTATTATCAACTTGTTTTCTTCTTCAGCGTTCATTCTCAAACTCCTGCTGGATCTCTATTGCAGCAGGACTATGATCCATTGTAGATTTCCAGCAAGATATAGTCCAGAGAATGAAAATGCGTTGTGTCGCCCTTTTATTTGCGCCAATGGCCTGACATATCCGTCTTCGGCGGATATCAACTTGTTTGAAGTCTATTCTTTCATTGTCCTACTAACAGAACATCTTATCCAACTCTCAGCTCGCCATCTCAGTTGTTTTCCTCAACAATTATTTGAAATGCATTTAACATCTATCATTCACCTTCCTGGAACAATATTCACACATTTTAACATGTCATAGTTCAGTGTATAATTTTTTTTTGTTGCTTTCCTGTGATTTGTCTTGTACTGGTTCAATTATTTTGACAATCACTAGTTATATTAGGTTTAAATTGTGCATTAAACAGGTCACCAGAGATAGAGATTTTAATTCTTTTTAAGAATATTGCAACTTGAAAATCAAATTAGAAAATATGTTGGTATTTTTTACAGCCAAAGTTAATCCCTGTTCTGAGTAGCTTGTAGAGTTTCAAACACTTTTATTGTCCTTAACTGAATCAAAATATTTGACCGTATACAGGGACGAACAGGCTTACTTTAATGTGCTGTTTGTCCTTTATCAACTAGCACTGGTTGCTTGTTACCCAGTAATTGCATTTCATGATTCTATTCATAGATGACACTTTGTCATTCATATCTACCAATGTCATTTTTACCAGACAAGACTTCCCCCATCATAGTTGTCATTTCTACTAGCCAAGATTTATCCTATCATAGTTGCCATTATCATTTCTACTAGCTAAGACTTCTCCCACCATAGTTGCCATTTCATTGTCAAGAGGTTCTCTATATAAACAACTTTTGCATGACATAATTTTCATGATAGTTTCATATTGATATAAAATATCTGTAGTTGTTACTGCAGTATTTTGTTAGTGCTAAAGTAGTGATGTTAGTTAGCTTGTGTTTCTTCTCTATCATTTTTTTAATTAGAGTGTTCTAGGCAGTGGATTGTTACATTAAGTGCTCTACATTTTGTAACTTATTTATTTTTGTCTTGTGCCATAGCTATCATCTTTGATTAGCAGCTATCATGACTAGAACATCATGAGTATGTTTTCGTGTTTACAACTCATAACCCCTTATAATGATAGTCTGACTGTTGTATTCAAGTGGAACATCAAAAACCTGTGTTCTACGTAAGAATGTGAGGAGACATTCTCTGTTGAAACATAAATCAACTGGTTGCAGCAAACATCCAGCTAGTTCATTGATCATTGTCTTTGTTCATTTATAAATGACAAGTCATTTGCTATTAGGCAGGTCCTAATGCAAATACTTTGATTTTTTTTGTCTAGATGTAGACAATTTCCTCATTTAGTTTTCATGTTTAGTCTACATGGTCACATCATGAATTGACACTTAGTTTTGGTTCCTTTGATGTTTGGCAATTGATGGAGTCCATTGATCACACAGCATTCATCCATAGCAAACAATGTGCACTGCTACATAGAAAGAGAGAAAGAGACAGAGTTCTTGAGTGGCAATTTCAAGCTCTGTTGTGATACAAGGGAGAGAATTGTATGAAAGAGGGAAGGAGAGCATATCGGTCCTGCTGTTATGGTGCACTTCAACTAAATAATGATATCTTTATTTTTGTAGCACTTTACCTTACCAGTTGGCCTGCTCTGGTCATTCCTTGTGTTCCTATGTTTATTTTTCCATATTCTGTATATAAGGTGACCACAAGGGGTATCCTCAGCATGCCAGCTGGATTAGGTTACGTGTAAGAAAATCTTTTTTAAAATACCAAAAAAATTATAATAAATAATGAAAAAATGTCTACAATAATGAAATGAAGACAGTGCTTTTTCTTGTTATTTATTGTGTGGTGTTTACTGTGTTATGTTATGTGTGTGCATGTAGGATATTTTAAAATTATATTTTATGTGCACCATATATTTTGTTGTGACGGCCAAGGTACCGGGTTCAAATTCCACCCAAGCAATTGTGCATCTGGATCATTCAGAAAGCAATGACATATATATATTTATATATGGGGTGCAAAGGGAACGCATTGCTCTAGGCGGACCCAGGGTTAGCAGATAACCAAGATCCCAAATGTACCTCCACGCGGTGCACCCTGGAAACAGAAATACAGCAGCTCGAGCTGATTCTGGGCAAATCATTTGGGGATCGTGTCCGAGAATGTGGAGGTAGCAGATGGAAAGAGATTTGACTGCACAAGAGACAGACAATATCTCCAACACCACCAGCACCACCACATATAGCGAGACTGTCAACATACAGTGAAGCTAGTCAGTCCAGTCCGAACATTGGCGGGGCGGCCGATGTAAAATGCACGTTAAGGTAGATGCATGGCGAGAGACAAATATATTTCATACCGAGTACAATGAAAGGGCAGAACAGCGCTAGAGGGCAGCGCGAACTGCAAATAGAAAATGAAAAGTCCCGTCAGCTCGATTCGAGCTTCTAGTTACCTGTGTTCCTTACAGGCAGAGACCCAGACCCATTCATTGGCGTTTGGTAAAGCAAGAAGACCTAATCCAACTCTAATGTGGAGCCTTCCTAAACCAGAAATATGCTCGCGAAGAGAAAGGGTTCTGTACCCGACGGGCTTAGGCAAGAAAGGGACAACGATGGTGGCCCTGGCCCAACTCTACTGTCAAGGTTTCCTATACCGGAAGTACACTTGCCGAGAGAAAGGGTTCTGTACCCGATGCGCTCAGGCACAAAAGGGACAACGATTTAGCCCTGGCCCAACTCTACTGTCAGGTTTTCCTACACCGGAAATACACTTGAAGAGAGAAAGTGTTCAGTACCTGATGGGCTCAGGCGCTATTGGGACAAGGACGCTCAGCTCGAGAACGCCTTGCTCTCAAACGCGTGGTGTTAGACTCGAACTTGGATAAAGGGTACACGATGTTGGTGAATGACACCTCGGCTAAGAGGGCGAAAGAGCTAGGGTCCAACTCCTCTGTTGAGTTCTTCCCCTTAAGGAACCAGGCTCACGGATGAGAAACGGTTCGGTACCCAATGGGCACAGGCACAGCACGTCCAATTACACGAGGCAAGTTCATAGACAGTGGAACACCTCGTACGAGTCAGACGAGAGCAAAAATTGTCTGGGCAAAGAGTCGCCACTACGCGTGCCTGGAGACAGATATAGAGGCTGTCACAGGCTACGGGTAGCCCACCCGAATTGTCAAGGCATGCCGAAATCGGATGTGCTAGGCCTACAAGGCGCATAACGGTGGCACAACGTAATCACGCTCCCGGCGGAAATCGCACGGATATCCGTGATGGTTACAATGGAGCGAACGAAAAAGAAAACAAAACATCGCTGTGAAATTATTCCCTGGTTCTTGCAAATCTATCAGTACTGTTGACTTGTGACTGGAGTTTTGTGAGACTGCTAATGAGAGCATTGATCTCTAGTATGATAACAGGTGATAGAAAATGAAATAAAAGCTTAAAAGGGCATCTTAAAAAGACATGCATGCATGCCTATGCGTTGCCATAACTCGAAAGGGGAGCAAAGAACAGTGACACTTACCATAAAAGACGATTGGAGATTTTGAGGGTGGAGTTTGCTGTTCCATACCAGAAGAGGTTAAGTGACCTAGAAGCCATACTGAAGTCTGTGTCAGGCTGAAAAATCGCAGACATGCTGTAAACCATGTCATCACATTCTGGACTACATCTTGTTAGTCTGCAGGTGTTTGAGAATGACCACAGAAGAAGACATGCAAAGACAAGGAAGGACATTGCATTTTGAGGCATGAAAATTGCATGATTTTTTAAAGAGATGCTGTGTGGTCGAATTAAAAACATTTGGACTCAAGTTGTGAGGCAAATAAGTGCCAGCTGAATGACCTGGTTGAAATAGTCTACTGCGTTCTATTTTCAATAACTCCTTGATGCTTCCTATTTTCTATTATTCACGTAACCAATGTTACATCTGAAGCAACCGAAGAAAAAGCAAAATGTAAACTTTTTAATCATAGTTACCAAATTGCTTCGCGATGATCACAATTCTGCAACCACAGTGTTGAGCAGAATACACCCGGAAGTATGTTTATTTATGGCCATGATGTGTTGCAGGTTAAATAAGGTAAGATATTTTCTCTTAGCCACTTTATGAATACCATCTTGTACTTTTCATGTCCTCTCAAGTTGTCTAATATCAATTTTTTTAAATATTTATTCTTGAGTTTTGTTTTTTTCCCTGCTCCTGTGTCATTTCGAGAGTAAAACACTACATCCTATCTACTCTTTATGTCTTTCTGTGCTGCTCCCAGGATGAGACATTTCTATCTGTGCTAACTGGTCTGATGCCCTATGTATTTTCTCTTAATTGCTGTTAAAAAGATGTGAATCAGAGACATTCGTGAGAGATTACTGTGTAACATAACCATGTTTGGTTCAAGGCGATGTGTTTGTTTCAAGTCTTGTGTGCAACCTGAGTTTTATCATAATTCTTAGAAGCTTCCTACTGTTTGTTCTTTTGACCAGCACCAAAGTTATCTTTTCATATGAATCTAGAATCCTGCAGATTAATCTAGAATGTGATCTAGCATGGTTTACAGCTTGACTGCAATATCTGCAGTTTTTGGTATTCTTCAGTGTTCGTTTTCAAACTCATGCAGATTAGCAGGATGTAGTCCGAAGAACAGAATGTCATGTCATGGTTTATAGCATATCTGTGATATATACACCGTTTGGTCTGACACAGTTTCTGGGTCACTGACTCCCCATATGAGACAGGATGGCCAACTTCACCATAGTTGCCTCTTATGACATGCATGGAAGGTAACAGTGTCACTATTGACATATTTAACTTCATTATGGCTTTTTGGTCATTGATCTGGTGTGAGATGGACCCATCTTAACATGCATGTCAGTGTTTCTATTCTTTAGTGAACAGGACACTGAATGTTATCAAGAATATGCTAATAAAACAAAAATTTCACAGACTATACCTATTGTATGGTTCTTGGATGGATGGTTGCTGATCCAGCAGTCCATGGGCTCATGCTATTGTGTGATATATGCATATGTTTGCAAGTTTTTCATATAAGGTGTTCTGTGTACCTGGCCTTGGATGAAGAAGCATTTTTCTGACATCCAGCGCTGGACATTTAAAAAAGGTTATAGTCGAGTTTCATAGGGATGAGTGCACAGCTGACACCCTGGAGTGTGTTGTGGTTGTATTCTAGCAGATGATTGTTAAGCTATAATACATATTTGCAAAGTTGGAAAATGACACTCTGGTTCTTCCTTCCTAGGTGGTTGTCTTTTCTTATTCCAGCTGGTCACATTGTGAGGTGAAAAAACATAATTTAAAAAAAATATGTGATACAAACCCCTATATATTCTAATTGACAACATATCTTTGAAAACAGTAGTACAGTGACATATGGCAACACAAATTACAACAAACTATATCAAATGTTCGATGTAGTTTTACTTCAGTCATCCCATTATAGAATTTAATCATTATAAAAGTTTTACAAATACAGCATTAAATAACTTGCTATGTATCTCCACATACAATAAGCAATTCAGATTCTAAAAGATATTCATGATCTTAATTATAAATTTTAGCAACATGAAATATTTATTTAATCTGCAGATCTTATAGGTTTAGTGTTACAAGCAGTTATATTCTAGAAGTTTCTCACATGGAGACAAATATATCTGTTTTAATGTGAAAAATGTCATTTAGAATGAATGCACATTTTAAAGATATTTCAGATCTGTGATATAAAAAAAACTTTGCGTGGGCACTGGTGTTTAGCTTAACTGTGAAAGAAGTCTGGTACATCTCTATCATATAGTTTAATAATCAGCTGTGTACTTTAAATTATTATACAAACTACTAGAAAATAAACTGAACTTATCAGACAAAGAACTTTTACAACTAAAGAAGCATCAAGTAGAATTATCAGTTGGGGAAAATCAAGTGCTGCTGTAAGAGATGAGGAAAGCTATTAACAGAAAAATGGCAGCTACAAAAATGAAAGAAAAAAGGGACAGAGTCTTGGATCTTGACAAGTAGTGTTGCCTGTAGCATATCCTATTATTAACCAGTAGCAGCCCATAGAAAAATGATGTAACTTCCTCTGGAACCCGGCCATTTTTTATGATTTCTGATTATTCTGGATGTTTAGGATAACATATTCTGGAGCACTTCAAATACCTTGCAACTGTTATAGATAGGCAGGGTGGTATAAACATACAGAAAGGCAGCAGTTTTTCTAACATGGAACTAGATAACGTCTTGGCAGGCATCATTAGCATTTTCAGGACATGAAAAGTTGTAGGTTTAGTTTTTTAAAGAAATAATTTCTTTGACATTAGGAAGTGTTTGCAAAAACACTTGACCATTATAAGATAAAATCTGACTGGAGCAGCTCTGAGCAAAAACAAAATACATTTGTTAACATTCCAATTATTACCAAGTGGTATTGGTTAACTTATGTGACCCTGTAATACAACTAAACATTTCCTTCAAGTCAGCAGACACTACAAACATATTACATCATAAATATCATAGCGCATATGATAAATGAAAGATTAAAGTTTAATCATTTATTACTAGTAAACAAAGATAATATGGCATAGAAAATTAGACATACATTGCTTAAACACCCCTTTCAAATCCCTTTCTCACCCCACAAATCATGAAACACCATTGACAATTCTTTTGGAAACAGTCATGACCAGCTGCTTAATTAAATTGATGACAAGTTCATCCATCACATGATGATAACCATTTGTTGCATACACTTTATTCTAATGAAATTCAGTCTCTATGCTGGCTCTAAAGATCATTAGACCGGGTTGGACATGGTACTGTCACTTTAGGTGGTGTTTGTCTACCCATGTCTTTCTAGACATTCTTCGTTGCTGCATTTCTCTCTATTTTTATTTTTTTTAAATTTTACAAGAGACTGCCTTTTAAAACAATTGCAGTGTCCCATATAACATAGTTTTGTGTAGCATATTCTCCATACAGCATATATATATATAGCATATTATATGTATAAACATGTATCATGGTTTAAGCCAAAAGCTTTCAGTGAGGTCTTTAATGAGTCCTTGTGCTTCTCTTGTGAGGCCTTTAATGAGTTGTGCTTCTTTTGTGAGGCCTTTAAAGTTGTTGTGCTTCTCTTGTGAGGTCTTTAACCAGTCCTTGTTGTCCTTCTCTTGTGAGGTCTTTAACCAGTCCTTGTCCTTCTCTTGTGAGGTCTTTAATGAGTCCTTGTTGTGCTTCTCTTGTGAGGCCTTTAACCAGTCCTTGTTGTGCTTCTGTTGTGAGGTCTTTAACGAGTTGTGCTTCTCTTGTGAGGCCTTTAGCGAGGTGCTTCTCTTGTGAGGCCTTTAACGAGTCCTTGTGCTTCTCGTGTGAGGTCTTTAGCGAGTTGTGCTTCTCTTGTGAGGTCTTTAACGAGTCCTTGTGCTTCTCGTGTGAGGTCTTTAGCGAGTTGTGCTTCTGTTGTGAGGTCTTTAGCGAGTTGTGCTTCTCTTGTGAGGTCTTTAACGAGTCCTTGTTTTGCTTCTCTTGTGAGGCCTTTAATTAGTTGTACTTCTCTTGTGAGGCCTTTAATTAGTTGTACTTCTCTTGTGAGGCCTTTAACGAGTCCTTGTTTTGCTTCTCTTGTGAGGCCTTTAACGAGTCCATCTGCCATGCATGTCTTAATAGATTACTAGAGAGTTTTTGAGTTGAAGTTGGTTGTCCCATCACACAGAGAGTGTCAAAGTGACCCATAAGCCATGTTGAAGTAGGATGTGTCAAGCTTAAAGTGCAGATATCACAACTAAGCTGTAAACATGACAAAATGCATTCTGTTCTCTGGACTATATCTTACTAATGTGCAGGATTTTGAGAACAAACGCTGAAGAAAAACTATTATGTTTTTAGGTACCACTGTAAATGTTTCAGAAATTTTACCAATGTTATGTGAAACACAGTATTTTCTGTGCTCGAACCTCAACCAAGCTAGAGCTGCAAGACTGTTCCATTGACCTCTTTGCCAAAGAGGCAGACAAAATATAATTATAGCCACTATTTTTTTATAATTCAGTGCCAGATCTAATCATTTATAAAAACCCAGAAATCAATGAACAAATATATACTGTATTATCTATCTAGTTACAATTTTGCAAATCAGTTTCATAGGGCTTTCTTATGAATGTCATTTATCAAGCGATTATCAAATAACCATACACTTCATTTTAAATTCAGTAAAAACAAACTTGACAAAAACTTTATATAAGGGTTAAAAAAATATCAATAACCAGCTCAAAAACATTTTGTATGCATAAAAAAAAAAACTCAGATCAACACCTTCACATACAAATGTGAATTAGTTAAAATAATTCTCATGTTGGATGAGCAGATAAAGTGTAATCTTCATATTGTTTGGTTCGCTGTAGAATGTTCTGACATTTGTCTCTTGTTGTTCTTGATCATACACTTAAGATTCAGATAATTTCTAGATCTTTCTGTCTTACATTTCTATATTATCTTCTTTCATTCGTGGCTGTTAGTGATCATTTGTATCTGCAGCAATCTTTGTCTCCATATCTGTAAATATGTCATTGCTGCATCCAAAAATGATATGCTCTTTCCTAGAATGTGTGATTTGTGCATCTCAATAGAGAAGAATGTGATAATAGTGTTACAATGGCAGTATGCAAGAATATAATGATAGTCTTACATGAGAAGTAACATGTAACGTGAGACAAATGATCAATATCTAGTAACATTGACTCTGTGAATTGAACGCATGTTCTGATTAAAAAGAATGATTAGAAAGCAAAAAAATGATAATTCTCATCAAAAACATCTGTAAAGACCCTGCTGTTTTAGGCCATTTGAATTAGATGGCCATAATAAAATGTTCCCGTGAGAGTTCCTCTGCAAAAATGAAGTCCTCTTGCTGAAATGAAAAAAGAGTGAATCATAAAATCTAGTTGGGAGACTTTACGACAAAACAAAATTATGAAAATTCTATAAAATATAAATATCTGTATTCTTGTTGAAATTGTTAAGTCACTAAAGTAATAGACCTTCCCTAAAGTCATAGTTCCTGTTAAAATCATTTGATCCCCTGGTATTATGAGCAATATAGATCTTGTATCCTTTCATGTAAACATACTGTTAAAAAAAACACCAACTTTTTTGGAGTTACTATTATAAAATATTAGCTGATTGAATATCATTCAGCCTTTCGACTGTATTCACATGGTCACTAACATCTTGTAGTTACCTTAATTGTACTCACCCCATGATTTGTGAGGTCATGAAAGAGGTCACGGTCAAAACAACATTTTTGGTAATAACTCCTTACAGGTTCGTGAGATTCTTACATTGTAAAGCTTACGAGCTCACAAAATTATCTGGCCATATTATTGAATGCATATAAAAGATTGATGGTCCTCAAATATATTCAGTTGAAAAAATTAAATGCACAAGTATGACTCATCTCACTATAGAACTATACAGCATTATTGGACGCTTGCAGACCGGACAATCACGGAGTGTCATGACCAGGCAATTGAATGTGGTTAGAAGCACCATTAGTCGCCTTTGGAGGCAATTTCAACAAACTGGCTCAGTGGCAGACCGGCAGTATAGTGGATGACCCAAAGTCACAACTCCTGCCGAAGACCACTTCATACGGCTGCATCACCTCAGGAATCTATTTACATCTGTCCTCCACAGTCCAGTCAAATGCCAGCAGCCCATCAAATTTCAGATGAAATGGTTAGGAACCGGCTGCACAATGCTCATCTTTGGGCTAGAAGACTCTACAGAGGTCCTGTTCTTATAGACCAGCATCGCCTGAACTGACTACAGTGAGCAACATCAATGGACCGTTGGCAATTCCAGCGACACGATAGACAGAGAAGAGTTCACTTCAGAGTCTGTAAGCGCTACACCTAGAACAGTGTTGATGAGGCTGCTCCACATGTTGGTGTACTAATGTGGGGGAGGGGCGGCGATCAACTTCATGGGAAGAAGTGACCTAGTGCAAATTGAAGGACGCCTAAATATTGAATGATACCCCACAGAAGATGGATGTGTCTTGCCATTGACGCAAATAAAAGGCGACAACGCATTTCCATTCTCTAGTCTACATCCTGCTGGAAATTAATAGGACCACGGTCCTGCTACAAGAGAGAACCAATGGGAGTTTGAGAATGAATGCTGAAGGATACGACGCTGAAATTGTTAATTCTCGTGTCCTACCAATTTTGGCTGCACGAGGGTTGATTTTTTTAGCAGGATAACGCTCAACCTCATGTGGCACAACTCTCCATCCAGTTCCTCGCTGACAACAATGTCCAAATCATTCCGTGGCCAGCTTGTGAAAAACGTGTTCCGATAGAACACTTCTGGAATGAACTTGAAAGACGACTCCGCCAGCGAGACGTGGCTCCAGCCAATCTCCGACTGTCTCTTGCACTATGGGAAGAGTGGGCAGCCATCCCACAGCAACTTATCCAACAGTTAATCGGATCCATGCCAAGGACATTTCGTTCTCTGGTAGAGGTCAGAGGTCCAATCAATCAATCAATAAACCTGTAACCCTTCAGGGTCGTAGGGGTACCACATTGGATGGCCTCAGCACACAGAGTCCTCCAGCGAATTCTATCCTCAGCGATGCGGATGTGTGTGGAAATATCTTGCCCTGTCCATTCCTTGATATTGTCTGTCCATGCCTTTATTTTCCCTCCTCTGCTTATTCCACCCTCGACAGTTCCCTGCAGTATTGTTTTTGACAAGGAATCGTGCCTGCATACATGTCCGAACCATGCTAGTTTTCATCATTTCACAACTGAAAGCAATGGCTCCTGAACACCTGCACACATCTCTACTTTATTTCTTACGTACACATTGGTCTTATGTTCCCTATAAGAAATTCATAGAATTTGTCTGTAGCATTTGTACTCGAAAGCCTGTAATCTTCTCGAAAGCCTGTAATCAGTCACAAACAATAAAAGTCCAAATCAAATTCAATGAACATCATTTCATTGTTAACAGTTATTTCTTCATACCAAAGATGAACCATTAATTCTGTAAAATGAAATGTTGGTTCACATTTGAGGTATGGTGTCCATTAACACTACAATAATGTTGCGTTTATTTTTTGTGAACAGTACATATTCTGGGTGTTCTCCAGAATTGAATTTCATACCTAGAAATTTCCCAGCTGTGAATACTTTGAGATGAAGCCAGCTACTTAGAGGGAGTTGTATACATGAAGAGATGTTGGGCTTCAAGAATAAGAAACTTTGTATTATAGGCTTGTCATGTACTAGGGGATTGCTATTGCATGGTGGTTGATCTGGTGGACCACTTATACCTTCTGCATACTTCCTACTGAAGTCATAGTTTCTGCTGGCATCCTAGCTCCTGCTCAGTTATATTTTCTGATTGAAATTATAGCTCTTGTATAAAGTCATAGTTTCTGCCAGAGGGTCATAGTTTCTGCCAGAGGGTCATAGTTTCTGTACTGTCATATTATATGTGCCTCCAGTCATAATTCATGCCAAGTCATAGTTTCTGCCAGAGGTCATAGTTTCTGCCCCAAGTCATCTGTCTAAGTAGGGTATACATTAAACGTATGAAGTTTCTAATGAAAATAAAATATCACTGATGTTTACAAAGATGTTATCACTGATGGATATACATTCAGTTTACAAAGTTTCTAACCAAACATATCACTGAAGTAGGATATCAATCAATCAACTTCCATGCCAAATGACATAGGCGATCGTGTTTCTCCACGACTCTCTGTCTCTTGTGTTGTCAATAAGCTCGGTTGGTGAACTTCTACCTTGCCACAATAGTCTAGTAACTTTTCTCTTAAATAAGATATACATTAAGCTTATGAAGTTTCTAACCAAACTTCATTATGTAAAAGAATACCAACCTTTTGGCACTTTTCAGGAACATCAAAAACTGTCTCATTTTTTATTCCAGGGCTGAGATTGATGAATGCAATGGACTCAACAACATCAACTGCAGGAAAATATATAGTTATGCCAGATTATAATGTGTTATAATTTTAATACAATGTGTTGAATTAAAAACCATGAACAGAATTAATTTGAGAAAACTCAAATTCTCCAAATTGGCAAAACACATAATTTTGATTTGTCTTAATACATAATAGTTGTCAAGGGCCCTGATGCAGATAATCATCATGTTTGCTTCTATGTTTCTCATGACTTCTCTTATAACGCTCACCTACATGGCTTTATGATTGACAGTATTTGTCTTATCAGCAGATCTGAATAAAGGGTTGGACTTCTTAGTATTCTGTCTTGGTTTAAAGATGCTGAGTTGCAGTGTTCTGAAGCAGTGTGACTCATATTTGAATACTTGCATCAGGATCAAGAAATGAGAGCTATTGAAACTATAACCCGCCAAAGACAGATGTGTTGGGCCATTGCCACAAGTAAAACGGCGACAACACATTCCATTCTCTGGACTGCATCCTGCTGCAAGTCTGGCTCAACACAAGGCGGGAATAAAAGTCTGGCTTTAACATTCCATTTCCCTTTTAACATTTCTATTCTCCTTTAACACTGTCTAAAGATCCAACAATTGTTTAAAAACTATTTACTATACAGGATATGCTTCCGTTATTTAAAAAAAATTCAAATTATATACAATATTAGTGATTATCTCAACTGATGGTGGTACACCATAGGAAGAGTTCTGTTTCACTCAGTGAATGGTAAAGAGTATTTATGCTGATAGTTTCTGTTGCTCATTGATTGTATGTATTCCTATTCAATCGTTCCCTCCCCCCCCCTCCTCTACTATCTCTGAGCAATTCCAAACATAAGATTAAACTAGTGAAATTAATTAAAACATAAATGAAGATAATATAAAACCCTGACCTCTCTTGAGTTTTCCATGTATCGACTCAGTAACAGGCACACACACATCATTGCCAAGATCTTCTACAGAGACAAAAATCCCCAAGTTCTTATAACTTAACATGTAGCCTGTTACATTGAAACCACCAGCAAGCCCCAGGGAGTAACTGCCAACAGACTTGGCTTCAGCTGTGGAACATCCATATAGTTGATATGAGCATAATTTTTGGTGCATATTTTTATCAGACTTGAATATAGAATATGGATTACCTGACAACTTTATCATCACCATCAGAACTAAAGGTTCTCAGTACATTCCAGCAGATAGAGAAGGTGGTATGTATGATAATGGTTTCTATGGCACACTGGTTATATTGTTTTTTACAGGTGACTGCTTACTTCTACATGACGTGTCCATTGCAGACCATTATCCTCTCTGTAAGGCTCTCAGTTCTGTGAAAGCCTTTCAGCCACTGTTCGTGCTAAGCTGCACTATAGCGCAAGCATTTCTATCCATTAGCGCAGAGATTTGGACTTGGTTCACAATACGTATGTATATAAATATATGTACAAGTTCATATACTAAAAATTATAACTTGTTTGGTTGTGGCTGTGCTGGAATATGCACTGGCAATTCTGACTCTTACCCAAACTCAGATCGAAAGACTGGATAGAATCCAGAATGCAGCAATGTGTATCATACTGGGATGCACAAGAGACACATTGACAAGAGCTATGCGATACCTACTTGACTGCCCAACAGCTGAGCATAGATTACAGTATTGCCGTGCACTGGAGTACTTTCAAATATATGCAGATAAGGAACACCCTTTGCATTCCGAAATACAGAAAGTTAAAGGCAGCAGACTCGAGAGGGAGGTCGTGGATGGGACGTGCTTGGGATGTCATACAAAGCGTGTGCAGATTGCAGGATGTGGCAGCAGGTGTGAAATGGATAAGTCTACCCACAGATTTCGAAACTTGTTTGAGAGTAGTAATATCACTTAGCAGGGAATGCAGAGAATGGTGTCCCACAGCTGTGGAGAAAGAAGTGCAGTCTTTAATCAGTGAGAATACCAAAGAGGGGGATGTGATTATATACACTGATGGATCTGTAATTAGGCATGTTCGCAGTGCTTGGGCCTTTACAGCTCAGTGCGCAGGTAAAACGATCAAGGAGGAAAGTGATGCCTTTGCAGTTACTACGAGTAGTATGACCATGGAGACTATGGCGGTGACCAAGGCATTTGAGTGGCTACACACATATAAGGTAACACAGGTCTGCATCTTGAGTGACTCTATGAGTATGATTAAGAAGGTACAAGTGGATTGAGGCTTTGAGAAAGGCGAGCTTGAAAGTGGTTACATTTATTTTCGTGCCGGGACATGTGGGCGTTTGAGGCAATGAGAAAGCAGATCAACTGGCATCGTGCGTGATTGTGGCACAGGGCGATGGGGCAATGGATCGCGCTGACGTTTTGAACTCCTTAAGAGATATAACACGCAAGAGTGAGACTAATGTGGATGATGATTCCTTTTCAATGGCTAGGATTAAAGATTAGGGATTGAAATGCGGTGTTGCTAGAGGTGAACATTTTGGAGGGCGCAGAAGAATGATGGTCAACCAGCATAGGGCCGGTACTGTCAGCAAAAGTGTAATGGCGGATACACTCAATGAGAGATCTGAGCAACTATGGACGTGTCCAGTTTGCAGTGATGATGATCCTACGACTAACTAACTTATAACTTGTTTAAACAGAACATGCTAAAGAAAATTAGTGTATTTTTTTTTAGGTAGAAGTTTTACTCAGAAAAGGTGGTTGAAATTTATCAGCTCACAGAGGTATATTTTTGATTACACGTACTCGTCTTAGAGGAAACATTGCTTGCAGTGTTTTCTAGTGTCACATGGGGGAAGAATAAAAGAGGAGGGAAAGAGAATATGAAAACATTTGAAAAAAGATGTGTGAAATTAGTAGCTGAGGGCTACCAATAGACGAAGAGACCATAAAAGTTGGTAGGGAGGATCAGTAGTTGACAGGTCTGGAATAGATAATAAATAATATATTCACAAACAATTACATAACTATATATATATATATATATATATATATATATATATATATATATATATATATATATATATATATATATATATATATATATATATATATATATATATATATTCTCCTTTATCATTCATATTCTACTTTAACATTCCATTTCTCCTTTAACATTCCTCTTCTCCTTTAACACTGTCGAAAGATCCAACAACAGTTTAAAAACCATGTACTATACACTATATGTATATTTCATATACACATACCCATCTGAATATAAACACCAATACCTACATACGTACACAAATATATATGCCAAAAAACAAATATATATATATAAATGTATACAAATATATACACATATGTATGTACATACATACACCTGTATATACAAGTGTACATGCCACAAAAATACATGTACCAATAGACATGTACCGTCATCTGTGTAATTTTATTTTTTTTAAAGTATTAGCAATGAATGCACAATTAACAGATGGGGATACAGATTAAACAAAAGTTGACACACATAACCATCAAACAAATGATCCATACACACAAATATATATCACATAAAAGACCCCCCCCTTCTAAGTAGAAAGCTCCTTCAATAGGCATTGCATTAAACTGAAAGCTGAAGTCTCCTGAGTATGAAAAAAAGTTCAGACAAACCACCCCACTGCATAGGAAGTAAGAGCTAATTGCTCATAATTCCTGGGGTTCTCAAACAAACAAACAAACAAACATATCACACAAAAATAATTACTAATGAGCATGGACAGAGACTAACAATTGCAAGAATCAGTAAAATACAGGAGTCAAGGTTATTAAAATGAAGTATGTAAATCAAACAAATCTGTGCTTGATGTTCATTTCGTATGGCTGGACAACTCCCATATGACAAATCAACTGATATTCCAAAGACTGACATTGCTGGTCACCAGAGTAGCAATGTAACAAACCAGTTACAGAGACATCAGAGCTACAATGATGTGAAGGGCTGCTGAAATGATTGGCCACCATGGAATCACGATGATTTGTGATACCTCTTAAATGTTCAGTGAATCTGTCAGCCAAAGATACTGACCAAGATACTTCATCAAGATTCACCAAGATACTTCATATCACAACGCTTACATATGATAGAGTATATTAAATTATGGGACACACATGAAAAAGAGTCTTGAATGTTGAAATGGGACTTGGGGAACTGAAACATGGGAGTGAAGGAGTAGATTCATTGTGAATAAAGTAATCCAGGGGATGTAATTATTTGATTTAATTACATTTGAGGAATACAAATTTTTTTACAAGAACCTTAATAATTCTGTTATATACAAGGGCTTTCTGGTCAACTTTTCTGTTACTTTCCAAACTATACTTCTACCTTATCTTTCAAACTGGCATAGGAGTTGTTAATTATTCCTAGTATACCAAAAATATAGAATGTGTGGATAAATTTGAATACTTAGGAGCAAACATCAACAGTGCAGGAGACTGCATGGCAGAAATAAGGAAGAGATTGGCAATGGCATATTGCAAAATAACACGGCTGAAAAATATATGGAAAAACAACAAAATATAAACGAAAGTGCTAATGTTACGAAATTTTATTTTTCCGGTTGCAACATACGGTTGTGAAACATGGACTCTCAGTAAAACAGCGGCAAAGAGGATCAACGCCTTCAAGCTGAAATGCTACAGGAAGATACTTCGAATATCATGGAAGGATAAAATCAGAAACTCAGATATTATAAACACATTGAATATTCCAGAGTGTTGGTTACTAAACACAATAACAAAAAGAAAACTACGCCTGTTTGGTCATATAAAGAGACATAACTGTTTAGAAAGAAAAATAATGAAGGGTAGAGTACCTGGGAAGAGGAGAAAGGGCAGACCAAGAAGACGATCGACAGACGACATTAAAGATAACATGAATACATCGCTAGAAAATGCAAGCCCAAGACAGAGAGAGGTTCAGAGAGTTCATTGGGAAGACAACGTTCTGGAAGGAATACGTCACATGACACACCAAAAATATGCTCATAACAATGATGTTTGTTTGTTTGTTTTTCGTTCGCTCCATTGTAACCATCACGGATATCCGTACGATTTCTGCCGGGAGTGTGATTACGTTGTGCCACCGTTATGCACCTTGTAGGCCTAGCACATCCGATTTCGGCATGCCTTGACAATTCGGGTGGTCTACCCGTAGCCTGTGACAGCCTCTATATCTGTCTCCAGGCACGCGTAGTGGCGACTCTTCACCCAGACGATTTTTTGCTCTCGTCTGACTCGCACGAGGTGTTCCACTGTCTATGAACTTGCCTCATGTAATTGGACGTGCTGTGCCTGTGCCCATTGGGTACTGAACCGTTTCTCATCCGTGAGCCTGGTTCCTTAAGGGGAAGAACTCAACAGAGGAGTTGGACCCTGGGTCTTTCGCCCTCTTAGCCGAGGTGTCATTCACCGACATCGTGTACCCCTTGTCCAAGTTCGAGTCTTACACCACGCGTTTGAGAGCAAGGCGTTCTCGAGCTGAGCGTCCTTGTCCCAATAGCGCCTGAGCCCATTAGGTACAGAACCCTTTCTCTCTTCAAGTGTATTTCCGGTGTAGGAAAACCTGACAGTAGAGTTAGGCCAGGGCTAAATCGTTGTCCCTTTTGTGCCTGAGCGCATCGGGTACGGAACCCTTTCTCTCCGCAAGTGTACTTCCGGTAAAGGAAACCTTGACAGTAGAGTTGGGCCAGGACTACCATCGTTGTCCCTTTCTTGCCTAAGCCCATCGGGTACAGAACCCTTTCTCTTCGCGAGCATATTTCCGGTTTAGGAAGGCTCGAATTAGAGTTGGATTAGGTCTTCTTGCTTTACCAAACGCCAATGAATGGGTCTGGGTCTCTGCCTGTAAGGAACACAGGTAACTAGAATCTCGTCTCGAGCTGACGGAGCTTGTAGTTCCCCTTTCCTAGGGACTTTTCACTTTCTATTTGCAGTTCATGCTGCCGTCAAGCACTATTCTGCCCTTTCATTGTTTCATTGTACTCGGTATGAAATCTATTTGTCTCTCGCCATGAATCTACCTTTACGTGCATTTTACATTGGCCGCCCCTCCAATGTTCGGACTGAGCTGACTAGCTTCACTGTATGTCGACAGTGTCGCTATATGTGGTGATGCTGGTTGTGTCTGAGATATTGTCTGTCTCTTGTGCAGTCAAATCTCTTTCCATCTGCTACCTCCACATTCTCGGACAGATCCCCAAATGATTTGGCCAGAATCAGCTCGAGCTGCTGTATTTCTGTTTCCAGGGTGCACCGCGTGGAGGTACATTTGGGATCTTGGTTATCTGCTAACCCTGGGTCCGCCTAGAGCAATGCGTTCCCTTTGCACCCCATAACAATGATGAATCAGATAACCACTTTCAGCAAAACAATGTCTTCTTCAGCATTCATTCTCAAACTCCTGCTGGATCTTTCTTGTAGCAGGGCAATGGTCCTACTACATTTCCAGCAGAATGTAGTCCAGAGAATGGAAATGCTTTGTGTCACCGTTTTATTTGCGCCAATAGCCCGACACATCCGTCTTCTGCAATCAGCATTAATTCTTCTACATTAAAACAATGTGAATTTCTCAATCTAGACTTTCCAAAAAAACTTGACATAATAAAATTTGACTTACCAGGGATGCAGGCTCTACGGAATGGGTGATCAAGAGTTTTTGTCCAGCATTTGTCTTTTTTTATGTCAAGCACATATAGCTTACCACCACACTGAACAAAAAAAAATGATAAGTTACAAGATTGGTCAATAATTTACTCATTTAATTTGTTGATTTAATTGCCCTTTTGTTAATCAACAGGTCTCAACACAATAGCTTCAATGAACTGTCATTTAATGGCTCATAGAGCCTCTGGTTCACAAGTAACATTGTCTCAGGAGAACATATAAGTAAAATACGGGAGTTGAGGTTATTAAAATGAATAAAATAAAGTATGTAAATCAAACAAATCTGTGATTGATGTTCATTTCGTGTGCTTGGAGAACTCCCATTTGGTAATATATTCCCTGCCTTAGCATAGTAGATATACATTAGAAATAAGCACTGAAACTGAATGGGCTTTATCTAAAGTGCATAATTCTGTTTCACCAATGAAATAAATGTCATACTGCCTGTAAATGTCTGGTCATGATAATAAATCATAGGTCAGTGGGTCTCTGTGGCTATGTCAACAGTGACAGCAGCAAAAAGGTCAAGCTAGTTTGACCGTAGTTAGGTTTGAAGTTGGTGATCAACATGCAGTCCCGGCAGGGAGTTGCAGGATATGGTTGGCCTATTAGCGATAAGGCTATAGATGCCCACTGTTCAGTGGTAAAAACAGTCTAATGTGTCAGGCAACTTGCAAATAAAATTGCAACATATATTTTTGTTCTCTGAATTACATCCTGCTGGAAATATAGTGGGACTCAGAATGATGCCCAATTTTGTTTAAATCTAAGGGAAATAAAAGGCCACAGTTGTTGAGAAATGATTGGATTCTTCACTAATACAATGTGAATGTTGACAAATAATTGCTCCAGCCCACAAATCACCACTTCAGCCCACAAATTACATTCAGGTAATATCCACTACAGAATTACCACTTTTTATATGATCACTTTTTGTTGGGCTTCTTTCAAATCTGATTATTTATTGCGGTTCTATCCACGATAACATGCTGCTTACCTGATTATTCTGGAATGTGGACAAAGTTTGATATTATGCTCACCTTCACTTCAAGTTTGCTATGGTGCACACAGTTTTTGTTTCACCCATGAGAGTTCGTCATTAGCAGAGTGTTGTTATAAAAAAAAACAAGATGGCTAATTTCAGCAGAAATAAAATTATGCCATGATTTAATGCAGCGAATGCACATCCGAGGAAAAGGGATGATCGTGGACATTAGGAGTAGGGTTAGACCTAATCATAACCCTTAAACCAACCCCCCCCCCCCCTAAACTCTATACGAACCAATGACGTATAAAGCCTGCCAAACTAAGCTAGGAATACGTCACAGTTTGAAGGTCAAATTCCTTCACACATTAGCATTGTATAGAAGGAGAAAGCCGGCTGATGTTAACGCTTTTCTGGCGTGACTTTGGCCATTTTCTGCCGTATTTTACTATCAAATTGAGTACCTCGTGGTATGGGTAAATGATCGTGACTACATGTTCTAATTGTTGTTTTTTGAGTTTAATTATGTTGTTATTTGATAAGAATGTGTGTGTATTCGTTCAAAAACACAAAAATAATATGTATCAGGAGTGCCACATGTGTGCATGGACAATAATTACGCTGTGTTGCGGCCTAGACCTAGTGTTTACCGGACGGATATTATATGCGATTTCGTCACGTTTTATTAGTTTTTTTAGTCCATATTATATTAGTTTGGATATAAAACAATATATATACATTAAATATAGGTATTTATGAGGATTTTATCAATGTTGCCACACATTGCTCATGTATTAGGGTCGTCACGAAGATATAATTGCGATTTTGAAAATGGCGTATTTCGTTTTTCGCCCGAATTTTCAACTTCACAACTTGCTCACAACTGTCATATCATACATACAACAACAACAAAAACACGATTATATTCACTATTCACTCCTTTATTTAGATGTGCAAAAATTATTTTGATATCTTTTAAAACAAAAAAGTTATGTTTTCAAAACACCCACCATCAATAACATACATTTTCCAAAAAATAAGTCCGGCCAGGGGGGATATTGCGTAATTTTAAGTCAGAGCCCTAAAGGTTAATATTGAATTGAGACACTACCCAGAGGCATTGCCTGCTTGCCATTTCTGCAGCAATTCTTAGGGCCTGTACTTCAAAATATTTGCTAATTAATATTTCAGTTAGTGAATATGTGTACTATATTTGATTTAACTGGATATATGGGGTGCAAAGGGAACGCATTGCTCTAGGCGGACCCAGGGTTAGCAGATAACCAAGATCCCAAATGTACCTCCACGCGGTGCACCCTGGAAACAGAAATACAGCAGCTCGAGCTGATTCTGGCCAAATTATTTGGGGATCGTGTCCGAGAATGTGGAGGTAGCAGATGGAAAGAGATTTGACTGCACAAGAGACAGACAATATCTCAGACACCATCAGCATCACCACATATAGCGACACTGTCGACATACAGTGAAGCAAGTCAGTCCAGTCCGAACATTGGAGGGGCGGCCAATGTAAAATGCACGTAAAGATAGATGCATGACGAGAGACAAATAGATTTCATACCGAGTACAATGAAACAATGAAAGGGCAGAACAGCGCTAGAGGGCAGCGTGAACTGAAAATAGAAAGTGAAAAGTCCCTAGGAAAGGGGAACTACAAGCTCCATCAGCTCGAGGCGAGCTTCTAGTTACCTGTGTTCCTTACAGGCAGAGACCCAGACCCATCCATTGGCATTTGGTAAAGCAAGAAGACCTAACCCAACTCTACTGTCAAGGTTTCCTATACCGGAAGTACACTTGCAGAGAGAAAGGGTTCCGTACCCGATGCGCTCAGGCACAAAAGGGACAGCGATTTAGCCTTGGCCCAACTCTACTTGCAGGTTTTCCTACACCGGAAATACACTTGAAGAGAGAAAGGGTTCAGTACCTGATGGGCTCAGGCGCTATTGGGACAAGGACGCTCAGCTCGAGAATGCCTTGCTCTCAAACGCGTGGTGTGAGACTCGAACTTGGACAAGGGGTACACGATGTCGGTGAATGACACCTCGGCTAAGAGGGCGAAAGAGCCAGGGTCCAACTCCTCTGTTGAGTTCTTCCCCTTAAGGAACCAGGCTCACAGATGAGAAACGGTTCAGTACCCAATGGGCACAGGCACAGCACGTTCAATTACACGAGGCAAGTTCATAGACAGTGGAACACCTTGTTCGAGTCAGACGAGAGCAAAAAAAAAAAAACCGTCTGGGCGAAGAGTCTCCACTACGCGTGCCTGGAGACAGATATAGAGGCTGTCACAGGCTAAGGGTAGCCCACCCGAATTATCAAGGCATGCCGAAATCGGATGTGCTAGGCCTACAAGGCGCATAGCGGTGGCACAATGTAATCACGCTCCCGGCGGAAATCGCACGGATATCTGTGATGGTTACAATGGAGCGAACGAAAAACAAACAAACAAACAAACTGGATATATTACATACACCCGCATGGTTTGGTTCTCCACTGCATTTTGTTGCAGATCCTTGTTACTGAAGATTTTGTTACTTTATTAGGGAGCCGCGTAGCGCAGTGGTTAGCACAATGGCTTCGCATAGGAGTGGTCCTGGGTTCATTCCACAGTTAAGGCGGAAATTTTTTCAGATCGCAACGGCTCCCAGGTCGACCCAGCCTTAAATGGGTACCAAATTAATCCGGGAAGTAAAGACTGAGGGAGAGGAGATGGCTACCGCCCTCATTTGCAGAGCCTCTGATATGTGAGATCGCTAACATCTCACACCCCTACGGCATTAATAAATGCTATAGGTTACTTTACTACTTGATTATATATATATATCTATATCTACAGTGGAATCCCTCTATATAGTGCACATGTTTATAACAAATTTCTTTAACATCACTTTAAAAAACCGGTATTTAGTATTAAGTAACCCTAATTACCAGTATTTATAATCTTTGTTTATACTGTATATAGCAAATCTCTGTTATTACATAAATATTTCTTCGTTCCATACCAAGTTGTTGTTAGAATGGGATTTGATTTAAAATATATAAATTTAATTGAAACAAAAATGCACATACATTAGCATCGTCATATCTGGTAACAATCTTGTACTTGTGTGAGTCCTTTCCATTTTTGTACTCCAGAAAAGCTGCAGTCCGGTTGTTGACAGCATCATAAGAAACTCGTATGAACTCCTAAATAAGAAAATTATAGCATAAAAATATAGGAAAAATTTACTATAAATGCATTTACACAAACATTACATTAATTGTGTCATGTTTTATTGTGTTAGAATCTCAGTCTCTGATTTAAAAAATACACAATAGCAGGTGTCAAAATGATGGTATCCTATAATTACTTCCAATTACCCGACCAGCATATGTTATTTATACTTCATTAACAATTTATTAATTGCAAAACCTATGTTCCTCTACCACATTAAAACTTTGCTATCTACCTTTGTAGAGGTGTGCGGAAGCCTAGTGGATAATGAACTTGCTTGCTATCATCTGGTTACAGTGCAGGAATGGAAACGCATCTAGTAAAAACGCGTCATGGAGACGTGGCTTTATGAAATCTAAGTCATCTATTTTGTTTATTATTGTGGTGTTTACTGTTGTTTGTCTCTTGAAAAAGGTTCCATTTGAGCCGATACGTGGAGAATTGTCCTGTTTAGTTTTATTGTATGTTTTTTAATACAATTTTTTAAATATATTTTTATTCATAGGCACGGTAAGTGTTTTTAGTAACCTGTTTAATTCATTTTGCTTTACTATTTGTTCATTCGGTTACTGCGGCACCCTCCACTTTGTTGGAACCCTCTGACCATTTGGTTATTTATACCGAGAAGCACTACCCTCAGGGTCATCTGGGGGAGGGCCTCTCAGTGTGTAGTGGGCGGGTTGATTGATTCGTCAGTAGTCTTAGCTAATGTGAAATGCATCTTTATCGATATTTCATTTTGTTAAATAATGTACATATTTATTTCGTTAAAAAGTGACCACTGCTGCCCCTAATGTACTGGATTTGGAAAAGTATTGTTATTTAGGGAATTCCATTATAAATGTAAAAAAACACAGACTATTGTACTTTCATAATGACTAGTTTAGTCTACAGACCTTTATCAATCCATGGTGCAAGAAGCTGGCATACCCTCCAAGAGCTCTCTCATCACCCTCCCACTGGTCAGGAGTACAGCACGCTGAAGCCAAAGCTACCACTGAGCATATCAACAAAATAACTGATGTTGTAGCCATAATTATAAATCTAAAAAAAAACAAAGGACAACTTATTTAGTTAGAAATAATGATGTAAAAAACCTGGCAAAATAAAGTGCATTATAATATAACTATGCAGGATATGAAAGTGTCACTCTTGTTACCTATGCCAGATGGAATCAAGGAATACCAGTATACTTTCAGACCAAGTAAAATTAATATTCTGTGAGGATTAACAGAATAAAGTAATAAATTCATTTTAAGATGAAGATAATGTCAATGAGACGGAGAACGTACACATACAGAGAATGTTAGAAATGGGAGTATCTAGAGGTGAGGGGAGGAAAAGTAACTTTTTTGGAAAGTCCTGAAGATCACGTAATCAACACCTGACCACGACTCTTGAGTTAACTGGGATGGCTGCTGGAACGGAGGGCAGATCACTTATGGGAATGTCCAACATGCAGTGAAGCCAGCTTCTAATCAAGAATAACGTAAGATGTCACTCTCAATTTCCTGGATGATGAATATCCACAGAAAATATGGGTCCTATATAGAGTACCAAACAATCCTGGAGACATCAGGAGAACAACAGGAGAATTCTGTAATAATTGTTATGAAGAAGAAAAAGTGCTGAACTCCAATCTTAGTCCACAGTTTGTGGTATTTCTGACAGATGAAAGATCAGTACTACAAGTGCCACCAGTCTGAAAAATTATCAGACCTACAAAGACTACTGTCTGAACTATGTAAACCAGCATAAAGTAGCCATGCAGTAGATACCATCTCTCCATGGAATACCAAGAAATGAGAGCAGATCTACTTGCTAAGGAGGGTACTACCAACCACATATACCAATCAGATAGTCACAAATACCAACATAAGATGACCATATCATTATGGACAGATCAGAACAGGTTACAATTCTACACCTCAGAATAGGACACAACTGACTCCGCAGTCAGATGTACACAAAATTCACGATTGGTGAAACAGCAATGTGTACATATGGACAGGCAGTACAGACTGCAGAACATATAACCTACTTCAAAAATGTTCAGCAGACTAAAATTATGAGAAAACATACTGGGCTTAAAAACAGCACTGGAATCAAAGCTAAAAGGACCTCTGTATGAGTTGCAAAAATAATACTTATGTGGAAAAATGTTACCTGATACCACCGCATTGTTTTTACAATTTTCATTGTTTTTACAATTTTCATTGTTTTTACAATTTTCATTGTTTTTACAATTTTCATTGTTTTTACAATTTTCATTGTTTTTACAATTTTCATTGTTTTTACAATTTTCATTGTTTTTATAATTTTCATTGTTTTTCACTGTCTTGAGAAAGACCTAATGGTTTGAAATGTTGAAAATGTCTTGTGTGTTGTTATTTGTATGTTTTTGTGTTTACACCTCATAACCCTTAGTATTAGTGATTGTCAGTCTGGGCGCAAATTTGATTTCGTCCACCGTTGTGACATTTGCAGTGTTAGATAAGTTGCATAAATTATAGATTTTTGTAAATGGGGGTTAAAAGGATTAGAATTAGTTTATAGTTTTTTTTAGGAGGGAGAAGGGTTAGAATCAGTGTTTAGATTTTTTAAATTGAGAATTTAAAAAGGCATGACTCGATATGATTTTATAGCACAACGGTGGACGCAATCAAATTTTTACCGTCAGTCTGTTGTGTTAAGTGAAACATCAAAAACCTGTGTTCTATGAAAGTACTATTGTTGTTCTGTTTCATAGCAGTATTACCTTATATAAGCTGAAAAAGACAGTACCGTTTATTGAGGAGACAAAATTACTGATAGGTCCTATAGGCTTATTTTAAGCGAACAAAAGAAACTATGAAACTTATTAAAAAAACAAAAATGGGGTAAAGAAGCTGATGATGAAAATGAAAATAAGGGCACTGATAGATAGACAAACAAATTCAAATATTCAGAATACAAAGAGAAAATTTGAGAAACATTCTGACCATTTGATTTATAGGTCCTTGGTTTGTGTATTTTGGCTGCTACAATATATTTACTTACTTTTATCATTTTGTTTCCAGCTTTGTTAAACTCTATATTTAGGCCTACTATTTTGTGGTTCTTTTTAATGCATCTGCTTTTGTCACACTTTTGTCTTTGTTTTTTATAAAGGCAACTTTTAACTGGATTTAACAATACCGAAACGTCAAAAGTGTGTGTCTGTTTATACCTAGGCCTACATAGTAGTATAAGCTTAGTTATGATGTTTATTTAGTTGTAACACTTCACACTCTAGGCCTACATATCTTTATCTTTGCTTGGCTTATATCAATATCTTATATCTAATAAATAGCCCTATGCGTTAGCAGGTTCATTCGTCTCATATTTTGTCCAACATTTGACTGTCACTCGAGAACCGGTCTAGCGACAGCTAGTTACAAAATGTTTGCCAATATCATATATGAATAAACAATAATTACAGTATTTCATTTTCAGTGTATAATTACAGCCTTACTAAAGAAACATCGGTTTGCTTGTTGATAACACCCGTAAATTACTAATAGATTACATCTGAACACTTTCCCATATTTGAAACAGTAATATTCAGTACATACAGTATACAGGTTTTATAATATAAATCATTGACTATGTATCATTTTTCATTAGGCTACTATGATAGATACTTAAGATACTATCAATGATATATCAATCATGAACTTGATTAACAAATAACATGTCACAACAGTTCAATATCACCCCCAGCCGGGTTGTTTACTCACGTATTGTCACTTATTATTTGTGTTTGTGTACTAAGAACAAAAACTGTCCCCTGTTTCTTCAACAGCTTACAACAACTTGTTTATGCTGTCAGCGGTAATATTTATGTAACCACTTGATATGAGCAACAGTCACGAGTATTTATTTTATTTAGTCACGAGATATTTCTTTTATTTTGATTTTCTCTGCAAGTTACCTTGACCTTGCTCTATAAAGTCCTAGTTTTTGACATGTAACAGCAGATTACTATCATCATCAGGTGACATTCTTTCCAGAACGTAGTCTTTCCTATGGATCTCTTGAATTCTCCGCGGTCTAGAGCAAGTTGTCCTGCCTCTTCCAGTGACATGCGCAGGCATTCCTGAATGTCTTTTGTCCAACGGCGTCCTTTGCTCCTGTTTCCTTCTATCATCTTCTTCAATAACACTCTCTCCATACCGTCGTGTCTCTTAATGTAACCGAAAAAACTAGTTTTTTTTCACCACATCCATGGAAAATGTATTGACACTATACTCCTGTACTTACTATAGTACATCTATTGTGCCACATGCCGATCGTAGGAAGCGAGTACGCTTTATCGACATGCCGTATCAAAAGATGTTTATCAAACAGAGGACAAGCAAACACAGAATCGAACAAAACTAAACCGAAGACTACATTCTTACTACTAAAAGTATAAGTTCATAACTTATGTCAACTAAATTTTGCCAATTTGTGTGCCATACTCCTTCGTAAACAACCGTCAATATTCAGGGATCCCCTCTTAAATATGTCCAACATTTTTAATCCATCCCGCCGCCTGATAATTACTTTTTAGCAGAAAAAGTGCAACAAAATTACAATATTTGAAATGATTTTTTAGAAAAATGTTTACAGTTGAATTGATATGCCGTATAAACCTAGAAATTGTATTGTTGAAGGCAACGTTTTTTGCCAACTCAAAGTGTTTTGCCTGGTTAACAACGGTAAAACATTTTCAGAAATTCACACCTCGTAATTTACGGATAACTCCAGACAGCAAGAAATGATGAAACAAATTTCTCAACACTTTTCAAAATTCTTAATGCTTTTTATCAACTTCTTTTTTATATGATTATTGGTACTATAGGGGCAGATGTACCTATATTATTTAGCGAAACGAAATATGCGCAGATAAGCAGTGTTCGCATAAATATCCATACAGATTCAGTACGCATGTTATAGTCGCAAGGACTGCTGCAGGATTCAAAGATGTGCGCGTTACCCACTGAGAGCCCCATTGGATGACTCTGGCCAAACATCTTTTCATTTTGTAGCACTCCTCGAATTTGTAACAAATGTACTGCATCTTTATTTGTAGCTGGCAAGCTCAATAAACAGACATCCGTTTAAATTAGCCATTTTGTTACTGTGACAACGCGGTTTGCTAGTGACGTGTTTTAAGTTAGTTAGCTAATTAGCCGTCGGATCATCATCACTGCAAACTGGACACGTCCATAGTTGCGCCGATCTCTTCCTGAGTATATCCGCCATCACACTTCTGCAGACAGTACCGGCTCTATGCTGGTTGACCATCATTCTTCAGCGACCTCCAAAATGTTCACTTCAAGAAACATCGCATTTCAAACTCTGATCTTTAATACTAGCCATTGAAAATGAATCATCATCCACACTAGTATAAATCTCATGTGCTACATCTTTTAAGGAGTTCAAACCTCAGCTCGATCCATTACCCTATCGCCCTGCGCAACAATCGTGCATGACGCCAGTTGATCTGCTCTTTCATTGCCTCGAACAAAAATATCCCGGCTGGAAAATAAATGTAACCACTTTCAGCCTCACTTTTCTCAAGGCCTCAATCCACTGTTCGCGAACGAGACCCACTTGTATCTTCCTAATCATACTCATAGAGTCACTCAAGATATAGTCCTGCGTTACCTACCCACTCAAATTCCCTGGTCACCGCCATAATCTCCATGGTCATGCTACTCGTAATAACAGCAAAGGCCCCACTCTCCTCCCTGGTCATTTTACCTGCGCACATGTTTGATGTTTTGAGCTGTGAAGGCCCAAGAAATTGCGAACATGTCTAATCACAGAACCATCAGTGTATATAATCGCATCCCTCTCTGTGGCATTATCACTGACCAAAGCCTGCACTTCTTTCTCAACAGCTGTGGGGCACCATTCTCTGCATTCCCTGCTAAGTGATATTACTACTTTCAAACACGTTTCGAAATCTATGGGTAGATCTACCCATTCCGCACCTGCTGCCACATCGTGCAATCTGCACACGCTTTGTATGACATCCTCAGCACGTCCCATCCACGACCTCCCTCTTTATAGTCTGCTACCTTCAACACTCTGTATTTCGGAATGCAACTGGTGTTCCTTATCTGCATGTACTTGAAGGTACGCCCGTGCACGACAATACTTTAATCTGTGCTCTGCTGTTGGACAGTCAAGTAGGTACCGCATAGCTGTTGTTGATGTGTCTCTTGTGTGACCAAGAATGATACGCATTGTTGCATTTTGGATTCTATCCAGTCATTCGATCTGAGTTTAGCTAACAATCAGAATTGTCAGTGCATATTCCACCACAGCCACCACCAAATCCTGGTACAAAAGAAATAACAACCTCTGCTCACACTGCGGAGCAGACATAACCTTCGTTGCAGCTAAGCCTTTGCCTGCCCTTATGATAACGTGGTCAACATAATCCCTGAAACTCAGACTTCTATTAAAAAACACACCAAGATATCTAATTTTGCTGGTTCTTTCTAAACTTTTCCCATCCAACGAAATATGTGGCATGGATGTCTTTACCATATGATTGTTCAAGGAAAATCACGTTACGAATGCCTCAGTAGGATTTACCACTCCTCCCGTATCTCTACACCAGTTCGCCCAGCTCCATCTGTAGTTCCACGACGCACTCTTCTCGATTTCTGCCCTGCCTATACACCAGATGTTATCAGCGTTTATACATCGTTCTGCCAGCACCTGTTATTTGATTGCTAGTGATATGTACTGTGTATACATTGAAAAGTACAGGAAATAGAGGCAATCCCTGTGGCAGACCAGGGCTAATAATTGTTGAAGCCAATTCCCAATTGCCATTCTCAAGAACTACTATCTTGTGCACCAGGACCGCAACAACCCACTGCACGACAAAAAGATATACTGGGAGATTTAGTAGTTGGTCCATAAAGACATCCAAGGACAACCTATTGTAAGCACCCTCAAGATCTATTGCGAATCACATGTTTCCATGTATGAATCGAATCCCTCAAAAAACATTTTGTGCAAATATGGCTGCAATCTGTCATGTCTTCTTTCCTGGACGATACCCTCCTAACACCGTTAGTAAACACTTATTTCTCTCAAGATGATACGATGCCTTCCAGACCACAATTTCCCCCCAAAAGCTTGCATATCGTATTCTGCGTTGTTATTGTTCTGTAGCCTTGTATCCTGGTGTGATTCTTGCCAAGTGTAGGTTAGTTAGTTATTCCTCTAGGGCCAAAGACGGCACATAAGGGCGGTTGTAATAGATTTCCATGTCTCTCGTTTCTTTGTAATTTGCTTTAGATCTTCATTGTTTCTGATACTGATGGTGAAACGTTCTCTTGTAATAGTTCTACTTAAAGTTTCTTTTGGTCTCCCTCGTTTTCTCGTGCCATTTGATGACCACATCAAAGCTTGACAGAGGAGTCTTTCAGTATCCATTCGTAGCGCGTGTTTGGTGTAATTCCAGCGACGCCTTCTAATATAGGCGGATACATATTCTTGTTTTGATTCTTGTCTGACAACTGTAGTTGATTTGAAGTCCGTTTCAGTAACACAGATATTTAATTTTTACGATATTAATGTATTAAATTAATGATCAACCCGTTCTTGATTCAGCAAGAAAGAGAGGTTTATGTAGTGGGACTAAATAGCCATACAAACTTTCTTCTTTTACTGTTCCCTTTAAAAGGCTATTATCGAACATGTCCGCCAACTCTCCCAACTCCTCATCCGTTCTCCGTCTATTGTCATCGTATCTAATGCCATCTTGTCCAGGTGCTGTGTTTTTGTACTTTTCAGCACCTTCCTAATTTCGTCAACTATGATTATCATATGTTTTTCCATGCTCAAGTTCTTACACGTGTCTGTAATTTATTTCTGATTTCTTTACATTTTTCTGACCAATTTGTACGGTATAGTGTGACAGCACCGCTGCACCTTGTGCCTCGTCCGTCTTCTGTCAGGCCGTATCAACGCTCTATAAATAGGCAATAGTCGTGCGTCTTGTCAGACCATTCATGGATTTATGTAAGCTCCAGAACAATTTCCGTGACTTTTCACGTGTGATCTGGCAAAATTCGTCCCATTTTGACGCCTTTGTAATCTTCTTGAATGTTTGAACTAAGTTATCTTTCTTCCGTTTCCATTGTGCGACCTCCATGGAAAGCAGTATCACTGTTGCAAAAGGCAAGGAAACGTATGGCTAACGTTTCCTTTGCCCTCTGCCACAGCTTTCCATTTATCTCTCCATGCCATTTTCACCTCTTCGTTTCACGAGGGAAGGGGGGGGCTCATCCCAAACCAAACCTGATTTCCCACTTATTTAGTATGAGTGATACGTTTGTATTGTAGAATTCTGCTCACAACATCACTTCTCTGCGATCATACTTAAAAGACCTGACCTTTGACCTGATCTTCTTACTTTTGTCATTTTTCACGTGCACAACACATGATGTGTTAGTCACTGCCACGATGCCCCATCATTTCGTCAGTGACGAGAGCTTCACATACTATAACAAAGTTGGAATGAAGCTGCACATAATATTAAAATGTTGTAATGTAGATACATCTGCCCATATTGAACCGAATAGATACTATACGGGCAGGTATTGAACTGAATATTTGTTATAAACGCATGTGTTATACATTTGATGAGTACAACAGAACAGTACAGTGCATTTCGAATATCTCATCAACAAGCACTTGCTCTTCCATGTTGAACCGTTCATCCTTTGCCCGTGTGGCAACCGGACTTTTAGTTCAGTGTGCAAATAATTGGGTCGCTGTCTTCTTTACTTGCATATCGTAGAAAGCTACTAGGGAAAGTTGTGGAATAGGTTGGCAACCTATCTGCTGGGAAAAAAGTCCTTGTCTGCATGTCTTGCCTCGATTTCTAACTTTTGTTTTATATTTTGTCCCTTGTATTATTTTGTTGTATCTGTCTACTAAATCTTAGATTACAACTTTTGTTACAGTGATACATTGCGTAACATGGTCAAGAATTTTATCTTCAGGATAAAGGATGCTATTATTTTGATAGTAATCTTTTAGGCCTGTTCTTTGTTGGTGGAATCTATGACAATGGAGTAAGAAATGTTTTATTTTATATTTTTCTTCAGTCTTCACATATTGGATTAAGTGTTTAATGTAATGATGTTAACAATCTTATTAGTCTTAATAGTTTCCTGTTGGCAGGGATTGTAAGCTCTTTCTTAAAAGTTATTTTTAATAGAACATATGCATTTCCTCCTTTTGAAATGTTGTAATTTTTCTGTCATTTCCTTTAGTATTGTGTCATTTACTATGCTGTTGATTTCAGACCTGCCAAGTCCTACATTGATTATATTTCCGCGATGACGCCCTTTCTTTGTTTCCTTGTCGGCTGCATCATTTCCTGGTATTCAGGCATGGACTGTGGCAACACATTAACCTCTGTACCAATGTGATATACATTTGTTGTTAAGTGTAAGATATCTTCTACTATATGTAGTCTTTGACTGTCGTGTTTATCTTGTATATCCTGGACTGATGATAATAAATCAGTCAGGATTGTTACGTATTTAAGAAGGTTATTAGTTATTATTTCAAATGCTTTTAATATTACTACTAGTTCAATCTGTGAATATTCATGTAGGTCTCTATATTCTGTTAGTAGACCTTCTTTAGATTCCTTCCATGCATCACTATTCCTGCATACGTGGAAACTTCCTCTCTTTTAGATCCATATGTGAATACTTTAATTAAGACTATTTTTTGTTCTATTATTTATATGCTTTATTTTTAGTTTCCTAATTATTGTGTTTTTTTTTTTTTAAAACGCTACCAGATACGAAATTTTTAGTCTCTGGTCTTTTTAATTTTCATGTGACATTATTGTGAATAATGTCACATTATTGTGAAAGCTGTTAAATGATTTACCAGTATATGCATAGGCCTATGCTGAATGTGACGTATTTTGTCCTATTTTAGACCACTAGTTAAGTCTAAATACTTTTCTTCTTAGTGTTATAAATAAACATAAGTAGGAAGCATGATGATAAATTAAAAACTATTGAGACTAACGGGAATGAGCCAGGTTCCTTCTAGCGGCACCGAATTGCCTTGCAACTCAAGTAAACAAAGTTTTCCGTACTTGACTAACCACAACCCCCCCCCCCCCACAAAAAAAAGTTGCGTATTTGTCAAGACATACAAGTGGTTTTCATTCACTTCCAGACTACCAACAGACAGCATGCCACAGATGACCATGGCACATAGACATCACGAATATAAAGCCAGAGGCAGATCATGTAACAGATGGGTGTTATCGAGATTATTCCTAGTGATATGCCCTACTTGTATTTCTTCAGTGGATATCCCTCTGGTCACACTAGCTATTGTGGAGAGAGGTTGAGAGCCTTATTTTATATTGTTCCTATTTTAGATATTTAATGAACGTACACAATTCTAAATTGCTTTTTATAAAAGCTTTATCAAACACTGCCATTATGTCTTAGTCGACGCTCCCCATTCTTACCACCAATGTACCTGATATTTAAGGCTCCTCTGCTTCTGTCTGTTATGTAACTTACATGTAGGGCCTATGTTTATGGCATCTGAGGCTTGGATTTAGCACCATTCCCAAGAATTTGGTAGATGGAGAGAATTTAATTGGCGCAGTACTTATAGACTCTAACAAAACGTTCAGTTTTTTTAATACCACTTTTTAAATAGTCACCGCGCATGACCATTCAAGGTAGTTTGTTCTTTTCGTGCCTCAGGCTGCACAAATAGCAGAGGTTTTCATTCTCCATTGCTGTTATCAGCTGCCAGCAGTTTTAGTTATGATCTTGCAGCCTATTATTTCCACGTCTTTAACTTAAGTATTGTGTTTTTTATGGTTGATTTAGGCATTCCTCGATTTATTTTACCCTCAGGTGTCCACATAAGGGCTTGTGGTTTAATCTGTTTTCATAGTAACAAACATAGCTGCTGCTAAAACAAACATGACAGTTAACGCTAAGAATCTCCTAAGAAATGAGCTGGTATCGGTTGTATTTTCTACAAAGCAGGAAAAAAACTACATGTTGATAATTTCTGTAGTCAATATCCCTTCTGCACGCTACACACTGGGGTAGTGGGCTCCCAGTGGTGCGTAGCGCGCAGAAGGAATGATTAGTATTAATATAAATAGGCTAAACCTATCCGTTTTTGCACTGAAAAGCATTCCTACTGTTTTGCTAGCATTAATTAAAAACCCTATTTTGTCATCCAGCGTGCTACTTTATTTAATTGTCTTTGAGTCCTTTACTTTTAGATATTTGTTATCCGATGAGCGCCAAAATGCAGCAAAATGTGACAGGCTATTATAACTTTAAAGTTGCTATTTTGCATGAAGTTATACTTCTGAGATCACACATTTTTACAATTGCAACATACGGATGGGAGACTTGGACAAAAAATAGAACAACGGCAAAAAGAATATCAGCTTTCGAACTGAAGTGTTATAGGGTAATATTAAGAATTTCCCGGACAGAAAAGATAAGGAACAGTGAGGTCTTGAATATGCTGAATATAGAGGAAGGATGGCTGGTGAATATAATTTTACATAGAAAACTGAAATATTTCGGACACGGGGTAGCTAGGGCAAAGATGGGTTTCGAGTTTTTTTCCGGAGCTATGGGTTTTTCCCCGCACACCACGTGACTACGTCAGATGCTAACAACATCCGAGTCTGTCACAGGAAGTTTCATCGGTCAAGGACAGGGAAATTTTTCGAACATTGACATAAAACCATTTATCAATGTTTTCGATATAACTTTTTTCAACACCTCAATCTGTGTCCACTATTATCATTACTGCCATGTTAGGTTCAATCCTAGTTTGAATCTCCACTGTGACCTTTGTTCTACTTTCGAGTTATGTCCTAACCTTTGCAGTGTGATTAGTAGAATTTGTATTTAGGATTAGAGCCTAAGGTATATTAGTTGAAAATCAACACATCAAAAACTCATATACTAGATTTTACGAGATCCAACAACAACATAGAAATTCAAAATGTTCCATTATTAAAAGTCAACAATGTTACATATTTAGGCACCAATCTAGCATTGGATGGAGACTCATCAAACGAAATTTTACACCGTATTGCTCTTGCAGCGGGTGCTTTCAATAAACTACGTAACATTTGGACGTCAAACACACTAAGAAACACCACAAAACTCAGGTTGTTTAACTCCAACATCATCCCTATTCTATCATATGAATGCGAAAGTTGGAAAGCCACAGATAAGAGGCTAGACTCCTTTGAAAACAAATGCCCACGTACCATTCTGAATGTTAAGTGGGGTGACTTTAAATCTAACACTACTATAAGAGAGGAAAGCAAACAAACCTATACATCTTCCTTCATTAGACAAAGGCATTGGACTTACATCGGCCATGTTCTCAGAATGAACAGCCTAAGAATTCCCCAGCAGTCACTATATTGGGTGCCATCTGGAGTAAGAAGAAGAGGGAGACCTAGAGAAACTCTACGAAGAACCATTAACAGAGAAGGTATGTCAATGAACCTAAACAACACGCAACAATTGAAAGAACTGGCAACACAAAGACAGAAATGGAAAGCTATGGTTTCTGCCCTATGCGCCGCCTATGGCCCTGGAGGGACATAACATAACATATATTAGTTGAAAAGGCATATTAATTTCATATTAGTATTTACATTAGGGATGGGGGAGTATTGGTTAGGATCAGTTATAAATTAAAAAATAAATTAGTTATCAAAATTATAATTATATAAGTGTGCTTGATATCGTTTGTGTAGGAGATGTGACGTCACGGCACCCATTAATTTCATTGGTGTTACACGGAAATCCTCGACAACAGTGTGCTATTTATAGCCTGCTATTATAGTGAGACAAGACTCGGATGTTGTTATCATCTGACGTAGTCACGTGGTGTGCGGGAAAACCCATAGCTCCGGAAAAAACTCGAAACCCATCTTTGCCCTAACTACACCGTGTCCGACATATTTCTTATTACTTATTGTTATTATTATTATGGTTGAGGTCATCGTCGATTACGACGGACGAACATAATTTATAGCACAACGGTTTCTTTATAGGATTTAACCCCATGTTATTTTGAATATCTAAACTAAAACATGTATTGTATTGTTAAGTTATGAAGAACGTTACTTTGTCAAAGTACTTTGTTTTTTCGTGATATTTTATGAAAAGTCCCGCAAAGTTTGTAAGTAAGCATGCGCTTGTTTGTCCCACTCACTGTCCCTTCATGTTGCATAATATTTAAACCAATATTTTATTGTCTCGTTAAATTTCTTTTTAGAAATTACAAACGGAAAAACGATCTCAGCCGGTCATAGGTGCATGATTTGCGCCTGTCATAGATGCACGATCTCCGCCGGTTATAGATGCACAATATTTGCCATTCATAGATGCATTGTCCGGCTCTGTGGCGAAGTGGTACAGAGCGCGTCTGTGACGGCAAAGGTACCGAGTTCGTTCCTCACCACAGACAATTGTGCATCCGGACCGTTCAGAAAGCAATGGCAACCTACTGAACGTATTTATATTGCCTAGAAAATCACCACAGCCAACAAATGCTGGGTTGATAGCTACGTCCTGGATATGATATGCTACCAATTTTTTTTTTAGATGCATCAAAGTCGAAATTATAGTTAAGCACTTTATAAAATTCACCAACACGTTGTTACAGTTTCAACCCGGATATAAGCATCCATTCTTTGTAATCATGTTTTTCCCCCATATTTGTAACCCCCCCCCCCACCACCCCAATTTTTTCGTATTAAAGTTACATAAAGATACATAGGCCAAGTCTTTGTATTCTATAATTAACACACAATGTGACTGAAGGCAAGCTTGAAGCAGGTATGGTGCTGTTTTTTGTCAATTCTCCCTTGAATCTGCAATTGTTTTTGCCTGCATATGTTTTCCCTAATAATGGAGCAAAGGTGATATTTTACACTTATTCATAAATTGTCATTCTACAGATTACACTTAATTGTACGTTTTCAATACCGTCGCTAACGTTAAATGGATCGGTAAGATACACACTGCTGCCAGTTTGATCTCATAGCTAAGTCTATTATAGCTGAGTTATCATCATGTGCCATCTCTGCATTGAAGGTTGGCTGCAACGAATGCCCGTTGTCTCTTGCCTTGGTGATGCACTCTGCTAAACTGTAACCTGCCCATCTCATGATGCTTCCCTCATACTTTTCATGTGGCACCTAATCAAACCACTAGATGCCATGTCTATATAGTATGGTTTTCAGTTTGTGAAAATCCTACTTCACTTCATTACTGACGTTTTTTCCTCCCTAAGTAGGAGGCTTTTTTTTCAAAGCATTGCACAAATATTGGAGTATTCTGGGTATGAAAGACATTTCTGGAGATAGCACCCCATTGCATAAAAGGATGCAATATATCTATTGCTCATAATTCCTGGGGATTCAAACAAACTTGTGTAACCTCAAAACAAATAATCTCAAATTCTTCTTCTTCTTCTTTCGTTCACTTGACACATGTCTATATCTGTAATTCTGTCTCCTTAATAAAACTCACTGTCTTTTGTAGTTCATACAGTGTCCCATAGAGTTTTGATTCCAGTGTTGTTTCCTCTGGCCAATATGTCTGCCTCAGCGTTTCATGCTCAGAACACTCTTGAAGTATATGTTTGGCACTCTGTGCTGCCTGTCCACATGTACACATGGCCGTGTTGCCAATCTTGAACTTTGTATACATATGGCTGCGGAGTCGGTTGTGTCCTGTTCTGAGGCGTAAAATTATAACTTGTTCTGATCTGTTCATAATATGATAGTCATCTTGTGTTGGTGTTTGTGGCTTTCTTATTGACTTGATCATCTGTTTTTTCTGATGGTAGGTGATTGGTATATCTGGTTGGTCTTCGGCAGCACCTTCCTTAGCCAGTTGGTCTGCTTTTTCATTTCCTGGTATTCCACAGTGAGAGGGTATCCACTGCATGGTTACCCTATACTGGTAAGACAATTCGTTAAGTAGTTTTTTCAAGTCTGTTAGTTTTTCAGACTGGAGAGCTTGAAGCACTGACCTTGCATCTGTCAGGAATACCACAGGCTGTAGGTCAGAGTTGGAGTTCAGCAGTTTTTTTTAGCTGCCACACTAATTGCCTGGATTTCTGCATCATAATTATTGCAGAATTTTCCTGTCGGTGTTCTGATTGTATCTCTAGGCTTGTGTGGATATTCTATATATACACCTGCACCTCCATTCCTCACGGTATTCTGTGCTGACCCATCTGTGTATACTCTGACCCATATATCTTGTGGATATTCCTCATCCAGGAAACTGAGGGTGACTGTCCTTCGCTGCACATTGTTCTGTTCGTCCACGCTTAGTATTCCTTTCACATGGGTCTGAATGTATATTGGCATTCCATGTCTTTCACTCCACGGGCTTTGTTCTGGTACAGGCCTTAAGGGGCTGTCAACTTCAGGTAGGTCTGTAAGTTGTCTACGGAGTCGTTTAGCTTGATGAATAAAGCTGCTTCTTTTCAGTCGTCCCATTGCTAGATTTTGGAATCTTTCCTTCATTGGATGACTTGGCATACACTGAAACTTTTCTGCTTGAATTAGTACTTTTGTGTCTCTGCGTTCGCCAAGTGTTTGCATTCTTCCCATTTTCTGCATCTCTGCTATGGGTGTTGATTTCATTGCTCCCAACATTATTCTAAGTGCCTGGTTTTGCACTTTATCTAGATCTTGTAATGTGGTGTTTGATGCAGGACACCACGCAGATGAACCATATTCCAGGTGTGGTCTTATGCCTTGCTGGTAAACTTTACTGAGTATATTCCCACTGGCTCCCCATGTGGTTCCACGTAGTTTTCTCAGGATAGCTAACTTCCTCCTGGCTTTTGTTGTTGCTTTGTTTATGTGCTGCTTCCATGTCAGTTTATCATCAAAAGTAACTCCGAGGTATGTGGGTTGTTTGTCTTCTTTCAAGAGCTCTCCATCTATTTTGATATGACCGGCTTTTTGTTTTGGTGAGAGGGTAAAAAGTGTAGTGCTGCACTTATCTGTGTTAATGCTGACGCACCATCTATTAGCCCATCACACTAAGAAATGAATATGTTGAAAGTAAACAAGGGTCTGTGAGGGTTGTTGGAAATTAAAAATAAGTTGTTCTTGTAGTAGGGAGCTGGCTGTACTAATTAAAAATAAGTTGCTCGTGTAGTAGGGAGCTGGCTGAACTAATTAAGAATAAGTTGCTCTTGTAGCAGGGAGCTGGCTGTACTAATTAAGAATAAGTTGCTCTTGTAGCAGGGAGCTGGCTGTACTAATTAAGAATAAGTTGCTCTTGTAGTAGGGAGCTGGCTGTACTAATTAAGAATAAGTTTCTCTTGTAGTAGGGAGCTGGCTGTACTAATTAAGAATAAGTTGCTCTTGTAGTAGGGAGCTGGCTGTACTAATTAAGAATAATTTATTCTGGCAGTGACCAGCACCTGCTGCTTTTGCCCAAAAAGTTTGTCCTAGCAGTGATTAAGAATGCTCCCTTCAAGGAGTGGCAAGCCAATGTTCCTACTGAAGTAACAATAGTAAGATTATCAGAACGTAGCAGTATTGCTATGAGATTCATGATTTTCTTTATCTGACAGCAATACACTCCAGGCATCCACAATAAGCATGTTAAATCTTTTTAGCAGATGGTGAAAAGTATGCATGCTGAAAGTTCCTGTAACCTGCTGATTGTGTACCTTCCTCATTCTACCCATTAATCATTTCTCTCTACCACCTTCCTGAGAAATTAAAACTCATTAAATCTGTTATTAACAACAGCCAAAAAGTGTCTTCTACACATAACAAATGTAGACAGAGGGCATTTATAAATTTCACCTTTGTCCAATGTCATCTGTTCTAATACCTGTTCTCATGAAATCAGTCTGTCAACTTGTCACTACCATCAACTCCAGCATTTCCTCGACCAGGAAACATGGAAATGATGATCCATGTCATTCCAAGCAGGTGTCAAACCATAATATATTCCATCCACTTATGGTGCAGTTATCCTTTTCTAAATCTTTCCGATCCCACCAAAGAGGGATGTGTTGGCCATTGGTGCAAATAAAACTGCAACACAATGCATTTCCATTCTCTGGACTACATCCTGCTGGAAATATAGTAGGACCATTATCCTGAAGAGAGATCCAGCAGGAGTTAAGGTAGATACACGTCGAAGAAGAAGGAATCTTTCAGATCATGAAATGGTTGGTATGTAGCAATAGTAATAAATGAAAGAGAGAGTATCATTACAGATAGTTTTATTTGACATAATTCAATCATTTTATATACAAACTGTCAAACTATTGCAGTGCAGAAAAATATTACAAATAATTGACAAAATAATATTTTAAAATTTTATAATTGAACAGCTTTGTCTATTTCAAAAATTAAGACTGCCAAAACTTGAAGGGAGCAAAACATTGATATGAACTATGACCCAGGTTTGTTCCACCTTTGAACAAAATATGGAGGAGCGTACCGTTTTATATTTGAGAGTTAGATAAGATATTTAGCTGTCATCAAAACTAGTCTGATAATTTAGTTGTTCTAAGTTTAAGCCTTTATTTTTTTTCCCTCCAAATTTATGTGTGTTGCTTCATTCATTTTTCCCGTATAGCGCTTTTGATTTTCTTTTTCTTTTGTTCGCTTAAAATGTTCCTGCATCAGTAATTTTGTCTCTTGAATAAACCTGTCTTTTGTAGTTCATACAGGGGTCTATAGAGCTTTGATTCCGGAGCTGATTCTTCAAGCCAATATGTTTGTTTCAGCATCTCATACTCAAGAGCCTTGAAGTAATTTTGTGACAGTCTTTGATGTCTGTTCACAGGGCTGTGTTATCAACTTTTAATATTTAAATCTGGACATTATTTTATGTGTGCTGTCTCTATTTCTCTGGTTAGTTCTTCATTTTCATTAGGAACTGCTGTAGCCTAGTAGTTAGTGCATCGACTTCTTAGTATAGTGATCAAGGTTTGAATTACTAGTTCAACTGGAAATAGTTTTATACTGTCAATGGTTCCTAGCTGACATAGCCATAGGAAATTTGATCCTCTAGGAAAGTAAAGACAATGATATGATAACAGCATCTCTAGGTATTCTTTTGGTCATAAACAAATGGACACAACACAGTATGTCTAACAGGGTCAGTATAATTCCACACTCATTGTGGAATTGATTCTCTTTATTCAGTAAAGTAAATAGTCATAACTAACTCATTGTCAGATTGTGATTATTTTTAAATTTGATAAATGTTGTATTCAGCTTTTTTTATATATAAAAGAGTGTCAATGTTTATGAGTAACTTGCCCTTATATTCATAATTTTTGCGTAAATTCTTAGTCACAGGCATTGTTCAAGCAGTCGAGGATATATTTTTCATTTAGTCAATTATGGCAAGAGATGACGGTTTGTTGTCTCTGTTTGCCAAAAAGGAAGTAAAGTTTCTGTGTTTTCTAGATGGACTGTGATTTCTTTTCTGAATGGGATAGATTAGAACACTGTTTAACCATTTGGAGTCACTGAAACAACACTGTGACTGGCTTAGCGAACCGACAGTGTAGAAACTAATACTAAGTAATATCGCTTGTAGGAAACAATGGAGAGTTCTCAGAAGTCTGTAAAAGCCACAGGAACAAGTTTACAAACAGCACACAGGAATGCCATCTTGTAAACTTGCAAACTGTATGGACATATTGATACACATTTGTCCGTGTCAGAAACTTGCATACTGTATGGACATATTGATACACATTTGTTTTTGTGTCAGAAACTTGCATACTGTATGGAAATATTGATACACATTTGTTTTTGTGTGTTAAATAGCATACTGTATGAATTTATTGATACATATTTGATAACTTTATGTAATGATAGCAATTTTGAGTAATATTATTGCAGAATTGACACTTATTATTAGAATTTAAGTGCCATGATCTGACATTCTTGAAGTTATGTCTGCTGTTTCTAAGTAAGATCTGAGACTAGCTACGGGATCATCACATATAGGAACAAATGTGTATTGAGCTTGACAAAGCTCATCATTACTGTTCAGAAATTGCTTGAGATCTTTGATAGGTTTCCAGTCATCATCAGTTAAGGGTTGGATGAAGTTTGGGAGAGGGGAGTTGCGGTCAGACAGAGCATCCTGAAGTGTTTGGAATATATTTTCCTCCTCATCAGTACTAGGAAAATCTTGTGACTTTAGTTCAAAGTCAGAAAATGTCACTTTCTGAAATGTATCAGAATGGACTTTATCATTTATTTTAAATTCATTAGACCCTTGTGCCACTACAGCGACTTCTTGAGAAGATTTAGCTACACTAGTTCTTTGTGTCACTGCAGCAATTTCTTGAGAAGATGTAGCTATATTAGTTCTTTGTGTCACTCCAGAGACTTCTTGAGAAGATTTAGCTACACTAGTTCTTTGTGTCACTGCAGCAATTTCTTGAGAAGATGTAGCTATATTAGTTCTTTGTGTCACTCCAGAGACTTCTTCAGAAGATGTAGCTACACTAGTTCTTTGTGTTACTGCAGCAATTTCTTGAAAATGTGTACGTGGAGCGTCTTTAACTGTTTGTGACTGGGAATATGCATCAGTGTAGCAGTGATCTGTTTCTCTACCACACTCGACTTCTTTATTATTCTGCTTTGTATAATTCTGTATTGAAGATCTTTTATTGTTAGCATTCACTGTTTGTGATTGTTGCAATTTAGCAAGTTGAAGATCTCCCACCTCATAGTAATCATTCTCTTTCCTGTCACTCATTTTCTCCTGATCATATGGCTCAGTATAATCTGAGATTTTTACAGCAGCGCCTGGACCATAGGCTTCATACAGATGTTCAGTTTCGTGTGTGTTCAGAAGATGACCTGAACTGTGATGGCTGAAATAGAACAATAACAGACATTAACTATGAGGAACCACATATCTGGACATCTAATATTTTATAAAATAACCACATGTAATCAACAAGCTAAACATTCACCAATGATGTAAATATTTTCCTTCATCTGCCTACATTTTGAGATGTCAGCTTCAATTTATTTAAAGAAGTAATTGTCAGTATAATTCTGAATTTCTTTAATAATAGAGCTAAGTGATGGCCATGAAAGCATTCTATTTGTATCCAAAACTGTTTTGTGTTATTGTTACTTTTCTCAAATGCAATTATTAAATTTTTGTTATTTAGACTTATTTGACTAATATGTAATGCTGATTAAGTGAGAATGCAACTCAGAACTTATGATATGGAAACAAACATTGAGAAAAGGAAGATAATGGCAAACATAGATAACAACAAGGTTCCTGTTAATATCTGGGTAGATAAATGGACAGACACTAAAAATTAATAACTTTAAATATTTATGATCTTGTATGAGCAGTAATGGAAACACTAATAAGGAAATAATGATTAGACTTGAAATAGTCCAGCTGCAATGTCCAAAATGAAATCAATTTGGAGGAGCAGAATAAGTACAGTAGTAATCAACCTATATAAATCTCTAATAACACCTATTCGTTTGAAATTTCTTTCTCTCTCTCTCTCTCTCTCTCTCTCTATATATATATATATATATATATATATATATATATATATATATATCACTAGACACTAGATGCACAGCTACATCACCAGATCAACATGGCGGTGGACAACAGTGAACATTTTTTCATCCACTAACTTGCAATTGTTTAAGCAAGAAAATGTCATGTACACAGTGCAACACACGGACACCCCTGATCATTGAATATATATGTTAGAACTTCTGACTATGTGCTACCACAATGTTCTACTACAGAATAAAACATGTGTGTTACTGTAGATCAGAAGCATAACTACACATGAATACTACTAATGATTTACAATAGAGGTTCTCAACGTGGGTCACATTGCCCTCCTTGGAACCACAGCTCTTTGTTGGGGTGGCCACGAAGATAAAAATCAATATTGAGGAGGTGAAGCACCTATCTGTCTAAGTGGGTCACAGAAAGATAATTACTTGAACAATGGGGTGCAAAGGGAACGCATTGCTCTAGGCGGACCCAGGGTTAGCAGATAACCAAGATCCCAAATGTACCTCCACGCGGTGCATCCTGGAAACAGAAATACAGCAGCTCGAGCTGAATCTGGCCAAATCATTTGGGGATCGTGTCCGAGAATGTGGAGGTAGCAGATGGAAAGAAATTTGACTGCACAAGAGACAGACAATATCTCCGACACCACCAGCAGCACCACATATAGCGACACTGTCGACATACAGTGAAGCTAGTCAGTCCAGTCCGAACATTGGAGGGGCGGCCAATGTAAAATGCACGTAAAGGTAGATGCATGGTGAGAGACAAATACATTTCATACCGAGTACAATGAAACAATGAAAGGGCAGAACAGCGCTAGAGGGCAGCGCGAACTGCAAATAGAAAATGAAAAGTTCCTAGGAAAGGGGAACTACAAGCTCTGTCAGCTCGAGACGAGCTTCTAGTTACCTGTGTTCCTTACAGGCAGAGACCCAGACCCATTCATTGGTGTTTGGTAAAGCAAGAAGACCTAATCCAACTCTAATGTCGAGCCTTCCTAAACCGGAAATATGCTCGCGAAGAGAAATGGTTCCGTACTCGATGCGCTCAGGCACAAAAGGGACAACGATTTAGCCCTGGCCCAACTCTACTGTCAGGTTTTCCTACACAGGAAATACACTTGAAGAGAGAAAGGGTTCAGTACCTGATGGGCTCAGGCGCTATTGGGACAAGGACGCTCAGCTCGAGAACGCCTTGCTCTCAAACGCGTGGTGTGAGATTCGAACTTGGACAAGGGGTACACGATGTCGGTGAATGACACCTCGGCTAAGAGGGCGAAAGAGCCAGGGTCCATCTCCTCTGTTGAGTTCTTCCCCTTAAGGAACCAGGCTCACGGATGAGAAACGGTTCAGTACCCAATGGGCACAGGCACAGCACGTCCAATTACACGAGGCAAGTTCATAGACAGTGGAACACCTCGTTCGAGTCAGACGAGAGCAAAAAATCGTCTGGGCGAAGAGTCTCACTACGCGTGCCTGGAGACAGATATAGAGGCTGTCACAGGCTAAGGGTAGCCCACCCGAATTGTCAAGGCATGCCGAAATCGGATGTGCTAGGCCTACAAGGCGCATAACGGTGGCACAACGTAATCACGCTCCCGGCGGAAATCGCACGGATATCCGTGATGGTTACAATGGAGCGAACGAAATACAAACAAACAAACTTGAACAATATCTAATGAGACATATGATAATAAGGAGAAACTTGACTAAGCATTAGGTCCCATGACGGCTACGGAAGAAAATTTGTCCCGAAAGGGGATAATGGCAAAAAGAGGTTGAGAACCACTGATCAAAAGGTCAATAAAGATTGTCAGTCTTGAAATTGCCATAAGGAAAAGAATGGCATCTGATTGATAAAACATTAACTTCTTCAAGATTATATTTTCTTTGTTCAGAAAATGTACATATTGGATTAATATATATAAACACATTTATTTGCCAACAATTATTACCCATAATCCTTCAGTGCCATGGCAGCTTGCAGTTTCTTCACCCAGGTTGTACAATTCTCACTTGTTGGACAAATCTGCAGGAAGAAATCACTGAGTTACATCATGCCTGGTTCGAAATCATGACTGACAAAATAAAATGAGGGTTGTGATTTCTTGCCTGACATGACTGTTCCTCCAGTCGACCCAGCTGTAGATGGATACATGACGCATGGTTAGGGGAATGTAAATACAGCAAGGGTGGGAACTGGCCACCCCGTCTAAAAGTTGCTGCAGCCTATTACATGAAAAATTATCTTCATTTTCGATGGCAGGTTGTTGCCATGGGACCTATCTTTTGCATTTCACATGAACTTTTCTACAAACACCCCATAGGAAAGCAAATTCAAGTAGGAAACATGACGACAAATGGAAAAACTCTCAAGGCTGACAGGAAATGAACCAGATCTGTTCAAGTGGCACTGAATTAATCGCAATTGAAGTAAACAGGTTTTCTGCATTGACAACCAAATCCCTAAGAAAGATGTGATCCTGTCAAGATTTTCAACTTGTGCACTCAAGCCACTGAGAATGGACCAACCGAGAAAATAAAAAGACTATTACAACAACAACGGACATCCCGTACAAGTATTCTGACTTCCTATGGTGGAAGAATATAACCCCACCCCCAATCTACGGGTTTGATCAATTTAGGTTGGGGAAGTGGTGTATGTAATTTGGAGGGAAGAAATCATAGAAAACTTAAATCTACTAAATTATTTGTTTATAGTACTCAGCTAAATAAAAATAAATAATGATAATCTTCTTCTCATAGTCCATGCAGTGTGGCAATAGTTATGTCTTTCCACAGTCTAAGTTTTGTATGCTGTCAGTCATTTCTGATACTCGCTCGTGTGTTGCTTGGTTCCAAAAGGGGAGTAAATAATAGTATCACTGTTATTAACTGCAGTAAATATCTAAGTAATTTTTAGGGTTGAGTTGACTGTCCCATCTCATTGGGGATCAAGTGACCCAGAATCCATACCAAAAGTAAAATTGCATGTATCAGAACTAACTGTGCAGATATAGAAGCCAAGCTGCAAACCATCACACAATGCAATCTGCTCTCAAGACTATCTATATTTCGCTAATCTATACAATAAAGTATATCCCGTATAACATCTTTGACTTAACTATGTAGACTGTCTAACAGGGAGGTGTCCACCAGTACACTGGACAGCTGGCAGAGGATCAAATTGTCCTGCAATGTCTTCAAAGGCAGAGGTCTAAACACATTTTGAATTTTTTGATTATGAAAAAGTAATGTAGAGTCAGCTTTTCTGTTATGTTACTGCAGCACTCTCAACTTTGTTGGACATCCTCTGACAGTTTGTTACTGCAGCACTCTCCACTTTGTCGGACATCCTCTTACAGTTTGTTACTGCAGCACCTCTTCCAGTGACATGCACAGGCATTTCTGAATGTCTTTTGTCCAATGTCGTCTTGGGCTGCCTTTGCCCCTGTTGCCTTCTATCATCTCCTCCAGTAACACTTTCTCCACGCCGTCGTGTCTCTTAATGTGACCGAAAAAAAAAAAGCTTTTTCTTTAATATGGTGTTCAGAAGCCAGTCGTCCTGGATATTAATTGTTCGTAACATCACCTAGTTTGTTTTCTTTGCTGTCCATGGTATTCTCAAAACTCTTCTATAGAACTTTAATTCAAATGATGTTATTCTCTTGGCCACTGTTTTTTTTAGTGTCTGCTTCACATCCATATTTTCGTAGGAAACACACATATTCATAGTAAACACAATTTACAGACTTCCGGTCAAAATGGTGAGAATGTATGTGTTTTCCTTAGTGTCAGTTTAAATTGGATGTTCTTCTTGAAAGCAATAGAAAACTACAAAAGTATATAGCCAAGGAATTTTCTATGGAAGGATTTTCTGTTTACAGTGAGAAATATCTATTCTGTACAGCTGAGTAATTAAATTTTCAGAAGGACACATCATTCGCTGATGAAGTGTGACCTGGTTGTCCTGTCAAAATTTTCAACAGAAGTAACTGTGCAGTGGGTTAGGGGGAAAAGTCAAGCTAGCAGGCGAATATTCAGACAGTGTAGCAACCGTACTAGGGTGTATGAATAGTTCAGCCAACAGCATAATGAATGATCAATTGAACTTCTGGAAAGTGTGCTCATGATGTGCATGTTTCAGGTATTGTCATACTGATAAATCAATGGGTATAAGTGCATCAATGTTGGTGGAAACTATGTGCAGAAAGATACAGAACAATATAAGTATCAAATGTAAAGTTTCTATATGTGTATCATACTAATTTTTTCCTACTATTTTAACATACTTCTGTTGTTTGCTTAATTGTACTTGTGTGCAACATTCTAATTGTTGTGGTGGCCATGACCCTTCAAAACTATCTAGAACAAAGTTCTTCTTCTTTCGTTCACTTGAAACATGTCTATATCTGTAATTCTGTCTCCTTAATAAAACTCACTGTGAACAAAGTTCAATACAGCAGTCCTTCAATGATTAATATATGCAGTATGTGTGTAGCATCAATACAGAAGAATATCCATAATTCTGGACAATTACAGAGCATGATTTTTTTTTCAAACTTGTAATATGTCACATAATGTTTAAATGTTTAAAAGCTCAGTTTAAATGTCACATAATATGTGGGTGGAGTTGGCTGTCCCATCGCATAGAGTCAAAGTGATTTAGTGTGATAGTATCTGGTTACGGAACCCTTCACAAATAGGGGGCTTCACAGTAAGAAGCAAGAACCCTTCACAGATAGTGAGATATTGACGGCATGAAATGCCACACATTGCATCTCTTGGGTAAATGTTGTCACCACGGACATCTCTGACACACATTGCGAAGGTGTGTTTATCTAAGAACGTGACAAGCGATAAAACACGAACGTGTGTTTTTATAAGAATGCGTCAAGCTATGATCAAGTGCAACGTTTGTTTACCTAAGAACATGTCAGATAATAGACAGACGGGAATCATACCAGGTAGAAGCTTTCTGGTTGGTCTGAGGCAACGTGGGTTTATTGTAACCAGAAGGATCAATTTCTGATTGGCCAGAGGTTTTCCTCTGGGGAAATGAAAGCTTTTGATTGGTTGGAAGTTTCTGGAAGTTTGGAGGAACTTAGGAGTGGAGGAGGAAGAAGATGGCATTATCGACTGCCGAGCAGGGCGGTCGCATTTTCACTCCTGAGGAAGTAGTCCCCACGTAGTCATTAGAGGTCAGTCTCTATCAGGCTTGTCTCTGACAGTCAGTACTTGTCTCCCAGGAGAGGCAAGTCCTAGTTAGTCTGGCAACAGTCAGGTGTATACTCTCTAAGACCTAGCTTATAACCCGAGTGAAGCAATTCCTGGATGTGTTAGCGTAATTTGTAATCTGAGATGATTATATTATTGCCCAGTTGCAGATAATTTAGGATTAGTCTGCAGAGTTGAGGACGGACTCGAATAAGACTAGATTGGGACTTGTGCCTTGTGTTTATTTGCCTCTCTTATGAGTATGATGCTATTAATTGATGTATATCAACTTGTGTAAATAAACCTCATATTATTGTGAAGGAGTGCTTTGGTTAACTGATTGATGTTGAGCAGTATTACACAGATTTAGACCTGGTCACAGCACCAGTATTCCAGTAAGTCCTAAAAGGCATTTTCTTCCATCGCAAATTATTGTGACGCTGCAGATCTTCTTTCTGCCACACTAGTCTGTCCAGGACAGACAGTCAACTATATGTTTTCGGTAACAGGTTGTTTCTGTCAAGCATAAGGGCAGACATGTTACTGTTACATTAGAAGCTATGTTAAAGTAGGATATGCCAGGCCAAAAGGTGCAGATATCACAGACAAGCTGTAAACCATGACACAACACACTCCAATCTATGGATTACATTCTGCTAATCTGTAAGAGTTTGAGAACAAATGCAGAAGAGGAACATGTGTCTGCAGATGATTGTTCTACATAATATGGTGAAGAACCATCTCTAAACAAGAACTGCTTACACAATGTAACTTAAACAAGTTTTGAAATGGATAAGAACATTGAGGAGATGTTGAAATTATGCTGGATAGTTGAGATGTTCTACTACACCAGGGAGATACCCAGACAGTTTGATAGTTGAGATATTCTACTACACCAGGGAGATACCCGGACAGTTTGATAGTTGAGATATTCTACTACACCAGGGAGATACCCGGACAGTTTGATAGTTGAGATATTCTACTACACCAGGGAGATACCCGGACAGTTTGATAGTTGAGATATTCTACTACACCAGGGAGATACCCGGACAGTTTGATAGTTGAGATATTCTACTACACCAGGGAGATACCCGGACAGTTTGATAGTTGAGATATTCTACTACACCAGGGAGATACCCGGACAGTTTGATAGTTGAGATATTCTACTACACCAGGGAGATACCCGGACAGTTTGATAGTTAAGATTGTCAGCTCCCAAGTTAGTAAATGGTTAGAAAGATCTACAACATGGCTGCTACTTACAAATACATATGTCTTTTTCTTTTTAAATATCTCAAAGTGAGTTCCTGTTACATCACTGGTCACTTTACGAACTTGTTGGGAGTCTTTTAAATCTATTGTTTTGACTGCATCACCCTGTTTCTGAAATGTAGATGGAGAAATAATCATTGCACACAATAATAACGATATATTGGGATATTCAAATATGACATGGGCTGGCAGTATGGAAACCATGCAGTTACATGGACTGTGTGGTCAAATACAGTAGAGATGTGGTTCTACAGCAGAATTAAGAGAATACCATGGAATGCCAGGAAAACTAATGTGGAGGTGTTGAAAGAGTAATGGCATGGCACCTGATGATGATGATGTGTGGTCAACATTGATCCATCAAAGTTACAGACTTTCATGTGATTGGATCATCATCACTAAGTGTCATCTCTGCAATGAAGGTTGACTGCAACAAACCTCAAACATCCATGTCTCTTGTCTTAGTGGTGCACTCTGCAGACTAGCCTGTCCATTTCGTGATGTTTCTCCCCCACTTGTATCTCTGCCTACCTCTTGCTCCCCTTGACTTTACCCTCAGGTACAGGTCTTGAACAAAGTTGTTTGTTTATCGCCCATGTTTCTGAGTCATATATTAATTAATATAGAATAGATGTAGCATTTTATTCTTCTCATTCCTAGCTTGTTTGTAATCTGTTTAAATGTCATTATTTATCTCATGTCATTGAAAGTACTTTTACCTATTCTACTTTTAACTTGTGTTTCACATCTACCAACATTTGTGATTATGTGTCCCAGATATTGATAATTTTCTACTTGTAGTATCTCTCCATGTATTTTTATGTACAACTCATGTTCTGTAATTCTGCTGGTTTTTGTTTTTGGATGTTTATATCTAGCCTGTATTCTTTACTTGATTTATTGACTTCATCTATTAGTCTTTGTAATACTTTGAATAGTTAGGCATACATATAAAATGGTGAGGATGTTTTCTACACATACATATACAGACCCTCCTTCTGATGGGAGGCTTCTTTGCAAAGCTTTGCATGCTGCTAAGAGTTCAAGTCTTCTGGGCATGAAAGAAAGCTCTAGAGAAATATTGTCCTTGCACATAGGAAACAAGCGCTTCATTGCTTATAATTTCTCAGGATCAAAACAAACAAATGACATGGTAAATATAAAAAAAAATTATGGATTACAGAAAGTGACATTTTGATGATGTGGAGAAAATGTTACACATGTTTTTATTCATCAGGTTTGCCAATTTTTTTTAAGGTTAATGTTATCTTCTGCAGCACAGAATGCCAAAAATATACTTCAAGATTGTTCTGAGTATGAAACTTTGAGGCACACAAATTGGCCACTGGAATCAAAGCTCTATGGGCCACTGTATGAACTACAAAATACAGGGAGGCAGAATTACAGATATATACATGTTTCAAGTGAACGAAAGAAGAATTTTCTGGATGATTTATTATACACGCAAAACTATAACACGTTCTGTGTTTATAACTAACAGAACAAAGATATTTTTATAGTTCAATAATAAATTCCTGTTGCTGGGCTGAAACAACGCTTGGGAATAATTTCATAAGAGTGACAGAATCATAGACAGTAATATTTTACATTTTGATATCACACCGTGTGATGGTGTCCCCCCCCCCTCCAGTGACGACACTGCTTTATTATCCAAGGCGCAAGAGATAGAGGTCTTTTATGATAAGCTGCAGGAGACAATAGATAAGACATAAACAAGACATCAAACTAATAATAGATGACCTGAATGTGAAATTTGGTAAGGAAAGAAGTTCTGAGGAATGCATGATGGTCCATTTAAATTAGGGAAGTAGAATGAAAGAGGAGAAAGATTGATACTATATTGTCTTCATAATGATTTAGTAATTGTCAACACTCTCTTCAAACAACACACCAGACGTTTATACAGTTAAAACTTCAGAATGTATACTTAAATATAATGTTACACACAATATACATAGGACTATGTTATGATTGTCAAGTGTTACAAAATCCAGATTAACGCAAATTTAACACACACAACAACAACAAAAATAACCCCAGCACCCCAGACGACTGAAAATAACCCAAGATCTAGTGAAAAGCGCCACAACTGTGGAATAGTTAGTACTTACGTGGAACACAGGTTTTTGAAAGTTAAACTTGAACTCGACGGACTATCAATAAGACTAAGCGGTTATGTGGTGTAAACACAAAAATTACAATACACAAGACCTTTTAAACGTTTCGAGCAGTTAGGTCTTTCTCAAGAATATATAAAACAAAGTGAAAATCAATGAAAATAGTAAATGCAATGTTACCACCAAAGATGTACTAGATACACTATTGACATGTAAACAATACAAAGTTCAAGGTGACAATGATGTATGATGTGTAGAAGGCATTTACTTTTGTTGCTCTGGATTGATTCCAGTAGGGATCATCAATGTGTGAACACAGCTAGTTTGTTAAGATGAGATGATACACACAGTGAAAAAGTTACCTTCTGCATGTAGAGTGTTGACTGCTGTAAGTAACACAAAAGTCTTGATTTATTGCCCAGGACCTGTGAATAGAAACAATGTGTATATATATTCATTCGTTCATTTTCCTTGTGCGCTGAAGTTAGCGCATAGGGCAGAGGTCAGATGTCTCCGATTCTGTCCGTTCAAAGCTATTCTGTGCAGTTCTTGAATAGTATGGATATTGATTGTTTTACTGTCTCTAAGTATTGTTCTTCTGAGTGTTTCTTTTGGTCTACACCTGGCTCTTTTGCCTGTAGGTATCATACATAGATATCACTACAACAGATTGGTGGTGTATTCTGGTGATGTCTGCGTGTAGGACATACCCGATGTAGGACCAACGGCGTTTTCTGATAACATCTGTGATGACATTTTTGTGTGTCTCTCTGATTTATCATTTTTTTGAATTCGTATCAGTGGATTTGAGTTATCCTACGAAGATATTTGTTCGCGAAACTCAGTAATTTCTTTTCTGAGGATAAAGAGCTTTTCCAGCTATCACATCCATATGATAGCACCGGAATAACGCAGGAATGAAATAACCGAATTTTCGTGCGTGTGCTGATTGACCTTGACCTCCAGATAGTAGACAGTCTGTTAAAGACACTTGATGCTAGTGCAATGCGAGTTGTAATTTCTACCATGACATCACCGTCGAGTGTTAATTTGCTTCCTAGATTAACCTTTCTAGATTCCTGTACCTTTTCAAGTTGTCCATTAAAAGTAATTGCGTTAGGTGAATTAGTGAAGTCCATAATTTTTGTTTTTGATGAGTTGATTTGGAGACCTATTTGTCCTGCGATGAGTTTTAATCTATCAGTGTTTGTGCATCTTGAAGGTTTTCACTCAATAGTGCAAGATCATCGGCAAAATCCAGGTCTTCTAATGTTGTTTTATTTATCCAATTGATTCCTAAATTTGCGTTGGGTGTGCTTTTTCTCATAGCCCAGTCAATAGCGATATTGAATAGTAATGGTGACATAGGGCAGCCTTGTTTAACACCGGTAATCACAGGGAACCATGGGGTGCAAAGGGAACGCATTGCGCTAGGCGGACCCAGGGTTAGCAGATAACCAAGATCCCAAATGTACCTCCACGTGGTGCACCCTGGAAACAGAAATACAGCAGCTCGTGCTGATTCTGGCCAAATCATTTGGGGATCGTGTCCGAGAATGCGGAGGTAGCAGATGGAAAGAGATTTGACTGCACAAGAGACAGACAATATCTCCGACACCACCAGCATCACCACATATAGCAACACTGTCGACATACAGTGAAGCTAGTCAGTCCAGTCCAAACATTGGAGGGGCGGCCAATGTAAAATGCACGTAAAGGTAAATGCATGGCGAGAGACAAACATGTTTCACACAGAGTACAATGAAACAATGAAAGGGCAGAACAGCGCTAGAGGGCAGCGCGAACTGCAAATAGAAAGTGAAAAGTCCCTAGGAAAGGGAACTACACGCTCCGTCAGCTCGAGACGGGCTTCTAGTTACCAGAGTTCCTAACAGGCAGAGACCCATACCCACCCATCGGCGTTTGGTAAAGCAAAAGACCTAACCCAACTCTAATGTCGAGCCCTCCTAAACCGGAAATATGCTTGCAAAGAGAAAGGGTTCTGTACCCGATGGGTGTAGGCAAGAAAGGGACAACGATAGCAGTCCTGGCCCAACTCTACTGTCAAGGTTTCCTATACCGGAAGTAACTTGCAGAGAGAAAGGGTTCTGTACTCGATTCGCTCAGGCACAAAAGGGACAACGATTTAGCCCTGGCCCAACTCTACTGTCAGGTTTTCCTACACCGGAAATACACTTGAAGAGAGAAAGGGTTCAGTACCTGATGGGCTCAGGCGCTATTGGGACAAGGACGCTCAGCTCGAGAACGCCTTGCTCTCAAACGCGTGGTGTGAGACTCGAACTTGGACAAGGGGTACACGATGTCGATGAATGACACCTCGGCTAAGAGGGCGAAAGAGCCAGGGTCCAACTCCTCTGTTGAGTTCTTCCCCTTAAGGAACCAGGCTCACGGATGAGAAACGGTTCAGTACCCAATGGGCACAGGCACAGCACGTCCAATTACACGAGACAAGTTCATAGACAGTGGAACACCTCGTTTGAGTCAGACTAAGAGCAAGAAAATAGTCTGGGCGAAGAGTCTCCACTACGCGTGCCTGGAGACAGATATAGAGGCTGTCACAGGCTAAGGGTAGCCCACCCGAATTGTCAAGGCATGCCGAAATCGGATGTGCTAGGCCTACAAGGCGCATAACGGTGGCACAACGTAATCACGCTCCCGGCGGAAATCGCACGGATATCCGTGATGGTTACAATGGAGCGAACGAAAAACAAACAAACAAACAAACAGGGAACCATTCTAAATTGCCTTTTTCTGTTCGAACACAGCATTTTGAGTTGGTATAGAATGATTTTATCACATTTATATATTTGTTTTGGAATCCATATATTTTTAAAATTTCCCAAAGCGATGGTTGATAGATGCTTTTTGAAAATCAACGAAGTTTATTATGAGATTAGCTCCAAATTCTAGACATTCTTCAATTATTGTTCTAAGAGTGAATATATGGTCGAGGCAGGAACGATCTGGTCAAAAGCTTGACTGCTCTTCTCTAAGTCTTTTGTCTAAGGATGACTTTATATATATATTTCACAATGTATACATTGTACAATGGAACTTAGTAAAAGATTAGCGTTAACGAATTTAAAAGAAATGAAAAATATATGGAAAAACTGTCATAAAGAGACAAAAGTTATACTTCTTAGATCACACATTTTTCCAGTTGCAACTTACGGCAGTGAGACTTAGACAATAAATAGTACAACAGAAAAAGAATATCTGCTTTCGAACTGAAGTGTTATAGGGCAATATTAAGAATTTTATGGACATAAAAGATAAGGAACAGTGACGTCTTGAATATGCTGAATATAGAGGAAGGTTGGCTGGTGAATACAATTTTACATAGAAAACTGAAATATTTCGGACATATAAAAAGACACAACGGCATAGAAAGAAGTACAGCAGAAGGTAGATTTTCGGGAAGTAGAAGAAGAGATAGACCTAGAAGGAGAAGGACAGAGATGACTAAAGACTGTATGAAGATATCATTTTAGGAAGCAGTCAGATTGACACAGGATAGAGTCGGGTTCAGAGCATCAATTGCAAAGATAACGTTCTGGAAAGAATATGTCACGTGATGATATTATATATATATATATATATAACAGAAGTCGGCAACCCTTTAGGTCAGTGGGTAGGATGCAATTCTTGTATTATATGGAGCTAAGAATCTTTTATTTTATCACTTGGTACTCCAAGTAGTGTTTGGGGGGGGGGGGGAGAGAAGAGGTACATAACATCTGACTGGCGAGTCAATAAAAATGGCTTAGCAGGCCAAATTTGTCTCTCCGGCATTATCCACCTTTGATATCCATGTACAGATGTGAGGCAATTGAAAGCCCAAACATCAGATATACATAGAGACAAGGAAGTGGGTATATATTCGTAGAAGATGGAATCAGCGCCTATTATATAATTAATTTATGGTGCCCAGTGTAGGCTTTGGTGTCTACTATCTTTTACATAAAATAAATTAATTTCTGTTGTAGAACCCCTGGGGATTATTTTTCGTTATACCTCTCTAGTTTTGACGACGAGGGGAGCTAGCACTAAAAACAAACCAAACAAACATACACATATAGTAGACGAAGACACAGATTTGTAGAATTGGGGCAGCGTGGACATTTTAGTTTCGAAGCTGATTTCGGTGCGACATCTCTTTATGTCTTCTTTAGATCTGGTTGTAAAAGCGGTGGGGAAGTTTTGCTGTTATTTTTAAGCATTTCCTGCTATCGGAAGTATAAAATATATAATTTAATTTACCAGGAAAGAAAAAGAGCGTGGGTGTAATTGAAAACACATTACAATCCTCTTCCCTCAAGACCGAATATTGTTCGTACGTTGCAGTCTACAAATACTGAATTGTGCTCAACTTTGATGATGACGGAGAGTACGAATGAGTCGATATGTGCCTAGAATTTTATCTCACTAGCTGAACAAGTGTACGGTCGAGTTTGTAACACTTTGAATATTTCATTACTCTTTTCTAGCACAGAGACAATCAAAATACAGCCCTTCCGCCAAATACGTTCAGCAAAGCACTGTTTTGTCTGTCTCACATGGCTAATTTAAAATGGCTATTTTAAGGACCACTGATATCTCAGAAACTATTCAATCACATGCTATCTGGGGTACAAAGGGAACGCATTGCTCTAGGCGGACCCAGGGTTAGCAGATAACCAAGATCCCAAATGTACCTCCACGCGGTGCACCCTGGAAACAGAAACACAGCAGCTCGAGCTGAATCTGGCCAAATCATTTGGGGATCATGTCCGAGAATGTGGAGGAAGCAGGTGGAAAGAGATTTGACTGCACAAGAGACAGACAATATCTCAGACACCGCCAGCATCACCACATATAACGACACTGTCTTTCATACACCGGAAATACACTTGAAGAGAGAAAGGGTTCAGTACCTGGTGGGCTCAGGCGCTATTGGGACAAGGAAGCTCAGCTCGAGAACGCCTTGCTCTCAAACGCGTGGTGTGAGACTCGAACTTGGACAAGGGGTACACGATGTCGGTGAATGACACCTCGGCTAAGAGGGCGAAAGAGCCAGGGCCCAACTCCTCTGTTGAGTTCTTCCCCTTAAGGAACCAGGCTCACGGATGAGAAACGGTTCAGTACCCAATGGGCACAGGCAGAGTACGTGCAATTACACGAGGCAAGTTCATAGACAGTGGAACACCTCGTGCGAGTCAGACGAGAGCAAACATCGTCTGGGCGAAGAGTCGCCACTACGTGCGCCTGGAGACAGATATAGAGGCTGTCACAGGCTAAGGGTAGCCCACCCGAATTGCCAAGGCATGCCGAAATCGGATGTGCTAGGCCTACAAGGCGCTAACGGTTGGCACAACGTAATCACGCTCCCGGCGGAAATCGCACGGATATCCGTGATGGTTACAATGGAGCGAACGAAAAACAAACAACAAACAAACATGCTATGTGAGCCACACTGTAAAATACAATGCTAAACATTGATAATAAAGGGAAAATATTCAGTCAAACACTACCACAAATGTCTATAGCGGAAAAGTGTTACGCGCTGCTAGCTTTGGTTTGATGTCCGACACGGGAGACTTCAAATGCTGGAAGCCTTAGAGTAGGGGGGAATTTCCCCTGCGTCTGTAGACAACGACTGTGTCTTTTTTTCTTCTTCTTCTTCTTTCGTTCACTTGAAACATGTCTATATCTGTAATTCTGTCTCCTTAATAAAACTCACTGTCTTTTGTAGTTCATACAGTGTCCCATAGAGTTTTGATTCCAGTGTTGTTTCCTCTGGCCAATATGTCTGCCTCAGCGTTTCATGCTCAGAACACTCTTGAAGTATATGTTTGGCACTCTGTGCTGCCTGTCCACATGTACACATGGCCGTGTTGCCAATCTTGAACTTTGTATACATGTGACTGCGGAGTCGGTTGTGTCCTGTTCTGAGACGTAGAATTATAACTTGTTCTGATCTGTTCATATTGTGATAGTCATCTTGTGTTGGTGTTTGTGGCTTTCTTATTGACTTTATCATCTGTTTTTTCTGATGGTAGGTGATTGGTATATCTGGTTGGTCTTCGGCAGCACCTTCCTTAGCCAGTTGGTCTGCTTTTTCATTTCCTGGTATTCCACAGTGAGAGGGTATCCACTGCATGGTTACCCTATACTGGTAAGACAATTCGCTAAGTAGTTTTTTTTAAGTCTGTTAGTTTTCCAGACTGGAGAGCTTGAAGCACTGACCTTGCATCTGTCAGGAATACCACACGCTGTAGGTCAGAGTTGGAGTTCAGCAGTTTTTTAGCTGCCACACTAATTGCCTGGATTTCTGCATCATAATTATTGCAGAATTTTCCTGTCGGTGTTCTGATTGTATCTCTAGGCTTGTGTGGATATTCTATATATACACCTGCACCTCCATTCCTCACAGCATTCTGTGCTGACCCATCTGTGTACACTCTGACCCATATATCTTGTGGATATTCCTCATCCAGGAAACTGAGGGTGATTGTCATTCGCTGCACACTGTTCTGTTCGTCCTCGCTTAGTATTCCTTTCACATGGGTCTGAATGTATATTGGCATTCCATGGCTTTCACTCCACGGGGTTTGCTCTGGTACAGACCTTAAGGGGCTGCCAACTTCAGGTAGGTCTGTAAGTTGTCTACGGAGTCGTTTAGCTTGATGGATAAAGCTGCTCCTTTTCAGTCGTCCCATTGCTAGATTTTGGAATCTTTCCTTCATTGGATGACTTGGCATACACTGAAACTTTTCTGCTTGAATTAGTACTTTTGTGTCTCTGCGTTCGCCAAGTGTTTGCATTCTTCCCATTTTCTGCATCTCTGCTATGGGTGTTGATTTCATTGCTCCCAACATTATTCTAAGTGCCTGGTTTTGCACTTTATCTAGATCTTGTAATGTGGTGTTTGATGCAGGACACCACGCAGCTGAACCGCATTCCAGGTGTGGTCTTATGCCTTGCTGGTAAACTTTACTGAGTATATTTCCACTGGCTCCCCATGTGGTTCCACTTAGTTTTCTCAGGATAGCTAGCTTCCTCCTGGCTTTTGTTGTTGCTTTGTTTATGTGCTGCTTCCATGTCAGCTTATCATCAAAAGTAACTCCGAGGTATGTGGGTTGTTTGTCTTCTTTCAAGAGCTCTCCATCTATCTTGATATGACCAGCTTTTTGTTTTGGTGAGAGGGTAAAGAGTGTAGTGCTGCACTTATCTGTGTTAATGCTGACGCACCATCTATTAGCCCATAAGGTTAGGGCATCGATAGCTCTTTGTATTTGTTTAGTGGCCACTGTTGCATGTTCTGCCGTGCACCAGATCACCAGGTCGTCAGCATACATTGCCACTTTGATCCCGTGTGGTAGTTCAGCAACTAGGTCATTGATGTAAACCAAGAAAAGTGTGGGTGACAGGACTCCTCCCTGGGGGACTCCATGACGCAGTAGAACTTTCTTGCTCTTGCGACCATCTAATTGTACCCTGGCTCTTCTATTATGCAGGTATGCTTTTACCCATTTGTACATTCTTGAGCTAACCCTGCAATTTCGCAATTTCTTTAGGAGCCCTTCTTTCCAGACCTTATCAAATGCTTTCCTGAGGTCTATCCATGCTGCTAGTACCAGTTTCTTTTCTTGGAAGGCATCCTCAATCTCTTGGGAGAGGTAGGTTGCCTGATCTTCAGTAGAGTAGCACTGTCTGAAACCTGCTTGCTGTGATACCAGAAGGTTTTCACTTTCAAGGTACCACTGCATCCTAAGATTGATAATGCGTTCCATTGTTTTGCATAGACAGCTTGTGAGGCTGATGGGCCTGTAGTTGGAGACTGTGTTGCCATCTTTTCCTGATTTGAGGAGTGGTATCATTATTGCTTCTCTCCACGCCTGTGGTACATTACCTGTGGACCAGCTTGTGTTAAAGATCTGCAGTAGCTTTGCTCTTGCTGCACTTCCCAGGTTTCTAATCATTTCATTGGACACTCCATCAGCTCCAGGGGACTTTTTCATTTTAAATTTGGATATTGCATGCTCCAGTTCTCTCATTGTGATTGGTGCCTCCATGACTTCAGGTATAGGTTCACCTTGTCCAATGTTTTGCTGGTTCTCTCGAACCTCCTGTTGTTTGTCTGGGCTGACTTTGACGTTATTGTCTTCTGCAAAGGAATCTGCAAAGTAATCAGCTGCATGTTTACCTGTTAAAATGTTTCTATCTTTATAAAGTGTGATCCTGGTATTTCTCCCTGTACCTTCATCATTTAGTTGTTTTACAAGTTTCCATAATTTCCTAGTATCTCTTTCTAGGTTCAGCGACTCTGTTTTTTCTTTCCAGCTGCTCCGTCTGGCTTGTAACTTGGCTCTTTGAAATTTAGCCTTTGTTTGCTGATATTTGTTGTGATGTTCTTGGCTAGGTCTGTTCTCGGCCTGCTTTCTAGATGTTTCCATCTCATTTTGCAGCTTTTCCAGTTCATCATTCCAGTAGGGTTTGTAGTTTTTGCGTGCCCCCCTGGGTATGGTTTTACTAGCAGCATGTAGTATACATCTATTAAATTCACTCACTGCTCTATTGATGTCTTTGTCCAAGTTCATGTCCTTAGCTAGAACACTGGTTAAATGCTGGTACATTTTCCAGTCTGCCCTCTTATAGTTCCACCTAGTGAGCGTGCTGCTGTCCTTGGTATATTCATTGTGAATTTCCAGAAATACTGGTCTGTGGTCACTACCCCCAAGCTGCTTTCCAACGACACGTGTGATGTTCTGTCTTTTTTTAAACGGCAAATGACTAATTAAAAATCATTGATCCCATCATTCGCGAAATGACCCAACTCGGCACGAGGTCACCCCCCCCCCAAAAAAAAAAAAAAAACAACAACAACAAAACAACAAACCGATTATTACTGCGAGTATTCACTCTTAGGCAGCCCATGTCAGTTTGTACAGTATTTGTTTTCTGTAGTTGAGACAAGACTTTCATATAAAATGTTTTGTACAGATGGACGTCCGAAAAGTTCTCATGTCTAGCTTGATTTAGTGTATGCACTCAAATATGACATGCTGCACTATTCTATTTTTGATTGCTATTTCTGAAGTTAAGGTGGGCGAAATGACTTTATTATGTTGAGATGGTAATTAAGGATATGTCCTTTTATGAGCTGGAAAATAGTGAGTTGTTCCCGTCTTCAAAGCCTAATATTGTCATGTGATCTGAAATAAATTACAGAGTACATGACACGGTCAATCATCCTCACAGGTCAACGTAAGCAACCACGACCATTTCCAGCAAGAACTGTCACGTGACCGGACATATTGTTTGCCTTTCGGTTGGTCACTATTTATATACTTGGAGTCGCCTCAGCTATTGCTGGTATGATTCCAAGTTATATAAATAGTGATCAAGCGAAAACTCAACAATAATAAAAAACGTCACGAATGGGGTCCTAATTAATTCCATTGAAAGGTCTTTAGTGGATACGGTCATAAACCAACAATATTTCTAATTGTTTCTTCGTATCTGTTTTACAGTATGTTATATAATTGCTCTGTTTACTTGTAAATAAAAGTAATTCCAAACAGTCAACATTATACAACCTGTTTGGCTAATTAGAAAATGGCTGCCTAATATGACGTATTCAGGTGATTTTCATGTGTCACTATGATTATACTTTGTACCTACAGCCAATGAATAGAATGACAACAGTAAAATAAGTTGTTTTAGACAGCCGTTTACCCATTAGGTAATAGGTCTTATATAGCCGAGGGTCAGGCGTAAATTTTCCCCGAGTCCATCAGGTAAATTCAAGACGGAAACATGAGGATAAATGAAAATAATTCTTAAAGCTGAGATGGAATTGATGCAGGTTTGATCTAACTATTGTTATTGGTCAAGTACGGAAACTTTTTTAAAAATATTTTTGAGTTGCAAGGCGATTCGGTGCCGCTAGTACGGACCTGGTTCAATTCCCAAGACCACTGATATGATTTTCATTGGTTGTCGTAACAAAGTATAAATAAATGACCAAAGAAAATACAGGAAACAGTTGGAGTGGCTTAACGCTGCGATGTTTCACATCCCTATTATAACGAAGGTAACGACCATTAGGACAACAAACACAAATATAGTATCTCTATATTTAGCTATCATATCTAGAGCTGAGATCACAAGTCTAATTCTACACGGATTTATGTCTGGGAGACAGAAGCTTCATGTCATCAACAGTTGACATCTTTTAGATATAAGTCAATCCATCTTTAACATCTTTCTTGCATCTTGTTATTTACGTGCGTTACCAGAACCCGAAAGGGGAGCAGACAGCAGTAACGACGTGACCTGTCAGGCGTAAGAGACGGCTAAGGATAGTCGCGAGTATTGTTGGCTGTTTCACTCTATAAATCAAAGTGATTCCAGAATCATGCTGCATTCGGGTGTATCCGGTCTAAGAACGGATATATCGCAACCGACCTGTAAACTGACACGACATACTATGCTAATCAATAGGAGTTTGAGAACGGATGCAGAAGATTTATTGTATCTTCAAATCTATGACCAAAAAAAAAACCCCAAAAAAACTTGAGTTTGTGGTGATAGGATTACACGAACTGTGACCCTCGATTATTTTTGGTACTCAAAAGCTTTAGTATAACAAAACTGGGCTCAAGTCCGCGGTTAAAAAATGCGTAAATCACAACAAGAAGCACTCATTAAATGACAAAATTTATGACAATATTCAACAGCACATTCATAAATCAACCTTGTAAGACTCCTTTTGTTTTACGTTAGAACTGAAGGATGAGTTTGTTTTAGTCTTGTTTTTGTGACATGAAGCTACGATGGTGACGCTGTGTTCATTACCAGTGATAAATTCAATAATAAGCAATATAATTAATATAAATATAATCAAATATAAAGAAATACAATCAATATAAATAATAATAATAACAAAAATGTGCAGGGAGACTATATATTACAATTAGATAACGTGTGTGTACAGGAGGCTATATACTACAGTTAGAAAAAGTGTGTGTGTGTGTACAGGAGGCTATATACTACAGTTAGAAAAAGTGTGTGTGTGTGTGTGTGTGGATATGTGCAGGGAGACTATATAATACAGTCAGAATTTTGCCCCCTGTCCAAGAATACAGAGATTATCATACCCTATTAAAAATTGAAAGAACAATATCGTTGTGTTGAAACGCCCCAGTGTGTTTTCGGGCCCAAGAAGGGAGTAAAGAATGGCTGCCTGATCCTATATAGGGCAAATATAATCCAGAAATCCCGCTGAAGTCGGATGTGTCAGGCCAAAAAGTGCAGAAATCGCACCTAAGCTGTAAATTGTCACAACACATTCCGTTTTTGCTGTGCTGACAGAAGTTTTCTGCTAAAATTATATTTGTTTTGGAGGGGAGTAAAAATGTTTGTCTTAAAACTTAAGAAGGGGATTTGGGGAGGGGGGGGGTGACGACACATAAATTGGCTACAAATAGTAAATATTATTTACTGACAGCCGTTAATTTAAAAACAAAATGTCAATACCACATTTTTCTCATTAAGTGGTCATTAATTAAATTCTTAGAATGAACAGAGTAGTAGTAAAGTAGTATTTATTAATGCCGTAGGGGTGTGAGATGTTAGCGATCTCACATTTCAGTGGCTCTGCAAATGAATGCGGTAGCCATCTCCTCTCCCTCGCGGTATTTACTTCGCGGATTAATCCGGTCCCATTTATGACTGGGTTGACTCGGGAGCCGTTGCAATCTGAAAATCATTTCCGCCTCAACTAGGGAATTAACACAGGACCACTCATATGCGAAGCCAGCGCGCTAACCACTGCGCTACGCGGCTCCATCTAGTCAACTAGATGTGTTCTGTGACGTTTGATGGTGCACAAGATGTGTTTCTACGACTCATATTTCCCCACACTTCCGTTTACAGTGATTTCATTTATTTCTCTGTGCACAGGAAATTAGACACGCTACACAAACATTGAAATGACAACACACGCAGTGTTATGTTTGATTGGTTCCGTTGCTACCACATAGAGCTTTATGCTCGTACTAAGTACGAGTTTTAGAGAAATAACTAACAACGATATATGTGTTTTTTTCAACCTCCGGGGGTTATGAGAATTACAGTTCTTGTTTTCGAATGTGCAATTTGGTGTGTGGGGGGGGGGGGGGGGAAACGAATTATATGTCATGCGTAAAAGTCTCCCTACTCTGAGCAGTAACATCCGGTATGCACGGCATTAGGAAAAACACTCGAACTCGGGGAGGGGGTTTAGTCTATGTGTGTATGTATGTTTGTTTTGCGTTCGCTCCATTGTAACCATCACGGATATCCGTGCGATTTCCTCCGGGAGCGTGATTAAGTTGTGCCACCGTTATGCGCCTTGTAAGCCTAGCACATCCGATTTCGGCATGCCTTGACAATTCGGGTGAGCTACCCTTAGCCGGTGACAGCCTCTATATCTGTCTTCAGGCACGCGTAGTGGCGACTCTTCGCCCCGGCGATTTTTGCTCTCGTCTGACTCGCACGAGGTGTTCCACTGTCTATGAACTTGCCTCGTGTAATTGGACGTGCTGTGCCTGTGCCGATTGGGTACTGAACCGTTTCTCATCCGTGAACCTGGTTCCTTAAGGGGAAGAACTCAACAGAGGAGTTGGGCCCTGGCTCTTTCGCCCTCTTAGCCGAGGTGTCATTCCTCGACATCGTGTACCCCTTGTCCAAGTTCGAGTCTCACACCACGCGTTTGAGAGCAAGGCGTTCTCGAGCTGATCGTCCTTGTCCCAATAGCGCCTGAGCCCATCAGGTACTGAACCCTTTCTCTCTTCAAGTGTATTTCCGGTGTAGGAAAACCTGACAGTAGAGTTGGGCCAGGGCTAAATCGTTGTCCCTTTTGTGCCTGAGCCCATCGGGTACGGAACCCTTTCTCTCTGCAAGTGTACTTCCGGTATAGGAAACCTTGACAGTAGAGTTGGGCCAGGACTACCACCGTTCTCCCTTTCTTGCCTGAGCCCATCGGGTACAGAACCCTTTCTCTTCGCGAGCATATTTCCGGTTTAGGAAAGCTCGACATTAGAGTTGGATTAGGTCTTCTTGCTTTACCAAATGCCAATGAATGGGTCTGGGTCTCTGCCTGTAAGGAACACAGGTAACTAGATGCTCGTCTCGAGCTGACGGAACTTGTAGTCCCCCTTTCCTAGAGACTTTTCACTTTCTATGTGCAGTTCGCGCTGCCCTCTAGCGCTGTTATGCCCTTTCATTGTACTCGGTATGAAATCTGTTTGTCTCTCGCCATGCATCTACCTTTACGTGCATTTTACATTGGCCGCCCGTCCAATGTTCGGACTGGACTGACTAGCTTCACTGTATGTCGACAGTGTCGCTATATATGGTGATGCTGGTGGCGTCGGAGATATTGTCTGTCTCTTGTGCAGTCAAATCTCTTTCCATCTGCTACCTCCACATTCTCGGACACGATCCCCAAATGATTTGGCCAGAATCAGCTCGAGCTGCTGTATTTCTGTTTTCAGGGTGCACCGCGTGGAGGTACATTTGGGATCTTGGTTATTTGCTAACCATGGGTTCGCCTAGAGCAATGCGTTCCCTTTGCACCCCATGTGTGTATGTAGAAGATATGCTTGTTCTTCTGAATTCGTTCTCAAACTACTGCAGATCAGCAGAATGTAGTCGGAAGAACATGCGTTGTGTCATGTTTTACATTTTAAATGCGATCTCTGCGCAAATGAGTCCGATACATTCGATTTCAGCATGGCTGGCTGTTGTGTCCATGTGAGCCTGCATGGGATTGAACAGTCAGCCCTACTCACAAAACCTCTTTTGTTGTATATTCTGTCAGGCATGGTTGTCACAGTGTCAGTAGTCCATTTTCCTATACGGGATCCGGCAACACGCAAGTATACTTGTAAAATGACTCGCTCAAATCAAACACAACATTCTCACTCTTTTGTATACTTGGTGTCGTCAAATGAAATCAAGTCAACGGTCAGCCGACTGCTGCGATCAGTCCACAACACTATATTTGGAGACATACTACTGATACATAGTACATGGAAAGACATGTTTAAACTTCAGTTTGAAATTGTCTTGACTCAATGAGTTGATGGAACACTGAAACGCAGCGGAAAGTTACGAAAAGTTTGTTCGACGTAAACAACAATTCCTGAATATGATGATAAATCAACAGTCAACAGTGTCACGCATAAAGTATCATGTTGGAAATACAGGGTCTGTGGTAACACATGAACGACTTCCATATACCCGTGTGATATAATGACCATGGCTTTTTTGACAGAATAATATGTTTCAGTATGTCTTCACCACAAAAAACTGGTAGTTTCGCTTTGCTAACCACATTAAAAAACTGAGTTTCGCTTTGCTAACCACATTAAAAAACTGAGTTTCGCTTTGCTAACCACATTAAAAAACTGAGTTTCGCTTTGCTAACAAAATTTTAAAAAACTGGTGGTTTCGCTTTTCCAGCCACATAAAAAAACCTGGTGGTTTCGCTTTTTCAACCACATAATCATGATCGCCTACATCAGTCAGCACGGCATGTGATGATGATACTATGACAATTATACAGCAACAGTGGATAATTTGTAAAGACAAGAATTCGCACACTGGCAACCACAAATATTGACGCCTTTTTCCTCGTTCTGTCTTCGAAATCATGTTGCCAGCTGATATGGACCGTATAACTGTGGTCACCAGTCCTGAGACAGCGCTGTATAACTGTGGTCACCAGTCCCGAGACAGCGCCGTATTATTGTGGTCACCAGTCCCAAGACAACGCCGTATTATTGTGGTCCCCAGTCCCGAGACAACGCCGTATAACTTTGGTCACCAGTCCCAAGACAGCGTAGTATAGCTTTCGTCAGTGAAATAATCTAACTTGGAGATCTTTGTTATGTGACTATCTGAACTTAATCCTTATATGACATGCGTCCTGATAAAACCATATAACTCACGCCCGTCGTTGAATAAGCCTGCTTTATAGCAGAAGCTTCAATCAGACCCTCGTTTATTATTAGTACATTGATAACTGTTGTGTCTCATCACCATCATTAGGTGTTATGTCGGCTGGTGTAGGCGATCATGGCTCTCCACAGCTCGCTATCTCCAGTATTCTATATTAGTATCGTTGTTGTTTCCCTGTCGTGTCAGGTTGTTAAATTGTCTAATATTTTCTCACGTTGTCGCCCTCTGTCTCTGTTCCCTTCAATCCTGCCAGTTGTGATTATGTTCTCTAAACCTCCTTGTCTCAAAAGTAGCCAAAACATGAAAATGTGTCTTTTTCTTATATTATTAAGCTCCGTTTCGCTCTTTCAACACCTCCACATTAGTTTTCCTGGCAGTCCATGGTATTCTCAGCATTAGAACCACATCTCAACTGCCTCTAATGTCGCACTATCCTGCTTGTTTATTGTCCAAGACTCGCATCCTTATGTTAGTTGTTAGTATAGGGATTTAGCAGTTATATAACTTTGTGTCTAAAGCCAATAAAAATCACGAGAAAAGTCAAACAGCCTCACTTTTAAAGGATGATCTGATTAGTCAACATGACTGTATGAATGACGAGGGACTCGCGTCAATCCCATTTTTAATAACCAACTATCCCTCAGATTCAACGGAAAGGGGGGGGGGAGACTTTTGTTGTTTACTTGAAATACATATTTAATATCAGTTAAGATATGTCTTTACCTGTGATGAAGCATGTTTAAGACTCATGATGTTGAACTGCTGCTGGAATGGAATCAATCATTTTATTTACATGTGTCGAGATTACAAGAATCGACGATAATGTCGTCACCAGAGTTGAAAACTATCCAGTCTGTAAAATTGCACTACAAAGTCAGCACTAAGTAAAACAGTCGTCTTAGAGTTTCAAGATCTGAGCACATCAAATAACTCTAGAAAACATCTCCATCGAAAACTGTGACACACACGTTTAGTGTTGAAAGTAAAACTCTATCGCCTGGTAGATGGGTACAAGCAAGAGTGGCACATATACTCGTCACTGATTTTATTATGATATATATATATATCATCATCAGATGCCATGCAGACGGCGTAGGCGATCATGGATCTCAATAACTCGCTCCAGTATCTTTTTATCAGGAACGTATTAACTATTTGCTATGCCACGATGTCAAACTATATAATATTTTCTCACGTCCTCTGTCTCTTTTCCCTTCAATCTTGCCTATTGTAACTTTGTTCATATCTATCTATTGTCTTTTCCACAAATACTGTTAGGCATCGTGGAAAGTTGATGTTTTCTGTCTTTGGCCATCTTTACTGCGCTTGTCATGATTAGGCATTGTTTTTAAAACAATCTCCTTGATTGAATCTTCTCTCGCCGAAGACGGATGTGTCGGGTCATTGACCCAAATAAAAATGCGACACAACGCATTTCCATTTTCTTGACTACATCCTGCTTGAAATCTAGTAGGACCATGGTCCTGCAACAAGGGAGATATAGCGGGAGTTTAACAATGAAGGCTAAGAAGAAGATGAAGAATCGTCCAATCTTGTTCTTGGTCTTCCTTTTGATTTGCAGGCGTTCTTTCTGTTATTGTATGCCTGGATGGTTGGTTGTGATGGTTTCATTCGCACAAGGTGGCCGAACCAGCTGATTGTTTATAACGTGTCCAAAACATTAAATATTGTCTTTCTAATACTGTTAAGCAAACATCCATCTCGCATTTGACCCCGTTTTAGCCCTCGTTAATCTGTCTAGGTGTTCAGCTTACTCTCACCACAGAACATCTCTGCTGTCTCTAATTTTCTACTATTCTGTTTATTTATTGTCCAAGACTTGAATGTTAGAATCCGTGTTAATAGTTCTCAAGAAATCTGTTCATCACAGTGACAATGAACTTATATCCTTTTGTATTATCTCATATTATTGCTTCTTGTATTTAATTTTTACTTCTTATATTCATTAACTCTCGCATCATCCACTTTCGTTCTGCTGTCTTACATTTGACATTACTTCTTGTGATTCTATTGCATGTATAGATTGTTTGAGCATATCCCAGTGTTCATCAATACTTTGAATGATTGTTGTATTGATTGTTTGATCATATCTCAGTGTCCGACAATACTATGGATGTTTGGTATTGCATACATGCATTCATTCATTTTCATTTTGCGTTGAAGTTAGCGCATAGGGTAGATCTCCCCAATTCTGTCTGTTCAAAGCTATTCGGTGCAGTTCTTGAATAGTATGAATATTGGATGTTTTACTTTCTCTAAGTATTGTTCTTCTGAGTGTTTCTTTTGGTCTACCCCTTGCTCTTTTGCCTGTAGGTATCCATTCAAGAGATTGGTGGTGTATTCTGTTGGTGTCTGCGCGTAGGACATGCCCGATGTTGGACCAACGGCGTTTTCTGATAACATCTGTGATGAAATTTTGATGTGTCTCTTCTCTGATTTTGTCATTCGATTTGAATTCACTCCAATGGGTGTTATTTACGAAGACATTTGTTCTCGAAACTCAGTAATTTCTTTTCTGAAGATAAAGAGCTTTTCCAGCTCTCACATCCATATGATAGCACCGGAATAACGCAGGAATTAAATAAGCGCATTTTGTGCGTGTACTGATTGACTTTGACTTCCAGATATTAGACAGTCTGTTAAATGCACTTGATGCTAGGGCAATGCGAGTTGAAATTTATGTCAAGACATCATCTTCGAGTGTTAATTTGCTTCCTAGATAGGAGAATTCGTGTACTTTTTAAAGTTGTCCATTTAAAGTAATTTCGTTAGGTGAATTGGTGAAGTACATAATTTTTGTTTTTGATGAATTGATTTGGAGACCTATTTGTCCTGCGATGAGTTTTAATCTATCAGTTTTTGTTTGTGCATATTGATGGTTTTCACTCAATAGTGCAAGATCATCATTCTGTATAATGGATGCACAATAATAGACTAACATTTGTTTTCAAAAGCCTTTATTCTCTCCATTTCTGCTTTAATTGTCCAACTCGTATCCATACAAAAGAATGTATTATATTATATACATATACCTTCACTGCTGTATTCTGGTCTTCCATATGATATATAATCTGGACATTGCTGCGGAGACTTGCTAGAAAGACGTGAATAAATAAAATGCCAAAAGTGATCATTTCATTCCGGGCTTGTCCAATGACCTAGTATGTAGCCAGCGTATGACTTATTGTCCATTTACTAATGCATAACTCTAACTTGAAGTCTGTGTAACAAATAGTCATCATCTTTTGCGAATGATGGGTAAAAGTACAGATTAGTTCAATTTTAACTATCCAACGTCATGGATTCCCGTGTAACACCAATCAAAATAATGGCTGCCGTGACGTCACATCCGACAACCACACAGTTCAACTTTGGACACAGACGAACTTATGCATAATCTGTTTGGTTTATAATTTACACATTTTTTTTACAATTTCCTATTATTTGTGGTGAGTGATCAGTATTTCTGCCCGCTAAACACGGAGCGAGGTGCGCGCACACATTAGAAATATTATTTCTAATCCTAACCTTACTCCTAAGTACTTACCCGTAAGTTTGCCAAATCACGCAACAAAGGTCAGAAAACACATCGAAACTAGAGCAAAGGTCACAGCGGAGAACTATAATGTACTTCAACATGTATGGACATATAATTAGCTATCAAACCCACCGAAGACGGCTGTGTCGGGCCATTGGCGCAAATAAAACGGCGACACAACGCATTTCCATTCTCTGGACTGCATCCTGCTGGAGATCTAGTAGTACTGCTGCATGAGAGATCAAGCAGGAGTTTGAGAATGAACGCTGAAGAAGAAGAAGAGAAGCTATAAAAAACTTACCCCTTTCTTGTCCAAATATCCCTGAATATCTGCTGATACATACAAACAGGAATCACGATTAACTTCGTATTCAGTACAATTATCTGCCATTGTTACACGTTTTCCAACCAGTGGACTTTATAGTCTCTGTGCAACTTATGTCTGAAAACAGTGCAACAAACCAGTTGTGAAGTCTTTTGTAATCTATTATGTCTAAAAGTATGAAACACAACTGATGATTTCTATAGTCTAATCTACATCTAAAAGTATGAAGCACATCTGACCTTTTCTAGTCTAATCTACATCTAAAAGTATGAAGCACAGCTGACCTTTTCTAGTCTAATCTACGTCTAAAAGTATGAATAATTTAGGTTACAATTTGTAGACTAGGCCCCCACATCTTAAAAAATCTGCTCGGGTATTGCCAGAGCCCCAAAAGGGAAGTGTGTATATAATAGCAAGAGCTAACCTTCGGTGCACATCATAAGAGCTTTCTATGGAGATTTTGGGGGGTGGAGTTGGCTGTTTAATATCATAAGGGACCAAGTGACCCAGAAGCCATGCCGAAGTCGGATGTGTCAGGCTGAAAGGCGCAGATATACCAGCAAAGTCTAAACTATGACACACCACGTTCCGTTTCTCTAACTACATCTTGCTAATAATATGTAGGAGCTTGAGAAAAAATGAGAAGAAGAATATTAAAGTTTAAGCACTAGAATTACTCTACATATGAAACAACTAGTCCTAAACACTTGATGTTTTCTATCTACGAATGAAACCACTGAACACGGCTGTTTTCTTGACTATACCATAAGTATGAAGCCATTAAATACGGTTGGTGTTTTCTAGATTAAATAGGTACTATTAGTATGAAACCACTAAGCATGATTACTGTTTTCTAGACTATTATACTTTAGAACCCACTAAAAACAGCACACTGTTGATGTTTTCTATAGAGTCTAACTCTACGTATGAAAACTAACAACACTGTCAGATGTTTTCAATACTCTATGTTCTATGATTGAAACCCACTTGTTAAAACTGTCAACATGTTTTTGTTAGTGTTGTTTGTCTGACAGCACTACATTTATAATAAAATACACTCAAACATTTTGGATTTAAGGCGCCTACATGCTTCAAAAATAGAACTTGGAAACACACTTGCTTGAAATAAAAACGCATACCCTAACACTGGCAGAAAATAAACTGTTGACGTTGTTTGCGGACTTGCCAAATGTACGTTAAGTTAGTCCTATCTTGTTGACACAATTTCTTAAGTGTTCCAATTTTACTTTCTGTCCAAGCCACTTCAAGAATTCAAACTAATGGGCAGGCCTAAGCGACCACACGAGTGTGCTATCTAGGTCAGACTTGTGTAGAAGTTAGGCATTCTAAGCCATGCAACCCTTCCCTGTCGGTTTGACAACTGTGACAAATGAACAATTATACCTGTCCAAAGGCATGTAAGAACCCAACCACAGATAAATAGAAAGTTGGCGCTGTTCATTTTGGCGTTTCTTAGTCGCATTTTCTATTAATAGGAAACGATGCACCTTCGCATTCTCCTTCCTCGTTCTCCAGTCGAAGTTAAACGCTGTTAGAGATTTCATTTATGAAATTACTAATAATACCAATTCTCCAGAAAGGACATTTGGAAGTGTGTACAAATTACAGAACCATTAGCATTATAACGCACCAGAGTAAAGTGATGCTCACAATACTACTGAATAGAATAAAACACAAGTCGGATGAAGTAATTACTAAAGAACAAGCTGGATTCAAACAAACAGAAGCACTGTTGAAGAAATATTTAACATCAGAACATTAATTGAAAAACATATTCATCACCAACGTGATCTATAGAGCTTACCACAATTTCATTGATTTTACAAAGGGCTTTGACCGTGTTTGACATGATGGTCTGTGGCACATACTGAAACAACTTAATTTTGACACAACAATCATTGACATTGTTGAATCACTGTAAAAAATGCAAATAATGCTGCCTTATCAAACAATAGGCCTACAATTGGAAAGCTCTTTAAAACAAATGTGGGAGTTCGGCAATGATGCATAATGTCTCCAGTACTGTTGAACATATACCTAGAGAACATAATACAGGAGACACTACATGACAACATGTCTATATCAATCGGAGGTCCATCTATTTCCAACTTTCGCTTCGCTAATGATATTGATCTTATTGCTGGGTCAGTACAATAATTACAAGAGTTAACAGCAAAGTTAGAATAAGTTACCAGCCAGTACGGAATGGAAATCAACACAGAAAATTGCAAGATCTTGGTTAACAGCAGAGATGCAGAAGAACAGACCAACATTAAAATGAATGGATATAAGCTTCAGGAAGTGAATACCTCGGATCCAGCATATACAGCGATGGAAAATGCAAAGCAGAAGTAAAAATAAGGCTGGAGATGGCTTTAGCGTCTATGTCAAGGCTAACAGTGATTTGGAAAAGCAACATCAGTGTTGGTGTGAAAGTCGCACGTTATAAGCCGCTGGTGTTTTCTGTTGTGCTGTATAGTTATAAGAGTTGGACACTCACTGTGGACAGACATGGAGAGTTAGTGTGCTGGCTGAAGCATTCAATGTCGTACCCCTACGACCATGACAGGTTACGGGTTTTATTCATTATTCATATAGATTTCATTAGTGAACTGTACTGTGGTCACCAGGGCCGTAGAGTTTGTCCGTGAGAGATGTTTCAGATGGCCATAATTTCATCTTGTGGTGTAATACAATGCGCATATCTGTAAAATGTATTCTGTATTTTCTGGAGCGCGATTTTATTGGAGAGTATTGATATGTCAAAAGTGACATATTTCGGTGTCGCCAACTCCCGTACATGTGTTGTGTGAGTCTGTAAAACTTATTGTGGTTTTTTTTTTCAAGTCTATAGATAGCATAGTCATTTTGCCACCATTTTTTGGTAAATTGTCAAGAGGAGACTGGAACAACACGAAGTTGACAATGTACTGAAATATGCACACCATACTGACAACAAGAACAGAGATTGAACGTCTTGCATCTACGATTCCTCCGAAAAATTCGGATTATTAATTGACAGGATAAAGATACCGACACTGGTGTCCTGCAGAGAGCCATGCTTCCAACAATATTGTCCCATTCAGTCACAGAAAACGCATGCGATTTGGGCATATCCAAAGGATGAACAGCAACCATATCTCGAGATAAATACTGTACGGAAACCTTCACATATGCTAGAAGAAGAGGCAGACTAAAGTGATACAAATATGTGTACAAGCCATCAATGAATGTTTTTGTCATCGCTTCTGACAGCTGGGAAAAGCTGGCAGAAGACTGCGTCGCATGGAGAACAATCCTACATAGTCGCGGTAAGACGTGAGAATTCAAAACTGAGCAGAGCGGAAGAACGAAGTTAATGTGCAACAGTCCAGCGTTGGCATTTTCCCATATACTCGTATATTCAGAAACAAACGAAATCGCCCATAGATAGACAGATTTAGCAATGAAAAGACATGCTCGGGAAGTGCCCGATTGATTCCATCTGGTACATATTTGATTCAGACAAGACGGATAAGGTTAAAAATGTTTATTAGAGGTAAAACCCTGGAGTCGGGAAAAAATTCGATACTAGAAATGCGAGAAATATTGGTAACATTATTCATGCATAGAGAAATGCGAGAAATATTGGTAACATTATTCATACATAGAGAAATGTGATAAATATTGGTAGTATTTATACATGGAGAAATGTGAGAAATATTGGTAATACTTATAGAAATGTGAGAAATATTGGTAATACTTATAGAAATGTGAGAAATATTGGTAATACTTATAGAAATGTGAGAAATATTGGTAATAAATATAGAAATGCGAGCAATATTGGTAATACTTATAGAAATAGGAGAATATTGGTAATACATAGAGAAATGTTGGTAACATTTTTAAGTACATGTATATGCGATTATTTATTAGTAGTCTTTCCTTTTATATTGCATAGTTGCCTTTTCTTAGTTTATATTGAGCACTCTAGTTTATTTTGGGACCTCAAGTTTTGGGACATCAAAAGGAGGTCACAAGTCCTTACTGGGATTTACAATTTTACTTCAATTTAGAATATTGATAACACGTAAACATAGAGAAATATTCTTTTCAATGTATACTTGTACTTTTCAATGTATACTTGTACTTTTCAATGTATACACAGTATATATCGCTGGCAATCAAATCACAGGTGTTGGCAGAACGATGTCATATGCTGATGATATCCTGGTGTATAGACAGGGCAGAAATCGAGAAGAGTGCGTCGTGGAACTACAGAAGGAGCTGGACAGGCTGACAAATTGGTGTCGAGATACGGGGGCAGTGGTTAATCCGTCTAAGGCGTAAGTGGCGTGGTTTTCTTTGAACAATCACATGGTAAAGACACCCATGCCACAAGTTTCGTTGTCCGGGAAAAGTTTAGAAACAACTAGCACAATGAGATATGTGGGTGTGTTTTTTTTTTTTTTACAGAAGCCTGAGTTTCAGGGAACTTGTTGACCAAGTTATCGTAAGGGCAGGCAAAGGCTTAGCAGCAATGAAGGTTATGGCTGCTGCGAAGTGTGAGCAGAGGTTGTTATTTCTTTCGTATTAAGGTTTGGTTGTGGTGGAATATGCACTGGCAATTCTGACTCTTAGCCATACTCAGATCGAAAGACTGGATAGAATCCAGAATGCAGCAATGCGTATCATACTGGGATGCACAAGAGACACACCGACACGAGCTATGGGATACCTACTTGACTGTCCAACAGCTGAGCACAGATTACAGTATTGCTGTGCACGGGCTTTCAAATATACGCAGATAAGGAACACCCGTTGCATTCCAAATACAGAAAGTTAAAGGCAGCAGACTCGAGAAAGGGAGGTCGTGGATGGGATGTGCTGAGGATGTCATACAAAGCGTGTGCATATTGCAGGATGTGGCAGCAGGTGCGGAATGGATAGTTCTACCCATAGATTTCGAAACTTGTTTGAGAGTAGTAATATCACTTAGCAGGGAATGCAGAGAATGGTGTCCCACGGCTGTGGAGAAAGAAGTGCAGGCTTTGGTCAGTGAGAATACGAAAGAGGGGGATGTGATTATATACACTGATGGATCTGTAATTAGGCATGTTCGCAGTGCGTGGGCCTTCACAGCGATCAAGGAGGAGAGTGGTGCCTTTACGGTCACTACGAGTAGTATGACCATGGAGACTATGGCGGTGACCAGGGCATTTGAGTGGTTATGCACACAGAAGGTAAAGCATGGCTATATCTTGAGTGACTCTATGAGTATGATTAAGAAGGTACAAGTGGGTCTCGTTTGCGAACAGTGGATTGGGGCCTTGAGAAAGACAAGGCTGAAAGTGTATATATTTATTTTTGTGCCGGGACATGTGGGTGTTCGAGGCAATGAAAAGGGGATCAGCTGGCATCATGCGCGATTGTGGCACAGGGCGATGGGGCAATGGATCGTGCTGACGTTTTGAATTGCTTAAGAGATATAACACGCGAGAGTGAGACGAATGTGGATGATGATTCCTTTTCAATGGCAAGGATTAAAGATCAGGGATTGAAATGCGGTGTTGCTAGAGGTGAACATTTTGGAGGGCGCAGAAGAATGATGGTCAACCAGCATAGGACCGGTACTGTCAGCAAAAGTGTAATGGCGGATACACTCAAGGAGAGATCGGAGCAACTATGGACGTGTCTAGTTTGCAGTGATAATGATCCGACGACTAACTAACTAACTAACTAACTATAGAGAAATATATGTATTTCGACTTTTTAAAAATCAAGCTACGTCACTGTTAATGATCATGTCGAAATCGGATGTTCTAGGCCGGTGGTTGCAAAAATACCGCAGCTCTGCTATGGAACTAACAACACAACTAACTTCACTCTCCCCTACGGAAATCACACGAACTGTTGTGTTGGTTATCAGAGAGCGAACACAAAAGAAGAAGAGGGCAATGATTTACTTGTAATATCTCGTCATATAGTTTCATGTACTTCTGCTCCTCTCTCCTGTTCCTGTATGAGTGTGGCATTGATACGCATAACGTCTGTTCCTCTATCCTGTTCCTGTATGAGTGTGGCATTGATACGCATAACGTCTGTTCCTCTATCCTGTTCCTGTATGAGTGTGGCATTGATACGCATAACGTCTGTTCCTCTATCCTGTTCCTGTATGAGTGTGGAATTGATACGCATAACGTCTGTTCCTCTATCCTGTTCCTGTATGAGTGTGGCATTGATACGCATAACGTCTGTTCCTCTATCCTGTTCCTGTATGAGTGTGGTATTGATACGTATAACGTCTGTTCCTCTATCCTGTTCCTGTATGAGTGTGGTATTGATACATATAGCGTCTGTTTCTCCATCATGTTTCTGTATGAAGTGTGGTATTGATACATATAGCGTCTGTTTCTCCATCATGTTTCTGTATGAGTGTGGTATTGATACATATAGCGTCTGTTCCTCCATCCTGTTCCTGTATGAGTGTGGTATTGATACATATAGCGTCTGTTTCTCCATCATGTTTCTGTATGAGTGTGGTATTGATACATATAGCGTCTGTTTCTCCATCATGTTTCTGTATGAGTGTGGTATTGATACATATAGCGTCTGTTTCTCCATCATATTTCTGTATGAGTGTGGTATTGATACATATAGCGTCTGTTTCTCCATCATGTTTCTGTATGAGTGTGGTATTGATACATATAGCGTCTGTTTCTCCATCATATTTCTGTATGAGTGTGGTATTGATACATATAGCGTCTGTTTCTCCATCATATTTCTGTATGAGTGTGGTATTGATACATATAGCGTATGTTTTTCCATCATGTTTCTGTATGAGTGTGGTATTGATACATATTGCGTCTGTTCCTCTATCCTGTTCCTGTATGAGTGTGGTATTGATACATATAGCGTCTGTTTCTCCATCATGTTTCTGTATGAGTGTGGTATTGATACATATAGCGTCTGTTCCTCCATCCTGTTCCTGTATGAGTGTGGTATTGATACATATAGCGTCTGTTTCTCCATCCTGTTCCTGTATGAGTGTGGTATTGATACATATAGCGTCTGTTCCTCCATCCTGTTCCTGTATGAGTGTGGTATTGATACATATAGCGTCTGTTCCTCCATCCTGTTCCTGTATGAGTGTGGTATTGATACATATAGCGTCTGTTTCTCCATCCTGTTCCTGTATGAGTGTAAAAAATCTGAATCTTGTTCAGTTCTTTATATTACCAATCAATACTGTCATTTCCCCCCACCCTCAACTGTTCCCTGTATGAAGATCTTGATAATGGAATCATACCTCAGAATGTACACAAAACACCTACGTTTGTGAAGTCTAACCACAGACAGTAATTGTTCTACATGACCTAGAAGCCAGTGTATCGTGTTTACAATCAAGTATATGCTCCAATTACAATGCAGACAAGATTGCAGATAAGTTTTCCGTAAGGGGGGTTGGGGGGGGGAATTTACCTTTAAGCGGGTTATTCGCGCGTTTTCGTACGTAAATTTCGCTAGAATTATGTTATTTGAAGGAAAAAATGGTGACAGCATTGTGAAAAACTGATGACAGCATTATGAAAAACTGATGACAGCATTGTGAAAAACTGATGACAGCATTGTGAAAAACCGATGACAGAATTGTGAAAAAATTATGACAATATTGTGAAAAAAAATTATGACAATATTGTGAAAAATTGCTACGGGAAGATAGGATAAACTTTGACAAAGTTTTCAACACTAAAAATCATGTTCTGATTATGTAAAAAAGGGGGGGGGTTGGGGTGTTTGAACACACCTATCCATCCCCCTTATTTACGGGTGTGAATACAGGGCAGACACTACTTCGTTTTTAGTGGGGTTGGGGGAGGGGTGTTTATCTGCTAGGGTCAAATCATTTAATTTCTGTGGGGTTGTGACGATCTTTTTGGGATAGCCGTATATAGAAATGAAAGGGTGGGGGCGGAATTGTTTCCTAGTACGAACAAGCATGGTTTGTTTTTCTAAAGGAAGAAGGTTTGAACACTACAACCCCACCCCCTGTAACTACCGGCTGGGGAAAATACGTAGCATTCGTCTGTAACATTTATGTTCAATAATCTATTTCTGATCTTCCGCTATAAGTGTGCCAACCTCACATCTTTATACTCAATAACAGATTAAGACTGTGGTTCTCAACCAGTTTGTGTGGCCTCCTTTTGAGACAACAATTTTCCTTCCGAGTCCGCTTGGTGTTTGCCGTAAGGGTCGTTAACTTTTTTCACAGACCACCAAGATTTTTAAAGAGTCGTTAGCTTTCTTCACACATCACCAATACCTTTTAAGGGTCGTTAATTTGTTCACACATCACTAATACTTTTTAACGGAACTTCCTTTACACATCACCAAATCATTTTATCAACATTGTATTAATTATCATTAAAACAGTTACGTGACCAGGCATAGCTAGTGCCTAGTCGAATCCCGCAAACAAACAAACACTGTGTTGCCTATCAACTAATCATAATTAGAGGTCTTTGTGAACTCTATTTACTTTTCGGTTGTTTGTCCTAATATAGCTTATTTGGACGTTGTCCACTGGTTGAAAGTGCCTCTTCATAGGAAAGGTAAACGCAGCACATTGTTGAAGATGCTCTAAAGGGGAGCAAAGAATAGCAACACTGTTAACATTCCATGCACGACGTTAAGAGGCGACTAAGGGAAAACCGACTAAACTTCAGCATGATGAAGTTTGTTTGTTTGTTTTGCGTTCGCTCCATTGTAACCATCACGGATATCCGTGCGATTTCCGCCGGGAGCGTGATTACGATGTGCCACCGTTATGCGCCTTATAGGCCTAGTACATCCGATTTCGGCATGCCTTGACAATTCGGATGGGCTACCCTAGCCCGTGACAGCCTTCCTATCTGTCGCCAGACGGTGAATGTGTATTGACTCTGTGCCGAGACGGTTTGTCCTTCACGTCTGTCCTGCACGAGGCGTTCCGCAGCCAGTGAACTTGCATCGTGTAATTAGACGTATTGTGCCCGTGCTCATCGGGTACTAAACCTTTTCTCGTCCTCAAGCCTGGTTCCGGTTTAGGAAGAACTTGACAGAAGAGTTGGTCTCGGGCTCGTTCGTCTTCTTAGACGAAGTGTTGATCACCAACTTCGTGAGCCCCTCGTCCAGGTCTGAATCTGTACACATATTTAGGAACGTTAGGGACTTGTGTTTTGTTCTAGTGCTGAACAGTGCTTGTCACCTCGGACTGTTATGCCTGTGCCCATCGGGTACTGAACCTTTTCTCTCCGCGAGCACGTTTCCGGTATAGGAAATACTCGACAGTAGAGTTGGGCCCAGGCTGGGATCACCCGTAACTAGAAGCTTGTCTCGAGCAAACAAAGCTTTAGTTCCCATTTCATCGAACCATTTTCCTTTTTTGTTTTTGCACACGACGCTGCCCTCTAGCGCTGTGCATCTTTCTCAGTGTACTCATTGTGCTTTTATTTTCTATTGGGGCATCTGCCTGCTTCGTACCAACTACATTAGCCGCCCTCCAATGCTTCAACCAGACGTACTAGCTTCACTGTGTGTCGACAGTGTTGCTGCATGTGTTGGCACAGACGTGTTGGATATATTGCCTGTCTTTTTGCAGTCAAATCTCTTTCCATCTGCTTCCTCCACATTCTCGGACACGATCCCCAAATGATTTGGCCAGAATCAGCTCGAGCTGCTGTTTTCTGTTACCAGGGTGCACCGCGAGGAGGTACATTTGGGATCTTGGTTATCTGCTAACCCTGGGTCCGCCAAGAGCAATGTGTTCCCTTTGCACCCCATGATGAAGTTGGATAGTGATATAATTTAAAAAAATTAAATTAAAGAATTCAGACAAGATACTGCAAGACAGAAGCGGACACGTAGAAGAGAAAAAAAAATCTCAACCTCACATAGATACCCTCTATTGTTGTCAATTCTGTAAAAGAACATTTTGTGCGCGCATTGGACTTGCAAGTCATTTAAAAACGCACTATTAACTTTATTATTTTATTATTTATTGTTATTATTATTATGGTTGAGTTTTTGGTCATCGTCGATCACGACGGACGAACATCATATCATCGTCACGTGGGATCTGCTTCGTCACGTGAGAACTGTACTGTCACGTGGGATAGATGTATGGCAAATGATACTTTTATAGCCGAGTACCTAGTGAATTATGCAGTACTGTGGACTGGTCGGGTTTCATCCTTCTACTGCTGTTATTTGTTGCTTCCTGTAATTTTCTTTCATCATCATCAGGTGCCATGTCGGCTGGCGTAGGCAATCATGGCTCTCCACAGCTCATTATCTCCAGTATTATATATCAGGATCGTTGCTGTTTTCCTGCCATTCCAGGTTGTTAAGCTGTCTAATACTTTCTCACGTTGTCGCCCTCTGTCCCTGTCGCCTTCAATCTTGCATGTCGTGACTATGTTCTTGAAACAGCCTTGATTCATAACGTGGCGAAAAAAAATAATTGTTTTCCTTATATTTATTAAGGTCCGTCTCTCATTTGATTTTTTCAACACCTCCACATTAGTTGTTCTTGTAGTCCATGGTATTCTCAGTATTCTTCTGTTGAAAAACATCTCTATTGCCTCTAATTTCTCACTTTCCTGTTTGTTTATTGTCCAAGACTCGCATTCATATGTTAGTGTAGGAGTTATATAGCACTGCAGAACTCTCTTTCTCACCTCTAATGGCAGCCAACTCCATCCCATAACCTCCTTAGTCGCCTTTTACGACATGCGTGGAAGGTAAACAGTGTTGCTATTCTTTGCTCCCCTTTCAGGCCCCGGCAACGCACGGGCGATAGGCCCTATATGAAATATATGTATCAATTTGGTGGTATCAATCACTTGATATCACCGGCATATACAGCGTGCCAGGTTCGAAACCACGTCTGGCCACCAAAAAAATCCGGGTTTCAATTTCTCGTTTGACACGACCATGCCTCCAGTTGACTCAGTTGTAAATACGTCCCCGACGTATGAGATAAAGTAGTTAAAAACAGCAAGAAATGAATTGGACACCCCACCTAATAGTTTTTGCGGCTTAGTACATTAAGAGTAATTTTCATCCCCGACGGCAGGTTTCTGCCATGGGACATGACATCAATCAATCAAGTGCCATGCCGATTGGCGAAGGCGATCATGTTTCTCCACGACTCTCTGTCTCTTGAGTTGTCAATAAGCTCGACATACCTTTACATTTTTATAGTAAAGGAAATGTATGTATCACTTTGGCGGCTGCTATAATAAAAGAAATGTTATGTATGGATAGGTGGCTCTTATAGTAGACCCTATATGAAATGTATATATCGATTGGTTAGCTGTTATAATAAATGAAATGTATGCATGGATAGTGGCTTTTATAGTAGGCCCTATATGAAATGTACGTATCAATTGTAGACTGCTATAGTAAAGGAAATGTATGTGCCAATTGGTGGCTGTTATAGTAAAGGAATTGTAGCATAGTAATGGAGAATGGTCGTGAGAACGGCTGTCATTGTTTAGCACGTGTGTGATATCTAAATTAATTTGTCGCCGACAAGAACATGAGACAACTGATAACTTATACGAGCTGTCCTGATGTCAACAGTAAACATTGCCTATTTCTATGTCTATCGTATAACATATGTCTATCCACACGTGACCGGGACTCTGAGTCTACATACACTGGGATGGCTGCTGGAGTGGAGAGCGAAGCACTTATGAGAATGTCGCGCGTGCTGTGAAGCCAGTGTCTAATCAAGAATAAAAAATTAAGAAGTATTTCTAGTAAAGAAAGGCCGCAGTGTGTATGAGGGTGATGTAGATAGATGTTTGAGTATAGATACACGAATATTCACGAGTTATTATAATTGTAATTACAATATAGTGTCATAGTGGAAGCTGCAGAGGCTTTCTAATTGTGTGGTCCAGGTTTGATTTTAAATTAAGTGAGAACATTGCTTCTTAGATATGTGGTCTATTGTACGTGTTCTGTGTGAGAAGAAATTAGTTGGACAGCCAACAGATCCTGTGTCCCCATTAAATGGTTATTAAAAATAATAATCGAAAATTAAATGTTCCGCGTGATCATCGCCCATTTGTTTGCCTTAAATATTTAAGTGACACATATTTTTTACATAATACAATATATTTTCATTTATTTTTTGTGTACGCTCTTAACTCATCAAGATTTTGGACGAATTGACCATCTACAGTAAAGGATATGTCCAAACCAAGGCCCCCGGGAGTAGAAGACCGTTGCTCAGAATTAATTATGACTTCATTCGTTACGTTTTTTTTAATTATTGTTATGTTTTTCTTTAGTCTCTATTTATATTCTTGTAGCCGTATGCCAAAAGTAGCAAAAGTGACTCCTAATATATAAATAGTGACCAGCGGAAATCATGATAATAATAAAAAACGTAACAAATGTAGTCCTAATTAATTTTGTACAGAGGTCCTATAAGTATTGTCGAATGTCACGGTCCAAACACAGTGATATTTCTGATAATTGAGTTATGGTTCTCTTTTTGTTGTAACGTGAGACGATGAATTGTATTACTAATATCCCGCATTGTTATGTAGGCCTATCATTATATGACAAAAATACGGATGTAGCACTATATTTTTCTCACGCCTGGATGTGATAAGAGGTTTGTCTTGTACAAGTGCCCGCAGGCAGAATAAAACCATCATTGCTCTAATTAAACTTCGTTTTTCTCGAGTTATCAGCTCAACTATTGAAGTTGTCTCGGGCTAGGACATTGCTTAACCAGTAGATCCCCTCCCCCCCCCCCAATCTGTTGTATAGTCTATTAAGGCATGTCATTTGTTCCCGCTGTATTCTAAAATTCCTTTCTAAATATTATCCAGTAATATTTGTATAATTGGTCGTCGTCACCATCACCATCATCATCATCACCACCATCAGCTGCAGATACCATACCACTAAATAAAACATGCGGACGGCAGATACCAGCACCACTATAACAAACATGTGAACTGCAGATACCAACACAACTATATAAAGTAAAACCTATTTTTAAAGTTCTCGAAATTAAACTCAATATCTCAAGAACCATTGTACCTTTCACACTGAAAGTCTGCATATTGGACTTGTATTTTAATGACGTTAGAATTTTATAATACTCGGAGTGTCATTAAGAGATAGAATTAGAAACGATAACATGACAGATAACCAAAACAATACCAGTATTGGAACACATCAAAAGACAACAGATCAAGTGGTTATCACACACTTCCAGACTATTGACACATATCATGCCACAAATGGCCATGACAAATAGACATAACGGTTATAAAGCCAGAGGCAGACCATGTAAAAGATGGATCACAGAAATCAAAGAAGCCACAGGAACAAGCTTACAAACAGCGCACAAGAAGGCCATTCCAGAGAACTCTTCCACCCCTGACGCCCCAAGGCAAACAAGGGAACAGCGTATAGATAGATAAAAATAATTTATAATTCATATTTGTGCAGAACCTGCCAAATCTTAAACTGCAATTTTAAGCTCTTTCAAAATATATTTACAAATATAATATACATATATATTTACTGAATATTTCAAGTTTATTAGGTTCAAGCATGCATAATATCTAAAAAATTTATTTTTTAAAATGGTACTTTCCTAGTAGACGCCACTATATGTTTAATTATTTCCATTGTCTATGTTTGTAAATTTCATGTTAATCATATAATAATATCAGTTAATAATTGAAATATTCATTCATTTAAAGTTGGGGTGAGTGTTAGTTCTGTAAAACACAACAATCCTAACCATAACCCTAACCGAAACCCTAAAATAAATTAATATTTAAATTATTAAAGGAAGAACATTACATTTAAAAACACATAGACAAGAGAAATAATCCTACTATGTGTTGGCATCTAATAGAATAGTACAAAAAAAAAATTATATGTTTATATTTTTATGGATATGGTACCCATTTCTCTAAACAAATTTTTTTGTCGTCTAAAGGAGCCAATAAGTGGCACACTGGCGTGTACTCAATCCCTCACACGTATTCCATAGCTTAAAGCGATAATTCACAGGGATCTTCGAAAAAGGTTCACTTTATAAATAAGACGACGTGAGCTAAATCTGAACCGACAACATGTTGTTCACAAAGCACAAAAGCTGCACCACCACACCAGGGAGATGAACATGTTTGTTTAATGTTATGTTGAGGGAAATGTACCTCTTTCATGATCTATCGGCTGAATTACGCAATTAAGTATTTTTTTTTTATAGGATAGGTGTTTATTTTAACACAAGAATGAATGCATGAATAAACTAAAGTGGCATCAATAGGTGGCATCAATAGGCATCAATAGGTGGCATCAATAGGCATCAATAGGTGGCATCAATAGGCATCAATAGGTGGCATCAATAGGTGGCATCAATAGGCATCAATAGGTGGCATCAGTAGGCATCAATATGTGGCATCAATAGGTGGCATCAATAGGTGGCATCAATAGGCATCAATACTGAATATTTCGTCTTTGGAAAACTAACTAATGTGAAACTAAATAAGAACAAATGTACCAATCACACAATTTTTTTTTTAAATCACGAAATATTTGTATTTACACAATTTTTGACAAAAATATAGATTATCATACAAATCATGTACTATCTTGAGAGTTTCAATGATTTACCCAAAAACCATCTGAGGTTAAAGGGAAAGAACTGTGAAAATTGCGAACACAAAATTGGCAAAGATTTATTAGTTGAATCGGTTAGTTGTAAAAAGAAAATAACTAGACCGAGTCACGTCAACTTTCTTTGATCTTTGACTACGAATAATTATTGATCCACGGAAAAGAAATATTACTGAAATTTGGAAATGAACTTTTTATATCAAAATTAAATCAATGAAATAAAAAAAAGTAAACCTTCGGCCACTTGAAAAAACACATATGGAAAGAATATTCTTACACAGACAGAAGCTGATTCATATGCCGAACCATCCAATGCACCCGAAATGTAACAGCTAAACTAAAAATAGACTGAAGAGAACCATCTTCTAGCACATATCAAAACACCAATGACCTCCCCCACATCCCACAAACAAAATACAATATGGAAATACTTTGTGGTTTTGCGGAGCTAATTTACAATTTAAAAAAAAAATACCGTTCTTCAAATGAAGTCCATGGGATCATCAACAGAATACCTGATAGTAATATTCACTGACTCTCAGCTAGTCTCTGGATCAGAAAATGATTGAACACTAATCCCCGAATATGGATCATGTACACAGATGGCCTGGAAGAAAATGATTGAACACTAATATAATCCCCGAATATGGATCATGTACACAGATGGCCTGGCAGAAAATGATTGAACACTAATATAATCCCCGAATATGGATCATGTACACAGATGGCCTGGCAGAAAATGATTGAACACTAATCCCCGAATATGGATCATGTACACAGATGGCCTGGCAGAAAATGATTGAACACAAATATAATCCCCGAATATGGATCATGTACACAGATGGCCTGGCAGAAAATGATTGAACACAAATATAATCCCCGAATATGGATCATGTACACAGATGGCATGGCAGAAAATGATTGAACACAAATATAATCCCCGAATATGGATCATGTACACAGATGGCCTGGCAGAAAATGATTGAACACAAATATAATCCCCGAATATGGATCATGTACACAGATGGCATGGCAGAAAAAGCTATAAAAATAGAGGATGGAGCGTCTTTATAGCAATCGAAATAGTATCATTAAAACATTCCCAACAGGAAGGACATGCTCAAACGTTAGAGAAGTCTAGGAACTCTTACAGATACCGAGAGCTCTCTCTTGCACATAACAGTCAACAGAAACTAACATATTAATACGCACTGCCAGCATATCTTTATTACAAGCAATACAAAGTAATAGTAACAAAAGAACAATACATAAAATTAGACTAGAACTAAAAAAAAAACAAATTTCAAAACAATTCTACAATTGTTACCTAGAACTGAAACAAAATCTTTGGGGCACCAGCTCTGACCTGGAGAAGTCTAGGGGATTCGTCCCGGCGACTGACCTGATGATCTAGCAATACATTGAGTCTTTTTTTTCTTATTTATCTGTGATCTACCAAGAACACAGAAGAACAAGAATTTAAAACAGCAAGACTTCAACTAAAGGGTCGAAGAACAAGTCATCCAGTGCTCTGTTTCATAGACGACATGAACGTAACGGTTGGAATCAGTAATACCAATTATGAACTTTGGAAAAAAAGTTGTTTTGAGACTACTCTTAAAATCTAAAATGAGGACATTTTAAAACAATTCCTGCAATATCACTTATTTTATTATGGGAGTGTTGTTGTAGGTCAGAATTGATGTCTGTGAAATATGGATAACTGGAAGTTCTGTTGTTGGTCAGAATTGATGTCTGTGAAATATGGATAACTGGAAGTTCTGTTGTTGGTCAGAATTGATGTGTGTGAAATATGAATAACTGAAAGTTCTGTTGTTGGTCAGAATTGACGTCTGTGAAATATGAATAAATGAAAGTTCTGTTGTTGGTCAGAATTGATGTCTGTGAAATATGGATAACTGGAAGTTCTATTGTTGGTCACAATTGACGTCTGTGAAATATGGATAACTGGAAGTGCTGTTGTTGGTCAGAATTGATGTGTGTGAAATATGGATAACTGGAAGTGCTGTTGTTGGTCAGAATTGATGTGTGTGAAATATGGATGTATGAAAGAATAGGGAGAACTGCATGAGAGGATAAGACAACGAACATAGGTTCTAACAATACGTCATATGAAAAAAAAATACTGCTAATGGATCTAAAGATCAAACAAGACGAGGCGCACAAAAGAGATAGAGGCAGAGACAAGTGTGAGAGAAACATCACGAGATGGACAGGTTACAGTCTAGCAGAGTGTACCACTAACTCATGAACAGAAGATGCTGGAGATCTGTTGCAGCCAACTTTCTTTGCAGAGTTGGCACAAGATGATGATATAATTGGAAGAACATCACATAAATCTCCATAGAAATAAATATGCACAAAGAAAGCTGCATTGTGTTCAACAGATGCACATACGGAAACATGGTGTTTAACCAATGCACATACGGAAACATGGTGTTCAACCCGATGCACACGCGGAAACATGGTGTTCAACCAATGCACATACGGAAACATGGCGTTCAACAGATGCACATACGGAAACATGGTGTTCAACAGATGCACATAAGAAAACATGGTGTTCAACCCGATGCACATACGGAAACATGGTGTTCAACAGATGCACATACGGAAACATGGTGTTCAACCCGATGCACATACGGAAACATGGTGTTCAACCCGATGCACATACGGAAACATGGTGTTCAACCCGATGCACATACGGAAACATGGTGTTCAACCCGATGCACATACGGAAACATGGTGTTCAACCGATGCACATACGGAAACATGGTGTTCAACCCGATGCACATACGGAAACATGGTGTTCAACCCGATGCACATACGGAAACATGGTGTTCAACCCGATGCACATACGGAAACATGGTGTTCAACCGATGCACATACGGAAACATGGTGTTCAACCGATGCACATACGGAAACATGGTGTTCAACAGATGCACATACGGAAACATGGTGTTCAACCCGATGCACATACGGAAACATGGTGTTCAACCGATGCACATACGGAAACATGGTGTTCAACAGATGCACATACGGAAACATGGTGTTCAACCCGATGCACATACGGAAAATCAGATTGACATCTTACAATCAACCAGAAGTGGATTTGTTGTTTAAATCCCAGGAACACATGTAGAAGGAAATTGGAGGATGAGATAAAAGTGCTTGTCATCTCGTGGATACAGATGAAGAGTACAGTGTAGTACAGAAATCAATCGATAGCGACAGATGTAGCTCTATGTTTTACTGGGAACTGAACAGGAATAGATCGAAAGTTATTTCCATATACGATATATAAATAGTTATTTTCATATACGATATATCAATAGTTATTTTCATGCACGTTATATTAACATTTATTTTCATATACGCTAAATAAATAGCTATGTTCCTACTTCATGTATTTCATGTATATAAGAACTACGTTATTGAACTTAGGGCAGGCCCACAATTGTCCAATTTCATTTCGCATATTTTTAAAAGTATGCACGAATATCGATTTTTCATGCGCCAGATTCACCAATCTGACCATTTTGTGCTTGTCCTACGTTTTATCTCCCATCCTCAAATTTCTAAGTTATGTTGTTATAGTGAAAGCAATCCCGTGTTATGTTTTTCCAACATCTATTTCTTATATAAATGTGTATGCTAACCGGTGCAATTGTTTTTGAGAGATATATTTTTCCCTCTTGGACACGAGTTTCTAAGTGCACTAAAAGTAAAGTCAACTCATAGCATTTATTAATGCCGTAGGGATGTGACATGTTAGCGATCTCACATTTCAGAGGCTCTGCTGTATGAGGGTAGTAGCCATCTCCTCTCCCTTGCAGTCTTTACTTCCCGGATTACTCCGAATTACCAAAGAGCTCCACTAAGTGCACTACTAAGGGCACTATCTAAATATGAACAATATTTAAACATCTTAAAGAGGTACTTATATGAAATGTAATGGACTATTCTTCTTTTTCAGAGTTCATTCTCAAACTTCCACTGGATCTCTCTTTTAGCAGGATCATTGTCCTACTAGATTTCCAGCAGGATGTAATCCAAAGAATGGAAATGTGTTGTATCACTATTTTATTTGCGCCAATGTCCCGACACATCCGTCTTCTGCGGATTAATGGAATATGATACTGTCATATGCTGCACCAAAGCACTGAATCATAAATTTGCAACTCGCAGGAGTTGTATAACAAATGTTTCTATTAGATCTAAGTCTATTTACTACAATACTGTGAATGATGTATATAAACTTCTTATGTTTCCATTAGCAGTGTGTGATGACATTATGATTTGAAATATATTTTTGCCCTGTAAAATTCACTTACGTGGCAACCGTAGGTGGTATATAGTTTATAGTGTATAGAATAAGTCCACTGTCTTCTTTCCAGGTGTGTCGTAAAAGGCGACAAAAAAAGTTGGGTGATTTCCTGACATCTTGTCATCTGAAAAAAATCATCATTATAACTGCATATTGTGTATTGATTTCTTACTTTTGTTTGTCTTCTGTCACATGTTCCACATGGATGAACAATACATGTTAGCCAGAGTATATTGCGCCTTTGCTCTTTTGTTGCATATTCATAGGTGTCGGGAAGTGCCGGTGTATCATTACTGCAGATGGGACAATAGATATGACAGAAGAAAGATGAGCTCATTGGTACAGAAGTATATAATCTGCTCATGGAGTATAGCATACACTTGTCATGTAGTCGTAGAATGTTCAGTATTCAACCGCAGCAATTATTATTTGAACGTGGATACCGTTGTTTCACTCGTTGTATTCTTGATAAAAGCATTTTGGTAGAAACGTCGATTCGTGTGTTATTATGTATGTTACCAGTGATTAAAAAAGTTTCATTACTCTGATTTAAGTTACGCATGTTGGATTACAGTTTTGTTGTAGAGATTGTCTATTATAGATTTTCCTAGAATATTCATGACGTAATAAAAAAATATTTTTTTCTCCGTTAGAAAACTAATTCTGCATAAATTCTTCATATATACCCGATACAACTTTTATATATTCGGTATAACTTCTTATTTAATCGATATAACTTGCAAATTGCGCATGCTGTATTTCATGTTCTTGATGAATAGCACATGTCAACGATTTCGATTCCAACACACCAGCCACTTTATATTTATCGTTGATATTGCAAGCTGTGCTTAGACACTTTATATTTATCGTTGATATTGCAAGCTGTGCTTAGACACTTTATATTTATCGTTGATATTGCAAGCTGTGCTTAGACACTTTATATTTATCGTTGATATTGCAAGCTGTGCTTAGACACTTTATATTTATCGTTGATATTGCAAGCTGTGCTTAGACACTTTATATTTATCGTTGATATTGCAAGCTGTGCTTAGACACTTTATATTTATCGTTGATATTGCAAGCTGTGCTTAGACACTTTATATTTATCGTTGATATTGCAAGCTGTGTTTAGACACTGTTAGTTCTAGTCCATGCTAGATATACACTCACAATTTCCATAGCTAGATTAAACTTTCCTAACAGTTAAATTTGTGTTCTGTGAATCACGTTTTTAGTGTTTCCACTAAACAGTTAAATTTGTGTTCTGTGAATCACGTTTTTAGTGTTTCCACTAAACAGTTAAATTTGTTTTCTGTGAATCACGTTTTTAGTGTTTCCACTAAACAGATAAATTTGTGTTCTGTGAATCACGTTTTTAGTGAATCAAATACAACGTTGGTGAAGAAATACGACAGCCTAGTGGACCAAACAAAATAAGTTTCAATCTTAATGTTTTGCTTGAATGATATTGACTTTGGTTCGATACCTGATCGTGACGTTTTATTTACAAGTGAAATATTTCGGAGATCAATGCGAATATAAAGCTAAGCAATTATCTGCTTTAAGTTGCACTCCGGTGATGCTAATTTGTGGAGAGGTATGGAGTACTTATGGGGAATTTAAGTACAAAGAAGTCAATTCTCTACGTATTCTAATCATGTTACGGGGTTGTGCAGGGAGAATAGTGATATATCGATATGAGTTACACACATGAGGTTGCGTCTGTGGGTTTCACCAATGGCCCCCCTAGACAACCACCCATGAAATAGAAAACCGTAGTAGATGAAATGCCACTATATTGAGACTCATTTATGGAAGATTTGTAGCATGTCATCTATACAATTATAGACACTCTCTGAGTAGAAGACTCCTTCAATTGACATTGCACTACGCCGAAGGCTGACGTCTCCTGGGTATGAAAGAAATCATTGTGAAAACATCTTGTTTGAAGAATACAAAACAAGAAGCATTCATATTTTTTGTCTGATCGACATGGTGGTCAACAGATTGTATGATTTTTATATTGACGAGTATTTGGTTTGACAAGATTTTATATTGTTTGTTCTTTAGTTTCTCAGTCCGAATATTATTAGCTGTTTCTGTTTGCATAACAATTACAATGGGTTGTTTCTGCTGTCATGGCATCTACAGAGCGTTTTTTTGTTGGCATGTCTCTACTGTGTGCTGTTTCTGAATAAGATCTATTGAGTTTCTATCGTAATGCCAACAGCTGTGTTTTTGTTTTGTTTTTGTGACTTCTACTGTGTACTGTTTCTGTTGTCATGATTTCTACTTGTTGTGTTGTATTATGACAAAGACATTTTGGCCCAAGCGTCGAATTGTGGGGTTATATGTGTTATCAGTGATTAGAAAAATTTCATTACCCTGTTCCACGTTTCGCATGTTAGATTACAGTTTTGCTGCAGATATTATCTATAATTATTTTCCTAGAATATTCATAACGTTATAAAATTATAATTGTGTGTTGTTTCTGTTGTCATTATATCTGATATTTGTTGTTCTGTAATCATCTGTGTGTTGTTCTATTGTCATATTCTGTGTATTGTTCTATTGTAATCTTCTTTGTAATGTTTCTGTTGTCATGACATCTTATGTTTGTTCTGTTATATTCTGTGTGTTGTTCTATTGTCATATTCTGTATGTTGTTCTATTGTCATATTCTGTGTGGTGTTCTATTGTCATCTTCTGTATGTTGTTCTATTGTCATATTCTGTGTGTTGTTCTATTGTCATTTTCTGTATGTTGTTCTATTGGCATATTCTTATGTTGTTCTATTGTCATATTCTGTATGCTGTTCTGTCATCTTCCTTATGTTGTTCCATTGTCATCTTCTGTATATTATTTTTGTTGTCATGACATCTACTATGTGTTGTTTTAGTTGCCACGCATTCTAAGTGCCTTGTTTCTACTGTCAGGGCGTGTAGGCTGTATTATAGAACCCAAATTGTACTTTGGAAATCAGTGAATACTGAAAGCTTTTACATAGTGAAATCTTTGTTTAAAAGGTTAATCAATAAACATGATTGAACACATTTGTCTTGGATGATGTTATAGAGCGGACTCAAATTCTGCCATCTCACAGGTTAAGCCAAGTTAGAAATTTTGACAAACTCGTTCCTCATTCTATCACGTATTGGTAGTGTTTGAGCTGTAATTCAAGTTAGCTTACACTGACAACCAATAAAAAGCTATGGGATAGATACCCTAGTTGAAGGGTTTTTTTTCAGTCACGTGCCTTTCCTCTCAATATGGGGTGTTTGATTGTCTGCCGGTGTACGTTTCTGTGACTGAATAGAGCTGAGGGTATTCATTTTAATCCAAAGATTTAGTGTAGAACTGACAACATTAATCTGAATCCAAAGATTGTATGTAGAGCTCATGATAAAACTAATTTTATTACAAAGATCGCATGTAGAGCTCCTGATAAAACTAATTTTATTCTAATGATCGCATGTAGAGCTCCTGATAAAACTAATTTTATTCCAAAGTTCGTATGTAGAGCTCCTGATAAAATTAATTTTATTCCAAAAATCGCATGTAGAGCTCCTGATAAAACTAATTTTATTCCAAAGATCGCATGTAGAGCTCCTGATAAAACTAATTTTATTCCAAAGATCGCGTACTCTGAAGTGTATTATGCAATCCAGTGATCTATGCCCGATCTTAAATGTCTCATGTAATATTAATCTAATCCAATGATTGCTGCTTTGAAATGTGTCATGTAATCTTAATCCGAAGATAGCCTTCTGTGAAATGTATCATGTAATTTTAATCCAGTGATCGAAGTCTGCTCTGAAATGTGCCATGTGAATTTTTTTATATGCAAACATCTCAACATGCCTTTGACATATTGCACACATCCAGGTATCGCCTTCAGTTACACAACTGAGAAGAACATGTGCTTGCGGCAGAAAGACAATAGACTGTCAGAAGCTGCCTGCTCACTGCTACCGGGATTACTTCTTCATCATAATCATCATTTTAGTTGAGATTTTTGGGAAAGTCTGACAGGAGAAGAAGACGAGATGTGAGGGGGTGGGGGTGGAGGAGGTAAGAAGTGGAGGAAGAAAATGCAATTGTGCTTGGAAAAGATAAGTCTAGAATCAGATATAATGAAACAAAGTCCAGAATGAAACAAAAATCTAGAATGAGATAGCTTACTAGGGACCAAACCCGAAATAACGGAATGACGAAAACGGATGTGCTGGACCTCGGACGTCCTGACCACAAGTGGCCAACCGGGGTGCAAATAATCACAGTTTTAATGTGGAACTTGCAGCACAACGTACTTCACGCTCACTGGTGGAAATCACACGAAATATTCGTTGTGGTTATTTGAGAGCGAACGCTGAAGAAGAAGATAGCTTATTAAAATGTAAAAAAAAACGGTTTAAAGGAACTACAACTATTTAGTACAACGGAATTATTCGGATATGCTTATTTTGATTTCGTAAGAAAATGTTTAAATAGTAATAAGTGGATACTGCATGTAGAAAACCCTTCTAGACTACTGAAAAAACCCCGCAAAAAACAACAACAGAAAAAATGAGTAATATTTGCATGTGTTTAGTGTAATGTTTGCATGTTTTCAATTTAAATGTGAATAAGTAAATGAGTACGTTTACTTTGTATATATATATATTACTATCATGTCACTTGAGTGACATATTCCACCGAAGACGGATGTGTCGGGCCATTGCCGCAAATAAAACGGCGACAAAGCACAATTCCATTCTCTTGACTGCATCCTGCTGGAGATCTAGTAGTACTGCTACAGGAGAGATCCAGCAGCAGTTTGAGAATGAACGCTGAAGAAGAAGAAGAATGACATATTGTAACTTGCAGACAATCATTAAGCAAAAAGAAGAAAAAAAGCACGCCACTGAGCAATTTCTCTCAAGAATAGAAGACTTTCTAAGCGACAATGTCACAGCAACAGATGAATTTGTTTTCGTCTTTCTCATTTAGTAGTACCATATATTTTATTTTATCATATTATTCACAAACAACGTCGTCCCCGCATACAGATTGTGCTTCCAGGAAGCCCGAGTTTCGGCCGTTTCCTCAGTTTTTGAGGTCTATGGAGAAATTTTTCATTGAGAACTAAAGATGTTTTTGTACCTGAGCACTGATCGGCCGCGTATCCGGTGGCATTCGGACAGTTATCTGAAAAGTAATTGTTTTGGAATGCGGCAGTTTTGCATTCTTTGGACGTGGCCCAGTCATCACAATCTACTTTCACTAAGTGTTTTCATGGCAGATGGTAGCTGAGTGCGACGTAACACTTCTATTTTGGTGATTCTATTGCGCAATTTAATGGTTAAGATTTTGCAGAGATATCTTAGATGAAAGATATTAATTCTAATCTCGTGTTTTGTGTAGGTAGTCCATGTTTCGAATCTATTGTATAGTGTGCTCAGCATGCATGTTTGATAAATCTGTACTTTGTTTTTAATTTTAGTTTTCGGTTTTTCCAAAAGCGTTTTGACAGTCCGCCAAAAAATGGTAGCTGCATTCCTTGTGAGTGCGTTTATTTTATTATCTATGGAGAGGATTGATGTGTTTGTGGATCCTATGTAATAACAATTTTCAACTTGTTTTTTATGATTGCTGTTTAATTTTAATGTTGTTGGTACTGTAGATCTTTGACACATTACTGCAGTTGTTGTGAAGCTTATTGTCATAGAGAACAACTCACAGGCCTTAGCCATTGTCGATTATGGACTGCAAGGTGGACTCACTGTGTGCCACTTGTGCAGTAGCGTCAGCGAAGAGATGTTCTCTGATGAGTATTTCTGATGTTCTTGTCTTTTCTCTGAGTCGAGCTAAATTGGAGAGTGATCGGTCGTAGCGGGTGTGGAGGAAGACATCACCAGCTGAATCAGCAAGAATATATTTTGGAAGCGCTGAGAAGAAAATTCCGAAAAAAGGTGAAGGATCAAACACATCCCTGTTTTACTCCAGTCTTGACTGCTAAACTTTCAGATGTATTAAACTTAGAAGATCAAATAATGTACGCATGTACGTAATCACACTTTAACTGATTCCGGCCGGAATATTTTTAGCGTTTAAACGTAATTAAATTTTGTTAGATTTACATTTTTTCTGTTGTTTTTGCAGAAGTCTAGAATGGTTTTCTGCACACTGTATCCACTCATTACTAATTAATTTTCCACAAAATCATTTTCTTGAGAAATCAAATTAAGCATATCCGAATAATTCCCTTTGTACTAAATAGTTGTAGTTCCTTGAAATCATTTTTTCTAATTTTACTAAGCTATCTCCTGTTAGACTTTTACATACCGCCGAAGATAGATATGTCGGGCCATTGGCGCAAATAAAATGGCAAAACAACGCATTTCCATTCTCTGGACTACATCCTGCTGAAAATCTAGTGGGACCATGGTCCTGCTACAAGAGAGATTCAGCGGGAGTTTGAGAATAAACGCTGAAGAAATAAACATTTACATTTCACGAATTTATCTCCATCTATTCTTGTATATTTTAATAAGCTTTAATAATATATGTCATTCTTCCTCCTCGTCGTACCCCACCCTCTCCACCCCCATCTCGTCTTCTTCTTCTGTCCGACTTTCCCAAAAATCTCAACTAAGATGATGATTATGATGAAGAAGTAATCCCGGTAGCAGTGAGCAGGCAGCTTCTGACAGTCTATTGTCTTTCTGCCGCAAGCACATGTTCTTCTCAGTTGTGTAACTGAAGGCGATACCTGGATGTGTGCAATATGTCAAAGGTATGGATATGAAAAATGGGGGGGGGGGTGTATGGATATGGATGGATGTTTATTCTTCAAAATAAGGTATTCCAGTAAGTATTCCATCATTATCAGATCTTACTAGGGACACAACAAACACATCTAGGCTAACTATCTTATCATTCTTCTGTCAGATATATTGATCCATCATCAGTGATGGAACATCTAGCATTCCTCGTAACCAAGGAGTCTGCTACAAAGTGATGGTACATCTACCAAGGAGTCCGCTACAAAATGATTGCACATCTACCAAGGTGTCGGCCGCAAAGTGATGGCACACCTACTAAGGAATCGGCCGCAAAGTGATGGCACACGTACCAAGAAGTCGGTCGCAATGTGATGACACATCTATCAAGGAGTCGGCCGCAAAGTGATGGCATATCTATCGAGGAGTCTGCCGCAGTGTGATAGCATATCTATCAAGGAGTCTGCCACAAAGTAATGGCACATCTGATATTCCTCGTCCCCAAGGAGACTGCCACAAAGTAATGGCACATCTAGTATTACTCGTCACCAAGGAGACTGCCACAAAGTGATGGCACATCTAGCATTTCTCGTCACCAAGGAGACTGCCACAAAGTGATGGCACATCTAGTATTCCTCGTCACCAAGGAGACTGCCACAAATTTCTGGCACATCTAGTAAGGAGTCTGCCACAAAGTGAAGGCACATCTAGCAAGGAGTCTGTGCAATGTTCGTTGACCTACGTGTCTTCGTCATCCATGGGGATTAATTGATATAAGACAACTATATTTAATTTGATATAAAAGAAAGAAGTTCAAATGTCGTATAGGATTGACCACATATTCTCTTCAAGAAGTGGCCCACTGCGAGAAGTAATATAAGATAGCACAGTAAGCGTAGAAAAGTAATATAAGATAGCACAGTAAGCGTAGAAAAGTAATATAAGATAGCGCAGTAAGCGTAGAAAAGTAATATAAGATAGCACAGTAAGCGTAGAAAAGTAATATAAGATAGCGCAGTAAGGGTAGAAAAGTAATATAAGATAGCGCAGTAAGCGTAGAAAAGTAATATAAGATAGCGCAGTAAGCGTAGAAAAGTAATATAAGATAGCGCAGTAAGCGTAGAAAAGTAATATAAGATAGCGCAGTAAGCGTAGAAAAGTAATATAAGATAAGCGCAGTAAGCGTAGAAAAGTAATATAAGATAGCGCAGTAAGCGTAGAAAAGTAATATAAGATAGCGCAGTAAGCGTAGAAAAGTAATATAAGATAGCGCAGTAAGCGTAGAAAAGTAATATAAGATAGCACAGTAAGTATAGTTTATTCTTCATGTTCGTTCTCAAACTCCTGCATATTAGTAGGAAGTAGTCCGATGATTGGCACGAGGTGTACCATGGTTCAAAGCAGGTGTTCTTAACCTGGTCCTGGCGAACACCTTGGTACTCTAATTTGGACATGTGATCGCACCACGCCAGTTAAAAAGAGTGCTCGTGAGCACTGATTACATGTGGGTGGTGCTCACCGTCTGAAAAGTTTGAAGACCCATGAACTAGAATAATGCTGACTACAGAATGACATGGGTGACTTTCACCACCCCCTCCCCCACCTACGGGATGGAACAGCCAATTCCACTCAGAAACCTCCTTAGTCACCCCGTACGACATGCATGACATGTAGCAATATTTCTATTCTTTGCTCCCTTTCAGGTCAAGTAACACACAGGCATAAGAAAAGTTGCAAAAAAGTATAACTAGACCACACTAAGTCGTATAACCCGTGTAATATCTTTATTTATGTGTATGTGGGTGTTAAAGTGTGTTGTGTGGGAGGACGTGGTTTAGTTTGAGGGGTATGCACAACGTTTTCATCGTAAATGCAAGCTTTGCTAACCAAGTACTTTTTGGTTGCAGATCTGGTTCAAGTGTTGTGGTACGAGAAGGTTCTAAATCTGGTGAATTCATTCATTGATTGTGAATTATAAAAAGATAGGCCAGCTTCCCTGTGTGCTAGACGGCCAGTGTCAACACGATAACTGGGGTTGCGGGTACAATTTTCCATTTGACCATCTGTTCATTGGCTGTCACAATATTCCCAGCAGGAAAGACACTTTTCATTTGCTTCTATACTATATCTTCCAATATTTGCTAAGCTTGCTCATTAATTTAACAAAAATAGAATATCCAGTATCTTTTATTACACCATCCAGTATCTTTTATTACACTATCCAGTATCTTTTATTACACCATCCAGTATCTTTTATTACACTATCCAGTATCTTTTATTACACTATCCAGTATCTTTTATTACACCATCCAGTATCTTTTATTACACATCCAGTATCTTTTATTACACCATCCAGTATCTTTTATTACACTATCCAGTATCTTTTATTACACTATCCAGTATCTTTTATTACACTATCCAGTCTCATTTATTAGAATATTCAGTAACAATTATTAGAATGTCCAGTAAAAACAATAGAATGTCCAGTAATAATAAGTAGAATGTCCAGTAATAATAAGTAGAATGTCCAGTAACAATTATTAGATTGTCCATTAGCAATTATTAGAATGTCAAAAGTTCGTTTTGAAACTCATGATCACAGAAAAAAAAATATCATAAAAATTATTGGACAGATGTGGATGAGAATTTAAATATACAATAGAAATTATAAAAACAGTTAGACATGCATTTTTGCATAACAATAACCTAAGTACGACAAATCAATCTTTATGTATCGTATATGGAAACATGGTCCTGCTCAATAAGTAGTATGTAATGGCGATTACGATTTCATGAACATATTCGATAAATGTTTGTAAGGGACTTCTTGCACTGCTATGTCAAGGTGTAGTCATGTCGGTGCTAGTGTATGCACTGGCTATCCTGACCCTTAGCCACACACAGATTATAGACAAGACATGATACAGAATGAAGCGATGCGTATCATTCTTGATGGTCCCAGAGATACATAAATCGTGGCAATGAGCTTCTTGCTGAATTGTCCTATCATGATGCAACGAGCGGATATGTTCTGTGCTCGTTCCTACCTGCGCATCAGCGCTGACAAGATCCATCCACAATTTGACAGGTGGATATTGATATTTATGTAGATATTTGAAAAGATCAAACTGATTAAAGAGGGGGAAATTATGACCTGGCAGGAAAGAGGAAGCTTTTGCCTTCATGGTTGTAGGGATGCCACCCTAGAGGCATCAACACAAAAATTTCTCCAAACATCTTTATTCTTTGCCATTCGAAGAAGTGTAGGAAAATGGTCACTCACATACCATTTCTTGATGTTATAAATTAAAGATTGTTTCTACTCCCCCTCTTCTCATTTCACCCTCGACTGTTGCTTTCAAAATACTTTATAAAAGTGAATTGTGTCTCGTTATATGTTCAAACCAAACAAGTTTACGCTGTTTCACATTGCTAAAAGTGGTTCTTGATAACCTGTAAGTTTGCTTATTTGCTGCTGTACGAATATATTTCTCTTGTGGTCTATATAATTAATTCTTAACAAACGTTCGGGTATGCACATTATGGGGCATAGAACCTGGAGAAAAGAAGTAAAGTATGCCTATCAAGCGTATAATTTTCAGAAGTCCAGACTGAAGGATACTTTTTCAGTTGGAGATATTACTGTCTACTCTGATGGGTATGTGATTCGGCACGTGCGAAGTGCCTGGGCATTCACGGCTCAATGCAGAGGGAAGTGTATTAGGAAAGAAAGTGGTACTTTTTATACAATCACTAGTAGTACGACGGTGGAAAGAGAATAACATTCATTTTTGTACCTGGTCACGTGGGCGTTAAGGGAAATGAAAAAAGAGCAGACATTCTTGCTAGGGTCTCCACAGTGACTAATGGCAGCCCAATTGACCGTGCTGAAACTTTTAATGCTATCATGGAGTTGGACCAATTGGAAGATATTGGGTGTATTTATTCTTCCATGTATACGGTTAGAATGCAGGATCTGGGAGTGAAGCGTGATGTTGCAAGAAACGAGCAGCATATAGGAATAAAAAAAAGAGTTATCAACCAACACAGTCAATTACCACATAACGAAGCACACTGAATATGAGATCGGATCCCCTATGGACCTGTCCGGAATGTCATGCAGATGATATGAGACCAACCAACCAAACAGCCATCCAACAAATCAACCAACCTAACCAACCAACCAACAAACCAACCAGCCAACAAATCAACAGACCAAACCAACCAACCAACCAACCAACCAGTTAGCCAATAAATCAACGAATCAACCAAACCAACCAAACAACCAACCAACCAATCACGCAACCAACCAACCAACCAACAATATTGACAAGTAAACAACATAAAGGATATTGCCGAAAATCATCGCCTACTGTATTTGTTATTGTATACTCATCTTGTTATTCCAGAAACCTTATCTTATGGGGTCTTGATAAACACAAGAACATTGATAACAAAAGCATGAATTACATACACAGCAGATGCAACAATGGACTGACATATGACTACTTCAAATCAAAAGCTGCAAAACTTACATTACTATTTTCTCCTTGTGATAACATTATATTCTAGATAGAAACCGACACAACACATTCCGCTCTCCGGAAATCATTCTGTTAATCTTTAAGAGAACCATTTGAGATCGGCCGTAACCACCTCCCATCTTCCATCTGCATACTGATGTGGTTGTCATGCATGTTTCCGTGTGTCCAGCAATGATTCTCCCCCTCACACTAACAGGAGAACAGCGGTCAGACTTCTCATCTTGACGCTCTCTGAGACTTCATTTACTAAGGCAGGTTTCATGTCTTACTTTCAAAGATCTTTTTTTTAATACGTTCTCAATTTCCTGCTTATTAGGAGGATGTAGTCCGAACAAAGGAATCGTTGTATTATGATTTACAGATTAGGTGAGATATCTGAGCCTTTCGACCTGGCACATCCGACTTCAGAATGGCTTCTTTGTGACTTTGACCCTATATGGGATGGGAAATGAGTCTCGCCAAATAACCACCTTAGCCGCCTCTTACGAAAATGCACGAAAAGCAAATAGTGTTGTTATTCTTTGCTCCCCTTTCGGGCTCCGGCAACACATGGGTGTTCAAAAGATTCAAACTGAGCGGTATCGATATGAATGGCTGACAACTATAGCAGCTTGCAGCTTACGTGACGCGGCATGGATCAACTGCTTGGTACGTGCAAGCATTCATGGCAATGTGATGGCAGACATGCTTGCATTTTTTGCATCAATAGATAAGAAGTTAGCAATGTATAAGGGGATTTATTGAAGCTTATTGACTGGTAACTGCTGGATGTGGGTACCACGATTGATGATATATTGTGGCTCAAATTCGGGTATAAGATATTACATGTAAAATGTGAAACTAGTAAAACTGGACCAATGTGGCGTATAATGAGGACAACAGTATACAAGAGAGCCACATGAATCATTAGCATGCCCTGGACATTTAATGGAGGAAACTGAGGACCTGGTTCTTCTGGGAGTACAGGACGTTAGCACATGACTCATTCTTCAGGAGTTGGAGTGCCACGCATAAGAAGTGTTACTGACTTTTTGCCCTATTTTTTATTGCTTTCCATTGATTCGATACTCTTAAGGAATATTACACATCGCAATCAGACACTATGAGATCAAAGGTCAGATTGCGTTGAACTTAAGTACAACATCACCCTTTAAAAACATACTATTTTTTGACAGAGGTGAGAAATAAAATCTTTCAAATCACTTAGAGAGCGAAAACCCAATACATCCTACCGTAATTCTACCTTGTGCATTACACTTTGCCAAAACAATTGCGCCATTTGGCCTCCACAGAAATACTGGGATAAAACAGCGCTTTATGAGAATTGTGTCTCTTGCCAGATAAGAAATGTATAATTTCAGCTGGAAATAATTTCCACGAAATAGTATACACGGAATTTAGTGACGAAAATATGAACAAATGAAATGACAGAAAATTATGAAAAGGTAACAATTAATAAAAGGAGACACACGAAGAGGCACAAATATGAACATGTGTACACATTATTGCTCTAGGCATAAGAGCCGTTCACATAGCAGAACTTTGTTGAGCAGACGTATGCAGCCAAAATTCAATTCTCTTGATGACTGCTTCTTCTTTAGGGAGCTGTGCCTTAGATGAAAGTACTGCCTTCCGGGCACATAGAGCTGTGGATTGTCTCTATAATACATTGCCCAGCAATTGCCTTATTAACCTTTTTTAGGGAATGTTACAGGTTATCGATAAAAGCAGCATGTTACGAATCGTACTTGGATTATGAGAGTTGTCCACTTTACAGATGGACACATTCACCAGCGACTAGGTTAAATTCTATTGACGAGCGATTCCTCAACTGGAACGCGTCTCCGAGATGACAAATGGGAAGAAATAGCATGGAACACAGTGGAAGATGTATACATTAGCTCTTATGTCCCAGCTCTGGAATTACATCATCACACTGTGCTTAACATGTGGGCGTTCGAGGCAATGAAAGAGCGGATCTACTGGCATCATGCGCGATTGTGGCACAGGACGATGGGGCAATGGATCGCGCTGTCGTTTTGAATTCCTTAAGAGATATAACACGCGAGAGTGAGACTAATGTGGATGATGGTCCCTATTCAATGGCTAGGATTAACAATCACGGATTGAAATGCGATGCTGCTGGAAGTGAATATTTTGGAGGGCGCAGAAGAATGATGGTCAATCAGCATAGGACATGCACTGTCAGCAGAAGTGTAATAGCAGATACACTCAAGGAGAGATCGGAGCAACTATGGACGTGTCCAGTTTGCAGTGATGATGATCCAACGACTAACTAAATGTGTTTAACATAAAAATCCGGTTCCTTCATTCAAATTATTGGCCAATTTCTATCTCCTATGCGTTGTGTTTTATTTCGATCGTATGTCCTCTCAGTTATAAAGTAGGACTTCCTTCTTACGGTTCTAATGAATACTTCCTGTAGATTCACTCAAGGGCGAAGTAAGTTCCATTTACTTTATCTAATTTGACAACTTAACATTTATTAACACACGCAGTATTAAATAATCAAGACCAAGTCTAACCTGTGTTTTTTCTCTTTACTATCTTAGACTCTTTAGGGCCGCCATGTCTGACAACATTTCACAGAATATTTGTCACTGAAAATCACAATTCATTACATAAACAACTCTCGTCTTTCCTTCCTCTATTACCCTTTACGGGTGTCGAGGGAGATACAATTCTTGTTTTCGCTTTTCTGGCAGCTTCAGATAATGTTATTTGGTGTTCGTGTAATGTCTCTTTAATGTTGTCGATCCAACGTACTCTAGGTCTACCCTTGGCTCTTCTTTCTGCTTCTCCTCTCTTCGTATATGCTTTATAAACTAATGAATTACACGGCATTCTTTCCAGATGACCAAACCATTTATCTGTTGGTTTTGTATGTATTGTAGAATTGATATGACACCCATTATTTCATAATAAACAACATAAACAACACACTATTAATATTTCATTGGTGAACACAAAAGACTTAACTGTTAGTTACAGTTAGTTATCAGTTAGTTACAAAATCACTAACACTTAAACAATTGCATAACAATTTGTAAACATAGCTACCTATTTAAGTTGCAACCCGTGAGGTCTTAGCTACACGCCTTATTCAATTCTGTTCACCATCTTTGTTGTGTGTCCACTTCCGAAGTACAGCAAAATAAATATCAAGTATGAACCAGGCGTGTTCAAATAGAGCAAAAGGTCAGCATCTGACTACTTGATTCCTTATGTTCAGTTCGCTACACACAGCTGGTTGGCTGAAGATACTTGTCCAATTAGTTATAAATAATAACGGTCTGCTCTGGACTGGTTTTCAAGCGTTGATGTCAAGTTACATGTTGTGATCTCAAAATTTGTAGGCGGATGCATTTATTCTGTTAGATTCCTTTATTGTTCTAGTCGTAAATGCGATACTTCTCATCATCAACTACTTGAGGCAATCAATTCATTGGATCGGGAATTTCTCCTTCTAATGACATTTGATTGAGCAACATTATTTGTCAATCTGATAATCACTTGAGGACAGTTGAAACTCTAATACTGCACTGCAAAATATCTAGTCTGCCCTCGGAACACAAGTATAGCTCATTTAGTAACCAGCAAGTATGGAATGGAAATCAATACAGATAAGAGCAAAATCTTGGTAAACAGCAGAGACACAGAAAACCAGACTAATATCGTGATGAATGGACATAAGCTTGAGGAGGTGAATACCTTCAAATACATCGGATCCAGTATATGCAGCGATGGTAAATGCAAAGCAGAACTAAAAATAAGGCTGGAGATGGCTTTGTCATTGTCAAGGCTGTGATCTGGAAAAGCAACATCAGTGTTGGAGTGAAAGTCAAACTGTATAAGTCGCTGGTGCTTTCTGTTGTATGATTGTGAGAGTTGGACACTCACTGCGGACATGGAGAGAAGATTACAGACTTTCGAGTACAAATGCTACAGAAGAATTCTACGAATTTCCTATAGGGAACATAAGACCAATGTGTACGTAAGAAATACAGTAGAGATGCGTGCAGGTGTTCAGGAGCCATTGCTTTCAATAGTGAAACTGCGAATACTAGCATGGTTCGGACATGTATGCAGTCACGATTCCTTGTCAAAAACAATACTGAAGGGAGCTGTCGAGGGTGGAAGAAGCAGAGGAGGACAAATAACGAGACATGGACAGGCAACATCAAGGAATGAAGGAATGGACAGGGCAAGATATTTCCACACTCATCCACATCGCTGAGGATATAATTCGCAGGAGGACTCTGTGTGCTGAGGCATCCAATGTGGTACCCCTACGATCCTGAAGGGTTATGGGTTAATTGATTGATTGATTTGATAGCGCATTTGTTGTTCCCTCACTGCAGACACATTGTTAGGTAAATTTGGGGAGTGAATTTTCTCCCAGTTTTTCGAATCTAAACATTCGAATAAATCTCGTCCACATCTTCTATCCATTCGTAGAAATTCATGCATGAACAATAAATAGAGACACATCCATATCTTCTTTCTCTTTCAATCTGTCATTTTAGATACCGTTTTGACGTCTACAGATCAACAGATTCTCATAATTTGACTGCGTCAAATATTCATCAGGATCAGATATCACATACAGTAACTGGATACCGTATAAATATACAGCGCCCAGAACCTATGGTCTTTATCCTCTCCGGCTGGCGATAAATTAAGGTTCTTACATAGTTGAACCTGCCGGCTCAATTGCTTCGGACAAGACTGACTTTTACTCAGTCTCTTTCTTGTGACTTCCTAGATAATCACTTGTTTTTCCGTAAACACATGTGACTGAAAGAATTCACTCACGCACGTTTTTGTCTAATAATGGAAGAGTCATTTTTTAAATTACTGATAGAGATCCTAAAACTATGGAATAAATTCCCTTCTTAAAATTAGCAAAGTAAGCAGTTCCTGTTCAAAGATTGACAGCGCCAGACGCAGAGTTGACATCGTACGATGCCCCATAGACATAGTTATGACTATTACTGACCGAACCAAAATACAAGTCGCATTCAACTATTTAATGTCCTTTTCAGGACAGACCAGAACCCGTGTCAGTCCCAAGCAGGACACCACCCAGGTTATTCGATCACAAGATACGACCCGATATAACCAAAGAAATTTATTTCACGGTTGAAAAGAGCGTGATTTTCTCAAGAAAGCCAAATCCAGTAATAAACAAAGAAACAACAAAGTCGCATTCAAAGATACATGGGCAAGTAGAAAGTAGCACGGCATAGTCTCAATCATTGTCTGAAATCGCACATGATGTAGCCGATGTTTACGATTATAAAACGTTAACAAACAAACCAACAAACACACACATAATCAAACGAACGAACATACAAATAAACAAACAAACGAGCATGCTTCTTCTTTCTTTTCGCATTATACCACTTTATGCCGTGCAGCGTCAGGTGTAGAAGAGTTCTCTCAGAAAGCGAACTCATATCTTAATGCAGTTACTTTATGACATTACCAGTACCAGTTTGAATTGCATAACACGAAAAACGCATCCATTTTCTACCAAAAGCGAAATTTGATTTGTAGTTTGTATTGGGAAAAAGTTAATTTCGATTTCCACCGTTCATTCTTTGCAACAAGTTCCAAAATATGCGTACTTAACTAATCATCAAAGACGTCGGTTAGAAGATATTCCATATTTCAGCCTCAGATTTATTAACCATTTCTTTGAATTCATTGTTGGAGAAATATCCGATATCTTAGTCGCTTCGACTAAATTTCTGTGCTGTCTTTTATTTTGTTTGTTTGATCTTTGTAATACCATAGATACAGGAAAGGGGTAAGGGTGTTGTAAGCTCCAGAAGTCCATCTTTCACACAATTATACATCACATTCAGATAGTCGTTGGTAAGAACAGCTACAATCAGGATAAACATCTGATTTAGCGATCCATTTTAGCGTGTTTACCCCAAAATATTTCAATCGATCCATCGACTACATACCCCTATGATATATCAATCGATTAATCGACCCCCCCCCACCACCCGAAAATATATTCATCGACTCCCTCACCACCTCTTAAAATGTTTGTTTGTTTGTTTTGCGTTCGCTCCGTTGTAACCATCACGGATATCCGTGCGATTTCCGCCGGTAGCATGATTACGTTGTGCCACCGTTATGCGCCTTGTAGGCCTAGCACATCCGATTTCGGCATGCCTTGACAATTCGGGTGGGCTACCCTTAGCCTGTGACAGCCTCTATATCTGTCTCCAGGCACGCGTAGTGGCGACTCTTCACCCAGACGATTTTTGCTCTCGTCTGACTCGCACGAGGTGTTCCACTGTCTATAAACTCGCCTCGTGTAATTGGACGTGCTGTGCCTGTGCCCATTGGGTACTGAACCGTTTCTCATCCGTGAGCCTGGTTCGTTAAGGGGAAGAACTCAACAGATGAGTTGGACCCTGGCTCTTTCGCCCTCTTAGCCGAGGTGTCATTCACAGACATCGTGTACCCCTTGTCCGAGTTCGAGTCTCACATCACGCGTTTGAGAGCAAGGCGTTCTCGAGCTGAGCGTCCTTGTCCCAATAGCGCCTGAGCCCATCAGGTACTGAACCCTTTCTCTCTTCAAGTGTATTTCCGGTGTAGGAAAACCTGACAGTAGACTTCGGCCAGGGCTAAATCGTTGTCCCTTTTGTGCCTGAGCCCATCGGGTACGGAACCCATTCTCTTCGCTAGCATATTTCCGGTTTAGGAAGGCTCGACATTAGAGTTGGATTAGGTCTTCTTGCTTTACCAGCCGCCATTGGATGGGTCTGGGTCTCTGTCTGTAAGGAACACAGGTAACTAGATGCTCGTCTCGAGCTGACGGAGCTTGTAGTTCAACTTTCCTAGAGACTTTTCACTTTCTATTTGCAGTTCGCACTGCCCTCTAGCGCTGTTCTGCCCTTTCATTGTTTCATTGTACTCAGTATGAAATCTATTTGTCTCTCGCCATGCATCTACCTTTACGTGCATTTTACATTGGCCGCCCCTCCAATGTTCGGACTGGACTGACTAGCTTCACTGTATGTCGACAGTGTTGCTATATGTGGTGATGCTGGTGGTGTCGGAGATATTGTCTGTCTCTTGTGCAGTCAAATCTCTTTCCATCTGCTACCTCCACATTCTCGGACACGATCCCCAAATGATTTGGCCAGAATCAGCTCGAGCTGCTGTATTTCTGTTTCCAGGGTGCACCGCGTGGAGGTACATTTGGGATCTTGGTTATCTGCTAACCCTGGGTCCGCCTAGAGCAATGCGTTCCCTTCGCACCCCCCTCTTAAAATAAAAGTAATGTCTGCATACCACGCTCTTTGCCAAGCCACTTGTTTGATAGCCAAGATATTCTCAAATATATTTAATAGCCAAGATATTCTCAAGTATTTTTGGTAACCCAGATATTCCCAAATATCTCTGGTAGCCAATATATTATCAAGTATTTTCAGTAGTCAAGACATTTTCAAGTATTTTCGGTAGTCAAAATTTTCTCAGGAATCTTTGGTAACATATATTGTCAAGTATCTGTGGTAGCCAAGATTCCCTTAAATGTCTTAGGGAGTCAAGATTTTCAACATATATTCAACAGAAATAAGAAGCAGAATAGGACAGGCAAAAACAACATTAAAAAAAAATATACTGTGTAATATGACCTTGTCATTAGAGGTGATAAAGAGAGTTCTGCAGTGCTATATAACCCCTATACTACATATGGGTGCGAGTCTTGGACAATAAATAAACTGGAAAGTGGGAGATTGGAGGCAACAGAGATGTGGTTCTACAGAAGAATGCTGAGAATACCATGGACTGCCAGAAAAACGAATGTAGAGGTGTTAAAAGAGTTAAATGCGAAACGGACCTTAATCAACAAAATAAGAAAAAGGCAATCTTCTTTTTTTGGCCACTTCATGAAGGCACCAGAGACAGAGGGCGACAACGTGAGAAAATATTAGACAATTTGACAACCTGGCACGGCAAGGAAACAACAACGACTTTGATACATAATACTGTGGACAGAGAGCTGTGGAGAGCCATGACTGCCTACGCCACCCAGCATAGCACCTGATGATGATGATGAATGTGGTACAGGTAGGAAGATAGGTAAAGTTTGGTAACGTGGTACCGGTTGGGAAGATAGATAATGTTATGTTATGGAATAATAACAAGTGAAGTTATGGAATTAGTACACTGAAGAAGATCATACACTAGGTGATAACACACACTTGCCAACAAATGATAGAAATATTGGTGACCAGGGGTGCGGGAAAAATGATGTAGACCATATGAACTAATGTTTTCATTTAAATGTCACCATTGGTTTCAATTTTTGTTTATATACGTTATATATAAAAAGTCTACTTCTTAACACGCTTCACACACACAGTTATCATATGTTTTGCAGTAAATTATAAGTTGTCACGTACACATGATTGGTTTATCACACAATTCGCAAAATGTAAGTGTGAAATTGCACTATTTTGTACTCTCGAACGCAAGACTGGCGATATTTAATTTTGTATCCCGTGTTACGCTCAAATTCTCCGTCAGAGGTGTTTCAACATAAAGTGTGTAGTTAATAGGAAAAAAATGTTTGCTAGTAAAGTTTGTGACATTAAAGCACTAAATGTGTCAATGACAAACAATGTCAAGAGTATCTCGCATACAGATAATTTAAGAAATCATCTTCATCTGGTATTATATCCAAACATGTTGGCACATTATTGGAATAGTAGACATGCCTTTTAGAAGTAATGGTTATTTCAAAGAAACAAAACACCACAGCTTGCAAGATCAAAGTGAATGATATAGTATTAAACAGGTCCACCAATTCAAGTATGTAGGTACAACGATTACAGCAGATGGAAGAAGTTCAAAATAAATCAGAAGCAGAATAGGGCAGGCAAAAACAACATTCAGAAAAATGAAAAATATACTGTGTAATATGACCTTGTCATTAGAGGTGAGAAAGAGAGTTCTGCAGTGCTATATAACCCCTATACTAACATATGGATGCGATTCTTGGAAAATAAACAAACAAGAAAATGGGAAATTAGAAACAGTAGAGATGTGGTTTCACAAAATAATGCTGAGAATGCCATAGGGTGCCAGAAAAACGAATGTGGAGGTGTTGAAAGAGTCAAATGCTAGACGGAGCTTAAAAACCTGGCAGGGCAAGGAAATAAAAATGTTTCTGATACATAATACTGGAGGTAGAGAGCCGTGTAGAGCCATGATCGACTACGCCAGCCGGCATGGCACCTGATGATGATGAGACACGCATATGCCTAATTAACGCACAGAATCTGAGTCTGAAGTGGTAACATTTCGTTTCTTGATACAAAATAATTAGTATGCCGGCAAAGATCAAAGGATTTCATTCTTTTATTAAAACTGGACATGATGCAAGAATATAAAGCATATATTTATTGGGTCTAATAAAAATATCATCATATGCAAAAATTGGCATTAATACGTTAGCATCAGGGGTCGGGAAACCATGGCTCGCGAGCCAGATGTGGCTCTATTGATGGCTGCATCTGGCCCGCAGACAAATGTTCGATTATAAAAAAAAAATATTTCTTTAGACTCCTGTGATCTACATATTAATTGCATATCAATATTTCATTCTATAAATGAGCTAAAGTCTACTGCAGCTCAGCATCAGAAGTCGCATTACTGGTCAGAAATGCTCATTGACTATACTTTATCAATAGTTTTATAATTTATATATAGTTTTATACTTTATCAATAGTTTTATACTTTATCACTAGTTTTATACTCTATCAATAGTTTTATTGTTTACAAATAATTTACCCAACAATAAAATTATGTATCAATATGTCTATATTATCAATAGTTTACAAATAGTTTAAAATGATTTTGTCACAAATAGGGATTTAAGAAAGAAAACCAGCAAGAATATGTATTAAACTTCATAATAAAACGCAGATGGAAATTCTTGGGTCACGTTTGAAGACTAGATTAAAACAGAATAAACCAACAAGCCCGTATGTGGACACTGAGAGTAAAAGAAAACGAGAAAGCCCTAAAGCAAGGGTCGGGAACCCGTGGCTCGCGAGCCAGATGTGGCGCCATTGATGGCTGCATCTGGCTCACAGACAAATGTTCGATTATAAAAAAATGTTTCTTTAGACTCCTTTGATCTACATATGAATTGCATATCAATATTTCATTCTACAAATGAGCTAAAGTCTACTACAGCTCAGCATCAGAAGTCGCATTAATGATAAGAAATACTCATTATTGATTAGCAACAGCATAACAATGTTATTAAAAAGAATTCAGAGACATAATTATTGTACTTTTAGTGTTGAAATTACACAAAATGCATACATTTACTTGAATTTTTAGTTTTAAACATAAATGTATAGAAGAACAGATGCATTAATGTTAGGGTGTTTTAAAGAGTTCTCTCAATTAGTAGGTTATATAGAAATATATTGTATCACGGAAACCATTGTGTCAAAACATACTTGCTATTTATTATTTGCGACATCACCATATGCTTTATTTAGCGATGATGGTGTGTCTGTGGGTGACTTCACAAGAAAAACTCAGAATTTCACATGTGTACGTTGTTTAATCAAGGAAAGTTTTACCTAAGACGATTTCAAATAGCACAACAGATAAACAAACATCTGCATCCTTTCTTCGAGAGTACATGTAAAGTTCACGTCTTCCATGTCCTTTCGTCAAGGTCATCATCAACTTCTAAATACATAATCTCTATAATATAATCTTTCATTTAAATACTAGTCGACTATTACCTTTTGTTTTTTTAAGTTGTAAAAACTTAGGGTCTTTGTTACCTGTAATATTTTATGGTAGTGCGTACTGATATAATCTAATTGGACTTTCTGTCTGTTGGTTGACAAGGCGAGCCTCTCCAAAAGAGAGGTAACTAGCAAAGGGAATTTTTATTCGTATATATATATATATAATATGTAGAGGGATGTATATAAAAAAGTAAGTTAGGCACGTAAAGCGTTGATATGTAATCGATACATAGAGATAAATAGTTATATTTGAAAGGTGAGACAAGTAGAAGAATAATGAGAAACAGGTAGTCATATGTAGGCATGAAGGTACGTATACCGAGTTAAATACATGAGATGGAAAAGAGAGATAACAAAATACAAATTGTGATGACCAAAGCTGCGAGAACAAGCCAACTGACACAGTCTGTCGAAATGGAATAGCCTGGAGTGCCAGAGAGTATCTTGTGATTTGGCCCGGCTGTTTGTGGTGTTGTGTGCCCCAACACTCAGGCTTACTGTCTCGCAACTCGTAAGAAAATACTCGTAAACAAAGTCTAAGCCATTAAGTCTTGTGTGTGCTGGCTGTTTGATTTCACCGTCCAGTGTTCGTTTATTGTTTAATTTCATAATCAATTGCACACTTTTTCAAACAGCTGACACTGGGATATTGCAAAGTTGTGGTAAGTAATTCTAAAATCTACGGATGATTTATGTGCATATATCAACGTGAATGTATATATATATTTGCTTATATACACACACACATACAAATATAAATATATTTATACATATACATTTGTTCATACACACACACACACACACGTCGCGCACACACACGCGCGCACACACACACGCGCGCACACACACACACACATATATATATATATATACATACATACTTACATATATATGGTTATTCAGAAGGATAAAAGAGCAATTAGTGTTATCAAAGTTATGGCGACCTTCGACATGCAGCGATGGGTACTGTTTCTGCTTCTACAAGTGATGGTGCTATCTGTCATAGATTATCGTCTCGGCCTACTAACACTTTCACAGACACAAGTCGATAGATTGGAAAAAGTTCAAAATGAGGTGTACTAGGGATACACCCATTCTACTATGAGATTTCTGATTGATCTCCCCAGCATTAGAGTGCGACAGCAGGTAGCACAGGTTATGTCGTATCCTAAAGTAACAGAATACAACCACCACCAATTACACCAACGTCTAGATGAGTCAAAGAGAAAATGAATCAAGCGTGAAAGATCATGGATGGCAAAGGCTTAAGACACACTGCAAAGAGTATGTGAATTTGAAGAAATAGGAAAGGGCAGTGAATGGGTACACACAGAAAAAAAATCACTGACTAAAGTAAAAATACAACTAGATAAAGCGTGTCGAAAATGGACGAGTGTCAGGGCCCAGGTTACAGTGCATGAACTCACCCAGTTGCAGAAACACACATAAAAGTGCTTGGGGTTTTGTTGCCTACAGAAACGGCGTGAAGTTGGTTGAGAAATCTTCAGTGTATTCCACTGTCACATCGAACATGAGGATGGAGATAGAGGGAGTTACTGCAGCACTTAATTGGTTGATAACTGATACATCAACACACTCGGTACACACTTTTGTCACACTCACAGACTCTCAAAGCATACTGCGCAAGATAGAAACGTTCATGTTAAAAAAAGAATGGTGGGACTTATTGAGCAACTCAGTTGCCCAGAGCATTACATAGATATACTGCCCTGGTCATGCTGGGGTCATAGGAAACGAGATAACTGACGTATTGGCTCAAGCGGTGATAGACAGCGCAATGCTGAGAAGAGATAAAGCAGACTTGATCACGGCAGTAATAAATTCATTTCAAGATGAAGATTATGTCAATGAGGCTGAGAACGTACACATACAAAGAATGTTGGAAATGGGTGTATCTAGAGGGGACGGAAGCAAAAGTAATTTTTTTGGAAAGTCCCGAAGATCACACAATCAACACTTAACTGGGACTCTGAGTCTACATACACTGGGATAGCTGCTGTAACAGAAGACTGGGCACTTGCTGGAATGTCTCACGTGCTGTGAAGCTAGTTTCTAATCAAGAATCAAGAAAGAATCAAGAATGTTTATAGTTATTGTTAGTTGTTATTACCATCCACCAGAATTATGAACGATTAGGCATGGTTTCTCCAAAGCAGTATTTCATAAATCAGCCGGAAGAATCCAACCCTCGTGCTTTGAGAAGATGTCTCCTACAATAATTGTATTTTAGGCCTATTATATTCAGTATGTAGCTATCAACCCAGCATTTTCTGGCTGCAGTGATTTTCTAGGTAATATAAGTACGTTCAATAGTTTGCCATTGATTTCTGAACGGTTGGGTTGCTCAAATGCCTGTGGCGGGTTTCGAATCCCGTATCTTGACTGTCACAGATTTCCTCTATGCCACACAGTCGGGTGTGAAGACACTGATGTCTGCAACTGGGGGTAAATTCTAGGGATTTTGTGGCTTTTCTACTTTCCTTAAACATGTTTAAATCATGAGTTCATCTACTCCGCTGAACATCCTTCTCTGACAGAGATTTCCATTATTTCTATTGCAACCTAAACCTGGGGCGGTGACAGGAAAGAGTGGAGTAGTTATACATTCCTTGCTATCCAAGTGTGTTCTGAAATTATGCAGGACTAACATATTTGTCTGGTTCTCGGCTCTCCAGAGAATTGTAACGTTCTGCAGAGTTTCTTTTCGACACACATTAAGTGCCACCTGATCATAGCCTGGGCGGACCAAGTACATCTCGGTAGCTAAAATTATTTATTGATATAGCTGTCGTAATTATATTGAAAAAAAATACCGCTCGTGTGTTGTCGGGTGATGGAATTGGTGCAAACAATAGCGACACTATTAATTACCAAACATGTCTTAAAGGGTGAACAAGAACGTTTGTGGGTGGAGTTGACTGTCATATCCCATATAGTGTCAAAGTGCCCATAAGCCTTGTTGAGGAAGGTTTTATCAGGATGATAGCGCAAATATCGCAGCTGATTTGTGATAAATGATATAGCGCATTCCATTCTCCGGAAGAATGAAAGGGGAAGAAGAATAAAGTGGGCTCATCCTCCCATTTTCTGTGGATTTATTTCTCCATATTTTGTCACATTTGTTTTATAAAAAAATAGAGCCAGGCTGTAAATATTTGGAGGGTTTTAGGGTTAGGGTTAGGGCATGTGATGAAATGTGCAAAACGTGAACATTTAGTAACCATCGGAAAGATCAAGGGGAAAAGTGGCAGAGAAAGACAAATGCAGAAGTTGCTGAATGATTTATCAATGTGGCATAAGAGAATGTCACCAACTGAACTTATTAACAACACAAGAGACCGAAAGTTGTAGAGAAACATGACGCCTGCGTGACTCTTCATGACACTTCATTGATTGATGTAATTGTCAAGGATCTACGAATCAGGAATGTATCAACCAATAAAATACATTTCCAAAAAAGCTGCCCTATATATTTTAAGAAAATTAAAAACAATGAATTTCTTAGAAATGTTGTTTCTAGTGGACAATATGAAAGCACTGAACATTTAATAAAATACTTTAAATTGGTAGCATATCCTATCCAGGACGTAGCTATCAACCCAGCATTTGTTGGCTGTGATGATTTTCTAGGCATTATAAATACGTTCAGTAGGTTGCCATTGCTTTCTGAACGGTCCGGATGTACAATTGCCTGTGGTGAGGATCGAACTCGGTACCTTTGCCGTCACAGACGAGCTCTGTACCACTTCGCCACAGAGCCGGATAAAATACTAACATACAATAAACACTCGATAAATTTTACAATGCCATTGTTCTACATGACACTATTTTACAGTCTTCTGTTATGAAGCAGCGCATACTTGTCACACATCTGAACTGGTGGAGAGAATAGGCTTGTTGTGTTCTTGTGTTCGAACGCAATTTTCAGTTTCACACACGAATACACACACACGAATACCGAGAACTTCATAGAAAGATAAGAAAAAGATAAATTTCGATAACACTGAATATGGAAAAATAAAACAAAATATTTTGGACATATTCAAAGATAAGGCATCTTGATTGAGACCTTACATGAGGGTAAAGTTCAGAGAAGGCAAGTAAGATGCTTGCATATACACAAGTGAGAGGAAAACATTCTGATATGGACAGGATACAGTCTAACATACTATACCACCAAGACAAGAAGCAAAAGGATCGTGGAGACGCATTGCAGCCTAAGCATGTTTGAGATTAATTATCTACGCTATAATAATTTCAGAATGTGTTTTAATCTGTTCAATATCGTAATGCCATAGAACACTAGTAGGTCTATATCTTTAAATGACATATTGTATACATGTTATCTTAATATACTGCATACGTATACATGTTATACTCACTATGTGCAGACTCTGATGACTCGGGCACAGTAGGTGAATAGAAGATGAAAATACCGAAGGATTTAATTTATAGTGAATTCATTCATTCATTCATTTTACTTTTGCGCTGAAGTAAGGGCATAGGGCAGAGATCAGATCTCTCCTATTCTGTCTGTTCAATGCTATTCTGTGCAGTTCTTGAATAGTATGAATATTGGTTGTTTTACTTTCTCTAAGTATTGTTCTTCTGAGTGTTTCTTTTGGTCTACCCCTCGCTCTTTTGCCTGTAGGTATCTATTCAAGAGATTGGTGGTGTATTCTGTTGGTGTCTGCGCGTAGGACATGTCCGATGTAGGACCAGAGGCGTTTTCTGATAACATCTGTGATGAAATTTTGATGTGTCTCTTTTCTGATATTTTCATTCGATTTGAATTCACTCCAATGGGTGTTAGTTATTCTAATGATGAATTGCATGCTAGGAAAAGATCTCAGGGTCGACCTTTACTTCGGTACAAAGACGCATACAAACGTGATATTCATGATACAGAATCATGGCAACAGGCTGTCATGAGTCATGTTGCATGGAGGGTAAATATCAGTAATGGTATAAAGACAACGGAGACAGTTATTGCAGATAGTTTAATGGCTGCACGTCTAAGATGACTTGACATCACATGATGATGCAAGCGGGTATTGTGATTCATTGTAATGCCGGGAAAAACTCTTTGTGGCAGAATTGGAATTATGATTCCCATTCATCATTGCAGTAAATCTTAAATTATATTTCTTATAGCACAGCACTAATACTATCGTCTGGAAAGACGGAATGGAAACTACTATACGTGATACTCCTAAATGTGTCCAATGCTTTCCTTATGGTAAAATGGTGGTTAATTTTATCCTAAATTTATCCAATACTTACCTTATGGTAAAGTGTTGGTTAACTTTATTTATATTTACAATTTATGAATATTTTCGTATTCTTTTACTTTCACTGTAACACACATTTTGTCAAACAGAGATTTACTTCTGATCATTTTTTCTTCTTTTTTTCCGGCGTTCATTATCAAACTTATGCAGATTAACAGAATGATGTAGTCCAGGGAACGGAGTGCTTTGTGGCATATATATATATGCCTTTCCGCCTGACACATTCGATTTCAGCATGGCCTATGTTTCACTTTACACTGTATAGGATGTAGGCAGTCTACTTCATCCCCCAAACCTCCTTAGTCGATCTTACAACATGCCTGGAAAGTAATAATGTTACTATTCTTTGCTCCGGTAACGCAAGGATGACTTCCTAACCGTATTCTCCTTTTGTCTTCTTTACAAGCACTTCATCTGGGTTTTAGGTCTACATTGTGTCTTCTGGTTTTGAGAATATACTTTGTCTTCTAGGTTTGTGTCTATAATGTATCTTCTGGATTTGAGTCTAAACTGTGTATTCTTGGCTTGTATCTGTAATGTGTCTTCTGGTTTTGAGTCTATATTGTGTCTTACAGATTTAGCTTCAAACAATTCTGTTTTTTTTGAAAGTATACTTAGTGAACTGTTGTATTTGTAACAACTACATTTTCTTATGTTTTATATTTCGGCGTGTGGAAGATTACAACATTATTGGAATACATACTACTGTCGTCCTACTCGATGAAAAGGGTGGTCCCACAAGTCTTAGTTTCCAGTCTCTATAAGTGTCCAGCCTCTCTAAGTTCCATGTCCACGTCAAGGAGCTAGTCTCGATGGTGGTCATCAGAGCTAAATAATATACCACTTGGAGCTGAAAAGCAATTTAAAAAAGAAGCTCTTTAGCCTCACACCACATGTAAAAAGATAAATCCATTTCCGCCGACCAAGAAAGGTTACCTAACTCTGATGTGATATACCATCACCCAACTCTGATGTGATATACCATCACTCAACTCTGATGTGATATATCATTACCAAACTCTTATCTGATTTATCCTTACCCAGCTTTAATACACTGTGGACATATACGCACAAATGATGGAAGATATGACCTAGAGTATATCTTGGACAAAAATCACAGATGATTGAAGATGTTAGCTAGAGTATAAATTAGACATAAAATCAGAAATCTATATTAGACATAACATCATAAATCTATATTAGACATAAAATCATAAATCTATATTAGACATAAAATCATAAATCTATATTAGACATAAATCTATATTAGACATAAAAATCATAAATCTATATTAGACATAACATCATAAATCTATATTAGACATAAAATCATAAATCTATATTAGACATAACATAAATAAATATATATTAGACATAAATCTATATTAGACATAAAATCATAGATTATGGACGATGTGAACAAGTCTATATCTTAGACAAACAATCAAAGAGTATCGAAGATGTGAACTAAAATACATCTTGGACATACAATCACAGATGCTGGAAAATGTGAACTATAGGTTAAACACAGAATAAGAATGACAACAAAAATTACTTGAAATGAAATGAAAAAGGTATGACGAAAACACATCAAAAATATATTAAATTATGAAAACTATCAAGTGCTAACTGTATTAAAGATGAGATAAATGGAGTGCTACATATATTACAGATGAGATAAATCAAGTGCTACATATATTAAAGATGAGACCTATGAAGTACTATATATATTATATGTAACGGCTCCCGGGTCGACCCAGCCTTAAATTGGTACCGGATTAATCCAGGAAGTAAAGACTGCGAGGGAGAGGAGATGACTACCGCCCTTATATAGCAGAACCACTGAAACGTGAGATCGCTAACATCTCAGATCCCTACGGCGTTAATAAATGCTATGGGTAACTTTACTTTCCTATATATTATATGAGTGCTATCAAGTGTTATATGTATTAGACATGCACAAAAAGTCGATTCAAGTATTTGTTTTACGTAAGTACTATTGTTATACAGTTTTACAGCAGTCTGTAAAAAAGTTTTACACTTATCACCTTCCATACATGTCGTCGTAGATAACTAAGAAGGCTAAAAGGGGTTAGTAAAATAACTTGCAGTAAAACGAAGAATACAAATATTTAGCATGTGTGTAGGAGGCACACATGTTCTGTACTAATGTATGTAACTAACATCTAAACAAATTATAGACAAACTGAACATGTGAATTATAAACTGCTACATATAATGTATACTCACTAATGGCTCAGAAACATAAATGATGGACAAAGATCAAGAAGATATAATTTATAACAGTTGAAATATAGATAAGAAGAACACAGAAAGAGAAAAGAACACAGAAGATCTGATAGCGATGTGGGTAAAAAAAAACTATTAAAGGAAATAAACAAACAACATATTTTGAGCACATGAAAAGATATAATACCTTGTCGAAGAGCTTATTTGTTGGATAAACTGAGGTGCGTCGAGCTAAAAGCGGGGTGGGGGGTGGGGGGGGGGGGTGGAGATACGTTGCAACCAATCTACATATAGGAGACGACATGTGATCTGATTTGAGAAACAATTCTTTTTCTTTCGACCTTAAAATAATTCTATACTTATAATTTTGTCTCTTCAAGAAACTTTACCGTCTCTTGCAGCTCATACAGTTATCCACAGAGCTTTGATTCTAGTGTTGTTTCTATGTTATCCACAGAGCTTTGATTCTAGTGTTGTTTCTATGTTATCCACAGAGCTTTGATTCTAGTGTTGTTTCTATGTTATCCACAGAGCGTTGTTCTAGTGTTATTTCTATGGGAAAGCATATTTATTTGCGTTTGTGTGACTGTTGCGAGCGCAACTTGGCAAATTGATGCCGTTTTCAGCACATTTACTTGTTACAGAAGGTTTTGGTATGGCTCAATTATAGGAAGACCCGGCCAGTTTTATTTTTCAGCCTCTGTTGGCTGAACTAAACCCCCATCTCCGCGGAAAGGATCTGACCATGATGGGATAAGAAAGCATGAAAATAACAGTAATACATCACATAATTTCTTATATAGATGTCAAGTCATCGTAAAGATGTCAAGTAATTTTAAAGATGCCAAGCAGTCTTAGAGATGTCAAATCATTTTAGAGATGTCAAGTCGTCTTAGAGATCTTAATATGATTCTTGATTTTTAGCTAGAACCCAGAATCATGGCATTTCCATAAGTGCACCGCTCTCTGTTCCAGAAGTCATCTAACAGTTTGCAGACTCAAAGGTTCCAGTCAAGTGTTGATTATGTGGATTTAATATGTTTTTAGAAAGGACGCAATATCTCCCTACACCTCTGGTTATCTGTTTCATCAGGAAGGCATCAAGTTTCCTGTATGCAGTAACAAACTTATCAGAGAAAATACCATAGACATGTTCCGTTTTATTGTTTTTGGGTTCACTCATAACACTGAATTTTCACTCATTATTGTTTTATGTAGAAGTCGGATGTGCCAGACCAAAAGGCGCAGACATCCCAGATTAGCTGTAAAACATGATATGATGCATTCCATTCTCTGGACCACATCCTGCCAATCTACAGGAGTTTGAGAACAAACGCAGAAGAATTTGTTATTTTGCGCCTGTCTCATTTCTACACAGTACACAGTGTTATTGGGCCTAGCCTTGAAGGGGTTTAGATATATTTTGTGTTTATATCTTTTTCACAAGTATACAGTGTTACGGGGCCTCTCATTGAAGGGGCAAAGATGTATTTTGTGTGTCTCATTTCTGCACAGTATACAATGTTACGGGGCCTCTAATTGAATGGACTAACATGCATTTTTAAAATAAGAAATGATTTTCATAAAAGAACATCTTTCACTGTTGGACATCGAGGGTTTAATCTGTAGTAAGGCGTGAGGGTGTTCACATTTTTACTTTTGAATTTATTTTGGTGTTCACAGTAGTAGTTTTTCATGTACTTAGATGGATGAAAATAACTGCTATTACAAATATTTAAATGGGTACCAGATGAAAAAAGAAAAAGAGCAAGCCAGAACGCTTCGCAGAACATCTACCAAAGAAAAAATATATATCTCAACGACATGTAAGAATACACAATAACATCTTGCTCCTTGATTCTTGATTAGAAACTAGCATCACAGCACGTGGGGCATTCCAACAAGTACTCCGCCCTCTGTTCCAGCAGCCATTCCAGTGTATGTAGACACATCTCCCTGTCAGGTGTTGAATGCGTGATCTTTGAGAGCCTTCCAAAAAATATACTTTTCCTTCCCTCACTTCTAGATACTCTCATTTCTGACATTCTCTGTATATGTACGTTCTCAGCCTCATTGACATAATCTTCATCTTGAAATGAATTTATTACTGCCGTGATCAAGTCTTCTTTATCTCTTCTCAGCATTGTGCCATCTATCTGCGCATTGCCTGCCAATAGGTCGGCTGTCTCGTTTCCTCTGACCTCAGCATGGACAGGGCAGTATATCAATGTAATGTTCTGGACAACTGAGTTGTTCAATAAGTCCACCATTCTTTTCTCAGCATGAACATTTCTTTCTTGCGCAGCATGCTTTGAGAGTCTGTGAGTATTACCGAAGATGTTGATGTATCAGTTATTAACAAAAGCATCACATCGTTCAAACTAGAGATCACTGGTTTCTGCTATATGCAGCGTATTCAGTGCCAAAGAAACATAAATAGATAAATAGATAAATAGATAGATAAGATATATATATATATATATATTGATAGATAGATATATAGATATATAGATAGATAGATAGACAGATAGGATAGATAGATAGATAGACATATGGATAGATATATAGATAGATAGATATAGATAGATACATGGATAGATAAATAGATAGATAGATAGATATATAGATAGATATATAGATAGATAGAGATAGATATATAGATAGATAGAGATAGATAGATAGATAGATATATAGATAGATATATAGATAGATAGATAGATAGATAGATAGATATATAGATAGATAGATAGATAGATAAGTAGGTAGGTAGGTAAATAGATATATAGATAGATAGATAGATAGATAGATAGATAGATAGATAGATAGATAGATAGATAGACATATATATAGATAGATAGATAGATATATAGATATAGATAGATAGATAGATAGATAGATAGATAGATAGATAGATAGATGGATGGATGGATGGATGGATGGATGGATGGATGGATGGATAGATAGATAGATAGATAGATGGACAGTGGTGATATTCTATTTACCTGAGAAAGGGAAAAAAAGGGCTTGCGAACACATGAAATTAGAATACACTGCTATGGTCTTCGAGAGAAATGCTATAGATAAATCACAAGAAGTGTTCAATGTAGAGATGATATGTGACCCGATTTATGTATCAGAAGATAACTAAGAAATATATTCTCTGGTGTAGAGTTACAATGTACCATTTGTCTCGGATTCGATCTCTGCCGAGAGCTGTTGTAGCTACTGGTGCTGAGGAAACAAATTTCGTGTTCGACCCAGCCACCAGGAAATTGGTACAGGCTCTCGTTCGAGGAAGCTGGAGTATTGACCTCATCGTTACGGAGTAAGGTGCTGAAGGCAATACTAGTCATGCCGTTTCTTGACAAAATCTGTCTAGTGAATTGAGCATTTACGAATAAAGCCAATTATATTAAACAAGTAAATGTATGTTAAAAATACCTACTACTACCAATAAAAAGATGATGAAAGCAACTATTATAAAAATATACGGATGAAAACAGTTGACGTATCGATCATACGATCTTCTTCTGAACAGATATGTATAATAATGTGTGAACAAATGATACAGAAAATATGAATTTCAAAACGTGTTTAATATAATTACTTCATTACTTATGTTACTGCAGACCGTACATAACTGTTGGATATTCTCTTGAAATTGAGTAATGATATGTTTGAATAAAACCACAAGTTTTGAGAACGGTTCATAGTTCCCATTACATTCATAGTTAGTTCTAAATGATTTACACAAATGTAATGTTAGTAAATTCGTTTTCTATATTGATGCTATATTGTATGTATTTTTTCAGGCTGATTAGTGTAATTTGGACTCACATACGTCAATATCAACGACAAACAGACCTTAAACATAACTGTATAATGTGATTGCTTTATTGCCAATATGTTTATGAGTCTCCTATGAAATAACGATCAAGTCACTTCACTTACAAGATTATATAGCATTTATGATTGAACTGTTTTCAAAGAGGATCATCTGTGTTATCTGCAAGTATCCATCATTGTATTGTTGTCTAAATATAGACCCAGTGCCTTTTTCGAGTTGGACTGAAACTATAGACCTCAGGTGCAGGAGTTTGTACGCAATTTTATGTTTCCTATATGTTGTCTAGCTGGTAGACGTACTGTAAATATGTTTTGTTTCAGGTGTTAAATGATGAAATGCACACATTATGCTACACATTTGAAATTGAATATAAATCAGATTTATAGACGAAACAACGCTTTTTATTTAGGTTCTCAAAAGTACGTTAACTTATGAATACATGTCTGATGGTAGAGGCTGCAACACTCATTAGGGATGGTTGAAAGATCAAATCTATTTTGCAATAAAGTGAGTAAATAAATAATGTGAGATTTCCTGCCTTATCCATATTGAGAGAACCAGCAAATTCTGCAGTAATATCCTTTCACAGCTACATATTCTGTTTACAATTTCATCTCGAGGACTGACATAAAAAAAATGTCAATCTAGAATTTGTTACGCATTCTACCTCATCGTCCATAAATTGTTACTACCTGTCGCACAACTTCACCCGTGTCTTAAGTCAGAAACCGTTTTACCTATTACTCTAATATATAATTGCATATACGTATGATTCTACCTGCCAGGATTTTCAGCATTATTTAATTTGAAGCAGTTTTATAACTCAATACATAACGTATTGCAAATACACACAGTGTGCCATGTACTGAAAACTGCGTGGCATCATATTTCGTGAATAATTTTTCAAGAAAAGGATCACGACTATCATGTGCCTCGTATATTATAGAAATATTTTGGAGATTACTTTCAGATCTCTTCCACACATCGTTTTACAAAAAAGGCTGTATGAGTGAATAACATCGCGACAAGGGCATAACTTATTATTTCAGCTACAGATGCAATATCACCCCAATGGTTTGTCTGTAATCATATGACAAGCGTTTGCTGTTCCTAAGCAACCAGGAAAAGTTTAATTTATATTCTGGTAATATCTGGCGCAGTTTCCCTGAAAGAGAGATCTAGTTGGAAATTGATTTTAAAAAAAATAAAAAATATGCCGCTGCGTGGATACAATAGGATATCTATCTCGGAGATGGAGGATTTTGAAGATTTTAATGTGTAAGTATTTTTTGGTTGTCTTGTCTAAACAATGATTACTACTTTCATCAAGTTTTATTTTCTTGATGTTCTCCAAGCTTGATATTTCTGTACTAATTCTTTCTTTATGTTTCCATTCACCAACTGTTATATTATTTTACTTCACCGAACTTAAACTACACATTTATTTCAACATTGCCACCGTCAACTGCATCAGCGCTTCCACTTTCAGCATCATCATTACCACCTTCCGAATCATCAACATTTTCATCACCAGCATCACCATTATCACATTCAGCACCATCATTACCACCGTCAGCATCATCATTATCATATACACACCTTCAATATTACCACAACCAGCATCATCATCACCGTCAGCAGCATCATTACTTTTTACACATTGTCGTGGTATCATAATGGCTCGTAGTAAAATCGAGTTTTCTGGAGACGAACACTAGCAGACCAAGAAGCCGACTACGAAAACGATGGACCACCGAAATAAAATAGGTGACAAATTCCACAATATACTCAGCACACACGAGAATGATCTCCAGAAAACACTTCTACCCCTGACGCTGAAAGGCAACAAGTGGTTTAGCGAATATATATATATATATATATATATAGGTGGCTATCCTTATCACTTCAGTATAGGTATTTGGCCACTAAAATACCCAACATTTTATTTATGATATAGCTGTTAGTTTTCCTTCCCTCGTGAATACAATAATATATTCGTTATTTTTATTGTTTTGTCACAGACAATCATATCTTTGTTATTTTTATTCTGTAACATAGACAATATGTTCATTAAAAAAAAATTCAGTAACACAGACAATAATGTAATAATTATTTTTATTTTGTAACATGATAATGATCTCCTAATTGTTTTTATTATATAACACGTGCACTCATGTCTTCCTTGTTTTTATTATGTAACATAGACAATCATGTTCTACTCGTTTTTATTGTGACATAGACAATGACGTCTTCATTGTTTTTAATTCTGTGACAGACAATTACGTCTAATTGTTTTTAATTCTGTGACATAGACAATCATGTCTTCATTTTTAAACATTCATTGACACAGACAGTCATGTGTTATTCAGTGTTGTATATATGCTTTGGATATTGACTCTAGTGAGCACTACAATATCAGGTACTTGATCTTGTCACTTTATCATGACTAGTCTGCGGATAGAAGTGTTTTTAACGGTAGCTTGTGCTTCTGTATTCTTCTTCTTCTTCTGCGTTCGTTGTCAAACTCCTGCAGATTAGCAGGATGTAGTCCGGAGAACGGAATGCGTTGTGTCATGGTTTACATCACTGCTGCGATAACTGCGCCTTTCGGCCTGACACATCCGACTTCAGCATGACTTTGGGTCACTGACCCTATATGGGATGGGACAGCCAACTCCATCCCATAACCTCCGTTTTACGACATGCGTGGAATGTAAACAGTGTTGATATTCTTTGCTCCCCTTTCGGGCCTCGGCAAAACACGGGCGGTGCTTCTGTATTTGTATTAAAGTGATTCAAGTGAAAAGTTGCGCTATTCGTCAGGCTTGGTCTGTTGTATGTCCTGGTATCCTGGTATATTTTCCCCCGGTGACAAGAAAAAGTTTAGGCGACTGGGAATATTTTAGTACGATTCTCTGCAAAATGGGTCCGAAAACACAACATCCGATTATTTTTAGTCGCCTCTTACGACATGTACTAAAAGCCATATAATACTACTATTTTTTCTATTTTTGTCCTTTGTAAAGAATTGGTAGTTGTACTTATTTTATGTGTTTCCATATAACCATCTTTATTATACGTGTTATAGAAACAGTAGAATTTATAATTCGTCACTATTCCATCCTCAGCCATTCGGACGAGTGAAGGAAACCTGTCAGGGTTCCATCCTCAGCCATTTGTACGAGTGAAAGAAACCTGTCAGGGTTCCATCCTCAGCCATTCGGACGAGTGTAGGAAAATTCCTTGACATTGTAAATTCAGGATTTTATCAATTCGGTTCTTCTCCTTCCACCCTCAACTGTTCCTTGCAAAATAGTTTTAGACAGTGCATTGTGTCTTGTTGCATGACCAACCCAAGCAAGTTTACGCCGTTTCACCAGTAAAAAATGGTTCTCTGTTGCCATCACGTTTGTTTATTTTCTACCGGGAGAATATATTTGTCTTATGTTCTATGTAACTAATTTTTGTTTACAGAAATCTGTAGCACTTATATTCAACAGAACGAACCCTTCTTTCCAATGTATTTATTTAATGTCCAGCTCTCACATTCATACAAAAATATTGTTCAGCATCTGTGCAGATGGATATTAACTGTAATAATGATCTTACTTTTCGGAATCATATTTAACCTTGCCATGGCAGCCATTGTCATTTTGTAACTTGATTTCATTACCCGAATTGCAAAATATTTGGGATCCGAGATATGTGAATATATTTGATCATTATATGTATGCACATAATTCACTGAATCACTGAGATATTTACACGGGATAGTCAGTTACAACTGCCAGAAAAACTGCAATTGCCACAGGCAAAATTATTAATATAAATATGAAGCACACAGGATTTATAGAAAATAAGGCAGCAATTGGGATTTGAACCAGGTTCCTTCAGCTGGCACCTATTTTCCTCGCAACGTGTTTCAAGGATTGACTTGTCAAGTATGTAGAGTGATGGAATTAAGAAAACGTGTTTGCTCAAGTTGCGAGGCGTATAGGTTCAAACTGAACGGACCTGGTTCAAATAATATCTTCTGCTTTATGATTTAATCTGACAGGCTATTTTTGAAGCACGGAATAATGAAGTTGTGCTAATCACTGGATACAGATGAAAATACATTAATCAACGTTTCGACCAAAAGATTTATCAAGAACATAACACACAACGGTTAAAGAACAGCACTTTTGACGATCATATCACAAAGCTAAACGAGATATATACCGGCAGTCTAGAAGAAGATGAATCATGATTTCTTTGAAAGAAGCTTATAAAACACCACAATAGATGAAATAGCGACCCCCTAGAATTCTTTCTCTTAATATTATACGGACAAAATAGTTATGTTAGGACAAATATTCAGCAAGCTATTGCAGGCGATAATTTATAATTTACCGTTTCCACAGGAAGACCGAGATCAGACTAAGTTTCCATGATGGTTAGGGATTATATTAATATTTCTCTCATTTCTGTCTGAGAATTATTAGCTGATAAAAGCAAAGACATGAGCACATTTATTTTCTCATAAATCGCTATATTTCTCGGTTATCATGGCACTGTTATAACGTAGAAACAATCAGAAATAGATTCTCGTTATGTGTATTGTTTCTGAAAGTTAGATTCTCGTTATGTGTATTGTTTCTGAAAGTTAGATTCTCGTTATGTGTATTGTTTCTGAAAAATAGTTTCTCGTTATGTGTATTGTTTCTGAAAAATAGATTCTCGTTATGTGTATTGTTTCTGAAAAATAGATTCTCGTTATGTGTATTGATTCTTAAAAATAGATTCTCGTTATGTGTATTGTTTCTGAAAAATAGATTCTCGTTATGTGTATTGATTCTTAAAAATAGATTCTCGTTATCTGTATTGTTTCTGAAAAATAGTTTCTCGTTATGTGTATTGTTTCTGAAAAATAGATTCTCGTTATGTGTATTGTTTCTGAAAAATAGATTCTCGTTATGTGTATTTTTTCTGAAAAATAGATTCTCGTTATGTGTATTGATTCTTAAAAATAGATTCTCGTTATGTGTATTGATTCTTAAAAATAGATTCTCGTTATGTGTATTGATTCTTAAAAATAGATTCTCCTTATGTGTATTGATTCTTAAAAATAGATTCTCCTTATGTGTATTGATTCTTAAAAATAGATTCTCATTATGTGTATTGTTTCTGAAAAATAGATTCTCGTTATGTGTATTGATTCTGAAAAATAGATTCTCGTTATGTGTATTGTTTCTGAAAAATATATTCTCGTTATGTGTATTGATTCTGAAAAATAGATTCTCGTTATGTGTATTGATTCTGAAAAATAGATTCTCGTTATGTGTATTGTTTCTGAAAAATATATTCTCGTTATGTGTATTGATTCTGAAAAATAGATTCTCGTTATGTGTATTGTTTCTGAAAAATATATTCTCGTTATGTGTGTTGTTTCTGAAAAATAGATTCTCGTTATGTGTATTGATTCTTAAAATTAGATTCTCGTTATGTGTATTGTTTCTGAAAAATAGATTCTCGTTATGTGTATTGTTTCTGAAAAATAGATTCTCGTTATGTGTATTGATTCTTAAAAATAGATTCTCGTTATCTGTATTGTTTATGAAAAATAGTTTCTCGTTATGTGTATTGTTTCTGAAAAATAGATTCTCGTTATCTGTATTGTTTATGAAAAATAGATTCTCGTTATGTGTATTGATTCTGAAAAATAGATTCTCGTTATGTGTATTGATTCTGAAAAATAGATTCTCGTTATATGTATTGATTCTGAAAAATATATTCTCGTTATGTATATTGGTTCTTTAAAAACCACAACCAAATTCCTATATTGTTTACGTTAATATAGTGAGGAAAAACGTTTGGGAAACATTGTATGGAACATTGTTATATATGTATAATTATTATTAGTTATAACCTGTTGGTGATACGTGATAGAATATATCTGTGACCAGCACGAGTTCTTGGAAAACATGTCTAAGGTCACGGTCATGAAAAGTTAATTTATGTGTTTCAGAAAACATGTTTTTAATTCACAATGTTGAAGTGAATTGAAGAATGTTGAAGTTAATTGAAAAATGGTGGAATGGATTGAATACTATTTTCCTGAGTGTCTGAAGAAAGTTAGAGTGAATTGAAGGCTATTGATGTGAATTAAAGAAAGTTGGAGTTTCTGAAGACACCTTGCGTGAATTGAAGATTATTGATGTGATTCAAGATATCTGGAATGGATAGAAGATTTTGGTAGGAATTGAAGGCAGTTGGAGTGTAATAAAAAATGTCTGAGAAATGTTGGAATGAATCTAAGAATCTTGAAGCGGTTATGGTATTAGATATGTTGATTATCTTCTTCGCGTACCGGATATGTTCATACGTCCTCAAATCTACGCTTCAGTAAATCTCTCAGGAAATAACGGCTGATGGTTCCGGTTTTATGTTGGTTCACTGCTCTTTTTGAAATTATTGTTAGGTCTTATCTACAAGCCATATCTATCCTCATTTCTAATTCACGCATTGTCGATATTGACTAAATTATCTCAAAATCATACTCATGTGGTTGCGTTTGTAGCTCTCGCCACTGACATACCTAGACAAACCACCCATGCAACAGAAAATCTTTGTAGATGACATTGCGTTATATCAGGCTCTCCTATGGAAGCTTTTTAGAATGTTATCTATACAATTATAGGCCCCATCCGAGTAGAAGATTAATTTAATAGGTATTTCACTAAGCCGAAAGCTGAAGTCTCCTGGGTATGAAAGAAAGCTCAGAAAAACCACTCCACTGCACATAGGAAGTAAGAGCTAATCGTTCGCAATTCCCGGGGTTCTCAAACAACAACAACAATATCCCAAAACCATCTGATCGTGCGGACTCACGAAGATCAATGAGTATGTCTGCTCGGTTCATAGTCGGACTCTCTTTTATGGTGGCGAGGCTAGCTAATTGGTCGGCCCGTTTGTTTCCCTCAGCACCCGCGTATCCGGGGACAAAGTTAAGCGTGATTATTCTCAGCGAGGCCCGCATGTTAGTTCTCTCTAATAGCTTCACCCATCCCCTACGTACATCACCTGTTTTGACTTTCTGAATCATATTCATTGAGTCACTTAATATACATGTAAGGGAATAGACTTCCGATTCGAGTCAGTTAAGTGCCTGCGTTGCAGAAAATACTTTCATTTTAGACTGTTTCTTGTTGTGGTAAAAGCTCCAGTGGCGTCGTGTACTGTTCTTCCTTGTAATCTGACAGTAAAGAGCCCACGAATGAGAATGAGTATATCTGCTCGGTCATAAGTCTGATCATCTGTTATGGTGGCGAGGCTAACAAATTGATCGGCTCGTTCGTGTCCCTCAACACCCGTGTATCCAGGGACAAAGGTAAGCGTAATCTTTCTCAGATGACCAACCTGTCCGTGTAAATCGCAACATGTGTGTCATCGGCATGTTCCCAGATAAGTGCTTTGACCTCATCATCCGCGCTCACTGGGCTGTGTTTCCTGCACTCTCTATTGAGTGTAATGACGGTATTGACTGTCTTCTGAACGATCATATAAATAAGTATCCATTCCTCGCTAGGAATTATGTATTATGGGAGAAAATCTGTTTAACGGTATCCGCAGCACGGCCCATCCAAGATTTGCATCTCTTGAGCCTGCGCTTCCCTTCATACGAGGGAGTTCACTGTGTAGTGGGTGATTTATGCCAGAACTCACTCTGAGGTACGCACGGGCATATCACATATGAATTCTGTGAGATATGCTTGAAAAATCAAGGAGAAACTGTATAGCCAGACAGGGTGTGTCCCTGTGTGAATTTAATAATATTGAAGAAAATTGGAGTGAAAATGCTGACGGGAATCGCCTTGCAACTCAAGTAAACAGGTTATGTACGTTTTGTCGAGTACAATGTGGTTGGTCGTACGGAAAACCTGTTTACTTGAGTTCAAGGCGATTTGGTGCCGCCATAACGGAACAGGATACATTTCGGTCAACCTTAAGAATTATTTTCATTTATCCTCATGCTGTCTACTTGCATTAAGTGAATTTAAGACTTCTGAAGTGAATTGAGAATGTTCAAGTGAATTCAGAGTGTTTAAGTGAATTCAAGAAAGTTGAACTGAATTGAAAGATGCTGAATGGAATTGAAGAATGCCGAAGAACATATGAATCTGATGTTGTATTACACTAGTCAACATCAAAATTGTACTAGTAATGAAAAATGTTTATCTGAAGTAATTTTGGCGTGCTGAAAATGAAACGGATATTTAAAGTTGTGCAATTGCTCTAGTTTATATATATATATATATATGATGCAAGAGCGTTATACAAGCATATGATGTAATATTACCTCGTATTATTTTGTGTATACATTTCTTATATCGGATTAAATTTCGTTATTATTGCATTTTTCCTTCTCAAATGTGTCTTTGTTAGAAATTCCCAGGACATGTCTCAACAATGCGAATAATTTCTGTTTTATATATATATGGTGAAGTGACTTTTCTACCACAACGACGGGATATGTTTAAAGTGATTAAGAAAGCGTACAACTTGTATTTTGGCGGCAGGATAGGAGATAAGATAACAGTTGGGCACCACACATATGTATGTGTTGCACATCTTAAACTGTGGTTGGTTCGCAAAAAGGCAAGCTATACAATTTGCAGTTTCAATGATGTGGAGAGAGCCCACTGATCATATCAACAACTGTTACTTTTGCATGATGCCTCCAAATGGGAAAGGAATATCAAAGAAGAAAAAATAGACTGCAATATCCAAGAATTCACTCTGCAATACATCCGGTACCGCACGACGATGCAATACCAGTTCCCAAAGTGCCAGAATCATTTTCAGCTTCTTCCGACGACGAAAAAAAGGACATTGAAGTTTTATGCGCCACACCCATCAAAAGAACCAGAGTTTAAATAAACTATATTTACAAAATAACACTTAATAACCCAAAGTGAACTGAATAATCTTGCAAGAGACCTGAATTTATCCAAGAACACGGCGGAGCTTCTGGGTTCCAGATTACAACATCTTCTAGGAGAAGATGTTAAAATTTACGTGTTTAGGAACCACCAGAAGCTGATTACTAAGTTCTTTTTAAAAAAAAGGATGACCTGTCTGTTTGCCACAACATTTCTGGATTAATGGAAACACTCAATATCAATTACAACCCGGAAGAGTGGAGGCTTTTCATTGATTCATCCAGGACAAGTCTTAAAGTTATTTTATTGAATAATGGTAATGTTTTACCGACAATATTGGTTGGTCGTTCATTTCATACGGAAGAAACGTATGTAAACATTAAGCAACTTTTGAAGTGTATAAATTACAATCATCATCATTGGTCATTATGTGGGGATGTAAAAGAGATATCTCTTAGATACAGGGTGGATACACCAAGTAATGTTGCTTTCTCTGTGAGATAGTCGTGCACGAAGTAAGTGACCAACACATCAGAAGACATTAGCCAAAATGGCAGACATTACAGAATAATATTAAGCACATGGAGAACTCAGCACTTGTTGACAGTAACAAGATTTTGTTACCACCCTTGCTCATTAAGCTGGGTCGCATGAAAAACTTTGTCAAGGCAATGGATAAAACTGATAATGCTTTCAAATACCTCTTCAGAAAATTTGCAAGACCGAGTGAAGCTAAATAAGAGAGGGGGTATTATTTGGTCCACAAATTCGAAAACTTCTTCGCAATGATGAGTTTCTTTGCTTGTTGCATGGAAAGGAAAAAGAAGCTTGCTAATAATTAAGGCAGTGGTGTACAGTTTTCTTGGAAACAACAGATCTATTAATTACAAAGAAATTGTGGAAAATCTCCTTCTGACGTATAAGAGTCTAGGCTGCATCATGTCTTTAAAAATTCATTGTCTGGATTCTCACCTGAATTTTTTAAGTCAACTGCGAAAAGGTCACTGATGCGCATGGTGAAAGATTTCACGAAGATATTGCTGATATTGAGACAAGGTATCACGGCAATTGAAACCCTTCAATGATTGCTGAGTACTGTTGGAATGTGACAAGAGATACCTCACCGATTGACTACAAGAAGCAAGCAAAGAGAGCTCGAACAGTGAATGAATAGTGACGGTAGGGGTTCAAATGTTTCGTTTAGAAACATTATATGTGAACTTTAAATAGTGTTTTTTATTTTTTCTACCATTTTATCGCGGAATATCACGTAATCAAATGTGTAATAAGAAGTTTTATAATGCTAAAGTGTAAAAAATAGCTTCACCAAAGAGATTAAACAAATATACACGAAATTTGTATTGCGGAAATTTAAATTCATCATTAAAAAAAACCAGAGTCAGTTGGGGAATTTCATTATGATATTTGAAATCAGCATGACAAAATCAATAAGAAATGGGGTGCAAAGGGAACGCATTGCTCTAGGCGGGCCCAGGGTTAGCAGATAACCAAGATCCCAAATGTACCTCCACGCGGTGCACCCTGGAAACAGAAATACAGCAGCTCGAGCTGATTCTGGCCAAATCATTTGGGGATCGTGTCCGAGAATGTGGAGGTAGCAGATGGAAAGAGATTTGACTGCACAAGACAGACAATATCTCCGACACCACCAGCATCACCACATATAGCGACACTGTCGACATATAGTGAAGCAAGTCAGTTCAGTCCGAACATTGGAGGGACGGCCAATGTAAAATGCACGTAAAGGTAGATGCATGGTGAGAGACAAATAGATTTCATACCGAGTACAATGAAAGGGCAGAATAGTGCTAGAGGGCAGCGCGAACTGCAAATAGAAAGTGAAAAGTCCCTAGGGAAGGGGAACTACAAGCTCCGTCAGCTCGAGACGAGCTTCTAGTTACCTGTGTTCCTTACAGGCAGAGACCCAGACCCAGTGGCGTTTGGTAAAGCAAGAAGACCTAACCCAACTCTAATGTCGAGCCTTCCTAAACCGGAAATATGCTCGCGAAGAGAAAGGGTTCTGTACCCGATGGTCTTAGGCAAGAAAGGGACAACGATGGTAGTCCTGGCCCAACTCTACTGTCAAGGTTTCCTATAACGGATGTACACTTGCAGAGAGAAAGGGTTCCGTACCCGATGGGCACAGGCACAAAAGGGACAATGATTTAGCCCTGGCCCAACTCTACTGTCAAGTTTTCCTATACCGGAAATACACTTGGAGAGAGAAAGGGTTCAGTACCTGATGGGCTCAGGCGCTATTGGGACAAGGACGTTCAGCTCGAGAACGCATTGCACTCAAACGCGTGGTGTGAGACTCGAACTTGGACAAGGGGTACACGATGTCGGTGAATGACACCCCGGCTAAGAGGGCGAAAGATCCAGGGTCCAACTCTTCTGTTGAGTTCTTCCTCTTAAGGAACCAGGCTCACGGATGAGAAACGGTTCAGTACCCAATGGGCACAGGCACAGCACGTCCAATTACACGAGGCAAGTTCATAGACAGTGGAACACCTCGTTCGAGTCAGACGAGAGCAAAAAAAAAATCGTCTGGGCGAAGAGTCTCCACTACGCGTGCCTGGAGACAGATATAGAGGCTGTCACAGGCTAAGGGTAGCCAACCCGAATTATCAAGGCATGCCGAAATCAGATGTGCTAGGCCTACAAGGCGCATAACGGTAGCACAACGTAATCACGCTCCCGGCTGAAATCGCACGGATATCCATGATGGTTACAATGGAGCGAACGAAAAACAAACAAACAAACAAACAAACAAACAATAAGAAATGATGTATTTAAAGTCTGGTACAAAATTTTATTAGAGAATTTGTTGACAAGTGTTGTACGTCTGATCATATTAAATACAGTGTGGCTAGGTATTGAAATGTGTTTGAGAACAATTGCTATGATTTGGTTACTAGCAGATGAGCTAGTAGTTTTTACATCATTCGTCATTCTTGTCAGATCTCTCATCCGTGACCGTGACCTTCGTTATAACATACCTGGGCTCTAATACATTTGATATCACTACGTAAGCCCAATCTGACTATTTCTGTGCTTTGTATTGGTTGGAGAAACAGTATAATTAAGTGACAATTGACAATGAAAAGTATGGCAATATTTGGAATGACCTCTCGCAGTGACTATAAACTCTGGCTTGTTATAACGAAGTCATGTCTCCTCTCTGTCTACCCATGTTTGATCTGTCCTAATACAAACAGGCATATTCAGGACGAGTTCCGATGATTCTACGACACCACGAAACTGCTTGAGTGGTTCATCATTCTCTCACAATGAACACTCCAGGGAGATTTGTTCTCTATAACTTTTAACGAGTCAGACGTGTAGCTCGGAAAAACGTGCGTAAGGTGAGTATCTCTCACACGGGACCGGAGATTATAGTATGAGTGTTATTGATGGCACTAAAGTTAACCGTGCTGTGCCACCACCGGCAAATGAACCGGTTGATTTGTGACGTCATCAATTTGCTACGTGATTCATTTGTAGACGATGTGGAGTTTGTTGTAAGAGGACCGTGCTAAATTTCCCGTTCTTTATTGTACTGTCCTTGTTTAAGATAATACTCCCTTTCAAAATAGCAGACTTGTGGAAATTGCAAAGTTTGTCTGTTCTAGTCTATTTCAATGATTTTCCTTACGCACTAAATGACTGCTCTTGTCTAGAAGAAGTGCAAAAATGTGCTTGCTTTAATTGGAGTGCTTTCTTACAATCATATTGTGCTTCTAGATGTCGGCAAGATGTTCCAGAAGTGATGGTTACTGTGTACATGATATTAGCTTCGTATCAATGTTGTTGATGATTACCACGTGATGCAATAATTTACTTAGAAATTATTCATATAATTTTAGTTGATTTAGCAACAAGTCACAATGAGACAGAGAGAGAGAGAGACAGAGAGAGACAGAGAGAGACAGAGATAGACAGAGAGAGACAGAGAGAGACAGAGAGAGACAGAGAGAGACAGAGAGACAGAGAGACAGAGAGAGACAGAGAGACAGAGAGACAGAGAGAGACAGAGAGACAGAGAGAGAGGCGAGATAGATAGACGAGATGGAGAGAAGAGGGAAGAGAGAGAGAGAGACAGAGAGACAGAGAGAGACAGAGAGAGACAGAGAGACAGAGAGAGAGGCGAGATAGATAGACGAGATGGAGAGAAGAGGGAAGAGAGAGAGAGAGAGAGAGAGAGAGTATCGACGCGTTACTGTTCATATGTATGATTGTCCTGTCAGTTTATGAATGTTCTATTTTGTCTGCTGTACATGTTCTGCAGATATTTGAAACTGTGTTGCATTACTTCACTTAAGGATTTCCATGATAAAAATATGATTACTGAATATTTCAAATGTATTAGGTTCAGGTATGCATAATATATTTAGAAATTTGAAAAAGGTGCATATTTTTCTATGTATGGGTGTGGTACCCTTTTCTCTATAATGTGATTTTTGGAGGGAAATTAGTTTATTTTTACAGAAACTGAATGCAGATATAAACTAAAGTGGTTTCAGTACTGAATATTTCGTTTTAGAAACCAACTAAAGTGAAACCAAATAACAAAAGTATACCTTTTAGAAATGCATCCATTAAAAAAAAATGTACACTGTCTATGTTAAAAATTGCATTTACAAATTTAAATACACACAAAATATCATACAAAACATGATTTTTGATGTTGAAAGTTTGAAGGATTTATAAAAAAACATCTGGCTTTTAAGGGAAGCAACCGTTAAAATTGTGAACAAAACATTCTAATCTGTTTGAGGTGAATGTTTTGTAAATAAGCAACACCTGTAATGTAGGGTTAACAACAGGGAAAACATCGGTAAACGGTGACACAATGTAGTCCATTTTAATATTATTATCTTTAATTGTTTGTTCTTTGTAGTTTTCCTTATGCAGACCGTAGAGTCGATTTAGTCTGTTTTGTATAATGTTAACTATATGTGTTTTCGTGTCAGTCTGTTTAGTACACTGCAAAACGAACTACTTTATGTTTTTCGTTAAAACTATTGGTAAACAGTTTTATTATTGTGTAAACTATCTAGTTTGTTTGTTTCTTTCGTGCTGCAGGCAGCACACAGGGCAGAGGTTTTGATTCACCATATGTTGCGGTCCGCTGTCTGCAGTTTTAGTTCTTGTATAGCCTTGCATACAGTCTATTATTTTATTTTCTTTAAGTATAGTGTTTTTCAGGGTTGCTTTAGGGGGTCAGTAACCTTTTTGTCTGAGAGAGCCATGGACACCACATATTTTGAAAAGTAATTCCGCGAGAGCCATACATTAGGCATATGTTTAAAACTAAAAATTAAAATAAATGTGTGCATTTTGTGTAATTTCAACAATAAAAGTATAATAATTAGGAATCCTCTACAATAATCTCTGAATTCTTTGTAATAACATTGTTATGCTATTGCTAATCAATAATGAGTATTTCTTACCATTTATGCGGTTTCTTATGCTGAGCTGTAGTAGACTTTAGTTCATTTGTAGAATGAAATATTGATATGAGATTAATATGTAGATCAAAGGAATCTAAATAAATATTTTTTTTTAATCGAACATTTGTCTGCGAGCTAGATCCAACCATCAATAGAGCCACATCTGGCTCGTGAGCCACGGGTTCCCGACCCTTGCTTTAGGACGTTCTCGTTTTCTTTTACTCTCAGTGTCCACATACGGGCTTGTTGGTTTATTCTGTTTTAATCTATTCTTAAAACATGACCCAGGAATTTCCATCTGCGTTTTATTATGAAGTTTAATACATATTCTTGCTGGTTTTCTTTCTTAAATCCCTATTTGTGACAAAATCATTTTAAACTATTTGTAAACTATTGATACTATAGACATATTGATACATAGTTTTATTGTTGGGTAAATTATTTGTAAACAATAAAACTATTGATAAAGTATAAAACTATTGATAAAGTATAAAACTATTTATAAAGTATAAAACTATTGGTAAAGTATAAAACTATTGGTAAAGTATAATACTATTGGTAAATTATAATACTATTGGTAAACAGTTTTATTGCTGGCTAAACTATTGTTAAACTATAAAACTATTGATAAAGTATACAACTATTTGTAAAGTATAAAACTATTGGTAAATTATAAATCTATCTGTAAACTATAAAACTATTGGTAAACTATTAGTAAACAGTTTTATTGCAGTCTGAACTAGCGGTGATAGTTCCTTCTTACGATATGTACTGCAGTGGTCCAGTGTGTTGTTCATCTTTTGCTGAAACCACACATATTATTAAGCTAATGAAGGCCATCATGTAGAATAATGGTTTACTATATCAATATTACTGTGATTGTGTGACATAAATCTCTTCGTGACATAAGCCATTTTATGATGTAAGATTTTGAGATTGAATCCTCTCTGTGACATAATCCTTTATGTGTGACATATGCCTCTCTGTAATATAACATGCTTTGTGAATGAATCCCATATGCCTCTCTGTAATATAACATGCTTTGTGAATGAATCTCATATGCCTCTTTAATATAACATGCTTTGTGAATGAATCCTATATGCCTCTCTGTAATATAACATGCTTTGTGAATGAATCCCATATGCCTCTCTGTAATATAACATACTTTGTGAATGAATCCCATAGGCATCTCTGTGATATAAAGTCTCTGTGAATGAATCATTTCTGTGATAGGATCCTTTATGTGTGACATAAGCATGTCGTCGGTAAATGTCTGTCTTTCATATATGCTACTTTAATATTTTTCAAAGCACCAACAGTTTTTAGGTTGATTCAGCTTAAAGAAAAAGGATATCACAACTTATGAGAAATTAATAACAGCAGGATTTATGTTGAACTGTTGGTATGTAGGTTTTGTTACCTTTTATATTTTATGGTAGTGTGTCCTGATATAACCTATTTGGACTTTGTTGTCCACTGATTGGAAGGGGCACGCCTCTCCAAAAGAGACGTAAATTCATTAACTACCCAGTTGATCATGGAATACCCGGACTTAAACCCCCCCCCCCTCCCCGCGCATTCCCTAATATGCCTCCATGGCGAGGGAAAAGAAAAAAACTGAAAATGTTTGTTAAAACATTCGCTGAATCACAATCTCCATAATATGTTATGGTAAAACCAAGTTATGGTAAAACAATGTTATGGTAAAACCAAGTTATGGTAAAACAATGTTATGGTAAAACCAAGTTATGGTAAAACCAAGTTATACCAAGTTATGGTAAAACCATGTTATGGTAAAACCAAGTTATACCATGTTATGGTAAAACCAAGTTATGGTAAAACCAAGTTATGCCAAGTTATGGTATAGGGCCTAACCATGTTATGGTATAACCAAGTTGAACTAGCGTCCGCGGTTCTTCTTCATCTTCTTCTCGTTTGCAGTTTATCACAGCAAGTAATTTTGTCGCGCAGACATGTTAAATGGACTAATTGCATCATACCATGGATGATGGTACGCTTCTTAGCCCTGCACTTCTGCACATGTGAATACTTAGGCAGGACTGTGTGGTCCTGCTCGAAGTAGGGGATGGCCCGACCAATCTTAGTTTCCAGGCCCTTTTTGTTCCTCTATGCCCCGGACTCCACTTAAAGGAGTTGGTCTCGATGGGGTAAGTCCACGGTTGAAAGCAGTGCACCTAATGATCAGAGGTATTTCTTACTAAACCAAAAAAATAAAAGTTCCTCTATCTGATATAAGACAATCTGCATTAAAATTTACTCTCTTCTATAATACTACGCCTACGGTTGCGTCTGTGGGTCTCACCAATGGCCCACTAGACAGACCATCCATGCATCAGAAAACCTTAGTAGATGACATGCTATTATATTGAGGCTATCTTATGTAGGCTTAGTAGCATGTCATCTATAAAATTACAGCCCCCTCGGCCGAAGACGGATGTGTCGTGCCATTGGCGCAAATAAAACGGCGAAAAAACGCATTTCCATTCTCTGGACTACATCCTGCTGGAAATCTAGTAGGATCTTTGTCCTGCTACAAGAGAATTTTAGCAGGAGTTTGAGAATGAACGCTGAAGAAGAAGAAGAATAGACCCCCTCTGAGTAGAAGGCTCTGCAATAGGCACTGCACTACGCCGAAAGCTAAAGTCTCATGGGTGTGAAAGAAAGGTCAGAGAAAACACTCCACTGCACACAGGAAGTAAGAGCTAATCACTCGCAATTCCTGCTGTTCTCAAACAAAGAAACAAACAAACAACATAATACCGCGATATAAGCCCTCCTTGTTATATGCCTCTGTGATGTAATTATATTTTGTGATTTAAACCTCTCTTTGATATAAGCCCCTTAAATATCAACTTATGTGTGATATTACCTTTGTTATAAGCCTCTCTGTGATGTAGTCTTGCTTTGTGTTGTAAGCCTTTCTGTGATATAAATCTCATAGTGGTGAGGGATGCCTCTATCAACTGCTGACTCAGTCTATTTTGGTTATAAGGTGTATGACCAGTAAAATATTGGACAGGTCGATATTTGGGTTGTTCTACCACAGAGGTCAGCTACGAAGTCGAATGTGTTGGGACATTGGCGTAAATACGACAAAACAACTCGACGTCTCCGTTCTTCTACATTCCTGCTAGAAATGTAGTTCAGACCATTATCCAGCTACACGAAATATCCAACAGTAGTTTGAAAACAAAACGTAAAAAATAAAACAAAACAACAGAAACACTAGCCAACAAATAACTTGAAATTTACATCTTGCACTATGTTAGAATTCAGTCAGGGCATCGCAATCGTATTATATTTTTTGTATTCAATCCATCAAGTACTGTAAACAATCTTTCTTCTGACATTCATTCATTATCAGATATATTTTATAACAAATTATTATTTTATATGTTTGATTCATTCCTGGTATTATTTTCTATGATGTGTGTTTTCTTGATTATATTAGCATTTCCCATTTTACATATAAAATCTGAATTTTCTTTAGTAAGGGTTATTCATCTATATTGTACCATAATTTTATCATTTAAATCCCAACTTTCATTTAATATACACTTGGGTCTATATTTACACAATAACATCAAACGTAACAGCAGACGTGGAACAGTAGATAAAGTAAATATGGCAGCTGAAATCAATTACGGCAACCAAATCAACAAATTACTTTTTGCAGACGGTCAATATTTGAAATAAGAAGTTAAAAACAAATGGAAAAATTACTAACATATCATTCATAACTTGGAAAATTACAAACATATCATTCATTATTTGGAAAATAGAATTTACTTTAATGGCTGACTGTTTTCATATTAGTAGTGCAGTGTGGCTTTTCACAGGAAGTGGAAATAAAGGCCGCTTTGCCATAGCAGCCGCAGCGACCAGTATAAAGAAGCATTTGTATTTTATCTCTTCTATCTATCTGAAAGATAAAATCCAGTTTAAACCGTGATTTGAACCCGAGACCTCATAGTTCGTGGACAGGCGCTCTAGTACTTCTACTGTCTGTCTGTCTGGTCTGTCTGGTCTGTCTGATCATCCCTTCAGTCTCCTGTAGAACATAAAACTGTAACAGTTGCTCTCTAACGAATTTTTGAGTTGCAATGTCATCCAAATCTGTGCACACAAGGTCACATTCGTCTTTGCTACTCTCTATACGTTTCTTCTCTGGGTCTTTCTAGGTTTTGCAACTCTTATCGTTCCCTGTTGGTTCTCGTCCAGCGCCTTACTGATTATGTTGTCAGGTGTCTTTCTCAGAGTGTCAGAATGTGCTACAAACATTTGACTGTGATATGTTCTACAAACATTTGACTGTGATATGTTCTACAAACATTTGACTGTGATATGTTCTACAAACATTTGACTGTGATATGTTCTACAAACATTTGACTGTGATATTTTCTACAAACATTTGACTGTGATATGTTCTACAAACATTCGACTGTGATATGTTCTACAAACATTTGACTGTGATATGTTCTACAAACATTTGACAATATGCAAGGCGATAGATAAGTAAGGAGAACGTTACCTTAAGAAGCTAAGCTAATTGCCTAGTTTTGGTGGGGATATTTTAATGATCTTTTTAAACCATTTTTAAGGTAGTTCTACTAAATAAGATCAGAAGACAACAGGCGAGATTTGATCCAGGTCCGTTCAGCTAGTACCTATTGTCTCACGACGCGAGTAAACACGTGTTCCTTATTCGTCTATTTTCATCTATGTGTACTATACGTATACAAATGTGTGGTATAGAAATAACATTAACTTTCAGACTAAGCTGAAAGTTTGCAGACCAGTGGTACTCCCAGTGCTGTTATACGCTAGTGAAACATGGACTGTATATATACGTCATGTGAGGAAACTCAATCACTTTCATACAACCTGTCTCAGAAAAGTTCTGAACATCAGATGGCAAAACAAGATTCTGGATAGCATAGTCCTTGACAGATAGGGTATCCCTAGAATTGACACTATTCTTATGAAGACACAGACTCGTTGGGCAGTTCACTTAGTACGTATGCCAGATAATCGCCTTCCAATGGTACTTTAGTGAGCTGGAGAAGGGTACACGATCCGAAGGTGGCCAAATGAAGCGCTACAAGACTTCGTTAAAGATCGCATTCAAAGCCTTTGAAATAGACCAAGATACAAGGGAAAAATTTGCACAAAATAGATCTATATGGCTCTCTACAGTTAAGTATGGCACACCATCCTGTGAAAAGAGGAGAAATGCAGCAGCCCAACAGCGGAGAGTAGCTAGAAAGTCACGGATAGACCAAAAACCGTCTTCAGTGCTCATTCATGCCAGAACGGCACAAGAACATTTTCGGCTCGAATAGGGCTCATTAGTCATATAAACTCATAGGTAAACATATGTATCTTACTAATTTTCAAAAGTCGATGTAACAAATGGTCATCATCATTATTACTTGTGATGGACGGACAACATTTTCGTCTTTAAAAAAATAAAAGAATTTAGTTAGACTTTCAAAGTGTATATGCTCAAGTTACTATTAACATGGATTGGTCGATCGACACACCGAAAACAACAACTCACAAAGCATAGGTATGTATATCCTGAACCACAAAAATTTAACACTAGCACATACTATTTTTGGCATCAGTTACATCAGTACGAAAATGGCCATTTTGCCTACTTGTAACATAAATAACACATAAACAAGGTTGCTTTAGATATAACTATGGTAAACGAAGAATACGAGGTAACGATCTGTCCCACAATTGTCTTCAAGTAGCCGTTAAGCTGGATCTTGTGCGGAAAACGTGTTGACTCAAGTTGCGAGGCGAACAGGTGTTAGATGAATGGACCTGGCTCAAATCTGTCTTTTGTTTGGCTTTTAGAACTCCCGGATGTTTCCCAAGTATAGGTATTCAATAAGACAGTACTTGAGTGTATGATGGCAGGAAAGCAAAAACCTGGCTGTGTCATTCATTGACTATGCCTGTACTTTTTGGCGTCTGCCAATGAAAAATGCGCATAAAAGATCAACCAAATGGTGTAACAAGTTGTAAGGCCATAATAACCTGGAGGAAGCTATGACACTTATTCTTCTTCTGGCTTCGTTCACAAACTCTAGCAGGATGATGAAGCAGATTCACAGAGAAGCAGATTCACAAAGAAACAGATTTAAAAAAAAACAGATTCACAATGAAACAGATTCACAATTAAACAGATTCACAATGAAACAGATTCACAAAGAAACAGATTCACAAAGAAACAGATTAGCATGATGTATTATTGTTGTGTTATGGTTTATTACTTGGCTACGACATCGGCGCATTCAGGCCTAGCACATCCGACTTCATTATAGCTTCTGGGTAATTTTGACCATCTATGGAACGACACAGTCAACTCCACCCTAACAACCTCTTTAGTTACCTCATATAACATGCACGGCAGGTTCTATATTCTGTGTTCCCCCTCCCCATCTCTCTAGCTCCAAAATCACTTTGGTAACTCTGTTACTAAATATCGTCCTATTTTCCTATTGAGGTGATGTTTGAGCACTGACACTCCAGCTGTTCCCCCCCCCCCCGTTCAGGCTGATTGAGTCTATATGTGTCCATATTATTATTTACTATAATGTCACAATGCTGAATGATATTTTTCTGGCGTAATAGTTAAGCTGTTCGCTTTGTGGTCAAGAGTACCTGTCTGGAACACTGAGCTTATATTGGAACACTGAGCTTATATTGGAACACTGAGCTTATATTGGAACACTGAGCTTATATTGGAACACTGAGCTTATATTGGAACACTGAGCTTATATTGGAACACTGAGCTTATATTGGAACACTGAGCTTATATTGGAACACTGAGCTTATATTGGAACACTGAGCTTATATATTATTATTAGTGTGACAGAGTGGCGAGCAGAGCTTTTAAGGGAATGTCCTTTTTAAAGTGATGATGGTTCCTAATAAAGAATCGAGAGGTAGCGGGTTCGCTTCCAGTTCGAACAATCTTATTTACAAAGTGGATTTGTTCAGAGATCCTTGGGCATTGTCACTTGAAGCTACGGAGTTACGTGCTGTTAGTCTCGGCAGGCAGCGTTCCGCTTTGTTGAGAGGGACAGACCACATATCGTAACCCGAGAACAACTAAGTCAATCCTTTACGCACTTACACGTATTCTTCACTGTTGTAATGTACCCTCGGATATTCAGACACTGTTTGACTGTTTCAGAAACGATGAATGACTTGATGGTTTCCTTCCTCAATCTGATGTTATCATATCACAGGTTTCTTAATTTGATGTGGTCTGGGATTGAATGCCATGATTATCTGATTGTAAAGTCGTGTAACAAGATTTCTGAAAGTTGTTATCGGGAGAATCTGTTGCTTAATCAGTTGTGTTGTTAGATTTGCGACTCCAACGTGTTCGGATTTAGTCTGACAAGAAACACATGCTAATAAATGGAAGAGATTTTGGTACTGATTATGGGATTATTTTGCGATGTTTTTGTGATTACTGAGTCGTTCCATAGATGGTCAAAGTGACTCAGAAGCTATGATGAAGTCGGATGTGCTAGGACAGAAAATTGATTTATTTGTTCGATGATTATGATAGAAGTACATCACCACCACAATAACCATTACTATCAACACATCGTTACCATATCCATAATAATTATCATCATTATAGTCACCACCATATTATAATCATCATCATTAATATTATCACTTCCACAACTACCACCGGCATCTTCACAACCACAAGCAGCACCATCATTAAAGGTAAAGCTAGGTATCATGGCATCACCTGACGTCGGGGATAATGATACCTCTTCATGTATCATCATCACCATCACTATCATCATCAGTATCACCAACACCACCATCACCCTCAACTCTGTCACCACTCCCACCACCATCACCACCACCGTCATCATCATCAGGTGCCATACTGGCTGGCGTAGGCGGCCATGGTTCTCCACAGCTCTCTGTTCACAGTATTATGTATCAAGATCGTTGTTTCCTTGCCGTGCCAGGTTGTCAAACTGTCTAATATTTTTTCACGTTGTAGCCCTCTGTCTCTGCTGCCTTCAATTTTGCCTGTTGTGACTATGTTCTCCAAACTTGCCTGTCTCATGAAGTAGCCAAAAAAGAAGATTGCTTTTTCTTATATTGTTGATTAAGGTCCGTTTCGCATTTGACTCTTTTAACACCTCTACATTAGTTTTTCTGGCAGTCCATGGTATTCTTAGCATTCTTCTATAGAACCACATCTCTGTTGCCTCTAATTTTCCCACTTTCCAGTTTGTGTATTGTCCAAGACTCACACCCATATGTTAGTATAGGAGTTATATAGCACTGCAGAACTCTCTTTCTCATCTCTAATGACAAGGTCATAGGTAATATTACACAATATATTTTTCATTTTTCTAAATGTTGTTTTTGCCTGTCCTATTCTGCTTCTTATTTCTGTTGAACTTCTTCCATCTGCTGTAATCGTGGCACCTAAATATTTGAATTCTACTGATATATATATATATATATATATATATATATATATATATATATATATATATATATATATATATATATATATATATATATATATATATATATATATATATATATATATATATCAGTAGAATATCCTAGATCTGGCTTTACTCTGAAATGTGCTGCCAGGATGTGTCATTTGCTTCACCTTAAATGTGCAGCTGAGGATGCGTTAATTACACATAGATTTAGATTCTATTTTGTCCGCTGTGGTGTGGTCCGAATGAGTGTGCATAATTACCACTTACTCTTTCCTTGATGTAGTGAATCTATAATTTTCTCTGTTTCCATCCTATTTCTGATCTCTATTGTTCCCTGATAAATTATTTTAAACATGGTTTCTTGTCGAGTGCCATTACCGAGCCATGACTGATTTGAGATAAAACAAGACATGTAGACAAGCTCATGACCGCGTCACAACTATTGGCTGATTGGAATGATATATTTTTTTCATTGGTTACTTTTTATAGCAAAATAACGAAACAATTGGATAAGTTGGATACGCCAAAAATGGCGATTAGAGCAGCCAAGAAAAGTGATCAGATCGGCAAAAAGTAGTTATTATTTCATGGGCTAGCACATTAATTTTACTTGAATTAAAGTTGGTGGTGGTAACTATACCAGCTTTATTCTCTTTATATCTTCTCTCTCTCTCTCTCTCTCTCTCTCTCTCTCTCTCTCTCTATATATATATATATATATATATATATATATATATAAATATATAATATTGGAAGGTATACCCAGCGTTGCATGGGAGAGAATAAGAAAAAAAAGAGTGATGTTATACATACTTTCAACCGCGATGTTTTAAGAATAAAAGTATTGTTGACTACTGGAGAACTGGCGGTGTAGATAGTCTGATTGTTCCAAAGAATAAAAGTATTGTTGACTACTGGAGAACTGGCGGTGTAGATAGTCTGATTGTTCCAAAGAATAAAAGTATTGTTGACTACTGGAGAACTGGCGGTGTAGATAGTCTGATTGTTCCATAGAATAAAAGTATTGTTGACTACTGGAGAACTGGCGGTGTAGATAGTCTGATTGTTCCAAAGAATAAACTAAAACTTTCATCACTTCTTTAATATCCACACAAGCCTAGAGATACAATCAGAACACCGACAGGAAAACTCTGCAATAATTATGATGCAGAAATCCAGGCAATTAGTGTGGCAGCTAAAACACTGTTGAACTCCAACTCTGACCTACAGCCTGTGGTATTCCTGACAGATGCAAGGTCAGTGCTTCAAGTTCTCCAGTCTGAAAAACTAACAGACTTGAAAAAACTACTTAGCGAATTGTCTTACCAGTATAGGGTAACCATGCAGTGGATACCCTGTCACTGTGGAATACCAGGAAATGAAAAAGCAGACCAACTGGCTAAGGAAGGTGCTGCCGAAGACCAACCAGATATACCAATCACCTACCATCACAAAAAACAGATGATCAAGTCAATAAGAAAGCCACAAACACCAACACAAGATGACTATCATATTATGAACAGACCAGAACAAGTTATAATTCTACGTCTCAGAACAGGACACAACCAACTCCGCAGTCACATGTATACAAAGTTCAAGATTGGCAACACAGCCATGTGTACATGTGGACAGGCAGCACAGAGTGCCAAACATATACTTCAAGAGTGTTCTGAGCATGAAACGCTGAGGCAGACATATTGGCCAGAGGAAACATCACTGGAATCAAAGCTCTATGGGACTGTATGAACTACAAAAGACAGTGAGTTTTATTAAGGAGACAGAAGTACAGATATAGACATGTTTCAAGTGAACGAAATAAGAAGAAAACACTTCTTTAACAAATGAAATAAAAATTGAAATTGAACATAATAGTCATTTATGTGACCATATTATCGGTACAGCGACATATTTGAAATATATTTTTAAAAGTATGATGACGTGGACGAATAGTTGAATTTCTACATAAAACAATGTCTAATTTGATTCGATGAAGTGGACGAATAGTTGAATTTCTACATAAAACAATGTCTAATTTGATTCGATGATGTGGATGAATAGTTGAATTTCTACATAAAACAATGTCTAATTTGATTCGATGAAGTGGACGAATAGTTGAATTTCTACATAAAACAATGTCTAATTTGATTCGATGAAGTGGACGAATAGTTGAATTTCTACATAAAACAATGTCTAATTTGATTCGATGAAGTGGACGAATAGTTGAATTTCTACATAAAACAATGTCTAATTTGATTTGATGAAGTGGACATCTTCTTCTTCATCGTTCTATAGTCAGATATCAGGTTACAGCACCAATAGCTTCAATGAATTGTGTGATTCGCTTCAGGTCATCCATGGAACCCCTCAAGTCTGGAAGCAGTGCCGTCTCAGTAGGCCATATTTTCTCCCTCTCTTCTTGGTAGAGTTGACAGGCATGAAGAATGTGTTCTGCAGTCTCTGGGCTCAGTCCACAGTTGCACAGGTCTGTCTCACCAATCTTCAGCTTTCGGAACATGTGACTTCTCAGTCTGTTGTGACCAGTTCGTAGTCTGAAAATGATGGTTTGTTCCTTGCGTGACATTTGGTGGTAGGGGTCATTTGGTTCTGCAGTTGGGTGCATTACTTCCACTTTTTCTTATATTCTGCTTTTAACATGGTCTTACTTTCATAGTACGTATTATCATTTTCTATTTGTTCCAGTGATCCCCCTTTCCTTGCCAGGAGATCAGCTTTTTCATTTCCAGGTATGCCACAGTGACCTGGGATCCACTGCAGTTCTGTTTGAAGTGGACGAATAGTTGAATTTCTACATAAAACAATGACTTATTTGATTTGATCTTCTTCTTCTTCTTCTTCTGCGTTCGTTCTCAAACTCCTGCAGATTAGCAGGATGTAGTCCGGAGAACGGAATGCGCTGTGTCATGGTTTACATCATTGCTACGATATCTGCGCCTTTCGGCCTGACACATCCGATTTCAGCATGGCTTTGGGTCACTGACCTTATATGGGATGGGACAGCCAACTTCATCCCATAACCTCCTTTGATTTGATGATGTGGATGAATAGTTGAATTTCTACATAAAACAATGTCTAATATGATTTGATGATGTGGATGAATAGTTGAATTTCTACATAAAACAATGTCTAATATGATTTGATGATGTAGATGAATAGTTGAATTTCTACATAAAACAATGTCTAATATGATTTGATGATGTGGATGAATAGTTGAATTTCTACATAAAACAATGTCTAATATGATTTGATGATGTGGATGAATAGTTGAATTTCTACATAAAACAATGTCTAATATGATTTGATGATGTGGATGAATAGTTGAATTTCTACATAAAACAATGTCTAATATGATTTGATGATGTGGATGAATAGTTGAATTTCTACATAAAACAATGTCTAATATGATTTGATGATGTGGATGAATAGTTGAATTTCTACATAAAACAATGTCTAATATGATTTGATGATGTGGATGAATAGTTGAATTTCTACATAAAACAATGTCTAATATGATTTGATGATGTGGATGAATAGTTGAATTTCTACATAAAACAATGTCTAATATGATTTGATGATGTGGATGAATAGTTGAATTTCTACATAAAACAATGTCTAATATGATTTGATGATGTGGATGAATAGTTGAATTTCTACATAAAACAATGTCTAATATGATTTGATGATGTGGATGAATAGTTGAATTTCTACATAAAACAATGTCTAATATGATTTGATGATGTGGATGAATAGTTGAATTTCTACATAAAACAATGTCTAATTTGATTTGATGATGTGGATGAATAGTTGAATTTCTACATAAAACAATGTCTAATTTGATTTGATGATGTGCTTTAACCGGGTCACATCTCTGTCTGTGCTGCACTAATAAAATGTATTGTTCCACGTGTAAGAATATTGCAATTGGTAAAGCAACAGAGTTTCAGCTAAGATATCATCCTGAAACATTTGAAAGAATATTGTGAGAGTACTATATATGGGAGCCAGACATTACAGATCAGTTCTTTCATTAGTGAAACAAATGCATTGTCTGTGCTGTAAGTGAATTTCAAATTGCCGTACTGTCAGAAATCTCTCATGCATTTGGAAGACAAAACAATTTACATTACTGCTCGTGTAAAACAAGTAGAATAATAGTAACCTCTTCATGTACATTATGTTGGTTTTAGATCAGAAACAGTTGCATAATATCTCTTGTTAACAAGATTGTATACATATTTCATTGATTTCAGAGTTATGTTGAGTCAATTTGAAGCAAATTAAAGGTAATTTAATTTTGAATTGTGATCATCATACAATTTAGCTCTCATGTTAGTCGCAAGATTGAAGGTAACAACATGGTTCCAGAAGTATGATTGTTTGAGGTATGCTTTAATGTCGTCAGCTGATGTTCTCTTTTGTATTACTCACATGAGTCCGGCGAAAATCTCCAGAAAGAACAACATTTATAACTCCCATAGGGGTGCAAAGGGAACGCATTGCTCTAGGCGGACCCAGGGTTAGCAGATAACCAAGATCCCAAATGTACCTCCACGCGGTGCACCCTGGAAACAGAAATACAGCAGCTCGAGCTGATTCTGGCCAAATCATTTGGGGATCGTGTCCGAGAATGTGGAGGAAGCAGATGGAAAGAGATATGTCTGCACAAGAGACAGACAATATCTCCGACACCACCAGCATCACCACATACAGCGACACTGTCGACATACAGTGAAGCTAGTCAGTCCAGTCCGAACATTGGAGGGGCGGCCAATGTAAAATGCACGTAAAGGTAGATGCATGGCGAGAGACAAATAGATTTCATACCGAGTACAATGAAACAATGAAAGGGCAGAACAGCGCTAGAGGGCAGCGCGAACTGCAAATAGAAAGTGAAAAGTCCCTAGGAAAGGGGAACTACAAGCTCCGTCAGCTCGAGACGAGCATCTAGTTACCTGTGTTCCTTACAGACAGAGACCCAGACTCATCCATTGGTGGCTGGTACAGCAAGAAGACCTAATCCAACTCTACTGTCACGGTTTCCTATACCGGAAGTACACTTGAAGAGAGAAAGGGTTCCGTTCCCGATGGGCTCAGGCACAAAAGGGACAACGATTTAGCCCTGGCTCAACTCTACTGTCAGGTTTTCCTACACCGGAAATACACTTGAAGAGAGAAAGGGTTCAGTACCTGATGGGCTCAGGCGCTATTGGTACAAGGACGCTCAGCTCTAGAACGCCTTGCTCTCAAACGCGTGGTGTGAGACTCGAACTCGCACAAGGGGTACACGATGTCAGTGAATGACACCTCGGCTAAGAGGGCGAAAGAGCCAGGGTCCAACTCCTCTGTTGAGTTCTTCCCCTTAAGGAACCAGGCTCACGGATGAGAAACGGTTCAGTACCCAATGGGCACAGGCACAGCACGTCCAATTTCACGAAGCGAGTTCATAGACAGTGGAACACCTCGTGCGAGTCAGACGAGAGCAAAAATCATCTGGGCGAAGAGTCGCCACTACGCGTGCCTGGAGACAGATATAGAGGCTGTCACAGGCTAAGGGTAGCCCACCCGAATTGTCAAGGCATGCCGAAATCGGATGTGCTAGGCCTACAAGGCGCATAACAGTGGCACAACGTAATCACGCTCCCGGCGGAAATCGCACGGATATCTGTGATGGTTACAATGGAGCGAACGCAAAACAAACAAACAAACATAACTCCCATAGATAGGACAACATTTATAACTCCCATAGATAGAACAACATTTATAACTCCCATAGATAGAACAACATTTATAACTCACATAGATAGAACAACATTTATAACTCCCATAGATAGAACAACATTTATAACTCACATAGATAGAACAACATTTATAACTCACATAGATGGAACAACATTTATAACTCACATAGATGGAACAACATTTATAACTCCCAAAATCGTTTCGCTGCCTCTTAAATCTTGTTGAGACTTGTTAAGTGCTTCCAATGCTCTTTTGTGGGCCGTAGTACATTCACCTCATACTATACGAACACACCTTCTAAAGACTTCTGCCATTACATAATTTTTTTAATTGATTTTGCATACAACATCATCATTTGTTGCTAAATCTAGTGATAGTTTGAATGTCGAATGAGCTATACGACCGTCATGTAACAATGTTGCCACTCTGACAGACGAGGCTGTAGCTACGGCAATATTTTGGTTCTTGCCAACAAATGCTAATAATAAATTGATGAAAAATGTTTTCCCAGTGTCGCCAGGTGCGTTTAAAAAAAATGCCGCTAGCGTGATTGGATATGCTATCTGTTATTGCAGTGTATGCAATTTTTTGATCCTTGTAGAAATTTAGGTTCATTGTCTTGCACAAATGTAGCTAAGTAGTTGTCATATGACTTTTAGAGCCCTGCATAAAGGTAAATGGCGTAGCACTGAAAGTTGTGAATAGATTCACATATCTAGGCAGTACGTTATCACAAAATGCCAACGTTGATGATGAAGTGTATACAAGGATCGCCAAAGCAAGCAGTACTTTCGGCAGATTGTACGCAAATGTTTGGCGTAGAAATGGCATTAACCTACAGACTAAGCTGAAAGTTTACAGAGCAGTGGTACTTCCAGTGCTGCTATACGCTAGTGAAACATGGACTGTGTATAGACATCATGTGAAAAAACTCAATCATTTTCATACAAATTGTCTCAGAAAAGTTATAAACATCAGATGGCAAGACACGATTCCAGATACCATTGTCCTTAATAGAGCTGGTATCCCAAGCATTGACACGATCCTGATGCAGACACAGATTCGTTGGGCAGGTCATTTGGTGCGTATGCCAGACCATCGTCTGCCACAGATACTTCTCTATGGTGAGCTAGAGAAGGGTATACGATCTCAAGGTGGCCAAAGGAAGCGCTACAAGGACTCGTTAAAGAACTCACTGAAAGCCTTTGAAATAGACCACGATACATAGGAAGAACTTGCACAAAATAGATCTACAAGGCGTTCTAAAATAAAAAAGAGCGCATCATCTTGTGAAAAGAGGAAAAATGAACGTGCCTCGTGTAATTGGGCGTACTGTGCCTGTGCCCATCGGGTACTGAACCGTTTCTCATCCGTGAGCCTGTTTCCTTAAGGGGAAGAACTGAACAGAAGAGTTGGACCATGGCTCTTTCGCCCTCTTAGCAGAGGTGTCATTCCCCGACATCGTGTACCCCTTGTCCAAGTTCGAGTCTCACACCACGCGTTTGAGAGCAAGGCGTTCGCGAGCTGGGCGACCTTGTCCCAATAGCGCCTGAGCCCATCAGGTACTGAACCCTTTCTCTCTTCAAGTGTATTTCCGGTATAGGAGAACCTGACATTAGAGTTGGGTCAGGGCTAAAATCGTTGTCTCTTTTGTGCCTGAGCCCATCGGGTACGGAACCCTTTCTCTCTGCAAGTGTATTTCCGGTATAGGAAAACATGACAGTAGAGTTGGGTCAGGACTGCCATCGTTGAATCTTTCTTGTCTAAGCCCATCGGGTACGGAACCCTTTCTCTTCGTGAGCATATTTCCGGTTTAGGAATGCTCGACATTAGAGTTGGGTTAGGTCTTCTTGCTTTTCCGAATGCCAATGATTGGGTCTGTGTCTCTGTCTGTAAGGAGCACAGGTAACTAGAAGCTCGACTCGAGCTGACGGAGCGTGTAGTTCCCCTTTCCTAGGAACTTTTCGGTTTCTATTTGCAGTTCGCGCTGCCCTCTAGCGCTGTTCTGCCCTTTTATAGTTTCATTGTACTCAGTGTGAAATATATTTGTCTCTCACCATGCATCTACCTTTACGTGCATTTTACATTGGTCGCCCCTCAATGTTCGGACTGGACTGACTAGCTTCACTGTATGTCGACAGTGTCGCTATATGTGGTGATGCTGGTGGTGTCGGAGATATTGTCTGTCTATTGTGCAGACAAATCTCTTTCCATCTGCTACCTCCTCATTCTCGGACACGATCCCCAAAAGATTCGGTCAGAATCAGCTCGAGCTGCTATATTTCTGTTTCCAGGGTGCACCGCGAGGAGGTACATTTGGGAAAATATGGTACATTTGTTTCAAAGACACGCTCAAGTCATCCTTGAAACATCTTAACATTGACGTAGGCGCTTGGGAGAGCCTCGCTCAGGATAAAACAGCATGGCGTTACAGCATTAGAACGGGAGCACTAGCGGCGGAAGAATTTAGACAAGAAACTGCAAGACAGAAGCGGACACGTCGAAAATAAAAAAATATCAATCTCACACAGATACCTTCTATTGTTGTCAATTCTGTAAAAGAACAATTTGTGCGCGCATTGGACTTGCTAGTCATTTAAAAACGCACTATTAACTTTATTATTTTATTATTTATTGTTATTATTATTATTATGGTCGAGTTTTTGGTTATCGTCGATCACGACGGACGAACATCATCACATTTGGGATCTTGGTTATCTGCTAACCCTGGGTCCGCCTAGAGTAATGCGTTCCCCTTGCACCCCATTTACTGTTTTAATATTTTACAAATTCCGTGTACTGTAATCTTTAAAAAGGCATAGTGTACTATATAGTAGGTCTATCTAACAAAAACTCGTACATAGTGTACTATATAGTAGGTCTATCTAACAAAAACTCGTACATAGCTGCTTCATCGATTTAACTAATGTGTACATTAGCGCATCTGTTATGTGTTAATTGATACAGATTTTATGTGTGGTCTACTTTTGTTGGTTTGGTCTACTTTTGTTCTCTGTTAAACTTGAATACTTGGTACTCTCACATTTCACACATAAGTCTCTTTGTCAGATTCTACTGTTGGGTTTTCTGTTACCAAGTTAATTTATTCATTACATTTTGACCTTCTGTCTCAGAGAGACTATCTTTCATTGTTCGCTTTATTCATGGTGACAGTCCCATCAAAGCTGTAATGTCTGTATTACACTGGAACTAACATTTGTGTAATTTCCCTGCCATTGTTTGAAATTGTTCCGAGTAATGACACGACACCGTGCCAGCATCGACATCCATTAATGCCCCCCCCCCATCCGTGTAGTAGCCTTGATATTTTCAAAATACAATGTTACAACTATACTTGTACATGGCAAAATGTTTTTTTGGTTTCCATTCACAGGAACTACGAGCAATAGATCTCTCTTGTGTGATTGAGGGTGGGGGGGGGGAGGAATTCCATAGATTAATTGCATACTAAGAAGAAGACTCCTACACTCCACAGTGAAAGGGGGGGGGGTTGAGATGAAGTCTCCAACTCTCAGCGGTGTGCAATGTTTTGAAGCCTGCCATTACACATATGGGTTAAATTGTAGGTAAAGAGCAATATGCAAGTAAAATAAAAATAAAACTATTCGAAATTATTCTATAGGGAGAATACAATACTAGAGTCTTATTTCTCGCGACAAACAGCATGCGAAAGGATGATGTGTCATCATTGCGCCAATTACTTGAACCAATTTCCCAATGACGGGTCATCATAGTGGTTTAGATTTTATTCCCAGCTGAACTGAAAACACAACGTGAACCATTCCATTAGGATGATGATGATGATGGTGTTCCTCCTTCGCAAGCGAAGATGAGTATGACATGAAACACAATAAATGCGATGAAAAAAATTAACTAAAAAAATTAAAAAATTATTTCCAATAGGAAACAATGCACAGCCCATATGGGTACCAGTCCAAAAGAAAACAATGCACAACAAGCGTGCATGGTGGGTACTCTAAGTCGTATACTTTAAGAGTTAATGCGCGCATACTATGTATTCTAGGAGTTAAACAAGTGGTGTTCTATTTTACTGATGTTTAAATTTCTCCGATCTGAATGAGCCCATCAATTGTAGTAGGTAACATTGTCGATTTGAATGAGATAATCAATTGTAGTAGGTAACATTGTCGATTTGAATGAGATAATCAATTGTAGTAGGTAACATGGTCGATTTGAATGAGATAATCAATTGTAGCAGGTAACATGGTCGATTTGAATGAGATAATCAATTGTAGTAGGTAACATTGTCGATATGAATGAGTCCATCAATTGTAGTAGGTAACATTGTCGATTTGAATGAGATAATCAATTGTAGTAGGTAACATTGTCGATATGAATGAGTCCATCAATTGTAGCAGGTAACATGGTCGATTTAAATGAGATAATCAATTGTAGCAGGTAACATGGTCGATTTGAATGAGATAATCAATTGTAGTAGGTAACATGGTCGATTTGAATGAGATAATCAATTGTAGCAGGTAACATGGTCGATTTGAATGAGATAATCAATTGTAGTAGGTAACATTGTCGATATGAATGAGTCCATCAATTGTAGTAGGTAACATTGTCGATTTGAATGAGCCCATCAATTGTAGTAGGTAACATTGTCGATTTGAATGAGTCCATCAATTGTAGTAGGTAACATTGTCGATATGAATGAGTCCATCAATTGTAGTAGGTAACATTGTCGATTTGAATGAGCCCATAAATTGTAGTAGGTAACATTGTCGATTTGAATGAGCCCATCAATTATAGTAGGTAACATTGTCGATTTGAATGAGCCCATAAATTGTAGTAGGTAACATTGTCGATTTGAATTAGCCCATCAATTGTAGTAGGTAACATTGTCGATTTGAATGAGCCCATCAATTGTAGTAGGTAACATTGTCGATTTGAATGAGCCCATCAATTGTAGTAGGTAATAGTGTCGATTTGAATGACATTATCAATTGTAACAGGCAACATGGTCGATTTGAATGAGCCCATCAATTGTAGTAGGTAACATTGTCGATTTGAATGAGCCCATCAATTGGTGTAGGTAACATTGTCGATTTGAATGAGCCCATCAATTGTAGTAGGTAACATGGTCGATTTGAATGAGCCCATCAATTGTAGTAGGTATCATTGTCGATTTGAATGAGCCCATCAATTGTAGTAGGTAACATTGTCGATTTGAATGAGCCCATCAATTGTAGTAGGTAACATTGTCGATTTGAATGAGCCCATCAATTGTAGTAGGTAACATTGTCGATTTGAATGAGCCCATCAATTGTAGTAGGTAACATTGTCGATTTGAATGAGCCCATAAATTGTAGTAGGTAACATTGTCGATTTGAATGAGCCCATCAATTGTAGTAGGTAACATTGTCGATTTGAATGACATTATCAATTGTAACAGGCAACATGGTCGATTTGAATGAGCCCATCAATTGTAGTAGGTAACATTGTCGATTTGAATGAGCCCATCAATTGTAGTAGGTAACATTGTCGATTTGAATGATCCCATCAATTGTAGTAGGTAACATGGTCGATTTGAATGATCCCATCAATTGTAGTAGGTAACATGGTCGATTTGAATGATCCCATCAATTGTAGTAGGTAACATTGTCGATTTGAATGAGCTCATCAATTGTAGTAGGTAACATTGTCGATTTGAATGAGCCCATCAATTGTAGTAGGTAACATGGTCGATTTGAATGAGCCCATCAATTGTAGTAGGTAACATGGTCGATTTGAATGAGATAATCAATTGTAGTAGGTAACATGGTCGATTTGAATGAGATAATCAATTGTAGCAGGTAACATGGTCGATTTGAATGAGATAATCAATTGTAGTAGGTAACATGGTCGATTTGAATGAGATAATCAATTGTAGCAGGTAACATGGTCGATTTGAATGAGATAATCAATTGTAGTAGGTAACATTGTCGATATGAATGAGTCCATCAATTGTAGTAGGTAACATTGTCGATTTGAATGAGCCCATAAATTGTAGTAGTTAACATTGTCGATTTGAATGAGCCCATCAATTGTAGTAGGTAACATTGTCGATTTGAATGAGCCCATCAATTGTAGTAGGTAACATTGTCGATTTGAATGAGCCCATCAATTGTAGTAGGTAACATTGTCGATTTGAATGATCCCATCAATTGTAGTAGGTAACATTGTCGATTTGAATGACATTATCAATTGTAACAGGCAACATGGTCGATTTGAATGAGCCCATCAATTGTAACAGGCAACATTGTCGATTTGAATGATCCCATCAATTGTAGCAGGTAACATTGTCGATTTGAATGAGCCTATCAATTGTAGCAGGTAACATTGTCGATTTGAATGAGCCTATCAATTGTAGTAGGTAACATGGTCGATTTGAATGACATTATCAATTGTAACAGGCAACATGGTCGATTTGAATGAGCCCATCAATTGTAGTAGGTAACATGGTCGATTTGAATGAGCCCATCAATTGTAACAGGCAACATGGTCGATTTGAATGAGCCCATCTTTTGTAGTAGGTAACATGGTCGATTTGAATGATCCCATCAATTGTAGTAGGTAACATTGTCGATTTGAATGATCCCATCAATTGTAGTAGGTAACATTGTCGATTTGAATGATCCCATCAATTGTAGTAGGTAACATGGTCGATTTGAATGATCCCATCAATTGTAGTAGGTAACATTGTCGATTTGAATGATCCCATCAATTGTAGTAGGTAACATTGTCGATTTGAATGATCCCATCAATTGTAGTAGGTAACATTGTCGATTTGAATGATCCCATCAATTGTAGTAGGTAACATTGTCGATTTGAATGATCCCATCAATTGTAGTAGGTAACATTGCCGATGACCAGTATGTATTCCAAAATTTCCAGTCTCTCCAGCCGAAGAGAGACACTGATATGAATGTAATCAATAGAAATGTACTGTGGTCACCAGCCCCGAGGTAGTTATAGAATTTGTCTGTCAGAGCTATTCCAAATGACCATAACTTCTCTTTCTTCTTGTAGTGTGGTGCAATGGGCAGTTCGAAGAAATATCTTCTGTGTTTGATTGTACATAGGGCCACATTTTAGTGCTGCCACCTCCAAACTTCCAGTACATATGTTATTTTCTGTGTCCTCTCCTCATAAAAAAAACGAAGTTTGTTTCTTTCTTACAAGCTTGTGTTGACATTGTATTTGTGGCTGCATGTGGGTAAGTTATTTTCATTCTATGTTTATGGGGATTTTGATCGTGTACTTCTATTATGGAAATAATATTGTTTGTTGTTGTCTGATACGTCCATTTATTGCTAGTTGGTCTGTTATCTCATTTCCTCTAATTTGTGAGTGACCTGTAGTTGGTCTGTTATCTCATTTCCTCTAATTTGTGAGTGACCTGTAGTTGGTCTGTTATCTCATTTCCTCTAATTTGTGAGTGACCTGTAGTTGGTCTGTTATCTCATTTCCTCTAATTTGTGAGTGACCTGTAGTTGGTCTGTTATCTCATTTCCTCTAATTTGTGAGTGACCTGTAGTTGGTCTGTTATCTCATTTCCTCTAATTTGTGAGTGACCTGTAGTTGGTCTGTTATCTCATTTCCTCTAATTTGTGAGTGACCTGTAGTTGGTCTGGTATCTCATTTCCTCTAATTTGTGAGTGACCTGTAATTCAATAGAGAGCTACTTTTTTCTTGGTTGTTTAGTTGAGATAGAAATGATTTTAAGTAACTCATGTGAACTCCAAAGACATATTTACAGGCTCACATTAAGGTGTTGCATGACAACTGCCTTCACAGTGACATGAAGATCAGCATTGAGAAAAGAGAATACAAGACACCAAGTAGAACACTATTAGTTAGTTGGTTGCTGATCCAGCGGTCCATGAGCTCATGCCCTTTGACCTAATGCCATTAAATGGCATTATATTGCTGGGAAGTCTGTGGATTTTCGGCCCACCCCGGGATAGAGCCAGAGAACAACTATCACACCTCCAGGAAGGTAGGTTTCAACCTATGCACTGCTCCTAGCCACTGTAGCCAAGATAGGGTTCACTGTGCTCATTCCCCGCCACTAATTGACTACTGGTTATGCCGAAATTCTCTATTGCTCCAGGTATGCAACCAAATGTTCAAGTCAAAAGGATTGTCACGTCCTGAGTCACTGTGCCTCTATGATGGGTTTCAGCCATAGGAAAAAAAAACAGTGCTGTCAGTTTCCTCCTCCCCACTCATTTTCCTTTTGCGCTGAAGTTAGTGCATATGGCAGAGGTCAGATCTCTCCAATTATGTCTGTTCAAAGCTATTCTGTGCAGATATTGAATAGTATGAATATTGGTTGTTTTACTTTCTCTAAGTATTGTTCTTCTGAGTGTTTCTTTTGGTCTACCCCTTGCTCTTTTGCCTGTAGGTATCCATTCAAGAGACTGGTGGTGTATTCTGTTGGTGTCTGCGCGTTGGACAAGCCCGATGTAGGACCAACCGCGTTTTTTGATAACATCTGTGATGAAATTTGATGTGTCTCTTCTCTGATTTTATCATTCGATTTGAATTCACTCCAATGGTTATTAGTTATCCTATGAAGACATTTGTTCTCGAAACTCAGTAATCTCTTTTCTGAAGATAAAGAGCTTTTCCAGCTCTCACATCCACATGATAGCACCGGAATAACGCAGGAATTAAATAAGCGCATTTTCGTTCGTGTGCTGATTGACTTTGACTTCCAGATATTAGACAGTCTGTTAAATGCACTTGATGATAGGGCAATCCTCCCCACTACTGCGGAGCAAATCTCTGGCTCCTTCCCAACCACAGAGGGTGCATACATAAAAATACATAAAATACATTGTAACAAAAAAATGAAAGTATGAGACGCATAATTGTATAGATGACATTCCATGAAGCTTCTCTAACAAAACCTCATTATAACGGCCTGTCATCCATTAAGGTTTTCTGTTGCATGGGTGGTATGTCTAGTGGGCCACGGGTGAGACCCACAGACGCAACCACATGTGTAAACACTACTAGTAAACAATATTAAGATAAACCATCACATGTCACACCTTAAAACAAGTGTGCCAAATGAAAGTTCCCTTGGGTCTAACATTGACTAAGCAGCTTTGTCGATTGTAGTAGACGTGAACCGACACGTCATCCCAGTTTATTTCTAAAGGGCTTCCAGGGTGTTGTTTTAGCCTAGCACAGGTTACCTGCCTGCTAATGGCTAGACCACTGCAATTATATTTTACATAAATGTCAATTAACATACCTCCGAATGTGAGCCTTTGGGTAAAACAAATTATAAATAAACCTCAATTAAAGAGTCACCGATTTCTTTCATGTCGATAAACTAATTATAAATAAATCTTAAATAATGTGCCCAAAATAATGTACCTTAAATAATGTACCTTAAATAATGAACTTCACTGATTTCGTGAATTTGAACAAACTAATTATAAATAAACTAATTATAAATAAACCTTAAATAATGAGCCACTGAATTCTTGAATTTCAACAAACTAACTATAAATAAATCTTAAATAATGTGTCACTGAATTCTTGAATTTCAACAAACTAACTATAAATAAATCTTAAATAATGTGTCACTGAATTCTTGAATTTCAACAAACTAATTATAAATATAACCTCAATTAATGTGCCAGCGATTTCGTGCGGTTGGTTAGTAAAATTGTACAATGGCTGTGAAATGTATACTATACTATTTTGGGAAAAAAAATTATGAATTATCGAAAGCAGAATGTCTCAAATATGTTATTTATTGAGATATCACTAGTACGCAAAGTTGTCCTACAGGGAAACAAGAAATAGTAACTGTCACCTGAAATATATATTGCAAGAGGTGACTTAGGAGGAGGGGTATGTGTTGACTGCCCCAGCACATTATCTCCGCTGTGATGAAGCCTGATGATGACCCTAATCTTGTTGAAAGGTTGTTAAAAATGTTGAAAGGTAATGAACCATTTCTGATTTAGCATGCCTCGAGATATAAAAAAACAAACAACAACGAAAATGTTCCATACAGATTAGAGACTGTCATTCTAGTGGTATTACACCCTTCAGTCACATTGAGAGATTAAAATCCATCCTGTACATGTCGCGGCGTCTGCTATCGCAAAACGGCCTTTATTTCTACAGCCCATAGAAAGCCTCCCTGCACTCTTTTACAGGAAACATGCAGTAATGAAAGTCACATTGAGTCAACGAATAATCTTGGCCTAGCAAAAATATTTTGGACAAATTCACTATTAGAAAGCATGTCAGAGAAATACACATCTGGAATTAAAAGTAAAACTACGCAATGTGGCATAAGAAATAACAACAAACTCGTACTCCCCAGGAGTTTTATAGTCATCATCATCATCATCATTATCCTCATTATCATGACATTCAACATCATCTTTAACATCATTATTCTGAGATCTTGAAAACAGAATGGCTACAAATACAGTTCTAATGAACAATTATCAATTTTCAGAATATCTACAAACAGTTCTCATCCACATTTATCAATTACAACGTGTCTACAAACACCTCTCATCGAAATTGATCAATAACAAAATGTTGACACACTCTGCACAAATGAATGTGTTGTTCTGTTCGTACTCCTTGTTCTCATTCCAATTGAAATATTCAGCTGAATGTATTCTATCAGTATAAGAACAACAATTTCAGTGTCTGTAGACAGAAGCCACCGAGGCAAGTAATAGCCTATGCATTGTTTTAGAACCGTGGTGGGCGTGTAATGTTGACACGAATACGGTTTAGATTGGTTGTCAATTTCTGTGTTTGTTTTGTTGTTGTTGTCAGTGTGACAAAAGAAAAACGCTCGCCATCGTCACTGACAGCGGGGGAGAATGTGTGGAGGCAGGTGTGGTGTATGTGTGGGAAATAGTGACACTGTATTTGACAAGTGTGGTGTGTGTCGGAGGGAAAGTGTAGTGAGGCAGATAGTAGAGGAGCTGTCAAGTGTGTGGGTGTGAGTACATCTGTGAGGCAGATAATATGAGAAGTTGCGAGGTGCTGTTTATGTTAGAGATAAAGAAAGTGTTGGTGCAGGGTTGTGTGAGGCAGGTTGTGTGAGGCAGGTTGTGTGAGGCAGGTTGTGTGAGGCAGTTTGTTTGAGCCTGTGAGATAAAGCGTGTGTGTGTTTAAAATATGTTTGGTATAGTGGGAAGAAAATAAGGAAAAACAGAGAGATAGAGAGAGAGAGGAATATAGCAAACAAGATTAAGCAATGGAAGGAGGCAGAGAGATAGCGTGGTAGATAGAGAGAACGAGAAAGTTAACGTGTAAGAGATTATGCAAGAGAAGTAATGAGAGAGAGAGAGAGTGGGGAAGAAAGAGAGACGCACGTTTCATTGTAAATATGGATAAGTAAACTTTGGTGCTGGAAATTGAAACGAAATAGACAAAGATAATGTATATAAGTGTTTCCAAAATAAGTCAGTAAAACAACCTAACAACGAGACACAGTGACAGACGACGTTTCGACTAAAAGCCTTCTTCAGGACAAACAAAAGACCACAGTAAACAAATCCTACATAGAGACAAATATGGTTGTGTTAGGAAGGAAAGAAAATGGGAGAAGGACAATAGCGAATGGATGACGGAAGAAGCAAAGATATGGCAGCATGACAGGGAAAAAGAGGATGTGAAGGGAAGATAATGGTAAGTAAGGAGGGGAAAGTTCACAGAAATAAGTGGAAAGTGAAAATAGATAAGATATAATGCAAGTAAAATAAGATAAATATAAAATACTTATCTCCAAAGTAGTCGGCTTGAAAAGAGGACGTATGAAGCCGAGATACCAGATTATATAGCAGACAGGGGCCCGTTTCCACGCGTAGAAAGAGCGGAAAAACATCCTCGGGCAATGAGTGGGCAAGAAATTCGTACAAAGGTCAAATCAACAAAGACAGGGAGTTGAGAGAACGCGCGGAAAACAAGAACCTAAGTGTAACGCAGCGACGTAGAACCTAAAGGAAAAAAGGAGGGTGGGAGTGAAGTAGATATCAGTATCCATGACTCAAACCAAACGTCCAAAAGAAACAGATAGCAAGAGATGAATAGAGGTGAGTTTCCAGATGAAGGAATTCTAGTCAAAACGTCGTCTGTCAATGTGTTTCATTGTTAGGTTTTTTTTACTTATTTATTTTGGTAACATTTGTACTTATATTTGTGTATTTTGACATTTTCCCCGTGTTACCATATCCACTCATTTTCTGTTTAGGGTTGGTACCCGACACTGGGACTTTTATCCACACATTTAAACGAAGTTGGGATCGAATGTTTTAAATAATACAGGAGAAAGAAAAGAGAGAGAAATATACTGATTATAACTAAGGAAATCTAGAGAGAAAGTGGTGTAAGAGTGAATACTTTGATAAAAGACCACTACTCTGTGAGAAAGAGTTTCACTTAGAACCTACGGGCACAGGTATTTACTCTGCGTTGATGTCAAGGAATTAAATTTTAATTTGTATGTTTTGACACAGTCGCCATGAGTGAGCACTCGCTGCGTGATCTGACAGCTACATTTAAGAGCGGTAACAGAAATGTTAAACGGCCAGGGACTGCCAATGAACTGAGTTAAAATTATAACTGAACTTGTAATAATCTGGAGCAAATTTTAGCAAGTGCGACACTGTAAATTTTGGATAACATTTCATTTGAAGTGAAGTATCTATCGTCAAGAATGAAAACATTGAACACAATCCATGATTTATTCGTGAAATCTATATACAATGGATGTATCCCATCTTGATATACATTATCTATCGAGGTAAATTTTGTCACAACTTGAATATTTATTGGTCTGTATAATTAGATGTATGATGTTCTACACATATTCATAGGTACACAATATTTTTTGTCTGAATAGATGAAATGTTCAGAAAGTGTTAATCGTCAATGATGGTTGTGTCACTGATACAATTTTTAATGAAATCAATGATGTCTGTGTCGTTGTGATAATTGTTAATTAAATCAATGATGTCTGTGTCGTTGTGATAATTGTTAATTAAATCAATGATGTCTGTGTCGTTGTGATAATTGTTAATTAGATGAAAGATGTATGTGCCAGGCATGTCTCTTTCCACAGTATTCTGTATCAAAGTCGTTGTTGTTTCCTTGCCGTGCCAGGTTGTCAAACTGTCTAATATTTTCTCACGTTGTCGCCCTCTGTCTCTGTTGCCTTCAATTTTGCCTGTTGTGACTTCGTTCTGTAAACCCGCCTGTCTCATGAAGTGGCTAAAAAAGAAGATTGTATTTTTCTTATATTGTTGATTAATGTCCGTTTCGCATTTGACTCTTTCAACACCTCTACATTAGTTTTTCTGGCAGCCCATGTCATTCTCAGCATTCTTCTGTAGAACCACATCTCTGTTGCCTCTAATTTCCCACTTTCCAGTTTGTTTATTGTCCACGACTCACACCCATATGATAGTTTAGGGGTTATATAGCACTGCAGAACTCTCTTTCTCACCTCTTATGACAAGGTCATATTACACAGTATATTTTTCATTTTTCTGAATGTTGTTTTTGCCTGTCCTATTCTGCATCTTATTCTGTTAAACATCTTCCATCTGCTGTAATCAGGTTATTTGGCTCATGAGGCTGATTGTACGGTGTTCTTCACATTCGATGGTCCCTGTTTTCTTAGGTAAGGCTATAAATATGGACCTCATTAAGTCATCGGGTATGTTTCCGCTGTTATATATGTCATTCAGCAATTTTGTGATTATTTCAACTCCAAAGTCATCTAAAGCTGCTAATTCTTCTAATGTGATATTGTCTGGACCTGGGGCTTTGCCATATTTCATGTGTCTTAGTGCCTCCCTTACTTCTGCTGTGAGTATTGATGGACCCTCGCCGTTATATTGCATGTTTATTTCTGGTTTATTGTCATCATAAAGTTCTTTGATATATTCTGAACATCTCTGTACTATGTGATCTATTCCCATTAATACCTGCCCTGTCTTAGATTTTAGACACCCTGTAACTGTTTGCGTTCTCTTTCCTGTTATCATCTCAATTTTCTTATATAGTAATGTTGTATCGGTTGTAATGCAATTCTATTTCTGTGCATTTCTTGTTCAGCCAGCTTTCTTTTGCTATTTTGCATTTCTCTCGTATCTCCTTATGTATTTTCTGATATTCCGCTATCTGTGTCTATTTTTCCTTATGGTGCTCATCAATTCTAATATTTCTTCAGTCATCAATTTTTAGTTTTGATGTATGTTTTACTTTTGGTATTATATTTAATATCTAAACGATATCTATAAGCAACTGTCAATGTTTGTCATTCTGTACCCAACTATCAATGTTGGTATTTGGTTTAGATATTTATGTTCTCTGTGTAGATATTAAATTTGCTGGGTGATAAAATGCATCATTGTCTTACCCCTTTTCTTATTTCTATGTATGGTGAGTAGCTGTTTTCACGCCTTATTTATGAAGTCTTTTCCCAATATATATTTCTAATCAGTCTTATGTCTTTTCAATATGTGCCCATTTCTTGAAGATATTCGATTCGTTTTTCATGTTGGACTCTGTCAAAGGGCTTGCTAAAGTCTATAAAACAAATATGGATACTTTTATGGACTTCTATATATTTATCTATCGCTAATCGGATACTAAGTATAGCTTCTATGGTTTTTCCTAAAACCGAATTGCTCTTTACCGACTTCCGTGTCTATCCTGTGTTTAATTCTTTCATGTATTATCTTGAGCAGTATTTTTGTTCTAAAAATGTGTTATTTCTATAAGGAGCTGTTTTATATTTGTCAATTTATAAGCTTCTGTTAATATTTGTCATTCTGTACCCAACTATCAATTTTTTTTTCAATCTATAAGCAGCTGCCAATGTTTTTCAATCTGTAAACTACTAGCTATATTTGTCAATCTATAAGCAACTGTCAATGATTCTTATAATGTTCTGTTTGTTTGAGTAAGTTACGAAATTCGAGCAAAGTGAAACAGTATTGTGTTATTATATGTATTCGGTAAAAGATAACAGAAAGTATCGTTGTGTTTATACAATTATAGTCACAAAATGATATTGATCTCTACTTCTCTCATCCTAACGAAACCACTGAATACCTCGTTATTGACTGACTTTCCTCTAAACTACCAGGAAGAGAATTTTCACATTTACCTTTAACAGACACTAAATCACTGTCGGTTGGTTGTCAACTTCAGACACAAATACAGGTTTTTAATGGCATTGAACTGCCAAGCAGAACTAATCAGCAGAAATTGGATATCGACAACAACTTCTTATGTTACCTACATACAGGATAGGTGATGTGTAACCAGCGTTACCACAGTTGGATTTTTTCCCCACTAGATCTTCGAGTTTTGACCATCCCCTGAGACCTGGGGTTATTTTCCCGATTTCTCTCCCCCCCCCATCCCAAATTCACCAAAAATTTCATGAAAACAAATGAAACTTTGTTTTTAGTTATATGAACTACTGCGTATACCTTATTTCTAGCGATTAGTTCTATGTGTGTCATGTCACGTATTCCTTCCAAACGTTGTCTTTCCTATGAACTCTCTGAATCCCTGTCTGTCATGGGCGATGCGGCTTATATTTTCCAGCGTTGTATTTATGTTATCTTTAATGTCGTCAGTCCACCGTCTTCTTGGTCTGCCCCTTCTCCTCTACCCAGGTACTCTTCGCTCCATTATTTGTCTTTCTAAACAGTTGTGTCTCTTTATATGACCAAACAGGTGTATTTTTCTTGTTGTTGTTGTGTTTAATTATTACCGTTTTCCATTCTTGCATCGGTTCTCATTGTTCTTTTGAGCTGAAATTTGATTTCAAGAATGAAAGGTCTGAAGAAGCTTGACACTTGTTGTCAAGAGGGGGGGGGGAGTTTCCTCCTCCCCAGTGCTACACAGTACATCTCTGGCTCCCTCCCAACCACAGAGGGTGCATACATAAATAGTCAGGTAAACATGAAACCCATTTTAACAACACAAATAAAAGCATAATTGTATAGATGACGTGCCATGAAGCTTCTCTAAGAAGATAACCTCAATATAATGGCATGTCATCCACTAAGGTTTTCTGTTGCATGTGTGGTATGTCTAGTGGGCTATTGGTGAGACCCACAGACGCAACCACATGCTTAGTTTGCAAGTAGGGTAGAATAGTGATCCTAAAACGTGCAAGTATGGTAGAAGACTGCTCCTAACGCGTGCAAGTATGGTAGAAGAGTGATCCTAACACGTGCAAGTATGGTAGAAGAGTGATCATAAAACGTGCAATATGGTAGAAGAGTGATCCAACACATGCATGTGTGGTTAGAAGAGTGGTCCCAACACGCCCATGTTTGGCAAAATAGTGTTCCCATCAAGTACATGTACAGTAGAAGAGAGGTCCGTACAGGTACATGTACAGTAGAAGAGAGGTCCGTACAGGTACATGTACAGTAGAATAGAGGTCCGTACAGGTACATGTATGGCAGAATAGAGGTCCGTACAGGTACATGTATGGCAGAATAGAGGTCCTTACAGGTACATGTATGACAGAATAGAGGTCCGTACAGGTACATGTATGGCAGAATAGAGGTCCGTACAGGTACATGTATGGCAGAATAGAGGTCCGTACAGGTACATGTATGGCAGAATAGAGGTCCGTACAGGTACATGTATGGCAGAATAGAGGTCCGTACAGGTACATGTATGGCAGAATAGAGGTCCGTACATGTACATGTATGGCAGAATGGAGGTCCATACAGGTACATGTATGGCAGAATGGAGGTCCATACAGGTACATGTATGGTAGAATAGAGGTCCGTATAGGTACATGTATGGTAGAATAGAGGTCCGTATAGGTACATGTATGGTAGAATAGAGGTCCGTACAGGCACATTTATGGTAGAATAGAGGTCCGTACAGGTACATGTATTGTAGAATAGAGGTCCGTACAGGCATATGTATGGTAGAATAGAGGTCTGTACAGGCACATTTATGGTAGAATAGAGGTCCGCACAGGTACATGTATGGTAGAATAGAGGTCCCAACTATTAGATATTCAAATGCGTCGCTGTACAAATAAGTACGACAGGCACACATACTATACCATGTTTCCATTCTCCTTTTTTCTATCCCTCTCTTTCTCTCTTCTCTCTCTCTCATTCTGTGTCTGTATATATGTGTGTTTCCAGATCGTTGAATGACAACAGAACACAAAAACAAGAACAAAGCCCCTATCACACGAGATCGATATTTGTAGCTCTGGTTGTTTACACATCGATTACATATTATCTCATTTGCAAATTCAATTTTTTTGGTTTTTCACACCTAACTGAAAAGACTAGAAATAAGGATTAGAGAGAGAGAGAGAGAGAGAGAGAGAGAAAGTAAGAGAGAACGTAGAATGGGTGTGTGAGGGAGGGGGTGAGGAAAACAAAGTATGGCATTGCTAACCAGAAGGAATCAGCTGTAACACTATGTTCACATTTCTCCATTCATGATCACTTGATTTTTAAATTACTTCCAAGAAAAACCCAATGAAAGGCGTAGAGAATTGACTTCATTGTACTCGGGTTATCTCATCCGTACTCCGTCCTTCTCCTCAAAGTGGCATGCTGCCGGTCGAGAGTACCACTCATGGCACATGTTTCCCTAGCGTTAAACAAGAATCCCCAGGGATCTCAGAGAAAAACATTAACGTTATAAACAAGACTTTGAGAGCGGGATTCAAAACCTCGACCTCTTGAGCACAAATCTAATAGCTCAACCACTACACCATGGAGATTCCATGTTACTTACTGTATAACATGACTATCCCATTATATATATATATATATATATAATTGTGTCTAGGTTTTCCCATTTCATATCTACCACTTTTATATTTGTATCTAGCAATTTTCCAGGGTTCCTTGGTTTCCTACATTTTTTTTTTCATGTGAACAACAGAAAAATACACGTCTTATCATATTTTCCCTGTCGTTTAAAGAACAATACACGTCTTATCATATTTTCCCTGTCGTTTAAAGAACAATACACGGCTTATCATACTTTCCCTGTCGATTAAAGCCCTGTCGACTACAGAACAATACACGTCTTATCATATTTTCCCTGTCGTTTAAAGAACAATACACGTCTTATCATATTTTCCCTGTCGTTTAAAGAACAATACACGTCTTATCATATTTTCCCTGTCGTTTAAAGAACAATACACGTCTTATCATATTTTCCCTGTCGTTTAAAGAACAATACACGTCTTATTATACTTTCCCCGTGGGTTACAAAACAATTAGTCTTACCATACTCTCTGCTGGTTGGAAAAAATACCTGTCACCTAGTTTTATACAAGTTTCAGTCCACACATAGCTCTGTAAATAATACTCACGTGAAAGATGTAATGACGTTTTACTGGATAACTACTGACACACTATCACTATCGGATGCCTACGTGAATTAATATATACAACAAATCACAATATAATCATACAAATGACAATACACAGGACATAATCGACGTTTCGAAACAAAAGGCCTTTGTCAAGATACGCACATAACATAAAAATATGATTTGTAGAAATGACTACACCACAACATGCGTGTCGGAGTGAAATATGGTTGTGAGATAGCGGAAGGATACGGAATTGAGTCCAAAAGGCTTGAGGGTGCCCAACTCAAAACTGAGACGGTTTTCTAAGAGATACCTAGATCTATCATCGGTGGTGCAGGATCTGATGGCAGTGATCTGAATATCAAGAACACAAAGGTGGCTATCACCGTTGAAGTGATTGACTACATGAGTGGGTGTTCTGTGTTTAATGGCATGCAGGTGGTTACAGAAACGGTCGCTCAATCTTAAGCCAGTATCACCAATATATTGCAGATACATATAATATATTTTGTTAGATTTATATTTATATATATTTTATAATATTTTATTATATATATATATATATATATATATATATATATATATATATATATATATATATATATATATATATATATTTATATATATATATATAAACTGTCTTCCGTGTTTGTATTATTTGCATTCTGTTCTACTAGCATTACTACCTTTTATTGATTAACTTAGCTCTGTATAAGTTTTAGTCAATACTTAGCTCTGTGTAAGTTTCAGTCTACACTTAGCTCTGTATAAGTTTCAGTCTACACTTAGCTCTGTATAAGTTTCAGTCCATGCTTAGCTCTGTCCTAGTTTCAGACTAGATTAAGCTCTGTATAAGTTTCAGTCTACACTAAGGTCTGTATAAGTTTCAGTCCATGCTTAGCTCTGTCTAAGTTTCGGTCCATGTGTAGCTCTGTATAAGTTTTAGTCCACACTTAGCTCTGGTAGTATTCAGAATTCTGACCATGAGACTTACAGTTTCAGTCCATGTTTAGCTCTAAGTTTCAGTCCGTCTCCGAGTTCAATGTTTCATTTTATAATTCCTTACTAAATTATTCTCATCACAAATATCATTCTCCTGGCCACTCTATCCTTTCTTCATGCCATGTCTGTCTCCTCTTATCTTGCTGAATCCTTCTTGCTTTGATCTTTGTCTTTCCCGATTTCTCATAACATATTTCATACCATCTTCTTCCTACGATCCGTCACACACATGTGCTTTCTTATTTAAAGTATATTACTTGCTTGTTTGTTATCTTTCGTTGTGATGAAGACTTTTTATTGGTTGTTTGTTTGCGTTCGTTCTCAACCTCCCAATGGATTTCTCGTGTTGCAGAACAGTGGTCCTGCTAGATGTCAGCAGGACGTAGTCCAGAGAAAGGAAATTTGTTGTGAAGCCGTGTTAATTTGTGACACTGGCCCGGTACATCCGTCTTCGGAAGACGTTTAAAGTTTAAGCGTCATCTATCACTTTGTCCCGTTGCTAGTATGTTTTGTTTACAAAAATTCGTAAAACATATATCTATTTATTGTTATTTTGATGTTTGCAATGTGTTACATCAGCTCTCGCATTTCCAGTATCGGGTTTATCTTCCGTCACTGTTTTATGTCTTGAAAAGACAGAAGATATGTATATAATGATCACCATTGCGAATGTCCGCACGCAGAAGTAGACATAATTAGGAGCAATGTTAACAGTGATGAAAAGTAGAAGGAGATAATAAACATTAAAAATACATTAAGAAATTACGAGGAGGATAATCTGCTTACAAAAACATATTGTTGCTATAACGACACTAATAAGGCAACCGAATAATCCAAATTTCATTTGGCAGAATTCTTGATTCTTGATTATAAACTGGCCTCACGGCACGTGGGGCATTCCCATAAGTGCTCCGCCCTCTGTTTCAGCAGCCATCCGACTCGATGGTGTTTCGAGTCCAATGTTGCCGAAACAGACGTCGACTTCAGTGCACAACTCTGGCCCTTGCGACAGGTTTCTTTGTTGTTCCGCCTACCCACACCGTGCCCGCAACTAGTTCAAGCACAACCTCGGCCTGTCGAAACAACATGGTAACTGTTATCGAAGGTTACGACTACGGGATTGTATAGATGACGTGCCATGAAGCTTCTATAAGAAATAACCTCAATATAAAGGCATGTCATCTACTAAGGTTTCCTGTTGCATGGTTGGTTTGTCTATTTTACCAAATATTAAGACTTAAACTTTAACCAGGAGCAATTCATATATCAAGCAAAGCAAATATTGTAAGAAGGTGCAATCAACCAAAGCACAATTCTACTTTTTAGAGTTTCCTATTGCGGGAAAAGCTCTCAGATGGAAAAAAACAACCTTCAGGGCCAGGTGGGAAATTGGTAATGGATTGTCTTTCTATAAGGTCATATGTTGAGATTCTGACCTCGGAAATGAGGTTATTTCACATAACTAATCCAAGCAAACGAATTCGATCTAAATCGATTTCTCCATTTTTGCTACGCATGTTTATGTTTAGTTTCCACGGCCAAGTTGATGATAACCTGTCGCTGTATTGTTGACATGTCTCTGTATTGTAGATATATATATTTTGTCGATATATCTCTATATTGTTGATATATCTCTATATTGTTGATATATCTATTTTGTTGATATATCTCTATTTTGTTGATATATCTCTGTATTGTTGACATGTACCTCTAATTTTCTGGACGAAGTGTAAAACAGTAAGAAACTAGAATAACAAATTAACCAGTATTTCAAATATATCGATGTTCTGAGCATAAATGTGAAAATATAGGAGTTCTCCTGTAAAGAAGCACATTCAGTATTTACATTCACTGGAACAAACTACACGCAGACAAAGAAGTTGTGCTAGAACGTGCGCTGAAGATATACATACAAGAGATATAATACTGTTTCTTGCCATTCATGTCGTTAGAAGTCAGTAGATATTGAACACATAATATCAATCAATCAATCAATCAGTGTCATCCAGAGTGACGTAGGCGATTATGCTTCTCCACAACTCTTTCTTGTGTTGTTAATAAATTCAGTTGGTGAACTCTTTTTGTTCCATATTTCTAGATGACAACCCATCCGGAATTTCTCTCTTTGTCTTCCTCTGTCTCTACTTTCCTTGATCTTTCCTGCGGTTAATAAATGTTCTAGTTTTACTTTTCTCATCACATGCCCTAAAATATAAATATCAAATGTCGTTCCCCCCCTCACCCAAATTGTTGACGTAGTTTATGGACAACCCCGTAGTCACTTTTGATAACGTGCATGACAGTGTTACCATTCGTAGCTTTCCTTCGATCTCTTGCTTGATTCAGAAATGACTGCAATTGAAACACACAATATAAGCAATGTCTAGTCGCCTAATTTTGGCAATCATTCTTGTTCAAAAAGTGTTATCAAGACAAACATAAACATTGCATAAGTGCAAACATAGGGGCTACAGATTTTCATTGAAATATGCAGGTACACTTAAAATTCATTTTGAATTAATTATAACAATAAACATTTTAAACATTTTTGTATGAGAGATAATTGAATATTTTCACATAAACTATTTTTACACGTTAATATTTTTACACATTTAATACATTTTATTAATACATCTTGCCAGAAAACATCATCGTATAAAGAGTGGGTATAAAATATTTGAGAAATAGAAATATTGTTTCCAGTGGATACCAGATGTATTTTTTTCTGAAAGCGGAGCTGTCTGCATAAAAATAACAGTTTTATTTATAAACGTTCGTGTTGCATCATCTGTAACATGACACTTGATTGGTGTAAGAACTGGTATTTTTGAGTGAAATTGTGCACCGGTGCTGCTATAACGAAGGTAATCATTGGTTGAAAACTCGTGTCCTAAACTTAGCGTCAAATTTGGCATTTCTGGACCGGCTCGTTAGAGAAGTACTTCTATATTTTCTTCGTAAAGTGAGCAGTACTACTTGTTGGAAGATTCTTTATTAAATGAAATATGTAGATCACAGGTTCCTAATCCAAGGATTGCCCCCATAATGGGAATACGAAGGGCTTACTATAATGCCGGCTGTTGAAACAATATGCTCAAGAAATACTGATTTGAAAATAACGGTCATATTTAATCGATATTTGAAAGTTTAATTTACAAAAGGTCACTTGTGTTTCGAGTTTTACTCCCCATCCATGTTTTTTATATATATATAATATATATATATATATATATATATATAATATATATATATATATATATATATATATATATATATATATATATATATATATAATCATATTTATATAATAATACAAAATATAAATATATCTGTGAGAATGGATTTTCAACGGCTTTTCGTTTGAAATAAAAACAAGAAACACAGTAAGTGTTGAGACTAACAAGAGGTTGGCATTAACGAAAACTAAACCGAAACATTTGTTTTCGTTTACAAATTGAAATGTTCGCTATCGCATTATTACGAAGAATTAAAATTATATTATACTGCAAAATCTATTTCTGGCATATTTTATTTTGCCATATTTCAAAGGAACTGTAAATGTTTAGGGGTGACGGGTATAATGTGATTGCGACTCGTAAAATGTTGGGAGTCGATGACATAGATTAATTATTGTTAGGAATACACAGAGCAGTAACGGACTCTGTCAAAGTTTGAGCTCGTCCTATGCTAGGTTTGGAAAGCTAGTTTCTAGCTCTACTAGGTTACTAGACTGTAGCTTAGTTGATAGTGAACTTGCATACTATGACTGGTTATATCGTGTCAGATTCGGAACCATGTCCGGCAAAAAAAGATTCTGGTCGTGATTTCTCGACTGATACGATCGCTCCTCCAATCTATCCAGCTGTAAATGGGTATCTGCTACATGAGTTAGGGAAGGTAAACATAGTGAGGAAGGGAACTAGTCATCCCAACTAATAGTTTCTGCGTCTTAAAGAATGCACATTCTAACAGTATAACATTATCACACAATCTGTGCGTTTTATAGTTTGAGAATAAAAGCTACCAGGCAAGAATTAAGCCAACAGGAGGATGTAGCTATTATTATAGGAGACTTCTGCGATCTCGGAACGAAGGATGAATTCTCTAGAACAAAAAAATCAGAATCGACTACAAAATTATTAACAACAAAACGAAGATATAATAAATAAGGAACAACACCTTCTATGAACACAAGATTTGAACGACTAAAATCAGTTTTTCATATAATGGTGTTCTTTTCCTCTTGTGTTTGTTTATTTGTTCATGATTTATTTTGGTAGAAGCATTGTTTGTGCGTATTTTTAGCGATTCGTACAAAATCATTCCCTCCTCCCAAATGTAATCAAAGTCCAGTTGATTGAATAATAGTGTAACTGCTATCCCACGTTATCGATTACATTGAAACTCTAGAGAAGGAATTATATAGCAAGTCCTTAAGATCATTAAACGGAATACCATCAAAATAAACACGTAAACTATTAAACAGAGTGAGTTACTCCTACGAAATAATAAAGACACGAGAACTGTCACCATACGTTGAGATATAAAGAGAACATTATGATATGCGTAGAGTCATGTGAAGACAGCTTGTTCATATACATATTTATGTAAACTCATGCAGGCGGTTGTTACAGTGTCTTCTTTTACCATAATGATTTCAATGTAACATTTAAATTTTATCATGTTCATAGCCATGGTTTATCATGTTTACATTAATGTCTTACCATGTTCACAGCCATAATTTACCATGTTCATAGTCATGACGTATGTTCACATTCATGTCATACCATGTTCAAAGTCATAGTTTACCATCTTCAAATCCATGGCGTATCATGTTCACTGTTATAATGTATCATGTTCATAGCCATAGCTTATCATGTTCACAGTCATAGTTTATAATATTCATAGCCATGGTTTATCATGTTCACATATTTTCTTACCATGTTCATAGTCATGTTACATGTTCATAGTCATGACCAATAGCAGTATTATAAATTTAACCAGCTGTAGGAAGTCAATAAATGTAACCAGTTGTAGGAGGTCAATATATTTAACTAATTGTAGTAAGTCAATACATGTAAATGGTTGTAATAAGTAAATAAATGTAAACTGTTGTAGTAAGTCAATAAATTTAAGCAGCTGTAGTAAGTCAATTAAATATAACCAGTTGTAAGAAGCTAAAGTGTAACCACTTGTGGGAAGTCAATAAATTGTAACCTGTTGTCGAAAGTCAATAGATATAACCGTTGTAGGAATTCTAAATGTAACCAGTTGTAGGAAGTCAAAATGTAACCAGTTGTAGGAATTCAATAAAAATAACTAGTTGTAGGAAGGAAATAAACGTAACCAGCTGTAGGTAGACCATAAATGCAGCCAGTTCTAGGAAGTCAATAAATGCAGCCAGTTCTAGGAAGTAAATAAATGCAACCAGTTCTAGGAAGTCAATAAATGGAACCAGTTCTAGGAAGTCAATAAATGCAACCAGTTCTAGGAAGTCAATAAATGTAACCAGTTCTAGGAAGTCAATAAATGCAACCAGTTCTAGGAAGTCAATAAATGTAACCAGTTCTAGGAAGTCAATAAATGTAACCAGTTCTAGGAAGTCAATAAACGTTAAGCGTGTCATAATAATGAAGCAAGGGAAGTGATTCCGAAGCCATAGAATTGAAAAAGAATAATGTGACATTCTCCCTTGATTTGATCCAGCCAATTCTTATTTATTTGGTAAAGATTGTAGATCAAGGGTTTCCAACCTTATCAGACGATGAGCACAGCCACATGTAATACTGAGCGTGCGAACACCATAACATCATCATCATAAAACAAATAACTCTTCAGGGTCGTAGGTGTGCCACTCTCGAAACATCAGCACACAAATTCGACCATTCCTCTTTGTTCTAAGTTGCTTCTTTAACTGCGGAGAATATTAATCCTGTCCAGTTTTTAATATTATTAATTCATACTTTCTTATGCACTCCTCTTCTTTCTCCACACGCACAAGTTCTATTTTCCCTAACATATCATAACATTATAATGTTCCGTTTCCCCTAACATATCATAACATATAATGTTCCGTTTTCCCTAACATATCATAACATATAATGTTCCGTTTTCCCTAACATATCATAACATATAATGTTCCGTTTTCCCTAACATATCATAACATGTTATGTTCCACTTCCCTAACAATACAAAATATAATGTTACATTTCCCTAATATATCATAACATATAATGTTCCATTTTCCATAACATATCTTAACATATAATGTTATGAAAGAAGAATTGAATGTGAAAGTAAAAGCAAATATGAAAACTGGTCATATCATCATTGCACCACACACACCCCTTCCTCCATTTCTTTAAAGCTGTATTTACATAAATTCTAACTGCATAACAATCTCCACATAAAATCTACCTGCATGACAATCGTTACATGAAATCTACCTGTATGACAATCGTTACATGAAATCTACCTGTATGATAATTGTTACATGAAATTTACTCCAGAAAGTTGAACTCTCTGAACCCCTTCTGTCTTGGGCGATGCGGCTTGCATTTTCCAACAACGTATTCATGTTATCTGTAATGTCGTCAGTCCATCGTCTTCATGGTCTGCCCGTTCTCCTCTTCCGAGATACTCTGCCCTCCATTGTTTGTCTTTCTAAACAGTTGTGTCTCTTTATATGGCCAAAGAGGTGTAGTTTCCTTTTTGATGTTGTGTTTAGTATCCAACATTCTGAAATCTTCAATGTATTTATAAAATCTTAGTTTCTATTTTTCTATAGCACTTGATTTCGAAAGTCTCTGTTCTCTTGGCTAACATGTCACAAGGAACTAGTTAACACTCGAAAATTACAAACGAAAATTTAAAGACATCCATAAGAACACTCTTGGCACAATACTCCTGTAGCTTGCCGTTGCTTTAAGGAGTGTGCCAGAAGATGGTGCAATAATCGTCGACTTCCTTAGGGTCTTTCCTGTGGAACCTGTAGGGGGTTACTCATTTAGTTTAAGGCACTCCCATGCTAACTATAACTGTATTACTATCCCGGCATCAACTATCCCTATATTACCATCTCCAAATAAACTCTTTATATACTACCATCAAGTATGAACTCTCTATAATACCATCTCCATATCAACTATCTCTAACAGAATATCGGTTTCTACACCACATTTTTCGATTTAACTAAGGCCTGCGACACTGTGAATCGTGATGGTCTAGGGAAGATTATGGTCAAATTTGGATATCTCAAAAAAAATTCCCCAACATGGTTCACCAGTTCCATGATGGTATGACAGCTTGCTTGCAAGATAACGGCGAAAACTTCAACCCGTTTCCGGTAACTAACGGTGTCAAACAGGGTTACGTCTTGGCTCCGACGCTATTTAGCATGGTGTTCTCTGCTATGCTAAATGATGCTTTCCGGAATAACTGTAGGATTTTGCTTTAGTTATCGAACTGATGGAAAGCTAGTCAATCAGTAGATTGAAGGCCAAAATCAAAACTCAGACGGGCATTGTTTGCGACCTCTTGTTCGCCGACAATTGTACACTTAACGATACCAGTCTGCAGGACAGTATGAACCTCTTTTCTTCGGTCTGTGATGCGTTGGGTATCCCCATCAGCATCTCGAAGACATTAGTAATTTACCAACCAGCGCCAGGTGTCCCCCTACACAGAATCAGTAATCACAGTAAAAGGACAGCAACTCAGTACTGTTGATAGGTTCATATATCTCTGCAGCACCCTATCGCAAACTGCAACCATTGACGAGGTTGTTGTCCAGCTTATTGCGTGCACCAGTGAGGCCTTCGTGAACATTCTAGCCAACGTCTACATCAGGCGTGGTCTAAGTTTGACAACTAAGTTGGTTGTCTACCGATCAGGGGTTCTACCAACACTGCTTTATGTTGCGTCATCCTGAACTGTCTATGCGAGACACGATAATAGCTTAATTCTTTCCACATTCGGTGCCTAAGAAATCTCATGGGAGTACATTGGCAGGATCTAACACCAGATACGGAAATTCTTCAAAAGTCCCATATGCAAAGCATAGACCACGTCGTCCGTACGTCAGACAAGCACCTTTGAAGAGATTGTTTTATTGAGGGCTGTGTGATGGTAAACGTTAAAGCGGAGGGCAGAAAAGCGCTTCAAGGATTACTTAAAGAACTCCATCAAACACAGTATCGTTGATCCCAAACTCTGGGTGACTAAAATTCTTGATCGATCAGCTTGGCACACACAGAATACCGCTGGCATCACACAATTTGGAAAAGACAGAACAGTGGAAACATTCTTACTCGGGACTCTCTGCACTCATGCAGACACTGAGATAGATCTTTCCTGGCACGAATCGGACTTCTCGGGCATCTACGAACTCACAAACCTAAAACCAAATAGACAACCAACGGTTTTGTTGTTTTGTCATAATTTTTTTGTCTCACATGTTTATATTTTCATGTCATGCACATCGTCGCTTGCGAAGGAGAAATGTCCTAATACCACCTCCACATCCACTCTCCCTATAATACTATCTCCTCATCAATTCTCCCTATAAAACAATCTCCACATCAACTCTCGTTATAACACCACCTCCACATCAACTCTCGCTATAACACTTCTATATAAATTCTCCCTATAACACCATAACACCATCACCACATCAACTTTCCCTATAACAAAATCTCCATAATAACTCTTGATATAACACCACCACCACATGAACTCTCCCTATAATACCACCTCTACATCAATTCTCCCTATAATATCACCTCCACATCAACTCTCCCTATAATATCACCCCCACATCAACTCTCCTTATAACACAATCTCCACATCAACTTTCCCGTATAACACAATATCCACATCAACTCTCCCTATAATAGAATCTCCACATCGATTTTCTGTATAATGTATATACTTTTCTTCTGGTAACTCTTACTGTATTAGTTCTCTTGTTTTCAATATCCTACATCCGTTATTACCTGCCATCGACGATCATTCTTACTGAAATGAAACTTCCCCTTCCCCTTCTTCCTAATTTATCTCTTACATCCCAGGTCTCTGTCCAGACCTCAATATTAATACAGTTTTGACATCCACTGATCGTTTCCATTTGTCATCTGATAAAGAGGATTTCACTAATTCAATATTCCAGAACTCTGCACTTGATCATGAATAGATCTTCACTAGAAACACACGCAAAATAGAATCTTACTATCTGTAAGACTTGCCGTCGCATAGGAATACATATAAAAATATAGAAATATATGAGGTGTATATTATATGCCTTCAACTGTGGCTCTCTAGAGTACATGCCTCATAGCTGAATTTATTTAGGTTGGTTACATTTCTGATTATTATTGAAATTTTCCTTGGTCGCTGTTTCAATGCTAGGTGTGGCATGACAAAAATAACCAAGGCCAACCAATAGATTTCACACAAATTGGAAAATAGTTCATTTTTACGTTTTAGCGAACATGTCTCATATACTACCGGCGGTCGCGCTTCAACTGTGTAAACACACGAAAAGAGTGAAGAAGTGTTGTAAACGTATGATATCATGTGGTACTGTTAGAGTTTGATATCATGTGATACTGTTAGAGTTTGATATAATGTGGTACTGTTAGAGTTTGATATCATGTGATACTGTTAGAGTTTGATATAATGTGGTACTGTTAGAGTTTGATATCATGTTCTACTGTTAGAGTTTGATATCATGTTCTACTGTTAGAGTTTGATATCATGTTCTACTGTTAGAGTTTGATATCATGTGATACTGTTAGAGTTTGATATCATGTGATACTGTTACAGTTTGATATCATGTGATACTGTTAGAGTTTGATATCATGTTCTACTGTTAGAGTTTGATATCATGTTCTACTGTTAGAGTTTGATATCATGTTCTACTGTTAGAGTTTGATATCATGTGATACTGTTAGAGTTTGATATCATGTGATACTGTTACAGTTTGATATCATGTGATACTGTTAGAGTTTGATATCATGTTCTACTGTTAGAGTTTGATATCATGTTCTACTGTTAGAGTTTGATATCATGTGATACTGTTAGAGTTTGATATCATGTGATACTGTTAGAGTTTGATATCATGTGATACTGTTAGAGTTTGATACAGTTCATCAAGGCTTAACCAGCCAACACACCGGCTCTTTCGTTTCCCCTGACCCCAGCATGACCTGGACAGTAGATCCATGTAATGCTCTGCGCGTTGTTGAGAAGAGTGACCCATTCAGTTCTGATCATACACTTTTCTTTCTTGTGCTGCATACTTTGAGAGTCCAATAGAATCACTGAGTCTGTTGATGGTTGCGTCGCCATACAAATGAGAGCTGCTGTCATCACTTCTATTTCAATTCTCATACTCGATGTTGTAGTGGGGTATGCCGTTGACTTCTCAGCTAATTTTATGCCATTTTGGTAAGCCACGAAACCCCAACCACACCTGTTTGCTTCTTGTGTTACTGAGCCGCCTGTGTAAATTATTATATCGTTATGCTTCGAGTGCTGCAGTATTAGTTACTGGATCATTCCCTCTGTTCTGTTGGCAGCCCAGTCACGGCACTTTCTTCGCATCTGTATCACAACTGTTGTCAATAACTTTCTTTCTTTGCCAAATGTCACCCATTCACAGCCTCTTCCCATTTCCTCCAGCTGACAAACTGTGAGTAGAATTTCGCAAAACATGTGGGCAATGTCATTCTGAAAGCTGAAAAGGGTGTCAATACAGTTAAAATCATGGCATCTGCAGAGATGCTGCAGCGAACCCTTTTTCAGATGATGCAGGCAGTGATATTTTCTGTGTTGGACTATGGTTTAGGTTTACTGACACTGTCGCAAATACAGGTGGATAGATTGGAGAGAGTTCAAAGTGAGACCATGAGACTAATCCTCGGATGCACAAGAGAAACACTTATCGTGACCATGAACTTTCTCCTAGACCTACCGAGCATCATATCAACAGACTATCTGATTTATAGGAACCAGAGTCATGTCTCTGACTGTGATTATCTGATTTATAGGAACCAGAGTCATGTCTCTGACTGTGATTATCTGATTTATAGGAACCAGAGTCATGTCTCTTACTGTGATGATCATTTCACTTTTATGTTTTCTGCAAAACGTGGCGTCACAATGTAGTAAACTGTCATTTAAATAGTACAGATGGCTATAGTTTCTTTATTCCTACAGGAAAATTAATATACTGGATTTAAAAACGAAATGAAAACAATTAAAATTGTTAACGGCGTTAAGTTGACAATGTCCTAAATAGTACCTGCAAAATTTGGTCCAAATTGGTAAACGAATCTGAAGTGCCTTGGTAAACTAGACAGACTATGTCATATATATATGTAAGATATAAGAGATAGATACACTTAATGATGATATCTTGGAATTAGCGAAATAATTAGCGCGATTACTGCTTTGTCATATAAGGATTTATAGTCGTAATCCTGAGATAACACTTGCCATGAACTCATATGTACGACTGTGTACGCACATTTAGAGAAGTCAAACGCTGCGAAGATGGGCACAGAAGGCACATTCCCCCCCCCCCCCCCTGACACTTCAATGAAAGTTGAGATGGTTTTATGATGTGAGCAGCAGTACGCCGATTTAGTGCTGAATGGAGCTGTGCGCATGTCTAGTTCTGTGTGGAGCAGTACGCCTTTTTATTGCTATAAGGAGAAGAACGCATGTTTAATACTGTGAGAAGTACGCCGGTTTAGTGCTGTGAAGCGCAGTGTACATGTTCAGTGCTGCGAGGAGCAGTGCGATACACTATCATACGATACAATATATACTGGAGCTATATTTTGCATGTATTTATCGGTAGATTTAATAAACATGCCATTAAATATGTTGATATCTTGAAGAATTTATCGTTAGATTCAATAAACATGCCATTAAATATGTTGATATCTTGAAGAATTTATCGGTAGATTCAATAAACATGCTATTTGAATGTTGATCACTTGCAGATCTTAAGTGTCATGGTTCTTTGAAACACTTGCAGCAAAATCATTTGATGCCTTTTGTTGGTGTTGGTGGTCGGTGGGGGGGGGGGGGGGAAGACTAATTACATTTCGCGTAACAATATATAAACTCAATATTTGTGTATGTTCACAATAATTATACACTGCTTCGGTCAGAGATTTGAACAATATGCTCCCCGAAATATGGTGAGTGCTTGTCCTGTATATATTGGGGAGCTGTATTCATATCTTGTTTCCATACCCAGGAGAGCCGACAGTGCTGCTGGGTGTGTTGGTGTAGAAGTCTCGGAGATATTGCTTGTCTCTTTGCAGACAAATCTCATTTCATCTACACCATCCGTATTCACGGACAAGTACTTTAAAGTATTGGCTAGAAAGACAACAAGAGCAGCTATCGTTCTGTTTCCAGGGTGCACCACGGGGAGGTACTTTTAGGATCTTGGTTATCTGTCAACCATGGGTCTGCCGAGAGCAATGCCGTACCATTTGTACTCCAAAAGTCTTATTACCATGTTTGTGTTTATGACAGTACTATCACTTCATACAAGAAAAGTATTATGATGATGGTTGTATGTCCGTGTTGTATGTCCATATATGTCCGTGATGTATGTCCCTGATAGCAGGTTGCACGTGGGGTGGGGGGAAAACAACGGTGTGCAAGATGGGACATTTCTCTGGGAGAGACACAAATCAGACAATCATGCTAGCCCTGTATACTTGGATAGCCCGCTCGGATGGTACGTAATGCACAGCTGCTATTCCACACACCCCAAATGACCATGCTACAGATCTTGGTTGCTATGGATAGCTCTGACATGAAATAATGAAAGTAAAGGTGATGGGCTAAAGCTCATGACTTTTAAAACTGAATATTGTGGAGAAGTAAAATAACAACTCCCTAGAATTTAGCCCTAATAGAATTTAGTATTAATAGAATTTAGCTCTCTAATTAGTAGACATCTGTAAGTATTGCACACATCTGGCAGTTTAATCTTCTAAATATTAAAGAATTTAGCTCTTTGATTAGTAGAGATATGGAAATATTACACACATCTGGCAGTTTAATCATCTAGGTATGAAATACATCGCTTGAGAAACCACTTCATTGCACATAGGAAGTAAGAGCTATTCGCTCGTAATTCCTGACATCCAAACAACACGAACAACTTCTTAGACCATATGTGGGCACAATACTTTCCGCAAGTTAAAAACGATACGCCAACCCATATGTACTGGCCCGCCATAAGCTGATAAAGAACAATATGTACTGGCCCGTCAAAAGCTGATAAAGAACCATATGTACTGACCCGCCATAAGCTGATATACACGAACCATATGTACTGACCCGCCATAAGCCGATATACAAGAACCATATGTACTGACCCGTCATAAGCTGATATACAAGAACCATATGTACTGGCCCGTCATAAGCTGATAAAGAACCATATGTACTGACTCGCCATAAGCCGATATACAAGAACCATATGTACTGACCCGCCATAAGCTGATATACAAGAACCATATGTACTGACCCGTCATAAGCTGATATACAAGAACCATATGTACTGGCCCGCCATAAACTGATATACAAGAATCATATGTACTGGCCCGCCATAAGCTGATATACAAGAACCATATGTACTGGCCCGCCATAAGCTGATATACAAGAACCATATGTACTGGTCTGAATAAAAAAAAACATTAGTTAGAACTTCAAAAGACTACTCCCAAAAAATTATTGGTTCCAATTTACGTGATAAAATATCAATTCGAACGCCGACCCAACAAACAGATTGTACTTTGATTGAGATGTCTATAATGTAAAATTACTTTTTTTTCCTAACATAGTTTGTGTGCGTGTTCCAGTGTATGATTTTGGACATTGATTTATTTGTACGAACCAGTGGTACAACTTGCAGCCCAGCCAATCAACAAGAGATTAAGCTTATTACTTTCCAATCCTGGAAATGATGGAGCGAAGTGGAGAGAACGGTATAGTAGGTGTAGCCGTGTCAGTGATTTATGTCACCGTTTAAATAAATCTGAGAACTGTCTGACATGCAGGACTTAACAAACCTGGGGGTAGAGGCAGGCGGAGAAGGGATTGAAAGGAGAATCTGAGGTTAAAACGGCTATGTTATCAACTATTTGTGGTCGAGTTTCCGCAGATGTAAAATGTAAAATGCCATGTGTGATGTGTGGGTTGTTTACCCTCGCGTAACATCATCTATCACACCAGCTGCGATATCTATAGTACTGTAAAAACGATGGGATGAAAGTGTTTTTCATATATGGAGATTCAAATGATCAACTGTTATAGGGTCTGTAGATTAGATGTGTTTGTACACTTGGAGAAAGTATATTTTGTGCCGGTTAGGCGTGGTGGAAACTGCAGTTCAAGATCCGTGTGGTGTATCTAGATATATAACTAAGAAATCGGACAATATACGAACTTTCTATTGGCAGTTATAGAACATAATGTGATTATCTACACATGTACCTAAGAAATCGGACAATATTTGAACTTTCTATTGACAGTTAAGGAACATGATGAGATTAGAAATATAACTAAGAAATCGGACAATATACGAACTTTCTATTAACAGTTATAGAACATAATGTGATTAGACATGTAACTAAAAAATCGGACAATATTTTAACTTTCTATTGACGGTTATAGAAAATGATGTGAATATCTAGACAGATAACAAATAAATCGGGCAATCTTTTAACTTTCTATTGAATAATAAAACATGAAGTGATTATCCAGACGGTAACTAAGAAATCTGACAGTCTACGAACTTTCTAGTGAAAGTTATACAACACAATGTGATTATCTAGACAGGTAAACTAAAACACCGGATAATCTCTGAACTGTCTAGTAAGAATTATAGAACACGTATATTTGTGATTATCTAGATAGCAATTACGAAATTAGACAATCTTTGAACTTTCTATTGAGAATTATAGAGCTTGCTCGTAGTGTTACAAAAACATACTACTCTGCAGTTTATAACAATCGAAAAATAGTCTAAAGTATGTAACAATACAATAAAGATGTAATAATGTGAAGTCTGTAACAATATAATTTCGATGCAATACCATAAAGTCTGTAATAAAAAATCGCAATGCAATACTCTAGAGTATATAACAAACTAATGAAGATGTAATAATCAAGAGTATTTAACAAACTATTAACGATTTAATACTCTAGTCTGTAACAATCTAATAACGATGTAATACTCTAGTATGTAACAAATTATTAACAATGTAATACTTGTATATAACAAACTAATAACGATGCAATACTGTATTATGTAGCAAACTAATAACGGTGTGGTACTCTAGAGTCTGTGATAAACTAATATTAATGTAAAACTCTAGTCTGTAACAAATTAATAACGATGTAATACTGTATTCTGTAGCGAACTAATAACGGTGTGGTACTCTAGAGTCTGTGATAAACTAATATTAATGTAAAACTCTAGTCTGTAACAAACTAATAACGATGTAATACTGTATTATGTAGCAAATTAATAACGGTGTGGTACTCTAGAGTCTGTGATAAACTAATATTAATGTAAATCTCTGGTCTGTAACAAACTAATAACGATGTCACAATCTAGACAGTAACAAACAAGTAACGATATACTACTCTAGTCTGTAATAAATTAAGAACGATGTAATAATGTAGTTTTTATCAAACTAATATATATTTACTATTCTAAAGTCTGTAACAAACTAATAAGAATGTAATAATATAACCTGTAATAAACTAATACAGATGTAATACTATAGAGTCTGGAACAAACTAATGATGATTTATTGGCTACATATTCTAGAAAAAACGACGTTTCGATAAAAATGACCTTATTATGTAGCGGATAAAGAATCTTGTCAAACTCAGTGTCATACATGTTGTATTTAAAAGATTCCCTCGTTAGTTTTCATCATGCATCACCATATTGTTCGTGGTATTTCCCCCCTTTTTTCCTTGCATGTATACCAGAGGTGAGGATTTTCCTTGCATGTATATCAGAGATGATTATTTTCCTTGACAGTGTTTGTTAGTTTATGTTTCTCCTTTATTAATTTTAATATAAATGTATTTAGGGTTAGGATTAGGTATGTAAAACAAAACATCTCCTAATCCAAACCCTAATTCTAACCATAAAAAATAAGTTAAATTAATAATTGATACATATCAATTGACAAACATTACCAAGGGAAATATGCAAATTAATAATAGAATGATAATACGCATTCCAAACAAGAACCGATTGTCCTTGCATGTATGCCAGATATGAGATTGTCCATGGCTGTATACTGGAAATGAAAATTGTTAATTCATGTATACTAGATATGAGGATTGTCAGTTCATGTGTACTAGATATGAGGATTGTCAGTTCATGTGTACTAGATATGAGGATTGTCAGTTCATGTGTACTAGATATGAGGATTGTCAGTTCATGTGTACTAGATATGAGGATTGTCAGTTCATGTGTACTAGATATGAGGATTGTCAGTTCATGTGTACTAGATATGAGGATTGTCAGTTCATGTGTACTAGATATGAGGATTGTCAGTTCATGTGTACTAGATATGAGGATTGTCAGTTCATGTGTACTAGATATGAGGATTGTCAGTTCATGTGTACTAGATATGAGGATTGTCAGTTCATGTGTACTAGATATGAGGATTGTCAGTTCATGTGTACTAGATATGAGGATTGTTCTTGCATGTACGTCAGAGTTCATTCTCATGACATTTGAAACCCTTTACACATATTCTATTTTAGAACATCATTAATGAACTCGGGATGTGTTTCTTCAAAAACGTTACGGTCATACATTTTTATAACGGATGGGATTGCAATTAAATTGTAATGTAATCGCCATGATTATCAAGTGCCGTCTCCGCAACGAAGGTTGGTTGCAACAGACTTCCAACATCCCCTGTCTCTTGTCTTCGTGGTGCACTCTGCTAGACTGTAACCTGTTCATCTTGTAATGTTACTCTCCCACTTGTATCTCTGCTTACCTCTTGCTCGAGTCCCTGTGACTTTACCCTCAAGTAAGGTCTTCAAAAGGTGTCATGTCTTTTAATGTGTCCAAAATATTTTATTTGCCTGATTTTTTTTCACTTAGTAATTCTTTCTTCATATTAAGTGTTTTTAGTTTTCTTTGTTTGTTTTCTTCTCTTTCCATGATGTTCTCCCTATTCTTCTATATACCCACATCTCAAAGGCAATTCTGTCTTCTAACTGTTTATTCAGTATCCATGTTTCTGAGCCATACATTAATATAGAATAGATGTATCATTTTATAATTCTCATTTTTAATTTGTTTGTAATTTGTTTAAATGTTACTATTTTCCTCATGTCATTGAAGGTACTTCTAGCCATTCCTATTCTCCTTTTAACTTCTGTTTCACATCTGCCTTCATTTGTGACTATGTGCCCTAGATATTGATACTGTTTTACGTGTTATAGTTTCTCTCCATGTATGCTTATGTTTAGCTCTTGTTCTTCAGTGTCTATGCTTAATTATCATGGTTTTAAAAAAAATATTTATACCCAGTCCATATTCCTTACTTGATTTATTTACTTTGGCTTGTTTCACTTTGGTGTTATCTATTGTTATATTCATTGGTGTTGAAGACTTGCTAATTTTCATAATTTTTATTTTTTGTACATTAATTTTCATGCTGTACTTCTGCCATGCTAACAACAATGCATTGATGTGCTTTTCAAAGTTTTCTCATCCCTTTCTGAAGGCAAACTGAGAGGGGCTCAACTGTGGTTCTGCAATGTATCGCATTCTTTGTTCTATTATTTTTGCGTAGATTTTACCTGTGTGACTTAATAAGGAGATGCCACTAAATGATTTACACTCTCTCTTATTACCTTCGTTTTTCCATAGTTGTACAATTACTGATTTTTGCCAGTCGTCTGGTACTTTTCTTTCTGACCAAGTTAAGGTGCAAGAAAGCAAACACAGAGACTTACCAACTTTCACCATTACTTCTTAACCCAAAGATCAAGATGGAAATTAAAAAATAAATAATATACTCAATTTTTATACAAACACTGTGCTACCAATGTCAAACATGGTCTTTATGAGTTTCGCAGCAAAGAAAAATCGTCACATGTGAAATGAAATGTCTGAGAAAAGCTGCAATGGATACCAAACTAGATAAAATAAGAAATGAAGAAATTATGAAAAGAGTTGGTATCATGTATTGAACATATTGAAAGACAGCAAGTAAAATGGTTCGGTCACCGTGTGAGAATGAAGCCAAACCAAAAACCAATAAGAGCATATAACACAAGAATATCCGGGCGTAAGGCCAAAGGTAGACAAAGAAAACGGTGGATAGAAAACATCAAGATAGCCTTGAACAAACATGGACTAAATGCAACCATGGTGACACATCTGGTCTTGGAACGACAGCTTAAGCTCTCACCACTACGCTTAACGGCAAGTGTGAATGCGACCAAGAATCATTCACCTGGGGAAAGACAATAGACAATTTATTTACTTGATCTATTAGTTTTTGTGGTTCATGTTCATTTTCTGCTATAAGAACAGTAATCGACGAAACGTTAAATTACTGGTAGTAAAATTGTGTAAATTGCTAAAAATTACACAATATGGACGATTAAACTAAAACGATTTTATCAAAAATTACACATAAAGTACAACTGGCAGAAATCAGAACACATCATTGAGTAAATAATACCAACAGATAGTGTACGATTCCATGTTCCCTCTGTTGACGTTATGTGTTCAAGTGTTGGGATCATAGCCATTTCTGTTTTCTGCATATTGTGTTTTGTTTTGTTCTTGAAAAATGAGTATGAGTGGAAACGTCGTTGTGTGCACCTGATTTTGGTAATGATTAAAACGTCTTTATACTGTATTAATCAATTTGTATGGTTAAAAATATTTAATAGGTTCGGTGATAATCTTTATTGTGTTTTGATAGGTTCAGTGATAATCTTTATTGTGTTTTGATAGTTTCAGTAATAATCTTTATTGTGTTTTGATAGGTTCAGTGATAATATTTATTGTGTTTTGATAGGTTCGTTGATAATCTTTATTGTGTTTTGATGGGTTCGGTTATAGTAGCGTAGCGTGGGTCAATGGCGGACGAAGCGGAATCATAATTTTCCGCCCTTGTGACGTAAACAAATTATGTCAGTGATCGTGAAAGACTAGATGGAAATACATTTGCCGCCCTCCCGATGATGCCGCCCGGAGCGGTCCGCACCTCCGCCACCCCTCTCGCTACGCCACTGTTCGGTTATAGTCTTTATTGTATTTTGATAGGTTCGGTGATATCTTTATTGTGTTTTTGTGTTTTGATAGGTTCAGTGATAATCTTTATTGTATTTTGATAGGTTCGGTTTTACTCTTTATTGTATTTCACAAACACAACTCTGTCGAATTGTAGATATTACTAAATATCTAATAGTGGCGTCTAGAAAATTCAACTATTGTTGAGCAACCGTGTCGTATACATGGCATGCTTCAATGTGTATTTCATTTTAAAATGTTTGATTTCTGTGAAAATATAATTTGTGAAAGTTATAATAAAATTACGAGCTACGGAGATGTCCATAAATTACGTTGACAATCCCCCCCCCCCTTTTTGAACTTACAAGCAACGGCGCTGTCAATAGATTTCTCAAACAAAAATTATATTTTCCTATTTTTGTATTTACGAGTAACGGAGCTATCAATAAATTACGTAACCGAAAATTGTTTTCTCCAAAGTGTCTAACTTTGGAGCTACAGGTCTGTCAATAACTTAACATCAACAATTTTTTTTCACCAATTTTTGAACTTACGAGCTAAGCAGGATTGTACATAAATTACGTTAGCAATTTGTTTTCCTGCTTTCAACTTATGAGCTTCGGTGCTGTCAATAAATTACGTTAACAAACATTTTCTTTGAAATGTTTGTATTGTTTTTAGCATGCCACATTGATTTATGGTGCAACATATTCATATTTCGTACACAACGTTGATTTATAATGTGACATGTTGATTTATAGTGCGACATTGTGTAACACAGAAAAGATACATAGGGATAATAGATACCTACTGGAGAGAACTTGAATGGAATATACAAGGTGTGGTTGTTGAAGAGGTCATCATGGCAGCTGAAGTTAGGAAATGGTCACTGTTGTCAAGTTACAAATCGGATAATCGTGCAATACACATAATAAGATAATTACAACATCGTATAAAGACAATTACACTCTTGTGTTATTTAATTGTAGTCAAGGGGGTTATACTACATTACGGCTTAGCGACATCATAGATTGCCGTTGCTATCGTGTAACGCCGATTACCGTTTCTGTCTAGCGACACAATAGATAACCATTTCTACCTAGCGACAATGTAGATTACCGATTCTGCCTAGCGACATAGTAAATAGCGACTTTGTAGATTACCGTTTCTACCTAGCGACATTGTAGAATACCGTTTCTACTAGTGGCATTGTAATTTACCGTTCATACCTAGCGACATTTTTGATCACCGTTCATTCCTGGCTTCATTGTAGATTACTGTTTCTGCCCAGCGATATCATAGATTATTATGAATTAATATTGCTTTTATATTCAAAGTTCTGAAACAACCTTCAAATCGTCTTTTCATGTCCTTGCCACAAATGCCGCGAAGTGACGTTGGGAGCCTAGGCCTTCTTTCTAATGCCAAATGTGTTGCATTTGCTGTCGTAATACCACCTGGTTGTAGTATGTCTCTAATGTTATCAATCCATCTGCCTCTAGGTCTTCCTTTCGATCTGTACCCAGATATTATTCTGTTATAGGCTACATCTGTTATGCGATCTGGTTCGCTTCTCATAAGGTGACCGAACCACTATTGTCTGTTTCCTTTCTATATATTTGATGCTTGGTACAATTCCTACACAATTTCTGATGTCATCCTTTCTTATACGGTCTGTTTTTTGCTATTGACCACAACGATCTTCCGTAGACGTCTCATCCCACAGGTTGCAATTTTCTCTCTCGTGTCTTGAACAGTGACTATGTTTGACATTGATATCACATAGTTGGTATAAATATGCTGTTTATCAATATTTATTTAGTAGACAAATGGATGTAAGGGTTTTTGAATCTCTAATTAAATGGCATACTGTTTAAATTCTCTTATGAATAACACGGTGTTTAACTTTCTCTTATCAAATGACATACTATTTAGCATTCTCTCTTAAGAAATGACATTATATTACAGTTCTCTTATAAAATGACATGTGTTTAATTTTCTCACGTATGAAATGCCCGTCTCTGTACAGAGCGCGTCTGTGAAGTCAAGGTACCTGGTTCAAATCCGCAGGCAATTGTGCATCCGAACCGTTCAGACAGTAATGGCAAACTACTGATGTAAACACTACCAAGAAAATGACTACAGCCAAACAATGCTGGGTTGATGGCTACATCCTGAATAGGATATGCAACTAATGAAATAACACGTTATTAAAACACCTATTTTATCTTATGAACTGACAATTTGTTTAACTCCCTCTTGTGTTAAACGAGAAATGCCGTGATGTTTAATATTGCCCAGTATGAAATGACATGATGTTTAATATTGCCCCGTATGAAATGACATGATGTTTAATATTGTCCCGTATGAAATGACATGATGTTTAATATTGTCCCGTATGAAATGACAATGTTTCTTTTCTACGTGGTAATCAGCACACGGTTGATACAATCTTCATTGCTGATATCAATTCTCGTAAGTCAACAGTTGACTTGTATGAAATGATTGAACTTTCTCAGTCACATGATACAACACTGAGTTCAATCCGTTTTCTACGACTAGAGAATTCTATGTTTGACACAATTCTAGTGACCTTGACATAAATGTGTCTGTAGCCATGGTAACTGAACAGAAACATGTCACCATGGCCAACCACTTTGGATCGCCTGTTACTGATAATAATTCTCCATACTTCTCCCCCTTCAGAGGTCTGGAGTATGGGTCGGCTGACAAGAGGGCGTCGGCCATGCCTTCTCAAGGCTCACTGTTCACAAACTTTGAGGATGTACAGGTAAGATTTTGTTGTGATTAGTCTCTGTAAATAAAAACAATAGTGTATACACAACTACCATCCCCGAATCTAGTTTTTGAGACCGGGCTAAGAGCGGAGACGCCAATAGCAACACCCAGAAACGAATTTAGTGTATATAAAGGGAGCTTTCCCAGGTGTCAAAAACTCCTAATATTTGCGCTGACAAACCACTTATAGAATCTCCTAATATTGGCGCTGATAAACCAATTATAGAAATTCCTAATATTGGCACTGACAAAACACTTATAGAATCTCCTAATATTGGCGCTGATAAACCAATTATAGAAATTCCTAATATTTGCGCTGACAAAACACTTATAGAAATTCCTAATATTGGCGCTGACAAACAATCATGAAAATTCTTAGACGGGCATGTTGATAGGTTAGGGGATATGGAGATAGGAGAGGGGATATGGAGATAGGAGAGGGGATATGGAGATAGGTTAGGGGATATGGAGATAGGAGAGGGGATATGGAGATAGGAGAGGGGATATGGAGATAGGAGAGGGGATATGGAGATAGGAGAGGGATATGGAGATAGGTTAGGGGATGTGGAGATAGGAGAGGGGATATGGAGATAGGAGAGGGGATATGGAGATAAAGGCATGTTAAATCAGAGCATATCTTGATAGGGGGCAACAAGATATGTTTGATAATATGTTTGGGCAAGTTAAAATAATGACAGATTGATATCGTGACATATTTATAGGGATGGAGGGAGGGGGGATGATAAGGAGACAAAAAGTCTGATAGGAAATGCAGATTGTTTCCAACACAACATACTCTGATATAGAATACAGATTGTTTTCCACCACAACATACTCTGATATAGAATGCAGATTGTTTTCCAACACAACATACTCTGATATAGAAGACAGATTGTTTTCCAACACAACATACTTTGATATAGAATACAGATTGTTTTCCAACACAACATACTGTTGTATAGAATACAGATTGTTTTCCAACACAACATACTCTGATATAGAATGCAGATTGTTTTCCAACACATTATATTTTGATATAAAATGTAGATTTTTTTCTCCCACAATAATGTCTCCGACATGAAGCGTAGATTTTTTTCTTCCAAGACAATAAACTATACAAAGATCTGGATATGGAACTAACAATTAGATGTTGCAAAAGAAGCAATACAAATTAAACAGTAACATTAACATTGCCATGTTTTTGATGTAAGAAAACCATTCAGACTGGGTTACGGTTAAGCTATACCAAAGATGACAGAAAGCTGTGGAGACAAGAATAAATAAATACAATAAATACCGGTGACACTCAGAGGAAAAAAACACCGCACACATCTAAATAGTGAATAAAACCCTGCAGAGCAGAAGTCGAGACTGTGAGATGTCTTGTAAGACAGGATGTGACATAGTGAAGGTAAATTATTGTACTACGAGATATAAAGAAGATAAAGAATACTTAGTTCTGACATTTTGTTGTCTCTTTATACACTCTATCACACAGCACAACAATTGAAGAAAATATCGAATTGAGCATTTTTTATGCTAGTGCAGATTTTTTATTTGGGGGGGGGGGGGATTCGTGAAAAATGTCAGGATCCGACAGTCTTATCCTGGAAACGAAATTGAAGATCTTCCGTACAGTCGTTGTGTTTTTCTTGCTGTGTACAACATGGATCTACACTGTTTGTGTTAGACAAACAAGCTATGTACAGCAGTAACATGCACTGTTTATGTTAGACAAACAAGCTATGTACAATATGAATCTGCACTGTTTATGTTAGACAAACAAGCTATGTACAATATGAATCTGCACTGTTTATGTTAGACAAACAAGCTATGTACAATATGAATCTGCACTGTTTATGTTAGACAAACAAGCTATGTACAATACGAATCTGCACTGTTTATGTTAGACAAACAAGCTATGTACAATATGAATCTGCACTGTTTATGTTAGACAAACAAGCTATGTACAATATGAATCTGCACTGTTTATGTTAGACAAACAAGCTATGTACAATATGAATCTGCACTGTTTATGTTAGACAAACAAGCTATGTACAATATGAATCTGCACTGTTTATGTTAGACAAACAAGCTATGTACAATATGAATCTGCACTGTTTTTGTTAGACAAACAAGCTATGTACAATATGAATCTGCACTGTTTGTGTTAGACAAACAAGCTATGTAAAATATGAATCTGCACTGTTTATGTTAGACAAACAAGCTATGTACAATATGAATCTGCACTGTTTGTGTTAGACAAAAAAGCTATGTACAATATGAATCTGCACTGTTTGTGTTAGACAAACAAGCTATGTACAATATGAATCTGCACTGTTTGTGTTAGACAAACAAGCTATGTACAATATGAATCTGCACTGTTTGTATTAGACAAACAAGCTATGCACAATATGAATCTGCACTGTTTGTGTTAGACAAACAAGCTATTTACAGCAGGAATCTGCACTGTTTATGTTAGACAAACAAGCTATTTACAGCAGGAATCTGCACTGTTTATGTTAGACAAACAAACTATGTACAATATGAATCTGCACTGTTTATGTTAGACAAACAAGCTATATACAATATGAATCTGCACTGTTTATGTTAGACAAACAAGCTATGTACAATATGAATCTGCACTGTTTGTGTTAGACAAACAAGGTATGTACAATATGAATCTGCACTGTTTATGTTAGACAAACAAGCTATTTATAGCAGGAATCTGTACTGTTTATGTTAGACAAACAAGCTATGTACAATATGAATCTGCACTGTTTATGTTAGACAAACAAGCTATGTACAATATGAATCTGCACTGTTTGTGTTAGACAAACAAGCTATGTACAATATGAATCTGCACTGTTTATGTTAGACAAACAAGCTATGTACAGCAGTAACATGCACTGTTTATGTTAGACAAACAAGCTATGTACAATATGAATCTGCACTGATTGTGCTAGACAAACAAGCTATGTACAATATGAATCTGCACTGTTTGTGTTAGACAAACAAGCTATGTACAATATGAATCTGCACTGTTTGTGTTAGACAAACAAGCTATTTACAGCAGGAATCTGCACTGTTTATGTTAGACAAACAAGCTATTTACAGCAGGAATCTGCACTGTTTATGTTAGACAAACAAGCTATGTACAATATGAATCTGCACTGTTTATGTTAGACAAACAAGCTATGTACAATATGAATCTGCACTGTTTATGTTAGACAAACAAGCTATGTACAATATGAATCTGCACTGTTTGTGTTAGACAAACAAGCTATGTACAATATGAATCTGCACTGTTTGTATTAGACAAACAAGCTATGCACAATATGAATCTGCACTGTTTGTGTTAGACAAACAAGCTATTTACAGCAGGAATCTGCACTGTTTATGTTAGACAAACAAACTATGTACAATATGAATCTGCACTGTTTATGTTAGACAAACAAGCTATATACAATATGAATCTGCACTGTTTATGTTAGACAAACAAGCTATGTACAATATGAATCTGCACTGTTTGTGTTAGACAAACAAGGTATGTACAATATGAATCTGCACTGTTTATGTTAGACAAACAAGCTATTTACAGCAGGAATCTGCACTGTTTATGTTAGACAAACAAGCTATGTACAATATGAATCTGCACTGTTTATGTTAGACAAACAAGCTATGTACAATATGAATCTGCACTGTTTGTGTTAGACAAACAAGCTATGTACAATATGAATCTGCACTGTTTATGTTAGACAAACAAGCTATGTACAGCAGTAACATGCACTGTTTATGTTAGACAAACAAGCTATGTACAATATGAATCTGCACTGATTGTGCTAGACAAACAAGCTATGTACAATATGAATCTGCACTGTTTATGTTAGACAAACAAGCTATGTACAATATGAATCTGCACTGTTTGTGTTAGACAAACAAGCTATTTACAGCAGGAATCTGCACTGTTTATGTTAGACAAACAAGCTATTTACAGCAGGAATCTGCACTGTTTATGTTAGACAAACAAGCTATGTACAATATGAATCTGCACTGTTTATGTTAGACAAACAAGCTATGTACAATATGAATCTGCACTGTTTGTGTTAGACAAACAAGCTATGTAAAGCAGCAACATGCACTGATTGTGCTAGACAAACAAGCTATTTACAATATGAATCTGCACTGTTTGTGTTAGACAAACAAGCTATATACAATATGAATCTGCACTGTTTGTGCTAGACAAACAAGCTATGTACAATATGAATCTGCACTGTTTATGTTAGACAAACAAGCTATGTACAATATGAATCTGCAATGTTTATGTTAGACAAACAAGCTATGTACAATATGAATCTGCACTGTTTATGTTAGACAAACATGCTATGTACAATATGAATCTGCACTGTTTATGTTAGACAAACAAGCTATGTACAATATGAATCTGCACTGTTTATGTTAGACAAAATAGCTATGTACAATATGAATCTGCACTGTTTATGTTAGACAAACAAGCTATGTACAATATGAATCTGCACTGTTTATGTTAGACAAACAAGCTATGTACAATATGAATCTGCACTGTTTGTTCTAGACAAACAAGCTATGTACAATATGAATCTGCACTGTTTGTGTTAGACAAACAAGCTATGTAAAGCAGCAACATGCACTGATTGTGCTAGACAAACAAGCTATGTACAATATGAATCTGCACTGTTTGTGTTAGACAAACAAGCTATGTAAAGCAGCAACATGCACTGATTGTGCTAGACAAACAAGCTATGTACAATATGAATCTGCACTGTTTGTGTTAGACAAACAAGCTATTTACAGCAGGAATCTGCACTGTTTATGTTAGACAAACAAGCTATTTACAGCAGGAATCTGCACTGTTTATGTTAGACAAACAAGCTATTTACAGCAGGAATCTGCACTGTTTATGTTAGACAAACAAGCTATTTACAGCAGGAATCTGCACTTTTTATGTTAGACAAACAAGCTATTTACAGCAGGAATCTGCACTGTTTATGTTAGACAAACAAGCTATTTACAGCAGGAATCTGCACTGTTTATGTTAGACAAACAAGCTATTTACAGCAGGAATCTGCACTGTTTATGTTAGACAAACAAGCTATTTACAGCAGGAATCTGCACTGTTTATGTTAGACAAACAAGCTATTTACAGCAGGAATCTGCACTGTTTATGTTAGACAAACAAGCTATTTACAGCAGGAATCTGCACTGTTTATGTTAGACAAGTAAAATTGCGTCATGTATTTTACTATATTTGATGAATACTGTTTAGTATTCGATTGCGGGATAATATTCCTGAAATGGAGATAATCTCTTAATAACTCAAGCATAAAAGTACAAAGTATTTCACATCTCCTGGAGTTGGAGTCCTCTCAAAGTGTTTCACATCTCCTGGAGTTGGAGTCCTCTCAAAGTGTTTCACATCTCCTGGAGTTGGAGTCCTCTCAAAGTGTTTCACATCTCCTGGAGTTGGAGTCCTCTCAAAGTGTTTCACATCTCCTGGAGTTGGAGTCCTCTCAAAGTATTTCACATCTTCCAGAGTTGAAGTCCTCTCAAAGTATTTCCCATCTCCCAGAGTTGAAGTCCTCTCAAAGTATTTCCCATCTCCCAGAGTTGATGTCCTCTCAAAGTATTTCCCATCTCCCAGAGTTGGAATCCTCTCAAAGTGTTTCACATCTCCTGGAGTTGGAGTCCTCTCAAAGTATTTCACATCTCCTAGAGTTGAAGTCCTCTCAAAGTATTTCACATCTTCCAGAGTTGAAGTCCTCTCAAAGTATTTCCCATCTCCCAGAGTTGAAGTCCTCTCAAAGTATTTCCCATCTCCCAGAGTTGAAGTCCTCTCAAAGTATTTCCCATCTTCCAGAGTTGAAGTCCTCTCAAAGTATTTCACCTCCCAGAGTTGAAGTCCTCTCAAAGTATTTCAAGTCTCCCAGAGTTGAAGTCCTCTCAAAGTATTTCCCATCTTCCAGAGTTGAAGTCCTCTCAAAGTATTTCCCATGTCCCAGAGTTGAAGTCCTCTTAAAGTATTTCCCATCTCCCAGAGTTGAAGTCCTCTCAAAGTATTTCCCATCTTCCAGAGTTGAAGTCCTCTCAAAGTATTTCCCATCTCCCAGAATTGAAGTTCTCTCAAAGTATTTCACATTTCCGAGAGTTGGAGTCCTCTCAAAGTATTTCACATCTTCCAGAGTTGAAGTCCTCTCAAAGTATTTCACATCTCCCAGAGTTGAAGTCCTCTCAAAGTATTTCACGTTTCCGAGAGTTGGAGTCCTCTCAAAGTATTTCACATCTTCCAGAGTTGAAGTCCTCTCAAAGTATTTCCCATCTCCCAGAGTTGAAGTCCTCTCAAAATATTTCCCATCTCCCAGAGTTGAAGTCCTCTCAAAGTATTTCCCATCTCCCAGAGTTGGAGTCCTCTCAAAGTATTTCCCATCTCCCAGAGTTGGAGTCCTCTCAGATTGAAATATAGTTTTGGAGAGACCCCCCCCTCCATTTTCGCATATAATTTGCTCAATATAATCTATCTATCTATGTTCATTCAGCGTCGATGATATTGCATAGGACAGAAACCAGAGCTCTCCAGTTCGAGCCATTTGAGACTACTGTGTGTAATTCCTGTATGTTGTTGAGGCCCATAGTCATACCTTCTTTGATGGTTGATCTGCAAAGAGTCTCTATTGGTCTTCCTCTGTTTCTGCTGCCATCGGATACCTTTTTTAAGGCTTGTAGTGGCAGTCTGTATTCATTTCTTCTAAGTACAGGTTCGATATAAGTCCATTTGCAATATAAAACGGAAGATTTATTGTTATCAATATGGTAATATATCTCGTTGTCTGAAAGCTATGGGGGAAGTTATGAATGGGTGTGTGGTACCTGAACATAGGGATTCTCGTGAAGCAGTATGTGGTTGTCAAGTGGAGCGGGAAATATACTTCAGGGCCAACTATTTTAAGTATTTCTGCAAAGTTTATAGACCCTGCAGTAATGGTACATCTGGAATTCCCGCCACATAGTATTCTGTCCAACAGAACAATTGTACTATGTCCTCTGGCCTGCATCACCTCGTCATTACATGACATTGAGAGAAGAAAGATGTTAGAAGCAGTAGTCACAAATTGTTTTGTTACTGCAGCAGAAACTGCAAGTACTGAACATAGATTGATAGGCAGTGAATGAAATCGTCGTTGATATTGAGAAAAGACATGCATTTGACCAATGAGTGTTGGGGAAGGGGGAAGGGGGTTCCGCATATGATAGAATATGGGGCATATAATCGTATGAGGGATTTTTACTACATAGATAACACAGTATATAGTTATATAATCTACTAGAAGTATACTGTTCCATGTTGATAGCTCAGTGTATAATCATGTAATCTACTAGAAGTATATTGTTCCATGTTGATAGCTCAGTGTATAATCATGTAATCTACTAGACGTATATTGTTCCATGTTGATAGCTCAGTGTACAATCATGTAATCTACTAGAAGTATATTGTTCCATGTTGATAGCTCAGTGTATAATCATGTAATCTACTAGAAGTATATTGTTCCATGTTGATAGCTCAGTGTACAATCATGTAATCTACTAGAAGTATACTGTTCCATGTTGATAGCTCAGTGTACAATCATGTAATCTACTAGAAGTATACTGTTCCATGTTGATAGCTCAGTGTATAATCATGTAATCTACTAGAAGTATATTGTTCCATGTTGATAGCTCAGTGTATAATCATGTAATCTACTAGAAGTATATTGTTCCATGTTGATAGCTCTGGTAACCCATTGGACAGATACACTTTCCTGATGATGGTCAAATGACATAACTATACCATTTGTCATTACTAAAAAAAATCGTGTCAATGTCACCTCGTTTCAAATTTCTATCCTTAATTAAAACATTTCATTTGAAATCCCCTTTCCATTATTCATTATCATCATCCTTCTCCTCATGTGCCAAGCTTGGCACATAGGGCAGATGTCATAGCTCTCCATGCTTGTCGATCAACAGCCAGTTGTTCCAGATTGTTCCTTTTCATACCAGCTGTTGTGATTTCTTTTTCGATAATTCTTTTCAGTGTTGTTTTTATCTGTCCATCACCCCCTCATAAATCAACCCCCCATGTGAAGATTAGCGTACAAATGTGCGTTCTGCACGCAAATAAAACAACGGAAGGAATATAAACGTGGAAAGAATATACTAACGATTAAAGTAATGGTGTATGTGTGAGTGTATATGCTAGCGTACAAGAGTGGGACCTCTATAGTTTTTCGACCACGGGGAAATTGTAAGTGCCATTGTTTCGAAATGAATTATATTTTTTATAGGCACCTTATCGATTTGAGAAATCCGATTGAAAACCATCAATAAAGTTTGACACAAGGAAATAAATGAACACCGCAGCAAGTCGATTAACTGTTGTGTGTAAATCGAAAATACGTATGCGGTGACGCAAACGGCAAGCAATGTAACATCCGGTTGCGAACTACGTCTTGGTTAGTTGTGTATTGTGGTTAGATGTTGCCAGATTGTTCTGCTGTTTATGTTTGTCAATTTATTTGATCCACGGAAGAAAAAAAATCGCCACCAAAGCAAACAATAAACTAGCCTAATCTCAATATAGCCTAAATTTGCATAACGGATTAAAAAAGGAAGTGCCATGCATACAATAACTGCGACTTGAAATATTCATGTATTTATCCGCGTGAAAGATTCGTTTATGTAATCGGAGAAAACAGCCGACCGACACACATTAATTGTCTCACTCTGCACTGCATGCTGTTTCAAGCTGCCAAGTTATATTTCGCCCTGACACTTTTTCTTTACATTCATATTTTAATTCTCTTTCACTTTTGATATTTCTTTGTTTTATCTTCCACTTGTGTGTCTCTCTTTACCTGTCTTATATTTTACTTGTGTCTTTCGATACCTGTTTTATATTTTACCTGTTTGCCTCTAGCTGTCTCATCATTCACCTGTGTGTCTTCTCTTTACCTCTCATCATTCAACAGCATGTCTCTCTTTGCCTGTCTCATCATTCACATGTGTGTCTTTCTTTTTCTGCCTTAAGATTTATCTTAAACATTCGTGTCACTGCATCTACCACGCTTTCTGCTCTTATATTTTTCTCATACAAGTACATTCAAGTACGAAGCAAGAGGATAAATTAAAAATTCAACAGACTAACGGGAATCGAACAAGTTTCTTTCTAACGGCACCGAATAGCCACTTGCAATTCGAGTAAACGGGGTTTTCCGTACTTGACTAACCGCATCTCCCCCCCCCCCCAAAAAAAAGAAAAAAAGATCCGATTTTTTCAAAACATTCAAACTGTGTACTCAAGTCACTGAGTACGGACTAATCGAGAAAAGGAATATTACAACAACAACGAACATCTCGTACAAATATTGAAGTATCCTCAGTAACATAAACATATAAAATAAGTATTTTCACTACAAGGACCAATAGGTATTCTTGTAAACATAAATAATATAGAGACAGTACAATGTTGCTCTTGATTTCTACTTGAATTTACTTGTATAAGCAATTATTTGAAGAAACATTGTAATGTCTCCTTCTGGGAGGAGAAGGGGTCTTCATGCAAATGTTTGAATTTGGCGTGGAAAATCTCAGCTAGGAAAACATACTGAACATTGAGGGACATCTTATATGACAATAGGCGACAACAAGATTTAGCGGCTACTCCGTCTAAAATGGAAATAGACAAATGTAAACCTATGTCATGCAAACACGTGTCCATTGTTCTGTCATACATGTATTTTTTTACATTTCATTACATTTTTATTACATATTTAAATATATAAGATTTGCCATGGATGTTGATAGTGAAACAAATGAGCAGTGCTAATTGTGATAAAACACCATTGTGGAACATGAGAGATCAAGGTTATCATTTCAGAGACCAATATTGTGGATATCAAGGATCGATAAAAACAGAAACCATGGCATTAGGAAGGTATACACCCAATCTAAATATAACAGTAGAAAATCAAGTCATAAAACAAACAAACACCTTCAAATACTTAGGCGCAACATTCACTTCAGATGGCAAGATGGACACCGAAATATAAATTCATTATAGTAAAGCGAATCAAATATTCGAAAAATTATCCCCGTTATTGCAACAAAAAAATGCTACCAATGACAACAAAAACATATCTTATCCAAAGTATTTTCATTCCAAGTTTGTGCTTCCAATGTCAAACATAAAAGACAGATGGTTACAACAGAGATGAGATGTCCGAGGAAAGCCATAGGAGTGACCAGAAGACACCGAATTATAAAAGATCATAAGAGAAAGATTGGGTGTCATATCAATACTATAATACATACAAAACCAACAAATGCAATGGTTTGGTCATCTGGAAAACATGCCGTGTGATTCATTAGTTTATAAAGCATATGTGAAGAGAGGAGAATCAGAAATAAGAGCCAAGGGTAGACCTAGAGTACGCTGGATCGACAACATCAAAGAGACATCACACGAACACGAAATAACATTATCTGAAGCTTCCATAAAAAAGAAAACAAGTACATTGTATATCCCTCGACACCCGTAAAGGGTAAAAGAGGAAGGAAATATAGATAGATAGAATATTGTGGAATATGAGAGATCAAAGTTATCATTATAGAGATTAATATTGTAGAATATGAGAGATCAAAGTTATCATTATAGAGATTAATATTGTAGAATATGAGAGATCAAAGTTATCATTATAGAGATCAATATTATAGAATATGAGAGATCAGTTATCCTTATAGAGATCAATATTGTAGAATATGAGAGATCAAAGTTATCATTATAGAGATCAATATTGTAGAATATGAGAGATCAGTTATCCTTATAGAGATCAATATTGTAGAATATGAGAGATCAAAGTTATCATTATAGAGATAAATATTGTAGAATATGAGAGATCAAAGTTATCATTATAGAGATCAATATTGTGGAATATGAAAAACCAACTCTATCATTATAGAGAGCATCGTTATCATCAGGTACCGTACCGACTGGCATAGGCGATCATGATTTTTACAACTCTCTATTTTTATTATCGTGAATTAGTATAAATGTCAACTCTCTGTCATGCCACGATGCCAAACTAATATTTTCTCACGCTGTTGTCATCGATCTTTCTTGTTTTCAATCTTACCTTTAGTAACATCAGTTTCTCTTGCTATAAATATTACTTGTTTCAACTATATTCGCCACTTCCCTGTCTCATAATATGTCCGGAAAAATATAATATTCTCTCTGTATATTATTAAGTAACCGCCGTCTATCAATTGACTCTTCAATTTCTTACTGCCATAAGTTAAACATTATTACTTTAATAACATAACTAATGCTATAACTTTCATAGCGTATCTGGTTTATTACTTTCATAACATAACTGTTGTTCTTGCTTTCATAACATAACTTGTGATCTTCCTTCTGTAACATAACTGTTGTTCCTACTTTCATAAGGTAACGTATGCCTTACTTTCATAAAATTGTTGTTATGAAATGTTTCTTATGTTTTGGCTGTTTTAAACTACAACAGGAGTTAGACAAAGTTGTGTACTTTCTCTTTTGTTGTTGATTATGTGTACGAAAAATATCACCAAAATATTTGTAATGCTAACATAGGATGACTATTCAAGCAGCGATATAAAGTACTACATTTTCTCCACGGTCAGTGCCTACTCCATAATGAAAGTCAACATCAGCAAGATCAAACATACATGATCCAAGAGCTGCCCAAAATACAACATAAAGATCAATACAGGAGAAACATAAATGATGTCCCATAGCCAGAAAACCTATCACAGTCAATATAAATTAAATGATTAATTACTAAAACAAGTACAGGAATTTAAATATCTGGTAGCATTGTTTACAGCTTCAAGTGATAATCACCAGGGCTCTTCGAAAAAAATGTGTCTTTTTAAACATTTAGCCAGTAGCCCGCGACATATTGAACAAAAAAGAAAAGGTTAAACCTGTACCGCAGGAGGATTCTCCAAAAGATAGTAGATAGGTTTCTGACCATATACGTTTAGCCGAATACGATTGTACTTTACGAAAACTGACAGAGCAAATAGTTAACTCAATCTACATACCAACATTGTACTACCAGTCAAAACATGGACATTGACGAAATAACAAGACAAGATTTCCTACATTAAAAATGATATATCTAAGATACGCAGCAAACATAACAAGAAGAGAATATGTCAGACACAATGAGATAACAAGAACATCTGTTGTTAAAATATATGGAACGACAGAGACTGAAATTGTTCAGTCATTTTACGAGAATGAGTCCACACTGAGCATACACGAAAATGGAAACACCAGCAGGCAGATAAAAACCAAGAAGGTGGATCCAATGAGCCTAGAAGTGATATCATCACTACCACCGAAGACGGATGTGTCGGGCCATTGGCACAAATAAAACGGCGACACAGCGCATTTTCTCTGGACTACATCCTGCTGGAAATCTAGTAGTGCCATTGTCTTGTTACAAGAGAGATCCAGCGGGAGTTTGAGAATGAATGATGAAGAAGATATCACTGGATATCACACAGTAAAACATGACAGCATGAAAGACGATTATCATCCAGTTCTGCGACAACTAACATCAAATACAGATCTATTATCATCCAGCTCTGCGACAACTAACATCAAATACAGAACTAAACATAAAAGACTCAATAGGCTAACACCCGTGTGTTGCCGGGGCCAGAGAGGGGAGCAAAGAATCAACACTGTTTACCTTCCATGCATGTCGTAGCGCATACGGTTATGTCTGTGAGTTTCACCAATGGCTCACTAGACAAACCAATCATGCAACAGAAAACTGTAGTAGATTATATGCCTTTATATTGAGGTTATCTTCATATAGAAGCTTCATGGCATGTCATCTATACAATCCCGTAGTCGTAACCTTCGATAACAGTTACCATGTTGTTCCGATAGGCCGACGTTGTGCTTGAACTAGTTACGGACACGGCGTGGGTGGGCGGAACAACAAAGAAACCTGTCGCAAGGGCCAGAGTTGTGCCCTGATGTCGACGTCTGTTTCGGTGGCATTGGACTCAAAACACCATCGAGTCGAATGGCTGCTGAAACAGAGGGCGGAGCACTTATGGGAATGCTCCACGTGCTGTGAGGCCAGTTTTCTAATCAAGAATCAAGCATGTCGTAAGAGACAACTGAGGAGGTTATATAATGTAGTTGGCTGTCCCATCCCATATAGGGTCAGTGACACAAAGCCATGCTGAACTCGAATGTGTCAGGCCGAAAGGCCCAGATATCTCAGCAATGCTGTAAATCATGACACAACGCATTCCCTTCTCCGGACTACATCCTGCTAATCTGCAAGAATTTGAGAATGAACACAGCAGAAGAAGAAGAGGAAGAATAGGCTAAAATGTTGTATGTGCCAAACGTGCAGATATAGTAGCATCATTGTAATCATACGATAATATTTACACATAGAATATTTTTAAACAAAGGAAATACCAGGAATCAAGATGAGTGGGAAAATAAACAGGAATCAAGATGAGTGAGAAAATAATAAACAGGAATCAAGATGAGTGGGAAAATAATAAACAGGAATCAAGATGAATGGGAAAATAATAAACAGGAATCAAGATGAGTGAGAAAATAATAAACAGGAATCAAGATGAGTGAGAAAATAATAAACATGAATCAAGATGAGTGGGAAAATAATAAACAGGAATCAAGATGAATGGGAAAATAATAAACAGGAATCAAGATGAGTGGGAAAATAATAAACAGGAATCAAGATGAGTGGGAAAATAATAATGTGCGATAATGTCCAGACACCTTCCTTTTAACAGAAAGTAAACAGGAACTACAAAGACTAATAGAGCACGTTTTAAATCAAGAAAATAATATGGAATAGATATAATCAGCCAAAGAACAACAATCATGATAATCAGAAAAGTTTACCGCCGAAGACGGATGCGTCGGGTCATTGTCTCAAATAAAACGGCGACACAACGCTTTTCCATTCTCCGAACTACATCCTGCTGGAAATCTTGTAGGACCATTGTACTGCTATAAGAGAGAACCAACGGGAGTTTGAGAATGAACGCTGAAGAAAAAAACAATGTTTAAAATTTCTATAGCTGTCAAAAGTCAACGATTACTATAAATGTCACATTTAACATTTATGTAGCTGTCTATGTCAACATTGCTATAAACTTCATATTTAACATTGTTTCATATTTAACAATGTTTTAGTTAACAAATTTAACATTCCATCAATTGTCAAATATAACATTGCTATACAAGTCATATTTAACTTCTGTTTGAACGCCCATTCAGCGTTCCTGAAAATGGTGTAGCTTTATTTAATTTAACCACTCCTAGATTAGAACTCCATTCTCAGTCGGAACAATTGAGGCTCTCGTGAGACAAACAGCCGTGGAAGGATTGGCGTATCCCAGCGGGACAAATAAACGATTGTAGAATGGGACAATAGAGAAGTTAATCGGTTGCCTGTTGGGTGGTGTGATCCTGGAGATTGGAATGGCAGAAGTAGAAAGTAGACAATCCATAATTCTTTGTTTAATGAAAACAGTCATTGTTCTTATTATGTGATGAAGGCGTTTGTAATATTATTGCCAACTAAAGAATAATTTGGGAAATGTGATTTGAAATGTGAGTTTGAGGAGAGTAGATTGGTTATATTAAAATACAAATAAAAATGGGGGTGACTTCTGGGAGGTGACCTGACTATCGATTGATTGCATTATCGGAGAAGGAGAAAAAAAGTAACTCTTGAAATTAACGCAAGAAAGTGTCTAGAATGTCACAGAGATAGATTGAGGGCTTTTGTTTTCAAGAAACTCCGAATAGAAAAGACAACGTCTTAATGTGTTTCCCGTAACTGTTAGAATTCACGGATACAACAACAGAGAGGAATACATACAACATATGTAAATAAATATATCACATGTCAATAAATATACCCAATGTCAATAAATATAACCTATGTTAATAAATACAGGTTGGGTCAATAAATATACCCTATGTCAATAAATACAACCAATGATATTAAATACACCCAATGTTAATAAATAAACTCAATAGATAGAAAGTCAATAGATAAATATTACAATTCATAATTCTGAAATAAATACACTAGATAAATGTCAATAAATACCCACAAAAATTGTTAATACAGACAGAGAGTTATCAATAAACGCTTCATGCAGCTGTCAAAATAAAACCAAACAACAGACGCAAAATATCATATGTATTGTTTATCTTCACGAAATATCATATGTATTGTTTATCTTCACGAAATATCATATGTATTGTTTATCTTCACGAAATATCATATGTATTGTTTATCTTCACGAAATATCATATGTATTGTTTATCTTCACGAAATATCATATGTATTGTTAATCTTCACGAAATATCATATGTATTGTTTATCTTCACGAAATAGATGTAAAAGACATTAAACTGATAAGAAATATAGATTTGGAATAGACTGCATTAATATGGTGTAAAAACAGCTACTCATCATTCATATAAAGAAAAAGAGGGGGAGACAAGGATGTATTTTATCACCCAACTTATTTAATATTTACATATAGAATATTTTTAAACATGTAGAGGGAATTCCATGACTCAAGATGAGTGGGTGAAATAATAAACAACCTGAGCTATGCAGTGACAATGTCGTTTTAGAAGAATGTGAACAGGAACTACAAAGACTATTATATCACGTTTTAAATCAATTAAAGAATATGGACTGGATATAGTTATCCAAAGAACAAAAAACACTATAATCAGAAAATTATCAGAACAGGTGCTAAACTTAACAATTAAACTTAACACATTTTCTCCTACACATAAGTGTGGTCAACACATTTTTTTTCCTACAAATAAGTGTGGTCAACACATTTTTTTCCTACAAATAAGTGTGGTCTACACATTTTCTCCTACACATAAGTGTGGTCTACACGTTTTCTCCTATACATAAGTGTGGTCTACACATATTTCTCCTATAAAAAATCGTGAACTACACCCATTTCTCCTACACATAAACGTTTTATATACCCTATCCCCCACACCTACATACCAACACATCGCCATACTTGGGTCAACTTCTCCCCAACACCAAATTTCAGTTTATATCATCTTCATTCCTCAAGCTAAACGACTCCGTAGACAACTTACAGACCTACCTGAAGTTGACAGCCCCTTAAAGCCTGTACCAGAACAAACCCCGTGGAGTGAAAGGCATGGAATGCCAATATACATTCAGACCCATGTGAAAGGAATACTAAGCGAGGACGAACAGCACAGTGTGCAGCGAAGGACAGTCACCCTCAGTTTCCTGGATGAGGAATATCGACAAGATATATGAGTCAGAGTATACACAGATGGGTCAGCACAGAATGCCGTAAGGAATGGAGGTGCAGGTGTATATATAGAATATCCACACAAGCCTAGAGATACAATCAGAACACCAACAGGAAAATTCTGCAATAATTATGATGCTGAAATCCAGGCAATTAGTGTGGCAGCTAAAAAACTGCTGAACTCCAACTCTGACCTACAGCCTGTGGTATTCCTGACAGATGCAAGGTCAGTGCTTCAAGCTCTCCAGTCTGGAAAACTAACAGACTTGCAAAAACTACTTAATGAATTGTCTTACCAGTATAGGGTAACCATGCAGTGGATACCCTCTCACTGTGGAATATCAGGAAATGAAAAAGCAGACCAACTGCCTAAGGAAGGTGCTGTCGAAGACCAACCAGATGTACCAATCACCTACCATCAGAAAAAACAGATGATCAAGTCAATAAGAAAGCCACAAACACCAACACAAGATGACTATCGTATTATGAACAGACCAGAAAAAGTTATAATTCTACGTCTCAGAGCAGGACACAACCGACTCCGCAGTCACATGTATACAAAATTCAAGATTGGTAACACGGCCATGTGTACATGTGGACAGGCAGCAAAGAGTGCCAAACATATACTTCAAGAGTGTTCTGAGCATGAAACGCTGAGGCAGACATATTGGCCAGAGGAAACAACACTGGAATCAAAACTCTATGGGACACTGTATGAACTACAAAAGACAGTGAGTTTTATTAAGGAGACAGAATTACAGATATAGACATGTTTCAAGTGAACGAAAGAAGAAGAAGAAGATCTTCATTCCTAAGTGAGCCACCCTCCCACTCGCATACAGGACATGTTCAAACATGTCAGACTGGATTAACTCTCCTGCAGTAATTCTCCGACATTTTAGTGCTTCCATTATGTCCAAAAAATATCATCTACCACGAAAGTGACTACTATTACTATTACCAATCTAATATTTCTTTCACGATGACCAGTAAATGACTATTTAATTAGATAAGTTTGTATATACATACAAAAGACTTCTTTGCCTAAAAGATTGTCTCTTGGCACTGAGAAAATATTATTTTCTGTCTTGTGGGGTTTCATTTACTAGTCTCAATACAATATATTTGAGCTAACACAGATCTCTGTCAATTCTAGAACAGGCAATCAGTAAAACATAACATGTCTCAGTCTGACTGGAAGCAATTTCCGCTCCTGTATTTAACCTTTATCACTCATGTCTGGTTGATTGAAGTACTCACACACGCGTACTACACACACTCACACACACAAGCAAAACCAACATCTTTGAAGCAGTAGATTTGAAGGTGGATAGTTCAGTGATAGATACAATAGTTCCACTTCTCCACCGATCATGGTAGTTCACTGACAGATACATTAACTCCACTTAATTCTAATCCACACATTTAGATAGTTTAATCAAAGATACAATAACTCCGGCTCTAATCCACCAATTCAGACAGCATTTAAGTAGGACAGCCGTGATAAATGTGTTGCTACACAGATTCAGGCTGCTGCACATAGATTAGTTGTCGAGCAAACATCATGAGGAAATTAACAAGTGTAGAAGTGTTGCTACACAGATTCAGGCTGCTGCACATAGATTAGTTGTCGAGCAAACATCATGAGGAAATTAACAAGTGTAGAAGTGTTGCTCCACAGATGCAGGCTGCTGCACATAGATCAGTTGTCGAGCAAACATCATGAGGAAATTAACAAGTGTTGAAGTGTTGCTCCACAGATGCAGGCTGCTGCACATAGATCAGTTGTCGAGCAAACATCATGAGGAAATTAACAAATGTAGAAGTGTTGCTCCACAGATGCAGGCTGCTGCACATAGATCAGTTGTCGAGCAAACATCATGAGGAAATTAACAAGTGTAGAAGTGTTGCTCCACAGATGCAGGCTGCTGCACATAGATCAGTTGTCGAGCAAACATCATGAGGAAATTAACAAGTGTAGAAGTGTTGCTCCACAGATGCAGGCTGCTGCACATAGATCAGTTGTCGAGCAAACATCATGAGGAAATTAACAAGTGTAGAAGTGTTGCTCCACAGATGCAGGCTGCTGCACATAGATCAGTTGTCGAGCAAACATCATGAGGAAATTAACAAGTGTAGAAGTGTTGCTCCACAGATGCAGGCTGCTGCACATAGATCAGTTGTCGAGCAAACATCATGAGGAAATTAACAAGTGTAGAAGTGTTGCTCCACAGATGCAGGCTGCTGCACATAGATCAGTTGTCGAGCAAACATCATGAGGAAATTAACAAGTGTAGAAGTGTTGCTCCACAGATGCAGGCTGCTGCACATAGATCAGTTGTCGAGCAAACATCATGAGGAAATTAACAAGTGTAGAAGTGTTGCTCCACAGATGCAGGCTGCTGCACATAGATCAGTTGTCGAGCAAACATCATGAGGAAATTAACAAGTGTTGAAGTGTTGCTCCACAGATGCAGGCTGCTGCACATAGATTAGTTGTCGAGCAAACATCATGAGGAAATTAACAAGTGTTGAAGTGTTGCTCCACAGATGCAGGCTGCTGCACATAGATCAGTTGTCGAGCAAACATCATGAGGAAATTAACAAGTGTAGAAGAAACGTATATGTTCATAGAAAATTAACAGGAAATAAATTATTGTGGAGAGTACGAAAGACACACAGATGGGGAATACGTGATGCACAAAGATACCATATAATAATGATAGGGAATACAGGATATAAAGAGATTGAGATTACGAGTTATACAAAGATGGGGAATAGATGGGGATATATAGAATGATGGAAGATACGAAATATAGAATGATGGAAGATACGAAATATAGAATGATGGAAGATACGAAATATAGAATGATGGAAGATACGAAATATAGAATAATCGGGACTTTGAGTTTCATAGTGAAGGAAATACGACTTTCACATTGACGGGGAATACTAGATGCACAATAATGGAGAACGATATACTCAATAATGGGGAATACAAGATACACAGAGAGGGAGAATACGAGATACACATCTTGCACACTCAAAGTTCATCCACATCTTGCACACTCAAATCTCATCCACATCTTGCACACTCAAAGCTTATGCACATCTTGCACACTCAAATCTCATCCACATCTTGCACACTCAAAGCTTATGCACATCTTGCACACTCAAATCTCATCCACATCTTGCACACTCAAATCTCATCCACATCTTGCACACTCAAAGCTTATGCACATCTTGCACACTCAAATCTCATCCACATCTTGCACACTCAAAGCTTATGTACATCTTGCACACTCAAATCTTATGTACATCTTGCACATTCAATGTGGACAATTAGTGACTGGCAGATAATACTGAGAATTAGAGAGAAGCTGAACCGGCTGCACTACGAGAAGGTACTTCTGGGATCTTGGTTATCTGTTAACCGTGAGTACGCCGAGTGCAATGCGGTTAACCTTTGCACCCCTGAATGAGGTTGATTGTGGTGAAACGTCAACATTCGGACACATTATTTTGGCGAAAAAGGAACAGCACTTCGGTTTGCCGGTCTCGTGCTGCACATTTGAGACCTGGAGGCCAATTTAACTAATTCAATACATAACGCTGCCCTCTGGCCCGTGTTGCCATCTCCAGATGTGTTCACTGTGTACTCAATGCGCCGCTACACTATATAGACGATATCAGGACATCGAGATTGGCCGAATCTCCTATGAATCATGAATCCAGTCAGAATGCCATGCGTTACATTTAATTATGTCATTGAACAAGCTTTTATTAAACATGAGTGCCAGCACCTCCCTTTCTCATGCGTAATCTTACTGATATCATCGAACCTTATGCCATCTTTTTCTGGTGCTGTGATTTTTTACATATTTTCAGTGTGAATTGTATTTATTCAACTGTAATTATTATTTCTTATCCATTGTAGTATTACAGTGGGCAAAAGGTTTAGCCAGTGGTGCCTACCTCCTCTCCAGCTGTCCGTAATTATTATTTCTTAAAATTAGCATGGTTCGGACATGTATGCAGGCATGATTCCTTGTCAAAAACAATACTGCAGGGAACTGTCGAAGGTAGAAGAAGCAGAGGAGGACAAATAAAGGCATGGACAGACAACATCAAGGAATGGACAGGACAAGATATTGCCACCCTCATCTCCATCGCTGAAGATAGAATTCGCTGGAGGATTCTGTGTGCTGAAGCATCCAATGTGGTACTCCTATGACCCTGAAGGGTTATGGGTTTATTGATTGATTGATTTATTATTTTTTAATCCATGTTCTGACTGTTGAATATGGTTATAACCTTCGTAACGTCTTGAGATATTTCCAGGTTCGTCTAACTAATGTGTGAAAGTATGATGTGCAAGCAAAACTTAATTCTTGATTTCATCTGCCACAAGCCTGTTGTTGTCTGTACTCTGGGAGTTGGAAAGACATATGCATTTAAGTTGGACCATTCATGGATTTATGAAGGCGTCAAAAAAGCTATAGGGACTTTAACAATCTAGAGCAGATGCATGTTATCTCTGAACATCTGAAACATGTCATCTCTGAACACCTGAATCTTATCATATCTGAACACCTGAATCTTATCATATCTGAACACCTGAAACATGTCATCTCTGAACACCTGAATCTTATCATATCTGAACACCTGAAACATGTCACCTTTGATCTGCTTAAATTGTAAGACAAGAGTAGGTTGGACAGGTTCTATTTTCCTTGCTGTTTTTGCCACTGTGCAACTGCTGTACGTTTGTCACCATGTGCCTCTTGTACCTCATTATTCCACCAAGGAGTCTGAAACGAATTACCTCTCACGCTGTTCTGAGACTTCTGTTTTTCTTGTCTAATTTTTCTCACAATATTAGTCTATGAGCGTTGGTAATGACATGACATGACTTTAGATGCTTGTGTGATCTACGTTTCTCTCCATTGATACATTCCACATGAGAGGGACAATTATGAAAAGTCCGAGGAAACAAATAGACGTTGGGTAATTTAGAATCAAATAGAGGGCTTGGACATTAGAAGCAAATTGAGGTCGGGGAATTTAGAAACAAATAGAGGGCTTTAACATTAGAAGCAAATCGAGGTCTGAATAATCAGAAGCAAATAGAGGTCGTGGAACTTGAAAAAAGACACTTAAATAAATGATAACGTCATGAAATTTAAATAGAAACAAACTAGAATGGGCAAAACTAGTTTCACTTATGACATCTGCAGGGATAAAATGTATCAAAATACTAAAAATAATAAGGGCGGGATGGGGGCTAAGAGAAGAAGCATAGTTTTGAATCTTGCTAATTAACCGTTTAGTGTGACCAGTTATTTTTCATTTCGTTCTATTAGTAATACTTCTCTCTCTCTCTCTCTCTCTCTCTCCCTCTCTCTCTCTCTCATTTTACCGAATAATGTGTGTGTTAAATCTGAAAATATTCTACGTGGATAGTCTTCTGCTAGAACTATGTCTATACCATCTATTAAGATTAATGCCGTGCACATTGAGGTAGTATTAGAAATCGTACTAACTTCTCCAGAAGAGGACATTCCAGGACAAACAGTTTGAAACCCTGATTTTGAATTGAACTGATGAAATGGGATATCCACCAACGCAATCAACAGTCTATTAACGCTCGTTTCCTTTAAGCAGAACACTCGCTGAAAGTGTCAATATCGGAGACTTTTGATAGCGGTACTTACCCTAGTATCGTTCATCAGATGCACCTGATTTAACTAATATTGACATTTGTACCTTTGATGGATCGAAAATTGAAAACATTTAATGATCTGTTCTGTTTTCTAATCTCAGAATTGTTGACCCTTTTTTGTTTTCTAGTTTTTGAATCAATGCTATTGTTTGGGAAACCGTTCAGTTTTATAGAATTATAAATCCACGTCACGGAAGTTTGAACAGTAAAACATCAAAAGTTGTCCGACATAAATCGTGTCGAATGAGGGTAGCTTGATGAGTTACGCGTCATTTACTGTGAGTGCTGGATTGTAACACGTTCACTAGATGAACTTATAAGATTTCTGCAGTCATAGCATTGACGGGTGCGTGAATGCAGTGTTTTAACAGGGAATCTCAAACTATAGATGGTTTTCATGAAGTGGAATCCCGCTATACTGCATACTTTTAAAACAAATTTCCCTAGGCCCTATATAACAACAATTTTCAAAATAGATAATTGTTTTTATTCTTTATTGTTTATACTGTATATAGCTAATTCTGCAAATTTCCTATAGAGAGCATGAGAGAAATGTGTACGTAAGCAATAAAATAGAAATGTATACAGGCCAACAAGAACCATTGCATTCAATAGTGACACAACGAAAACTTGCGGCTTGAGTCCTTGTCAAAAACACTACTGCAGGGAACCGTCGAAGATTAAAGAATCAAGGGAGGTCAAAGAAAATCATGGACAGACAACACCAATGACTGGACAAGACAAGATTTTTCCTCACTCATCCGTATCGTTGAAGATATAAATTGCTGGAGGACTCGCTTTGTGCTGAAGCCTCCAATGCGGTACCCCTACGACCCTCATGTCATACGGGATTATATGATAGGATATAGCTATTAATTCTGCTATCACATTAACATTCCGTGAGTCGGATCAAGTTGTTATACTTAACCCAAATTTCTAAATGTTAATATTATAAAAATTAATTATTATTGACTCAAATTGTTCGATAAATCCTGGAATAATTCTTTAATTTACTTGTTACTTTCGCCTGTTTATCCTTCAGTTTCTGATAGGAAGAACACTATATACAACGTTCTCTGCTGAATGATGTGTGCCCATCGCGTTAAGTGACCTTCTATGAGCTGTGTTATTCCGCAGGTGTAGTGCTACGCGCGTTTCAGGTCCTGTGAGAACTTAACCAAGTGGATTCCTTTCCTCCTATCAAACCAGATATCATTCACCTGATAACTGACCTAACAATTAATTTTTAAAAAGTAGATTTACACACCAAAATAACACTATTCAAAACGATTGTTATACCAAAGATATGCTACCAAAGCCAAACATGGACAATGACAGCATAAGACAAACGTAAACTAGAGTGACAGGTGAAATGGCATGCTTACGCAGAATAATAAGAATATCGCTAAGAGACAGAGTGAAAAATGAGGATATTAGACAAAAAACCGACACCGCCCCAATCTTGGAATATTTTAAGAGCCAACAGATCAAATGGTTTGCACACATCAGCAAACTACCACCAGACAGCATACCACAGCAAGCTATGCTACACAGATACAGTGAAGGCAGACCTAGAGGCCAACCTCGAAAACGATTGACCACCGAAATAAAATAGGCGACAAATTCCACAATATACTCAGCACACATGAGGGCCATCTCCAGAGAACTATTCTACCACTGACGCTGAAAGGCAATAAATGGTTTAGTGAATAGATAGATAGAGTTTCTTTTGGACGATCTACTTTTCTTTTTCCCTCTGACTTCTACATGCTTTCTCATCAAATGCCAATAGCGAAACTAGACAGGGGCGGCTGCCCCTGTTATATACGCCAAAAGCAATTCTCGGGAATAAAACATTCGAAAAGAATATAGCTTATGTAGGGCATGTTCCATAGCTTGCACCGGATGCCATAATGCCTAGTTTCGATACTTTCTAAATGTCATACAGAGCTAACAGTATTTAGTTTACATGAATGATTGAATATTGTCGTGGCTTACATTATGTGCTTACATTTGATATCATTATGTTGGCAGAATTCAATCTGCGTGGATTCAGATCTGAGTACTCTATATGTACCCGGGAGAGAGGGGGGGGGAACTACTGTTATTGAATAATCTAGTAGGGTTAAATATGATCTTGTGGAGTTATTGGAGATGTGTGGTTGCGTACATGTGTGCGTGCGAGCGTTCGTGAGTGCTTGTATATGTGTATGTGTGTGTATATGTGGTATGTTTGCGTGCATGCAGAAGGTTTTTAGCTATCTTACAAGTGTAAAAAATTCATAAATTTGTACAGTTGTGATACAAGTATCGGACACATGTGATTTCTGTATGATGCTAGTGTGGACATAGGTATCCGAAAAGAGTGAGATAAATAGTAGAGACATGTTGGGATTAGATATCGTCCAGATGTGAGAGGTATCGTCCAGGTGTGAGAGGTATTGTCCAGGTGGGATAGAAATATTGAGGTGTGAGATATATAACGGACATATGTTGGACTGTTACTTTAATCTAGAGATTAATGTTTCTCTGACGTGCTTATTTAGTAAAGAAATGATTCAGAAATCTTGCAAGTCCCAGGTCGCAGTTATGGCGGCGTATAGTCGTGTTTACATTTCAGACGGGCGTACTTTTATATCATAAATGATAACATGATATACCACTACGTAGGGTGTGTAAATGTAGACATGATAGTTCACCCTTTAACGATCATCGCCGGTGCTATGATGTTTGTGTATCGATGTGCTTAAATCTTATTCAGCATCTCATGTTGCTAGTAAATAAAAGTAAATTATATAAAAAAAAATTCTATCTGGATATAAAAAATAGCCATGAGGTATGCTGCAGGTAAATCGGTAGATTCCTTATAAAACTACTGATATGGGTTCTTAGAAGGCTGTATCATTACAGTGAAAATCATAGGGTGAAATGTATTGTCATTAATAAGTATTTTTCAATTGTAGTTCTATCTATGGTGTCACTATAATGTTATTTACAATACTCTTTATAGTGCTTTTTTGAGTATTGTTTGTCTAGTTCTCTTTCCTCTGATATTGATGCTATTAAGTCGTTTCCTCAGTTATATCTACAGTAGCTCATTCGTGGCTCTAGACAATACAGGCCTCCTAGCCGAATTAATTTGGACCTAGTTCGTTACGTTTTTGATTATTGTTAGAATTTTAATTGATCGCTATTTACATACTTGAATTCGCATGCCAAAATAGCCAAGGCTGACCAATAGATTCCACGGAAATCGGATACTAGTTCATGTCTAGGTTTTAGCGAACAGGTATCGTATACAGCCGACAGTCGCGGTTCAGTTGTGCTTCTACTATAATCTTAGTGGTGATTTTAGTGCTATTTCTAGAGCTTTTCAAGAGTTGTTCTAATAATGTTATGAGGTTGCATCTATGGGTTTCACCAATGACCCACTAGACAAACTATCCATGCAACAGAAAACCTTAGTAGGTGACATGCCATTATACTGAGACTCTCTTATGGAAGCTTTATAGCATGTCATCTAAACATTTATAGATTCCCTCTGAGTAGAAGGTTCCTTCAATAGGCATTGCATTAAGCCGAAAGCTGAAGTCTCCTGGGTATGAAAGAAAGATCAGAAAAACTACCCCATTGCACATAGGAAGTAAGAGCTAATCACTCGCAAGTCCTGGGGTTCTCAAACAAACAAACAAACAAACAAACAAACAAACAAACAAACAAACAAACAAACAAACAAACAAACAAACAAACAAACAAACAAACAAACAAACAAACAAACATTGCTATTTTTCTTGTTAGTTCTAAATTTCTGTTACTTGTGCTGTTTCTATCGATCTATGTGACTTGTTCTGTACAGAACGTTGTTCTCACAGCTACTCTGTAAGCCTCTCGGTTGTGTGCAAGTCGTTCAGCCTCTTCCATTGTCATATTCAGATGGTCTTCGATATCCTGTAGCCACGATGGTCTTGGTCTGCCTCTTGTGATCTTTCCTGAAATTGTTTCCTCCATGATTAATCTTTCTAAGCTATTTTGTCTCTTTATATGTCCAAAATATATTAGCTTGCTATTTTTGATAGTCTTGAGAAGTCAGTCTACTTCTATGTGCAGGACTTTGGGACGCCTGTTACTTCTATGTTCAGGACTTTGGGACGCCTGTTACTTCTATGTGCAGGACTTTGGGACGCCTGTGTTGGTTCATCTTTCTGTCTATGATATTCTTAGGACATTTCTACCCGTGTATTTCATTTAGAGGGCTGATATTGTATTTTAAAAAATATAGCCTCTGGAAAAATATAGCCTCTGAATAGTTGTAATTGTATTTTTCTGTTTCCCCTTGCAATACACTTTTAATCTGTGATGTTTTTATAGGGCTATTGCTAGTCTCTATTTTTTCTCTGCTGAACAATCTCATGTGGTGTTGATGGTTTACCCGAGATATTCGAAGCTGCTGACATTTTCTAGTTGTTTTTTGTCAATAACTATTGTAGTTGTGAGTTCATTCCTATTGATATGCGTTATTTTTGTGTGTGTTTATTTTTGTGTGTGTTTATTATTGTGTGTGTTCATTGAGGAAAAATTTTTTGTGCCTCGCTATTAATTGATATAATCATGTTTATAAAACTTGTTTGAGAGTAGTAATATCACTTAGCAGGGAATGCAGAGAATGGTGTCCCACAGCTGTGGAGAAAGAAGTGCAGGCGTTAATCAGTGAGAATACCAAAGAGGAGGATGTGATTATATACACTGATGGATCTGTAATTAGGCATGTTCGCAGTGCTTGGGCCTTTACAGCTCAGTGCGCAGGTAAAACGATCAAGGAGGAAAGTGGTGCCTTTGCGGTCACTACGAGTAGTATGACCATGGAGACTATGGCGATGACCAAGGCATTTGAGTGGCTACGCACACAGAAAGTAACGCAGGTCTGCATCTTGAGTGACTCTATGAGTATGATTAAGAAGGTACAAGTGGGTCTCGTTCGCGAACAGTGGATTGAGGCCTTGAGAAATGCGAGCTTGAAAGCGGTTACATTTATTTTCGTGCCGGGACATGTGGGCGTTCGAGGCAATGAAAGAGCGGATCAACTGGCATCGTGTGCGATTGTGGCGAAGGGCGATGGGGCAATGGATCGCGCTGACGTTTTGAACTCCTTAAGAGATATAACACGCGATAGTGAGACTAATGTGGATGATGATTCCTTTTCAATGGCTAGGATTAAAGATCAGGAATTGAGATGCGGTGTTGCTAGAGGTGAACATTTTGGAGGGCGCAGAAGAATGATGGTCAACCAGCATAGGACCGGTACTGTCAGCAGAAGTGTGATGGCGGATACACTCAAGGAGAGATCGGAGCAACTATGGATGTGTCCAGTTTGCAGTGATGATGATCCGACGACTAACTAACTAACTATAATCATGTGCTCTAAACCTGTGGGACTCCTTTATATTAGGATGGTGTTATGATCATACCTATGATCTACTAATTTCTGAAATCGCTTGCCCTTCGATATTAAAAGGTAGAAACTGTTGATAACGTGGGTTTCCCGTATATTTTGTGATGTCTTCTGCGTATATGTTGCACAGATATGGTGAGAGGCCGCATCCCTATCTGACTCCTGTGGTACATACACTGATCTTCTCTAATCCATCCGTCATATTTCAATTCTCCATATCTTAACACAGAATACATGATGGACACTGGATTCCCTCCTGTTTGTATAAATTCAGCAATTAATTCATCGTACCCTGGTGACTTGTCAGTTTCTAAGTTTTGTTCAAGTTCTGGTTCACTTTCTGTGTGTTTAGTTGTGTTTGAGTATGTCTATCTTTGAATCTTCGTATATTTCTCTACATGTATTTTTATCCACCCTTTCAAAATGTCTTTATTTCCTGTTAGTATGATTCCCATCTTGTCATTGATTGCTTGTGTGGCTGGTTGAAATTTTGCTTTCAGTGTTTATTGCTTTTTTAAAACATATTCTAGTTTCCCTCTGTTCGTGCAGTTATTTAATTCCTTTACATTTGCTGTCGATGTGGTTTTTCGTGTTCTGTCAAATCTTTCATCTGATTTATTTATTTAGTTTCTTGTATTCTTCTCGTTGTTTGTTATCTTTTAGTGATTTCAGTTTTTGTCCTGTTGTTGACCAATTGTAATGTTTGACCGTGAAGTTATCCTTATTTTTCATATCTTTAAGGTATGTGAGCTTGTGAAGAGGATAGTTTTGAGTCTCTAATGTTACTTGCAATTTCGTGTGTACGTCAATTTCTCTTGAACGGCCATCAATGTACTAAACTTGTTGTGCACATCCTCGCTGAATCTGTTAGTATTACTCTGTTATGTAATAACAAGCACCTGACAAAATAGACCACAGACCTGCAAAAATGATAAATTACGTTGCACTGAAAGTTGGCAAATATTCCCATATCTAAGCAGTATACTTTCAAAAAAAATTTTACCTTTGAAAATGAAGTGTATACAAGGATCGCCAAGGCAAACAGCACTTTTGGCAGATTATATGCATATGTGTAGTGTAGAGGTTAATGGCATTAACCTACAGACTAAACTGAAAGTTTATAGAGCGGTGCTGTTATATGCTAGTGAAACATGGACTGTGTATAGACGACACGTGAGGAAGCTCAATCACTTTCACACAACTTATCTCAGAAAAGCTATGAACATCAAATGGCAAAACAAGATTCCAGATACCGCTGTATCTGACAGATCTAGTATCCTTAGTAGTATTGACAATATTCTGATGAAGACACAGATTTGCTGGTCAGGCCACCTGGTACGTATACCAGATCATCGCCTGCCAAAGATACTTCAATCAATGAAGTGTCATGCCGAATGCCGTAGGCGATCATGTTTCTCCACGACTCACTGTGTTGTCTCATGTGTTATCAATAAGCTCGATTTCTGAACTTTTCCGTGCCATAATACTATTGCATCTAGCAACTTCTCTCTTTGTTGTCCCCTGTTTCTTTTCCCCTTGATCTTTCCAGTGGTTTTTAAGTGTTCAAGCTGCGTTCTTCTCATACATGATCTAGAAAACTTGAATGATACTTATCTATGGTAAATTGCAGAAGGGCATACGTTCACAAAGTGGCCAAAAGAAAAACCACACTGAAAGTCTCTTTGAAATAGACAAAGATACATGGAGAATACTTGCAGAAAATAGAGCTACATGTTGCTCTCTAAAAAATCGTATCATCATGTGAAAATTCGAGAAATGCAGCAGCACAATAGCGGAGAGTAGATAGAAAGTCATGTGTAGACCAAAAACCACCTACAGTGGTCATCCCATGCCCGAACTTCCAAGGACATTTACTGCCAGAATATGTCACATGAGCCATCTACACATTCATAATTAAGGAAATAACCCTAGCTCAATTTTATAACTGGATGTCAGTCATCATCATTTCTGGTGGATGAACAACAGCATCTGATGGGTTTAGTGCTTTTCCTGTTTGTTTTTTAAAGGCTGGATTCGACTAGGCCATCTCGAGATGCCTAGTCACTTCACTTTCAACCTGTCCCAAAAAGGTCTATATTGGTTATATCACGACGCTGGATACTATTGGAAACTGACGAAAAGTCTTGACAAAACTGTCGAAAAGGCTGTCGAAAGTTACTGGATCTTGTTTGTAATCTCAGGACCAACTGTAGATGAAAGAGTTGATTCTCATTCGAAAATTCCCAAGTTCACAGTAGGTTTCCACCTCAGCTGAAGATCAAATGATTCTTTCTAGCTTTGTCAGAAAATTATGTTGCCCATGGTAATTTAATAAGGAGGATATCACGATCTTGATATAGTGTGATTTCTGGTCTGGTCAAGAGAAGCCAGCCTTCAGTTCGGTACGACGTCTTGCACTCCAGTGTTTTTTCTTCTTAATTTATATCTGATCTTTATATTATCTATTAGGAGCTCGTGGTCAGAATCACAATCGGCTCTAGGATATGTTTTACAGGACAACAGACTATTTCTCTCCCTTTCCGGCGTATAGTGATGAAGAATATGTGATTTTTTTTGCTGGCTGGTGACGTCCAGGAGTATAGACATCTGGGGTGTTTGACGAATGTTTTAGTAGTTACTTCTTTCCCTACCAACTTTCGCATTCATGTTACCTATTATTAGAATATGTACTGTTTGTAATGCTGGTTTACAGTTAGTTCTAGTGAATGTTTATTGAAATTGTAGTGAGTGCTAATTGATAATTGTGGTAAATGTTAATTGTTACTTATAGTTCCGGTTTATTAATAACGTTACTGCTGTTACTTGTGCTGATTCTAGTACTGTTCCTTAGGCTTTTTGTAGTTCTGTAATATTGCTAATTCTAGTACTGGTTTATTGTTATTTATAGTGCTGTTTTATTGCAAATTCTAGCGTTGGTTTATTTCTAATTCTAGTGCTGGTTTATTTCTAATTCTAGTGCTGGTTTACTTCTAATTCTAGTGCTGGTTTATTGATAATCTATTGCTGCTTTTTGTGCTTATGATAGTTTTATTACGTGTGTTGCTTCTGGTACTTTTACCTGTACTGATTCTAGTACTGTTAATTTTGGCTATTTTATTTATGGTTTATTGTTAATTCTAGTGATATTTTATTTCTAATTCTAGTGTTATTTCTAGATCTAATTCTGGTGATGTTACTTGATCTAATTCTGGTACTGTTACTTGATCTAATTCTGGTGATGTTACTTGATCTAATTCTGGTGTTGTTACTTGATCTAATTCTGGTACTGTTACTTGATCTAATTCTGATGCTGTTACTTGATCTAATTCTGGTGTTGTTACTTGATCTAATTCTGATGCTGTTACTTGATCTAATTCTGGTACTGTTACTTGATTTAATTCTGGTACTGTTACTTGATCTAATTCTGGTACTGTTACTTGATCTAATTCTGGTACTGTTACTTGATCTAATTCTGGTGTTGTTACTTGATCTTATTCTGGTGTTGTTACTTGATCTAATTCTGGTGTTGTTACTTGATCTTATTCTGGTGTTGTTACTTGATCTAATTCTGGTGTTGTTACTTGATCTTATTCTGGTGTTGTTACTTGATCTTATTCTGGTGTTGTTACTTGATCTAATTCTGGTACTGTTACTTGATCTAATTCTGATGCTGTTACTTGATCTAATTCTGGTGTTGTTACTTGATCTTATTCTGGTGTTGTTACTTGATCTAATCTGGTGCTGTTACTTGATCTAATCTGGTACTGTTACTTGATCTAATTCTGGTGTTGTTACTTGATCTAATTCTGGTGTTGTTACTTGATATAGTTCTTGTGCTGTTATTTGATATAATTATGGTACTGATACTTGATCTAATTCTTCTTCTTCTGCGTTCGTTCTCAAACTCCTCCAGATTAGCAGGATATAGTCCGGAGATCGGAATGCGCTGGGCCATGGTTTACATCATTTCTGCTATATCTGCGCCTTTCGGCCTGATACATCCGACTTCAGCATGGCTTTGAGTCACTGACCCTATATGAGATGGCACAGCAAACTCCGTCGCATAAACTCCTTAGACGCCTTTTACGACATGCGTGGATGGTAAAAAGTGTTGCTATTCTTTTCTCCACTTTCGGGTTCTGGCAACACACGGGCGACTTGATCTAATTCTGGTGCTGTTACTGTGTTGATTCTAGTACTGTTAATTGCGGCTGTTTTTATTTCTGGTTTATTGCTAATGCTAGTGTTGGTCTATTGCTAATTCTAGTGCTAGTATTTGTGCTGATTTCGGTGCTGTTACTTGGGCTGCTTGTAATTCTGGTGTATTGATAATTCTAGTTCTGGTTTATTGCTAATTCTAGTGCTGTTACTAATTTTGACTAAAGTACGTGCTGTTATTTATATTGGTTCTAGTACTGCTACTTGTGCGGATTCTTCTTCTTCTTCAGCGTTCATTCTCAAACTCCTGCTTGATCTCTCCTGTAGCATTACTACTAGATCTCTAGCAGAATGCAGTCCAGAGAATGGAAATGCGTTGTGTCGCCGTTTTATTTGCGCCAATGGTCCGACACATCCGTCTTCGCAGAGTGCGGATTCAAGTGATGTTATTTGTACTGGTTCTAGTGTTGTTACTTCTGAGTCAAGTTTTGCTACTTCTGAGTCTAGTGTTGTTACTTCTGAGTCTAGTGTTTTTATTTCTGAGTCTAGTGTTTTTATTTCTGAGTCTAGTGTTGTTACTTTTGTTGATTCTAGTTCCAATTTTTGGTGCTGATTATAGTGATGTTTCGTTTGCTGATCTAGCGTTGTTACCTGTGCTGATTATAGTTCTGTTTCGTGTGCTGATTTAGCGTTGTTACCTGTGCTGATTATAGTGCTGTTTCGTGTGCTGATCTAGCGTTGTTACCTGTGCTGATTATAGTGCTGTTTCGTGTGCTGATCTAGCATTGTTACCTGTGCTGATTATAGTGCTGTTTCGTGTGCTGATCTAGCGTTGTTACCTGTGCTGATTATAGTGCTGTTTCGTGTGTTGATCTAGCGTTGTTACTTGTGCTGATTATAGTGCTGTTTCGTGTGCTGATCTAGCGTTGTTACCTGTGCTGATTATAGTGCTGTTTCGTGTGCTGATCTAGCGCTGTTACCTGTGTTGATTAAAGTGTTGTTACTTCTGCAGATTCTAGTGCTTATACCTGTGCTAATTATATTGTTGTACATGTGCTGTTTGTAGTACTATTTAGTATTGTGTGTCAATGACTTCTCATGCTGTTTGTAGTACGGATCCTAATAGCACTCTATTAGCTATGCTTTTTTGTGTGCTTTTCTACCATACGATTTGTAACTAATGATTGCACATTTTCATCACCAGCTATAGTAACATTTGCTAATTAATTACTGTAACACTAGTAACAGCTACAGTAATATTTGCCAATTAATTATAACACCGGCACCAGTTACGCAATATTTACTAATAATTTATTTTAACATCAGCATCACCTAATGATAGTTAATTATTGTAACAACGGCATCCCAAATAGATTAACATTTACCAGTTAATTATTGTAACACCAGCACCAGCTACAGTAACATATGCTAGTTAATATATTAAAAACTGATACCAGCTACAGAAACACACGCTAGTTAATTTTGTTAACACTATACTAACTACAAGAACACACGCTAGTTAATTTTGTTAACGCTATACTAACTATAAGAACACACGCTAGTTAATCTCGAGGTGATTAGGATAGTTTGCAGCAAATTGAAAATGTGCGAGAATTCCATTATAGCAAGCAACCCAGACATAGATTACTCACTGCTCGACAACCAATTCTTTTTTATATTTCTCGATGTTTAACCAGATTTGGGTGTGAACTAAATGAGATATTTATGGATTTGGAACAACTCATTTCAATCATGTCCACCACCCACTGACCAACCCTCACTTCGTTTCCCAATTTTACCCTTCTCACTACAAAAGGCACGGAAGTTATAGTTATTAGATGAATTTTCTGGAAATTACAATCTCCAAACCAGAACCATCTCTGTCAGAACTGATTTCATGTGACAATGGCTGCTTCATTGTCTGTGATACCTCTTGTTGTGTGATGATTGTAGAGTTAGTTGTGATCAAAGGACTTTTCTGACTGATTAAGAACTTAACATGTAAATATCAAATGTTTCATCCATCGAATCTAGTATCAATAGACATGTTGATACTTATCTAACGTTTAGATTCTAGAGCAAGTATCTTCATAGACTGTGAATATAACGTTTAGATTCTAGAGCAAGTATCTTCAGAGACTGTAAATATGACGTTTAGATTCTAGACCAAGTATCTTCAGAGATTGTGATTATATTTTTCTGATTCTAGACTCTAACATAACCATCTAACATATATTTGGCTTTCGCGGGCTAAGACAAAGCTTTTGACAGAATAGATAGACCACAACTACGGATAAAACAGCGGACATATGGAGTTCTTCAACATTTCATAGGCCATTGTCAGAACATGTACGCCAATAGTCAATGCGCAGTACGAACGAGCACAGGAACATCCGATAATTTCCAAATTCACTCGGGAGTTAGACAAGGATGTGTACTATCCCCTATCGTTCATAACATATATAGATCACATCTGCAAAGTAGCAAAGACAACGGAAGAAAACAATCTGGAGGATAAGTTAAACGAATTGCTATTTTCAGACGACCAAGCACTAGTTGCATTTTCAGAAGAGCAACTACAAAGACAAATAGCCAGATTACATCAAACATGCCAAACCTTTAACATGAAGTTACATATAGGAAAAATAACGACGTAATGAAGATAGGAAGAACAGAAACACCAATATATATATATATATATATATATATATATATATATATATATATATATATATATATATATATATATATATATATTGGAAACAACAGATTTAAACCAAACTGAGTTCACATATCTAGGAAGCAATATGACGGCAAGGGCAGCAAAGAAATACATAATAGATGTAATAAGGTATATCAAACCTCAGGGCAAATGACACCATTCTTCAGAAACAAATATGTAGCTTTAAACACAAAAATAACCATATTCAAAATAATTATTATGCCAAGTATCTGCTGAGATTGTGATTAAATCGTTTAGATTCTAGACCAAGTATCTTCTGAGATTGTGATTATAACGTTTATATTCTAGAGGAAGTATCTTCAGAGACTGTGAATGTATCGTTTAGATTCTAGACAAAGTATATTTAGTGACTGTGAATGTACCGTTTAAATTCTAGACAGAATATATTCTGAAACAGTGATAACTGTATTACGCAATATCTAGATGATGCACCTGCAAAGAGTGAAACAATTATATCATTCAGATTCTAGACCAAGAATGTTCAAATATTTTTATTGCAATATTTTATGTAGTCCATATCAAATATTTTCAGAAATTGTTATCTTATTCGATCAGATTCTAGACAAACTAACTTTAGATATTCTGATAAATGTCTCATTCAGATATATTCTAGGTCTGGTGTGTTAAGGGTTTATGACTACTTCTTTCTATTGTTGGATATATTTATATATTCTTTTCTTCTGCTTACATTCTGCAACTTCTACAGATTAACATGACAGTCATGAAAACGTTTGTTGTCATGGTTTGTAGCTTAACTGTGATATCTGTTGGGTTTTTTTTGTCTGACACATTCGACTTCAGCGTTTCTTCTTATGCTAGATGGAATGGGAAAGCCAGCTACATCACAAGCCTCCTTAATTTAATCTTGCGACATGCATGTCAGAAAACAATATTTCTTGCTGCTATTTCGTGTCTTGATATACATATAATGCTGTTGTCATGCGTAGCCTGACCAAGTATTCTCTAGTGACTAGTAAGTTGAAGGACACCACAATGACAACAATAAATGCAACACATTATCACCAGTAACAATGACAATACAGTGATATCACAAGTTACAGCACACGATCAGTATGTCAGCACATGAAAAGTTCTAGAGATAATGACGCATGATGGAGAAAATGAGGAAGGACAAAACGATGATAATATGATGGGGCATGAATATGAAAGAGAATAGATTTATTGTCAGGTAATAAATATACCGGAGCATGATATAAATATAAATATACTGGAGCTTGATATAAATATTAAATATACTGGAGCATGATATAAATATAAATATACCGGAGTATGATATAAATATAAATATACTGGAGCATGATATAAATATAAATATACTGGAGAATGATATAAATATAAATATACTGGAGCTTGATATAAATATAAATATACTGGAGCATGATATAAATATAAATATACTGGAGCATGATATAAATATAAATATACTGGAGCTTGATATAAATATTAAATATACTGGGGCATGATATAAATATAAATATACCGGAGTATGATATAAATATAAATATACTGGAGCATGATATAAATATAAATATACTGGATCATGATATAAATATAAATATACTGCAGCTTGATATAAATATTAAATATACTGGAGCATGATATAAATATACTGGAGCATGATATAAATATAAATATACCGGAGCATTATATAAATATAAATATACCGGAGCATGATATAAATATAAATATACTGGAGCATGATATAAATATAAATATACTGGAGCATGATATAAATATAAATATACTGGAGCATGATATAAATATAAATATACTGGAGCATGATATAAATATAAATATACTGGAGCATGATATAAATATACTGGAGCATGATATAAATATAAATATACTGGAGAATGATATAAATATACTGGAGCATGATATAAATATAAATATACTGGAGCATGATATAAATATAAATATACTGGAGCATGATATAAATATACTGGAGCATGATATAAATATAAATATACTGGAGCACGATATAAATATACTGGAGCATGATATAAATATAAATATACCGGAGCATGATATAAATATAAATATACTGGAGCATGATATAAATATAAATATACTGGAGCATGATATAAATATAAATATACTGGAGCATGATATAAATATACTGGAGCATGATATAAATATAAATATACTGGAGCTTGATATAAATATTAAATATACTGGAGCACGATATAAATATACTGGAGCATGATATAAATATAAATATACTGGAGCATGATATAAATATACCGGAGCTTGATATAAATATACCGGAGCATGATATAAATATACTGGAGCATGATATAAATATAAATATACTGGAGCATGATATAAATATACTGGAGCATGATATAAATATAAATATACCGGAGCTTGATATAAATATACCGGAGCATGATATAAATATACTGGAGCATGATGTAAATATAAATATACCGGAGCATGATATAAATATACCGGAGCTTGATATAAATATACCGGAGCATCATATAAATATACTGCAAATAGATACATATACTAATCATATTAACGTGCTCAGATAGCGCAAAGATTGTAACAACAATACTGACATGCTCAGATTGTAGCATTTACAACAAAAATATTGACATGCTCATATGGAACCACAAATGTAACAATACTAATGACATGCTCACTGTTCCTTGCAAATTAATTTTTGAAAGTAAATCATGTCTAAACCGAACAAGTTTACGCTGTTTCACAACTGCCAAGTGTGGTTCTTGATAACCTGCAAGTTTGTTTATTTGTTCGCATACGAATATATTTATCCTCAACTAGAGAGGAGATGGGCACCACTAGCTAAACCTTTTGCCCACTGAAATACTGCAATGGATAATCACACACAGAGAATACAGAACAAAGCTCTTAAACTTACCGAAAACTGTGTTATCGGCACATGGAATGTGCACACGCTATACGCATGCGGAAAGGTCAGCGAACTTACACACGAATTAAACAAGTATACATGGGACATAATGGGCATGGCAGAGGTAAGGTGAACGGGATTTGGTGAAACAACAACGGATGAAGGTCACAAAATATGGTATAGCGGAGATGAAACAAAACACCAACATGGAGTGGGGTTTATTGTAAACAATGAGAAAGTTAAATCTATCATTAGTTGCACCCCTATAAACAGCAGACTTATAACAATATGTGTAGCAGCTAAACTCAAAAACATCACGATAATTTAAGTTTATGCCCCAACTGCCGATTATGACGAAGAGGAAATTGACGCATTTTACGAAACACTAGAAGACACAATAAAGGAGATCCCCAAAAAAGATCTATTAATAGTACTAGGCGATTGGAACGCAAAATTGGGACCTGATGCTTATGATCAATGGGCCGGTACAGTAGGCAAATTTGGAACAGGAGAAACGAATGAACGAGGACTAAGACTATTGGATTTTGCCAATAAATTTAAATTTACTCTTGCAAATACATTATTCCCACACAAGCTTTCTAGAAGAACAACGTGGCATGCTCCAAAAGCAGACGTACATAATCAAATTGATTTCATTCTTACACCGAGAAAATTCAAGTCTAGCATAAACAAAGCACAAACAAGAACTTTTCCAGGAGCAGACATCGGTAGTGACCATGATATGGTTCTATTGACGATCAAAATTAAGCTTAAAAAGAATCATACACAAAACAAATGCACACGATTAAGATTTAATTTAGAAAAATTGAAAGATCCAGAAATAGCAGAGATATTTGAGGCAACAGTGGGAGGAAAATTTGCAGTTCTAAACCTTGTAAATGAAGATGTTAACTTTCTCACAGAAACCATGAAAGGAACTTTATTAGAATCAGCAACAGAAATACTAGGGACAAGAAGAATAACACACACACCTTGGGTAACAGATGACATCCTAAAATTGTGTGACGAACGGAGGGAAATGAAAAAGATTAAGAAAGAAGCCCCTGAAATGTCAGGGCAATATAGTAAAATAAACAAAAACATCAGAAGGAAAATGAAACAAGCACAAGAAGTGTGGCTAGAGGAACAATGCGAAACCATCAATGAAGGTATTAAACGCGGAAACAATAAGGTAGCATACGACACTCTAAGAAAGATAACAGCCTAAAAGACCAAATATATCTACAATACAAGACAAACACGGAAAAATACTCAATGAAACAACAGATATAGTGAAAAAATGGACAGAGTATTTGCAAGGAGCTGTATAACTGCAAGTGTAATCCTGACTATACGATATTACAGAGTTCTGAACTAAACAACAGAGAAATAGGAAATGCAGAAATTTTAGTAGATGAAATAAAAGAGGCCATACGAACATTAAAAGGAGGGAAGTCACCTGGTGTAGACAACATTCCAGCAGAATTGTTGAAATACGGGGGCATTAATGTAGTAAATATTATGACCAAAATATGCCAAAATATATGGAACACAAAACAATGGCCCACTGATTGGACACAGTCACTAATAATACCAATTCCCAAGAAAGGAAATTTGAAAGTGTGTACAAGTTACAGAACAATTAGCCTTATAACACACCCCAGTAAAGTGATGCTCAAAATACTACTTAACAGAATGGGACACAAATCGGAAGAAATAATTGCAGAAGAACAAGCTGGCTTCAGAGCAAACAGAAGCACTGTTGAACAAATATTTAACATCCGAACACTAATCGAAAAACATATTCAGCACCAACGTGATCTATACCACAACTTCATTGACTTTACAAAGGCCTTTGATCGTATTTGGCATGATGGTCTGTGGCACATACTGAGGAAATTTAATTTTGACACCACAATTATAGACATTATTGAAGCTCTGTACAAAAATGCAAATAGTGCTGTCTTGTCACACAATACAATTGGAGAGTTCTTCAAAACAACTGTGGGAGTTTGACAGGGATGCATAATGTCCCCAGTACTTTTTAACATATACTTAGAGCACATTATACAAGAGACATTACATGACTACAACACGTTTGTATCGATCGGAGGTCGCCCTATTTGCAACTTGCGTTTCGCTGATGATATTTAACTTATAGCTGGGTTAGAACAATCATTGCAAGAATTAACATCAGGGTTGGAAAAGGTTACCAGCAAGTACGGAATGGAAATCAATACAGATAAGAAGCAAAATCTTGGTAAACAGCAGACACAGAAAACCAGACTAATATCATGATGAATGGACATAAGCTTGAGGAGGTGAATACCTTCAAATACCTCGGATCCAGTATATGCGGCGATGGTAAATGCAAAGCAGAACTAAAAATAAGGCTGGAGATGGCCTTAGCGTCCTTGTCAAGGCTAACTGTGATTTGGAAAAGCAACATCAGTGTTGGAGTGAAAATCAAACTGTATAAGTGCTTTCTGTTGTGTTGTATGGTTGTGAGAGTTGGACACTCACTGCAGACATGGAGAGAAGATTACAGGCTTTCGAGTATAAATGCTACAGAAGAATTCTACGAATTTCCTATAGGGAACATAAGACCAATGTGTACGTAAGAAATAAAGTAGAGATGTGTGCAGGTGTGCAGGAGCCATTGCTTTCAATAGTGAAACGACGAAAACTAGCATGGTTCGGACATGTATGCAGGCACGATTCCTTGTCAAAAACAATACTGCAGAGAACTGTCAAGGGTGGAAGAAGCAGAGGAGGCCAAATAAAGACATGGACAGACAACATCAAGGAATGGACAGGGCAAGATATTTCCACACTCATCCGCATCGCTGAGGATAGAATTCGCTGGAGGACTCTGTGTGCTGAAGCATCCAATGTGGTACCCCTACGACCCTGAAGGGTTATGGGTTTATTGATTGATATTTATCTTGTGTTCTATACATATGTAACTCTTCACATAATTTTATAGCGCCTGTATTCAAAAGCCAGAAGCCTTCTTTCCGTGTTTTCATTGAATGTCCAGCTTTCACATCCGTATAAAGGTAGTGCTGTCCTTACCCACCATTCATGTTATATTAGTTAGTTAGAAATTCTTCTAGGGCCAAAGACGGCACATAGGGCGGATGTCATAGATTTCCGTGTCTCTCGTTTCATTGCAATTTGCTTTAGATCTTCGTTTCTAATTCCGATGGTGAAACGTTCCCTGGTAATAGTTCTACGTAACGTTTCTTTTGGTCTTCCTCGTTTTCTCTTGCCTTTTGGTGACCACATCAAAACTTGACAGGGGAGTCTTTCAGTATCCATTCGTAGTGCGTGTCCGATGTAATTCCAGCGACGCTTTCTAATATAGGTGGATACATATTCTTGTTTTGATTCTTCTGACAACTGTGTTTGATTTGATGTCTGACCAACGTATTTTCAGTAGCCTTCTAAGACATTTATTTTTAAAGGTGTTTAGTCTTTGCTCTAATTTTGATGTTGCTTTCCAACTTTCGCATCCATTATGTTAAGGTTGGAATTATGCAGGAGTTGAAGATTTTGAGTTTTGTGTTATTTCGAAGTGTTGTTGAATGCCAGATATTTGATAGTTTATTTAATGAGTTAGCTGCCAGTGCAATACGGTATGATATTTCTGTTGATGAATCTCCTATTGTTGATAGCTTGATGCCAAGGTATGTGAAGTTGTTGACTTTTTCAAGAGTGTTGCCGTTTAGTTTGATGTCCGTTGGTTTATTCATGTTATATAGTAATATATATATATATATATATATATATATATATATATATATATATATATATATACTGTCCTTACAACCATTCACTAACTCAATATTGAATCTTGACCTGGCATACAATATTATGTCCTTGTTGGTGTGTTCACGATTCTACCTTGACCTCAGGCTTATAATATTAAGTCTGTGTAGTGCGTTCACGGCTCTATCATGACCTCAGACATACAATATTCTATTTGAGTGATCGTGTTAACAACATTATTAACTGCATTTGACAGTCTACCCATATTAGTTGAGCGTTCACGTTTCAGGAACGATTAGAATAAATCACCCAGAAACAATTTTGAAAGCATATGTAATTGCTTTCCTGTCCCCTGAGACAAAACAAGGAACATATATGCTCCACAATCATGCACGCGGGTACTCACAGTGATATCGAGGACATTTACGAAACAACTGCTGACCAGAATGACGCATGCTACAGTTCCATACTTTACGGACTTTATTTTGGCAATGGTTTACAATTTCTTATGGGTAGAGATGTCGCCAAGGTGAATATATTGTACGTTTTGAATAGTATGCATTTTTTCATCATTATTTTATTGCTATCATAAATTTAATATAAGAATGTTTGTGAATGTTACTATAAAAGGGACATTAACAATTATTTATTAATATGAGTAGTATGTAATGTAGTAGTAATATCAGTAGTAATAGTAGTAGTAATGCCAGTAGTGGTAGTAATAATGTCAGTAGTAGTAGTGATGTCAGTAGTAATAGTAGTAGTAATGCCAGTAGTGGTAGTAGTAATGTCAGTAGTAGTAGTAGTAGTAGTAGTACTGCCAGTAGTGGTAGTAGTAATGTCAGTAGTAGTAGTAGTAGTAGTAGTAGTAATGCCAGTAGTGGTAGTAGTAATGTCAGTAGTAGTAGTAGTAGTAGTAGTAGTATTGCCAGTAGTGGTAGTAGTAATGTCAGTAGTAGTAGTAGTAGTAATGTCAGTAGTAGTAGTAGTAGTAATGTCAGTAGTAGTAGTAGTAGTAGTAATGTCAGTAATGGTAGTAGTAATGTCAGTAGTGGTAGTAGTAATGTCAGTAGTGGTAGTAGTAATGTCAGTAGTGGTAGTAGTAATGTCAGTAGTAGTAGTAGTAGTAGTAGTAGTAGTAGTAGTAGTAATGTCAGTAGTAGTAGTAGTAATTTCAGTAGTGGTAGTAGTAATATCAGTAGTAGTAGTAATAATGTCAGTAGTAGTAGTAGTAGTAATGTCAGTAGTGGTAGTAGTAATGTCAGTAGTAGTAGTAGTAATGTCAGTAGTAGTGGTAGTAATGTCAGTAGTAGTAGTAGTAATGTCAGTAGCGGTGGTAGTAATGTCAGTAGTAGTAGTAATGTCAGTAGTGGTAGTAGTAATGTCAGTAGTAGTAGTAGATGAAGATCTAAAGCAAGTTGCAATGAAACGAGAGTCATGGAAATCTATGACATCCGCCCTATGTTCCGTCTGTGGCCCGAGAGGAATAACTAACTAAAGTAGTAGTGGTAGTAGTAGTAATGTCAGTGGTAGTAGTAGTAGCAATAACAGTTGTAGTGTATCAGTAGTAGTAGAAGCAGTGTATTAGTAGTAGTGTAGTAGTAGCAATAGCAATAGTAGTATTAATGTATTAGTAGTAGTAGTAGTAGTAATATAGTAGTAATTTAGTGGTAATAGTAGTTTAATAGTAGTAATGTAGTAGTAGTAATAGTAGTGATGTAGTAGTAATAGTAATATAAATGGTAGTAGTGTTGTTGTAGCAGTCGTGTATTACTAGCAGTAGTAGTAGTAGTAGTAGTAGTAGTGCAGTTGTAGCAGTTTTATATTAGTAGTATCTGTAGTAGTGTAGTTGTAGCAGTAGTGCAATTATAGTTGTAGCAGTAGTGTAGCTGTAGCAGTAATGAAGTTGTAGTTGTAGCAGTACTGTAGTTTTAGCAGTAGTGTAGTTGTAGCAATAGTATAGTTGTAGCAATAGTGTAGTTGTAGCAGTAGTGTATTTGTAGAATTAGTTTAGTTGTAGTAGTGTAAGTAGTAGTAGTAATAATAATAGTGAATAACGTAGTAGTAGTAGCTGTAGTCAAATAAACATTATTAGTAATACTAATAGTAATACTAGTAGTGTAAATATAGTTACTGTATTGCAGTGTAATTGTCTACCGGTGACTTTCTAGTTTAGTGACTCTCCGCTATTGACCTGCTGCAGTTCTCTTCTGTGTACAAGATGCTGCACCTTTTTATATTTTACTGTAGAGCGCCGTGTAGCTCTATTTTGTGCACATTTTTCACATATAGATTGGTCTAGTTCAAATCTTTCAGTGAGGTCTTTAACGATTCATTGTAGCTCTTCTTTTGGAAACCTTTAGATCGTATGCCTTTCTGCAATTCAACATAGAAACGTATCTTTGGCACACGATAATTAGTTAGTTAGTTAGTCGTCGGATCATCGTCACTGCAAACTGGACACGTCCATAGTTTCTTTGATCTCTCCTTGAGTGTATCCGCCATTACACTTCTGTTGACAGTACCGGCCCTGTGCTGTTTGACCATCGTTCTTCCTCGCCCCCCCCCCCCCAATGTTCACCTCTAGCAACATCGAATTTCAATCCCTGATCTTTAATCCTAGCCATTGAAAAGGAATCATCATCCACATTAGTCTCACTCTCGCGTGTTATATCTCTTAAGGAGTTCAAAATGTCAGCGCAATCCATTGCCCCATCGCCCTGTGCCACAATGGCTCATGATGCCAGTTGATCCGATCTTTCATTGCCTCGAACACCCACATGTCCGAGCACGAGAATAAATGTAACCACTTTCAGCCTCGTCTTTCTCAAGGCCTCAATCCACTGTTCGCGAACGAGACCCACTTGTACCTTCTTAATCATGTTCATAGTCACTCAAAATGCAGACCTGCGTTACCTTCTGTGTGCATACCCACTCAAATGACCTGGTCATCGCCATAGTCTCCATGGTCATACTACTCGTAGTGACCGCAAAGGCACCACTCTCCTGTCTGATCATTTTACCTACACACTGAGCTGTGAAGGCCCAAGCACTGTGAACATGTCTAATCACAGATCCATTAATATAATCACATCCCCCTCTTTGGTATTCTCACTGACCAAAGCCTACACTTCTTTCTCCACAGTTGTGGGACACCATTCTCTACATTCCCTGCTAAGTGATATTACTACTTTAAAACAAGTTTCGAAATCTGTGGGTAGACTTATACATTCCACACCCGCTGCCATATCCTGGAATCTGCACACTCTTTGTATTGGGGAAACGATGATCTATCATACGTACCGGATGACCTGCCCAACGATAGCAACAGTAGAGAAGCTATTTCCTACAGAGTAACACATATACCACTTTTGTGCAGAATGTACTCAAACTACATTCGCCTAGTAATACGATTACTACTTTTATTTAATGACATAGTAACACATCTGCTATTATGATAATAATACGCAAACAAATCTCACCGTGTAAAATAAATACTACTTTTGTGTAGATATTTCTCAAGCTAGTCTCACCTAATAATATGCATGCTACTTTTGTTCAGCTAGAACTGAAGCTAGTAACCCATGAAAACTTGAATAGCACTTTATGTACAGTGTACTCAAGCTAGTCTCACGGTGTAACATGGATACTTTTTTGCATATAGTACTCAAGTTAGAATGCTGAGAATACCATGGACTGCCAGAAAAATTTAATGTAGAGATGTTGAAAGAGTCAAATGCGAAACGCATCTTAATCGACAATATAAGAAAAAGGCAACCGTCTTTTTTCTGGTCAATTCATGAGACAGGCAGGTTTATAGAACAGACAAACAACAGGCAAAATTGAAGGCAACAGAGACAGAGGGCGACAACGTGAGAAAATATTAGACAGTTTGACAACCTAACACGGCAAAGAAACAACAACGACTTTGATACATAATACGGTGGACAGAGAGCTGTGGAGAGCCATGACCGCCTACGCTAGCCGGCATGGCACCTGATGATGATGACTCAAGTTAGTCTCAGAAACATGCATACTACTTTTGTGCAAATAATACGTAAACTAGTCACACCTATTAACATAAATATTAAATTTGTATAGATATTACTCAAGCTTCTCTTACCTAATGACATACATATTACATTTGTGGCAATATTGTAATGTAATATTTGACTAAGAGGTAAATTTCTTGATATACATTAATATGATATTTAAGTAGAAATTGCATAAAGTGATAAGGTTGGTTTTATATGAACAGAACTAGAAGATTAAATATAACTTAGCGTAAACATATTGATGTATGTATGTGATTTACGGTTAAACTGTACAGATATCACGGCATTGTGACAGCTGCGATTGTGTTGTATGAAGATATTCGCCTTCCGACCATCAGACCCGCATTTCGAGTTCACTCGCTATTCATGATTTGACATAAAATTTACTCAGTGATTCACCCAACCTCAAGAAAGTACAATACCAGGAAGCATGCTCTGGGAAGGTCGAGGAATTGCGCCCTCGCTACTAAGAAACTGTGGTAGACGATGCTATTTAGGCGGTTTCTTGTCGACCACTGATTATTAAGTTGAACACTAACCAGGTATACAACTCATCATACGTTTATATTTATATTACTTCACTGGGGTGCAAAGGGAACGCATTGCTCTAGGCGGACCCAGGGTTAGCAGATAACCAAGATCCCAAATGTACCTCCACGCGTTGCACCCTGGAAACAGAAATACAGCAGCTCGAGCTGATTCTGGCCAAATCATTTGGGGATCGTGTCCAAGAATGTGGAGGTAGCAGATGGAAAGAGATTTGACTGCACAAGAGACAGACAATATCTCCGACACCACCAGCATCACCACATATAGCGACAATGTCGACATACAGTGAAGCAAGTCAGTCCAGTCCGATCATTGGAGGGGCGGCCAATGTAAAATGCACGTAAAGGTAGATGCATGGCGAGAGACAAATAGATTTCATACCGAGTACAATGAAACAATGAAAGGGCAGAACGGCGCTAGAGGGCAGCGCGAACTGCAAATAGAAAGTGAAAAGTCCCTAGGAAAGGGGACTACAAGCTCCGTCAGCTCGAGACGAACATCTAGTTACCTGTGTTCCTTACAGGCAGATTCCCAGACCAATTCATTGGCGTTTGGTAAAGCAAGAAGACCTAATCCAACTCTAATGTCGAGCCTTCCTAAACCGGAAATATGCTCGCGAAGAGAAAGGGTTCTGTACCCGATGGGCTTAGGCAAGAAAGTGACAACGATTTAGCCCCGGCCCAACTCTACTGTCAAGGTTTTCTATACCGGAAGTACACTTGCAGAGAGAAAGGGTTCCGTACCCGATGGGCTCAGGCACAAAAGGGACAACGATTTAGCCCTGGCCCAACTCTACTGTCAGGTTTTCCTACACCGGAAATACACTTGAAGAGAGAAAGGGTTCAGTACCTGATGGGCTCAGGCGCTATTGGGACAAGGACGCTCAGCTCGAGAACGCCTTGCTCTCAAACGCGTGGTGTGAGACTCGAACTTGGACAAGGGGTACACGATGTCGGTGAATGACACCTCGGCTAAGAGAGCCAGGGTCCAACTCCTCTGTTGAGTTCTTCCCCTTAAGGAACCAGGCTCACGGATGAGAAACGGTTCAGTACCCAATGGGCACAGGCACAGCACGTCCAATTACACGAGACAAGTTCATAGACAGTGGAACACCTCGTGCGAGTCAGACGAGAGCAAAAATCGTCTGGGCGAAGAGTCGCCACTACGCGTGCCTGGAGACAGATATAGAGGCTGTCACAGGCTAAGGGTAGCCCACCCGAATTGTCAAGGCATGCCGAAATCGGATGTGCTAGGCCTACAAGGCGCATAACGGTGGCACAACGTAATCACGCTCCCGGTGGAAATCGCACGGATATCCGTGATGGTTACAATGGAGCGAACGCAAAACAAACAAACATATCACTTCACTCTGGCTACATCCAAATGGGCTATAAGTTCTTTCATTAGATAGTGTAGTGTATACATGCTGCTGGTTCCTGTAACATGCTATTTATAAATACTCTTCAACTTTCCTCTCATTTGTCAGGGTTAATTTCTACGTACACAATGCACAATTTTCGAAATTTTGCTCTAATTTTCCAAGTTTTTATTTCTCCGTGTACAATTCAGAATTCTCACAATTTTGCTCTAATTTTCCAAGTTTTTATTTCTCCGTGTACAATTCAGAATTCTCACAATTTTGCTCTAATTTTCCTAGTTTTTTTTCTCCGTGCACAATTCAGAATTCTCACAATTTTGCTCTAATTTTCCTAGTTTTTTTTCTCCGTGCACAATTCAGAATTCTCACAATTTTGCTCTAATTTTCCTAGTTTTTTTTCTCCGTGCACAATTCAGAATTCTCACAATTTTGCTCTAATTTTCCTAGTTTTTTTTCTCCGTGCACAATTCAGAATTCTCACAATTTTGCTCTAATTTTCCTAGTTGTTTTTCTCCGTGCACAATTCAGAATTCTCACAATTTTGGATCAACATACTCACTTCTTTGCTTCTTCTTCTTCTTATTCTTCTACATCGTTCATTCTCAAACTCCTGCAGAATAGCGGGATGTAGTCCAGAAAATTGCATTTGATGTCATGGTTTGCAGCTCAGCTGTGATATCTGAGTCTTCAGCCTAACACATCCTACTTCAGCATTGATTTGCGTATTACTTTGACCCTGTACGGGATGGTACATCTAGCCCCAATCCTCAAATCCTCCTTAACAGCATTAAACGACATGAATGGCGGTCACAGTATTGCTACTATTTGCTCCCCTTTCGGACCCCGAAATCAGATGAGACTTGATTTCTCATCTAAACATTGTTAACAGAGGTCACGCAGACGGTCTCCATCATACATATCCCTGGGATCGACCACAAAGTCCCATTTTCTGACTAGGACAGCAGATCCACACAATTTTGGGCAATCTCAATTGCCTCCATCCATCCATGCCACAAACATCCCGTTTCCGCGTATGAAAGAAAAGCTAAAATATGTTTTCCTAATGCAAACAGTTTCTATTAGAAGCAACAATTTCACAGTCTATGATTGTTGTCTCTCAGCTCCGCTGGATTGTTGACACTGCATAATTGTAGGGGTATTGTGTATCCGATTTATTCATATTATTATTGCTATTCTCGATGTCTGTTTCAATAAGTTGTCAATCGTAAATGTACTGTTTCAGATATCATATAATACCTGCACCCACGGCTGAAGAATGGAACCTTAACGCTTCAACCATTGTTTCTCTGTTAATAATGTTAATAATGTTAATAATGTTAATACTGTTTAAATAAAATAATGTTAATTGTACTTTTTTTTCCTAAAGTAATATGTTTAAAATAAGAATTATCTTCATTGAAGTAATATGATTTAGTTTGTGACACAACTACTTCTTGCTGAAGTAATATGGTTTAGTTTGTGACACAACTACTTCTTGCTGAAGTAATATAATGATTTAGTTTTTGACACTACTACTTCTTGTTGAAATAATATGATGTAGTTTATGACACTACTACTTCTTGCTGAAGTAATATGCTGTAGTTTATGACACTACTGGGGTGTAAAGGGAATGCAATGCTCTAGACGGACCCAGGGTTAGCAGATAACCAAGATCCCAAATGTACCTCCTCGCGGTGCACCCTGGTAACAGAAAACAGCAGCTCGAGCTGATTCTGGCCAAATCATTTGGGGATCGTGTCCGAGAATGTGGAGGTAGCAGATGGAAAGAGATTTGACTGCACAAGAGACAGACAATATCTCCGACACCATTTGCATCACCACATACAGCGACACTGTCGACATACAGTGACGCCTGTTAGTCCAGTCAGAACATTGGAGGGGCGGCCAATGGAAAAGGCATGTAAAGCTAGTTGCATGGAGAGAAACAAATATATGCCATAATGAGTACAATGACAGAATGAAAGGGCAGAACAGCGCCAGAGGGCAGCGCGAACTGCAAATGAAAAGGGAAACGTTCCTAGGAAAGGGGAACTAGAAGCTCGTCTCGAGTTAACAGAGCTTATAGTTCCCCTTTCCTAGGAACTTTTCCCTTTTCATTTGCAGTTCGCGCTGCCCTCTGGCGCTGTTCTGTGATCTGTAAAAGCAATGGGCTTAGGCAAGAAGGAGACAACGATAGCAGTCCTGGCCCAACTCTACTGTCAAGGTTTCTTATACCGGAAACACTCTTGCAGAGAGAAAGGGTTCAGTACCTGATGGGCTCAGGCACAAAAGGGACAGCGATTTAGTCCTGGCCCAACTTTATTGTCAAGCTTTCCTATACCGGAAATACGCTTGCAGAGAGAAAGAATTCAGTACCTGATGAGCTCAGGCGCTATTGAGACAAGGTCGCTCAGCTCGACGCCTTGCTCTCAAACGCGTGGTGTGAGACTCAAACTTTTGCGAGGGGTTCACGATGTCTGTGAACGACGTCTCGGGTAGGAGGGCGACCGAGCCAGTGTCCAACTCTTCTGGCGAGTTCTTCCTCATACGGAACCAGGCTCGCGGATGAGAAAAGGTTCATTAACGACACAGGCAGAGTTCGTCCAATTGCACGAGATGGGTTTATAGACGGTGGAGCACCTCGTGCCAGATAGACGCGCTCGACAAGCGTCTTGGCGAAGAGGCACTACACACCAGCGTGTCCGACGACATATACACAGGCTGTCACGGACTAGGGACCAAACCTGAAATAAAGGAATGACGAAAACGGATGTGCTGGACCTCGGACGTCCTGACCACAAGTGGCCAACCGGGGTGCAAATAATCACAGTTTTACTGTGGAACTTGCAGCACAACGTACTTCACGCTCCCTGGCGAAAATCACACGAAATACTCGCTGTGGTTATGTGAGAGCGAGCGCAGAAGAAGAAGAAGAATGAGACTATTACTTCTATCTGAAGTAATATGCTGTAGTTTATGACACTACTACTGATATCTGAAGTAATATGTTGTAGTTTATGACACTACTACTGATATTGTAACAGTGATAGGTGCGCGTCAGTTAGTATAATCTGCCATATAGATTGATAATTGGTAATACATATTTTACTGAGTGTAGCCTGGCACGTTACGAAGTACATCACTTATCACTCTCTTCCTTAGCTCTCTTATACTTTAGTGATATCATATAATGAAACAATATCTTGACTTGGTTTCCATATGTGGTAACTTTATTTTATACAATTGGACTTATCCAATATAAAAGATACATAAGGCATAAACTCAACGTTTCCATGCAGTATGAACTATCCAATATTCTTCTATGAAAAATGCACACAAAGCATATACTCAGCGCTTCGGTGCAGAAGGACCTGTGTCCAATATGTTTGGATTCTAACCTATAGCACCACTGGTCCACTCTGGACCCCCAGTTTCTGAGCAGACCTCCTTGCTCTCTCGAATCCAAAGCTAACTGTGCCCAAAAACTAACTGCCCGCCAAACTGATCTCACTTCCCCCGACTCTAAAACTCATTTTCTCACAATCACTGGTCCATGCCGATCCCTACTTCAAAGACTCCAAGACTTCAAAGATCTCGTCCGGGATTTCTCTGCGTAGTTTGGCCCCTTGTAATTACCTGGGCCATTAACATTTCTCATCGGCCGATCGAGATACAGTGTCTGGTAGCAATTCCCGTTAATTGCTACGGTCCGCTTTCTCAGTAGTCTTAATGTTTGCCGGACCACTTTTCTATTCCTCAAAGGAATATATGAGACCTCTGGTCTCTAATTACGGTAGGACTCAAGAGGGGGGGGGGGGATTTCCGACACAGGTGACTGTCACAATATCTGAAGTAATATGATGTGTTTATTGTACTACTACTTATATCTGAAGTAATATGTTGTAGTTGAGGTTTTGTCTAATATTTTATTCTCCTTCTTGTCTTCCTTGAACAGCTGACAGATGAAGAACGAGTCTTCCTCAACGCGGCCTACCTTGGTGACGTGGGAATCGTGCGGCAGTCATTGGAAGATTCCCTGGAGAGCTCTCTCAACGTAAACTGTGTAGACTACATGGGCAGAAACGCTTTACATTTGGCGATTGACTCTGAGAAGATGGATATTATTGAAATACTTCTGGATAACCTCAGTTTCAACTGCATAGAGGAGGCCTTGCTTCACGCCATTTCCAAAGGCGCAACAAAGATCGTTAAGCTGATCATAGAACATCCTAACTTCATGGCAGGGGAGGACAAGTTGAGGAGGATGGGAGGTGGTGATGCCTTTTTCAGACTTGAAGAAAAAAGTCAATTTCCACCAGATATTACGCCCCTGATTCTGGCAGCTCATTATAACAACCATGAAATTATCCAGATGTTTTTGTCCAGGAACCACACCATCGAAAAACCACACGCAATCTCGTGCAAGTGTCAGGACTGTGTGACCAAGCAGAATTATGATTCACTCAAAAGGTCACGGTCGCGGTTGAACGCCTACCGGGCTCTCGCGAGTCCAGCCTATATGGCTCTGTCCAGCCCGGACCCAATCATGACTACGTTTGAACTCAGGCAAGAAATGATGAAACTAGCTGAAGTTGAGAAAGAGTTTAAGGTATGTTTAGTCTTAAATAAGTGTTACCGTATTAGAGTGTCAGATTAATCAAATCTCATTCCCATATCATTACTCAGGCAAGAAATGATGAAACTAGCTGAAGTAGAGAAAGAGTTTAAGCATCAAATATATTTCTCTGAATATAGCTTCTCTTGTTTCATTATTAAGTTATCTTGTCAATGCCACTAACTCTCCTGTCATAGTCACCAACTGTTTTATCAAATGTCATGAACTTTATTATCAATGTCAGTAACGTGTTTGTCAACTTTCTTATTAAAGCCACCAACTTCATTGTTAATATCACTAAATTTCTTGTCAATATCACCAACTTTATAGTCAAGTTCACACACTCTCTAGTCAATATCACAAACTTACTACTCAAAAAGTCTTGTCAACGTCACCAATGCCTTAAATATCATAAACTTTCTTGTCAATGTCATTTCTCAGACTGGAGAACTAAAATTATCAATAACGACAATACACCTTGTTTTACTAATCACCTTATAGTAGTAATAACAACGATACACCTTGTTTTACTAATCACCTTATAGTAGTAATAACAACGATACACCTTGTTATACTAATCACCTCATAGTAGTAATAACGACGATACACCTTGTTTTACTAATCACCTTATAGTAGTAATAACGACGATACACCTTGTTTTACTAATCACCTCATAGTAGTAGGTTGAAATATGGCCACAATATGTAAAGATATCAATATATGCTAAGTAGGCATTGAAGATGGTCACCGAAAGAGCTAAGACATGTAACTCACTTCAGAATGTATAACTTTGTTAATAGTTAATATTGTCTATAAAACTGTACAAACTCAATCTCAATAACATGGTAAAGAAAGTGGACTCAAACTCAATAGCATGGTGAAGAAATGAAGAAAATGGACTCAATCTCAATAGCATGGTGAAGAAAGTGGACCCAATCTCATAAGCATGGTGAAGAAAGTTGACTCAATCTCATAAGCATGGTGAAGAAAGTTGACTCAATCTCATAAGCATGGTGAAGAAAGTGGACTCCAGCTCAATAGCATGGTGAAGAAAGTGGACTAAAATGGTTTAATTAAAATACACATAAAGTCTATAAAACAATTTTTCTTTTACCTGGAAACACAGGCAAAAAATCATAAATCCTAACAAATAAATAAACGATTTAATTAGTTTATGTTTCCCAGTGATATGTAAACAACAACCTGACCAAATGTCAAGGCAATGGAACGAAGAGTTAATGAATTATGAAATATGTTAATTGTTGGTAGATGACAAAACATAACTAGAAAAAAATGCGCAAAAAAATACAAAAAAAAACAACAAACAAAACAATAGCGTGTTTTCATGGTTCTAAGGCTGAGGGAGTTTTAATGACTTCTTGACAAATTCTCCTTAACTTTTTTGTACTTTGATTAAAAAGCCTTTCTACGTGTTTTTCGCATTTTATTATCTTTTCGCATTTTATTATCTTTTCGCATTTTATTATCTTTTCGCATTTTATTATCTTTTCGCATTTGCATTTATTTCGGATGTCTCATGTCAAATTGTTGCATAATCGATAATAGGTAACTCTGATGTAGGATAACACAGACACCGGATGCTGCTTTATATGTGAACTTATCGTCACAAAATCTTATTTTATATATTTCTACCTACTTTATATTTGTTTACCATTGCACTTGAAAACTAACATTGTCTGTGAGGGAGATTTTATTGCTGAGAATAGTCTGAGGATGAGGTAACAAAGATATAGTTTGTGCACAACACATATTCGCAAATTCTTGTGACTTTCTGTATTTTATATTGATGTTCATTCACTGAGACTTTACGTAATTATTCAGTAAATAGAAACAGTGGTTGTAAAGTAAATTTTTATATCTTTGGTGCTATCAACAAAATGGTTACTACATAGTGTATATCTGTTTCTATGGTAAATAAACATATCACACTGTGTTTGAAAAGCAAGTTGTTAGCAAGTACTATGTCCAATGTCTATGACCCTATCGCTTGTCTCCGACACTCTCTGATTTCTTGGTCATTAGAAGGAAAAGTCACATAACTTTTTCTCATATCAAGACTCTCTTCATTGCTGTTCACTGCAATATGTTTCATTTTTCCTACCCAGCAATGAATTTATCACTCAGCTGTCTCACGAGCACTGAAACCTCATGGATTTTTGTACATATGCCATACTTATTTTTCCTTAGGAAGACAGAACATCACCAATGATATTATCCACTATATCAACTCATATCTGCACAATGTTATTGTCCACTATATCAACCCCTATCTGCACAATGTTATTGTCCACTATATCAACCCCTATCTGCACAATGTTATTGTCTGTGCAAGAATTATGATCTTATCTTAGAGTTTCTTGGTTAAAGTTAATGTTAAAGCGTCCTCAAACAGTTCTAACTGATATGTCGGTAGGCAGCAACTCTGAGAGGAGGTCGGAGGACTAAGTATGAATATGACTAAATATGAATATGACTAAGTGTGAACAGATCGAGGATGACTAAATATAAATAGATCAAGGAGGACTAAGTGTTAATATGACTATTTATGAACAAATCAAATCATGAACAGATCAAGTCATGAACAGATCAAATCATGAAAAGATCAAATCATGAACATATCAAGTCATGAACATATCAAATCATTAAAAGAGCAAATCATGAACATATCAAGTCATGAACAGATCAAGTCATGAATAGATCAAGTCATGAACAGATCAAGTCATGAACAGATCAAGTCATGAACAGATCAAATTATGAATAAGTCAAGTCATGAACTGATCAAATTATAAATAGATCAAATCATGAATAAATCAAGTCATGAGCAGATCAAGTCATGAACAGATTAAATCATGAACAGATCAAGTCATGAATAGATCAAATCATGAATAGATCAAGTCATGAATAAATAAAATCATGAACAGATCAAGTCATGAACAGATCAAGTCATGAATAGATCAATTCTTGAACATATCAAGTCATGAACAGATCAAGACATGCATAGATCAAGTCATGAACAGATCAAATCATGAAGAGATCAAATCATGAACAGACCAAATCATGAACATATCAAGTCATGAACAGATCAAATCATGAACAGATCAAGACATGCATAGATCAAGTCATGAACAGATCAAGACATGCATAGATCAAGTCATGAACAGATCAAGAATAGATCAAGTCATGAACAGATCAAGTCATGAAAAGATCAAGTCATGAACAGATCAAATCATGAACCGATCAAATCATGAACAGATCAAGTCATGAACAGATCAAATCATGAATGAGTTTGCTGTAGAGTACATTGGTGTTGTGTTGCTGCTATAGTCAACAATGCTATAGTGGTAATAAAAAAGCATTTTTCTCAGATTGACTGATCTAGAGACCTGAGCATCTATGGACATGTTCTGTTTGCGAAGATGATAATCAACGTAGTTCAACTCGCTCGTGTACTGATTGGGCCCAAAAAAGAATAAACAATAAAGACACTGTTATCTGCCATGCATGTCATACATGGCAACTAAGGTGGTTTTGGGGGTGAAGTTAGCTATTCCATCCCATGTTGGATTAAAGTGATGCAGAAGCCATGCTGAAGTCAGACGTGTCACGGCGAAGGACAGAAATATTTTCAATTATGCTGTAAACCATGACATAACTTAAGGTGAAAACTGAAAATTTGATTTGTTAATTTTTATAATTATGTTAAGGAAACCACCCCTGTTTATCAAAGTCGCATCGAAGGACCTGGTTGCACTTGCTTGTGAATAGAATATTGATCATGAGTTTTGATAAAGAATTTTGAGAATTGAAAGCATTAAAGAAATGGAGTAAAATTATCGCCCATGCCGGTAGACGGTACAGTTATAAAGGGATAATGTGAGTGGTTGAGTTGTGTCTGTTTGAAGAGATACACGAGTATTGCATTTTGAGGGAGTGTTTTGGGCCATTCTCTCAGATTTATATGTGTACATTAGTCGCGGCCTGATGTTGCCGATAAATTACATTACAATTTTGGTGTGAAATATTTTTACTGCAATAAATGATGCAATAATCAGATAATACTCTAACGACCCTAATTTTCTAAGTTATCAATACGTTCCAGGGTTACGTCCATCTTTCCAGATCAGTTATCTCATCGAATATTGACTGCACTTAATTTTTGTTTTGTTTAACCAGTTCGGTGTTATTATCTAGAACGCATAACTGACGGTGGGGAGAGGATGGGTTCTTTTATTAATCACAGACCAGACGTAAATGATGTGTGAGGATAGTTTTTGAATGGTAACACCATTGTTTTCTATTTCTGATCAAGTAACAATGTTGTCTAAATATAAAACTTATCAAACATCCACAATTATGAAACTAAAATATGAATGAATCTCCAAAATAACAAAAACCAATTTGGTAGCGACAGTTATCGCCGTCCCGCATATGTGCCAGATTTCTTCCCATCTGCCGGCTTCCTGTCCATAAGTCAGCTGAACGACTTGAGCACTGGGAGAAAATATAAAATCACAGAGTGGCAATAAAGTCTGCGGTGTCCAGTCTAAGTACTAATGGATAATCGTTTCTAAAATATTTTGGGAGATCTGGTAGTTGTCAAAAGAATAACTTGCGAAAATGATTGGTTCGGTATGGATTTCATATTGAGCTCACAGACATCTTATGAGGCAGTACTAAATAGCCATTTTGTTACAATATTGAGTTAAAGATAATATATACAAGATAAAAGATAAATCTCCTTTTCAGTTTATAGATTGTGGATGACTTCAAATTTAACGTTTCTCAAGCAAGCGACGACTAACACCCGCGGATACCATAAACACTTGAACTACGTTGGATCCCCCATCCAGATGTTTAAAGATATTCTTAATATTTCTATTTTCTGCTCATTAAAAAAATATGTTTTCTGGTCAATTACGCAAAGAAATCATTATTTTCTCTAGACTATTCAAATTTAAGTTAGAACCGTTGTTGCCAAATAATTGAAATTTATTATAGTCAAATTTCAGGTAAAATACGATCTAAAAAATTAACGGTTTATACATATTCAAATTGACCAATAAATGCTATTCGTCCATCGAAGTTGACGATGACCATTCAGCTCAACTGGAGTGATGATGATGTCTGCGGTGTGTTCGGCTGTGACTGATGAATCGTATGCGTCCTTGGAATTGTCTACCAATTCTATCTATCTACTGTCTTGTCTCTGATTATGATGTGAGGAGTTGCAGGAGTGAGTGAAGATCTGTTTTCTGACTATTGCACGTCTGGTCGCTTGATATGCAGTAATACTGTATGCCGTGTCAGAATGTTTGTAACTCCTTTAATCCAACTTATTCTTAGTCTTCTTCTTGGTCTTCCTCTGTATCTTCCTATTTCCAATTTCATGTTGTATTTTCTTGCCGTTGGCCAATGAGGGCTCATTCTCATTAGATGTCCGAATCATTTCAATCTTTCTTCCAATATATTTGACCACTCATGATGTTCCAACAATTTTTTTTAATCTCCTCATTTCTCAAATGCCATGATCTCTTCTTGTTCTGGTTGTTGCTTTTCTTAGACATCTTATTTAACACTTAGTAAGTTTTCTCTCTTGTTCTTTAGTTAGTGTCCATGTCTGACATTGAAAATATAATATTGAAATGAATATTGAATTTCTGATTTGCCTTTTGGTTTCCATCGGTATAGATGCGTGTTTCAAAATTGGTATAAGTTCATAATTTACGTAGCTGACTTTTTTGTATTCTTGTCTTGAGCTCTCCATTCTTCTATCGGCTGTAAAAATTCTCCCTAGATATTTAAATTCCTGCACTTGTTTCAGTAGTTTTTATCTATTTTTATGTTGAGTGTACTGGATTTTCTGCCTGCAGACATAGCTTCGTTATTTTGTGTGTGTTGATCTTCATGTTGTGATTAAGGTAGCTTTCGTTGAGTAGGGATATGTGATCTTGAAGTTCTTAATTTGAACTGTGGAGTTGGCACTGATTGTCAGCAAAGAGTAGTTCAGTTATGTCATTTGGATGGTAAGCTATCACATCACATAGTGATTCAGAAGCCATTCTGGTCGGATATGCCAGGACAAAAGACTAAAATATCACCCATGAAACATTGTATTCCGTTCTCTTACCATCTGCAGGAGTTTCTTCTTTCTTCTTCAGCGTTCATTCTCAAACTCCTGCCGGATCTCTATTGCAGTAGGACAATGGCCCTATTCGATTTCCAGCAGGATATAGTCCAGAGAATGGAAATGCGTTGTGTCGCCGTTTTATTTGCCCCAATGGCCCGACACATCCGTCTTCGGCGGGTCCTGCAGGAGTTTGAGAACGAATGAAGATAAAAAATAGAAGCTCAGTTGTTTACATCAAACGTCCTGACTCTTAGTCTGAACCATTAATAAAACTTGTTTTTTTACACTAAAATCCATTGTTATATTTTCTATGTTTAATCAGTTCTACACAGGCATCTCGGCATGGCGCCGAGAATGTTGAAATTGTTTCAAGAGGTCAAGTGAACGGTGACAAGCTAGCAGCAAAAATGTAACAAATCTTTTGAAAGATAATTTTTTTTTTACTAATGTTTCTCCACACTAACTTCAATTGTTTCAATTGTCAGACAAACAAAACAGTTATACATATTACTTTTAACTAAGCTTACATTTTAATAGCAGTTTTGTGTTCGTCTGAGTGAGGACGCACTTTCATTATTTCTCAACTGAATTGTGGATTTTACTCGTGACTTTCTACTGCACTATCGGCCTTCTAGATGAATTAATTTGGACCCCGTTCGCTACGTTTCTGATTATTGTTGGAATTTTGATTGGTCGCTATTTACATACTTCGAAACGCTTGCATAGAATAGCCATGGTCAACCAATAGATTTCTAGCAAATCGGAAACTAGTTCATGTTTACGTTTGAGTTGACAGGTCTCGTATAAAGTGATCGGTCACGGTTTTACTAAGAGTGATGACATTTGCTGAGTATCCGGACATAGTATTCCCAGACAAAATATTTCGGACAAAATATCTCGGACAAAATATCTCGGACAAAATGGGTGTTCTTTGTAAAGCTAATCAACCTTGTGTTTAATGTAAGTACTACTGAGAAACTCTACGAAGAACCATTAATAGAGAAGGCATGTCAATGAAGATAAACAACAAGCAAGAATTGAAAGACATAGCAACACAAAGACAGAAATGGAAAGCTATGGTTTCTACCCTATGCGCCACCTATGGCCCTGGAGGAACATAACATAACTGAGAAAGTAAAGGTTACGAACGTAATACTGACCACATCAACCTTAGATATACCGTTTCTCAATGAAAACTCTGATCTCAGCAGTGTGTTGCTTAATACGTCTCAATGGTGTGGAAAAGGAAACTACTTTATTTTATTCTACTGTCTTTCTCATATGTTCTACTTTTCTTCTCTTTCTTCTCTATTTCTTCGATATCTCATCTGTCTACCCTCTCTTTCTCTTTCTCTCCTTTCTTTCTGTCTGTTGGTGTATGTTTAGTCTTTCTGCTATTTTCTCAATGGTTGTCTCACTGTAATAATTCTATTACACGCACGTTATTTGTGTCATCACTCTGTTGTTTCCTAGTTGTACCGTTGTTGTTTTCTAGTTGTACCGTTGTTGTTTCCTAGTTGTACCGTTGTTGTTTTCTAGTTGTACCGTTGTTGTTTTCTAGTTGTACCGTTGTTGTTTTCGTTTTTTGTCCACACAGTAAAACATTCAAATCTGTAGTTTTCTAGTTGTACCGTTGTTGTTTCCTAGTTGTACCGTTGTTGTTCTCGTTTTTTGTCCACACAGTAAAACATTCAAATCTGTAGTTTTCTAGTTGTACCGTTGTTGTTCTCGTTTCTTGTCCACACAGTAACACAGATTTAATCTTTGAGCTAAATAAAATCCCTTTCTAGGATCTTCCTATGCGATAATCTCAGATTAGTGACGTAGTTGACTATTTCTTTGATTCTCACTTGCTGTCGACAAAAAGTATATACAAAGTGATCAATGAACAGTCGGGTCAGTTTAGATGAATGACACAGCACGTAGGACCTTCCGGGGAAAGACTTAGTTCAACATTGTTCAATCATGTTAAGATCACGATAAGAGGTAATAGACTGTAGACTAAATAACTAATCACATAACTAGCAAAATTCTGACAATGTTGGAACAAAACAAAATATAGAATGATATAAAAAATACATATGTCAAGTTTATGAAACATGTATATAAATCAGTGTCTGACTGGAAGATCAGGCTACTTCTAAGGCAGGGAACATAGAACAGTGAATATGAATGGATTATTAAGATGCATAGAGATTAGACTGCCTGGATATATCACCAAGAGTGAAGGGCTGTGACCAAGTTGATTTCGACCCAGACAGATGTAAAAAGTCAAGCAATGACTATATGCGAAACACAGTCGAGTTGCAAATCTGGATGTTCTATTGTATGTCCTTTCCATTTGCAATTTCTCTGTAATTTAATCCTTCTCAGCTATGCGAATGTATTTGTTGGTTTTTGCTGCACAACATTGAGCCATTATAATTATGAGCGGTAGATTTCTAGGAAGTCACGTTAACATTGAATCGTTGTATAGACACTTTGCCAGAGCCCTTGAAACTTTTTTTTGTCCACTAGTTGATCGTTTGCCCTTAAGGTTCTCACCCACATATTCTTGAAGAACATGACAGTCATCTGCCTGATTATCATCTTCATTAAATCAATTGTTCTATAGTACACATAATATCATCTTCATTAAATCAATTGTTCTATAGTACACATAATATCATCTTCATTAAATCAATTGTTCTATAGTACACATAATATCATCTTTATTAAATCGATTGTTCCATAGTACACATAATAACTATACGTCGCCTACAACTTACAATATAAATCATTGCATATCTCATTTAAAAATTCTAAGTCAGCTGGAGACCACCGTGATGTTGGTTTTGTGAGACATTCAGTCAGTGGAGACCACCAAGGTGTGGGCTTTGTGAGACATTCAAAGTCAGCTGGAGACCACCTAAATGTGGGCTTTGTGAGACATTCAAAGTCAGCTGGAGACTACCGAGGTGTGGGCTTTGGGAGACATTCAAAGTCAGCTGGAGACCACCGAGGTGTGGGCTTTGGCATTCAAAGTCAGCTGGAGACCACCGAGGTGTGGGCTTTGGATGACATTCAAAGTCAGCTGGAGACCACCGAGGTGTGGGCTTTGGGAGACATTCAAAGTCAGCTGGAGACCACCGAAATGTGGGATTTGTGAGACATTCAAGGTCAGCTGAAGACCACCGATATGTGGGATTTGTGAGAATAATAACGAAGATACCTTGGACAACTTGGAGAACTAGTGTAGACTTCTTATGAGACAGAGGAAGACAAAGACAGAAGTAGTGTGGTGGGCTGTCAGTGTGGCACAAGAGAATGGCACCAGCTGAACTTATTAACAACAAAAGAGAAATAGAGATAGGTAGGATCGAGTATGCTCGCCTACGCCACTCGGCATATACCGTGATTGATTGATTGATATTCACATTAAAAAAACGTGAACTATCGTTTTCTTCATTGATCAGATCGATGAAGCCCTAATGACGCTGTTGGTAGTTGCACTTACCACCCCGTGACAGATCATTTGATTCATGTTATCTCTTTTCAACCTATGAGGCCACGCAATGATGTTTATAGCAGTAACTCACACAACCAAGCTATCGCATGTGCATCATGTACAGGTGCAGCTTAATGAGAACCTGTTGACTCTAATCGAACCAATCAGAAACATATAAATCATGTTTGATCAGCCTGACTGTCTACTCTCTGCTACCCCTGCACCAATTATAAGTGTTGTCCCCTTCAATTATTCTGCCGTTAATTTCCGCCCGTTCTGGCTTGCAGATCCTAACTAGTTTCTGCTCGGTTTTAGAATCTTTCTATAACTTGTGTTTTTACATTTATAAATGTATTCCATGCTTCTAAACGTCTATGTATATTCTTTACGTGTGACGATATCCCTCTTAATATAACTGTATGTATATAAATGTATATACATCCCATTTACGCGCGCTTTCTTACCCACTAAATTTATATAAATCCAATTTACGGGTGCTTTCTTACCCACTAATTGTATATAAATCCCATTTACGCGTGCTTTCTTACCCACTGAATTTATATAAATCCAATTTACGGGTGCTTTCTTACCCACTAAATGTATATAAATCCCATTTACGCCTGCTTTCTTACTCACTAAATGTATATAAATCCCATTTACGCCTGCTTTCTTGCCCACTAGATGTATATAAATCCCATTTACTCCTGCTTTCCTACCCACTAAATGTATATAAATCCCATTTACGCCTGCTTTCTTAAACACTAAATGTATATAAATCCAATTTACGCGTGCTTTCTTAACCTCTACAAGTATATAAATCCCATTTACGCGTGGGTTCTTACCTACTATATGCATATACATCCCATTTACGTGTGTGTTCTTACCCTCTACATCTGAGTGTGTATATACGGACTTTCTTCGTCTTTAATCGGTTATTTAGCATGTTCGTGTGTCTAAATAATGTGTATTATAGAATGAATCTGTCACTGCTATTTTACATTGACTTTGTGCGTGTGTCGCTTGTATTCTAGTATGTCCATTAAAAGTGTCCAAAACGTCTCTATGTGCTGTGCTCCATACACCAGGCTCTTGCGCCACATTTTCTCAGCAATTTTTATTAATAGAAAAATCGTTGATTGAGGCTTTGCATATTATTTTGCATCTCAGGAGTGGTCTAGATCTAACTCGTTTCCCTTCTCTTACTGCACATGGCTTAACAATTTTAAGAATAGGCAAACCTGCTTGGAACGGGGCAATGAAGTTTTTCTAAACACTGGTAACACACACAATAACACACACAAAACGATGCTTCAAAAAAAAGACCTTTATGAAGACTACACCAGTTTCTATAGTCAATGGTTTATTTTAACAATCAGAAATTAGTACATGAAATTAGTACTGGCTCTTTCGCCCTCTTAGCCAATGTGTCATTCACCGACATCGTGAACCCCTTGTCCAAGTTCGAGTCTCACACCACGCGTTTGAGAGCAAGGCGTTCTCGAGCTGAGCGTCCTTGTCCCTATAGCGCCTGAGCCCATCAGGTACGGAACCTTTTCTCTCTGCAAGTGTGCTTCCGGTATAGGAAACCTTGACAGTAGAGTTGGACCAGGACTACCATCGTTGTCCCTTTATTGCCTAAGCCCATCGGGTACAGAACCCTTTCTCTTCGCGAGCATATTTCCCGTTTAGGAAGGCTCGACATTAGAGTTGGATTAGGTCTTGTTGCTTTACCAGACGCCAATGAATGGGTCTGGGTCTCTGCCTGTAAGGAACACAGGTAACTAGATGCTCGTCTCGAGCTGACGGAGCTTGTAGTTCCCCTTTCCTAGAGACTTTTCACTTTCTATTTGCAGTTCGCGCTGCCCTCTAGCGCTGTTCTGCCCTTTCATTGTTTCATTGTACTCAGTATGAAATATATTTGTCTCTCGCCATGCATCTACCTTTACGTGCATTTTACATTGGCCGCCCCTCCAATGTTCGGACTGGACTGACTAGCTTCACTGTATGTCGACAGTGTCGCTATATGTGGTGATGCTGGCGGTGTCGGAGATATTGTCTATCTCTTGTGCAGTCAAATCTCTTTCCATCTGCTACCTCCATATTCTCGGAAACGATCCCCAAATGATTTGGCCAGAATCAGCACGAGCTGCTGTATTTCTGTGTCCAGGGTGCACCGCGTGGAGGTACATTTGGGATCGTGGTTATCTGCTAACCCTGGGTCCGCCTAGAGCAATGCGTTCCCTTTGCACCCCTGGGAAACAGTGCAAAGCAGACAACAAAAACTATGATAGGTAGTGGCCAAGGTATAAGTATATAAAAACAAAGAAGCCAGAGAGAGAAAGAGAGAGATAGATAGAGAGAGAGAGAGAGAGAGAGTATTTGACAAAAAGGTAACAAAAATAAACAAACATGTACAGTACTATGATGAGTGATATGTTACAAGAAAATAACTCTTAAAAAGCAAATAAAACACGTATAAAATGTAATATAAACAAAAATACAAACGGGAATAGACTTCTACGATACGGTCAATGAAAAGATGTGTGTCTCATAGATTGCACCAGAACGTTTGAAAAGATAAAATAAAAACATCAGTCATCAACATATATACTGAAGCACATTAAAAACGCACCATCTGTGTAATTCAGGAACAAAATGTAAAATATCAATTAAGTGTTTACAAGTTTGAATATTTGGAATCTTTATTCATTTTCCTATGAATTCATGCTAGTCATTAATTCTTGCATTTGATTGTTATTCAATACATTGCATGCTGTGCAGGCAATGGAGACAACCAAAATGTCAACCAATAATAAAAATTTCTTTGACACTAACCTCAGTATAAGGTATGTCCAACGTGTGCTTGCAAACAATTTGGCCGCGGCTCCTCATGGGAAGCCCAAGTTCTCTGAAGTAAATTCCAAGGAACTAATATGTGAGCATGTAAGAGCAACTTCGAGTTCTTGCAAATTTACTGGAGAGCCTTGCCTGTAGACTATGCGTCCATGCTCGTCAAACGGATGTTCTATAGCGTGTCTGGTGATAGGGAAGGCCAATCAATCGTCACAATGTTTATGCTGCTGCAGATATTGCTGTGTAATGTATGCGGTGTTCGCACGTGCGTTATCCTGCTGGAGAAGCTATAAGTCTGGATAATTTGTGAATGTGAGGAAAATCCAATTCACACAAACCTCATCCCTATATCTCACAGCATTAACATTTCTACAGAAAACGTCCAGAGGCAAGGGATGGTGAAAATTAAATCCGCCCACAATCTGAATAATGTCACCTCCAAATCGGCTGTGCTGACGAATACAGCAATCTGCAAAGCGATCTCCACACCGTCGCCAAATCCGCATACGTCATCAGCAAAAGAGAGGTTGAATCTGCTCTCGTCTGTGAATAGGACAGCACTCCTCTACAGTCTAGTCCATCTGACGTGTTGCTCTGTCCATTACAGGCGCTGCTGACGATGTCTGTAAGTCAATCTTGGCCCAACATAAGGTCGTCTTGCAGTAAGGATTGTATCTTTGAGTCGTCGCATGACTATCATTCGAGAGACATGCCCTCGTCTGCCCACTACTGCTCTTGCTGTTTAACTTGACGGGAGGGAACGATTCCTTAGGTGACAGCACAATATGACGATGTTGCACAGGGATAGTAACTCGTGATTCGACATTTCTAAGTCTATCCAGCGAACAGCCAATGGTTCCGTAACGTTCATTGAGGCGTACAATAGTGATGTGGTGAGAATTCATCTTCCTGGCAATGGCCCGCGAGCTCATTCCGGTCTCCAAATTAACAATAACTCATAGGCGGTCGTCTTCAGATAGTCGTGGCATTTCAAGCACATGTACTGGGTGTTTTGTTTCAATTACTTTTTTTTATAGCGAGTATACTGCGACAACATGTAACCATTTTCAGGGTCACAGCTGCTGGGAATCGTGTTTCACGTATACTTTTCGATGTTTTCCTGTAGTCTATACACAGACCTGCGTGTTGATGTATGCACTTTTCATTCGGATAGCCATACGTTCTGTACTTTGCGCCTGTCAAAGTTCCCGTCAATTAAGTATGTGGTCAATAGTGGTAATATGTTACAGATCACATAGAATTTATAAACATAATAACGTAAGATTGAAATCGCTGTTGGTTCTAATATAAAATTGGTAAGAGAAGGAGTTCACGGAAAGGATGAAAGAAGCACGTTTATTGTTCTCTGGACCAGTAACCACTATTAGAAACCATAGTCCTATCCTACCTTTCACAATGTGTTCGATCAGTAATACGATGGACAGAGGTGACCGTGACTTAATCTTTGGAGAGTGTTGTAATCTGATCACATTCTGAGATCACTTCAATATACTGAAAAAGTATTATTAGAGACATTCATTATAAATAACAAGATACGATGAGGACAAAATATATTACTAGAGACGTTTATTATAAAGAACAAGATACGGTGATGACAAAATATATTACTAGAGACGTTTATTATAAAGAACAAGATACGCTGAGGACAGGGCTAAAAGGCATAGATGAATGGTTGTATTATACTTGGATTTCCTCGCGTAGATGAATGACTTTATAATACTCTGGATTCCTCATATGCACTCAACCTCTCATAACAGAGCAGCACTCTGCCTGCTGAGATTATCACTCACAGCGGAGCAGCACTTAACCAGGGTTTGCCTGTACCCGACCACATCGGGGCGCCTAGGACATTCATGTTACGGCCATTAAATCGTGCTTCTCTGACGATTGGACCGGGCTAGCGCTTGAGAACCGCTACCTTTACCAATATGGCATTCTTAAACCCGACGGCATTAATGAGCGCCTGTCTCATGTTTGACTAGTCGATCCATAGTTTCTGTCTGTTTAGTGTCACATGTTTGTGGTCATTTTTGTACTTTCCTTGTCCGGTGTTATTTCACCTCTTCCGGTCAATCTGTATTACACATAGCAATGTGACCGTCGATGTCATTACTGTTTGTTTTCTGTTATATGTTTTAATTTCGTTTCAATTGTTGTCTTGATAAAGGCATTTTGGTCGAAAGGTAGATTTGTGTGTGTCTCTAGTGATTAGCAAAACTTTATTACACTATTCCTGGATCTACCTGCAGCACTATACCAGCAGAAATTACCACTCACAATTGAGCAGCATTATGCCAGCTGAGAGTATCCCTCACAGCACGTAACTCTGTAGCTTCTAGTGATAACACTATTGAATTGCGAATATATACACCAGTGAAAAAGACGTCACGGCACGAATTCAAACCCACGAAAAAAGGCACATGGCTTAGCGACCATCCACCAAGGTTTCCTCTCTCAACAGAATGGAAATGTCAAATATGGTATCAAGGAAATGACATATATTGGGATGTAAAACAGTACAAACAGGCGGAAAGGAGTCTCAGTCAACATTTGGTGATGAAAGATGATACAAAGAAACAATTAGCCGTCTCAGTTAGCATTGTGTCTTATCAGCGGTTAGCGGTGTGTCTTATCAGCAATTAGCATCGTGCCATAGCATTTAGCATTGTGTGTTATCAGCGGTTAGCATTGTGTCTTATCAGCGGTTAGCGTTGTGTCTTATCAGCATTTAGCAATGTGTCTTAGCGGCGGTTAGCGTTGTGTCTTATCAGTATTTAGCAATGTGTCTTAGCGGCGGTTAGCGTTGTGTCTTATCAGCATTTAGCAATGTGTGTTGTCAACGAACATTTCTATGTATGAAAGGTTGTTATTTCAATCCCCAGGAATACAAGCGATTAGCATGTGCTCACTTTGTGCGATGGGACGGTTTTTCTTTAGCATCCTGTCATTCTCTGACTATATAGCGCATACAGAGGGCATCAAGGATGAACAAGGTTCCATGCTCAAACCTCGCCGTAGGCAACATTGCACCCATAGTTCATAAAGTATTGGCAACCCATTGATTGTATTTATATTTCCTAGAAAATCACTTTAGCCATAGAACAGCGATAGAGGGCAGCGCGAACTGCAAATAGAAAGTGAAAAGTCTCTAGGAAAGGTGAACTACAAGCTCCGTCAGCTCGAGACGAGCATCTAGTTACCTGTGTTCCTTACAGACAGAGACCCAGACCCATCCATTGACGGCTGGTAAAGCAAGAAGACCTAATCCAACTCTAATGTCGAGCCTTCCTAAACCGGAAATGTGCTCGCGAAGAGCAAGGGTTCTGTTCCCGATGGGCTTAGGCAAGAAAGGGACAACGATGGTAGTCCTGGTCCAACTCTACTGTCAAGGTTTCCTATACCGGAAGTACACTTGCAGAGAGAAAGGGTTCCGTACCCGATGGGCTCAGGCACAAAAGGGACAACGATTTAGCCCTGGCCGAACTCTACTGTCAGGTTTTCCTACACCGGAAATACACTTGAAGAGAGAAAAGGGTTCAGTACCTGATGGGCTCAGGCGCTATTGGGACAAGGCCGCTCAGCTCGAGAACGCCTTGCTCTCAAACGCGTGGTGTGAGACTCGAACTTGGACACGGGGTTCACGATGTCGGTGAATGACACCTCGGCTAAGAGGGCGAAAGAGCCAGGGTCCAACTCCTCTCTTGAGTTCTTCCCCTTAAGGAACCAGGCTCACGGATGAGAAACGGATCAGTACCCAATGGGCACAGGCACAGCACGTCCAATTACACGAAGCAAGTTCATAGACAGTGGAACACCTCGTGCGAGTCAGACGAGAGCAAAAATCGTCTGGGCGAAGAGTCGCCACTACGCGTGCCTGGAGACAGATATAGAGGCTGTCACAGGCTAAGGGTAGCCCACCCGAATTGTCAAGGCATGCAGAAATCGGATGTGCTAGGCCTAAAAGGCGCATAACGGTGGCACAACGTAACCAAGCTCTCGGCGGAAATCGCACGGATATCCGTGATGGTAACCATCGCAAAATGGAGCGAACGCAAAACAAACAAACTTTAGCAAAAAATGTAAAGGTGATCACTGTGTCATAAATAAGACATGCTACCAACTTTTTGTTTTACTTTCATACTGAGATAAATTTAACTCTCCCATCAGTGCGCAATGTTTTACTTTCATACCGACATAAATTTAACTCTCCCATCAGTGCGCAATGTTTTGCTTTCATACTCAGATACATTTAACTCTCCCATCAGTGCGCGATATTTTGCTTTCATACCGAGATAAATTTAACTCTCCCATCAGTGCGCAATGTTTTAAGAATGAACCTCCTACTCACAGGGGGTCAATATCTTAAATAATATTATTGCTTTCCTTCCTGGAATTTTATTCCTATTTTTATTAGCCAACTTACAGATTTAATGAGTGCCCGACTTACTTAACGACTTTACCGGTGTTTGAGTAGCGTCATCTCTGAGTCTGTTTCCGGCTGATTTTATTTCCAGTTTCCAAGTTTGACAGTATGGTCTAGCCTGTGTACGATTATGTAAATGTGTCCCTTTATTTTCAGATATTCTAAAAGTAATCAATAAAAGAATAAACTTGAAATATAAGCTGCACGTTTTATGACATAGTTTTTTTACACGCTCTTCAAAGAAGAATTAGATCAATCAAAAATAAATACGTATCAATTTAGACTCCCCCCCCCCCCCAACCAACTAAACACTGAATCAGTTATCATTTTATTGAGTTATTACTTTATCCAAACCTTCCAAACATGCGTCTGGCGTGTCGTTTTACTAAAATATTTCATTCATCCAAAAATCATTTCGTATTTTTAACTATCAATACATTAATCAATCTTCTTTCATCCATTCATACATCATTCCATCTCATCTTTGCAAACATCACTCATTCTGTACATCCATAATACAGCTATACACATTTTTCATCTATCATTATATCAATTCTTTATATCATCTACAGATTCCTTCTTCATATATGCTTGTTTTCATTGATTCTTTTATTTCTTTAATCCATATTTTGCACGGTCTGCCACTGTCTTTGTATCCATCGTGTCTATACATCAATCCTTTTTTGAGAGGGGGGGGCATCCGTTGGTAGTCTGGAGACATGTGAAAACTACTTAAACTGTTGTCGTCTTATGTAATCCATGATTAGGATTGTTTTAGTCTTCTGGTGATTTCGTGTCTGATTCTATCTCTTATTGTATCTCCGAGAATTCTACGTAGACAAATCATTTCTGTTGTAGCAAGTTTTCTTTTTTCTGTTGTTGTTAGCGTCCACGTTTGACATTAGTAGCACAGTGATGGTATGATGATTGTTGTATATACTGCAGATTTAGTGTTCATGTTTACATGTGTTTTTTTGAAAATAGAAGCACTATGTGTCCTAAGTTGTAGTATGCTACGTTGCATGTATGGTGGGTTTTTTGGGTTTTATTTTCATTTGATGATACGATGCTACCAAGATTAGTGAATTATTTCACGTGTTTAAGTTGTTGGTCATTGATGAAATAGTGTTTCTTTCTGTTTTTGTGATTGACGTTACCTCTGTTGTTTTTTTCTGTGTTTAGCTTCGTGTTAAAGTCCCTACACGTTGCGTAGAGTCTATATATATGTCGTTGTTGTTCTTCTTATGTTGATATTATTGCTTGATCGTCTGCAAAACGAAATTTGTTCATAGGGTTATTTAAGTTTTCTTTATTGGTGTTGGCAATGTTACATATACAATCGATATATGTCATGAATAGCAAGGGAGATAGAACATATCTTTGTCGCACGTCAGACTCTATGTGGAATTCTTCCTGTCATCTAACATTATATCAATTCTTCCTTTCATCTAACATTATATCAATTCTTCCTGTAATCTAACATTATATCAATTCTTCCTGTAATCTAACATTATATCAATTCTTCCTGTAATCTAACATTATATCAATTCTTCCTTTCATATATCATTATATCATTCTTCCTTTCATCTAACATTATATTAATTCTTCCTGTAATCTAACATATCATTATCAGGTGCCATTCCGGCTGGCGGTAAAGGCTCTCCACAGCTCTCTGTCCACAGTATTATGTATCAAGGTCGCTATTGTTTCCTTGCCGTGCTAGGTTGTTAAACTGTCTAATATTTTCTCACGTTGTTGCCCTCTGTCTCTGTTGCCTTTAATTTTGCCTGTTGTGACTATGTACTCTAAACCTGCCTGCCTCATGAAGTGGCCAAAAAAAAAAAGAATATTTCCTTTTTCTTATATTATTGATTAAGGTCCGTTTTGCATTAGACTCTTTCAACACCTCTACATTAACATGTTAAAATACATAAGGAGATACGAGAGAAATGCAAAATAGCAAAAGAAAGCTGGCTGAACAAGAAATGCACAGAAATAGAATTGCATTACAAGCGATGCAACATTACTATATAAGAACATTGAGATGATAACAGGAAAGAGAACGCAAACAGTTACAGGGTGTCTAAAATCTAAGACAGGGCAGGTATTAATGGGAATAGATCACATAGTACAGAGATGGTCAGAATATGTATCAAAGAAATGTATGATGACAAAGGACCAGAAAAAAAACATTCAAGATAACGACGGGAGTCCATCAATACTCGGAGCAGATGTAAGGGAGGTACTAAGACACATGAAATATGGCAAAGCCCCAGGTCCAGGACAATATGGCATTAGAAGAATTAGCGGCTTCAGATGAGTTTGGAGTTGAAAAAAATCACAAAACTGCTTAATGACATATATAACAGTGGACACATACCCGATGACTTAATGAGGTCCATATTTATAGCTTTACCTAAGAAACCAGGGACCACCGAATGTGAAGAACACCGTACAATCAGCCTCATGAGCCAAATAACCAAAATACTTTTCAGAATCATCATGAAGAGTGTGAGATACATTATATCAATTCTTGTTTTAATTTACGAAATGCGGCAATTGGAGCCTATACTTCTAGTGTCTTCTTCTTCTTCAGTGTTCATTCTCAAACTCCTGCTGGATCTCTCTTGTAACAGGACCATGATCGATTCTAGATTTCCAGCAGGATGTTTTCCAGAGAATGAAAATGTGTTGTGTCGTCGTTTTATTCTTCCAATGGCCCGACACATTCATCTTAAGCAGGGACTTCTAGATTAGATAGCAAAGAATAGGCGTAATAACTTATTGTCAGGTATGTGGTAGTAAGCGACTAAGGAAAGCTGGAAGATATGCTGACTACCTGTAACCTGTGAAATATAGTTATCATTGTTACTTTCATGTCTTGTTCCCATGTTTTACTTTTGTCTCCTATCAAATCTTTTTCTTGTGCTTTCATTCTCCAACTACTCTGCAGATCAATAGGATGTGTTCCAGAGGGTCGGATGCGTTGTGGCATGGTTCACAGCGTAACTGAGATATTTGGCCTAGCACATCCTACCGAAGCCTGCTTCTTGGTCATTTTGAACCTATATGGCATTGAACAGAACAATGCACCGTAAACCTCCTATTTGTTTATACATGACATCGTTTCTCCATACATTACATTATTTCTCCATACATAACATCATTTCTCCATACATGACATCATTTCCCGTACATGACACAATTTCTCCGTACATGATATAATTTCTCCGTGCATGGACAGACACAGTTTCTCCATACATGACATCATTTTCCGTACATGACACAGTTTCTCCGTACATGACAAAATTTCTCCGTGCATGACACAATTTCTTCGTACATGACATCCTTTCTCCATACATGACATCGTGTATTATTTAACCCCTGATTTCCTTTCATCATGTTAACTAATACTGTATTTTTTGCATACTCCCAATATCGAATGTTTCCCCGCAGGGAGGTTGCGAGTGGCGTGATCAAGACTGCATTCCGCTCTGCCACCACGTCACGTTCAGAGTAGGTTTTTTATTTACCCTTCGACCAAATAAAATCCTAGTCCTTACCGGTAGTCAAGCCCTGGACCTCATGGTTGTGAGATCAAGGATCTAAACTCACGACCATTCGCCCCGCATATTTATTCCATCAGTCCATATATTAATTTATCTCGCTCTTTATCACTTTACCCATTTAGCCCCGCATTCAAACAATAAATTATTCCTACCTGTCAACATTACATGAAATTGTATCATTGTATTCGTGTAATCAATTCATCTATACGCACCATACATTTCTACTAAAGTGCACTACTAGTCTCTCATCGCCATTAATGCCTGTATTTCACAGAGTGAGTATCTCAACATGGTTGAGCAGTGCATGAACTTTGCGTGCGAGTTGATGGATCTATGCCGAGGAACCCAAGAGGTTGA